>OU830592.1:59238631-61738631 GCA_917563855.2 Limnephilus lunatus
TGCGGAGGACCAAGCAGCAGCTGCAGGAGCAGAAGAGCCTCGGCTGTCTGCCCGTCAAGTCTGAGCACCGGGTCCATGTCAAACTCTCCAAAGAGGAGATGAATGTCTACCAGAAGGTAAGAACCTCCTAATCATCTTTCTTGTTTTCCTCTTGTCCTATCCGGGTCGGGAACCAATTACTTAGATAACAACTTGAGCGATAGCGTACTTAAAAAAAAAACACCTTGAACAATAGAGATTTGGATTTATCTGCGCTTATTAAAAAAATCCCATTATTGCAACAGAAATACATATATAAATTGTTTACTGTGGTTTGAAACCCACCTTCGTAGTGTAACAAAATTTTTAATTTTGGAAACAAGCCCGAACTTTTGTTTATCCAATTTGGGATTTCTAGTTAAATATTTTATGCAGCCTGCAATTTGTGTGCCATTGTACAGTTTGGCAATTAAGTGTAGAAAATAAATGATGGCGCTGCGATCGATTTCTTGGTTTTAAATGGCAACACCGTGATGGCTCATAAGACAATGAATGTATGTTTAAAAAAAAACCCTTCAGCCAAAATGCATATTTCATAACGTGTTTGTATTTTCATAAATTTTGCACAAAAACACATAATTTAATAGAAGTAAAATAAAATAAAACAGGTTTTAAGTGGGCGTTTATTTTGTTATAAAAACGTAGGTACATAGGTATTTAAAAATCTGAGTATATTTATTCAACACCCGACATGTAATAATTATTGTCTTAGTCCTCATATGATTCTTCTTCTTCCATATCTTCATCTTCATCTAAACGTTTTATCACTTCATCTATATCATCATATAGAGTACTTCCTCGTGCGTAATAATCTGCCTCGATTTTCATCACGTTTTTGCAAGAATTTTTTTTAATCATCAACACTTATGCTATTTTCCGTTTTCCCGGTGTTTCAAATTTTCCATCTGCCTTTTCCCTTCCTTGACGATTTATCTTACTTTTCAGATTTACCTGTATGTGGAAAACATCATTAAAATGATTATTCTATAGAAGGTAGTTTTAAAAAAGCACACCTAATAATATTCATTTAGAAAGAAAGAAAGAGAAAATTAAGAACAAGTTACATTTCTATGAGTTTAAAGAAGTTGCATATTATTATTTTTTTTTTAAATTGAGTTATTCCATTTTTCTTGTGGCCTAATATTAACTGTCAAATGGAAATGTCAAATTCGGATTTTTAAACATAACCTCAAATCAGATTGTAATGGTTATAATCGCACAAAAATTGGCATAAATCTTTTAATACTAATGAAATTTATTAAAAAAAACTATTCATTTCTGCAGTTCGTTTGTAAACTTCTTTCAAATTGGATAGGAGCTTCTTCGCACGATATTCAGCTAGGCAGCGTTGAAACACGCAGTTTACAACTTCTCTTGCACCACTACGTATTGGTTTGTTCATTTTAATTCAATTCAAACAATGCACAGGCAAACAATGAAAAAAAAAACACTAAACGAGCGATTTTCAGTGTGTTCTACATGATTAAAGTTAGTAAAGCCAAGAGCCATACAAAATGTCATTGACAAAACGAGTATTTCGGTGTTACCATAGTAATGAAAAAAATTAGTTCCAAATTAATTAATTTCTACACTTTCTTGCCAAACAATAAAAAGTACTAGTATGTAATTGGTAGGCAAATTTTATTTTCCATATACGAATGGTGATATTACAATGCTAGTTGCCTGTAAACTGTCAGATTCATTTATCGACAAATCACAGGAAGGGAGAAGGTTATGCCGCTTCCTGTGCTCCGCGCAAGTTGGTTTGTTCCCCTTTCCCTGAATGGCTTTTTTATTAATTTAAATGTTTATGGACAGATATTATTGTGAGAGAATAATGTTTTTTTTTTTTTTTTTTTTAATCATGTATATTATCGAGGCTTCTGACTCACACAATGTTGTCATTTTTTGCCTCATCTGTTTTTAAATTATAATATTATCTATAATCTCTAATGATCTTTAAAAGGTGCTTAGTCCTTTTATACTCATTTTATATAAAAATTCACTTTGAAATATTTTCCAGTTTACATGATCTAATAAATTTCATTATTCTCGATATGGCATGAAACTCGGTTGAGGCTATTAAATTCTGAACTTCCGATGGGTTCCAGGTCATTAATATTGTCACTCTCTGTCGTTCATATTTAATGCACTTTGATAATGTGTGCTCGACATCTTCAATTTGTTCACATATCGAGCACATTGGAGAATCAGAGAGGCCTATCAAACACAATATTCTTCCCATTAGTGCATGTCCGGATCTTAATCTAAAAATTATTCTCATTTCTGATCTTTTCAGATTAACCTCAGTGAAGAATAATGTTTTAAAACCTCGACCCTAACATATTTTCAATATCAAAAGTTATTGATGACTATTGTTATGAATGCTATTGGAATGAATCATTGCTTATGGGACACTTAGGACATTGCAAAAACAAGCTTCATCACCTTTTCAAATGTAACATTTTCCTAGGGTCATTTCTTCTAATTTTTATTGCTATAACACCACCTATCTGATTCCAATGTAATTGTTTAATTTGAATGGTGACCTACACACTTAATTTCTCCAGGTTTTAGTGTTTTCCAAAACACTATTTGCACAGTTCCTGCACCAACGGGCTGAGAAGCAGGATGCGGCAGTTGGCTTTACTCAGAAGGCGAATGACCCTAACGGAGAGTACTACAAGATGCATAAGAGAATGGTTGCTCTGCACGGTATGTATATTGCATACGGCTTTTACTATCTTTTTTAAACTTTCCAGTCACTCCTGTGAAAATCTCAAGAGCGAGAATGGTAGGCCATAACAATTTCTAACATTTTTGACATGATATCACATGCTATCTCTATGTGACATAATGAAAAGTCACTCATCTTTCTAATATAACACCCTAGATTTCTTCTATGTTAATGCTCATGTAATGTCTTGCCCATCCATTAGCTAGAGATATTACTGTACGGCGAGTCCTTATACATAAATGGGGTTAAAATAATTGTGAAATAATATAAAATTGTTTTTTTTATTATTGTCGGGTTGGAGACGAAGACAATCATCACAAAAACCTGTCAATTTATATTATAATAATTGAGAATAGCAATGGGCCGAGGTCAGTGCCTTGGGGGACACTCGAGAAAGTGAAGAAATGATTTAGACTTTAGGACAAAATAATGTTTTCTATTTTTGAGGTATATGTCATGCAGTAGGTTGATGTTTGACTTATTAATCTTTTTCTTTTACCGGGTATCCGTTCCCCAGGCGCCAAGCCCGTCAAGTCCCATGAGATCCTGGTCCTGCTGCTTCGACTGCGCCAGATCTGCTGCCACGCCGGCCTCATCCACTCCATGCTGGACGACGAGCAGTATGAGGGTAGTGCAATGGACCGCTCTGATGGGAACCCCAACCCTGAGGTGGACCTGCTCGGGGAGCTGGCCAGTCTGAACATTGAGCAGGAGGAGGCCGATGGGAAGGATGACGTGAGTTCATTATCATCTCACATTCTAGTCTTTCTCAATCCCCTGCCACCACTACAAAGTAAAAAATATGAGGAGGAAAGGAGTTTGAATAATATTGTTGGATAATCAGTAAATGCGCTTTTAATCTATATTAGTTACGTCAGTTCTCATACTGTAGAATCCCGCATTTTCCCCACATCAAAGTTCGCCCCGCAAAACACCCACTCCGTTAGCACGCTGTTCCGAAATGGCTTGGTTTTTTAAAAATGATTTTTGGCTATTTAACTTTTTTTTTTCACCCCTATAAATTATTAAATTATGTGAAAACCAGCTGCATTCTAGGAGAAATCCGCAATTTTAGCTGACCAGTGACCTTTTCGTCGATAGAATCAATGAAAAAAGAACAAAATAACTTTACTTGGAGTGAAGAATTTAATTTAGTACAAGACTGCTGCTCTATTAATTTGGCTTTCTGATTCTATCTAGCCTGTTTAGATACTAATTCAATTATTTTTATATATTCTTTAGTCTGTGGTCACCGTAAAACAGTTAAACAATTTAAATTACTTTTGTCACCTTGTTTCAATGTAAGTACCTAATCAATAGTAATGTGTTGAATTCCAGGAGAATACTGTTGCAGAGGAGGGCACTTCAGTGGCCGTTGCGATGAGCCGAGTGCTGCGAGCCTCTAATCCTGTCTTCAACCTCGAGAATAAGAGTGCTAAAATAGAGGCTGCGCTGGACTGCCTTCGGAATAATGTATTCATTCATAAAAGTTAGTATACAAATTATCCAATGTATGTAACAAAATGTCATTTAACCTTTTTCTTCTTTCAAATATTAGGACACTCAAGTGAACCGAACTGTAGTGCAATGGAGTAAGCCTTTGGTGGAGATTTTTCAATATTCAGCCCCTTAGTTGGTGGCATTGTACACAGAAAGCATTAAGATAGCATTTAACCACTTGGCCCCATAAGCTTGTTTTAAAGCCATCTACAACAATGCCAGACATATGTATTGACGTATGATGCATATCTGACTTAAAAAACTTACTAAAATATGTAACAGTTCACAGTTGAAATCTGACATCGGCCCATAGAAAAAGCAAATAACAGCCATAGAAAATCACACAAATCTGACAGGAGATCTCGTCCGTCAGGAGATCTCGATCCTACAAAAGATGTAGAATCGCTCGGCTGAAGGGTTTTAAGCAGCGGTTTCTGAGCAAATTAAATGTTAAAAACATCATTTTTATTATTGCTTTTAATTGAAAAAAATGTCACCAGAGAGCAAAATGACAACTACAATTTTACTCCAAATATGCTCAGGAGCTGGTTAAAATCCTTCAGGTAAGTGCTGTTATATATATTAAATGGTGGCCTCAGCACGGGTAAGCCTCCCAACGAAGTCAACATTATTAAATTATACTACGAAATGTAAAATATTGTACCAAAATAATAAAACTAAATAAAATGATGAATGTTGTTTCAGATGATAAATGCGTGGTAGTGAGCCAGTGGACCAGTATGCTGAATATTGTGGAAGCCAACCTGAAGAGTTTGGGCGTTGTTTGCTCCACGCTCAGCGGAAAGGTACCGGTCACCACCAGGCATGAGATTGTCAAGAAATTCAACGATCCCACCTCCAAAATACAGGTGCATACAACCTATTTTACATTATGCTCTTTTTAAAATTTATTTCTATACTCATACATACAGTTTACAGATAAGTGCCCGGTGCAAGTAATACAAAAAATGTTCCTAATGGCCGAATCACAAGATCGATCGATTTACCGTCCATTTTGCATGACACATGAGGCTTGATCCAATTTGCAATTCATCCATAGTTGCTAAACATTATATTTGAAGACATGTCAGTGTGACTCTGTGGTGGTCGCAGTACGTTCGCCTGAGTAACTTTGACTGGGCTGCCGAATGCGCATACACACATACAAATATGCATGACGTATGAAGATCGATCAATTCGCCAGGATCGAAAATCGATTCTGTCTTCAAGTATACTTGATCAAGCCTCAAGTTGTTATGTATATAACATAGGTTAATTGTCGTTTTAAGTTAGTACTGGAATCTATGAGGCGGCACCTTAGCATTGTCTATTGTTTTTCATCCTGGCAACACGAGAGAGGAGCGGAAATGGGATGGTGGCACTTCCCGGCGGGCTTCCGCCCGCCGGAGGTCGAGTCGGGGATTGGAGAGAATCGGGGAATATGAAGTGCATCGGTGCCAAATCATAGATTCAATAAGTTCCCGTAAAGTTCGGGCGGTTATTATAGTGCCGTTACAAGTTTATTTGAGTTCCCGTTATGGTTTCGACCCCGCTAGTCGCGCTCCCGGAAAAAGTGTTGTGTTCACACATGGCCGAATTGTATTTCGATTAGGAATAGGAAAGTTCAATCTGGACAGTAAACGCCCCTGCCTTTAGTCCCAGAAACACCGTGGGCTAGTATGATTTCCGGCCAATATAATGTTCTACCCGATCTCCGTCAGGAAATCTCCTGGTGTATCAATTCACCATACACGTGCGTGACTCATCATTTGCAATCAGCGCCAGCTTACTCCACCGTGGGACGTGGAGTAGCCTTATTTGCTCGCGCCAGAGTATTTGCTCATGCTGCAGAGGCCATCTTTTGCAATCAGCGCCAGCTTACTCCACCGTGGGACGTGGAGTAGCCTTATTTGCTCGCGCCAGAGTATTTGCTCATGCTGCAGAGGCCAGAGGGTTCCTGCCACCAATATAGTCAGCGCGCATCACCGCGGGACGTGGGCCGCTGCACCAACCTTAGTCACCGGGAAGATCCCTCATCGTCTAAACGATCGCGTTAATAGTCAGTTTACTTTAGCTTAGTTTTCGGTTATGGTCTGTGGGGTAAGTTCTATCCTATCTGTACTATTACATGCAATATTTTAAATAAACCTATATGGTTAGTCCATTTATAATTAACCTTATTTTATTTACAAAACCTGGTAATTCCTGCCTATGCCTGACATCTTAGAACATAATTCCCCGCTCTGGGAGGGGGAACTCTGCTCTACCGCTGTGCTGGTCGATTTGGCGGGTCTGAGGCTGAGGATTCCTCGGGATCAGATCCTGGCGCGTCCGGTACTAACCGGCAAAGCCATTTCCACCACTCACTATAATTAAATCTCTTTAATAAATATGCCAACAATTGGTACTTTGACCCTAACATGGCGCCTACAACTGTGTCCTGGGCTCGTATAATTCTTATTTGTCTAGGTTTTGGGTTGGAATTACTATAGTTTTGTCTTGCAATCGATCAATAATTGTTTTTGTTATTTCGAAGCATCTCACATAAAACATAACCTTTAAATGTCATTCCGGTATACACGTAAATATTGCGAAGTTATCAATCTGTCAACAATGCAGCCAACTTGATAATAACGCTGTACACATTATTATTATATATTTTAATTTGTTTGTGGGTTAAGTTATTCGGACTTACGGGCAACACGAATACTAAGTGTCAATTTGACAGACGGCGATGTCAATCGTAAACAAACATTGCATTTTGACAACAACTGTCATAATGTAATTACACCTTTAAGTTTTTAAGATTGTCGTGTACAATAAATACTATAAAGTGCTTATAAATACGGTATATTATATAATTGGTTTGCGGGTAAGCAATATATTCGTAGCTATCGTTACTAGCTAATTTATTGACATTCTACATTTAATTATTGGAATTTTACAATTATACTTTTCAAAATGTCGACTACAATAGACAACATCAATGGTAGATCGAAAGATGAACTTTCTGCGGATCTTTTATCCAGGAATATAACACCAGACGGTACTTTAGAAGAAATGCGGATTCAAGCCAGAAGGCATAACAAAAATATTAAAATATCTGAAGCTATCGAGCATCATGAGGGAAGTGTTAACCCAGATAAAGACAACGAATTTGGCTCAAACTACATTAAATATACAAAAGTTATTTATAATGAATCAAACTCTTCTTCATCTTCATCCACAAGTACCATTAATAATTGGAATATTAAATTTGATGGTAATAGTTGCGTAAGAGACTTTATACTGGAAATAGAAGAGAAATGTAGAATTAGGAACGTTCGTCATGACGATTTAGTGAGATGTTTTCCTGAAATTTTAGATGGATTGGCATTATTATGGTTCAGATCAATTTATACACCTGATTTGACTTGGAATGAATTATCGATATTACTTATAAAACAATTCGAAACAAATAATAGACAGATTGAATTAAAATCACAACTTTTCTCTATGAAACAACCAGCTGGTATGTCAGCCTTTGAATTTACGTTAAGAATGCAGAAGCACAATAATATGCTTGATTCTAAATTACCACTCTCTGAACTTTTACAATTATGCATGAGGGCATTACTACCCATTTATATCAACCTTCTTGCATCCAGAGATTTCAACTCATTTTCAGAACTTACCGAAGCTACAAATAAACTGGAGTCTTATTCAACATCTAATTTGTTAGAAAATAATTCTTCTTCTTTTTCTGATGATAAAAAAAATTATTTCACCAATTCACGGGGCAGTAATAATAATAATTTCAATTCTAATCGTAACTCTTCTTATCGTGGTACCTACAATAATCGTTCTACGGATTATAATTATAAACAAAATAATAATAATAATTATAATAATAATAATAAAATATAGTGGCAATTCTTCTAATAACAATAATACTCGTTTTTTCTATAATAATCAATCTAAAAAGAATACTTCTAATGATTATAGAGAAAAGGAGATGTGTCATCCTGATCCGAATTCTACCAAGAACAATATTTATTGTTCCTTTTGTAAATTAAAAGGTCATTTACTATCGGATTGTAGGAAGAGAAGACAAAACAATCCCAATCCGAGAGTTGCTTCTGTCAAACATGGGGATTCAAAAAACTAGATGAGAGTCGCTCTGTTCACGCGCCTTCCTTTGCGCAGAGGAAGTGCGAGTGGCAGAGTTGGCTCCGTCAAGTTAATCAGTTTCTTTCGGACTAGAGTTCTGAGGTGGAGGTACCGCCGCCGAAGGATCCCTATAATTTACGTAGAAGAAACGTTACCTTCCAGGTAGGAGACGTAGTCTGGAGAAGGAATTTTGTATTATCTAATGCTTTGAACTATTTTTCACAAAAATTGGCACCTCGTTTTGTTCAAAACATTGTAGTACAGAAAAAGTCAGATTTAATTTATACCCTGTCTGACTTAAATGGCAAAGTAACAGGCGATTTTCATGTTAAGGATATACTTAAATCAGATAGCATACCAGCTTAGTCGGCTATCATAAAGCATCTTCACAGGCGCTATCTTTAATTTAAACCTCTTCAATACAGCTCATTTCAGTTCGGCCTGATCATCCGGATTGCTTTGACCAGTATTGGACATAAAATACATAAGTAAGTAATTAATTTTTAAGTGGTCTTTTGTAGAAAATTAAAAATCTTACTCCAGTTGATTACTCGAGTATAATTTCACATTAAAATAATAATTAAGATTGGTTATTTTATTTATGTACAATTGTGAGATGCCTCGAAGTACAAATTTTTAACTTTAAGTTTATTTCCTTGTCAACTCAGAATGCATGACGATGTGAACCCGCTTATCCTTTTGTATTCTGAGTCCATACAGTTTAACATACTCTGTATTTGTCCTAATAAGTTTTTGTCAACTTGGAATATACGATAATATGAACCCGCATATCCTCGTGTATTCCAAGTTCAATCTCATATGATCTGTGTTCATATACTTTTATATTGTATAAACGTAATTAAGAACATTAAGAGGTATTCGCCCAAAATTTCAATATGTTCTCAATTTAATAATGTTTTAACTACATTTGTTAAAACAATAAAAATAACTTACTATAATTATTCAGAAATTTCATTAATTTGAAGAATTTAATCAATTCCCATATTATTGATTGTTGACTATTGATAGCACCATTTACTTACGATGGTCGCTAACTATTCTATTGTCACCATTTTTAACAATGGTTGAATAATAAATAAATTGGCATCATTCATGCGATGATTGTATGACTATCCTTAACACCATTCAGCTACAATGGTTGGTTATATCCTGTATTTCTTATACAAATGTTCTAATAAACTTATATTTTGTTTTCTACTATATAACTGTCAGAAAAACTTATCCCACGAGACCAGTTAGAGAGTTAGATAGGTAGGCTCTTCTAAAGAGGAATTCTTTTATCCATAATGGATTTAAAATCAGTGTTGAAGTGCAGATGGTACACCATCTAAGTGTGTAGCCTACTTTGGCTTACTTAAAAGTGTTCTGAACAGTGATGCTTTACGCATATTTAATGTGTTGATATTTATTGATGTCATGTCTTGGTGATAATATCTATTCTAATATTAAGTTCTATTCTGTTATAGATGCTACGTCTACGGTAGTCCCAGACGAGAGTCAGAATACATCACCCAGCGTCTTATATGCTGTGGGTGATTACGGGCCCCGTTCACGTATCTTCTTATTGTCTACAAATTGTCTACAATTAAGGTCTTTAACTCTAAGTACTGATTCAATTATATATAATTTTCCAACTTCGAATGGATGCGTCGCAGACTCAACCATCATGTCTTCCGCATGATGGGCGCGACTGATTTTGTGACACACCCATTTGCGAGCATACTGTTGCTGGTAGTTTTGTTTTTTCTCTGATGTACAACTCATTTTTATGATATTATGTTTATGTATGTTTTTAGGAACCCATCAGACCAAGTTAGGGTATCTCTTAGCTCAGGCTTTTCTTTTGTTCTCCTTGTGTTTGGGGGCAAACACGTTGGGGGCGAGCGGGGTAATGTTATGTATATAACATAGGTTAATTGTCGTTTTAAGTTAGTACTGGAATCTATGAGGCGGCACCTTAGCATTGTCTATTGTTTTTCATCCTGGCAACACGAGAGAGGAGCGGAAATGGGATGGTGGCACTTCCCGGCGGGCTTCCGCCCGCCGGAGGTCGAGTCGGGGATTGGAGAGAATCGGGGAATATGAAGTGCATCGGTGCCAAATCATAGATTCAATAAGTTCCCGTAAAGTTCGGGCGGTTATTATAGTGCCGTTACAAGTTTATTTGAGTTCCCGTTATGGTTTCGACCCCGCTAGTCGCGCTCCCGGAAAAAGTGTTGTGTTCACACATGGCCGAATTGTATTTCGATTAGGAATAGGAAAGTTCAATCTGGACAGTAAACGCCCCTGCCTTTAGTCCCAGAAACACCGTGGGCTAGTATGATTTCCGGCCAATATAATGTTCTACCCGATCTCCGTCAGGAAATCTCCTGGTGTATCAATTCACCATACACGTGCGTGACTCATCATTTGCAATCAGCGCCAGCTTACTCCACCGTGGGACGTGGAGTAGCCTTATTTGCTCGCGCCAGAGTATTTGCTCATGCTGCAGAGGCCATCTTTTGCAATCAGCGCCAGCTTACTCCACCGTGGGACGTGGAGTAGCCTTATTTGCTCGCGCCAGAGTATTTGCTCATGCTGCAGAGGCCAGAGGGTTCCTGCCACCAATATAGTCAGCGCGCATCACCGCGGGACGTGGGCCGCTGCACCAACCTTAGTCACCGGGAAGATCCCTCATCGTCTAAACGATCGCGTTAATAGTCAGTTTACTTTAGCTTAGTTTTCGGTTATGGTCTGTGGGGTAAGTTCTATCCTATCTGTACTATTACATGCAATATTTTAAATAAACCTATATGGTTAGTCCATTTATAATTAACCTTATTTTATTTACAAAACCTGGTAATTCCTGCCTATGCCTGACATCTTAGAACATAATTCCCTGCTCTGGGAGGGGGAACTCTGCTCTACCGCTGTGCTGGTCGATTTGGCGGGTCTGAGGCTGAGGATTCCTCGGGATCAGATCCTGGCGCGTCCGGTACTAACCGGCAAAGCCATTTCCACCACTCACTATAATTAAATCTCTTTAATAAATATGCCAACAATTGGTACTTTGACCCTAACAAAGTGTCGTGCAAATTAGATGGCAAACTTGATCGGATGTAGCGGATATAATGCAAAACATGTTGGTAGAGTATAAAACATTCAGTACTAAAGCATCTACATGCTTAAGTAGTAACGTTTGTAGAGATATTTGTGTGTTTTAGATAAAGTGTTATTGTATATTAGTTAGTTGTTATTGGTTAATAGCAGTTAACCACTCCGATCTATCGTGAATATGCACTTTTTTTACGTCTTAAACGAAATGACAGATTTACGAAAACTTTGTGTTATTTCCGCTTCACAATTAAAGCTCTATAAATTAAACATTTCTGAACGTAGCCCAATACTAAAAACTGTTTTTGAAAGGTTACGAAAAAGCTTTCAAATCGTTATAATATTATAAATAAATACATATTAACATTTGTAAATATTAAAATTTAGACTGCAAACATAAAAAAAAATGTTAAAATTACTCACATGGTGTTTTTATGTGAATGTATAATAAACAATTTGGTCACCTCACTTTTTTATCATTTCATACAAGAATATTTAATAAAAAAATAATAATGTCTAACGGCGGGAGGCGATTTGTCGGTCTACCATGTATCTGACAGAATTGGTCTTTTTTTTGTATTTCTATGGACAACTTGAATAGTGATAGGTAGCTTAATTTATTATGGAGCTTCTACTTTTTGTTTTAGGGATGTCACTAGAACAATAACGGATTTATAACAATTTCTGTGGAAACATACCCGTTGATGTGAAAACACGCTTATTGTACTTGACTGCTATTGACATATTAACATATATATCTGCTTAGGGGGCTTCCATTAATTACATGAGCAGTTTTTCTTCCAATCTAGACCCCTCCACCCCCTCGGTGAGATAAATTTGGGCCAATTCGTATATTTTTTTCAAGTAACGTGAGATTTTGTTGGACCCCCCCCCCCCCCCGTTTGTGCTCACGTAATTAATGGATGCCCCCTTACGTTGCTGAGTGGTTAAAGTATATCATAATAGAGACATTGTAACAATAGTATGCAGTCATAGTAACAATGTAGTAAAACACAAAAACTACTAAAAATTACTATTTTACAGTATCTCTCCTTCTTGAGTCGTTTCCTTATTGCTGGGGATTGAGACCCACACTCTAATTTCCCTGTTAAACAGATAATCCTGAGTCTATCATGAACCAACCACCAAAGAAAACTTGGGTTTCTTTAAAAAAAAAAAATTGATAGCCAGTGTCCATAAATGTATGAATTTTTTTGTCCCGGTGTTTCGAATCTCATTCTACTTGACAAATGGGGGATTAAACCTAAATAGATTTTTATTTATTTACTTCCCACCTACCTTCATCAAATGAAAGTACCCAATGACGACCGGCGGAGTGCAGCGGTAAGGCGCTTGACTAGCACACCGAAGGTCGCGGGATCGGATCCCGGCGTGGCAAATAAATTTTATTTGATTAATTTGTGTTATTTCACAATTAATTAATTTAAAATAATAAATAGTATATTTGCGGCACGTTCCAGAGTGGAAGATACTCTCAGTATCGCCCTACTGTAAGACCATCATTCAGAATTGAAACATTGCTTGAAATGGCTTTAGCCGTGTTTGGTGACCAGATCTGAATAGCCAGGTACTTCCCCACCTTCCTCTTCCCTTTCTCCTTCCCTTCCCCACTACCTTCAGCCTCACAAAATACCCCAATTTGGGGATGCCATAGTCTCACTGGCTTCAGACGGGAGCAGTTGGGATTCTTGTGCGGTATTCATGTAAAAAAAAAAAAAAAAAATCAGAGATCGGGTGACGGGTATTCAGGTCTCTTGCAGGCCAGCTGTGGGTAGCGCCCATCGATCTCTCTTCTCTGTGGCATTTTTTCCAGGTGTAAAAGTAAACGATCAACGAGCGGGTATTCTAGACCCGATCACTTCACCAGTTGGTGGTGTAAAATGATCGATTAACCCAGCTCTAGAACAGGGCTCCTCCACACATTGTGTGAAGTGGTCCTGCACTGCATGGGAACTGAGGATACCGACGTTCATTCTCTAATATACACCTTTACGATGTTGTAGTAAAGTGGTTAACAGTTTTACATTTTGTACACATAATCTATAATTTGATTTGAATTTTACATAATATTTAATTATTATTTGGTTAGGTCCTCTTGCTTTCCTTGTGTGCCGGCGGAGTGGGGCTGAACCTGATCGGGGGCAACCATCTGCTGCTGCTGGACCTGCACTGGAATCCACAGCTGGAGGCCCAGGCGCAGGACAGGATCTACCGGGTGGGGCAGATCAAACCCGTGCACATTTACAAGTAACTATCACTCATCACTGACCTCTATCCAACTTAACTTCACTTAAAAATTCCTCATTCGCTTTACTTGAAAACGAAAGCTTAAATCAAAAAAAAAAATTTAACAACAAAATCAACTCCAAATGTGAAGTAGATTCACCATCGGGCGCCATGTATTTCGTGGATTAGTTTCTTGAAGCAAAATTTATATAAATAATAAGTTTGTAAAAATGTTTAAAAAAAATTTGCGGTGGTTTTGTTTTTATTCCTAAGTTTGAAAAAAACTGAGTTTTTTTTTCATAAAATTTAATTATTTTAATAATTTCACTGAATTTCTCTTTTCTGAGGTCGAATAACAAGTTGGAAACAAAGTATACAAACATCTGAAAATCATTTATACACAAACATACAAATACAATGCATACAAACAATGCATCTAAATCTCAATTCTGGTTGAGATTCCTATTACACTAATCATTTGAAAGTCATTATACAAGCCTGTTGTTATTTTTCATTTTCAGATTTATGTGCGTAGAGACAGTGGAACAGAGCATTAAAATGATCCAAGACAAGAAGTTGGAACTGGCCGAAAGCGTTCTCACGGGGGCCAAGATGACCCAATCATCCAAACTCTCCATTGAAGATCTCAAACTCATGTTCAACATGACATGAGATCGTGGAAGCATGATCAGACCCGAAGCATGGGTCAGCAACCTGCGGCTCTGTAGTTGCCGTGGAGGGTTGCTGATCGCTGCCTGCTCTAAATTAATACAACATACTGTCGATTGATGTCGTCAACTAATTTAAAAACAAATTTATTTACCTCCTTTAACCCATTGAGTTTTTAATTGCTTTAAAATATATTTGTAAGTTAATTGAAGAATTCATTTATCATGGTGCTATCATAAACATAAATACCTGTAATTTGTCACTAATATGTCTGTATTTCAATAATAATTTACTAGTCCCAGCGAGAGCTCGTATGTACGTCATTAATGTAAGATCCGTCCAATAATTTGGGTATATTCGAAATCTGTTCATTTTTGCCTGTGATTCGGGTACAAAAATGTTATTATTTTGAAACCGTGACATTCAATGCTAGAAGCCATAATATGACTATACATGTGCCTATGTGTATCCTTTGCACTCACCCTCTACTTATTAAAATCAAGTCAGTTGCATTATATCTTCCGAGTAATTTGCAGAAAAAATAAGTTGCTTGGAATTGATTGCGAAAATAAATTCCTAGTGCGGCCATGAGTCTGGCACTTTTCAAACAATAAATCAAGGTAATTTTCAAGGTAGTAGGGCCTGACACGCTTATTATGAATAATTTTTAGAAAAAAACTTTAAATTCGCCTTAATTACTATAAGAGGAAACTTTCTGCATTCCGGGAGGCGGAAAATTATGCATTTTAATTTTCAATTGCGTAAAACCAAAATTCACTTCGCGAACCGACCGGCGACTGTCAGCGGCCATTGGGTACGTCACTGTTATGTTGGTATCCCTGATGCACTAACAAGATCTAAATACGAGTCTTATACGACCGTAGCCATCTTCGTGGGATACAAAAAGAGGCGCGGAATTATGAAAACACAACAGAATTATAATGTTAACAAACCTCTATTCGTATATATTTATTATTACCATAAAATAACGATTAGCTAGAAGTTACTTAAAATAAAAATAAAACATGCGCATTAGGTCAGCATTACTTTGACGAAATTCTGAAAATAAAATGAATAAAGGCCTTTAGGCAAGTTTTTTTACATTGAAAATTTTATTTTTACATTGAAAATAATTTTTTTAAGTAAAAAAAAAAAAAAACGCGGCTTTTTTTTTTTTTTACTTAAAAAAATTATTTTCAATGTAAAAATAAAATTTTCAATGTAAAAAATTTTTTTTCAATGTAAAATTTTTTTTTAAATTACAAATAATGGTAAATATGCATTTAGTCCACCTCACGGATAATACGGAACTTTGACTATAATGACGATGAAATCCAACATGATTCCAGTGCCTCAGCTAGACTCTGAAGTGATTCTGATTAGAGGTTCGTTTATCTACATTACGGCCATCTGTTTCAACGCTCGCTAAAGCAAAAGTAAAGCAAAACGCAGTTACTAAAGTTAAATTTCACTAAAATGCGTTTTTCAATCAATTTGACTGCTTGTTTTACGTTACTTTTAACTTTTGTGTTTACTTTCCGAAAACCGATAGTTACTCTTGAGTTACTCCGCCATATTGGCATATTTGACAGTTCTCAGTTTATTTATGATAGTTCTGCTCGAGGTAATCTACGAAATTCCGTGCTTTAACATAGTAATCATGATAAATATTGTAGAAGACGATGATAGTGACGATGAATTCCTCATCCAATATGTCTGACAGCGAAAACCAAAAACATTTCGACCCCGTGTCAATAATTTGGTTATCCGGGATGATCTCGAATTTTTGGCGCGGCACCGCATGTCGAAAACATCTTGCTGTTGAACAGAATCAATTCTGATATCGAAATATTTAGCGTTACCATTTAAAGACAAGCTCTATAAATGGATGTATTGCAAGTTTTACAATACCTTCAAATCAATTAATTGTCTCAAAAACATTATTATAAATACAGTGAAACCCTCTTAAGAAGTTCTCTCTTAAGACGTTTCGTGGCTTAAGAAGTTTGGATTTTTCGGTCCCTCGGCCCAAAATTGACCCAATTTTTCCCACTTATAAGGTTTTCCTGCTTAAGAAGTTTGTTTTTTCCGGTCCCTTGGAAAACTTCTTAAGAGGGTTTCACTGTATCAATTAATTGTCTCAAAAACATTATTATAAATATCAATTAATTGTCTCAAAAACATTAAATATAACATGAGTAGTAGGTAGAGCCTGAACCGCCTGGACAGAATCGTTTCGGATATCCACACATTTAGCGAGTGAAGCTGCCTTTAGCTCTATTAATGCTAGTATAGTTTGTACACTACTACTTACCTACGTTTAATGTAATACTCAAACGGATTATTAAAAAGCTATAAAATGTATGTTTTTCTGTTTTCGATACCATAAATAAATTGAATTGAAGATCTCGTAAAATATGTGACACTTCAAATTCAAGGAAATATCACAACTACTGGAAAGTAAATTACATTCATATTGTATATTATATGTATTATAATAGGTCGTCACTTATTTGTAAATATGCATACAAATACTTTTTTATCGGAACAATCCCGTCGTCCTACGATGCGAAACAAAATACAACCGAATATTTTGACAGTTCCAAATTTAGGATTTAGTTTACGGTGTTGTCACATCAAAAAATATTTCGATGCATGTTTTAACATAATTCCGAGGAATATTCTGCTTTTTAGACTGGCCACACTGACAACTATTACCTTAGCGAAAATACACTTGAAACAGCGCGCGGTCCTATTTAACATCCTTGTTACTTTAACTGACAGTTAAAATTTAACTTTAGGACACGATATAGCTTTCTGTTGAAACAGATGGCCCTTATTAATTCTGTTTTTCATAATTCCGCGCCTCTTTGTGTATCCCACGAAGATGGCTACGGTCGTATTTAGCTCTTGTTAATGCATCAGTGATACCAACATAACAGTGACGTACCAATGGCCGCTGACAGTCGCCGACCGGTTCGCGAAGTGAATTTTGGATTTACGCAATTGAAAATTATAATGCATAATTTTCCGCCTCCCGGAATGCAATAAGTTTCCTTTTATAGTAATTAAGGCGAATATAAAGTTTTTTTCTAAAAATTATTCGTAATAAGCGTGTCAGGCCCTGTCCAAAATTTACCTAAATCAAAACCCCATCGAGTGTAATAAGTAATAAGTCTGATAACAAGAAAGTTATAATTTCACAAAATGTAATATAAATGTGATAAATTTAAGAGAACGTTTTTTTCTTTTTCTGTATGAATTCCAAAATCCATAACATAGAAAGCTGAAAACTTCATTTTGGACCGCAAAAAATCTTTAATTGGGACACAGGTTGGATTGCCTTTAATAGAATGACTTTTCGATACAACCTCTCGCTGGGACTAGTATATCTGACAGAGATGGGGTTAGCAAAGAATGACTACCATCAAGGGCGGATTTAGGCGGGGGCACGGGGCACGTGCCCCCCAGGACGGTATTTTTGTGTACTGTGGAGATTCCATCACAATACATACTTTGAAGCAAATCAAATTATCAGAGTTGTTAAAATATATGAATAAAATAACAGAAAGAACATGAGTCAAACTCTTTTCTATTTCTGGCTGGAATTGCGAATTTTTTCGTTGCATTCCATTCATGCACTTGCAAATGAAATATGATAATCAGCGTTTGCGAGAGCGGTACGGTCGGGGGAAAGCGCGGTCGGAAAAGCCCCCCCCCCCTCCCCACCCCCAATTAAAGTTGACAAACACTAATTTCCACTTCATAAAAAATTGGTCCATCCTGGGGGGGGAGGGGGAATTGCCCCCCCCCCCCCCACCTCCGCCCCTTGTGCCCCTCCCAGGAGAAAATCCTGGATCCGCCCTTGACTACCATGTTGCATCCAAGATGGAAAATGTTGTTAGGATGCAATGTTAACCTGTTGAATGGTATTTTAGATTGATATTGGCGCAAGCGATTCTGACCTTGTCCTTCATACAGTTTCTTTATACATAGGGTTATAATCGTATTTAAAGGCAAAGCCCGCCCAATGAGAGGTTTAACGTAACTCATATTTATGGTAGGTACACAATTATTGTTATTTTAAAGGGCATAAATACCTAGAAAATTTTGTTTGTACAGCACTAAAAGACTACAGCAATCAACTGGGACTTGAAAATGTGCTTTCCTTTCGGAGCTCTGCAATTTGCTGTATCAGTTGGTTGGACAAGTGGTTTGGTAAGCAAATTTGTATAAATATCCTGTAAAATTATTAGCCTCTTAGGTATCATATTGGCCAGTTAATATTTATGATTGTACAGATTTTATGAGATTAACTTACGGATAATACAAAGTTAACCTTTATGTGACTGGACAGGTACCTGGTTACCTTTTCTGTTTTTAACATAGCTTTTTTTTTATATTCCAGTAAGTCTAATCGGCTGAAATATTGCGAAATCTTTTCAATTTTTTTTTTTACATTAGCTCAACTCAGGAGGCCCTGAAGAAAAATTCTAACATTATTATTTATTATTAATCCCCTTAAAAAAAGGTTTATTTATAAAAAAATCTGCTGTGTAATTTTTATTACGTGGTGCAAGAGTTTCACCTTTTAAAAGCTTTTTAAAAATTGAATAATGATAATATTATTAAATATAAACAAAAACTTTAAACCCTCTGGAATTTATGTGCCTTTTAGTTGTTCACAGCACATTGATAGCAGTAGAGTTTTTTTTTGTGCCCTTTACGACACAAACTAAGATGGACTTATAAAAGTCGTTCTATCAGTTTTTGTATTACAGTGAGATGTATATGTTTTAAACAGTGTTACAAAGAGGAAACACCAAATCTTCCAAATAATTGTAATATAATCCAAAAATCTTCGACCGCCATTGCTTACTTGTTTGCAATAGAAGTTTATGAATAATTTTTATATGAATTGAAGTGAAGTGACAATAACTTTTATAATACGTTTGTGTAATTAAATATGTTGTTTAGTCTCGTATAAAGTGGTATTTTTACAGTTTACAAGAAAAAAACAAAATTCCTCTATTTTTTAAATCAAAATTTTAATTTTAATTGCATTTGTCCGTTTGTAATATTAAAATCTGAAAATCTTTCATCTACTTTAAAAAACAATGTTTCATTTTGGGATACTTTCGAAAACGGCAAATCTATTTGAAAATGAATGTCAACCGGGAATATTTATTAATAAATCAGGAGTTAGACAGGTCATTTAAAGTGACTTGACAACAAAACCTCAAGATACCCAAGGAGTTAAACTTGATAACACTAAAATATTCACTATTCAATTTGTACAATAATTTATGTAAAGTATTTTTTGTTAATGTTTTTCTTCTATTTTATGTTTAAAATAGTATATTATATCTGTGATTATAGAAATAAACATATTCATTGTCAAATCACGGACTTTAAATATTAATGTCGCTTCGCTCATACGCGTGTGCGCGAATAAACTGTGCCCTCACGCATTATCATTTTCATGGAAAATGTATGAAAGTCACAACAAGTACCTACTGCGCACACTCAGCCACAACTAGCACTGCAAATTGGGCAATTATTATTACTCCGAATAGTATACAAAAAAGGTCGGGAAATTGTATTAAAATTTTTGGAACACTGAAATTTCTAATTTTGTTAATTTTCCTTTCGATTTTTCTCATTGGAGATACTGTGAAACTTCAACGGTTCTTGCCGCTTTTATGCCACTTTCATTTACAACAATCCAAACCAACGATACTCAACCTTTTTTCTCTTCGGGCCACATACATGTATTTGTAAAGTTACGCGGGCCGCAACACTATACATACTGGTATAGTGTTGCTTACCCCCTCCGGTACCTGACTAACCAGTGACATTAACGAGTTTTTATGTATCATAATTGATGCAGTGGTTTCTAGAAGTGGTACTTTTTTATTAATAAATTACTAGCAGACCCGGCCACACGTTACTGTGGCTAACGAAACATAACGCCATTACCCAACCTTTATAAAATCCTCACTAGAGATGAAACGGATAGTTGTTTGGCCGGATACCGGATACCCGGCGAGCTGCGAGGCCGGATGGCCGGATATCCGGCCCATTGTCTCGTTGCATGACGTGACGAGTTTATCGCAGCACAGGTGCGGCGAACGAGGTTTTTGTATTTTTATACTTAAAGTTTTTAGTTTAGATATTAACTATTTATGTATTTATCATTAGAGTGAATATCTCAGAAGAAAATTTTAGTTTTTTGGAAGGCTTTATGGCTTTTTTGTAACTTTTTCAACTTTAAATAAAAGCCGTCATAATTATAAGCAATTTTATTGATATTTACCTCACAAAGATTAATGTATTGCATTTTATTATAGGAAATTGTTGTAGATTTTTAATATCCGGTATCCGGCCGGATAGTAAATTTAGGCCGGATACCGGATAGTTACCGGATATCCGTTTCATCTCTAATCCACACTACCGGCTTGCCAGCTGCCCGCTGCCTGAATTGAATATTTAAATTTCTCGGCTTTTCTCTACTATAATAAGCATGTAGTATACAGATTTTTTTAAAATCAAGTTCATGATAATAAAGTGTTTAAAGCCGCACACAAAAGCTTGCCGGGCCGCAGGTTGTGTATGGTTGATCCAAACTGTACAGTCATTAAGATAACACTACAAGATTATGTATTATTATTGGTAGTGTTCAAAATAAAACAACTCTTATTTGACATGATTATTTGTTTATTATATATTATTTTATTGACAGATCATTCAAGTTACTGGAAATTTGAAATAGGCACATACATTATAATTTAGGCATTGAGATACATTTTCTTAAATAAAAATATAACTAAAGACATACTCTAAACATAAATATTATACGAAAATAAAGATAATTTAATAATAACTGTATCCCGCTGGCGGTGGCAAAATAAAAATTCCAGAGCTGCTTATTATTAAAGGCAAAACAATACAATCAAATTCGGTCAAATTTGTTTTATGGGGCCAACAAAAGCTTTTTTTTTAGCTATAAAAGATCATTTGGTTTGGCGTATTTCGACAAATCGCTCTCCATTCATTCCCAATCGTTTTGTCACCGTCGAATACTACTGATTATATTTAAATAAAGGATTTGCTTTTAATGAATGCCCCGTTTTTATTGGGAGTCCAATTTTGACAAGGCAAAAAAGACAATAATTTAGTCGCTGAGAGTTGCAGTTGTTTGACTTCCAGTAATAAACAGGAAATTCTTATGTACATTATAGTCTCTGTAATCCGAACCTCCAGTAATGCGAACCACCAGGTAGCGGGGACAGGGGGGGAAACACAAGACATAACCATTGAAGGAAAAAGTGAAATTTTCACTGAAATTTATGTAAATTTACTTTTACCACTGTGGACTTCAATGATTCATCGAGCAATGAGGAATATCGATGATATTAATTAAAGAATGGTACTCAATCTAAAACAGTCTGCTAAGTTATAAGAGCGATTTTACAGGTTCCAATGTGAGAAAAGTTTGTCTTAAGCGGTTACTTTAATAGTGCACTAGTGACTCCAGTAAAACAAATACTTTTTATAATTAGTATCCTCTCATATAGCACCATGCTGATTGAAGTGGGGAACTTTATCAAAAATCAACTCATAAATTAAAACCGGCTAAAAATAAACTGCTGTCGTTAACGTTTTGAAACTGCGATGGCGGTACTAATAATTTGTAGTTTTTGCAAAGAGAAAATAAAACACGTTCCTCTATCAAAATCATAGACAAAACATGTAATATTGGTGGTATTTATGCTTTATATGGATTTATGCGTTATCTATGTTAAAAGTTTCCGGAAAAAGTCAGACTCTAATGTTTCAAAAATCCATCAGTAATCCGAAATTTCTTTAAACCGAACAGACTCGGTTTTTACTAGGCTTGGACTATACTGTAGTTGTTTGCACAAATGGTCTTTAGCAGTAGAGATTCTAAATCTGTGGGACATGAAAGGTTTTTTTGCAGTTATACAATTTAGATTGATTTTTCTTCGCAAATCTCAATAGGACCAGGTGCCAATTTATTAATAAATACATTTGTGTACCTACATCATTGATAACAAAGTAAAACTTATAATATCATAATTTCTACAATCTCTTCATGTTTTAATATCTTGCAAATACAAATGCATATATTTTTGGGATAATGTCATGCATCTGGAATATTCACATAATATTTACTAAGACGTACATTTTGATGATTCTAGGAAACTTATACATGGCATAAAATATACATAAAATTTTAAAGGTGAAGATAATGCCTGCATAAAATATACTCTTCCCTTCTCTCTAACATGTTCATTGAAGCTAGGCCCAAGTTGGCTTCTCAATAGTGGTTTGTGTAACTACAAAATTTCGGATAATATATTTAATATATTACTACATAACAAGATAATGATTCTACTGTATAATATGGCTTGAAAGCAGAAAACTATGAATAATTATTAAATATCAAAATATTATTAATTATTTACAAAACTATTTATTTAATTATAAAGCATCCATTATGAACTAATGCAAGCATAAACATTATTATAAAATTCTAAATTTAAACATAAAAAATGTAATATTAAAATATGTATTTTAATTCACTGGTTTGAAACAGAATATTTTCTACTCATTTATCTTAGAATTTAATTTCTATTTCTTTGGACAAATAAATATTTCTATAACACAACATAATCACAGATAAAATTAAAATCTAATTTTAATATTCTACAAAGGAAATTTTATAAGTACCTGTGTACTAAGTAGTGTGTTAAAATTAATTAATGACATAAAATATTACAATGTAAAAATTAATTTCCCAACATTTTTCTCCTTGAATCGGTTCCTCATTACTGAGGGTCGTGACCGCCATTCCAATTCCAAGATGTGGGGCATAAAAATATTTACTAATGTTATACAAGAAAGTGAATCCTACAGTTTGTAATTCTTCATTAAATTTCATTGAAAGTTAAAATGTATGTACCTACATAATGAATCTTGATAAAGTGAGCCAGTATTTACTCTTTTTAGTTCCAAAAATATTGAACTCTTCACCAGTTAGTTACATTGTTTTATTAGAAATAGTTTTTATGGCTACATAGTATTTATCACATGCTTATCAGTGATAGTGTAGTACTAGTATATATTGAATTATTTGGCGGGTGAGAGATAAGCCGATGTAGCTCAGTTGGGAGAGCAGTTGACCGGATATCAGAAGGACGCGGGGTTCAAGTCCCGTCGGCGGCATTTATCTTTTCTCGGAAAGATTTTTTCAATGTTGATGAGTGTTTCAGGCTAATAATTATTGCTTATAATAATTGTTACCCTTTGTGCTATGCATAAAAATCTTGTCTTAAACATCAGTTTACCAATAAAAAATAATAATGAAAGTATTAATTGCCCTTCCGTACGTCACGCCTACGGCCTCTTCTACTTTGCACACTTTAGTTCGGCAATCACCAAGAATCATGTCATGGTCCTTTTCAACGATTTCCTCGGCAAGATGTACGACCACGCTTTAATTAGTTGAACCAATATCTCACGGTTGTCATAAATGGTGAAGGTCCCCAGAGACAGCATCCAACTTTGATTTTATTTTTTTGTGTTTTTTTCCATCCAAAAATAAAAACCAAATTACTGAACGATATTACTCTTTTCCATTTTATCGAGAAATACGAAATACTTTTGATACAACTGGCTACCAAATAAAAACTAACCTATGAATCAGTATGAAATTTAGTATGGTGTCGTTTGACAGATGGCAGTACACGACGGTAATATCAACTTCCCTCAGCAACTCCCCCTGTCTTCAAACACGGGTACTTATTGATCGACCCTCGTACATACATATAAAACTTGTTTATACTAGATCTCTTGTATAATGCGTGAAGGATAGGTCATATACGCCACCAACTTTATTTTTGTATAATTCTTGAGTTCCTTGACTTTACTGACGTAATTTTAAGAACTGATCAGTATTATTTTATAAAATTAAATTCTTCTACAATTCTACGTACATAGTGGAGAATATTAAAATAGGCAAAGCCATTTACTTTTTTTCTTATCATAATAAAAAATAACTT
The DNA here is from genome assembly GCA_917563855.2 of Limnephilus lunatus. NCBI lineage: Eukaryota > Metazoa > Arthropoda > Insecta > Trichoptera > Limnephilidae > Limnephilus > Limnephilus lunatus. The sequence goes on from OU830592.1 coordinate 59,263,172, forward strand.
CACAACAACTTTATTAATTATTATTTATCGAATATTAATATGTATAACAATAAAGAATAGCACAAATTAAATAAATATATAATTTTTTTCGTTGATAACATCTTAAAATATTCATTCTTTAAACAGTTCTATAGTATTTTTTTCTTTTCATAATATTATCAGCTTAAATTAAATAATACTCTGGTGCACAAAATTCATAAAATCAAAACTAAATTAAATATTCCATCTGTATTTGAATGAAAAACAATACTTTATAAATTTTTCAGGCACTCGTCATAGTAATGCTCTGTTCATAACGAGAGTGAAATCACCCAATTTTTTTTCTAACCAAACTTTCAAAATCGTCAGTACGCAACTCCCTTGCAAAACCCTCCTATCAGATTCCTTGTATCTCCCTCTGTAAACCGAGCATGAGAAGTTAAAAAAAAGCTTCCTTACGGCAAAGAATAGAAAATGACATTTTCCCATTACGAATAATCTGAAAATAATTTTTAAAAAACTCCTACTAACCACCACAGCAAGCATAAAATGTGCTTGTCGTGATGGAGGTCTTAGCCAGCTGAGGAATTGAACTCACGATGCCTGGGTGGGACCCAGAAGCGATGCCAGCTCAGCCATTGACCGGTCTTGAATTAATTTAGTTTTAACATTGATTAAAAGTAGGGAATAATGATATCGCAATATTCGTTTTCAATTAAACTCTCTTTCATAGTCAAGTCTTTAATTTGTGTAATAATTATTAATTACTTGTCAAAGATAAATTATAGTTGGAATGTTTCAAAAGCGAGCGATATACAAATTTTATAAAACTTTTCCGGAAAAATAAAACACTTTTTTAGTACAGACTATAAACTTATGGCAGTGGTTTAATAGCATTGGAAATAATATATGTAATCTTTTTAAGATGCTCCTTTTCATTTTGAATTCTAAACAGCAAATAACAATAATAATATCAATCTACTTGAAGCCCCGTTTTTTTATTTTATATGGTTAAATTTACTTGATTTTAATTTAAGTAGTTTTGTACAACGAGGTAAATTGCGGTGAAAATCATCAACACTTTAGAAACATGCATGTTGTTGGCATTGTCAACCAACCCGTATTCTGGAACCAAGACCGTTTTGTTCATCATCCAGTGGAAAGCTTTCATGTTAGTTTTTCGCTTCAGTTCTGAGCCGATTACCTCTCGTATTCGAATGTTGTAGTTATTCAACCAACGCCTCTGCAAACAAAATTTATTCGTTTAAATCAATTTCCCTTAAAGGCATAAAAGCCCTAAAGGGCGTAAATAATATAACCGTAATCGATTATGTATGTACGTTATGTTAAACAGTATTATTGATAAAATATGCATAGCACCTCGGCGTATCACATTCGGAATCGAACGAAATCATGCATTCCTTGTGTAGATGGCGATTTTGATTTATGCAAAAAAAAAAATATTGCCAAAAAGCATGTTTCAATCACAAATAGTAAAATATTTTTCGATAACAATCTAAAGAACAATTTTTCATATTATACAATAAAACCATATCCGAAAAGGGTCGTAAATAGGGGATTTTGCACTTTAAAGCATTTTTTTTATAGGTCTGATACTTTATTTTTTTCTAGGTTTATGAAAAGACTAAAAAATTCTCAACGTTAGCTCTACACAGGAGGCCCAAGGAAAATAATTTTCCATAAGGGATGCTGTTTGGAGGGTTATTTTAAGGAAAGAAAGGAGAGAAATTTCTGCGAAGGAAAAAGGTATGAGGGGTGGGTATGAATATGAGGGTCAGTGTCCAGGAGTGACAGACAAATGAATCCATCCCTTTAATTGCAATGCAAGGCAATGGGTTGAGAGAGTCTGGCTGAAGAAGTCAAAAGACTTCCATCAACCAGTCTCTCTCAATCCAGCCTGCCATGCAGCCGGTGGAAAGCTGCATCTGCCGCCAAGATCCGGATAATCCTCACTTGGAACCCGGGCATCCCTCCTAAGTCACCAAACATAGCGAACTACTTGGGGTGACCTATGGCAGAGGTGTTGGTTACCAATATATGGTTCCCGGGCCTGCGGTACCCATACTGCCCCCCAAATTGAAATGTGTATCGCACTATTTAATTGAAGCGTTTATAATATTTCTAAACGATAAAACTTTCAAATCAAAAACACATGATTTGCAACTTCGCAATGCATCACCTTAACTTCTTGTTCCTAAAAATTCACAATTCCAACTAACTTTATCAAAATAACCATAGACATATAAATATTAATAGAACAGAAAGGTGAAGGGTAGAAACCAACTACAGCGGGACGAAGAGCGGGAAGACGGCTTTGGTGATATGTGATTCGTCAAAACTTAATCTGACAGTATATAGGCATCTCACTTTTTAAAATGACCATTTAGTTCAAAGTAAACTCTGCTTTTGAATGAATAGACCTTTTTACATGGGAGCGCGAATTGCTCGCCGCGTAATGAACAAATTTGAAGTTCAAATACGTCAAAGTAAAGTCGCCTATAAGATCGAGTCCAATATTTTGCTGCCGTATTTAGTTAATACACTTTTACAAATCTGTCATAATTTAATTACCCCAGTTAACAGTGACGGGCACACGCCATGTATCTCGGAGTGATAGTGTGTGTATGGGTGGTTTGGTATATTTACGGTGTATGTTCAAAAACGATCATATTATGTGATCTGAATTAGCTTAAAATAGTGTAAAATAATGCTTGCTTATGGAATGTAATACCACAATTGGGTTTATTCTCTTTTTCTTTTCTATTTTTACACGTTTTTATAGCACAAGTCACCATTTTTACCGTGTTATTTACGATGAGAGCTCGACACTGGTCCGGACAAGAATAATGACGTCACATTTTTTAGATTCACGCAAGGCTCTCGCAAGCCTAGCCGGTTCAGAAAAATGGTTCCAATGGGAGGGGGAAATAATACGCCTTTCATCACTTAGGGCATGTCCATGTATTTTGTACGTCCGTGAAAATAACGAACATTTCTTATAATAATGATACACAGAATCTTTATATATGTATGTATTGCATACCTGATACTGGGTGAGCATATTGACATCAATCAGCTTAGGTTCATATGGGACAAGAGTAATGTCAGTGAATTTCAGGTAAGTATGTCCATCTCCATGTTCTTTTCCTTCATACTCTTCCACTTCTAATATGTTTTCCAAACGGATGCCGAATTTCCCTTCTTCATAATAACCGGGCTCTAAAATTCATTATATGCATATTATGTAAGTTTCACATTCGTTGTTACTTGAAAATAATGATAATTAATATTTTCATTGCTCTTACCATTTGAAAAGAAGTACCCAGGTTTGAATGTTGCTTTTTGCCTTTGGCCATAAGCAATTTGAACGGGAGCTGAAAAAATTGAATATATCAATAACATTGTTGTAAATACATAGTACAGCACAATAGTTCCAATACATGGAGTCGGTGGAACTATGGCACCTCTATTTGGAGAATGTGGCAAGGTTGAAAAATCTCAGGCAGGGGAAGAAGCAGTGGCGTAACTAGGAGGGGGGGCGGCGCGTCCCGGGTGCCACCCGATGGGGGGTGACACTGGACCGATTGTCATCCCCCAAGAGCACAATCCTCTAAGGAAGGAGAGGAAGTTATGGGAACGAAAAACGTATGAGGTGTGGGTAGGATTCTGGGGGTCAGTGTGTCCAGAAGTGACGGATGACGGAATTCATCCCTTCCAATGCGGACCAAATCCTGCTGAGAGTCCTGCTGGAGAGGTCAAAAGATCTCCCTCAACCAGTCTCTCCCGATCCGGCCTGCCACGCGGTTGGTGAGCAGACGCATCCGCCGCCAAGATCCAGACAAACCTGAACCCATGAACCCGGGCACACCTGTTAAGGCCGTTATACACGAGCCCGATTTTCAGCCCGTTTCCAATTGGAGACAAAAGTCAACATTTTTCGCTTTACGCGATCGCTGTTTTCAACTCTATTTTCATATCTACGATTTCAGTAGGCATCACAACAAACAGTATGGTTCATGTGTTGTTTGGAACGATGAAAATTGAAATCCTAGATATAAAAATAGAAGTGAAAATATCGATCGCGCAAATCGAAAAATGTTGACTTTTGTCTCCAATTGGAAACGGGCTGAAAATCGGGCTCGTGTATTACGCTCTTTAAGTCCCAAACATAGCGAACCACTTGGGGTGACCTACGGCAGAGGTGTTGGTTATTCAATAAATGGTTCCCGGGCGGCGGTACCCATACCTGCCTCCCAAATAGTGTTGGGTGGAGAGAATGAGTTGGTATGAGGTACTCAAAGACTGAAATGAGGTGTTGGGGTGTCCCACCTCAAAAGAAGTGACAATGACCATCGGCATAAATAATTCAATGTGAGTATGTAAGTACCTATTCACACAAATAAATAAACACATCATTCAATTTCTGTTGGATTCTTGTGCGGTATTTACAACAAAAAAAAACCTACTTACCCTTCTCTCACCCCCCTCTTAACATTGCCCCTCTTACCCCCCCCCCCCCCCCCCCCCCCTCATACCTCACACTCTAAAATAATATTTTTGATTTCATTCACCTCCACAGTTATTATGTGATCCTGGTATTTCTGGCAGTAAAGAAACATTCACCAAAATGTTTTACTTTAACTTTTTAGTTTAACTTCTTCATTCTGTGCTCCTGGTAGATTTTCAAATAATGTAAAAAATAATCTAGTTATCTCTTGGAATAAAATTGTGTACCTACTGTTTTCCAACAAAGGAAGGTGCTGAGTAGCTGGATTCAGGAATACATAACAAGTAAGGGGCCGTTTAAGTATTACATAACGAAATTTGGGAGGGAGGGGGGGTCTTGTAAAACATTACTGTGCGTTACCGGGGCGGGAGGGGGATTCGAACAATGCGTTATGTAACATATTTTTAAAAATTTAAATACAAAACTAGGGAGTTAAAATCTTCCAAGTTGGCAACCCTTTTCGTTTATGTTTTACGGGGAATCCCTCGATTGTAATGTATGTAATTTTTATTTTGTTCTCCCAAGTTGGCAAGGTTTATGCTTTACGGGGAATCCCTCGACTGTAGGTATTGTACCTTATTTTTATTTTATTTTCGCTGTCAAAATCAAATCAAATTGGTAAAAATAGTCACCTGGGTGTTACATAACATTTAGGGAGGGGGAGGGGGGGGGGGAGTACAGAAAAACGTTACGGCGCGTTACGTGGGGGGGAGGGAAGGTCAAAAATCTTCAAAAATTGCTTTACGTGATACATAAGCATACATTACACGCCCCCTAAGCAAGTATGTGCTTTGAGCTTCGAGCTTTCAATTTTAATCACTGAGCTTTTAAAGCTTCGTAGTTTTTATTTTGTGTGAAGATTTGAAGTATTTAATGGAGCTACCTTGACCTTGAGGCCTGATCGAGGCTCTGGAAACCAGGTAATATTAGAATAAGAAGTTATATCAATAGGTATATATTATGTACCTTCGTGTGCTTGCAAAAATGATCCAATTCCGTGTCCAGTACTGTGCATGTAATCCTTGCGCTCTTTCCAAAGTTCTTTCCTAGCAATAATGTCGATGTCATTAATTTTAAGATCTGATGGGAAGATCATGGACGATAAATCTATGGCCGCCATCAGGACGTGGGTGTATGCCGTCCTCTGCTCGGCTGTAGGTTTTCCATAGTGGAGGGTCCTTGAAATATCTGTCGTTCCATCTGGAAACACGAATTAAATTACGCCAGATATTGCATTGTCCTTGTAATGGTTGGTGATAGTTGAAAGCTCCCAAATACTAAAATAAGAAGTATTATAATTAAATGTCAATATTCGATATGGCCTGCTAAAATGATTCCAAACCTCTTATTTTTAGTCTTTGTGTAATAATTACATATTTTATAAAAAACGCTAAATTACCATCATATTGACCGCCAGAGTCCAATACAAAAGTGGAGTCCTTTAGAATGAGAGTATTGGTGGCGTTTGTGGGCTGGTAATGCGGCAGTGCACCATGGGCTCCGTAGCCCGCTATGGTGGCGAAGGAGAGACCCTTATTGTTTTCCTGTGACTTCCTCGTGATGTCCAGTATTTTGACTACCTTTAGTTCATCCCAGCCATCGTCTAATTGTAACTAGAAATGTACAATGAAGCAAGTCAAATATAGAGGTATAAGAATACATACATAAGTTAACAGTTTATTTTACAGAGTCAAGCTTTTTTTTTTTTTTTTTACTGTGAATACCGCACAAGAATCTCAACTGCTCCCGTCTGGAGCCAGTGAGACTATGGCATCCCCAATTGGGGTATGTTGTGAGGCTGAAGGTAGTGGGGAGGGGAAGGAGGTGGGGAAGAGGAAGGTTGGGAAGTACCTGGCTATTCAGATCTGGTCACCAAACACGGCTAAAGCCATTTTCAAGCAACGTTTCAATTCTGAATGGTGATCTTACACCAGGGCGATACTGATAGTATCTTCCACTCTGGAACGTACCGCAAATATACTATATATTATTTTAAATGAATTAATTGTGAAATAACACAAATTAATCAAATAAAATTTATTTGCACACGCCGGGTTCGAACCCGCGACCTCCGGATTGTGAGTCAAGAGTCTTAGCCACTGAACTACGGAGGTCGTCAATTATTTTAAGATCTGTTGTCATCTGTTAAGCTGTTGGCAGTAAGTCCAAATCATTTCTTTAAGTCAAAGTTATGGCTCCTCGTGGAGTAAATGCAAACCATGTACCATGTACGTGATGCATGACAGGAGCTTGACTTAGGTTATTTTCCGATTGTGCAGTTTGTTATGAATTTTACGTACCCTTTCTTCCAAATACGACAGAATATCACACATCGCTGCTCCATCCCTGATATGAGCTTTACGCATACCAGCAATCTCTGTTGGGTTCTTCTTAGCCTTCATATTGATGATGGGAGACTGCCTGTAGATCCTCTTTTCTTCTGGTACAGATGTGTAGATGGCTTCACTGACTCCCGGAGAAAAGGAGTAGAACGAGGGAAGCAATACGGCATTCCATGCTTGAGCAAGTGTGCGAAGATCACTCCAAATGCTGTCGTAGGCGTGCAATCTAGAAAATAAGCACTTACATACAATAGCAGAAGTATCATTTGTAAACGCTTTTATGATTTCACTGTTGGTTTGGTTGGTTTCCTTGTCCTGCATTGCCCAAAGTGCAGATTTTTAGTTACGTAAGTATAGTCTTTTGCGTTTTAAAACTTGTCTGATTTTGTGTCAAAAAATCTACTAAAAATTAAGACTGTAAGAGGGCCAAATGTCCGTGAAGGATGGAGTGGTTATATTTACGAGTCCTAGAGTGTAACTGTGCAAAATTTGTAACGGATTGCGAACGATGATATACCTACATATTAACAAACTAAAAACTTACTTTGTGCAGTTCGGATTGAAGCACTGGTCAGCTCGTAGGGTTTGTTTAGCTTCTGAACTCAGTTTCATTGGCTCTGCATACAAGTGGAGGTGCTCCTGGGTCAGAATGAGGTAGGCTTTGGCTACTGGGCTGTAAGGGAGGTCCTTCCCTCGGATGTTCAGGATCCAGGCTAACTCGTCCAGTGCTGTGACCACCATGGCGTCCACCTCGTGGTCCTTCAACTCCTTGCGCAGCTCTGCTACTTTGGTTTGCCAAAGGCTTCCTGGAATTGTTACATATTGCAATCCCTAAATTTTAAGTTATTGTATTTGTAATTTTTACCAATTTTTTCCAACAAGAGTCCCAATTAACGCCCATATTATAGAGTTTTCTCCCTCTTACAACACGGGTCTTTTCAACATCAAGGTTCATCCTTTTTTCGCTTTAGAAAGACCCCTGCATTGTGTGGTAAAACCATGTATGGTTGTGTGAGAAATATGGAGATTTTCAAAGAATGCAAGGCTGATGTAAGTGTAATGAGAATGAGTAAAATTAAGATAGGGACGCTTAAATGGTGTAGAATGAATGTTAGGAGATGATGTAAAAGGAGTGTAAAAAGAATATACATATCATGACATGTATGTAAATGGTAGAGGAATTTGGGGTGTAACAGTTTTAAATTATAATGCTAAGTAAGCTCCCAGTCATGTCTATTGCTACACATTAATTCGAATTGATTTTTAATTCCTATTTGGAAAGCCAAAATTAGAACAAAAGGAATCCTGCGTTCTTCTGTTGCCTAAATCATATTTTCGGCAAGCTAATTTTTCAAACTTCCGAATAGAAAATCAGAGAGACTGGACGTTTGTTTTGACGAGGAAGACATACAACAGTGGATCTCCGCCGACCTGTGAGCTAATACATCGTTTTTTGAGTTTAATATATTAAAATTGATTTACCATTTATCTGTTAAATTTCTTGAACTTGCAATAATTTTTACAACGTGACATTCTTTATTTAAAACATTTGATTTTATTTTAAACGCTACAAGCTATCGATAGATTTTATTTGTTTCAAATAATTTTAACTGTTTAGTTTCTTTTAGGCTAAACATTGACCCTGAGTTTGAAATGTTGGAGTAATATTATTTTACTTAAGATATTAGAGTCCGTGTTCTGGTTTTGTTTTAATTGAAAAATATAATGTAATGGTTTTGCCACAATTCTTTTATTTTAACTATTAGAGATTTTGTAAATATAAAAGTAATGAATAAAATTTTTGTTTTACGATATGTATAAAATAAGTAAATGTCTTATTAAAGTGTTGTGCCTTTTTTTAAGCATTATAGGCGACGTGCAAGGAGGGCATGGCAGGATTAACATGAAACAAATACTGGAGTCAGGCTATGTCGAGAGTCAGAATAACAGAAGGGTATGTATGCGACAATGTATGAATGAGAATGAAGCAAAGAGTGTGTGTCAAGACAGAGTTGTTTGGCGGCCCATCCTGCCTGTCTCTGCGGAGAAATGGCACGATGATTAGTTAGTTAGATACCTAGTTATAAATTAAAGATATGTTCTTACCAGCAAACTCTTTCCGGTGTACATAGATGGGCACTTTGGAGGCGGGTGGCCTTTCATCCTTCTCCCAGAGGATGTCCACCAAGTTGTTCGGAACCTGCACCAGGTAGATGCCCATCAGGCTCAGCACATTCTCCCATTGCTCCCACATGTGGTGGGGAATCAGGCGAGGGTCTGCGCCCACTCGAACCCCTCTCGCCAGCTGGCTCTGGATATTGTAAAACAAATGTACAAATTAGTATTATAGTAGCACAGAAAGTCATACAGGCACTAATTCACTAAACGTATTATGCTTTCATCATGCGAGTAGCAGTGCATGAGGACCGCCTTCGGTGGTTTCCGGTCGTTTGGCGTTAGTGTGTTTGGGGTGTTGAAGATCAAATTGGACTAATTGAAGGTAAATACCTGGAATCATTTTTTTCGCCTCGTGTCTCATTTATATAATAATATTATATAATGGGGATAGTCTGATTCTCCGACAAATCAGTCCCAATTTTAAAAATGGCAATAAAAATAATTTTCTGTTCAAAATATAATATTAGAGGTATTTAGGTACATTATTGCTTATCTGAATTCTTCGCACAATCAGTTCCAATTTAGAAAATCATTCTTAAATTCTAAGCAAATCCAACTTTATCAATTTATCGAACTAGAACCACGCAGGACATAGCACAACCAAAATTAGTATTTTTGAGTGGAACGTTCGCAAGGCTCGTTTCGGCCACTTTCATACAAATCTTAATTTTGGATTTTAGATCAAAATACTCAACCAAACTGAAAAATTATTTTAGTAATCAAAAGGTATTTTAAATATCTAGTACGGATATGAGTTACTCTATTTTTTTTTGCTTTAAATTGTAAATTGGCCATTTAAGATTTTAACGTTTCATGATTTTGGAGGCAATATGGGCAATTAATGGTGAGTGAACAAAAAACATAACAAAAATAATTTTACTATATTTATTATAAAAGTATGATGAAATATAAAATTAAAAATTAGTAATAGAAATCATTTTGACGGGTGTAAATTTAAATTACGTATTTAAGTCGGAACAAAAATTTGTCATTTATAAATTAAAATTGCTACCCAAAAAAACGCATTTTTAACAATATTTTATTTTGATTTTATATTTCATCATATCGTAAATAATAAATATATTAAAAAATATCGTAGTAAATATAGTAAAGTATTAGATTTGTCAAAAAATTTGTACATAAAAATGCAAAAGTCGGTCATTTTAAATACATGTAGGATTACGAAAGATTTTTTAAATATTTATATTGAGGGATCAGTAGGATTTATCGGACCAGTTAGGATTTCATCAGAGCCGAACCCTCTGATATGAAAATATCTGGAGTCGGTGAAATATTTTCCCATTATGTTTCTGGTGGATTGAAGTATTGTTCTTGTATTGTTTTATTCTTATATAGTGCACTTACATTGCGTTAATTTACTAGATATTCATTTGTGGAAAAGTGTGTGGAAGGGTTTAGTCTTTCATTTGGGAAAGATTCAACCCGGACATAAAATCTGGAGCACCGTAAAATTATTTTTTTATTATTTTTCACTTACTTACAAATAATTGCCCAAGTTGTCTCTAAAATCATGAAATATTAAAATATTTAATGGCCTATATCTTATAATTTAAAAAAAAAAATAAAGTAGTTCGCATCTGGACTAGATATTTGATAGGTATCTACACCTTTTGATTACAAAAATAATTTTTCAGTTTGGTTCGGTATTTTGATCTCAAATCCAAAACTAAGATTTGTGTGAAACGGGCCGAAATGGGCCGCGCAAACGGAGGTTTAACTCTTAAAAAAATTGGCATTTTTTTCAGATGGTCAAAATATTTTCGCTTTAAAATAATATGCAAATATTTGGAATATTTCTTAGCACATTCAGAAACTAAAAACTGTTTTAGAAAGGTGATGAAATCGCTTTCAAATTATATAATTCGAAATAAACATAACTAACTAACTAAACTAACTAACCATCACGCCGTTTCCCCGCAGGGGTAGGCAGAGAGGACGGACCGCCAAACAACTCGGTCTTGGCACACAGTCTTTGCTTCACTCACATTCATACATCGTCTCATACATACTCTTCTATTATTCCGACTTTTGACATGGCCCGACTCAAGTATCTGATTCACTTGATCGTGCCATGTCTTCCTCGGGCGTCCCCTACTTCTTCTTCCATTCACATTTGCGTCATATATTCTTCTCACATTATTTTCTTCTTTCATTCGCTCTACATGTCCAAACCATCTGAGGGTCCCTTTCTTAATCTTACTCATTATGCTTACATCAGCCTTGCATTCTTTGCGGATATCCACATTTCTCACACGATCATACATGGTTTTGCCACACATTCGCCTCAGGGATCTCATTTCGACAGCATTCAGTTTACTTTCATCCTTCCTCTGCCAACTCCATGCCTCACTGCCATACATCAAGGTAGGTACCAGGACTCCATTGTGGACTGCTAGCTTCGCGTCTTTTGACAGTGTTTTATTAGCGCCAACGGCATTCAGTCCTCCATTAATGGAGTTACCTGCATTTACTCTTCTTTCAATATCTCTATCAGCCTTCCCATCTCTCGTAAACACACTACCCAGGTACACAAACTTATCCACCTGCTCCAAGTATTCATCATTCACAACTATATTGCACACTGTTTTCGTACTCTCCCTTTCAAATACCATGACTTTAGACTTACTTACATTCATCATTAACTCATTTTGCATACACACTTCGTTCATCCTAGACACGAGAGACTGTAGATCTTCCATAGTGTTAGAAATCAGCACCGCATCATCAGCATACAACAGGCAACATATTTTCAGATCACTCAAATTCGCGCCCAATCCCATCTCTTTCAATTCTTGCATACAATTATCCATGTATAAATTGAATAACCATGGTGACATTACGCAGCCTTGCTTAACACCTTTTGTGATGTCAAACCACCCCGTAAAACCACCGTTCACCCTAACACATGCAACGCTTCCCTCGTACAGAGATGCAATTGCCTGTATGAGATTTGTATTCACTCCATACTTGGACAACACCTTCCATAGCTTTTTCCTGTCGACTCGGTCGTATGCTTTTTGTAGATCTACAAAGGCACAAAAAAGTTTTTGGTTTTTTGCCAGAAACTTCTCAGTGAGCATACGCAAGGAGAAAATCTGGTCCATGCATCCCCTTCCACTCATAAAGGCACCTTGCACATCCCATATTTTATCCTTTGTTTCCATTCTTACCCTTTCAATCAATATTCTTCCGTACAACTTGCCGACTGAACTTAGCAGGCTAATAGCTCTATGATTCCCACATTCCATACGTGACCCTTTACCTTTGTATAATGGCATGATTACAGCCCTTCTCCAATCTAATGGCGTGTAACCCTCCTCTAAACACTGGTTAAAAAGTTTGCACAACCATGTGAGAATAATATGGCTATCTCCTTTAAAGTATTCGGCCGCAATATTGTCGAAACCTACAGCCTTACCATTCTTCATGCATTTTATCGAATTTTTAATTTCATCCATGCTGATTTTGATAACATTCACTCCGTCATCGTTCATACCCGATTCGCCGCTGGCCTCACTATCACTCGGGTTGCTTTCGAAGACTTCCTCAAAATATTTCATCCATCTCTCATTTATTTCTTCCTCATTCGTCAACATTCTTCCATCTTTCGATTTTATCACTTTTAGGCTCCCATTCTCTGGACCGCTCCGGGACTTTTTGACCTCCTTCCAAAACAGTTTAATGTTTTCTTGGAAGTTTTTTGTCATTTTTATTCCCTCTTCCTCTTCCAGACGTTTCTTTCGTACTTTCACTCCAACACTTACTCTTTTCTTGCATCCCTTATATACTTCTTTCGCTCTATCTCTCTCTTCGCTAGAAGCACTGCCAGCCGCTATCAGACATAACCATGCTTTCTTCTTCTCTGAGACCAGTGCTTTAATCTCGTCATCCCACCATGCGTCACCTTTCTTCCTACCTTGCGTACTTAAACATATATTTTATTAATTATAAAATTTTTGTATACAAATAAAAAAAAGTTTTAAAAATGGCTCACCTTACGTTTTTTCTAACTAAAGTTGCTGATAATAAAAAATAATAAAAACACATACATATTTTATTAGACAAACGTATAACAAAAACATATTGTAATCTCACTTTTTTGTCGCTCTATGTAAAAAAAATTCCCGAAGTTAAATTTTTTTTTTCAATTTGCGATTCAAAACTTTGTATACATAAAAGTGTACATTTTACTTTTTTGGTGGCTATTTTTTAGATTGGAATATAAAGCGTGGTGTTTTCGCTTTCTAACAAAAAAGAAATTTCCTCATTTATTCGAATGAGAATCGGACATTGTTCTCTTCCTTTTCATCTTTTTAAAATTCACATCCTTGACTCCCCCGATTGTACATTCTGTGGTCTAGAGGTGGGCACTTTAGATCACATGTTTTTTGGTTGTCCCTCTCTAAATAAATATCCTCTCTTCTATCAAGCGTTATCTAAAATTGCCTCCCCTCCATTCAACATTTCATCTCTTCTAAGTCTGACCTCGACTCCAATCTTCCGTATAATTCTGAAATTTGTACATTTAAATAAAATTATTATATAAATTCACCTTTCCTTTCTCTGTAATTTTAAATGATGGCCTAGAACACCCTTGAAGGGTGAAAGCCAGAAATAATTGAGAAAAAAACACCGTTTAGAACATATTTCTCAATATGATAGTAAGGGAGTTACAGCGTTTTATACGAGACCTATGTGCGTTGGGACAAATATGGTCTCCTGCCATTCAAAGGGTTAAAAAACGCACTATTTTGCATTACTATTAAGTAATGCAAAATTGGGTGCCTTCTACATATGGAGTTTTATTGTTGGCGGCCTGATTTTACATGACGTGGTGCATCGTTTTAATGCAATGTTTTGCATTTAGAAAGAAGAGGAAGATGTTTTAAAAGGGAGATCCGTAAGTACGAATGTTGAGGAAGCTCGCAAATATTATTTAAAAAAAGTAAAAATTTATTGGGTTTTCATACCCCTATAAATATGTATGTACTTATAACTAACTATACAGGATGTGCGGGATTGCACCGTCCTCCCTACATCCTATAATAAAAAATAAAAAATTTCAAGTCACAATTTGAGATTTTTTTCTATGGAGGGAATTTCATATAATTAATTACTCTCTCAACTCAAACAATATTGAGCTTGAAGGGAAGCATGTTATAAATCGGAAGAAATTCGAAATGTGGGCGAAAATCACTGTTTTCGATTAATCTATAATCTATACCAATGATACTCAACCTTTTTTCTCTTCGGGCCACATTCATGTATTTGTAAAGTTACGCGGGCCGCAACACTATACCGGTGTGATGAAAAAAAAATCAAAAAGTTTGTAGACTCCGTTTGCCAAGCGATTTTTAAGCCTAATACCTATATTTACGGTGATTATAAGGCACCCTAAAAATAATATACATATGTACACATTTTTGGCTCGTGTATTCCTCTCTTTAGTGATGATCTGATTGTTAACTTACATTCAACCATTGTGGCAGTGAAGGCGTGCTGACATTTTCAAGTCTCATGAGCAGCCAGTGGCAGGACAGTTCCTTGTCTGCCTGAAGATGGTAGCGGCCATCAGTCCACAGGGCTGCCTTGTTCATGGTGACCACGGCCACCCCATCGCTGCCACTGAACCCAGTGAGGTACATCAGCCGGCGATCCCGGTTACTGGGAGTCTCGCTCTAGAAAAAACATTATTGTTATTATATAAACAATGCTTAAAGGATTTAATGTTTTTTCCAGGCCTTAAAAACTCTAAAATATCTTCTCCAACCTTTCCAAAAAAGTCTTTTCAGGTATTTTTAAATACCTCCCAAAAAGAGGCGGGGATTTCGGTTTAGAAGTTTTCGAGGACTAGTGGATCACCTTAAGGCTCCGCATCTGAGCTCAATAAGAAGAAGATGGAGAGATATGAAATTACGAATGTTAGAGGAGCGCGCTAATATTTGAAGCGACAAAATCGATGCGAAAATTGGGAAAATGTTTAATAAAACACGACTCGTTTAGAATAGAGCAAAAATCTCGTGGAACGTATCTTAAATCTTAAGTATCATTAGAAACACTGTGAATTTTTTCACAACTATAACTTGCAAAATAACTTAAACAAACGTGTTTATTGTTGTTATACGTGTTTAATTTTCGGAGCATACTTTGCGATTTTTTTCTATCGAAGGAATTTTATATAATTTGCGTTTCGGCGTGGAACGCGTCTAGATATTATCCTCAAAAATTACATTTTTTTAAGAGCTTAAAAACTTCAAATGTATAAGGCTCCGTTACCGGCTCCAAAAAGAAGAAGATGGAGAGATACAAAATTACGAGAAGAGCGCTAACATTTACAGCGCCAAAATCGATGCAAACATTGCGAAAATCTTTAATAAAACACCACTCATTTAAAATAGAGCAAAAATCTCTTGGGGCTGTCTAAAACAGTATTTAATGAAACACTGTGAATTTTTTCATACATATAACTTGTAAAATTACGGAAACATACTTGAAAATAAAAAAAATTGGAGCATACTTTGCGATTTTTTCTATCGGGGGAATTTCATACAATTTGCGTTTCGGCGTGGGGAATGTATTGATATTATCTTTAAAAATAACATATATTTTTTTAAGAGCTTAAAAACTTCAAATGTTTAAGGGAGGTTTGCAAGAAATCGGTAGAAATTCGGATAACGGCCTCTTAAGGGAGATATGTAAGAAATCGGTAGAAATTCGGGTAGCGGAGGCTTAAGTGCAAAACCTACATTACTTATTGAAACAATATCTCAAGGTTGTGACTGATAATTGGACAATTTGTCTATAAAGTATGGTAGGCGCTAAATTTAAATGCCGACCTGAACTTGATACGACCATTTTAGCGCAGGTACAGTCACTTTACTGACTTTACAATGACTGTAAGAGAAAGAGAAATATGCGTAAAACATACCTACGCGCGACAGAGAAAGACGCGGGCGGGGAGGCACGCTGCTTTTCGGACCTTAAATTTACTTATTGCGACGATTTCGGTCGATCGATAAGGATTGATAGGATTACTTTCGGTAACTTCTCATCATTCCCTAGCATGACTGCAGATCTCCAACGAATAAGTAACAGTTCACAATGACCAAGTAGAACGTGACGGGGTGCATATCACGTGATGCTAGGCTGTACCCAGTTGCTACATATGACGGAAAAAAAGGTTTTAATTGAAAAAAAATTTCATCGGATATCAAAATGATATAAATTTTTTTTTTTTTAAATGTTGACTGGACACCCAGGTGGAAAGAGAAAAGTGGGAAGACCCAGACTGAGGTGGGAAGACGAGGTAAGAGGGGATGCAGCACAGCTTCTCCAGGTACGAAATTGGAAGTCAGCCGCTGAGGACAGGAGGAGTTGGAGGCGACTGTTGCAGGAGGCCAAAGCTCGATATGGGCTGTAGCGCCATCGAAGAAGAAGAAGAGGATCAAAATGAAATCTCCATTTTTTTAGCTACAAACGCGCTTAGGAATTGTTGGTTAAAAGCCTTCGGCTATGTGCTGATACACCCTGTATATATTACACAGACATGTATTTAAATAAATTTGAAAAAAATACAAATCAAAATCTGAATCAGGTCAAGAATCGATGTTTAAAAGAAACCGTTCAAATGTAAAAAAATCTGAATGGCGCTGCAATTCGAATTGGTTGTCAATAAAATGAAAAAAAAGTTTTAGTAACCCCAACCTAAGTATTGAAATGTAGGGACCAAATAGATGAATTTAATTATTATATTCGACCTGACTATCCACTAAAAACTAAAGACATGATTATAGGTAGGTACTTACTACTAAAAGTGGTGTAAATATAAGATACATTATATTCGGTTAAATCAGGCTCAAAGCCGACTTAACTATACCAACGCTGAACCGGTGAGTAAGAATGCAATAAGTAATACGGTTGTTAAATATTTCAAAACCATACCTGATGCTCATCGTACGTGGGTATAATGTAGGCGTCCAGTTCTGCGCCCAGCACTGAAGTTCTTCGCCTCATCTCGGCGCGAATCAGCCTCAGCTTTATATCGTCCGGGGGCACACTCAGGGACTGACACGAGGGGCGCGCCCCCACGGCGGAGGGCAGCGAACTGCATAGCAGGGGGCACAGGGACTCTGAAATCATGGAGAACGTTGTTAGGTTAGGTTGATTGAGAATGATATTACCATTCCATGAATAAACATAACATTGAAGAAAAGTGATGAACTGTTAAAAAAAGACTTAAACAAAACTGTCCTGACATAACATAGGTTAGGTTCTCAATCAACCCAACCTAAACCTACCTAACCTATTATTATAAGAAACTCGTAGATTGATTTCCTAGAAAATACAACAGTATTATTTGCGTCATCTCTTATCGATTGATGTAGGGTAAGTAGAGGTCTCAAAAAACTTTCCACCAAATTTTCCAATTCCCTCCTTTCTTCCTTGCCCACCCCCCCAGGATCGAACCCACCCCTTACCCTTAGGGTCGTTCCCCCCCCTCCCCATGTGAATGCTATGGGTACGCCCAGGTACGTCTTTGAATAAAAATATTATTGCATTTTTTCAATTTGACTAATAAGTTGTGGTAAGTAGAGGTCCCAAAAAACGGTACATTTTCCAATCCCCCCCCCTTTCTCCTTCGCTCCCCTCCAGGATCGGACTCCCCTCCCTTAGGGTCGACCCCCCCTATGAATCCTATAGCTAAGCCCTTGCTTTAATATCCTAAAGATGCATGGGTTGTTTCAAAAAATTTGAACAATTCATCAAATATTTTAAGTTAATTTTAATGTTTAGTGAAAGTTCCTGTTCCTGTGATCGATGAACCGGCTCGCGGATGCAATTTTAATTACAAATAAATAAATAGTAAATTTTGTTACAATGTTTTCTCTAATTTATAGTTAGAAATAAGATTGTAGAAATATTTTATAAGTTTGTACAGCGCCCTTGAGATGATTTTTCACAAAAAAAAAGTTCTGGTGATTATTTCAGTTTTATGAAGCAACTGGCCTGTAATGAAATAATAACAGAACTTGAATAAAACATACGCATAACGTGAAAATTAACTTAAAATATTTGATGAATTGTTAATTTTTTTTAAATAAGACTTACAAAATAAAAGATACTCATAAAAAGAACCAAGTTCGAAAATAAACAGAGCTTTATCGTATAGGAAGTACGAAGTACTCATCCCTCAAAGTAGGTAGGTACGTTATACTAGGTTATGTAGGTGCCCAATACCTTTAGCAGAGGGAGACAGCCTTACAACCTTCAGTGTGCCCTGCAGCCGTCCCCCTCCCTGGGAAAGGGTTAAACCTCGGCTGGTGGTAACAGCGCGGGAAGGTACCAGGGCCGCAGAGGTGTACGGAGGTGGGTCGCCGCGTGAAGGCTAACAATCGATACGGCCTAGCTGTGAATGGAGGGTGAAAGGCGAGCCCGCCCCTTCTGGGTGGAGCTAGAGCCACGCACGAGAGAAAGCTTCCGATGTACGACGGATTATTGTGAAAGCAGTAGTAAAGTACCATAACATTATATTATATTTTGGTGTAAATATATATACATATCGAGTACGTATACGCTGACACGAGAATTCATTACAAAATCAATAAATTACGAATTTCGAGATACCAATTTGAATTACTTTTCATAATAAAAATAAATTATTTTATTTATATCATTGATGGGAATAACCTTTAAAAGTTATAAAAAGAGAGTATTTCTTATAAAAAATTGAATAAAGTATTTTCTTTAAATGAACTTTTAAGGATGTTATTTAATGAACTTAAAGTGTTTTGTTTCGTTTTTTTTTCTTAAATGAAGTCTGCTTTGGAAGGTATGTGCCTAATATGTTTTTTTCTAAAACTTGAACACACACATTTCAGATTTAAAACTTCTTTTTTATGTCGTTTAAAAATATTTATTTTCTAACCACTCGAGAATTCAGAGAGTACAATATCGAAATCTTACGATAATTTTTTTTGCAATAGAGCAATTAATTTTCTGTTTAAATCTGATTCGATATCATTCCACACGAACTTGCATCAAGCTTATTTTGTCATTGTACAGGTACCACATAAGAGATTTCCAGACAGATTTTAGGTTATTTATTGAGTTTAATATGTTATACTCGTATATCGGCTCTGAAAGAAATTGGGCTTACTTAAGAAAATGTGTAGTACAGTTTTTTTGTTATTCGATAAATAACTAGCTGTTTTTATGTGTTCTAAAAATATTATATTTCTAACTTACCGAGAAATGATTTCGGAGAATGTATCAAAATCGCATGTTAATTTTCATTTTTTAAATAGAGCAACAATTTTTTTATTCAAATCAGTTTCGATATTTTCCCATACGAACCTGCATAAAGCTTATTTTGTTATTCTACATACGAGACTTCCAGGCAGGAAGTTTGTGAAGGAGATTGTCCCGTTTGCCGAAGAAAGAAAGGTTTCAGAAAACGTATCTATAATAATATTTTAAGTATATTTGAACTTGAAAAGCTCAGTAAAAGTTGTGAAAAATATACAAAGAGGAAAGAGACGAGGTGAGCTTAATTTAATCATAAAATGTTTTTTTTTTCTTGTACATACCGTAGTTACATGATTAAAAATGTGCGTAAATAAATAATTTTGTAAGATATTTAAAAATAAAAATTTCAAAATCTAATTATACTGTTTACTGTTTATAACATATTTTCTTCAAATTAGGGTTAAATACTCCACGAAGGTGGGTTACGAATACTTAAATGATGTGTTAGAGTTTTTAGTTTAGACCTACGAATGTGAGGAAGGATGTGTTCTGGTGGAGTTGTGACTTCTTTATTATTTAAATTCTTTCTGGCGTACAACTTACGCTTGGAGGGGTAAGTACAGTATAAGTTGTTGGTTTCAGAGATAACATTTGAACCGCTTAACTTCGGAAGGCTATACCAAATAAACGAACTTTATTGGCATACGCCCTGCTAAAGGACTCACCCAATTAAATAAGTGGTGCTTTGTAAAAAGCTTCAGTTTATTGGTCTTTCGTTTGAAAGGTCCCAAATAACTGTCTTGATATTTTTATTGAAGGAGTAAAATTACCAGTATAAATGTTTAATAATTTGTGAGGATCAGCTTTCATACTAAAAATTAATTGAACGGTAATCTATTTGCGCCATTTAAATGAAAAATCGCTTCAAGGGTGCTGGAAATAACGTCATCCATTTCAAAAAGCACTAAAACTTGAAATTTAATAACATTTAATAATTATTATACATGGCGGAAATTATTTATTATAATTTTAAAATTTCTGTTCTAGAAATTCAAATGTAACATTGTCCTCAAATGGCCATTTAGCGCCATTTTGTATTTTTGACAGTTGAAAGGTTCCCATTGAATGCCGATAATTTCAAGTACGTTTCAGCTTTTGTTCAAAGTTTGATCAGCAGAAGAGGACAACTATCATGTCAGATTATTACAATGTGATAGAAAGCTGAAACGCACCTTGATTCCGGCACCATTCAAATGACATAGAAACAAAATGGTGATGAATGGTCATTTGATGACAATGTTACATTTGAATTTCTGCTAAACAACTGGGCCTAAATAGTTTTAATAATGTCAATATGTGTAATTTCACCACGAATAAAGTTTGAGATGTACGGAAAAGTGAAGACAACAAGAGAAGAAAATTAATCTATGTATGTAAAGTTTTAAAAAGTAAAACAATAAATTTGTAAACAAATAGATAAACAAATTTGTTTAGAAAGTTATTATTTTATTTAAAATTCGAGAATTTTGTTTTTTCAGAATAGCAGTATATCTACACACCATTATTCTAAGAAAAAATGAGTACCTATCGTAGTAATCGTATCAGTTGTGAGTTGAAAGGAATTTATTATCAAAGGAATGAATCCTTTTAAAAAAAGGTAGAAAATAAAAGCGCTGTGGCCCTTCGGGCCCTCGGGGGCTTCTCGAGGAGAGCTTTTGTTTGAAGTGACGTCAATAAGTAGCAGGAATTCATACGAGAGAAGATACGAAGGAGGCATTACCTGCGCTCTCTGGCACTGGCATCACGTGGGAACCAAAGGACGAGATAAAAACGATAAAAATTCCAACGGAAGGGTTGTATAATGGGCGTGAGAAATTTCCGAGATGACGTAGAAAAGATACCCGGATAGCAGAAAGCCACGGAGATGTTTCACGTCTGTTACAGGACCAAAGGATGCTGGGAGCAGGATCAGAAGCAAGATGAAAGGGAAAGCAATAGTGTGATCCTGTCTTCCTCTTAGAGTCCTGTAAGTTTGGAGGTATGTGTATTTTGTGGTATATTCCATTCTGTCTGTTGGTCTCTCTCTCCTTGCAAGTTAAATGTGTACAAATAAGGATTAGTAAGCACGGAAAAAAAATTAAATAATTATAACCTTATAAACCGACATTTAAAATTATTTTTATATAATTATATAAAGTAAAATATCTTTGGTTTAGGTATAAATGTTATTCTAAAATGTTAGCCAAACGCACAAGTTGTGTGCGTACGCACCTTTCCTCTTCCTGTAAAGCGAAATGTCCTATCCCGAAGGCATTCCCAAAGGGATGAAATATCCTGTTTAGTATTAGGAGAACATAAGAAGGTGTGGCACTGGGCAAGGAGCATTATTGCTGTAACCTTCGCAGGACGAATGTGGGTCGACCAACAAAGAACGAGGGTCCTTGATATCATTTTCACTGGGTCAAAATCACCAGGATCTCATAGTAGTCGAGTAGGCTGAAATAACACCGTGAGAATAACATTCGTGTAGTATTATTTTTTATGGGAGTGTATATATATATATATATATAAATGGTTTGTACGTTTGTAGGAATTTTGTTTGTTAACACACAATTTTTTTATTGGGTTTGTTACTGATGTTATGATAAATTCGATAAAAAAAACTGAACTGTAAAATGAAAACTTCCCTTGAAAAATATGATTTTCGGATGATTTCGGATGATTCGGATCGCTATTATTTCAAACATAAAACGATTGAAAAAAATAAGGATAAAAAAAGAAAGGGGAAAAGCGTGGGATCCATGTAACAAACCTGATTTTAACACCAGGAGAACATCAGCAGATATGGGTGAATGTTTACAAGAAAAATGCCCAAATATTTTGTCGAATGGGAAGGGCATAGAGAAGGAAGAGAGAGAAGGGGTACATAAATTGCGTAAGTACGTAAAATAATTGAATAAAAAAGTGCGTGTGCGTGAGAACAATAGAATGCCCCCTTTTTATACCAGACAAACATAACGCGCGAGGAGAAATTTGAACAAAGGGCGGGCGAAGCGTCCTGTCGGCTTTTTCCCGTTTCGGAGAGCCCAAAACTGACCGACCGAGAACAATGGAAGAAGTAAACAACAAATACCCGGATCACAGAAAGCCGAGTCGGTCGAGGGGTGAAAATTTTCGATTCGTTTCTGCTACCTAACGCAGTGCGAGGGGGAAGGCGCTATCATGCTTACTCAGTCGCAACTTCGCTGAAATAATTCAGTTATTTTAATTATTTATGCAATAAAAATTATGTTCATGAACGCTTTACACAGCGATAAAATAAATCCATAATACCTATTATTATATCTACTTAAAATATATTTTTTAAATGTGAGTACCTACCGCAGAAGCGTTCCAATTTCTCTGAACTTTGCAACCCCATTTTGGGTTAGGTATGTTATAAGACAGAATGGAGTTTGGAGGGGAAGGAGATTAGAAGGGGAAGGCTGGAAAGCAGATTGTATTCACATACATATTTATGTGACGGTACTTGGTATTGGTAGAGCAATAATGAAAGACCCAGTGCAATAGAAACGAGATCCCTGAGGCGTATGTATAGTCAAATCATGTAAGTATCACTGAATTAAGAATGAGTAATGAAATGTCAATAAGGTCAATCAACATTAAAGATAGGGATGCATAGATCATATATGGACACATAGTGTTCAAGAAGAAAACAAAAAAAAATAGCTTAGGTACTAACATTAATTACATAATACGAGAATGTCTCTTTTTTATATAAAAATAATTAAATTATTCAGGAAGAGTTGTTAACTCTCCTGGAAGACTTTTTGAAATAAAACGTTTGAAGAAAAACTTTTTTATGCACACTTGACTTGGGGAGTAAGCTGGTGAATGTGTGACGAGAGCTTTACGAAAAGTGTGATCGGGCGAGGCGAACGGAAGTTGAGAATGAGATATAAGTTAGTGAAGATAGAGAGAGAGAGAGTTACGTTTCGTACATTACTCTAGGGGCAAGAGAGATAGGTGCAAGCACACATTTTCTTTTTCTCTTTCTCTCATAGCCAGTTACGTTTCGTATATCTAAGACACAGTGCAGCCCTATTGTCTGTATCACACTGTAGGAGCAAGAGAGAGCACTGCATGCGCACATTTTCTTTCTCTATTATTTTATAAGTAAGTGAAGTTTTACTTGAGTCGTGTGGTCTAAAGCAAGGGTGGCCAACCCGCGGCCGGCATGCGGCCCGCGAGGTGTCTACTGTGGCCCGCGGAGCATACGAACACTTTTTTTTCTTACTTCTTCAATCTTTGCAAAATAACTTTGTGGCATTATTTATTATTTAATAAATAACAACATTTTTTTCTTTCAGTGTACACAAAACCACCAAAAGAACATTCAAACGCGCGTAGTTCGTATCATATCTCATACATGGAAGTATCTCAGAACATTGATCCAACTACCTTATCGTGAAAATTTCTTCTAAGGTATATTCATGTTAACAAACAATCACAAGAGTCAACATGCTATGTAAAAGCTAGTTATGCCGAAGTCATGATACTAGCAAAAAAACGAAGCCATATTCCGATGGTGAAATGGTTAAAGAATGTTTGGAGAGTGTCGTTGAAATTCTGTGACTCTCTTCTGTGAATTCTCAAAAATAAGCCTGTCTCGACAAACTATTACTAGGCCTGTCGACGACATTGGAAAACATATTGAAGATAATTTGAAAAATCGAGCATCTAAGTTCATATTTTATGCTCTAGCATTGGATGAAAGCACAGACCTAACAGATACCGCCCAAGTGGCGATTTTTATCAGCGGTGTTGATGTCCATTTAAAAAAAAAATCGAAGAATTAGCGGCACTGTACCCACTTAAGGACACTACGTGCTCACGAGATTTGTTAGGTACTGTTACATCCACATTGAATCGCTTTTCGTTACAACTCAACAACCTATCGGGCCTAACAACAGATGGTGCTCCAGCAATGGTTGGGAAACACGAAGACTTAGTAAAATTGATTGAAAATGAGGCCTGCAAAGTTGGTAATACTTCGATGCAAAATTTTCACTGCATTATTCACCAAGAGAATTTATGTTCCAAGTCCCTTAAAATGGATCATGTCATGGAAGGTGGTCATCAAAACAGTGAAATTTATTAAGTCGAAGGGATTGAATCACCGTTAATTCGAAGAGTTTCTGAAATCTTTGGATTCACAGTATAATGACGTTACATTTTATTCAGAAGGCTGACCTGTACCAAAATTTTGAAAAGAGTGTTTGATTTGAAGCAAGAAATACATCGTTCATCAAGCAAGTCAAAAAACAAGGAGTGGGTTAGCGGCTTTGCATTTCTGGTCGATATATATATGGCCACCTAAATATTGTTAATATTCGTCTACAAGGGAAAGATCGACTAATTAAAAACATGTATGATCTTATTTCCGCATTCCAAATTAAACTTGGGTTTTGGGAACAACAGTTAAGGACAAAAATCTTCACTCACTTTCCTACATTGTTATTGCAGCCAGACGTTACACAAATTGTGGCGGATAAACACGCTTCGTTGGTATCCGACTTGAAACTGGAATTTGAAATACGATTTCAAGATTTTAAAAAGCATCGTGTGCTTTTGCTGCTTTTGTAACGCCATTCTCATCCTCAATGGAACATTGTGAAATATGTTGTGATGCACAGTTAAAGGATTAATTCAATCAGGTTGGTTTGGAAGAGTTTTACAAAACATATTTGGACAAGGAGAAATATCCTGCATTTTACAAACATGCTCTTAACACTTACACATTTGAACAGCTTTTTAGTCGAGATAAGCATATTAAATCTCAAATGAGAACACGAATCACTGATGAACAATTGGAAAACTGTTTGCGTGTAGCATCAACACCAATCGTTATCAACATTGACGCATTTAGTTCTGACAAACAATATCAGCCGTCTCACTAAGATTTATTTTAAGTATTTTGTTAATTTTTGTTGCCTAACTCTAATCTAATAAATATGTTTGATTCTCATTTTTGTTAAATCTTCTTAAAAAAATATATGTATTTTTTGTTTGCTTTGAATAATAAAAGAAATTGTGTTGTGTTGCCCGGCAGGAAATATCATTTCTATAATTTGGCCCGACAGCTGAAAAGGTTGGCCACCCATGGTCTAAAGCACACTCGTTTTTTTACATTAGCTCCACACAGGAGGCCATAAGAAAAATATTTTCCCTCAGTCATCTTTGGGATGTTGTGTGGAAGGTGTGTTAAAGAAAAGAGGAAGCTCTGTGAAGGAAAAAAGGTATGAGGGGTGGTAGGAATTTGTTGTCCAGTGTGTCCAGATCATCCGCCATCAGGAGCTAGACAACTACACCTATGGCAATACAATAAATCCTTGTCGAAGTTACAGTTAAAAATGACAATCGGATATCGACACCTTGGCGCAGTGGTCAGGCGCATTTGCTTGGAAAGCGAAAGATCCTGGGTTCGAGTCTCAGAGCTGCAAATATCTTTTTCTGATTTTTCTATTTCCAGATTAAAAAGGTTATTGGACCTAAAAAAAAACAATTCCCAAAATAAGTAATGTAATCTGTTTTTTTTTATTTCCACGAACAAGTGATTCAATATTAACAAACAAAGAAAAAAACAACTGTGTAAGATTGTCGGCTATGTGAAACATTCCTATCCATTGGGCATTACGTAAAATTGTCGTTAAATCTTCGAAAATCAAGCTAAATTGGGGCTTTGCAAATTTGTTCCCTCTTTACTTCTTCTTTTGTGGATTTTAGACTAGTCGTCAATTTTCTACTAAAAACAGGATTTATGAAGTATTTATGTTTACGACTATCTACATCCCTACATGGGGTAAGTTTAGGACAGCGATCAGGCCCGGACTGGCCAGATCCGCAGGTCCGCGATCGCGGAGGGCCCCCGGCGCGAGGGGGTCCCGAAGGGGCCCCA
This sequence comes from Limnephilus lunatus, assembly GCA_917563855.2. NCBI lineage: Eukaryota > Metazoa > Arthropoda > Insecta > Trichoptera > Limnephilidae > Limnephilus > Limnephilus lunatus. Next base: position 59,289,423 of record OU830592.1, read on the forward strand.
CAAAACGTTCAAAAAAAGTATTTATCTTGTTAGTAGAGTGGAGCAAATATAAGGCTCTTTCATCAATTATTGATGAAGAATTCTTGAAATTGAAAGAAGTCGGCTGTTGATAGAGCTGCGACAGTTTGCACAACAATACAGCAACTTCATAGCGGCAGAGTTCACTGAGAACTATGGAGACAGATGCAGTGACGAAGAAGACGATTTGGACCCAACGGCAGCGGAAACAAAATGCTGACTTTTACTGCTCTGAAAATAGACAATGTTTCCAGTGTTTGACATGTGCTTTTTCTATTCTGTTTGAACTTACTCAATCTGGACTGTTTACCAACCTGTATATTGCATAATAATTTGTTTTTACCATACCTTGTACTTAAGTCACATGTTAACGAGTTTTTTCTAAACTTAAAATCGTCAAAAATCGACTTCGGTCGTCCTTAAGCCAAGACCTTATGTCCAGTCTGCTGTTTATTAATGTTGAGAGGGATTTATTTTATAATTTGGCCAAAAATAAATAATGGATGAAGTAGCTTCAATAAGTGAGTTGCTTACAAAGAAACTGTTACTTTAGGGCTAGGGGAGCAAAATGTTGAATCATTTCAGTTAAGTTAAGCCCCTTCTGTTCTAGTGCCTATACAACATTGTAAACTGTTAAACACACAGGATTTTTTTTAAAGGTTAGTATTATTTTTCTAATCCCTAAAATCCGTTTGTCATTATTTTTACTACACAAATAATTTTGACATAATTCGTTAATGCTTTGGTGTGAATAAAATCCTGCCCTTTATTTTGAAATCTGTTATAATTATTGGCAGTTCTACAGCATGTGTTTAGTAGTGTTGTGGTATCCTAAAAATACCGTGAATTTCTTATTTCAATAAATAATAAAGTCAACAAAAGTCGAAAATCATAATATTCGTATAAAAACCTATCTGAATTTCTTCTTCTTTATAGGTGCCAATACAGCGTAGAAACGCGTTTTCATTGTTTTCAAGCACCTAATTTTTAATAATTATCCGGGGGAGGCCCCCGGACCCCCCGTTTCCTATAGCCCCCCCTCCACCACTCCACGTTAGGGGCCCCCTTTAGATACAGGTTTTAGCGGAGGGCCCCAAATGGTCCCAGTTCGGGCCTGACAGCGATGCAGCCAGGGCCGGATTAACCATGTCGGGGCCCCTTTAGCAATGGCGGACTAACGGTGGGGCGGGGGGTGGAAGAGGTGCCCCGCCCCGTGCCTCTGGTCCTGGGGTCTCCAAACACCTCCTTGATCAAATCCTAAACAAGGCTTTAATAATAATTGCCTCGGAAAATCGGAAACAACAACACTAATAATACCAACGAGAATTAACAATAAAAACCTATTAACAAAAAGTCTCCCAATTCGGCTGGTCCCCGCGGGAGATATAGACCATCACCCTCTAACAACAAGAAGAAACAAAACACTCAATATTGCAACCTTAAGTACGAGAGCCCTTAGAACCGAAGAAAGAAAGAATAAAGAAAAACTACATCCGTAAAACTACCTTAACCGTGTTAAAAAACGTTTCGAGAAAAACGCATTCATAGTTTTATATAATAATAATGAGCCTTTTATTCTGAACTTCTGATAGGTATATACTAGACATTTTTTTGTTTATTATAATATTTCGAAGCTTAGTTTGCCTCTTGGCATAGGCCTCCTCTAACATTATTTCTTCGAGAGCTTTTTCAAGCTGATGAAAAAGCTCTCGAAGAAATAATGTTAGAGGAGGCCTATGCCAAGAGGCAAACTGAGCTTCGAAATATTATAATAAACAATAGTGATCAAATCTTTGAACGCATATCTGCCAGAGACACACATAAGTGACCAAATGTGTGAGCAAAGTCTTCAAAGAAGTGAACACTTCTTTGAACTCGTGTCTGGCGCCAGCATTACATGTACAATTTTACAACCGAAATCACAATAAATGAAAAGTGAGATTTTACAACCTCAACTGGTACTTACCCTAATGTATGCCAGTGAGCCATGGAATTGGCAGAGGAAGAATGAAAGTAGACTGAATGCTGTAGAAATGAGATCCCTAAGACGTATGTGTGGTAAAACCATTTATGATCGTGTGAGAAACGGGGAGATCCGAAAAGAATGCAAGGCTGTGATGTAATGAGTAAGATCAAGAAAGGAACGCTCCGATGGTTTGGGCACGTAGAGCGAATTAACGAGGAAAGGAGTGTAAGGAGGAATATATGACTCAAATGTGAATGGTAGAAGAAAGTCTGGGAGTCCCAGACTTGGACCTAGAGAAGACACGGCACGAAGTGAATAAATTTTGTCAAACAAAATAAGACGAGGAAGGTGACGTCAAAAACTACCAGGGCGACAAGGAACGTATTGGGTGTGACGGTTACGCTCCGCTGTACCGCGGTGCACCACGGCGGATGAGAGTGTATAAGCAGAAATTTTCTACCCGGAGCGCAGGATTGCAAGGGGATCGCGGCGTCACCTTGGAATGTTAAAATGAAGACTTTACTGAAAATAAAAGTAGGTATTATTTTAGTATGAAAATAGTTAATAGTATTAAAAAAATGATGTATAAATACAGTAAAAATTGGTTCATACTATTAATAATTCGTTTTATAAGTTTGTTTTGATGAATTATTTTTATTGTCATTGATGAAGTGAGTAGCGATTTTTATTAATCAAAACTGAAGCGACAGACATTCAGAGAGAGCGCAGAAGAGCCGAGGAGGCTCTCTTTAATTCTGAAAATTATCAGGACTTCAGATATTTGAATAGGCAATTTGCGACTTTAGTTCGTTTTGCTTAGAACTAACGGCATGGCTAGGCGCGCGGATGAATTATTACACCTGTCATAATGGCTTTATACTTATACCGAATAAAAAATGATAAAAAATGTGACATTACGTAGTCTGTGGAGTATTTTTTGATTTATATTAGATTTATAAATAAATTTTGGTTTTGCTTACATATCCATTTAAACCACGTAACATAATGATTCTTATCTACGATTTAAAATACGTAACAAGTCATCAACTGGATAGTGATATAGTTTACTTTTTTAACAATCTGCATTATGTTAATGAATATTTTTTCCTTGCATACCTAGCACCAACATTTGAAAGTAGATACCTAATTTCATGTTTTTCTCGCAACCTTAAAGATAACTCTACCTTAAAAAAACATTACTTATTAGATACATCTAATACGTCTCTATATTTTTATGCGCTCATATATATTTCGTAATTCAATAGTTTTCAAAATTTGTACAATATTATATTATGTATTATACAATTTAGGAGGCGGGTAAGGGTTTCGTCGCCCCAGGAACCAATTATTAAATAACCAACACATCTGCAATATGTCACTGGTTCCGGGTTCGCTACGTTTGGCGACTTAGCGGGGGTGCCCGAGTTCATGGAGTGAGTTTTGTCCGGGTCTTGGCGGCGGATGCTCATAAACTGCGTGGCAGAGCGGATCGGGAGAGACTGGTTGAGGGAGACCTTTTGACTTCTCTAGTCGGACTCTCGGAAAACTTGTACCGCAGTGAGAGAGGGATGGATTCACACGTCCTGAACACACTGCCCCCCAGATTCCTACCCACAAAAATACATTTTTCCTTCCTAGAGCTTCCTCTCCTTCATTTCCTAAAAATACCTTTCTCACAGCATCTCCAAAGATGACATGGGACTTGAGGGGAATTATTTTTTAATAAAAATACTAATAAATAAATGAAAGCGCATCAATAGATTCTATGAAAACATAATTAAAAAAACTAATTTCGGTTTTAACTCTGTCTGTAACTCCAGTACAATGGAACACTAAAACTTTTGCTTTGAATCATTGTCATTTTCAAAATAGGTAGGTAGTGTTTGTTTGGAAAAATCAAACAAGCGTAGGTAACTACATATAATATAGCATTTTTAATAGAACATTATTTTAAATGTAATGTTCAAAATTGGAACTGATTTGTGAGAATTTAGAGTATCCGTAATTTTCAAGAATCTGCGCTACAACCTAGGTATATGAGACTAAAATTCAACCACAATTGAATTGATATTGCGTAGGATGTCAATCTCTGGATTCACAAATAAAAGTTTGGAAGATTCTGCTAAGCATTCCAAAAGCTATATTTTTACCGCGGATTGACCAAGGAGCAATCCTGTAAAAAAGAACTCTTCCCTTTTATATATTTCTGTTACTTCAGATGAAAATAGTGCACCCTTGGGAGCCCTCGTTCTGACTGATTTACGAGCTCATATACTCTGATGCCCTCGCTCCCTCCCACCGTTACCAAGCCCCGCCCACTTGGGAACTCGTTTGGGGCCCTTGTTTAGGCCTGGCCCTTCATACCTACTCGCCCATCATGATGCCCTGGTGCAACATGTTCATCTATAAATAAACATAATCTAAAAGCCCTTTGTCATTGGAGCCCTTTGGCAATAATAATAAATAGTTTGGTTAGAAAAATTATAGGCAAAATGTTTTTTCTACCTACCCCGATCCCTTCGCAAAGCTCCCTTGGAAATCCTTGGTGTAAACTGAAAAGAACCAAACACCCTCCTGTCCTTATGCTCCTCTAATACCTTACGGGGACGTGAGATACCCAAAGGGTTAAAATATATCCTATTTTGACACGTGTCATGTGTGGGAGCCTCTCGAGCGGCGTCTTGAAGAAAATGGTAATGGGAAATGTGTAAATGAAGTGAATGCCTCATCAACGAAGAAGAATGGACGTGTCACTCTCAATGACTTTAGTTACCCGGAGAGCAGAAAGCTTGCAGCGGTGTTTGGCTCGCTAACAGCGAACAGCAGCGGCAACGGAGCCGCGGAGTTGGAAAGTTCAACCGAGTGCAATCGGCTTTGGTTCGAGTCCCGCGCCCGAGGAAAAACGTAGGGTTGCCACCAGGCGCGGCTGGTGCATTAGTGCACTCGTGCAATGAACCGCCAACAAAATTGAACAACAATTTACAGCTCATCGTAATCTTACTTAATGTTTTTAATTATAAAATTAAACAAAATTTTTAAAAAATCTTAAAAATTGCAATTAATAACATACTAAATGGTACTAAAACGTGACTAACGATGAAATATTGTAGATAAATACAGCAAAAACATTGCACCCGCGCGCCGTTTACACTGGCTAGGAACGAGAAACCGAGGTACATACCAAACCGCGCGCTTTAGCTATGCGCCTTGTTTGACTAATAATATTTTATATATGCCGCCCATACGAAACATCTCTGGACCGTGGTTTTGACAAAACGTATCAAGAAAAATACCGCTGACCGTACGCCGCACGGTCAGCGGAGATATCCGAACGATGAATCGAAGAATTCCGAACGAAGGGCTCGAGCGATGTAGGGTTTGGACAGTATGAAGGAAAATCATAACATTTCTCTTATAAAATGCAACCTCGGGTCAACGGGTCACGGGTCAGCTATGCGTGCGATATTTTCTTGTGATAAACTCCTGCGGATTTACATACTTGGCATTGACTTTATTATTTGCTTTTTTTTTGCAGAAAGTAACCTTTTATTTGTGTGCGTTTTTTTATTTATTGCTAACTTCACACCGACGCTCAGTGGGTCAGTAAACACCCGCCACCGTTTGCAATGTTTGCATCCTATATGCTGCAAATTAAAACATTATTGTGATATTAATTTATATCCGAAATTTGAGTCTTTTAAATAAATATCTTCTGTTCTTTGCCATTAATCCTCTAATACAAATAGATGTAATATCAAAAGAAATGAACCATAGTGTAAAATAGCAAACAATTTATGATTTCTGAAGTTTTTTAATGCAGTGTCACCGCTTGCAAAGTCGTATCTTCCAAGCATAAACTTTAATATAAATGTGTTTATCGGATAACGAGTTTATCAGGTGAGTATATCTGTATCTGTTTGCAAATAGTAAAATTGTAATGCCCATGAGGCGATTTCACACAAAAACATCGCTCTATAAAATATCCCTTTATTATCATTATTGCTGAATTATTCTGGTATCAATATTTTTAGGTACAATTGAATTTCTTTACCAAAATGAGTGATGCAATAATAAATAACTTTATCAAAAAGAACCGCATGAACTCGTCAAAGGGATCGAATAATTGATCTTCTCTATAAATAAGTAAGATACGTGCATTTATATAAATTACATACATTTAGTATATCTCTATGCATACATTACGTTTTTTATGAAATCGGTGAACCACCAAAAATTTAAGGCACCGGCCGCGCCTGGTTGCCACATGCCAAAATATAGCAGTGAAATAATTATAAAAATCTACCACTTTTGTAGCGCCTTTTAAGCAAACACCCATGTAACTGCTGACCCATTGGTACGGTCACCTATCCATCCTAACCTAACCTAAAATAATTATAAAAAAATAATCTAACCTAATTGACCTACCAGCTAAGTATGATAGTATGGTAGATACTGTACAATCGTATCGTATCGTATCGTACTACCATACTTACCTGGGTTAGGTTAGGTTAGTTTTTTTTTAAATATTTTAGGTTAGGTAAGGTTAGGTTAGTTTATGTAAGGTTAGGTTCCCGAGGAAAAACGTAGGGTTGCCACATACCAAAATATAGCAGTGAAATAATGCTAAAAATCTATATACCACTTTTGTAGCGCCTTTTAAGCAAACACCCATTGATACAGTCACCTATCCATCCAAACCTAACTTCAAAAAATGGAAAAAAAAAACTAACCTAACCTAATTGACCTAACAGATAAGTATGGTCATGTATATTTTCTGCCTGTACAGAGTATAGAGAAAAAATAAATAAATGTACATTTTTACGCAGCATCGCTTTCATTGGTCAAATGCATTGTACATATAGTTTTGTATCAATGATCGAAGAACCGGTGAATGCAATATTTTGTAAGTTAAGTTTTTATAATGGTTTATTTAGTCTGTAGTTATGATTAAGATTGTATAAATATATTTAAAATATATACAGCGCCCTTGAGGTGTGAGAACTTAACACTAATTACTAAAACTTATGCAATAGCTATTTTTATTTTGTAGGTACCTACCATTAACCAGAAAAAAAAAATACCGGTCGGATTTACTCTAGGCGTGCCAAAAGATGTTTCAAAACATGCAAAATAATTTTCTTTTTTAAAATTATATGAGATCTGTTTGTAAGATTAGTTACCTTGGCAAAAGGTCCACTCATAATCACTCAACCAAAATAATTATGGAAATTGACAATGGTGTTAAAATGAAAAATTAATGCAATTTGCATGACCCTGCTCAAAGTTCACTCACCGACTCACACCATCAACTGGAACCAACACCAGTAATACAAATACACGTAAGTATAAATACGCCAGGATTTTTATTTTTTATACTTACACACACGATAAACACTCACACTCCAACTCCAACTACAAACAGTTACAATCAGAGAACATACGAGTCAACCCAGTCAACAATACTACGAAATAAAATATTTGTTTATGATACAATTCTTGACATAGTAAAATTTTCTATCCATATAAATCTAGATGCAAGACCCAATGATCAAGTTAGTATAAAATAAAGGCATACCTATTAGTCCAGTCAGGTAACTCTTTATAGATTTTAGATTTCAGTCAGGTAACTCTTTAAGGATTTTAGTTACAAGTTACAATAAATAATGTAGTTAGTTACTAGTTACCTACGTTTTTAGTTTTTTAGGCTCTTTTTTACTGTATTTATTTTACTGTAGTGTTTGGTAATTTAATTGTAGTACCTAAGGTTAAATCACTTAGGATGGGAGTGTTGTTTTTTTACGTTATCTCTACAGGAGGCCCTGAGAAAATAATCTCTCATGGCCAACGTCATCTCTGGGGATGCTGTGCGGAGGATCTTTTAAGGGAAAGGAAAGAGCGCAAGGAAAAAGATATATGGGGGTATGGAAGAATCTGAGGATCAATGTGTTCAGAAGTGAAGAACATAATAATTCATTCCTCCGACTGCGGTGCAAGGTGATGGGTTGAGAGACTCCGGCTGGAGAATTCAATTCAGTCTCCCTCAACCAGTCTCTCCCGATCTGGCCCGCCATGCAGTAGGTAGGCAAAAACATCCGCCGGCAAGACTCAGGGAACCTACCACGAGCGTAGCGAACCACTTGGGGTGACTATGGCAGGGGTATTGGTTATCCAATAAATGGTTCCTGGGGCGGCGGTACCCATATCGCCTCCAAAGCTATGATTGTATTTTTACACTTTGATTTGATTACAATTTGAAACTGATATTTTACACATTAAAAGGGGTTTAATTTAAAAAACGTTTTGGATATGTCTTATAAAATCCACTATGAATTTATTTATTTACGCCCTTTGGGCTTTTACACAAAACAAATCTTAATAAATTACACAATACATTAAAATTATGTAACATATTATTAATGAAAATATTTTTTTTCAGCTACATGTTTGGGGAAAGCAATTGAATTTATCCATATTAGCTATGAAACAATTAAATATAAAAAAAAACAAGATAGGAAGAAAACGAATGAACTTAAAACACTAAATACAATGAACAAAAAAAGAGAGAAGAGATAAAAGAAAGTGTTGATACTTGACTAGATTTTACAGTAAATATGTGAATCACACATAATATTAATTACGGAGCAGAATTCGTTAATAAATTAATCACTTTTCATAAATTGAATAATAATTCAGGAGTTGTCTAGTGGGGTGGGGGTAAGGGAAAACTACACAAATAAATGAAAATAAAATAAACGCCCGGGTTGCCGGCAACGAAATTTGGAACCTGAACTTGAAATTGTTGAATAATAATATTTTGATGATTTGTATAGCGCCGTTTTTGTGAATAATCACCTCAAGGGCGCTGTAATTATTATTAATATTATTGAATATATAAGACAAATTTTAAAACATTACTACTACGGTTTAATTCACTCGGATTTCTTTAAAAATGGGAATGAGGCATCAAGAATTCATCAAAAAAGCGCAATGTAATCTATGCCATTTATGATATTTATTTACGAACAAATAATTTTAATTCTGTGTTTGGAACTTATTTTGTTTAAATTTCGTTTTTTAAAACCTAATTTAAGCAATTCATAAAATTACAAAGTTAATATTAGGGTTCCGTGGAAGTCCTATTCAAGTTTTTTTACTATCCAAGTTCTTTGAAACAACCGAAACATGATGAAGTAATAACAGAATTTTAATAGAACTTACACAGATCTTGAATTTTAACTTTTAGGTTTCATAAATCGTTCAAATTCGGTGAAACAACCTGTCCTAAGAGTTAATCTTGACAAGTAAAGTCAGAATTCGTGATTTTTCATTGCTATATTTATTCACAAATCCTACAATTATTATAACATTCCGTGATTTTCTACGAGTCTGCGGTAGCAATATTATAATTAATTATGTTTTAAATATCCAAAAAATTAAACGAAAAAAGAAGGAAATAGGAGTCAAAGATAAAGAAGTCCAAATATTCCATAGCGCGCATACGGTGCGCTGCGTTTATCCCTCTAAGCTTAAGGGTGAATTTTCCTTAGGGGGTGTTCGGGTGTCTTCCTTTCACCCCCGGTGAAAACCTTTCTTGAGTGTCAAGTTTTCCATCTGGGCTGGTGAAAGTTAGCGGAAAACCTCCGGCAAATACCAGGGGAGAATACCTTCGAGATGGTTAAATACACTTCCCTCAGAGGGATGGGACTTTCTTCCCCCAGAGCCGTTACTGGGGTTGATGTGGCCGGTGGGTGGAAGGGTGTTAGCGAGTTGATTCGTTAGTAACGGCCTTATTAACGAACAAAGAAAGCGTTATACAGTACTGGGAGAGCAGAGCTTTTTCGGGTGAAATCGACGGCCAACGTCTGGCGTCGCGACGCTTGAGAAATGTACTTGTAGTGGTGTTATCTTCTACACAGCATTATTCATGTATTTGTAACTGGAAAAATGATAAATTTGAAATCGACGAAAAATCAAGAGACGGGTTACGTATTTTTTTTATGTTAAGGAAACATATAGTTATATACATTAATATTTATATAATTAAGCGGTTTATTTAGCAGTAACTTCCATCCATGTATCTGTCGATTTATACATGTATTTATCATTTATATTTATTAATGGACTTACTTGACTTATTTTAACCACCAATTCCTGATATTTTTGGGGTAAAAAATGTTAATGAAATTTTAGAGGAAGGGTAATGTGTACGTGATATTACGAAAAAAACACCCAATTTCGTTTTTCCACCAATTTGAACAGAATTTTGATGCTTCTAAATGAAATTTTCCACGTTAAAATTCAAAATAAGAGGAAACTCACTGTCTACACGGATATCGATAAAAAACTACGAAACTCCGGGCAACGCCAGTCGCCAACGTCTTCAGCAGCTAGTATAATATGAATAAAAGCGATTTTAGGGAATAGTTAATAGTTAGTGAAACAAAAAAAGGTAATTTGAAACCAAAATAGAGGAAAACTGGTACTTACATTCTTGTAGAGGTTAACTGTCCAAGCTTTACATTTGTACTGGTTTATCCCAATCACGAAATCTTTTTGTCTGATAACTGAAGCAAAAAATCTGTTTAGAATTGTGTTCTTGAAGTTGTGTTGAGTTTTTGATACATGTCAATGGAAAAGTTATTATAAAAATAAAAATAAAATTACAATATGTAATTAAAAAAATCCCAAAAATGTAGTAATGTATTCATTTTCTTTTTAGAGGATAAATAATATAAAATTAAGTTATGAAAAAATAAGTTAAACCAAAAAAAAATTTCACTTAAAGTTTAAGCCAAATATAAAAATATGCTACTAGTATTGAATAATATGATATTAGGGCCATCGAAAATAAAAAAAAATGGCAGATTTAGAAAGGAACCCTCAGATGATCTGGGCACGTAGAGTCAATGAACGAAGAAAGTGTAAGAAGAATATATGTCGCAAATGTGAATGGTAGAAGAAGTCGGGGACGCCCGAGGAAGACATGGCACGATCAAGTGAATTAGATACTGGAGTCAGCCATGCCAAGACAAAGTATGTATGAGACGATGTATGAATGTGAACGGGAATGTGTGATAAAGGGAAAAAATGCTTAAGTATATTCATTGACCTCCGTAAAGCTTTTGACAGTGTTTCACACTCAAAATTAATCAACAAACTAAATAATATAGGAATAACCGACAAAGCTAAATCGTGGATAAATAGTTATTTATATCAAAGAACACAGCAAGTGAAAATAAATAACGAGTTAAGTGATATAGAAAAAAAATAATTTTGGAATCCCACAAGGAACTGTACTGGGCCCAATACTATTTCTATTATATGTAAATGAACTTTTTGAACTCCCAATCGTCGGAAAGATTATATCTTATGCGGATGATACAGTATTAACAATTGAAGAAAACTCTTGGAAAGAAGCCGAAATATCGGCAAATAATGCAATAAATATCATTAAACAATGGTTTGACAAAAACTTACTTTCTTTAAATGTTGAAAAAACTCATTTTCTACCTCTGAGCCTAACAGAACATATTTCAATTATAAATGTAAACATTAAAGTTCACGACAGAAACTGTCTACTTAAAATCACACCCTGTAACTCAAATTGTATACATATTAGTAGTAAAGAACAAATAAAATATCTTGGAATAATTATCGACAATAACATTAAATGGAAAAATCAAATAAACTCCACAATAGACAGAATGAGAAAACTAATATATATATATATATTTTTCAGACTTAGAAATACTATCACATTAAAAATATTAAAAGAAATTTACTTTGCACTTGCGCACTCGGTATTACAATATGGATCATAGCTTGGGGGGGGGGGGTGCATATAAATCATCCCTTCTCCCACTCGAAACAATTCAAAAAATTCTTATAAAAATTATCCTAAAAAAACCGTATTACTACCCAACAATAAACGTATTCCAAGAATTCCCTGTTCCCCCACTTACAAAAAATTACGAAAAAATAGCACTACTTCAGCTACACAAAGATATATTTAAAAAAAATATTACCCCACTGCTAAATATAAGCATAAGGAATACTTCTATTGGTGGACTAACTATACCACCCATACGAACCACAACAGCACAGAATCACTATGTATATAAAGGAATAAAATTATTTAATCAATTACCCGCCGATATGCGAACAGAAAAAAATTACGACAAATATAAAAAAAAAAATTAAATCATATTTTGGTAGTCCCACCATATAATTTTAACTTTTATCAGATATGTTTTTGACTGTTTGTTATTCCAAAGGTTTTATGTACATCCTATATATATTTTGTTTAATTACCCTTATAATCTTTAAAAAAATATGTTATTAAGTCTAAATCTATTCATAAGTTAAGTTCTTAAGTTTGTTATAAGGTTTTGAAAAAAAAAAAAGAAAGTTATTATCAAGTTGTCCTCTCCTAAACACAAGCACTAGCTTTATTAGGAGAGTATATAAAATATGTAATTTTAGAATGAAATAAACTTATTGTAAAAAATTTACTCAATAAAAAAAAAAAAAAAAAAAATGAACGTAAAGCATTGCACAACTAGTGTAAAATTGAGTTAGATGATGTTGAAGTTTAGTTTAACAAAAAAAAAAATGAATTCAGCCTGGGAGTGTAATAATGTAGAAGAATGTCAAGACTTATATGTATATATATATATAAATGTTATTATAATAAATAAATGATATATGCAACTTACACACCAAAGGAAAAATCATTAGTTTTGCCGATGACATTGTTATTTTATTTAATGAAAGTGATTGGATAACCACTTATAAAGAAGCTGAACACGGGCTTGTACTCCTGCAAAAATTCAAACTCACTTACACCTAATGTTAACAACAGCATTACAAAGAAACTTACAAAGCTCATGTACTACTTTTACGTAATAGGAATAGGTATACTTGATATAAATGATATGTATAAAGTATATTATGCTCTTTGCCAATCACGCATAGAATATGAGATTATAATATGTTGGGGATCTGCCTCAAACATCCAAATGAACCAGCTAGTTAAAACGCAAAACGCAATAATAAAAATAATCATGAAAGTACCTACAAGAACTCCATCAAAAGAAAATTTTAAAAGCTTTAATGTGTCCTACCTAACACGTTATCATATTTTATTTCTTTTAGATTTTTATTTACTTTGTAAAATATTATTTTACTATATAGTTTATATAATATGGCAGACTGGGATTGCATACCCTGAATACCCTCCCAGCCCTGCAGGAATAAAAACTTAAATAAAATAAATAACTAAACTAGACTAAAAAATGCACTTCTCAAATTTAAAGATAAATATGAGTACCTTGCTGACCAACACACCCACACTACAAGGACGAAATCCTCAAAACTATATACTGAACATCCCGAAATTAAATACATCTTTTGGCCAGAGAAACCATAATTTCCACGCTAAAAAACTAAATAACGCCCTTCCAATTGAAATAAAGAACACCACGGAGACACAAAAGTAAAAAAAAGACATCAAATTATGGCTAAGTAAACATAAAGATTAGGAAATAATTCAAATTATTCAGTAACCCCAAAGCAACCTACAGACAACAAACATAAATACATACTTATTATTTTATTTATTGTTCATTTTGTGAAAATCAACAAAAGATGAGGCAATCATGATCAGCACCCTTATAACAACATACATTCCGCCTCGGAACAAGAATACCTAGTGAGGAGGACTGTGAACAAACTGCTTTACCTTGTATTTTTATATTGTCATTAAATAGAAAAAATAACAAAAAAATATATCTATTGTTTGAAACCTATTTGAAAATAATGAGTTATTTAACTATAAAACATGTGTTATTAATTTACATTGTCAGCATAGCCATCAGTTTTCTTTGAAAATATTGCGTTGCGTTTTCCTGTAAAATCTTTCAGTAATTTTCCACGGGTCGGGAGAAGCGCCGTTGCGGGGGCGTCGGAACAACCGGAAATAGCGACGTCGGGTCACAGGGCAGCAGAAGTTGCAGCGGATGCGGTGAACTGCAATAAAAAATCAATATCCGGTATCGCGAGCACCCCCCTAAATCCTCCAACCGCGAATCTAATGCTCCCCTATATGTCTAGTCTGATGCAATTCTTCTGAAATGAAGGCGCGAGCTACTAAGCGCGCAGTAAAAGCTATTGGATTGGGGCACCTCGAGAAAATGGCACAACCAATCAAGTTACCGTGCAGTACTTATCATCTCTTTTTTTTTTTACTTATTGGCGTGTTTTGTGATTAAAGTTTCCTACCTGAAAGCCATATAATGTCGTAAAGCTTTTGGAATAGGACACTTTGTAAAAATTGCACCATTGATCAGGTTACGGAGTGCTATTTACATCGTCGTTTTTACGCATTGGTGTATTTTGTCTGTTTATATTTTCCTATCCGGGAACCTGAACGGAGAACCACGCAGCAAAAGCTAATGGATTGAGACACGTTGTAAAATTGGGACAATCAATCAGGGTACGGGTGCGGTATTTATCTTTCCATTTTTACTCGTGGGTAAATGTTGTCGTGTGATATTTACCTTTCTGAAAACTAGATTGATGAAGCACGCAGTAAAGGTTATCGGATAGGGACACAATGTAAAAAGTTCATAACCAATCAAGGCTGGGGAGCAGTGTGTCTATTTCTTTTTTGACTCGCTGACGTATTTTGTCATTATATTTCCCCATCTGAAAATCAGATCGGGGAAACAGGAAGTAAAAGCTATTGGATTGGGGCACAATATAAAAAGCACACAATCAGTCTTATCAGAGGGCAACAGATCACTTTTCGTTTTTTAGTCGTTGGCGTATTTTGTCGTGAAATATTCCCACCATAAAATCTGATCGGTACTGTCAGGTATGGGAATAAATGATTAATTTTTATAATTATTATACTCGTAGCAAAATAAGTATTGTTATTAATTTATGCTAACAATCCTCACACATAAATAACTCAATATTGTGAGATTACACTAAACACAGTTTTCCAATGCCAATGATAGCGAGCTAATTTATTTGGTGGTTATTAAACTCATTACAATGTGGTTTAATTATTGAGGACGTTTACATTTTAAATTTGTTTATGATCTAAAAAAAGGGATATATTTTTTTTACTGTCAATGGAAAATTCATTGTACAATTTTCATTTATTATCTGACCTGGCAACAAGTCTATTTTATGCATTGAAAGTGTTGGAAATGCGTACAGTCAACCAATACACGCTCAGTATCGAAGTTATTGGAAGGTTATCGGCGATTGCCGATGATTCGAAGTGTTCGGAAAATGCCAGGGACACAGAATGCGTGAAGAGAAATTGTGACCGGAAATCAATATCCCGATACATTCCCGACCAGCGTAATTCTGTAGTACCCAGGTAAAGTTGAATGAACTTCGATATCGTCGAAGCGCATGCACCAATAGGCGCATCCTTGTACTAAATGTCCTTATGAATGAAAATGTATGGCGCCTTACTATACTTTAAATATTACACTACGAGTTATGCAATACAGTGGAAATGGAAAATTTTAATAAAAAAAATATAATAAAAACTTACGGAATAGCCTATATTCTAGGTAGTAAATAATGCTTTCTTTGTATATGTATGTATCATAGAAAAAGCGCACACCCTTGAAAAATCACAAAATTCGACTTGTAAAGAAAGAAATTTCAAAATTTACTAAATATAATATTTTTTTCGTAAAAAGTATTATATACATATATTATTATTATAGGTAGGTACTTTAAGTCCCACCGAAAAAGTATCAATTGAATAAATTTACTCGAATGAAATCTGAAAACAAAAATTAGTACATTATAGGTAGGTATTTTATCGATATACTGCCGAATTAGTCAGTTCAAATTGTTTTGATAAATGACTGTAAATTCAAAGCAAATCCGAGTTCATTGAACCAGAGTTGAAATAATTAGTATTTGTGATATCAACAAATTTGATGTTAAAATTTCATCATTTCATTAGTATTTTTTCATAAGAATTTTAAATTACGCCTATATTTATTATTTTTGTATTTTCCTATCAAGCTTAGAAGATAAAATATTTTTTCTCAGAAATATATCAGAACGGTTGTTACGGTAACCGGTTGCTAGCTGTCACGGCTCGGGTGGCGTTAACGACCATCGACTTGTTCAACAACCGCTACCCGGAGCGCAGAAAGCGAACGAGGTGTCTCGATTCAATTCAGAACTAGAAGAAAATAACCTCGCTCTCTTTCATACCTGATACTGAATAAAATGTTAATTAAATAAATTTTATCATGGATGTATCATAATTAACATGGATGTGAAACAATATTTTGTATGAATAAAAAAATATTGTTCCTGTAAAAATATTTTTCAATCATGTATCAATTTTTTTGGATATCTATCATGCATCCCTTTTTCTTGAAAAGCGGCAGGCAGGGTGGGGGGATTGGTTGCTTGTGTTCTCATTTTCGATAATGATATGCGTAATTAGACCACAGAGGGACCAGGACAGCAGAGCCCAACAAGGATATTCATGCTGGCGGTCTCCAAAATCCCCGCTTCTGAAAAAAAAGCATACACGTTACGTTATTGGAAATCAGGCTCGACTCGGGGCCAGGAGCACATGAAGCCGATGGAGTAAAAGCAACTTGCCGGGTGGTTTGTCATGGTACGAGCGCGGGTCGTTATGGTAACAACATCGCGTTTCTACCCGGAGCACAGAAAGCCGCAGCGGTTAGCGCACGCATAGAACAGCGCATGGCCAGGGTGTAGAATGCAGAGAATGAAAGATTGTATTGTAGGTATAGTGAAATTAGTGAATATTTCGTAGAAGGGAGGTGGTTTTTCACACACACATAATACAATGTCGCGAGAAATAAAATAATGTGATATGTTATGTTATGTATTTATTTATTCGCATTGCCCAATTTTTGAAAATATTCAAAGCAGAGAATTCAAAAATCAAGAAAATAGTTTCTAGAGTAGCAAATAAATAAAAGTCTGCAACTTCGAAATTACGTAAAAAAACGAAAAGTTTAAAGAAATGTGTAAGAATTTATGTACCTACCATTTAAAACAAATTTTAATACTCAGGTTGATTTAAATAGACGTGTAAACATTTATGGATATAATGGTTATTAAGTTATTGTGATAAACTAAAAACTAAAATGAAAAAGTGGATAACTTCTAAAAAATAATGTAATAGGAAAGAAAATTCAGGCAAAAAACTATACAATAAGTTCGTATTATTTTCATGGTAGTAGTAGGTAGTAGGTGGCGCCAGTATAATTATGCATTAAACTTCAATGGTATTTTTTTGTATTACGCAAGAAATGCTAGAGAGATAATTCAATGCAGATGGTTTTGGCAGTAATTTTCATTGTCCCACACTAAAAAATTCTAAATAAAACACCATTTTCAACCAGCCGAGATTCCGGAAAATATTAACCAGAATTTCAGCAACTAGCGCCATCTGTTGGTAGCTTTCAAAACTTTTTCTCTTCACGTATTCCATTGTTGGGGGGGGGAGAATATAATATTTCAAAAATGTTCTGAAAGGGAGAGTGAACGGCGAAGCACGTGTGGTGCTGCATCGCCGGAATGCGAGTCTTGAAAGGGTTGGATGAAACTTGGTTGAATTCGAGCTACCGGGGCAGCAGAGAACAGGGCGAGATGTTACATTCCAACGCGTAACTTTTAAAATTCAGCCGGGCTACCAGGGCTGCTTGAAACATTCCAAAACACAAACGAAGAAAATTTTGTATGGCTCATTTTGTAGGGGAAAAGAAGGCAACAAAATTGTATGGCAGAGAGAGTATGAAGTTTGGTTGTGTATTTGGTGTGGCTACTTGTCGGCCATGTGCGCCGAAGCGCCCGACTGTGGACGAGTGCCAGAGGAACAGAAAGCAGAAGCGTGAATTGGTTATTGTGGATTGTGGCAGTGACAGAAGGTGCATTGTGCGAGGGAGCGCGATACGCACGCTGAAAGCCCCCTCTCTTTCTGGCACGCAGTTCATTGTGTGTATGCAGTGGTATCACGTGTGTTGGAGAAAAGAAAGTTGAATGACATTGTATGCGGAATGATTGTATTGAAGAATTTAGATCATTATTATTGTGTGTAAATTTTATTGATGCAAAATATAACAATGACTGATGTTTTTATTATAAAATGATACTCGTAGTGTTGTGTTATTTTTTGTTTTTGTTTTGAATATTAAAGGACCTAGGTACGTAGTGAAAGAAAATTGAGTAGCTATTTAAAAAAAATATTTATATTTTTTTACCATAGCTCCGAGGCACTGGTGAAAAAATACCTCAGGGCCCATGTCATCTTTGAGGTAGCAGTGTTGATGGTCTTTTTATGAAAAGAAAAAAAAAACTATGAGTGATAGGAAACTGAGGGTCGATGTGTCCAGGAGTGACGGACGCATGAATCCACCCCTCCCACTGCGGTGCAAGGCGATCGGTCGAGGGAGCCTGGCTGGAGAGGTCAAAAGGTTTTCCTCAACCAGTCTCTCCCGATCCGTCCCGCCATGCAGGAGGTGGGCAAAGTCATTCAGGATCACATTCCGCCAGCACCAAAACAAACCTCACCTTATGAACCCGGTCAACCCTGCTAAGTCACCAAATGTAGCGAACCACTTGGGACGGCCTATGACAGGGGTGATGATTATCCAATAAATGGTTCCCGGGGCGACGATATACCATACCCGCCTCACAAATTCAGATGAGACCATTCGACTCCTGGGCCCCAAATAGGCCATTAAAAGTGATTAACTATGAAATAAAGAATTTTGGCATTTGAAAATGTAAGACAAACTTGGCCTAAAGAGCGTCGTAATACACGAGCCCGATTTTCAGCCCGATTCCAATTAGACACAAAAGTCAACATTTTTCGCTTTACGCGATCGCTGTTTTCAACTCTATTTTCATACCTACGATTTCAGTTGGCATCACAACAAACAGTATGGTTCATGTGTTGTTTGCAGTGATGACAATTGAAATCGTAGATATGAAAATATAGGTGAAAATAGCGATCGCGTAAAGCGAAAAATGTAGACTTTTGTCTCTAATTGGAATCGGGCTGAAAAAAGGTGTCGTCTATAACGGCCATTACTTTGAGAAAACCAGTAAAACATTTCCATCGGCTTATATATTATCTTTAGTGGTGTTTCCAGTGGTGTATAAGAATCTACCTAGAATAATTTAATATTAATGATTATTTTTAATCTTGCATTGTAAAGATATTTTTCTCCATCAATCTTCGCAGACCCCGAAGAAAAATAATTTCCCTTAGGGCTTATGCCATCTTTGGAGACGCTGGGTGGAGGGTCTTTTTGTTTAAAGGAAGGAGTGAACCTGGATCTTAAAGAAACCCATGTTGTATGGGGAATGAAACACAGAGGCCGGTAAATCGTTCCACAGCCAAGATTATTTTTTATGTGAATACCGCACAAGAGTCCCAATATCACCCGTCTGGAGCCATCGAGACTGTGGCATCCCTAATTGGGTTATGTTCTGACGTTGAAGGTAATGGGGAGGGAAAGGAGATGGGGTGATGAAGGCGGGAATTACCTGGCTATTCAGATATGGTCACCAAACACAGCTAAAGCCTTTTCAAGCAACGTTTCAATTCTGAATGGTGGTCTGATACCAGGGCGATACTGAAGCCTACAATACACGATATCTTTTTTCAGCCTGATTCCAATTAGAGACCAAAGTTAACATTTTTCGCTTTACGCGATCGCTATTTTCACCTCTATTTTCATATCTAAGATTTCAATTGTCATCACTGTAAACAACACATGAACCGTCTATTGTAAGTATTAGGAACCAAAAGCTTATGAAAATACAAAAAAAAATCTTATAAAATGTTGATTTTTTTTTAAAATTTGTATTAATGAAAATGCCAAAAATGTATTCTGTAAAATATATATTTTTAAAATTATAAATATACACTTCGGAGCGACGTATAGGTATTAAGTTTTAACTAAATGTACCGTTACTAGCTAAGCATGTAAAATTTTAAGTGACATTATTTAATAATTTTTCAGACTCCACCCTAGTCCTACCCCAAGCCAATTAACCATTTAGTTTTTTAATTTTTTTTCTTTATTCATTGCATATTATGGTTACATTATTTGTGGATTTTTCAACCACCATGCTAGTGGTGTTATGGTGATCGATATTTTGAATTAATTATTGAAATTGAAAATTGAAAAAAGTCGTTATTATTGAACTGATGTGAACTTACTATTGAACTGATGTGAACTTACTATTGAACTGATGTGAACTTACTATTGAACTGATGTGAACTTACTATTGAACATTTATGCATATAACTTTCATTTCTTCGTAGAGAGGGTATTCTTTTTTTAGGTAGTAGGAGACTGTTCATCGCCTATACTTATGTATTTATTTACCGCCCTTTCTAGTTAGATTCTAGTTATAGCCGCAACACCAAATTGGCTAGAACTTTTAAAATAATTTGAATTTCGAAAAATCCTTTTTAGGAGATATTTTTGAATATCTAAACTTTAAACTATCGAAATATGATTTTTTTTCCTAGACTAGAATACGAATTTATTATTTTGAAAATTCGAATGACACTAAGACACTTTATGATTTTAAGACGAAAAAATTAATTTTTATTTTATTTTTATTTTTATTTTTTTTTTATTCAGAGAAAGATACATAAATTACAATAAATTCAATATAATAATTATTTACACAATATGTGTACATATTTGATTTATCCCTATAAAAAGTAGGGCTTGTGTGTTGATAATTGATAATTCATATTATGTATTAAAAATAAATGATCTTCTTTTTAACGATGTTAAAAAAAATTGCCTCATTTAGGTGGAGTGACAGAGGCATGGGTAACTAAGTCCAACAGGATGAGACTCCGGGCCTTGATTTTCCACATATTTCTAAACGGTGTGGAAACATGAACACGCAGCGAAAGAAAGCTGGACGTCCTCGAAATGTTGTGCTTGAGAAAATTGCTCAGGATTCTCATAGATAGCCAGACGCACAAATGAGTCCATTTTGGAATAGCTTCGCGTCCACAATAGGCTTTCAACTATCTGCCCATATTAAGATACTTTGCTCGACAAACTGAGGACCTAACTGGAACAAACTCATAGTCACTGGCAAAGTGGAATGCAGAAGAGGGAAAGGAAGGTCACCAATGCGCTGGAGTGACCAAATATCTGGCGTCCGATACGTACAGCAGAACCGCGAGAGGTGAAGGCGCCTTGCCACAATGGAAAATGGAAATTGGAATATGGGTCACGATTCTCATCAACAAGGACCCGATTTAATAAAAAGGCGAAATAGTCTGACCGTTTTAACTTACGAAATAAATAAAAATCACAAAAAATAATACGGATTTATATACTCATGTATTAAGGTTTAGAGACTTTGAGAGTTTTACTTTATTTACCTACAAGACCCAAGGGAATTTGGAGAATGAAAGGCGACTGTGACACCCCGAATCAATCATAATCAAACACATCCATAAAAATATAAGCATTATTAGCGATAATGTTGTGATCGACATAAAACATGGAGCCTTAAAGGTCAATGTTCCGATAGCCATAATATTAGTAGTAAATATTTTTACCATCATAACATCTATAATGCTTTATCGGCTCGTAATACCGAAGCATAAATATGTACTTTTTCAGAGGTTATCAAACTTTTTCTACACATTTTTACTAACATATACAAAAAAATTAATGTTAAGAAAAACATTATTTAATGGTAAGAAAAATTGCAACTAGAACATAGTTTTAGATTTATTTCAGCCAAAAATATTTATGTTATCACATCGTCATGCGCACCAGAGTTATTTGGTTTATTAGATGAATAATTTTTGTAAAACTTTTTTGTACGTATTAATTATGTATATCATTTAGATTAATTATTACGCTTATTATTTCTTCATACTTAGTGCGTGTTAAGGTATCTATTAATATTTTAAATTTATTATGTCTTCATACTTACTGCATGTTAAGATACCTCTAAAGTAGTCTAAAGTATACCGTTGAAATAAGCATGGCAATAAACGTGACCATCGTGGCATGTAGCTAGCATGGGTGGTTAGAGATTGGGGGGGTGCCACCAGACTGAGCGGTCCGCCTCCCCCTCGCTACGCCACTGCATCATGGATATCTGCACAATTCTCGTTACCACTCGGAGATTAGTCGCTTTTATAATGATTTTTATTCGAGCGACATTTATACAATTACGAGTGCTTCGAAAATAGTGTCAAATGAGTTAGTTTCTAGTTATTATATTCAAATATATTTTCGGTTGAATTGAGAATCTTTTTAAAGATATTTTCAGACGGAGAAAAACGTAAATAAATTTTATAAAGTCATTAATAATTATAAAATCTGAGTGTCATTTATATTGTAAATTCGATCGGTACATATCGATATACACAGTGTTCAATGCTCATACCGCGAATTTTTGGGAGGGTAGGTTATTCATGATAATCTAAGAAAAACATCCCAAATGAAAGTTTTTCTAAGCCAAGCAATTATTAACAATAAAATTGTCCAATGTAATCGTAGCTTTACTTTTGCCAGTACCTAATGCACATTAAGGAGAACAGAATGACCACCCTCACATTTCAACAGCTGTAGTAACGCTTTGAAAACCTCTCAAAAATAAGAAATTCAACATAACTTTTTTTTAAATAGGCTAAAAAGTTTTTCATAAATAATCACTCCCCAAAGTTTCGCTCATTTCACACCCCAAAGTTTCGCAAAACTTCGTGGTATGAATCTAGAACACGGTTAATATAACTGATTATTTGAATATTATAGAACTACAACCATTTAATTTAGTTATTTGAAAAACGATAAAAAATAATTTATACGCCATGATTGAAGATTCTTCGTAGTCCATCACTAATCTAATATTTCAATTTGCTGGCTTACCAAAGTATACATTGTACACATCCCCACAACGCAGTAACTGTTTGCCCAGTATATTTATAGGAAAACCCTACAGAGTTTTCCAATTTCAGTATCAGCAGACGAGCTTTGATGTTTATAGGTTACGTCACGCGAGTGTCCAATTGAGATTATGAAAAGCTCTCCGGGGATTGGCCCGAACGAGTCCAGATTTAGCAAATGGGCCATACACCTTGATTGCTTATTAATTGAATCATCGCATAAATCAGCCAATCTGCCTTGAACCACCTAACACGAAGGTTCATAAATCCCTCGTCTTAGCATCGAGAACGTAAATAAGTAGTCGGCTGGCGATGTTTACAATAGCAAATGTAACTAATTGGTTAATTAAACATCTTAATTAATTTCTAAGATTGGTTGAAATAATTTATTTAGTGATTTATGATCGTTCCATTGGGACTTTATTAAATAACTTTCTGGAAGATCTGAAAAGGCTGGAAGAGAGGGAATGTATGTACTCTCAGTGTTGCCCTAGTGAAAGACCATCGTACATAATTGAAACTTTGCATGCTCGAAATATGTAGCATTTCTCGTAATAGAACTACCTATATCTTTTTTAGGCATAATGATGTCGCAAAATAATTTATTTGAATTCCAAATATCGCCAGACTGCCGATTGTTGAAGAAAAAAGAAGTTTTATTTTATTTTTCATTTATTTATTTAATTATTTAAAAAACATTACACAATTTGCGAAGCTTTTAAAAAAAATATTTTTTATACGACAGCGAGTGTTTAAATCTATAAATTTTTCAATCAAGGTTTATAAATGCATTATACATTTTGATTAATACAACTCAGAATGAAACCAACTCAGAACCACCTCAGAAAGGTCATTAAGAGTGATGATAAAAAATGATTAAATAAGTTAAATTAGGTTAGGGTTACCGACTATTTTAAAATTATTTTTTTCATAGCTTTTAATGACTGTTCAAAGAGATGTTGAGTTGTGTGGCCGGCCAAATTAGAATGAAACCAACTCAGAACCACCTGAGAAAGTTCATTAGAGCCTAGTGATGATAAACAAATCGATTAAATAGGTTAAATTAGGTTAGGGTTACCGACTATTTTAAAATTATTTTTTCATAGCTTTTAATGACCTTTCTGAGGTGGTTCTGAGTTGGTTTCATTCGGATTTGGCATGGAACCAATGAGTTGACTTGATTCATAGTTAGCATGGAACCCATTCATACAAGTTGAAGTTTTATGAAAAAAGAAAATTGATAGTGATCGATACTATCAATATTATCAAAATATTTTTCCTGACCTCTTGGCACACAAATAAATAATAATAGAGGGATCAGATCTGAATACTCAGATACTTTTCAACGTTCCTCTAACCCATCTCCTTCTCCTCCCCACTTCCCACAGCTCTGAACATACCCAGATTGGGTGTGGCTCCGGGCAGTTGCGACTCTTATGCGGTATTCAAATAAAAAATGGTAAGTATTCAAATAAAAAATAGTAAGTAGGTATTAAACAGTTCAGCGCCGTACTCAAGTAATGCGATTTTTAATAGTATGAAGAAACGCAATAAATTTAAAAAAAATATTACCATCCTTTCTATAAAACGTTGATAAATCGTCACTTTTCATGATACACGAAACATATTTCAAGTTTTACATAAGGTTTGATAAATGATAAACTGGTATCAACGCATTTGCGATCCCACAAATGATAAGTATAAACGTATTTGGGGTAAAACTTCTTATCGCGTCAACAGAATACAATGTAATAAAGGGTGGTTCTTAGAAGGGTAGAGTCAAGTCAATCTATCCATCAAGGCTGTTTGCTTTATAAAATATAACATGATACGTCCTGTGTCAGACCATAATGTACCTCGCCGTGGCCCATGCAAAGTGCCCCGCCTAGCTTTATGGATCTTTTAGTGGGAACGGCTCGGCCTTAGCGGGTGACGAGTACCCACGACGAGTACCCGAACTAAACTAGGTTACACCTTTATTCCTGAACGACAAACGCATAAATGACGGTTACGACGCCATTCTGGCTCCTTTTAGCGAAACGAAGCGTCAAATTTAGGCCGCCGAGCTGGACCAGAGCCGGATGAGGCTTGAAAGGCAATGCAAAATCAAGGTGAGGCTTTACGTATTTCCATTCCCATTTACCTTTCCGTTAGTAGTGGAGCCCTGAAAGTAGTACCTATTCAGTATTCTTAGAGTGGTTTTTTATACATAAACGGCGCTGTTATCGCCATTAAATGGTTCATGTCAGGTACGAAGAATCTGATTGGAACCTGCGATAAATTCTTGTGAGATTCTTGTAGTTTCATGTGTCAACGCGGTCCATGATAAATTATTAAAAAAAATCCTTTGTTCATGCGTACCGTAATGGTACGCGTGAACAAACTTCCTTCATTCAGCCTGGGATTTGAACCAAATGTCGTCTGAAGCAGTTTTTTTTTTACTCATTTTATAAGTTCATTTCATTGCTGGCTAATTTTATTTATATATTATCGTCAAAAACACTAATTTATTATATTTCTGTCCATGTAATTCTGGTCCAATGAACTCAAAATTGTTTTAATTTTTTTAACAGAAAATTATTTTAAGTATCGGTTTCAAAATTGGATCGATTTATCAAGAATTCAGACTATCCCCGACTATCCCACGATTTTTTAATAGTAAAAATTGCTGAGTACTGTTGCGGGTCTCTCGTCTGCTTGAATTTAATTATCATTTTCAAACTTGGAACTGATTGTATGAGGTATTCAGTCGCGCGGCAAAGCATAAAAAAATATTTTTAACAGAAAATTATGTTAATTATCATTTTCAAAATCATAACTGATATACCGAGATTATGGCGATCCACTAGTACAGGAAAAAATCGAATTCGGAATTCACGCCCTTTTATGGGAGGATTTTAAAAATACTTGAGAAAAAGCTTTTGGAAGGTTGGAAAAGATATTTGAGATTTTTTTTACATGTTGATTTCGTAAAGGCCTGTACAAAACATTAATTCCTTTTTTATGCGTTTTTTATTGTAATAAAACGGAATTTTTAAATCGATTTCACGAAAACAAGCGGCGCGGAGCCTAACACGTCGTTTCTCCGCTCCGTCCGGAGGAGTAGTGACAGAAAATAGGGGCCGCTGCCAGTCGTTCTTCGGTGGTCGGTATAAGGTTCACTTTGATATTACAAATTTATCGACTGCCGCATTGTCGCCGTGATGTCAAAAATAACAACGCGAAAATGCATATTATATTTTATTTTGTGAGGTTCGGGCGTAAATTTATTTTTTTTGCGATTATCATAAAAGAAACTAAATTTGATACATTAAACAGTAAAACCATAAACATGGTGTTTGAAAGAGAGTGTACGAAAACAGTATGCAATATAGTTGTGAATGATGAATACTTGGAGCAGGTGGATGAGTTTGTGTATCTGGGTAGTATGTTTACGAAAGATGGGAAGGCTGATAGAGATATTGAAAGAAGGGTGAATGCCGGTAACTCCATTAATGGAGGACTGAATGCCGTTGGCGGTAATAAAAAACTGTCCAAAGACGCGAAACTAGCCGTCCATAATGGAGTGCTGGTACCTACCCTGATGTATGGCAGTGAGGCATGGAACTGGCAGAGGAAGGATGAAAGCAGACTGAATGCTGTAGAAATGAGATCCCTGAGGCGAATGTGTGGTAAAACCATGTACGATCGTGAGAGAAACGTGGATATCCGCAAAGAATGCAAGGCTGACGTAAGCGTGATGTGTAAGATTAAGAAAGGGACTCTCCGATGGTTTGGGCATGTAGAGCGAATGAACGAGGAAAGGAGTGTAAGGAGAATATATGATGCAAATGTGAATGGTAGAAGAAGTCGGGGACGCCCGAGGAAGACATGGCACGACCAAGTGAATCAGATACTTGAGTCGGGCCATGTGAAGAGTCGGAATAATAGAAGAGCATGTATGAGACGATGTATGAATGTGAACGAGGCAAAGAGTGTGTGCCAAGATCGAGTTGTGTGGCGGTCCGTCCTCTCTGCCTACCCCTGCGGGGAAACGGCGTGATGGTTAGTTAGTTAGTTAGTTAGTTAACCATAAACGAAATTAGGTTTATAAATAGGAGAGTTTGGACTTCAAAGTGTTTTTTATAGACCTTATAATTTATTTTTTTCTAGGCTTATTAAAAGACTTATAAAAAATGACCGACATTTTTAAGGGCCAAGATATGTTCTACACATTTACACAGTATTTAATAGAAGCATCTATAATACTTCTAAGCGATCAAATTTTCAAAACAAAAACGCACGATTTTGTATGATTTTGCATTATTTAGTATGGCTTCATCTTAGGACCGTATCGTGATTTTTCACGAGCCTTCGCTAGTATTTAATTTTTTTTTTAAAACACCAATAAAAAATGTTTTATTTAGGATAGTGCAATCCCACGTGATTATAAATATTTATATGGTAAAAAAAACAATTATGTAGGGCCACGTCTTGAGTGAGCTCGGGCCCATCGCTCACTGTTATGGCGCTTGGTGTTGGAAGTTTGCGTTCATAGCCGCATCCTAATTTTTAAAGGAAAAAAGTGCCATAATACCTTCCCCATTTTCCATTAACAGTTGTGGCTGATGTTTTTTGCTAGAAAAGATATATGGAGGATGTCATTGGGCAGATAAAGAAGCCGAAATCACTTCCAAAAACATTGTATTTAAAAAAAAATCACAACAGAAATATAAATTTCTTTAACTAAATTAATAACAACCCCTCTTTGTATACAGTTTATATGCTACAGTTAAAACCCGTTCTTAGTTACAACCCGTTTTCTCTAGCATTTAGTAAAAACTAATTTTAACTATAGAAAACGCGATATAACTAAAAAAAAGTTTCAACGGTAACATATACACATAATTATGATGAATATATTTTACCATTAATACTACACACACGAATTATTACTCTGCTTTCTATTAGGTACGTTTACATATTGTACATTTTTTTCCATTTAAAATATATATCCATATATGAGCAGGGACACGCAAAAAACATCCGACACTTTAAATATGCAAATATCGTTCTACCAATCCGGCCCCGATCCCCATAATGTGGGACACTTTTGTCGTCCGTTTTATTATATAGAGATGATGTTCCGTGGCGACCTTCATTAAATGTCAATAGAGCTCAAATTGTCTACATTTTTATCATTACGTCGTGTTTGTTCCTGCCTATTGTTTGTTACCTTTAATTAATCGGGAACTTAACCAGGGTCGAGTTTATCCCAACTCACTAAAATAAGGTTTTGAAGAGATTTTTGCAATTATAACACGTCAGGTAAATAAAGTAAAAATCGCACGGAAGATTCTTAATGAAATCAGAGTAAAATAATTTTTATGTAGATTTTACTCAAAATTCGAATGTGATTTCAATGTAATAATTTAATTTAAAAGCAAATACGCCTTTTTGATGTATAGAATTTTGGAGGAAAAATATGGTTTGGTGGGGTAAATTCAGTAGAACAATTACTTAAAAATCTGTGTAGAAAAAATAATTTTGAACTTGAATTTGTGTAGATTACTTCATAAGTTTTCGATTGCTGAAATATTATAAATTTTCGAAATGGATACGCCATCAGCCACTAATCTGAGGATATTCAAACTTCAAGAGAAAATGAAAAAGTGTAATTACTCGTATTAGTAACAGTTTATATTATAAAATTCGTCAACATAAATTCAAAATGATAATGGAAAGTCCGAAAAAATGGTGGCAGAAAAGTCAACAGCTTCAATAGCCATATAATTTTATACATTATTGTTATATTTTTACGTGAATACCGCACAAGAGTCCCAATTAGTTCTCCCATTAGTGAGACTAAGGTGTATAATACACATTATGAGGTTGAGTATAGTGGGGAGCGGAAGAAGATCTACAAGACGAAGGTCGGGAAGTACCTACCTGGCTCTTTAGATCTGGTCACCGAACACGGCTAAGGCCATTTCAAGCAACGTTTAAATTATTGGTGGTCTTTCATCAGGGCGATACTTATAGTATCTCCCAATACGCAGGTATGTTATTAACACAAATTAATTCAAACAAATAAAATTAACTTGCGCATGCCGAAAACTATGATCTCCGGTTCGAAAGAGAAAGAAACTTCTTGCCAAACTGAGGAATCCAACCAGGATAAACTCTTAGTCACCGGCAAAGTGGAAGTCAGGAGAAGCAGAGGAAGGTCACCAATGCACAGGAGTGATCAAATATCACTGGCGTCCGTTACATCGTAATGGATCTCCACGCAACGCTGAACCACGAGAAGGAGCTTTGCCCACGATGGAATTTGGAGTGGAAGTCACGATGTACTTATACTATAGGTACCTAGTATAAAAGCTTCTAAAGCTATTTCACTTATGTACCTGCATACAAAATATATCTGAAAGTTATTCAAGAAAACACCTTGAAATAAATATGCGTATTTCATAAATTGATTTGATGGGAACATAAACTCCCGCCCACGTATATGGATGACCACATCCCTGGAATAACTTTAGTGTCTTACCACCGCTGCATTCCGGAACACTTGCGGAAGATCGCCGTTAAAAGGTGATTAAAAATTAAAATTAATAGCTTTAGGCAAGCACCTGCACTTATAAGTATTAAAAATGTGTTAAATGGGCAATCAAAGGATACTATAACGTGCTCTATAAATATAAAGTTATATTACCTATAAAATATTAAAATAAAGTACACATTGTTAATCTTAATTAGTCCAGAACGAATCCAGTGTTGCTGTCTCGGAATCTACATCTCCCTTTTCGAGGGCACTCCAATCCGCCAGGTATGACAGGAAATCCTCCGTCAAGATGCCAACACTTGGGAAAACAAATATTGTTAGATTGTTACTAACATGCAATTTCACTTCTTACGTACACGAAAGTTTAGAAGCGTTGATGCGTGGTGTTTTCCTTTTCTATTACTTTTGCCTTTCACCAATTATCTCTTGGATTATTTATTTAATTTACACAGTATCTATAAAACTGTTATACACTATAAACTAACTTATTGTTTACTATACATAACGATATTTTAGATATAGAGCATATAAGGAAAGTTCAGAAAATGAGAAATACTAAAATTATACATAAATCAGTAGGTAGTAGTAATAACAAATGGTAGAAGTAAGGATATAACACGGGAAAAATTCAACATACATAAACACATTTCATACATTCATCTACCCAGATGATGTATACTGACTGTCCGAAACGTTGGCTAAAGAAAGTGAAAGTGCAATACGGCATAATAACCCAAAATTAATCACGATAATGTTGATGATTTAAAACAACACTAAAGAACTAAAAAAGGTAATCTGTATCATACAAACATGCAAGAGGTGACATTTTTAGTACAACTAGAAAAGGTTGGTAGGAAATACAGCAAAATAGAAATATAAAGTTTAGGGGGCAGTTTTACTACTTTGTGTTATGCGTCAAAAGATAGTCGCTAAACTGTTTGCAAGCAAATATAACAGTCAATAGTCAATACAGCTTCAACTGCTATGTTCCTCTGTTGATTGGCTATCTTGTATTTGTCACATCTCATAATGAGACAAAGGTATGGGAACATCGACCAAAAATATATATATATATTTGTATTATAATACAATATCAAAATTTTTGGCTCTTCGACGAAGAACTTCTTAATTGGTTATACTATCTTTCGTTATACTAGGTATTCCGGTATATCCACATTTTAGGGCTTTTATGTGTATTTTAACTCATATAGGTCTCGTAGAAATCATTGTGTCTCCCTTACTATACTTGTTAGAAATAAGATCTAAACGGCGCGCGGCGTTAGAAGGAGAAAACACCAAGTTTAATTTTTAAGTGTATTTAAAATGATAGAATAATTAAAATGTACACCTTTATAAAAGTTTCCAACCGCAATTTGAAAAAAAATTATGAAACTTTGGGAATTTTTCATAAATTATTTTTACATAAAATGACAAAAAAGTGAGTTGATGATAACATTTACAGTATATTTGCCTAGTAAAATATATATGCGTATTTATTTTTTTTCTTTATCAATAATTTTAGTTAGAAAAAACCCTTTTTTAAAACTTGTTTATGTTTGCAATAAAAATTTAATATTTCAAAAATTATATGTTAACTTCGAATTATTCTATTTCATCACCTTTCAAAAACAGTATTGGTTTTCGTATGCGTTCATAAATATTCCATTTATTTGGATTTTATTGCAAAGCCGAAATATTTTGACTTTCCGACAAAACTGGCTTGAGGGCTGAGTGGTGCTTGTTTTAATGTCTTGGTTTGCCATGCCGTATAGAAGAATAGAGAACACAATATTAAAACGATAAAAATCCGATTGTTTTCGAATACAAACTAAATAGTAATTGCTGATTAACACTATATCTATTAATTACCTTGGTGACTCTCTTGATAGCAAGCTTTCTTTTCGGGAACATATAGATGTGATTGTTAATAAATCTCTCAAACTACTTGGTTTCATCACCAGAATCACTTCTGACTTCAAAAACATAAATACCATAAGAACTCTTTACTGCTCCTTGGTTCGCCCACATCTTGTATGCATATTTGCTTGTGTTATATGGTTTTCTCCTTTTTGTGCGTCCATATTCGTCATATTGAGCCCGTCCAACATCGGTTCCTAAAATGGATTGCTAGGAGGCTAGGATTAGAATGAGGCAATTACTCGTTTGATGAAATCGAGCAAACTCTAAACTTTTTTCCCTTAGAAGACCGTCGGAAAAAATCTGATCACATTTGTTTCTTCAAAATTATTAACTGTATAATTGATTCACCTACATTACTACAACTCATACCATTCAATATTCCTTCTCGTAGACTCAGAAATAAAGACCTGCTCTTCCTCCATCAGCACTCGACTAATTATGGTTATAATTCACCACTGTCTAGAATGTGTAGAATGGTCAACTCACGTCAAGACCTTGATTTTTTTGGTATAAGCTCAAATGATTTCTGTCGCTCTTTAAACAATTGAAGATATTTTATATTTACTCTAATTTTTTCAAAGTCTTGACTTGCCTTGACACTTCTATTTTCTTATTTTTTCTCTGTTTGTCTTTGCTTTCATGTACCATCCTTTATCCTTACAATGTACATTTCCAAATTTCGTGTTACTTTGTTGTAAATTGGACGTAAAACCGTTAATAAATAAATAAATTAGTACCTTTAATTAGCTTTAGATATCAGAAAAGTTTCTTCATCTTTTAAAATTCTCCTGGACATCTCAATGCGAATCCTTGAGAAACTGAGATGGATTCCATTTTCGTTTCCAACTACTACATAATAATATGATATTGAGATTCACGTTCCATTCAAGACAATTCAATGAAACATTATTAATAGTTTTCAAGGTTCAGAAAATACAGTTTTCGATATTTTCGTAAACCGTAGGGCGAGGTATCTCTCTTCACAGATTACCTAAACTTCTCAAAGTACCTAATGAAGAATAACAAACAAACTTTGCTTTGCCACGCGGCCAAGTGCCCATGAGATATGTTAGTAGTTAGGAGGTCAAGCAAAAGCAATGAATCATTTATCTTTAGTAAGCCGCGTATTAGATGCCAACATTAAGCTTTGTCCATTGCGCGGGCAAACGCCAGAGTTTTGACAGTCCAACACAACAATCAAGGTCATAATTTTTGCCAACACTCAAGGCCATAACTTTACACCAACATCGTTTGGGGTGAAGTTCGCGCGGTCCACACGATTTGACAAGTGATCTGAGGTACGGACGTGTCCACGGCATGCACACTTGACGTTTGACGTTTATATCAATATTAAAATGCGTTCTAATGACAAAAGAGATGCATCAGGGAGAAAACACAGATATTTTAATAGATATTTATTTATCAGGAAAGATTTCCGACTAATACGCACGACCTAAAGTTACTATTTATTAAGAATTTAGAGTGAATACGTTTTGTTGCTACGTAAATAATTACGTAGCATCAAAAATAGAATATCGATTTACAATGGTCAATTTCTCCCGTGTCTCTGAAACCGATTAATAAATTAATAGACTTTATTTACAAGTGAGTTCACGAAAGAAATAATCATCCATTACGACAGTGTGTTTATTTACAACTTAAAATCATAATTATTAGGTCCGCGCACCAAAAAATTTGACGTTTATCGTTTGCATAAATGTTAAAATGCGTTCGATGTAGAAAAGATGCTACCTGCATCAGGAAGAAAACACAGATCAGGGTTTATCAGGAAAGATTTCCGACTAATATCGATTATTGCACCAATGACATTATATAATAACGTCATTTTATTGCACGACCTAATTTAGAACTATAGAATCTAAATTCTATTATCTATCTAAAATCTATTTCTACTCTAAAGTACGTAAATATTTACGTCAACAACAGAATAATTATAAATATTTGATATTATATTATCAAATATTTCTATTATTATATTATATTTAGGTATAATAATATTTTAAACTCGTGATTATGTTCGCTCATACATAGCACATAACCACAAAAATCCGTTCCGATTTTTCTACATACACGGACCGCACCGCGCGACTTCTGTCAAAAAATGAATTCTCCCCCCCCCGCTCGACCCCGCCTGCCTTCCCGCTTCACCCGGGATGAGATGTTTAAGTTTTGTTTTCCGCCGAACACGGGAAGCACAAACACTGCGGCCTTGAGTGTAGGCAAAAATTGTGACCTTGATTGTTGTATAGGACTGTCAAGCAAAATTCTGGCGTTTGCCGTCGCAATGGACCCCGCCTTACTCAATCACTTTAATAGCCCATTTCTTGCGCTTATCGACACTCAATAATTACATTTAGTAACCTCTCTTGAGTCTAAACTTGTGGAATGAACAACAAACATGACCCTTTTTACTTGCCTGAATTACATTTACTGATTAAATAAACTAATTGAAAATCTGTGTGTTGATGGAATTTCAAGTGGTGATTGCTTCCCATTTATCGTAGATAGTCAAATATTTGAAATGATTTCATAAGTGTTACTGATAGATTTGGGATTTTTTGGCCACCAATATTTATTCCACCTTTCCATCCATCAAAAACCTTACGCATTATTATTCAACATGTATATGACGTACCACTTTTTCACTTTAAATACGTGTCCTGATTTTTGGGTGTCATCTAGCTACTTCTATGTCCTTCGGTGCACAGGTTTCTAATGATATACCTATCTACATATATGAGATGTTTAGGAACTACCATTTCCTTATGTACTTCCCACTTCCCACAGATGGTTCCATTGTATCTACTAATCAAAAATTTATTATTATTTTTAATTGATAAACTAACGTTTTTTTACAAGATTTTTGTGCATAGCGCGAAGGGTAACAATTATTATAAGCTATAATTATCAGCCTGACTCACTCATCTACATTGAAAAAATATTTTAAAATAATAATTAATATTTGACAAGTTAAAGTGTTTCACCAAAAAATGTAGACATAATTTATCTCGACGCCACCGAGCGAGAGATTTAGCACTAAAAATGCCCCTCTCACAAAAATAAAGTTGGTTGTTTTCAGGTGGAAAAATGTAATAAGTAGTAATTGTTGAATGAAACGCTAGTATATATTGAATTATTTGGCGGGTATTAGAAAAGCCGACATAGCTCAGTGGTAGAGCACCTGATCGGCAATCAGAAGGACACGGGTTCAAGTCCCGTTGGCGGCATGTATCTTTTCTCGGAAGATTTTTTCAATGTAGATGAGTATTTCAGGCTGATAATTATTGCTAATAACAAAAATTTATCTTAATACTTCATCTAAAAATTTATCTTAAGACTCAATCCTAATACTTAATAAAACACCGAATTTTAATACTAAATCTTAATACTGAATCTTTATTTTAATAATTATTAATGCTTAATCTTTATTCCTATTACTTATATTCAATACTTAATCTAAAAACTTAATTTTCTTAATACTTAATCGTAATTATTATTCTTTTTACGCAATAGAAGACTAATCTTTATTATACTTACTATTATTACATAAATTTAATACTTAATCTGCCATTATTTGCAAAGCATTTTTCCTTAGCAAAATCTTTACTACAATCTCACCAATAAAAAAAAAATTATGAAAAAATCTTTCTATGATCATAGTTTCAGACGATAAAACATGAGACATCAAAGTTCCCAATTTCCAACCGTCCATCCATCATCCATCATTCGCCGGAAAGGCAAACTGAAAACCTTCAAGCGAGGATAGAAGCCTGAAACGGTAAACGTTTTAGTACTGAAAGTGGGAAATCTTTACCAAATTGATGTTTTACTCACAGTTGGCGTGACGAGGGTATATTCGACGGCTGGCGAGGACGAGGTGCGGCCCGGTATAATCACGAAGTAGAACGAAACGCGAACAATTACTTTACAATGTAATACTAGAGGGTAGTTTAAAAAGTACTCAGCTGGTATTGAAAAAAAAACTTTTGCTAAGGTTCATATTTGGTTTCATCCACATTCATAAAGATTTTTAATGATTCCTGTGGTAGAGCAATAAATTTAAAATATAAATATTAAAAAAAAAACTGCCTGGATGATAATATAAAATTAACTACTTAGCCCTGGATTAGGAAAATTTGTGTTGTTTTTCGCTAATTTATATGGTTACGATATGCACATTTTGCTGTACAGAATTTCATTAAAAATGTTTGACTGGGTAGGTACATATTTAATTGTCTTAAAAATACTTATATGATAGGTAGGTACTGTAAGCAGGTATCTACTTATTACATATTGAATATAGATGATTTTTTAAATATTGAATACAGATGATTTTCAACAATATTTGTAAGTGTTACATTTTTAGGGTACAAAACAGTATCAAAGGTTTTCGATGATATCGATAGATGGAATCTGTAGGGAAAACACTGTTTTTACGGCCTCCGTGGTCGAGGATTCATGGGTTGAAGTTGCAAGTAAATTTTGTAAAATTAATTTGTGTTGTTTGACAATTATTAAGGTTTTTACTATAATATAGATTAAATTTGCGACACATTCCAGTTAGTGGAAGATACTCTCAATATCACCCTGGTGTAAGCCCGCCTTCTAAATGACCTTAAAAGTATTGGGTGACAAGATCTGAATAGTCAGATAATTTAACCCCTTCATCTCTCCATCCCCTTCCCCCACATTAAGCCTCATAATATATCCAAGTTGGAGATGCCATAGTCACTGGCTCCAGACGGTTGAGAGTAGTTGGAGCTCTTGTGCTATCACATTAAAAAGTTTTATAGAGGAAAAATAAAAGAAAAGTCGAGGGGTTATAAAATGATTGGAGGGAAAAATGTCGTGGAAGTTATCTAATTATTAATGTAATTATGGGATTATAATGAGGAAAGTTGGAAAACAATGGCGTACCTAATTACTTTTTATCAAAAGAACAATCTGATAGAAGCACGAAAAAAATGTTCATTTTAATTTTTAAGGAAAACTTCAACCACACCGCCTCCCCAAACATCGAACATAATAAATTATGCTTGCCTTCCATCTAATTAACATGCCTTATAGCATAATTTTCATAGGCCCGGTATATCAGCCAGTCCGTTTCCTCGCTATGTACGATATTCCTCGCTCAAATTTAAGCGAACTAAATCTGCCGCTCAAGTTCCTTTTTTAGACGCCGAAGCTCACCGAGGCGCTAGCATTCACACGTCAAATTTGACATTTACGTATATAGGTAGATAGTATTGAATACTTCCATGTCACCTATTACATATTTTTCTAAGTATAGACAATTATATGTATCGAGCGATAAGGAATGTCGATGTTATTGATTAATAATCGATCTAAAATAGTCTGATAAGGGATTTAAAAAATTTCAACGATTAAATTCATGGATAGTGCAAGACTGCGACAACCAAACACTAGTTAAAATTAGTTTCGTCGCATAAAAGATCATGCTGAGTGAAGTGGTAAACCTTATCAAAAATCAACATGTAAAAATTCAATTCGCCTAAAAATATTTTAGGTCCATGAAATAATTTGCGTAATATTTTCAAAGATCGCATCTCCCAGACAGTAGAAAACATAGATTTAGCACTCACGTAGATAGTATTTTGATTTTTCAGAGAAAAATAAACAAGTTCCTCTTTTAAAATCATGCACACTCCGTGTAAAACTGGTGAAATCTAGGCTTCCGACCTGCCTATATACAAAACAGCGCTAAGCTTGACATTCCAAACAAGCTGAATTTAAAATTATATTATTTGATATACCGGGCCATAATTAAGCACCTTCACTCTAGTAATGAGAGAACCATTGAAATCCCATCTAACATTATAGTATAATATACACATCTATATTAGTATACCTGTTTAAATTAAAAACGTCTACAAAATTGTCCCAGTGCCAGTCATCCCATCACAGGCTGATAAAAATAGCAATAAATATGCAAATTTTGTCGGCTTGAGTGTGGTACCGAGTTTTGTCATGGCGAATTCGGAAGGGAATTTTTGAACACGCTTTCAGAGTTCAAACATCAGTTTTTTTTTACTTGCCACACTTCTCTCCTTGACGACAAACATTTATTATTATTATTTTAATAAAAAAAGTGGATTACCTTAATTTAGATCACTACATAGACACAATATATATAATTTCAAAATTTTAGAAATTATGAAAATCTTAATGTCTATCAATGCAGATATACTTAATAAATAAATAAAAAATATAAAACCTCTTCTAAACATCTTCCAACTTAACCGACAATGACACCGTAATTCTTAATTCTAATAATCTTGCACCACTCCCACTCTCTCTATCCCCCTTCTAATAAGGTGTACTACCTATATATAATTATTGATTACTCCGGATGAAGTGAACATGTGTTAACTATCATGTTAGTAGCTTTTCATCAAAATAAATAATTCCACCATAAATTGATTACCGGTTAGAGTTAATTGAATTTATTAGTATTGCAAAACATTTTTACCGACAAATTATATTAGGATTGAATTCATCGTATTTAGGAAAAAAAAACACATTGAATCTGCGTCAGTTGTAAGAAATTATCACCTCAATAAACCCATATTTATTCTTAACTATTATGTATTAGAATAAAACATATGTTCAAAAAGATATTTATGTAAAAAAACATTAATATTATTTATCAAAGCATGCAAAAAAAAAATAGCACAACATCAAAGCAAACATATTACAAATTAATGTTCATATGCGTGTCATCAGGGACGAGTAAATATTGGTACAGGGTAAAAATCCACGAATATAGAATCTATTTTCACCTTAAGATACCACATGGCTGATATTTTGCAACGCGATTGATTTTTCTGACGCGCGTCCTAGTCACTTTGTGCCAAACGTAAATCAACATCTAATCCACGAGAGAAAATAATTTTAAAATTAAATTTTCACGTAAGTATATTTTTGGAAACATTTAATAACGTCATTCTAACGGGTATTTGAAAATGTGAGCAAAATGCAAATTTAAAGCAGACATACCTACATATTTACAAAAATATATCTTTAAAAATAAAATAAAACTGCGTGAAAATTCTTAATTCGACAATTCCAATAAATTCATCATAGCTTGAAATACTTCTCTTCCCAATATTTTTTAAAATCCATCTATTATGTCATATCCATCAAATTTACGTATTCATACATAGACCATTTTATATTATATCGATTCAAGCAACTGAATCAACCCTCCGACCCAAGAGATTATCAACCCTCCGACTAAAGTATGCCGATTTGAAAACCTAAAATAATTTCTTATTGTAAACAAAACAATTCTATACTTATTGAGATATATTACAAGATTACACATATTAAGTGGTGACCGGACAACTCAACAAGGTGCAACTTCATCACTCATTTGAAAAATCATTAAAATTGATGAAAAAAATTTTTATTGAAAAGGTAACTTTAGGTTAGGTTATTATCACTTATAATGAGTTTTCAAAGGGGTGTTGAAGTGCCACTTTGTTGTGGAACCGGTTCCATGCCAACTCAGAATGAAACTCAGAACCACCTAGAAAGGTCATTAAAAGCTACGAAAAAATAATTTTAAAATAGCCCGTAACCCTAACCTAACTTAATCTATTTAACCAATTTTTAATATTTTTTTTTATCATTACTTTTAATGGACCTTTCTGAGGTGGTTTTGAGTTGGTTTCATTCTGAGTTGACCGGTCACCCGCGAAACCATTTCAAGTATGTAATATATTGAATACAAATCTTTATTATAATGCAGATCAACACAGGATGAAAATTAGAGATTATCAAAATTCCATGTTCCATTAACTCCGGAAAATCTTCCGTACAGCTATAAAAACCTCGATTTCCACAATGTTCTTTAAAAAAATATTACTTTTCCAGCACGTATGTCACGTCATTTTCAATTTAAAATTTAAAAAAAAGGGTCTGTCAAAAAAATTGTTCAATAAAGAAAAGATACGAATTTGATTAAGTTGAATTAGTAATTAGGTAGATTACTGATTACATAAATTTAATTTACTTTTAGAGTGTTACGAAACGCTGCGAAGTCTGTTCACTGTTCACGTAAATATTTATATTAAAGCATTCATTTTAATTTTGGAGTCAGTATAACATTTAATATGCTCATTGATACTTTGATTCATTTTATGATCTGGCATCTGCTTAGTATTAATGTTTAAGAAGTAAACATTAGAAAATGTTAAATAGGCCGATGAATTGCAATCTAATACGATGAACGCTTAGAATACCACATGTACCGAAATATCCCCAATATCAAATTCGGAATACTGGCACCATTCGCTTTAGGCGCCATTTGGCTTTAGGCGCCATTTGGCTTTAGGCGCCAATTGGCGTTGGGCGCCATTTGGCTTAAGGCGCCATTTGGCTTTAGGCGCCATTTGACTTTAGGCGCCATTTGGTTCCAGGCGCCATTTGAAACCAGGTGCCATTTGGCCATTAGACTTACGGCCGCGGCTGCCCAGATGGCTTGATTAATTGCCAGATAAACAAATCTGGAGTGTGAACTGATAATTGTTTTCCTAAATGTGCCAACAAAGAGAACAAAGCTTTTGAAAAATATTTCTAAACTCTGCGTGTTGATAGAATAGCACAAATAATAAGCACTTGCATATCTCAACACATACACATATAGGAACCCGTCCACATTCACAATGACATAAAAAACTTTAGTTAAGTTTTTTTTTTCATTATTCGATTTATTATTTTGAATTAAAAAGTGGGGAAAGAATAATATAAGAATTGAAATTAAAAAACTTTTTCACTCTGTTCCACTTATTTATTTTTACCAAGACCGGTTTCATCCTACTACAGACATTTTCAGACTGGTCGTACCATAAATACCAGTCTGAAAATGTCCGTAGTAGGATGAAACCGGTCCTGGTAAAAAAAAAAAATAAGTGG
Organism: Limnephilus lunatus; assembly: GCA_917563855.2. Taxonomy (NCBI): domain Eukaryota; kingdom Metazoa; phylum Arthropoda; class Insecta; order Trichoptera; family Limnephilidae; genus Limnephilus; species Limnephilus lunatus. The sequence goes on from OU830592.1 coordinate 59,329,794, forward strand.
AATTAAGTGAAAAAGTTTTTTAATTTCAATTCTTGTACAATGGAATTCCACCACGAATTAACATACGATACGATACGATTGTACCCCCCAGCCAGGAGTACTCCTGTCCCGGTGAGACCGGTACAAAGAGGGGCACTGATTTGTTAGGACTTGGAACACATGCTCTGAGGATGGGAAGGAGGTTGGAGTTTAATTGACCGGTATACATGCCAACCTAATAAGCCAATATTGGAATTTAGGATGGGCAAGAATAAAGGAATCGATTGAGCATTATGATTTTTTTTTTAAATCTTTCTTTGTTTGTTCCTTCTTCTTGCCTATTCTCGGCTCTTCTTGGATCTTCTTGTCTATTTCTGACTTTTCTTGCTTGTTCTTGCCTCTTGGACCATCTCGTCTCTTCTTGATTCTTCTTGTTTCCTGTTGGGTCTTTCCGTCTCTTCTTGGCATTTCTTGTCTCTTCTTGGATCTTCTGGTTTCTTCTCGGCTTCTCTTGTCACATCTGGGATAGGTACTATCGTCTCCTTTTGGCTCTTCTTGGATCTTCTTCTTCTCTCTTCTTACTTCTTCTTGTCTATTCTGGGATCGTATTGTCTCTTCTTGGGTCTTCTTGCTTCTTGGATCTTCTCACCTCTCATTGGCTGGCCCTGTCTCTTCTTGGCTCTTCCTGTCTCTTCTTGCCTTATATTGTATATTCGCGTCTCTTCACGGCTCTTCTTGTCTTCTCCCTTGTTCTCGTGTCTTCTGGGATCTAATCTTCTCTTCATAGCTATTCTTGCTTCTTTTTGAATCTTCTTACCTCCTATTACCTCTTTTTGCCTATTCTCGTCTTGGCTTGTCCCCTCTTGACTCTTTTTTTATCGACTGCTTACCGACTCTTAGTCTATTCTTGTCTATTATAGTCTCTTCTTGACTCTTTTTGGCTCGCCTAGTCTCTGCCCTCATTTTCTTGCTTTATCTCGACTTTTATCCTTGTCGTATCTTCTTGATTTTCCTTGGTTCTTCTTACTTTTCTTTGGCTATTCTTGCTTCGTGGCTCTTCTTGTTTCTATTTATTTCTTCTTGTCTCTTCTTTCTCATGCTTGAATATTTGAATCAGATAATCAAAAAGATCTTCTCTCGAGTTTTTTTCAAAACTTTATTTATCTTATGCATACCGGTAAGTTGTCAAGCTATATTCACTAGTAAACAAATACGGCTGGTTTCCCGATGTATCTTAATTATTAATTATACAACGGTTAATTTGTTTGACTAGCTTCAAATGTGTGTTGTACCTAAACGTAAGAATATTTATAGACTCCAAATCACATCAACCCATGGTGACAGCTCATGTTAGTGTCAATTAACGCGACATTTTGAAAGTTTGTCGAAGTTCACAGTGCTCCGAAACCTTTTCTTATCAGCCATGTGTGAAGTCCTGCATCCTGAAAATAACCTGAAATCTTTTCGAGAAAATAACAAAATACGAATAATACGCTTTTTGACCATTATTAAAATAAACAGAGTCAAGCATGCATTACAAGTCATTATAAAGACAAGCAGGCTTCTTTGCACACGTGGAACCATGGCACCACAATGTGTCTCGTGGTCCAACGGTTGTTCTTCTCTATCCCAAACCATATCTGATAAGGATCACCTTATCAGATATGGTTTGGGATAAGGAATCACCTAGTGACGTAAACAAAAACATCTTCAACAAATCAATAAATTATAGTTTAAAAAAAAGGGTCTTATCTTAGCGTGAGGCAATTCCTTATCTTCTGTACTGCGGAACTTATTTTGTCAGTGACACCTAATATTTCGAACTTCCAGCACTTGAGCACTTCAGATCGTCCCAGAGGAACAGCCGTGACTCTAATTTTGTATGTTTACCAATTCACAAACAAATAAATTGCATTACGTTTTTAAAACACAATACTTTAATTGAGCGTAGCACCTTTCCCGAGAAAGGTGAAATTATTTCGCGAACTAGAACAGATTTCACTAATTATTATGCGTATGGTTGACAAAATTCCCATTGGTAGCTTAAACCAAACACTAGTTATTTGAAAAACAGTCACGAGCAGCGAGACGCGTCCTATTCGAATCTCACTCCACTTCTTTCTCTGGAATTCAACGTGCAAAAACTAGACTCATTAAAAAAATGAATAATACACATTTTAACTTTAATTTATTATAATATAATTTGTTGTTTTGTAATATTCTTTAAAATACTTTTCTTTAGCACCGTTTTTTTTTCTTTTTTTATTTACTAGGATAACCATAATATCTTCACTTCATACCACTATTTTCGCCCTCAATATTATTAAATTAATTTTCGTATTTCTATCGAGTTGCCGGGAGTCTTGGGGCAATGGTATCACCAAATTGGGAAATTTTTGTGAGGTTGTAGGGAGGGTATAGAGAATGGATGGGATGTTCTTGGCTAATAAGATCTGCTGACTAAGTTTACGTCAAAGCTACGAAAAAAACTATACTCTTAAATTCTACTATGAAATTATTATTGAATTAGGTATCTAAATAAAATCCTTTAATGTACATAAATGGGATCCACATTTGCAATACCTATATCTGTTGTGATATAACAAGAATTATTACACAACGTGAGTAGTGAGTACTTTTTTTAAGAATGGAACTTATGTGAACGAACTGTGTTGGAAATTTTATTGTCAAAATTAAGAAGAATTTTTCAAATCCGGACAAGCGATTAACTTCCAAATTTACTTAACCTAACAGGATAAATTTTAAAAAATTGGAACTAATGTGCAGAAACTGTGTTGAGTAATTTATTCTCAAATTAAGAGAAGAACTTTTCAAATAACCGATTAAGTTTCTACCTAAATCTTGAACGAACTATTAATTTAATTCAATATTTTAAAAGCGCGTACATAATTTGGCTAAACTTTTACATGCCATTTATTAGATACTAAAGGGCTAATAGAAATTAAATTATATACACATTTTTCTTAATTTTCGTGTGTTTCGGCATAACAACACCCAATTTATCTTATTCTTCTTTCTTATGCAACAGAGTTGTTTTGAGAACGGGATGATCTCACGCCCATAATTCTTGTCCGTGAATCAGGGATCCGGAGATCATAACAGGCGGGGGATTAAAAATAAAATGCATCGGTAAAAAGCCGACACAACGCCGATGTCATTACTCGCACGAACGTCCAATGTCGTCCACAGATAAAACTGGACACTTTCCAGAATAGATCGAACACGCCGGCTTCTATATTTAGTTGAGACAACGATATAAGTAGACCAAATTAGTACTGTAGAAATGAGATCACTGAGGTGTACGTGTGATACAACCATGTAAAAAATTAGGACATTCGAAAATGTTGCAAGGCTGATGTAAGCGTCATGAGTAAGATTAAAAAATGAACGCTCGGATGGTTTGCATATGTAGAGCAAATGGATGAAGAAAATAGTGAAGGAAAATATCTGACGCGAATTTGAATTGTAGAAAGAGTCGGGGACGCCCGAGGAAGGCAGGCCATGTCAAGAGTCAGAAGAACAGAAGGGTATGTTTGAAACGATATATAAATGTAAATGAAGTAAGGAGTGTGTGCCGAGACCGAGTTGTTTGGCAGTCAATCCTCTCTGCCTAGTTAGCCAATATATCACAGAAAAGATGCTGTGTTTAGTATTCCGTTACGACACTAGATTTTAAATGCATCTGTAAGTTATTTCTGTAAAGTTAACGATGCTGATTTTAGCAGTGATAAGGAACGCGCGAACAAATGTATTGCCCTACTGAAAGAGAAAAGCTGAACTTAACACTTCAGCAAGGTTGATCAAGGCCGCTGGCTCATGGACACATTGGCGGCTGATAAGACAATCAGAGAATGTTTCTGAATTATCTACATCTCTTCGATATTCCAATTCTCTTTATGTTATTTTTTTTCTTAAGTAACCTTATTTTTCGTATATTGATTTTTGAAATTTTCTTAATTTTCCTAATTTTTCATTAACATTGTTTTTTCTACATGTTCTTGTTTTCTTCATTTTCCTTATCTTCCATTATTTAGTTTTTTTAAATGTTCTTTATTTTCTTAATTTTCCTTACTCTTCATATCTTTTCTTTATGTGTTCTTTGTTTTCTTAATTTTCTTTATTTTTGATTATCATAGATTTTTTAACATGTAACTTAATTTCACCATTTTCTTTTGTGTTAACAATTATTTTGAAGAGGCCCTTAAATAAAATAATAAAATGTTTATTGTTTTCTTAATTTTCCTTATTTTTCATTTTCATCCTTTTTTATTTGTTCTTTTTTTTATTTTTTATTTTCATTTTTTTTTTTTAAATAGGCAATTCACCCTAAAAAGAGTCATTATATTTTTCATGTTCTTGATTTTATTTATTCTCTTCATTTTCTTTCATTTGCTTTTCACACAAAAAAACACACCTTCTGACACACCATTTTTGTGTTTTATTTTTCATTAGCTCCAAGCAGGAGGCTCTGAGGAAAACATTTTCCCTGAGAGCCTATGTCATCTTTGGTGATGCTGTGTGGAAAAAAATTTAGGCAAGGAAGGACAGGAAGTTCTGGAAGTTCTTTAATATTCGTTATTGTTCACTGTGCATACGTGTAGCTGTCACACTTCGTGATCAACTTGTATAACACTTTTTTTTATGCATCGTTAAATAGCTTTAAGAACTTTTATTTCGAAATCTTAATACAGTATAGTAAATTTACAACGGAAAAAATCATAACAGTGAGTCTTGTTATTGTTATTATTATCTATTCATGTCTGACTAATTTAAATTTGAGAAATAGATTTGTTGAAAAAAAATTGTGACTCAACTTTTTTTTGAAATAATGTAAAATTGTAATAAAAAATAGTTCACGCGTGCTTAACGAGTTACCATGATTCATAAAAAAATAGGTTGAAAGCAAAAAATACTCATCAAACTATAAAGCTTTCAAAATTTAGAATAACACACGTAAACTGTTTGTTTCCACGAATTTCTTTTAATTATTTCTATTATATTGTAGTTAATTTTTGTGGATTTTTATTTCGCGAATCGCAAAGCTACAGTGACACGTTTCGTCACATTATTATTATTGTAGGTGACTTTTTAACATACGTTTATTAATCCTTTCCATGTAATTCCACGCTTTGTGGAATGCTATATTCGTTCCGTTCGCGTTCCACAGAATGCGCAGGTCGGTGTCTATGAATATAATGCGGAAGTGGAATCATAGAGATGAAAGATTTTCGCGGTACAACTTTCAGGAACTGAGTCGTGATATATTTATTATACGTGTTTGTTTTTTGATGGCGCTTACTTTTTGTCAAGCTCGGACTCCTGCTGACGCAATTAGAGCAGAATGCTCCGAGTGACTAATAAGCCATTTTTTATGCAGTACTGAGTACTGTATACAAAAGCTAAACTGAACTAACGAAGGAAATCGATGAAAGAAGAGTTCTTTCGAAACAGTAACTTGTGGCAAAATAAAATAATACAGTTTACTTTATAGGAAAATTTAAAAGCATCTTGTGATAGACCTTCATCATGTCGTATAATGGTACCTATGACCTTCATCATAGGTACCATTATATCGTCTATGGATTTTTTTGGATCTGACAGAAAATTATTCTTGGAAAGAAATAAACCTATGATTGTGAAAATACGTAATTATTTTTATTACCTATGACCTTCATCATAGGTACCATTATATCGTCTCTGGGTTTTTTTGGATTCAAAGTATTACCTGACAGCAAATTATTGTTAGAAAGAAAGAAACCTATGATTGTGAAAATACGTAATTATTTTTATACCAGAAATGTATTTTAAATATGATTCTTAATTTTTTATCTAGACTTGTTAATATTTTTGGAATTATTATTTATAGAAATAGAAAAATGAAATATTTCAGATTTTTCAAATTATTTTTTCTCGTCTAAGCACAGACATAAGTAATTAATAAAACTTTTATGCTTTTAGGCATTTAAGAATAAAAATAGATGTATTTAATTCGTTCTTTAGGATGTTCTCATTTATTCAAAGAGTGTTTAATAAAAATCTCCTCTCCTGTAAATAAAGGTAAGTTTAACGTTCACCAAGCGTATCTGATAACAACTGCTATCAAAACAGTTTGATAATGCCTTCGGAAGGTAAAACAGCTGTTACGCCTAATAATAATTACACAGCCAAACTTGTTTGTAAGTTTTTCTATGTAAATTAAACTTTTACTTGACATATAAAAAAAACTTTTAATTAAAATTGAGTTCAAATTTTTATTTTTTTATTTTAGCGACTATATAAAATAATTGTTACATACAAGATATAATGGTGAAATTAAGTATAAATTATTGTATTTCTTAGTCCCCCTCACTAGGGGGTCCTGTGCCGAGGCGGACTAAAGTTATTTAAATATGGTTTATTTGTCTTCTATGTCGTTTTTAATGTCTTCATTAGGGTTTTTTCATTGACCTCTTTTAGCCATATTTTTATTCTTGATTTGTATTCATTAGGATTTTTTATTAGTTTTATGTCTTGGGGAAGGATGTTATGGAGTTTTGTTGCAAAAGTATGTATAGTTTCTTTGTCCGAAAGTGGTTTTATAACTTGGAATATTTTTTATATCGTTTTTATTCGATCTTGTGTTATGCATACATGGTCTAGTAGAGGATTCATTATTTTTGAAAAGCTTCAATAATATATTTTTGGCATATATTTGCTGTACATTTGGTACGTCGAAGCTATTGAAAATTTCAATTGAAGGCGTTCTAATTGGTACTTTCAATATGGTCTTTATGATTCCTTTTTGAATCGTATTCAGGTTGTGGAGGTACGTATGTGTAGCAGATCCCCATCCTATGATTCCATATTCAATTCGAGAATGACACAACGCGTAGTAGACCTTTTTCATATCATTTTTTTTACCACGTTTCTTAGATTTTTAAAGAAATATATAAGGCTTGTGAGTTTTTCCGTAATACCTTTAATATGTACGTCCCATCTAAGATTTTCGTCAATTATTACTCCGAGATATTTTATGTTTTGCGTTTTTTCTATGACGGGGCAGTTACATTGTATATTATTTCCATGTAGTTTTAGTTCTAGTGATTTTATTGGTTGGCTCCGTGCGTTTATTGAAAATGTTATATATTTAGTTTTGCTTATATTAAGGGTAAGCGAGTTGATTTTAAGCCAATTTTGAAGTGCACTAAGCCCTTGTTCAGCCTCATTAAATGTATCCGTCCAATTTTCTTCTTGAAATAATAAAACAGTATCATCAGCAAAACTGATTATGTTTCCTTTAATGATAAGGTTATGTAAATCGTTGATATAGATAATGAATAGAATCGGTCCCAGTACACTTCCTTGAGGAACGCCATAGTTTAAAGATAGTAGTTTGCTCTTTTGTTTACCAATTTGTACTTGTTGTTCTCGCCCTGTTATATATGACTCTAATAAGTTCATTGTTGTTTCGGCCATTCCTATATTTTTTAGCTTAGTTAGTAATATTTTATGGTCTATTGTGTCAAAAGCATTTTGAAGATCTATGAATAAAGCCAAACACTTTTTCCCATCATCTATGTTTTTTATGGCTATGCTTGTTAGTTTTTCTATGGCATCATTGGTGCTTAGATTTTCCCTAAAGCCATATTGGGATGGTGATAATAATTTGTTTTGTTCAAGAAATTGAACAATTTGCTTCTTCATTACAGTTTCCAAGATTTTTGAGAAGGAGCTTAAGAGACTTATGGGTCGGTAATTATATATATCCTTTTTGTTACCACTTTTATGTATGGGTATAACTGTAGCTTTTTTAAGGCATGAGGGGAATACATTCGTAGATATAGACAGATTGACCAAGTATGTCAATGGGAAGGTCAGCTCATTTTGGAGTTGTTTTATTGTTTTATTTGATATTATATCATTTCCGGATGATTTATTAACATTAAGGGATACAATTGCATTTCTGATTTCAGTATTGGTTACATCAGTTAACTTTAATTTATCTATCTGGTTCATACTTTCCTTTTCTTCTGGTAAAATGCTAGTTTTTGGTTGTCTGATTTTCTTTGCTAATTGTGACCCTATATTAGTAAAACATTCGTTTACGTATTCGAGAATTTTGTCCGGATGCTTTGCAAAAGAGATTTGGGTATTTTCAATTGTTAGTTCGTCTATGCTCTTGTTATGGGATGATTTTGCACTTGTAATTTCATTTATGATCTTCCATAATTTGCGTGGGTCATTGTTACATTCGTCTATTTTTTTCTTATAATAATTTTCTTTGACATTGCGTACAACATTTTTGCAAATATTTCTGTATCTTTTATAATATCGTTGTATAAAAATATCACAAGGATTTAATTTAACTTTCCTGTGTAGCTCATCTCTTTTTCTAATGCAATTTATAACGCTTTGGGTTATCCATGGTTTAAGATGTTGGTTTTTGTGTGAAATCTTTTTTTCTATTGATTTGGTATTTGACATGATGGTTTGAGTTATATATTCAATGAATTTACTCCAGGCATTATTTGTGTCAAGGTTCTCCAGTAGGTTTATCCAGTTTGTATTGAGTAACTGTTGTTTTACTTCATTCCATTTGGTTTCTGTCTTCTGCACGATAATTGGGTAGGGCTGCGATCTTTGTATTTTCTTTTTTGTAATAGATAATATTGTTGTATAGTGGTCGGTTATAGTAGAGGTGAATATGATAGAGTTGGTTGATTTAATAGTCTTACTGAATATGTGGTCGATTAAGCTTGATAACAAAAACAACTAAATGTATTTTTTTAAGCATTCCAATTACACATATTATAAATATTAGTTTGAATAGTGGAATATTCCCTTCCATTTATAAAAAATCTATCGTAACACCCGTTTTTAAATCAGGCAGCCCTGAAGAAATATTAAATTATCGACCTGTATCTCTTGTCTCAAACGTGGCAAAAATTTTTGAAAAAATCGTAAAAAAGCAACTCATGTACTACATTGATAATAATAAAATACTTGGTCCTAGCCAATTTGGATTTAGAGAGAAACTAGGCACTCATGATGCCATTGCTGAACTAACATCAACTATATACAATGCATTAGATAAAAAAAAACAAATGCCTTGGCATTTTCATTGATTTACGCAAGTCTTTTGATAGTATCTCCCATACAAAACTAATTAATAAATTAAATGATATCGGCATCATTGGTACGGTTAGATATTGGCTACAAAGCTATCTAACTCAAAGAAGTCAAAAAGTAAAATTAAATAACTCACTAAGTGTGGATGAAACTTTAGAATTTGGAATTCCCCAAGGGACTGTTATTGGACCAATTTTATTTATAATATACGTTAACCAAATTTTTAAATTATCACTTAATGGTAAACTTATAACTTTTGCTAACGACACTGCAATAATTATTGAAAAAAAAACGTGGAACGATATTACCATTGCAGCCAATCAAGACATGAAGGTTATAAAAAAATGGTTCGATAATAATTTATTATCACTCAACACAGAAAAAACTTATTATATTCCATTCTCTCTACAAGAAGATGTACCAACTAATTTAATTAACATAATAATTCATTCCAAAAATTGTGCAATTGACGATACATGTAATACGGACTGCGCTAAACTAAATCATAATTCAAATGTAAAATATCTTGGAATCCTAATAGATAAAAATGTTAAATGGAAAGATCATATCAATCTCACTGTGGAAAGAATAAGAAAACTTATCTATATATTCTATAACATACGAAATATTTTAAACAAAAAAACCATAAAAATGGTCTATTATGCATTAATTCAGTCCTTATTACAGAACGGCAATATTGGGTGGGGATGGGCCTTTAAATTTTCCTTACAGCCCATAATTATAATTCAAAGAATAATTATAAAAATCATCCTTAGGAAACCATACGACTTCCCTACTCTAGAGTTAATTCGGGGATTTAATGTACCATCAATCATAGATTTGTATAAGAGAAACGCCTTATATCAAATAAATAAAGAATATTTTATTAAAAAAATCCACCCCTCAGATAGCATAAGCAATAGATTTAAAACAAATGGCTGAATAGCCATCCCTGTGCTTAGAACAACCACGGCTCAGCATCACTATTTGTATTTAGGTGTAAGATGGTACAATATATTATTGTCCAAAAACAAAATTAATATAACGGGAACATTGAAATATGAACAATTTAAAAATCAAATTAAGTCCCTGAAATTGGATAATGATATATTGTACCCCTAATTTAATTTACCCTTACTTATTGTCCTTCTAAAACTATTTTTTCTAACCTTTGTCAAGTTATATTTGTATTTATTTTCATAAGTTCTTTGATCATTGTTTAAACATCTCATTAAAACACTATTAATTTTTTTGCATGTTAATACTCCTCCCATAAACACGAGCTCTTGAGCTCAATTTATGGAGTAGTAGTAATATAAAATGAATTATTGTATAACCTTGCACATGTAATCATTTGTATTGTAAAAACAAAATTCTTGAAATAAATAAATAAAAATATTTAATGTTTTAATTAATCCTGCTTCATTTCAATTGCTACGCAATCTATCATATTGAAAAAAATATTTGTATGTACCAATTCCCAATGTATACTGGCAAAATCTTTTGGAGCCAAATTAATTTATCGTTACTTCATAAAATATGACCCCAAAGTTCCAAAGAAGCTCGCTTGCGCAGCTCGCAGATACTTAGGTACTAGAGACACACACATACAATAAAACCTAGAAATACCTATATATAACCATTCTTTGAACCTACACTGCTCTATGGAATGTGTTTGTTTGTAAGAGTTGTGATTAATGGTAGACTAAATTATTTTTGCTCCAGATACACTGGTTTCTCTCACGCAACTTTTAAAATAAAAATGATCCATTTCATGTAAATTATTTAGAGAGTTGTCTGTGGTATTAAATGGAACAGAAATTCTGCAGACTCTCACGATAGAAATGGAAATCATCTTTCCAAGGCTGACCGGACAACTCAGAATCGTGCAACTTTAAAACCTTATTTGAAAGTCATTAAAAGTGATGATTTTTTTTTTTTAATTGTTGATATAGGTTTCGTTAGGTAAGGATACGGGCTATTTTTAATTTTTTTTTTCAAAACTTTCAATGACTTTTCTAAGCTGAAAAGTTGAATTTTTTGTTGCATTGTCTTTCAAGTTGATATAATGTTAAATCAATATGAAAAAAAACGAGCCGCTAAAAATGTCGATTAGCGGTTATAAAAAATAATAGACTCTAATATCTTCGTATAGACGCACTTGAGCCGCTCCCTTCTAGCAAGTAAGTTAATAAATACTTGAAAATTAATGGGAAGGTCCGAATACTCGTATACTATTATAGCCTCAATTGATTTCGTACAGTTTACTTTGCCCTTTTGACTATTTAATTATTTATTTGCTAGTTGTGCGAAGCGAATCGGTATGCGTATGCAGTCAGAACTCATTTCATGTGTCCGAGGAAACGCCCACTTGACTAAAAAAAAAGGTTTCAGCCCTGTTTTGCAAAAGGGATTAGTGGAAATCTTCAGTCTTTCTTAAAAAAAAAATTGATCAGCCGCTCTAAATAATAAGATTTTTCTTACAAAATTAAAATGACAAAAAATCGTGGTTTAGAAAAACTTCACCTTCGCAGCGCAGCCCTTTTTGTTGAGATCTACAAGAGGTACCAAAAGTTTTCTTCACTAAATTTTGTTTAACTTTCCAAACGATAAAAATCAACAGTTGCCAATTTCAAGTAGGTTTAAAAATTTCTTTAATATTTCAGAATGATAAAAATCGACAGCATTTATTGCTTTGGCCTTGTAGTTATAATTTTTTGCGTTCTATCAGAACAAATTAACAGTTGGCTCAAATCAAATATCCTAACAATGAATGTAAAAAAAAACAGTACCTATACATGATTTTAAGCTCAACCTTCAAAATAATTCCTTTTCATGTACCGTTAAAAACGCCGTAACGCGCGAAACGTCACTTGCGTTTATTCGTTCTTTTCCCATAATTCGTGGCTCGGCTCGCGGTAATACCTAGCTGTTTATACGTAGCATAACAGGGAGCTTTTAAAATAATTAGTGGTTTTCACAATAATCAGCCAGCTCAGAAGTCAACCCTAAAATTATTTTATATTTAGAGACGTCGGATTTTATGTTTTGCATTACGACTTTTACTAGGAAACAATGGGATATGACTGTGACTTTGGCTATAGTTACAGTCACAGTAAAACCAAAGTAATTTGCTCATATGATCTTGAGTTATTGACCATTCCGATGCTATGGACCACCGTGATTTTCTCACAAATTATTTACGACCCACACATTCAATACGGGGTAAGATATAATTAGTTTTTTTTGTTCATACGAGGCGGATACTTTGTGATGTGACAATATAAAAGTGGTGTTTAATAAATTATTATTTTATCTTAAATTGATAAATATAATTATCTCAACTTATTATCGTACCTAACTAACTGTTTTTTAATGTGCTCTCTAATTCCATTATTTCCTTTTTGATTTTGCAACAATCCGCCTATCGAACAACAGTTTTGCATTAAAAAAAAATATTTTTCTATCTAAAATAAAAATTACGGTAGGAAGATTTATAGGAGCCAATTTATTTTATTAAAAAAATAATGTTATACATAAAAACATAAGCTGCACATCTCACTAAGGCATAGGTTCTCAACGTGGGTGATAACGTCCCCTTGTGGGCGTTTGAGACTTTCAGTGGTGTAGTAGAAGACCCAGAGAAACTTAGGGGGCATTCAGTTGGCACAGGGGGGTCGTAGACAGGTAAAAAGTATATGGTCTAAAAAGACAAAAAAATTAATAATCTTACGAGTATTATTATTATTAATAATTGGCACTATATCATGAATACAAGAAGAAAAAAGGTAGCAACCAGGTACTTACAATACAAAATAATTTCTTTTTTAACTTGCTAAACAAAAAGGTATAACAATAATTTTATTTATTTTTAATCGAATTATTGATTCCGTGTCAGTAGACTCCCCCCCTCTAAAATGTGGAGGTAAATGTAATCATGGCAATAACTGTTTCAGATTCGCGGCAGATGATAATTAAAAAAATATATAAAAAAGGCAGTTGGGAGAGGTTGGGACTCTTGTGGGGTATTCACATGAAAACAACTTTATAGTTTGCGCTCATTGTTTATGCCGTATTTAAAACCAATTTTGAGATAAAAGATATTAACGTTAGTACCTTCTTATATTTGTAATTTAAAACACTAAAAAATAATATTACTGTAAATTTAATAATATATTGATTAAAAAATAGATTTGTAATAGTAAAAATGCCGTTTTACAAGATTGTTACAAAGCATGATACATATAATTGTACTCAGTATATCTAGTTTTGACCGACTTCTAAAAACAGGGATTTTGTAAATAAATGTTTCTCTCAAAATAAATCTAAATCTAATCGTTATACTACTGATTTTTGGCTCTTCTCACCAATGAGTGCCGACCACTGGTATATGACAATTGGTTAAGCATTATAATTTGTTTTTTATTGTTTGTTCGAAAAAATATTTAAATATATTTTTATCACAGGGAACGGTAGTTACTCGCTCTTTGAAATTAACAAGGAACCTGAAATGGATTGATTTTCAAAAATAGAGCAAATAAAAAAACTGTCATTGTGCGTTTGTTTGGAGATTGTTATTTTTTCATTATGGAAAATTCCTCTTTGTAACATTGACAAGAAACTGATTTCTGTTGTATAAAATGTTGACAACAGACTAATTGTGAAATTGAACATGTTGTAATGGACAACTAATTACTTGCGCGATTCAAGACAAAAGGATTACACTTATTGATCAGAAATTTGGAGGCCTCCCGAGCTGCAGAGAATTGCATAATCAAGGTTGGTGAATTTGTTATTTTTCTTGGAGTGTAAGACTGCTCTGTTCCTTTGTGATATATTTGTTCGCGCAGGTAGAATTTCATTTTAGGATTTTCTAATCATATATTGGGTATTAAGCCCAGAGAGCTTGGGGAATTTACACACCTCATGCTCACAATTTATAATGCATAATTATGGTCCTTCGTAGCCCGATACGTTCTAGCAAGTTAAAATAATATAAATGGACATTCGGTTTACGTAATTTTTGGTAAATCCGGAATACCTATATTATATTGCTGGTTCTATTTATGAAGGTTTTCAGAGTCACGTAATAATTGGTGATTTTCTTGAAATACCTTCCTCTTATGGAATTTGTTGGTTATTTCGATTTTACATACTTTTTTCGGTAAATATCGGAGTACCTACCTGTATTATTGCAGGTTTTTGTTTAAAAAAGCAAGTCTAGCAAGAATTTGTGTAATAAATTGACAAATTTCATTGAAAGTTATTGATAGCATTTTACGTTTTCTTCTGTAAATTTCTGAGGTACCTACAGTAATTATAATTATTGTAAACTTTAATTTTTGTGATAAAGTTATTGCATTTTTTTTTAAAATGCCGAGAATTACAGAAGAAACTTCAGATGATCAACCGGATCGAATGCTTGTTATGTTAACAGCTAAAAGGGAAAGACTTTTTTCACGCATTAACGATCTATTCAACTTAACAAAGAATATCTCGGATTTCGATTCCAGAAGGAATGAGACATTTATGGTGCAGTCCGAAATAATTGATCATATGCAAACACAGTTTGAAAGCATTATTGACGATATAAATGATCGTCAATTGTCCTTAAATCCAAGTTTTCAACCGGAATTTCAGGCTTTGAACGCCTTTGAAGATCTTTTCTTGAAAGTGAAACGAACCCGTAACCAGATACTGGCCACGGCACGTACACTCTCGACTCAAAATAATTCTCGCGAACCTTGCGTCATCAAGCTTCCCGCCATAGATTTGCCGAGCTTCGACGGGAAGATGGAAAATTGGGCAAAATTTTATGAGTCTTTTAAAGCTAATATACACAATAATAAACAGCTAACGGACGCTCAACGTGTTCAATATTTGGTTGGGAAATTGACGCACGGGGCGCTTAAGGTCACGGCCGGCATTGTGCCTGCAAGCGACACCTATAATATTATTTGGGATGGTTTAGTAAAAAAGTATCAGGATAAACGTGCGTTAGGTACGTATTATTTAAATAACATTCTAGATGCCAAGGGTTGTATAAATACACCTAGCAGTCTTGATGTTTTTATTCAAAGTTTTTCCGCATCTGTTTCGGCATTGAGGCAGTTAGACATTGATGACTTAGCCGATTTTATAATTTTGAACTGTGCGTTAAGAAAAATAGATCAACAGACTGCTCAGATTTTTGAGTTGACTGTGCGGGGTAAAGAAGTGCCTTCATACACGGAATTAATTTCTTTCGTACAAGATCAAGTGAAAATATTAGAGCGTTCAAAGAGGTCATCAAGTGCCATGAATAAGCCGCCTACGGCGACTTCATCCCGTTCGAACAATTATAAATCTTTCGTCGCGAGTAATGAGAATGTACCTCGAGTACCAACTCCGCCCCCGAAATCTTGTATGTTTTGTAAAAAAACTGATCATGCAATTACTGCTTGCTCTCGGTTCAAAGGGCTAAGTTCTCCACGAGCCCGTTTTGATTTTATAAAATCAAAACATTTGTGTATAAATTGTTTTAGCGCATCACATGCTGTAAGCTCTTGTAAATCGTCGCTTATGTGCGATTTGTGCAAAAAACCACACAATACCTTACTACATTTTGGTAGTGGGAATAATTTGAAAACAAATACTCATGTACATACGTCGGAAGTACTTACCAATGAGGAGCAGTCTTCCCCCCCTTTGGTACCATCCAGCGTCAGTGGAACGGATAATTGCAATATGCAACTAGAGGAACCCTTGCGCGTTAGCCCTTCGTGTTCGCTGTCAGCCAAAGTAACACCTAATTCGACAATTTTACTTTCAACCGCTCAAATATATGCGAAACTTAAAAATGGTAACAAAATGATTGTTAGATGTTTAATTGATAATGGATCGCAGAATAATTTGATTACGGTAGATTGTTGCAAGTCGCTGAATTTGCCAATAATTCCTTTGAGTAATTCTTTTGTTAAAGGCATTGGTTCAGCTTCACGACCAATCTTCGGTTACGTCTATTTAGACATCGAGTCACGTGTGTATCCAAATAATAAATATAATATACACGCGCTTGTCGTTGATAGTGTCACTGACCAGCTGCCTAATCACTATATAACCAAAAGTGATATGAGATACTTAGTGGGAATACCCCTCGCTGACTTAACATGGAATATTCCAGGAAGTATAGACATCGTCTTAGGGGCGCAACTGTTTCCGTATATTTATTTGGGAAACAGGGTGGAATCGGGGACTAGTGCCCCCCCTGCGTTATCAACCGCTTTCGGCTTCGTGCTAATGGGTGACTACCCTCATAAAGTGACCAATACAAATATGTCATTTTCCGCACTCGCGCTAAATGATTTAGTGCAAAAATTTTGGCTGTTAGAAGAAATACCTAACATACAATTTCTGAGTCCAGAGGAGACGGAATGTGAGAATCTGTTTACTTCATCTATTTCTCGCGCTGATGACGGGAGGTATTCTGTTGCTTTACCTTTCTGTAAAGACCCGAACCAATTGGGGAATTCTCGAACTACCGCCCAGCGCCGATTTATGGCCTTGGAGCGAAAATTTAAACAATCGCCTTCTTTACAGGAGAATTATAATAAAGTTATCAGTGAATATATTGAAAACAATTACCTGTCAGAAGTCCCAGAGTCTGATATTACAGATGATGGATATTATATCCCGCATCACGCCGTCATTCGTTCTGATAAACCTATGCCTCGGATTGTGCTTGACGCTAGTGCTAAGACACATACAGGGCTGTCACTAAATGACATCTTGCATACTGGTCCCAATCTACAAGCTGATTTGTTTTTGCTTTTACTTGACTTTCGTCTTTTTCCCATCGCTATGACTGCGGACATAAAGCAAATGTATTTACAGATTGAAGTTCCAAGCAAGCACCGTAGATATTTGAGAATCTTATTTCGATTCTCCAACAACGATCTCATACGAACTTTTCAATTTAATCGGGTCCCTTTCGGACTAACGGCAAGTCCATACTTATCAATGCGGACTGTTCGTCAGTTAGCCCAAGATATGAGACCACATTTACCGGATGCTGCCAATGTGGCAGAGTCCAAGTTGTATATGGACGACCTGGTCTATTCTATTGAAGATGAATCCAGCGCCGTACGTCTTTCTCGAGAATTAATCTCGTTATTCAAGTCCGGTGCCTTTGATTTGGTCAAATGGACTAGTAATTCTCAAGTTGTACTTGAAAACCTTCCAGATTCTCACCGCAGTACGGTGGACTTTACTGTTGGTTCTAACAATACCTCTAAGGTGTTAGGCCTCTCGTGGGAACCAGTTGATGACAGCTTCTTCTTTACGACTTATTATGTCCAGGAGAAGTGTACAAAGCGGAATATACTGTCTATAGTCGCCCGCTTATTTGATGTCCTCGGCCTGGTCGCCCCCTCCATTCTGTACGCTAAATTGCTTATTAAGGAGCTATGGCTGTGCAACATTGGTTGGGATGATACTCCCCCTGAGAGCGTTATTCAAAGGTTCTCGGCACTCACACAGGAATTTCCTTTAATTTCTACGATAAAAATCCCGCGTCATGTAGGTGTCCTAAAAGACAGTACAGTGCTCATCGTTGCTTTCTGCGATGCGAGCCTGAATGGTTATGGCTGTGTGATATATTTACACACAACTGATCTGTCTGGGAATATAACCGTGAGATTGTTGTGTGCAAAATCAAAGGTCTCTCCCACCAAAGTAACAACACTCGCTCGTTTGGAGCTGTGTGCCGCGGTCTTGATGTCCAAACTAATTCGGACGGTTCAAAATAGTTATCGTTCGCGTCTTACTATTGCAGGGACTTATGCGTTTTCAGATTCTACCATTGCGCTTTCATGGATACATTCGTCGCCTCATCGATGGTCGGTATTTGTTAGTAATCGCGTGGCTCAATGTCAGGAGAATTTGTCTCCTGAAAACTTTTATCATGTCGCCGGTAGTGAAAACCCTAGTGACTGCCTTTCTCGTGGCATGCTTCCTTCCCAGCTTATTTCACACGAATTATGGTGGAATGGACCATTGTGGATTCGCAGCCCACCCTCGGGATGGCCATTAAGACCGTTTCATTTCTCAAATATCGGTGAAATGCCTGAGCACAAAACTAATGTGCTCACTGCAATAGTTCAGCGTGAACAATCGGTCCTGAGTGAACTGGCTCAGCGTATATCCACATGGAATAAACTTTTAAGGATTGTCGTTTTTGTCCTCCAATTCGCAAAAAAGGTATCACCCTCTTCTGGAACGGTCAATAATCTTATGACTGCTGAAAAGGCTGTGATTCGTTCCGTGCAGAGTATTCATTTTATAGAAGATATTGCTGCACTCCAGAAAGGCAAATTGCCTTCAAAAAAGCTTAGGAATTTATCAGTTTTTCTCGATGAGGATAATTTGTTACGTATTGGTGGGCGGCTTTCTAAATCGGATTTACCATTTGAGGTTAAACATCCGGTTTTACTACCTAAAAATGACTGTGTTGTGAATCTTATCATCGATCATTTCCATGTCATGAACTGTCATACAGGCCCTGGACTTCTTATGTCCATCTTACGGCAGCGCTATTGGATATTAGATGCCAGGACTGTTATTAAGGCAAAAGTACGGAAATGCAATTTCTGCTTCCGCTTAAATCCGTCGCATCCTATACCGAAGATGGCAGATTTACCTTCCTATCGTGTTTTAGAAGTAAAGGCTTTCGTTCATACCGGTGTAGACTATGCAGGTCCCCTCCGTATCACGCTTGCTCGTCGGAGAGGACAACATTCACAAAAGGCATATGTCTGTCTTTTTGTATGTCTTGTAACCAAGGCCATTCATATTGAGTTGGTCTCTGACCTAACTTCAAATGCTTTCCTGGCTGCTTTCAGCCGTTTTATTTCTCGGCGTGGCCCTGTGTCATGCTTGTATTCAGATAATGGTACCAATTTTGTTGGTGCCAAGGCAAAATTAGATGATCTCTATAAGTTTTTGGTTGAGTCGGAATTTGAGCCCGCTTTAAAGCGTGAACTCGCTAATCGCCGGGTTGAGTGGAAAATGATTCCACCACGCGCGCCCCATTTCGGGGGTATATGGGAATCAAATGTAAAGAGTATGAAGACTCATTTGTACCGTGTAATCGGAACTCAGCTCCTCACTTATGAAGAACTACAGACCGTTCTGGTTCAAATAGAGTGTATAATGAACTCGCGCCCACTCACAGTCGTGTCTTCTGAACCCTATCCGGAAGTTATTACGCCTGCACATTTTTTAATGTCGACTCCTTTGCAGTACTTACCTGCTTCTGTTTTGACAGACGCTAAAATAAACTTTGCTCAGCGCAAGCAATTATTAGACGGCATGATTCAATCCTTCTGGAAGAAGTGGCGTTTGGAATATCTGCATACGTTGCAAGTCAGGCAGAAGTGGGCTACCACTGACCATCCTATTAAGGTTGGAACTGTCGTACTTATGGGACAGGAGGATTCACCTCCGTTAAATTGGCCTTTGGGCGTAATCACGGATGTTCATCCTGGTACTGATAAAATCATTCGCGTTGCGACGGTAAAGACTAGATACGGACTCTTTAAACGTCCTGTTGTTAAACTATATCCCATCCCAACGCAATAATTTTGTCTTTATTTTATTTTATTTTATGTTAATATTCTATTATGATCTAATTGTTTCTGACTTAGCCAAGATATGTTTCTATTTATTGATTTGATCTTTACTTGTTTTCATATTCGTTGATTTTTTTTTTTTTTTTTTTTGAAAGTTCTGCGAACTTCCAAGGCGGGGAGCATGGTTAAGCATTATAATTTGTTTTTTATTGTTTGTTCGAAAAAATATTTAAATATATTTTTATCACAGGGAACGGTAGTTACTCGCTCTTTGAAATTAACAAGGAACCTGAAATGGATTGATTTTCAAAAATAGAGCAAATAAAAAAACTGTCATTGTGCGTTTGTTTGGAGATTGTTATTTTTTCATTATGGAAAATTCCTCTTTGTAACATTGACAAGAAACTGATTTCTGTTGTATAAAATGTTGACAACAGACTAATTGTGAAATTGAACATGTTGTAATGGACAACTAATTACTTGCGCGATTCAAGACAAAAGGATTACACTTATTGATCAGAAATTTGGAGGCCTCCCGAGCTGCAGAGAATTGCATAATCAAGGTTGGTGAATTTGTTATTTTTCTTGGAGTGTAAGACTGCTCTGTTCCTTTGTGATATATTTGTTCGCGCAGGTAGAATTTCATTTTAGGATTTTCTAATCATATATTGGGTATTAAGCCCAGAGAGCTTGGGGAATTTACACACCTCATGCTCACAATTTATAATGCAACAATAGTGTGGGGACCCATAAAAAAAGATTTATATTGTAATTTTAGAGAAAAATCTTACAAGATGATAAATAAAAATATCTTCTAACGTATGGAGACTGCGTGAGTCATTAATAATTTAAGAAGTTACGGCAAATAATACATTTAGTGTGAAATTTATTTCTTATGAATCACGTTAGTTTATAGGAGCCACGATAAAAACCAGATTTAACGTTTCTAGTTTTCGTGAGTTGTACCAATAATAAACATAATAGTTTGTCGAGTTTATACCCCGAATGTGTTAAACTATGACATTATACTATAATAACTACTCTGAATTATAGGTACGAGTATTATATAATAATATTAGTTTAATTGGATAACATTTTCAGGGGTGTTGAACCGGACAACTCAGAATGAATTCAACTCAACACCTCCTTTGAAAAGTCATTAAGAGTGACGAAAAAAATGGTTAAATATGTTACGTTAGGTTAGGTTACGGGCTATTTTATGAGACTTTTCAAAGAAGTGTTTGAGTTGAGTTAATTCTGAGTTGTCACGGAACCGTTTAAAATACCATAAGTTCTAGAAAATATTTGAGGATCTCGGCCGTTTAGGCATACCTAAAAAGCTGTGCTTTTGAAGAATTTAATTTAAAATTTTGTAATAAATTAAGTATAACAAATGTACATGGTAAAACAAAACTCTTCAAAAACAGCATGTCTACAAATTTTTATGTACGCCCAAGAAGTACAAATAAAATACCAAAAATAGCTTGTACTTCCCACTAAAACCACTCCAAAAGTGAGCTCTGGCGTCAAGACATTTTTTGCAATCTTTAAATCTACGAAATCTATAAATGATGAACGAAATTTTTACATTAATTCATTCGTGAGCTTTTGGTATTTCTTTTTTGAAATGTATTGACTGTCGTAAAAAATGCCGTAGTGATGTTGACCTACGCATCGAGGGGTAAGATTCTCGACTAGCAATCCTGAGGACACGTTCTCCCCGTAGTGATTATTTGACTTATTTGTGTTATTTCGCAATTGTAATCATTTAAAAAAATATGTGGCACTTTTACGGCACGTTCCAGAGTGGAAGATACTCTCAGTATATCGCCCTAGTGTAATATAAGACCAGCATTCAAAATTTAAACGTCGCTTGAAATTATCTGAATAGCCAGGTACTTCCCCACCTTCCCCTTCTCTTCACCTTCCTCTCTCCAATATCTCTCAGCCTCACAACATACCCTAATTAACAGGATGCCATAGTCTCACTGGCTCAAGACGGGAGCAGTTGGGACTCTTCGTAGTTATAGTCACAATTGATTTCATACACTTTATTTTTCCCTTTATTTGCTAGTTGGAAGCGGCTCAATGCATTGTGCGGGCATCGTCTGGAAGCACCCAATCACGGATATTCAAATATAAGATAATTAGAAGATGCAGGTACAGGATTTTTGAAACTAGGTTGAAGCCTGGTAATAACTTCTAGTCCTAATTATTGCCACCCACGCATAATTTACCATACTTTAGTTTTTTGTTTGTTTTCCTTTATTTAAAAAGAAAATTAATTAAATGCGTCAATCTTTATGAATTGATTTGGGTCACTTCTGTAGCGGGTGGTCCTTAATTGAAAAGAAAAACTGCGTGTTGCTTGTTTCTGGCTGATTTGAATTAATCGATGGCGCCAAAAAGACATTTGAGAAGTAGGAACACATTTACTGGGACCACTGAAAAATTTAGTTAAACCGATAGAACCGTATTGTGGGCGTGTCTGTGTGTCAGAAACAAAGCAAATTTTATTTTGTTTTGGGCGATACATTTTAAAATATCAAAGACTTCATTTCCAAATAGCAAATTCTTCATTTTAAGTATCAAACTATTCAATTTCAAACTTCAAATCCTTTCTTGAACAGATATATAATTTAATTGTCCTTTTTTATGTTACTCTTCACAAGAGTACTCCTTTATGCACAGGGTGAGGGGAACTATGTCGCCGCTCGGTTGGGCAGCCTTTTGGGGCGGGTTAGGGTGAGGGGCTGTAGGAAGGGACTTAATAATGAGGATCTTAAAGAGGCCCGGATTATACGGAGGAGGAAATACGAGCCGAATTAAACAAAACGAGTCGAAGTAACGACCCATTCTCATTGCTGACATCTACTGATTTTCGCGTAATCGGACCGGTGCACAGGGGATCAGTGCTGAAATACTCCTTCGAGCAGGTACTATTGAAACAGGTAAGTACCCGTAGAACAGACTCCACATGCTTCTATTGCGTAAGTGAATTAGAGATGGCAATCTGTTTGCGTCAATCGGACGGACCGCCCTCCTTCGCACAGAATCAAGTAGGTGTATCAGCATCGACCAAGTATTATTATTGCATGTCGATGTTTATCAGGAATTTGGGGGCTCCAGCCCAGAGGTGGCTACCACATTCAATTGTTGGACGTACTTAAGATGTGTAGTGTGTATAGGGTTAGCGGCTGGTCTTTATTGAAGAATCTGCTAGCCCTATACAAGACGTCCAGTTTCTTAAAAGCAGATTTACCCGGGCTTCTTTGGAGCCCCGATACTAGAGCAGGTTTTAGACACTTATTCCGAGCATTTCAATGGAGTCTTTTCGGAAGGGTGTTTGTCTGCGTTATGGGAGTCAAAAGGTGGAATAGCCGTGTAAATTAGCGACAACAGTTTTCTTTCAAATCGAGATACATGGTGTCCTGAAACTTGTAGTACAAGCGGGCAACTGGTAAAACTACATCACATATGTATTCGATTTAGTGATAGGCATAACTTTTTTCTGCCTTAAAAAAAATTATTTATGCACTTATTTCTATATTCTCGTACATACAGTTTACATAATAAGTGTTAGTTATACAAAAATGTTCATAATCAGTAACTCTACGGGTTAGCAGTAGTGTTGTGTGAACACCTCACTAGGAGAATCTGTGCTGAAGTGTTCGCGCATTTTCGATAAAGTGTTATTATGCCGTCATAAGTAAAAATACAGCATTATCATTGAGATTCTTAAGAAGGATACTGTGGTTCCCCCCATTGCGGCAGTATTGTATATTAGGTTAGTTGAGCTTTCGTTTTCGAGTAACTCGAGTCCAAAGTTGGAGATTTTTAGGTCAAATATGAAAAAAAGCTGTTTATTGTCTTTTAAAATTCGTCGAAACATAGAGCCGTTTCAAAAAGTTGTTTAACCCTTTCGTGTAGGAAAAAGTAAAAGATTTAAAAAAAACGTAATACTCAGAATGAAAAAACGTGATTCGAGTTTCCCGGCACCGTATACATCACATTTCTATGGATTTTCTGTTCAGTGTTCAGGACTTATTCCATTTGTAAATGGATATGTCAGATGTCAATCCAATCAAGTATTAAATTTAATAATTCTCTAAGAAATGAGTCCCGCGTGCTAATTCTTTCAATTTTTTTTACCACTTCTGCATATTTTATATATCTTCATTTGTTTGATAAATATCGTATGGAGTTCTGATACCAATCTTGCAGTGTCCGTGACTTTTCTGTTAGCTAGAGTGCTAAGATTGAAAAATATGAGATTTGGATGTGGTTGTAGGAGAAAGTGATTTCTATTTAATTTTTTTTAATGAAGTTTTTTTCAGTCTGGGAAGGAACAGGCTCCTCAAAATAAAATAAAAAATTTCTTACAATAATTTTAAATTAAAAAAAAAAAAACTTTTTAACCAACAATAACACCAACAATGTCGTATTTTTTAATCTTTGTACTAGAAAAAAATCGAGTAAAACGTTCATAAGGAATGCGTGTCAAGATAGAGCAATGTGGGGTTGCATTTCATCAGATGGTAGATTGAAGAGATTACCTATGGATGAACTATGTCATCGATGAAACATCTTCCCTATAACACGTCTTGTATGAAAATGTAAAAGACAGAAGGCACTTGAACGTTGATGTCACGTACAACCTCTCTCCGGGACTAACAGTTGCCCGCTTGTACTACTTCGTACTCCTACCAAAAAATGGAATTTTATTTTTTATATTTACTTTTTATAGATAAGTAGATTATTATATTTCATACTTTTGTTATCGTTTGTGCCCTTTTAATCAACGAACGCATCTGAAAACACAAAAGGTTTTTAAATAAGAATGGATGTTTGAATACCTCTGCCCACGCTCCATAAAGTGCCCGAATGAGCCAGTAAAGAAACACACATTAATGAAGGTTACGTGAAACAACAGGCTCTGGAATAATGGACGTCAGGGGTCCGCAACATTTTGAGATAAAGATAGATAAAACCTAAACATTTTTTTGGTGAAGGAATTGGTGCATTATTATGAGTTATAACGGTAATCTGTTCGTCTTTTTTATGTAACAATATTTTTTTGTAAAAAATCACGGGATGGTTTTAAATCTTGATGAATCAGTTTAATTTTGAAAACGAGAATTAAATAATTTTGTGTTAAAATATTACATTAACATTACAGATAGGTACTTTATCCGAATTTATTGATCCAGAGTTACAAGAAATTAGTATTTTTGATGATAAACCATTCCTATAAATTATCATCTCAAACCCAGGCTTTTAAAACCTTGTTAGATTGGCAATACGTTTAAAATGTTTAATTTTAAATTATATAATTTATTAATAAATTATTGCATTACTCAGTGATTTTTTTTCTGGAAAAGTTATAGTATATCTACTTACAAATCGCAAAAGTATAAAATACAGCTCTACTGATATTATAGTGAAAATGTAAGGGGGCATACATTAACTAAGAAAGCTCAAAAAGGGGGGGGGGGTCCAGCAAAATCTCACGTTACTTGAAAAGAATATAAGAAGTGGCCCAAATTTATCTCACCAAGGGGGGGAGGGGTTTAGTTCGAAATAAAAACTGCTCACGTAACTAATGTATGCCCCCTAATACCAACTATAAAATATTTATTTATTTTAAACGCCCATACTGCTTTTACAAACATGGGATGTATGGGTATAATAATTTAGTGGAAAATTACCTATTCATGAAGCAAAATATGCTTAAAAAATTATAAAATAGAACACAGCCAAAAGAAAAATAAGAGCTAATATTAATATTTATTCATGAGATTGAATAAAAGCTGAGATATTTAAAGCTGTCATTAATAATAATAATAATTTAATACAGGCAAAGATAAAGATGCACATAAAGTGGTTTTAAAACAACATCAAAATATAGTAAACAAACATATCAGGAAATCAAAACAATTATGAAGTAGCACCAACCTAACTAACAGTAGACAAATATGAAGATGCGGAAATCAACAAACAAGAAGATGAGGAAATTAACAAACATGAAATGAGAAAATCATTATGTAATACCAGCATAACCACCCACAGTCCGGAACAGGAATCCCCAGTGAGGAGGACTACTAGGACTACTTTACTATGTATTTAAGTGGTCACTAATATATATAGTTTTTAAACATCTAAAATTAAGTAAAAATCGATTACTTCTACTTCAATCTAGAAGATTTCCAAGTAGGTACGCTAAAAATGCGCCGCAGGCCATTTCCGAGAATTTAAATCTGGAGCAGCAGACAGCTATATTCAGTCTAAGATCACTGGAGTTCGCAATGTATCATTATTACCTATCACACATTATTACAAGTCACGTTCATGAAATTATTATTACGATCCATCACAAGCGTCATGGACGTGGAATTCTTAATTCTCCCCGGGCCATTAAGTGCGTTAATAATATCTTATCTGATTGGGTGAAGACCGCAAAATTTAATGCGCGGTAATTGCTCAAAACCGAGGACACTGCAACCAAGAACCAACCTCATACTCGGTCAATTCGCAGCACTTCCCAAGATCGAGGTCTGACGGTATTTATACCCGTTTGATGGGAGGCCGTAAAGGACGGCTCATTAAAACGCATCCAATTCCAATATAAATATTGACAACTGTTCCACTGCTTAGCTGCCTTGTGTTTCTAAGAGAAGTTTAGAACTAGATTACCTAATTTTATGATGATGTACTATCCAGTTTTGTATTTTTTTTCGCACAAAAAAAATTATAATACGTTATTTTTTATAAGATACTTTTATTTCGACATCGTAATAAATGGTGGCCGGATAACTCAACAAAGTGGTATTCATCATTTCATTTGAAAAGTCAAAGAAAAGGATGGATAGGCTATTTTTTCACCACTTTTAAGATGAGTTGTTTAAAAAAGTTAGTTAATTTCACGTTCTGTAAAAAACATATTAAAAATGACAACTCGCGTCGAACCGTGGAACCGTTTCCCTCTACCACAACCCACAAATTATTTTGGCATTTGGATTACATAGTCCTCTCTTTTTAGCTCTAATCTAATTTAGTTCTTCTCTCATTTGATTATTTATTGCAAATTTTGCCTTTCCTTAGTATTTATTGTACCTACATCTAATAACTCTGTTTTGAATATTTTCTAGTTTGTTTAGGTTTACTTCATTTGTCAAGCAAAAGAACAGTACCTAATCTAAATGTGGAAAAATTAAATTCTTCAAAATGAGCTCTGTTAGTATAATGATTTGTTTTTGGGGTAGTATGCCGTGATGCACTACCTCTTTCTTTATAAATTGATCTTGATATCCGGTAATTGACGGCTACACCAAAACGAAACGCAGAAAACCTTTTTAAATTATACTGTAATACCATCTCTTCAAGCAAAACAATCTTCGATTACACTTCGGCCCTGATGATGGACACTGTAATGCTGCCCGAATTGTTGCGAAGAAGGTAGTGCAACACGGCACAATACCCCAAAAATAAATCACTATAATACTTTTGGCCGTGAAAATCTCAAATCATATCCGAGCTCTGTAGTGTTTCGATTTAGATCATTTCTTAGTCTTCTAAGAAAATTCATATCGATTACACACCCTCAAACGTTCATTAATGACATGATGTAAGTATCGATACAATAAATCAAACAATGATGGAATAAAACCATAAATATTCATTACCAATAGTTACACTAAACTTATTGACAAGTTAGTATTACATAACTTCTTACGATGGACCTTTGTAGGTATGTAGTTACTTTGTAGTAATTTAAAACTCGTGTCACAGTTTGATCATGTGGGATATATTTACTAGTGTTGTATACATTAATGAGACTACTAAACACTCAGCAAGCTAACACAGCTGGTGTACTGTTTAAGGTGATAATTTGTCAATGGAAATGGTGTCACATACAAAAATAAATAGACTATTTATATGCGGGCAACCCTCGTTCGAAGGAAAACATTTTTAAACAAGTTCTTACGTTTGTACACAAATGGTTTTCACACTCAGTTCGGAGATAAAAAATGTTAGATCTCTTTTTTCTTCTTTATTAATTTCTGTTTGGGTATGTGATTTAATACAAATACATTATTTGTTCTTTAAAAAATTCTAGTGTCAGATGTGGTTTTTTACCACACAGGAGGTCCGCAGGAAAATAATTTCCCTCATCCCCAAAGATGTCATAGGCCCTGAGGGAAATTATTTTACTCAGGGCCTCTTGTGTGGCGATAATGTAAAAGAAAAATCTTAATAGTCACCGTAGACCAAAATTTCATATACATTTTTTAGTCTTAATAATTACAGGAATTACTGGTTAAAGTAAGTCAAATGCGTCCGTTAATACCCCGTGTAAGAAAAAAAACATTGTAATTAGGAATTCTTTATTTTTAGGTTACGGTTAAATAATACGTGCCAATTCAAAAATATAAAATTCTAACGCTAGTTATCTACTGAAGTAAGTGAATAAAAGTCTATAGAGATAATCCAGAATCAATTTCCCCCAAAAGTTCCGCGAATTACTTGGCCTATTTGCAATTCTATCACGCAGTCCATTGGAGCTTTTTGCTCTGACGTAAAATATCAATGACAAATAATAGAGATGAATTATTCTCCCGCCATTATTGACTGAATCGAAAGCTTTTAATAGCGACCAGGGATCCGTTACCTCGTCATCAATCATTTCGGATTCAGCACTTATAATCGAGTGCTTTATCGAACACGTTTGCGGAAAAAAACAGATGGCGTTCTATTTTTGAAAAATATGCGGGTATACGTGACGTAATGCTTTGGTAATGGATCTGACAGTACAAACAGAAAAAATATATGGACGGAACTATTGACAAAATACATCGGTTTTTCTAATACCTACATGACATTTGAATATTTGTCTAAGGACCCGTCAATACAGTAGTGATTAAGGGCTTTTATTATCACCGTGACAATCCACGATTATGGTACCGTGCCGGCATAAAAAAGGAAATAAACATATCTACGTTCCTTATCACAATAATGCTGTAGCTCTTTCAAAAGTTGAGCTACACAATGTAAGAAGGTCTGTTTCCTTGCATCTCTCTCACACACCGCAGCGTGAATACTTCGTATACCCCTACAATACTACTAGCCGTGACGATAATTTTGAAAATATGGAATATAGTTACAAGGATAATATTGAAGCGTGAGTGAAATCCAAAAATTCAAAAACGTCAAACGTCAATAAGCTGATGATTTTGCTTTTGTTCTTAAACACACAATGCTGCAGCTCTTTCTTACACACTAAATAACAACAGTGGAAAATGAGAGAAACGGTGAACGTATGTGTGCACTTGTGCACCCCACAAAGGAGGCATACAATCATCATCATACGTGTAAAGAAAATGAAAAGTAATTCCCGTCGCCGTAATAAGATATATCTGTTTCTTACAAAGGAGAAAAGTAATACTTTAGTGGAAACAGATACAAGTCGCACCTTTTGTCTCACCATTATTTAATTTGTAAGAAAGAGCTGCAGCATTATTAGGCTAAATAACGTGCTTTTTATGCTTTTTTTGTGCCGTCACGGTACTGTAATCGTGGATCGTCCAATGACCAATATGTAGCGTCATTGGGATCGTCACGGTAATTTAATAATAAACGCACCAAATAGAGTTTAAGAGTTTGTTCTATTTTTGATAAAAATTGCGGAGTTTCGTGACGTAATGCTTTGGTTTTGGATCTGACACTACAAACAGAAGAAATTATATGGACGAAACTGTTGAAAATATACCTAATATCCATATGACATTGAATATTTGTCTAGGAACTCGACAATAGAGTAGTGCAGTGGTTCCCAAAGTGGGTGCCGCGGCACCTTGGGGTGCCACGGAGAGACATCAAGGGTGCCGCGAGGCGCCCTTGATGTCTCCACTAAAATGAATACAAACATTTTATGGAATGTAAAATCACCAGCGTGGCCAGTCCCCGCTCTGGGTAACTGACTGGTTTGCTAAGTATTTCGCAGAAGATCAAGATTGGAGAAGTTTGTGTGAATCCAAGGACCATTCCGTGCTCAACAAGATTTTACTACACAAGAAGAAGAAAATCTAATTGACCTCTCGAGCGACAACAGCATAAAAACAAAATACGCTTGTTAGGATTTGACGAAGTTTTGGGTATCAATCAAAAATGAGTACCTATCCGATTCTAAGTGCAAAAGCTGTAAGGGTCATCATACCCTTTGCGACTTCATATCTGTGCGAAGCTGTTATAAAAAACATATGTCGAAAATAAATGTGGAAAAGAAATGAGAGTAGCTGTATCATGCCTTATTCCCAGAATCGAAAAACTGTGTAGTAAGCAGCAAGCTTACCCATCGCACTAAACACACACACCTCACGAGTATATGGAAGTATGTGGTTTTTGTAATTATATTTGCATTTTCTTTGTATTTTCACCTATGTTTTCCTACCAATAAATGTACTTGTTCATTTTAAATACGAGTTGTATTAGTTTTTACCTGGTATCTTCTTCATAGTCATACAAAATGAAATAGAGCTACCACAGATAGAGATAATATGACTAGGAGCCGTGAGAAAATTCAAATTTTCTTAGTGTGCCACGACTTAGAAACGTTTGGGAACCCCTAGAGTAGTGAATAGAATTTAGATTTTTTTTCGTACAGTTTATAAAATATGGGACCTATTATCGTATTTATATAATTTAATTTTTTTCTACAAAGGGATGAAATATTATAATGCGATGCCGGATACCATAAAAACTAGACGAATAATTAAAGTAATAATTTTTTTTTTAATATTGTCAAAACGATATTAAGCAAGAAAAAATATCGTTCACGATCACGGAAAATTGAAATGCAGTAAAGGACAAAATGTTATTTTTAAAAAAATAAATTTTTTTGTTGAACTCCATATAATTTAAAAAATAAATAATTTATATTGAATATACTAATGTTATTATTGCGGTTTCGGCTTAAAAGGCCATTTTCAAACTGTTTTTAACCACTTTGAGACGAACTATTTTTACGATAAAATTATTAAATTAATTTAAATAAAAAATTTAAAAAATTAAATTTTTCGGGAGAGCAAAAAGAAAGATTTTCATTTTTTCAAAAAATCATTTCTTCTCTTTTGTAGACCACTAATTATGATTTTTGATCTTACAGAATACTTTTTTTAACAGTATTTAATGTATTTTTAATTTTTCGGAAAAAAAATCCTCTTCAAAGACCCACTTATTTTCCTAGAAATATTTCGACGATGAAGATCGAAAGAGAAAAAAACGGAGAAAAGTGTCAAATTTAACTCATTTTTAGATTTTTTGAATTTTACAGCATTTCAAATTTGCGCTGTCGATATAATAGTATGTAAGTTTCAATTAGTAATTCGTAAAAGTAAATGTAAGTAGCTGAAATAAAATAAATTAATTTTTTTTTTCCAAGCCCCATAACTCAGGATAGAAATGACATCGGAACTACGATGTCATTTCTTGATCTAGAAAAACAATTTGACAGTAAGGCCGCCGCTACCCGAATTTCTACCGATTATTATTTTGACGTCTGTTTCAGTTATTTTACACAAGTTATAAGTATGAAAAAAATTCAGAGTGTTTTTTTAAATGCCCAAGAGATTTTCAAACGAGTCATGTTTTATTAAAAAATTTCACCGTTGTAAACATGGCTCACTCTCTCCAACATTCGTAATTACATATATCTCCATATTGTTCTTTTTGAGCGGGGATACGGCGCCTTAAGGCTGTGGAGGTTAATTGACGTCAGAGATCCCCGAAAAAAATATAACCAAAATATAAAAATATATACAATATGTCAACACCGTTGATGTGAAAAAAAAGCAGTAATATTAACTTACTAAATATGGCGATTATTTATTTGCGTGCTTTTAGTGACTAGTAAAACTATTAAAAACTCGTAAAAATAATGATAATAATGATAAAAATCTATACATATTTTTAACATCGGTAATAATAGCATTTCTTAACGTAAACTTAAATCTTTCCAAAATATACATTATCGAATATAACACATTCTCAGAAGTTTGCTTGTCAGCATTATTCAGTCATCCAAGAGTTCCGCGAACATTAAAACTAAAACGGTGATTCGTTTCAGAATGTTATGTTTTCGAGATGAATGGTGTTTAGTGTACGGGCTTAGTTTACGTTCAAAAGTTTACTACTTTGCATCGGGAGCTTTAAAAACCGACTAATGTTTGATGGCTTCAAGAGCAAAGCTAATAAAACTCGAACTTGATTTTATAAAAAAATACAGTAGGAATAGTGCTAAGAAAAAAGCACGACGTTGTAAATGAACTTGTAGTATTTTCGTTCAATAGATATTCTTTACGAGATGGAATTCTTGAGAGAATTCGTTGATTCTGAGACGTTTACACAGAGCTCTCTAAACCTTTTATTTGTATCGTACGCTCTATGGTTTACCTGCAAACGGCAATACCCGAGTAATAACAATATAAATAGTTAGACATGAGCTTTTTCACAGGGTTAAAAGTCAAATAAACGTCTACAAAATGACAACTTTGCAGGAGACTCAATGCTCCTCCTGTAATAGTGTCACCTAACATGGCTATTCGTATTGGCGTATTTGGCATAGTTACATATCATATAGTTGCACCTTACATTGCTATTCGTATTGGCGTATTTCGCGTAGTTACATAGCATATAGTGGCACCTTACATTGCTATTCGTATTGGCATAGTTACATATCATATAGTTGCACCTTACATTGCTATCCGTATTGGCGTATTTCGCGTAGTTACATAGCATATAGTGGCACCTTACATTGCTATTCGTATTGGCATAGTTACATATCATATAGTTGCACCTTACATTGCTATCCGTATTGGCGTATTTCGCGTAGTTACATAGCATATAGTGGCACCTTACATTGCTATTCGTATTGGCGTAGTTACATAGCATATAGTGGCATCTTACATACTTACATTGCTATTAGTATTGGTGTATTTGGCGTAGTTACATAGCATTTAGTTACATAAAAAAAGATAATGTGTATGCTTTGTGAAACAATGCCAAATACGCCAATACGAACAGCAATGTAAAGTGCCACTAATAGGCAGTTTACTATGTAATTGTGCCAAATACTTAATACGAATAGCCATGGAAGGTACCACTACAACAAGTCTCCTGAGTTAACTTTTGTTGTCTTGTAGAGTTGAAAAAATATATTTGTGGATAAATTATCCTTTATTATTTAATTTAAACAATACAACTTTAAAATAAGTACAATTCAAAGGGAATAATCAGGTCGACAAGCGGACTGCTTGAATCGACGAGATAGATTAATTAGTAGAAGACGATTTGGCCTTTATATAGTCCATCATCATATAGTGTTGTAACGTGTGCGTCTGCTTCTGTTTCCATGTTGTTTGTCAACATGTTATTGAGTCTTCCTGATAAAGAGGTTATTAGTCCGATGCACGTAGGCACGTGGAATGAATGTGGTGGCTGGGTGCTGTATGCAAGTACATGCGGTTTATTTGTTATGATGTTTATTCTTCTTTCAATATTATTTTATAATAATAAACGGGATCGTTTGATATGTAATCATCCAGGTAGTGATCCTAAGCTGGATGCAAATGTTGTCCATAGTTTAGACAAGATGAAGGGCAGGTTGTAATGGAAGTACTGCGTTGTTCTCTGTTTGGCGGTGAGAGCGATCTGGGGTGGTTAACTCCTGTAAAGCTGAGTTTTGTAGATAACCTTGCTTGCCTTTAAACTCTAGTTTTATACTTTTAATCTGAGATACTGCGGAGGTTTGTTTAAGGAAAGGCAGAAAAAAAACCTGGTCTTGAAGAGACCCATACAGAGGGAGGGTACAAAAGAATCATCAAGTCAATAATTGAGTACCCATCTGACGTGCCTCTCGACTATTAGATATACTGCTGGTGGCGAAGGGATCAATGGCGGTAGTTCAGAGTTGTTAAGAAGACATTTAATAACCGGATTTCGGAAATTTTGAATTGAACAGTGGGTTTCCGGATGACACTAACGCTCTACTACCAAGTCCACTGACGATCACGATCGCTTACCTTTGGTCCAATATCATTAAAATAAACCGCTTATCAGGAAGTAGCGAATAAAATCTCTCATCTTGAGTGGTTTAGCAGTTTTAACAACTTTTAAATGTTAGAAAATGTCACGACAACGCTTTTTGGTAGTTACATTTGTTTTATAATTAATGTAGGTACACACAAAGAGACCAAGGAGATGCACTAGCGGTCAACCAAAATTTTCTCCAAAGTATAGTAGTCTGGCAACACCAATTTAACTGTAAAATGTTCTTTTAAGGCGCAATGACTCTGAATATATAAAACACTGTAAATCACATTTTGAAAAATATTATTTTATATTAAAGAAAAAAAAAGGAAATCGACGAAGGTTAAGGTTACGTAAATAAATTAATGACATAAATTTCATGTAATTTAACATTAATTTGAATTTTGCTCTATCATCACCCAATCAGAACAAATAAATAAAATTTAACAATTTTTCAAAAAAAAATTTACCGTAAAAAGTAAATAATTTAATACAAAATATATTATAACTTACAACCTAAGTAAGAATCGTGGCTCCCTTATCAGGCACAAGAGCTTCTCTTTTCTGATAAGGTATATCTACATGACCAATAACGACCTTTATTATAATATTTTGTAAAATATATATATGTATATTTTACAAAACTAAATATGTAACTATATTATATAGATATTATATGTAACTCATGTTTTATATCATAATAAAAAATAATAAAAAAATAAAAAATTTAACAGTAGAAAGAAAGGAAGAATCACTAATGGTGAGTTTAGTTACACTGATTTTAGATCTGAATGAGTTAAATATATTCAGATTTAAAATTAGAGACATGATGTAAAGCTCGGGCAACGTTAGGTATTTAAGCTAAGCATTTAATTTAAGCTGAGCATTATGTATTATTAAATGTGAGCATTTTCTAAACTGCCCTTGATATTTTATTACAATATCGTTATTCTTCATATGTTAACACAAAATTGCAAAGGAATAATAATAATATTACATGCAATTCTAATTTTGAGATCATTGGGTAATGAAAAAATGACTTTTAAATATTTTACAAAAATGTAGTACACACAGCTTTACATTTTCACCATGAGTTATATTTTTAGTATTGCAATGGCAATACTAAAAATATACAAAATAAAATAAACAGCAGTCGCGCCTTCCCATGTTTTCTACTCTTATTTGACAAACTATATTTTTGTGTTTCTTTGGTCATCAAATAGAATTTTTCTTTGTCTTTAGGAAGTTTTATAACCAATACAAATTGTTGACCATAATAGCAAATATTGATAAATGACCGTAGATGACGGATTTGGTCAATATCGTATTGATATAGGATTTTATATTCTTATGTTTTGAGTGGATCATTTTACCGCCCGCCAGTGTATTTGTGTTTGATAACTTTGCAAACGGTTCGAGATAAACCAACATTCCTTTTCCACCGAGCGGTTTCGGAATTCTGATGTAATTATTTCATTAATGTAATTTGCTTTGGTTGGATGCTTCGATCATCAATAGTCCCCTTCATAGCGGCGGAGTATCTCTTTCTGTACTCTTTACCAAACTATCCGAGACAATTATCTTTGTTGTTTGTTACTCAATGGGTAGGTACTAAATGTTGGAATTATAAGATACTCAAATTACGCAATTCAAGTCTCTGCTAATCTCAATAGGATCAATTGTATCTCAATTCTTATGTTGGTATCATTTAATATCGGAGTTTGACTATCATCGGGGTATTCTTCAATCTTGTTTACACTTGCCCATGGGTTTCGAAGGGTGGCAGGACAAAATTACACATAAGTAGAAAAATAGTTAATCCACACGTCATTAAAATAAGTTTTACTTTTGTGATCAGTTTCGGTGGTCTGCTTGGACATATTTTTAGTGTGTAGATATTATGCAACCTCACCTAAGTTTAAAAAAAAAAATGTGAAAACTGTACAAGAGTCCCGAATGCTCCCACCTGGAGCCAGCGAGACTTTGGCATCCCCAGTTGTGGTAAGTTGTGAGGATGAGATATTGGGGTGGGGAAGGAGATGGGGAAGTGCCTGGCTATCCAGATTCACCAACATAAGTTAAAATCCCTTTCAAGCAGCGTTTCAATTCTGAATGGTGGTCTTACACCAGGGCAATACTGACAATATCTTTCACTCTGTAACGTGCCGCAAATATACCGCCACCCCGGAAACCATTTAGTGGATAACCGACATCGAGAGAGTCTGGTTGAGAGAGGCCTCTTGACCTTTCCAGCCGGATTCTCTCGACCCATCGCCTTGCACCGCAGTTGGAGGGATGGATTCATACGTCCGTCACTCCTGGACACACTGACCCCAGATTCCTACCCACCCCTCATATCTTTTTCATTCCCAGAACTTCCTTTCCTTCATTTCCTTAAAAATACCCTCCACACAGCACATCCTAAGATGACATAGGCCTTGATTATTTTCCTCAGGGCCTCCTGTGTGGAGCTTATATAAAAAATACATATTTTAGTTTTTATTAATTAATTGTGAAATAACACAAATTAATCAAATTCAATTTATTTGCACACGCCGGGATTTGAACTCTGGACCACGGAGTGAATAATGAATCATTGTGTGATGTAGGTATAAATGAGCTGATTCAATATTGTATAAACTAAGAGAATTATTATCTACATACTTATAGTAGGTCATATTCGTGTTCAACAAATACATAAAAAAACAATCCAATCACCAAGAGATGATGTGTTCGAAAGGTTGAGTCGATTCGATTCAATTCAATTTATTTCTAAGTACTATTAAATCACAACTAAAGCCTTATCTTTTCTACAGCAGCATCGGTTGGTTTAATTTATAATGGTCGATTAGTTAGTTACTCATGGTTTTAACCGAGATATTTGCATGCAGGTCTATATTGTTCAAGATCTCAAATTTCCGGGTGACTTATTCAAAGTGTTCTCAGTAAATCAATCAAGATGACTTGCACACTGTTGATAAAGAAAAAATACACGAATGAGATCACGATTGAATGAAATCATAAATGTAACAACAAAATGGGCTCAGGTGTGGCAGAAAGAAGTAATTTGTCTATGTGCAGTTACAAAAAAAAAACATATGTGACTTACTCTTGAATTTCGCTGACTTGGAAAATAGCAGGCACCTATCCAATTATGTTTTTATTGGGTCAATTGTGGGTTTTAATTCTTAATATCTGAGGCTTGTAATCGAGACCTCTAATCGCATGTAACAGACAGATAGACGACGATTCGCAATGCAGCAATCTAAAATCCTTGTTATTTGTTGTAATTGTGTTATTTTTTTTGTTAAAAAGGGTTAATTAAATAAATAAAATATATTTATGCTTTTTTTTCTTCAAATTCAATTATAGCATTCACATGAGAGGGTTCGACCCTGGCGGAGGGGCAAGGATAAATTAAAAAGTGAAAAATAAATTAATTTCAAACGTAGAATTTAAAACGGTGTTTTGTGCTGTAAATATAGTTGCTAGATTTTAGTTTGATATCTACCTAAATAATAATTTCTCTGAGTTATGGTATTACGGATAAAGGTATCTGCCTTAATGTTTCATTCAAATAAAGTGGAATTTGGATACCTACCCTAAATGCATTTACTAAATTCAAAATAGTTCAAAAATAAGTAGGTACACCAATCCAAGTACCTGTAGTATCATTTTCAAATATAATAGTACATATAACATAAGTTCACTTTCAAATATAGGTAGTTCTGCAAACGGTGGACCTCTCGTCCAAAAGAAAATGTTTCCAATTTTGTCATTTTTAATAAATCAATACCAAAATTTTCTCTGAAATCATAAGATTTGTAAGAAGGTACATAAATACCCACCTATTTAATTAATAATCTAATCATTTCACATTTAAAAAAAACTTTAATCAACCATAAACCTGTCATAGGTCACCCCAAGTGGTTCGCTACGACGCACAATGGGGTAGCTCTATGGACCGCGTTGGCCGAAATTCAGAAAGTCAAGTGTTCGTTACAATAAAAAAAGTATGCTAGTTTTGAAGTTCATTAAATGTTTCATTATTCCCCCGAAGCGTGTCACCCTTATCGCGATACTGATGGAAGGAGGAAGGAGATCAGTATGAACTTGACGTTTGTGCGGGAGACCGTGTCAGTTTTTGCAGTCACGTAAATTTCAATACGTTTCAAGTTTAAAAAAAGCTAAATCTACCAAGTGTTCAGATCCAATTCAACATGGATACGATGTCTGTCGGTATGCACTTTTATTATATTATAGTAGTTTTTGAAAATCTCTTACGATATGGCAAAAATTTTAATTAAAACAAACACCCATTTTAATGAAATATTTTTTGTAAATATATTAAATATCGAGGCAAATAGTTAAAAGTTCCACCAGATTCCGTCATATTATTATTTGTTTTGTATACTTTATTATCTTAGCTACTAGATTAAATTATAAGTTGATACTATCATGTACAAATTTTTGAATTATAGTACCTTAAAGTGAGGACTATCGGTTTTCATAAAAAACGGTTGTAGTCTTATAATCAGTGTCTTTTGTTATATATACAATTTATGCAGTGGTTCACACGACATTTGAGTTATACTTGATTATGAAGGCATATGGAGAACTCTGGCGTTAAGAAAATTTATGAAAAGTAAAATTCCTGAAAAAAACATCTCATAGATACACATCTCACCTTCTGACCTACTGAATCAAAAAAAACTTTTAGTAAAATTGCTATATTCTGTTGTTTATTGAAAACCAGATAGTTGGAGTATCGCAGAAACCATGACACCTTAATATTAAAGAATAAAGAATGGCTTGAAAGGTCTTACAAGGAAAAAATTATAAATCTCTACCAGAAATAATAAAAACAAAAAACGTGTGATCATACGAGACATCAAAAACTATGATATTGCGATCTTAAACATCTAGTACTGTTACCCACATGAGTTTTCGGTGGGCAGAAAAAGCAACAGCGTTGACTGTAGTCAAAGAAGTCATGGTAAGTACGCCAACCAGAGCAAAGAAGTATAGAAAAGCTTTTACCGATAAAACCGAAAACAAAAAGGTATTGATTGATGATGAAGCACTTCCTTTGATTGTAGATGCCAATCTTAGACGTTACCAATACAGTTTAATAAGGGAAAAGAATAAAGAAACATTTCCTTCCTATACAATTGTACAAGGAGCTAAGAAAAAATGTTGTCCTTTAAGCGAATGCATAACGGTCACGGAATCTTCAGTGAAGAAGTGAAATTACAACCATAAATTGCTAGATCACATTGCTGAACGCCTAATACAAGTTAACAGCCCGTCATCGATTCTCTGAGTGAGATTTCGTCAGATCCAGTTATCTCCAGCTTGGAAAAAATGAACAAAAGGACAGTGAAAACAATTCCAAAAGAAGTACTGCAAATGCTTAAGTTACCAGACCCTAATACGACTACCGGGAATGATAGTATATTATCACAAGATGAAGAAGACGATCTATTCTGTGTATAACTGTAAATAAATAGCTTGTGAAATGAAGTGAGCTTTATTACTGATTTAATTTATCTTATATTTTTCAATTTAATATTTTTGTACTAAATATGGGTGACTTTTCCAAAAAAATTCTTCACTTATTTTTATTAACATGTCTACACCGAACTAAAAACCGAAAAAGGTTTGATGTAATTACAACCCCTGATTTGATGCCAACTTTCAGGGTCATCCACCCCATTGTGCGACGGTGATCTGGAAGGGGTGCCGGATTCATGTGGTGAGATTTGTCTAGGTCTTGGCGGCTGCTGTGTTTGCATGGCGGGACGGATCGGCAGAGACTGATTGAGGGAGACCTTCTGACTTCTCCAGCCGGACTCTCTCGCTTTGCACCGCAGAGGGAGGGATGTATTCATACGTCTCTGACTCCTAGACACAATGACCCCCAAATTCCTATCCACGAGCTTTTTCCTTCCCAGTTCCAAGTTAGGGACAAATCTCACCCCATGAACCCGGGCACCCTACTAAGTCACAAAACGTAGCGAACCACTATGGCAGAGGTGTTTTGATTATCCAATAAATGCTTCCCGGGGTGGCGGTACCCATACCGCATCCAAAATTGGGAGCTAATGTTAAAAAAAAGTGCCCTCCCAATTATTGTAGTTGTAATTTGCAACTAATGCATACAATGTGTCGCGTTGCTAGCAATCTGGACTCGCGTTATATTACACACGTTACTACTCATGGAACTGATGGAACTCTTAGTTACTACTAGTAAAACGTAGGTACTAGGTATACGTGACTGTTCGTTTAGAAATGATAATATTATGATGAAGGTGAACAACATCTTTATCTACTTCATCACTCGTGCCGCTTTATCTTTATTTTTAATGCAATGTTTAGAAAACGTACGTTTAAAATGTAAATATTTTAATTAAATAATGCATGCATCTGTGTTTCAATAAAACGATTTTTATTCTACCGAGGTTGTGCGACGTGTGCAATACACATTACACCATTACACAACTCAATACAATAAAATTAATAGAAATGTCGATTATGGAAATTTGAAGTGCTCTTAAAGGACAAAACGTTAATTGTTCAGTAGAGCGAAAATAAGGTTTAAAAAAAAAATCATATCTCCTGTTTTTGTAGACCTATAATTATTTTTTTTTTTTTAAATTATAAAATCACATTAAATAGATCTTTCAATTTTTTAAATTTTTTATTTATTTATTTCACTAATAATTTAAATGTGCGTCGTGAAGTACATGCACATCGAAAGAGAAAAACGGAGAAAAATGACATTTTTAAC
Organism: Limnephilus lunatus; assembly: GCA_917563855.2. Lineage (NCBI taxonomy): Eukaryota > Metazoa > Arthropoda > Insecta > Trichoptera > Limnephilidae > Limnephilus > Limnephilus lunatus. The sequence continues at coordinate 59,370,381 of OU830592.1, forward strand.
TCATTTTTGGATTTTTTTTCCTTTACAGCATTTCAAATTTCTATGATCGATATAGTTTTTTTCAAACCAACAACGTCAAGAATTACTCGTTTATACAGGGTGTCCGGGGGTAAAGTGCATTAACTTCGGGAGGTTATTTCTACATGATGGTAAGAATAAAAAAGATTAACAACTTTTTCCGAAATTCCAACATTTTTTTCCCCCAAAAAGACGTACCTACCTACTAAAAATCCTAAGTGTACAATACGTTATTACTTGCTAAGATTGTGGCAACATTGCATGGTTGTGATTGGCCTGTATCGTAAAAGTCTACAAAAACAGTTCACAAAACTACCCCTAATAGTTGGAATTTCGAAAAAAGTTATTTAGCTTTTTTACTCATAATATCGTGTAGAATCACCTCCCGAAGTTAATGCACCTTACCCCCGGACACCCTGTATTATAAACACTGCGATTATTTATTATTGTTTTTAAAGAAAGATAAACATTCCCGGGTTACGAATAACCCAACAATGTTCTCCTACAAAATCTCCTACTACACTTACAGTAAGCGACAACTCCAACAGCTGTCAAGAACGAAGCTATTGGTACGTAGTACAGCAGGGAAGCTATGTAAACAAGTTGCCGTGGAACTCCGGGCAACTCCAACAGCTGTCAAGAACAAAGCTATTGGTACGTAGTACAGCAGGGAAGCTGTGTAAACAAGTTGCCGTGCAACTCCGGGCAACTCCAACAGCTGTCAAGAACGAAGCTATTGGTACGTAGTACAGCAGGGAAGCTATGTAAACAAGTTGCCGGGCAACTCCAACAGCTGTCAAGAACGAAGCTATTGGTACGCAGTACAGCAGGGAAGCAATGTAAATAAGTTGCCGTGCAACTCCGGGCAACCCCAACAGTTGTCAATCGGTATTTTCAATCTGTAAAGTTTCCTATCTGTTGCCAGAAGCCAGAAACTAAAAACTCACTAACGGTGAGTTCTTGTGTATGGCGTGAAATTTACACAACTTTTTTGCATGTATGGCAACTATTTTCAGCTTCAAAGCTCATATTCATCATGAGCTATGAAGTTTTAAAATATTGATTAATTTTACATTGATTTCGGCGGTCGCCAATTCGATTCTGATCTGAAAATAAAAATAATCGCACATACGAGTAGTTAAGTATTTAGATAAGCTTTTAGACATTTTCGATCTACGTTTACGAAGTTGATTGATTGGTTCATAGATGAAATGTTTTTAATAGAATTTCAGCAAGCTAATTATAAAAACACGATATCAATTGAAGCTGCATAGAGAACAACATCGGTCAAATAATAGCATCAATGTCAATTGAAGTTAATTTTTAAAGCAGCTTCGAAGTTTGGTCCATTTATTTACATACGAGCATATTCAAATATTGGTATAAACATTACTCTCGCCTAAAAATAAATTTGTAAAACGTTTGTGTAATAAGCTTCTATCAAATTGATATGGTATTACAAATTTTAGCACAAAACAATGACACATCACGTGTTGTAACAAAATAAAATTGTTTTAATAAACATCATTTTTCCATACATCGCAAATCCCGAAGAAAAGGGTCGTAAGTAAAAAATTTTATTTTATAAAAAAAATATTTTTATCTCTGAATAGTAGACGGCCTTCGTGATTGAGGGGTAAGGCTCACACACCGAATCCCGGCGTGCACAAATAAATTTTATTTTATTAAATTATGTTATTAGAATTGAAACGTTGCTTGAAACGGCTTGAAAATTACCAGATCTGAATAGCCAGGTAATTCCCACCTTCGTCTTCACACGGGAAGCCATGAGGAAAATAATTTCCCTCAGGGCCGATGTCATCTTAAGGGATAGAGTGTGGAGGATCCTTTTAAGAAAGGGAAAGATAGGAAGATCTGGGAAGGAAAAAGGTATGGGGGTCTGTGTTCAGACGCATGCATCCATCTCTTCAACAGCGGTGCATGGTGATGGGTCGAGAGAGTCCGGCTGGAAAGATCAAAAGGCCTTCCTCACCCAGTCTCTCTCGATCCGGCCCAGACCAGTCACCAAGAACCCAGACAACCCTGCTAAGTCACCAAACGTAGCGAAAAAAAGTGATTGTAATTATGCCCCATGAAAACATAAATATTGCGACTTATCGAAAGACTGCAAGCCACTACCACTAACACTTACATCTATACAAAGCACGTTTTGTTATGTATTGTTCATGTGTTACACAGGTATCAGGTTTGCTCGACCTAATAAAGCATTATGTGGCGAGGTGTAAACCTAATATGGGCGCGTGTGATTTTCACGATTGATGTAATATGACGGCGGTCTCATTATCCAGTATTAAAATTACCCGCGGAAGAAAATGACTGACGGTTTTAATATCGAATTCCGATGGGTAATTAGAATTTTTGATTTTGCTAAGGACGTGGATAGAAGTTATTTTGACAAAAATGAAAGGACTATTTTTAAACATGTATTTTTAGATTGTTGTTGTATTAAAATTTTGAAAATACGATGTGACGTAACCTACGAGTTATGTAACCTTAATAACAGTTAAAATACATAAATACTAAAATATATACAATATAGGTAGGTACTTTGTCGCTTGTTTCAATTTTTTAACAATCAGTTAAAATTACGAAAAAAACACAAATCTGAGTTAATTGAAGAGAGTTACACAGTTCAACAGTAGGTATAAAATACAATATCAATCTAACTTAACTTTTAACATACCTTCCCGTAGACTCAGAAATAATGAACTGTTCTTCCTCAATCAACATTCAACTAATTATGGTATTATTCACCATTGTCCAGAATGTGTAGACTGGTCAACTCAAGTCAAGACCTTGATTTTTTTGTTATATCTCCAAATGATTTTTGTCGGTCACTAAACAATTGAAGTTATTTTATAACTATTTTGACTTCTAGTTAGGTTTTGACTTAACTTGTTTTCACACATCTCTGATATTTTCTTTGCTTCCATGCAAATACCAATTTTCGAGTAATTTGCGATATGTCTGAGGAAAATATCGATTTTGTACAAGAGGTTGATAATTGATAAATTATTAATGAATTATATGTTTGAAACAAGCTGATATAATTTTACTCGCAAGAAATCATAAAGTTGAGTTGCGCCTTGAATTAAGTTGTCAACCCAAACCTTGTCCAAGAGCCAAGGGCCACTCTTATAATTTACGCTTTTTTAAATTTCGTGTTTATTAAGGTAAATTGGACGTAAGTCCGTTAATGAACAAATAAATAAATAACATAATGTATGTTTAAAGGTGAATGAAGCAGAGAGTGTATGCGAGACTATGTTTACCCATAATAAAATATACGAGAAATGCACTTAATTTCATCTAGCAAAAAAAACATCTAACAAAAGATTTCCGCGAGAGGTTTTTATTTAATCAGAACTCATGCAAATTGCATACACCTGCTTAAAACAAATAAAGAAAAAAATGCAAAAGTATTATGATTTGGTTTCACAATTATAATAATTTTTCTTTTATATTGTAGTGACCTACCCAACATTTTGTAATTACTACAAAATAATTTAGTCCTTGATGATATGCTTTTACACGATCCTTTTTTTATCCATATGGGTCCTCTTATGGATTATTCGTTTCTATATGGATGCTATTTTCACATGGATTCTGAATGAAAAACGACGTATTCCGTTTTAGTAGCAATTTTAATACAGTTTAAGATGGCGGACGTTATTTGATGTAACCATGTGGAAATGTTACATGTTTATTTCGTGTCATATTTAAAATATTGATAAAAAGATTTTTATTGCAGATGGTGACCTTTATTGTGAATTTCCTTATATATTTGATGATATAAGCAAAGGCAAATGATAGATTTGCCAGTTGATTCCAGTAAATTCTTTATAATATTTATAGGTACCTTCCACTACTAACGTAATCATGACTTTATTTAAAAATCAACTCAGTCATTTCGTTTTTTACTAAGCTTTCTGAGTTGCCTATTCTTGCCTTTTTTGTAATTTGTGTCGAATGACGTAGGTACCTGCCATGTTAAAAAAAAGTTAAAGAGATTTAACACAAAACATAACAAAAAGACTATAATATAATCGTTTGTCAGTGCTGAGGAATTACTCAGTATTCCACTAGCGATGTTGGGTAAACGTGGCACTAGAACAGTGATGATCAACCTTTTCCATTTTCAATTTATTCGCGGGCCGCTGGGGGCAGATACCCACAGCTTGACATTGTGAAATTCGCAGTCGATGGTGTTGCAAACCTGTTTGTATATTCGAAAACGTTATGGAAAAATATTAAAAATAATTATGGAACGCAAAAAACAAAGGCACCGTGGGCGAAAATATGTCTCCAAGACCAGTCTAATAAATGCTGTCGATTTTTATAATTCAAAATTATTAAAGAACATATGAATAAAATACCAACTTGCAATTTTGGGCAGCTATTGATTTTTATCGTTCGGAAAGTTAAATAAAATTTAGTAAAGAAAACTTTTGATATTTTATAAAACGGAAACCTTAACATAGAACACTACAAAAAAGCGATGCGCTGCGAAGGTGGATTTTTTTCTACACTTAAGACGAACAACGATATTTTGTCTTTTACAGAATGCGTAAGAAAAATTTTGAGCTGATTCAAAATTAAAAAAAAAGACTGTTTTCCGCTAAACCCTTTTGCCAAACCGAGCAAAATCCGTTGAATATTTTTTACCGCATTTAAAAAAATATTTTATTTAGCCAAGTGGGCAGCTCGAAATGGTCTCGCGGGCCGCGGTTTGCTAATCACTGCTCTAGATGAATAAGTTTGAGGAGCCTAGTGAATGTTAAGTACCAGGTGTTTTACAGGTGAACACAGGTGATTCAATATCCATGATTACTTAATATTCATCGCCCAAACATAATTCAGTATTTACTCGTTCGGGACAACTGTGGCGTGCTGTTCTAGAGAGAGAGGTTCGAATAACTTAGAAGAGTCAAATTACAAAATTGAGCTTTTTGAACGGTGAGCCTCTCAAAGTAGTAGAAGTAACAACATATTTAGGGCATATCATCACTCACAAGTTAACAGACGATGACGACATCGGCAGGCAAAAGCGAGCACTGAGCATACAATGTAACATAGTAGAAGATTTCGGCTTGCAGTCCGCTGATAAAAAGGACCTTCTTCTTAGTTTTTGTACTACCTTGTATACTTGCGAGCTCTGGGTCAATTTAATTTAAAAAATAAAACAACGGAAAGGCTTCGGATGCAATACAATAATGCAGACCGTTTGGTACTCGGACTTCCCAGGCACTGGATTTGCAGCTCTAAAGAGAACCAGGATGATAGGACTGAGAGGAAGGTTCAACAATTATAGAAATGTCCTCATCATTGAATCCTGTCTGACTTTAGAATTGAGCATAAAATAACGCCGGAGAAAGATATTGCCCCCCACAATTCTCCAACGGACCAATAAGCGATCACTGTACATATTTATTGTCTTACGATACTCCTCTCCTTTCTATCTTTTCCCTTTGATTCTTTATTTAATCATTTATTTTTGTTTTATTTTTATTCTTATTTAAAAAGATGTTCTTACTTGAATATCTGTATGTAACTACATTTGTATTTTATTGTTTATGGGATTTGTGGGATTGTACTTCCCTCCCCACGTTCTGGAATTTATTTATTTACGTCCCTTTTCGGGGCTTTTACATATGAAATTTACAAATTACACTGTGATTAAATAAAATATAAATACAATATATTTCATTTATAAAGAAATATAATAGGTATATATTTATTTTACAAAAAAAATATTAAAAAAATATTTGTCGTAACTGAACTGCCCCAGTAACAGTATTTTGTATTTGTTTATAGATAAATTGAAGATGTCCACTGACTGGTTTAATTATTTCGCTCCATAAGTATTCTGGGCAAAGAGGAATACCTATGGTATTGTTCCATAATTTCTGCACTGAAATAAATCCTGACTTCTAGTATTAAGTAGTGGAATCCGGAAGCTTATCAATTCAAGCAATACCGGACTACCAACTAAATCATTTAGAATTTTATACAGAATACCAAGTCAGTGAAAATTCTTGTCTGACAATTTGAGCATATTCCTATCATTTAAAATAGTGTTGTAGTTAAGACCATTATAATTATTTTTAATGAAATAAATTTTTATTATTATTGAACTTGCAATTTGTTTTAACTTTCAAAATATATTTAAAAAATGTACTAACTACCATCTTATGAACCAGCAACTTGCATAATAGTCCAGTCAGTGGGGAGTTTTACCTTGCAAAAGGTCAGGTAGTAGCGATTTTGATATATATATATGTTGTTAAGATTGGGACTCTAAAAAAAAAAAGTTTTCGACCTTGGGGGGGTCGAGCTCGACCCGCTATTTTGGATTGAAGGTGACGAAATTTGGTTTTTCAAAATAATTGTGAAATGGTTGATCTTACAACCAAATTGTTGAAGGCAAACTTGAAGAAAACTAAATTACCTACATTTTTTGTTTAAAAACTTTTTTGTAAGTCCAATAGATAACGAGTTACAGTGGCGGAAATGGGAATATTTTTCTAAAAAATTGTGAAATTCCCAATTTTTGTTATTTTTACATAATTATAATAATTTTGTAAATTCATTTCCACACCACCATGAGGTTGAGAAAATGGCGCATTTCTTTATTGTGGTATCCCCAAAAGGTTATCTTCTTCTTCAATGGCGCTACAACCCATTTCGAGCCTTGGCCTCCTTCAACATAAGCCTCCACCAGCCTAGGTCTGCCCGCCTTTCGTTTACCTCCCGGGTGTCCTGTTAGAATCTTATTCGGTACTCGTGTGCTTGGCATTCGATGCACATGTCCGGCCCATCTTATGGATAGAGGCCCATGAGCCTTAGATGGATAGAGAGTCTAGGAGCTTGGTAAATATCATAGAGCCTTGTTTTTTTTCATGATTCTTGATTAATTTTCATGGTATTTTTTCGGTTTGACAGGGTAAAAAGCTTATCTCTCACTTCAGATACATCACATTCTTATTGTTTTTTCAAATCAAAAACCGGTTTACAAAAAAAAAATCTGAAAATTTTTATTTCGTAAACCGTTTTTCATTATTTTCGTTTTCACGACTTATCGAAAATTGTGTGCACGCCACTGGTAGATAAATTTCTGAATATTCGATAATTAACACAATTAAAACCCTTTGAAGTTTTATCATAAAACAAATATTTAACAGTTTCAGAATACTCACACGGAGAGTAAGTATTATTCCCCAATTTATTTAGTTTATAAAACACTCTAAGGCATTGTTTAGAATTAATCGTTTCAACTCGCTGTCTCAAATTCCTGTAAAATTTTAGGACTTGTTCAATGTATACCTAACCAAATTTCTCAAATACATTAATGTGTATATAAGTATAAATATAGATAGATAACGACAAGGAAATGTAAGTAAAAATTTACTTCTGAATGTACTGTAATCCTTGATTAATGTATACGCTGCGGCTGAAGAGAAAAGTGTGGCACTATAGATCAGCAGATTGGTTTGGTCTGCGGGCTCATTTCAATGCCTTCCCGTGGTCAGCTGTCTGTTTTCAGACTTCGGATCCCTCAAGATGTGCCCAGGAAATTGGTGAAGTCATCACATCCGCGATGGATGGCTTCATCCAATCCACTGTGAAAGAAACTGGTGTGGGCTCAAAGCCGTGGTTCAGTCGACAATGCTCCGAAGCAGTGCGACGAAAAAACGCGGCTTACCGAGCCTACAACACATCTCGAACGTCTGAAAGCAGAACAGTATATAACAAAATGGCAAAGGAATGCAGGAGGATCATTAACAGGTCAAAATTCGAGCACGACCTGCAGATCAGCAGTAAGCTGGCTGCCTGCCCGCACGGCAGCAGAGCGTTCTGGTCGCTTGCGGGCTCAATAGGTCGCAATTTCTGCAAATCCAGTCTGCCACCTCTTACCAGACCTGATGGCTCTCTAGCAAATACCGCCGCCGAAAAGGCTAACTTATTAGGCAAAATGTTCGCGGAAAACTCGACCCTCGATGATCAAGGTGCTACCCCGCCGTCGGTTCCTCATTGCAGTTTTCGTATGAAAAAGCTGAGGATCCGGCATCGGGATGTACTCCAAGTCTTACGAGGGCTTGATGTTAATAAAGCTAGCGGGCCTGACGGAATACCTGCCCTGGTATTGCAGAGGTGCGCTGTAGAAATAGCTCCAATTTTGACGAAGCTTTTCAAAATGTCCCTGAAGACTGGCTCTGTGCCCTCTGGTTGGAAAAAAGCGATCATTCACCCTATCCCAAAGAAGGGTGACCGCTCCAACCCAGCCAACTACCGCCCCATAGCGATCACATCTGTTCTGTCAAAAGTGATGGAACGTGTGATCAATGACAAACTGCTCACATACCTCGAGAAGAACAAAATTATTAACGACCGTCAATACGGATTCCGGCGGAACCGCTCGTGCGGTGATCTTCTCGCGTATGTGACGCATGTTTGGGGACGGTGCCTGGAATGTTTTGGTGAAACCCAAACGGTTTCACTGGACATTTCCAAGGCCTTTGACCGGGTTTGGCATCGAGCGCTTGTCAACAAACTGCGTTCTTACGGACTTCCCGCATCCTTGTGTGCGTGGATTGCCGACTTTTTGAGGGGGAGGTCGATTCAGGCGGTTGCTGACGGTTTCACCTCTTCCTCGCATTCGATAAATGCTGGCGTCCCACAGGGATCGGTTCTGTCTCCGACTCTGTTTCTGTTGCACATCAACGACCTCTTGTCATGTGCACCGATTCATTGTTACGCGGATGACAGTACAGTCCATGATAGCTTTTTGTTTGACAAGCCTCCAAAGGGCACACAAACCCCAATAGCTCGGAGGGCTTTGAAGCAGAGAATGGACGGTTACCTCGAGAGTGTTTTCTCTTGGGGTAAGAATAACCTCGTCGAATTTAATGTTTCAAAGACCCAATCATGTCTGATAACGTCTAAAAGGGATCGAAATGATAATCTAGTCTCCTTCAACGGAAGCATTCTCCCGAACAGGACCTCCATTGATATGCTTGGTGTAACTCTTAGTGACCAGCTCAGGTATGGGGGCTCCATCGAAACCAGAGTTAAGTTAGCCTCTCAGAAACTGGGCGTACTGTACAGGGCCCGCAGATACTTTAATAGTACTCAACTGTTAACCCTGTACAAATCGCAAGTGCGCCCCACGGTTGAATTTGGCAGCCACCTCTGGTCTGGAGCTCCAAAATACCTAAAAAAAACCCTTGACTCTGTGCAGAAACGGGCGGTCCGTTTGATAGATTCTCCCATCCTAACAGACGGATTGCAATCTTTAGAGCATAGGCGTCAGGTGGGAATGCTGTCCTTGTTCTACCGGTATTACAATGGAAGATGCTCCGAGGAACTAGCGTCATTGATCCCCTCGGCACCGGTGCATAGTCGGGAAACACGCCAAACACGCGCCCAACATTTGTACACAGTTGATATTAGTCACATGAGAACGGGTCGTTTTTACGATTCGTTCTTGAGTTCAACAGCTCGGCTGTGGAACGATTTACCGGCCTCTGTGTTTCCTCCCTCCTACAACATGAGTCTCTTCAAGACCCATGTTAACTCCTTCCTTTCCTCAAAGAGACCCTCCACACAGCATCCTCAAAGATGACATAGGCCCTGAGGGAAATTATTTTCCTCAGGGCCTCCTGTGTGGAGTTAATGTAAAAAAAAAAAAAAAAAAAAAAAAATACGCATACATCTGTGAATCTAGATTGTTTATTATAAATTAACCTGTAAATAGATTTTTACTATTCTTTAAAGCGGAATGACAATTGGGTATGAAATACCCCGGAAGCAGGCTGTATGCTGAAGACTGTAGGCTGTAGGGCTGAAGGCCCGAATGGTGTTGGTAATGTAGGCCTAAATGTGAGGCTGACATTTCCCTAAAGGTTGGAAGGAAACATTTGGTGGTTGTTGGCCTAAATCAGTCCGGAAAGGTTGATCCATAAAACTTATGCGAAAAATAATTTTACATTGAAAAAACTTAATGCGCTGTCTTGGGTAGGTAAGTAGGTATCCCCATGGTAAAAAAAAGTTTAATTTGTAAGTTTTTTTTAATACTTTTGGAAATAAATATATCTAGATACCTATGTAACAGTTGGTATCCTAAATACGGAATATGTTGCATTTTGTTACGGAATACATCAATAATATTTTTATTTTTTTTTATATGAATACCGCACAAGAGTCCCAACTGCTCCCGTCTGAAGCCAGTGAGACTATGGCTATCTAAGGCATCCCCGATTTGGGGTATGCTGTGAGGCTGAGGGTAGTGGAGAGGGGAAGGAGATAGGGAAGAGGAAGGTGGGGAAGTACCTGGCTATTCAGATCTAGTCACCAAACACGGCTAATGCCATTTCAAGCAACATTTCAATTCTGAATAGTGGTCTTACACCAGGGCGATACAGAGAGTATCTTACACTCTGGTACGTGCCGTTAATTTGGAATATACTATATATTATTTTAAATGAATAATTTTTGAAATAACACAAATTAATCAAATAAAATTTATTTGCCACGCCGGGATTCGATCCCGCAACCTTCGGTGTGCGAGTCAAGCGCCTTACCGCTGCGCTACGCCGGCCGTCTGTTATTCATAATATAAGTTTATGGGACTTTAATCAACGCGATTTAGATTTTAAACGACTTATAAACAACCATTCATAAATAGGAAATATTGATATAATGTTTCTTAGCTTTGAATTATGGAGTTAGAAAGCGAAATATTATATTTCTTTAAACATAACATTTTCATCCAGTCCGATGTGCATATTGTGCAAAAATAAATCCTGTTAGATTAAATGATCGTGTTGTATTATAGGAACTAGTTTCCAAGAATCGAGACATCAAAAAACACACGGAAAACGGGAGTCTCCTGATAGCTGTCAAGTAATGGCTGAAATAATGTAAAACACATTAAAAAATCATTTCACTTACGGAAAATAAAAAAAGTTGACAGAAACGCCGCAATCTTCATTTTTCAGAAGTGGCAGCTCCGGTGGAGTAAGCGGCTAAAACAAATCTCCGAACAATTTAGGAAGCGCACTCATTACACGAATCCCGAAATAAAAGCTCTAAAACTCGTACTACGAAATGTCAAACAACCTACCGGTGTTCTTGATCACACAACGACACAACACTAGCGAAAATGTCGGTACCGGCAAAGCACGGTGAAACGTATTGTTTCGACGCGAACCTTAAAACACGGTCAAATGTCTTTTATTGGCGCGAATCTTAAAACACGGTGAAATGTCTTTTATTGGCGCGAATCTTAAAACACGGTGAAATGTCTTTTATCGGCGCGAATCTTTAAGCACGGTGAAATGTCTTTTTTTCTGTGCGAATCTTAAAACACGGTGAAATGTCTTTTTTTCTGTGCGAATCTTAAAACACGGTGAAATGTCTTTTTTCGGCGCGAATCTTAAAACACGGTGAAATGTCTTTTTTTCTGTGCGAATCTTAAAACACGGTGAAATGTCTTTTTTCGGCGCGAATCTTAAAACTCGTTGAAATGTTTTCTTTCGGCGCCAAATCTCAAAAGTTTGAAGTGTCGAGAAGGTATTTTAGAACGCGGAACGCGCGCAACTGTCAAAATGTATTTTTATCCGGATAACACACTACTTCGAGAGTAAGAATAACTTTATCAGAGCCGTTAGGTGTTGTAATTGATTGTTGTTTTATACACATTGGCCGCAAATACGCGGCGAGACGTTAGACTGTCGCCGGTGCGTAATGGCGGAGTATTGGAGTGAGACTGAGGTTTGGATTGAAGTTGCGAGTGAAGTTTGGTTTTCCTGTGCCGTGGAGACGGACCACTGCTAGGAAAAGCCAAAACTTGCGCCGCGCGGGCGGACTAGCGCGGAATATGGGCCGAGTGCGGGAGGGTGGAAGATAATGGGCACTATTCCTCCGGAAATGCATCGATAACAACCTTTTTATGATGTTAGTTACTTTATGGGTGTCAGGGATGATAACAATTAATGCACATGTTTGAATATTAAAAATCTGCAACATTTTAAAGGATTTTTAAAAGGTTGTTGATCCTGAATTACGTATTGCCATTATTTATAGGTAATTGTTGTTTTTTGTATGAATGCCACATTATGTGTCTATATACATGCTCCCGACTGTCCGAAGCCAGTTGAACTATGGCATCACCAATTGGGGTGTGCTGTGAGGCCAAAGGCAGTGAGAAGGGGAAGGAGATTGACAAGATAAAGGTTGGAAAGTAATCGACTATTAATAGATCTGTATTTTAATTCTTAATTTTGATATACACTTATTCCCGAAGAAGTGGAAAACGAAACATGAGTGATACAAATAAAGTGATTTGCTTTTAGTTAAATAAATAACGAAATTATGAAGTGAATTTAGAACACCTTTTTTTAGAATGATTTATACAATACCGAAGTAAAGTTGTAAATTGATTTTTAAATACAAACATATACACAATACGTAAGTACATAATATGTGTCTATTTTTATTAAGAGGAAGGGCTGCGCGGCCTATTTCATGCACAACTTAAAATTGGATTAGAGGCCAAATTACTTGACAAAACTGAGTAATTACTTTTTAATCAAAATGTGTAGCAAATACAGATATGCGCTACTTCATTTATTTATGTTTTAAATTAAATATTTAAATTATATTTTTATTCAAATATGGCCTATTAATGAATTATTTCTTATGATTTCAGAGGCAACATTGACAATTTTTGTGAATGAATGATAATTACTAAAAAGAAAAACTTGCCTAACCTAAAATTTAAACACAATGAGAAACAAATTAAATAATAAAAAAAAAAAACATGTAAAATATGCGATTTTTGGACGAAATTTTAAATTTATTTACGAAAAACGTATGTTCCAAAGTAAATAGTTCTTTTTTAATTTAAATTTAAGTCCATCAAAACCATTTTAAACAATTTATATATTTAAAAAAAAAATACATAACGGGAAAGACTTTTTTGTTTTTGAATAATTATCATTAACTCATAAATAATTGCCAAAGTTGTCTCTAAAATCAGGAAAAATTAATTCTTCAACCGCCTATATTTTATAATTCTGTACCTTAAAGTGCTTAAAGGCTAAACCACACATAGTTACAGACTTAACTATGGAATTACGTGATTTATCCTTTAGGATACAGAATGTAAAACACGAATAAATAACGCACACACATTCTTACTAGATACTTACTATAAGTTTTGTTTTGTTCCAAATAATTATTCAGTTTAATCTAGTATTTTGACATAAAATCCAAATTTAAGTTTTAGATAAATTTTCAATGACAAAAGTAGGTACCATACTTATCTATGTATTTAGTAATTTTAATTTAGTATTTTTTCCTTTTCAGACTGGCGTGTGGTCTTATCTTTTTTTTTCACTGACACTTTTGACGTCAATAACAACTTAACAAAATAATACCTCCAAGCAGACTTTAAGCACGACCAGGAAAAAACCTGCGTTGTGTTTATTTTTGTTTATCTTTCAACCATAAGTGGGTTCAATTCCTCTGCTAGCTAAGTCCTTCATCATTGGACAAGCAACATTATTCGCTTACAATGATGACCTTTATAATATTATCAGGTTATTTGTAACCCGGGAATATTTGATACACTGTAAATTTTTTTTTTTTTAATTTGTCTATTTACTAAACATGGCTAAAACTTTCCTCTGGGACTAGAGCCAAAGGTCTTCTTTATCCACTATCTTTTAAAATAGGTTCCCCTCACTCGACCCAAATTACGCATTAAAATCACAAATTAAAAAAAGTTTTATCCCTCCTCTAAAAATAACTTTGAGAACAATTTGTGTTTTTCAAAAAATAATCTTAAGAAAGTTTGAATTATTACCCGCTAAGTAAAACATTAACTTAAAAGAACAGTTCAAGTTTAAAATTACTCAACTTTATGATTGAAAGTGTACTTAAGAAGTATCAACCCAATTAAATCCTAACTGTAATTACTCCATAAATAGTTTTTGGTGTTCTTTCTTTAGGCATAACTTGAAGATCGTATTTAGCGAGTTTTTTTTTATGAAGAGCAAGCATCTCTCAATTAGTGCAAGTATCAACGGTGCCGAGTTCAATTCTATCAGTTCTAATGAACTCTAATTACAGCACTGATCAGGCAAGGTCAGGAAGCCTCTAGTCTATTCTGAGCTCCTGGTAAATATTATATAACTGCACAACAGAAAATCAGCAAAAACTCTCGTACGGTGGGCTATGGCGCCTTGAAATTTGACAACCTTTCCTATCTGAAATTTCTAGGTCAACGGTACTATTTTTAGCTTGCATTGTCATTTCCATCATGAGGTATAGAGATTTAATACATCCATTTTTCATGCATAGCTGTTAAAACTGAAGGCAACACGCCAGAAATTTTTCTATGGTTCGTAGGAAGGATTTTTGTACCAGCGTTTTTGAGCATATTTGGAGTACAAAAAGTAGATGTCATTTTGCTGCCCAATGATAATTTTTCTATTAAAAACAAAAAAGTGTTTTTCAACTACACGTCGCCATTGATCCCACTCGTGCGCTGTTACGTGTGTTACCGTGCTGCTGGAACGAGACGGAGTACTTATCACGTGATCCGCCGCTAGGCTACACCCTACTACTAAGTTGCGACGTGCAATGATTAAAACAATAAAAAATTGTTTTTTTTTTTTTTTTTTAACTTACGGAGACGGTTTACAGTTAGTTCCCGTGAGTACTTAGGCCATAGGCCCATTGTACTATCTTCCATTTTACCTCAATCCTTTAACAATAACCCAGTCCCTTTAATGAAGTTCACCAGAGTTGTCATTGGATATGTGGCTAAGTCTTCTGGTTCCACGATGTGTCTCCCCAGGTATCTGAGCCTAGTTCCCACCAGGGCAGGACATTGGCACCACAAGTGAATTGGAGTCTCTTCATCCTCTTCACATTTTCTACATCTATTGGTGCTTTCCACTCCCAATAGCTGCATGTGTCTCCTGAGATGGCAGTGTCCCGTTAGTAGTCCTACCAGTTCCCTCAGCGAGTTTCTATCCATATCGAGTAGTTTCCTGGTCCGTCTGGGGTCCGGTCCGTTTATGAGTACTTTGGATTGCCTCATTCCGGGTGCCCTCTCCCATTCCTTCCAGTGCTGGGATTTGACCCACCTCTCAATATGTAATTTCGTGTGGCAAGCTGCTACTCCTACGGCCGGCTCGGATCCCGCAAGTGGTGCTTTCGCCCCTTTCCTTGCTAGTTCGTCAGCCCGCTCGTTGCCCTCAATACCCTTATGTCCTGGTACCCATATCAGTGTTATTTTATTAATGGTAGCGAGTTCTGTAAGAACAGTCCTGCATTCCATCACCAGTCTGGAGTCGCATCGGTTACTTTCCAGTGCCAATAGGGCTGCCTGGCTATCAGAACAAATAGTTATGTTCTTATTCCTGTACCCGATACGTATATTCTCCTGTGCGCAGGCCATGATGGCTTTCATCTCAGCCTGAAACACAGTGCATTGAGTTCCTAGAGGTATACTGAGTTGCCTCTTGGATCCCTGTAGACATACCCCGGCCCCCGTTCCTTCCTCCATCTTGGACCCATCTGTGAACCAGATTAGTTCCTGTCTGGAGGTTGGACCTGGGACCATGTCCCACTCTTCCCGGGTGGGGTACATCACATCAAACTGCTGTCTGAAGAAGTATTCAGCTTGTTTGCCGTCCTGCTTCATTCCAGCTGTCGGGCTAATTGCCCTCAGTCTTGTTCCGATCTCCGTATGACTGTTTTTGGGCAACTCACCTCTCCAATGACCTTTGCATTTTAACCTGTAGGCTGCCGCCATCGCCGCCCCCTCTATTTCTAAGTTTAGTGGGGGTAGGTTCAGCAGCACTCCCATGGCTAGTATTGGAGTGGTTCGCATAGCTCCTGTGATTCCTCTGCATGCAAGTCCCTGTATGTGGTTGAGTGTGGCCATCACTGTTTTCAGTGTTGTTCTCCTCCACCAGACCAAGGCTGCATGCATGATTCTTGGTTTTACAACGGCTGTGTACAGCCATTGCATTATTTTGGGTTTGAGTCCCCACGTTCTGCCGCAGATTCGCCTAGTTGCCCACATGAGAGCACAGGCTTTTCTGCCCACAGTTTCCACCTGGTTTTTCCAGCTCAGTTTGGCATCTATAATGACCCCGAGGTACTTAACCGTGTCAGAGGGTTCTACCTCCTTTCCGTAGAAGGTTGGATTGCTCCATCCCTCTAGTTTCCTTTTACGTGTAAAGATTACTAGTTCTGTCTTGTCTGGATTGACCGACAGCCCTGTTTCTTCACACCATTCTTCCACTGTTGCCAGTGTTGATTGTATGAGGCCTCTGGATGTGTCTGCATCCCAACACCTTATTATGGTTGCGATGTCATCCGCATACCCTTGAGTATACAGGCCCCTGTTGTTGAGTTTCCTGATGAGGTTGTCCACCACCAGGCTCCACAGCAAGGGTGACAAGACCCCTCCCTGTGGACACCCTCGCGTCACCAATACTCTGAGGTTTTTTTTTTTTTTTTTCAATTATTTCTGGCTTTCACCCTTCAAGGGTGTTCTAGGCCATCATTTAAAATTACAGAGAAAGGGATAGATGAATTTATATATTAATTTTATTTAAATGTACAAATTTCAGAATTATATGGAAGATTGGAGTCGAGTTCAGACTTAGAAGAGATGAAATGTTGAATGGAGGGGAGGCAATTTTAGATAACGCTTGATAGAAGAGAGGATATTTATTTAGAGAGGGACAACCAAAAAATATGTGATCTAAAGTGCCCACATCTAGACCACAGAACGTACAATCTGGGGAGTCAAGAATGTGAATTTTAAAAAGGTGAGAAGGAACGGAACAATGACCGATTCTCATTCGAATAAGTGAGGAAATTTCTTTTTTGGAAAAATGGGGAAATTTTTGAAACCACGGTTTTGATGGGATAGTCCTTTGTATTGAGGCGTAGCGAGCTCCCTTGGATTGACTGGCAATGTTCCAATACTCTGTCCAAACATTGCGGGATCTATCTTTGATGATGGAAAAAATATCAGATAGGGGAATATGGTTTACGAGGGTAACAATAGGGTTGGACGCTCCTTGTTTTGCCAAAGAATCTGCAATATCGTTACCCACTATGCCAATGTGTCCAGGGATCCAAACAAGAATTACGGTTTTTCCAGAGCTTTGAATGGAGGCTATCAGCACTCTAATGAGGCATACAAAGTGATCATCAGGATGAAGAAGAGGACAGGATTTAAGTTTTTGGAGGGAACTGAGAGAGTCAGAGAGAACAAGGGAATGTTCACAATTATTTTTGATTATATATTTGAGTGCTTCAATTATTGCAATGCACTCAGCAGAAAATATTGAAAATTGGTTTGAAATTGAATAAAATAATCTATCATTAGAATTATTGTGGTAAACGTTAATACCTATACCACAGTTAGGAGAGTCAGGAGATTTGGAGCCATCAGTAAATAAAAGAGAAGAGTTGGGCCATTTAGAAGAAATAATGTCATTGAACATATTATTAACAGTACGGGCTGGGAGATTGGAATGACTTTTAAGGATGCCGATCCCTTCCAAAATTGTTGGGGATAGGGTGACGTGAATATATTTTAATTTGTATAGTGGAAGAAGATCATTTTGGATAATTTGAAGCTCTGAGAGAGAGCGAAAATTTTTACAGATGGCAGGAAGAGGTTTAGTTCGAGCTCTGATTGTAGATGAATGTGTTGAGTCTTTGAACAACGAAACTCTGGGAATAACCTGATGACATTTAGAATTTAAACATTTAAGAACAAATTTGTCAGCAAACAGTTGTCGCCTTAAATAAAGTGGGGGATCAGAACATTCCACTTGAAGGGAATTGATGGGCGATGACTGCATCGCTCCAGTTATTATTCGCAATGACTTCGATTGAATTTTGTCTAATTTACTGAGTGCATTTTTGGAGGCCGTACTAAAAAGTGGGCAGGCATAGTCGAGATGACTTCGAATAAGTTCATTGTAAAGCAACTTAATGCAGGTAGGGTGAGCACCCCACCAAACGCCAGTCAATGATCTGATGATATTTAAATTTTTTTCACATTTTGTAACTATATTGTGAATATGGGAAGACCATTTAAGTTTCCTATCAAATGTTACTCCTAAAAATTTAACTTCAGAGGCGTTGGGGATTGGAGAGTTTTTAAATAAAATTTGAACAGGAGGATTTTTATGACGGTTTGAGAAGGTGACACACTGACTCTTTTGGACTGAAAGTTCCAGACCATTTAAAGTGAGCCATGTGCAAAGGGCATCCATGGCTTCATTAAGATATTTGACGGCAAGTGGGATGATTTTGGATGATAAGAAGAAAGCTAAATCATCTGCGAACTCAATAACTTTTACTTGAGGGGGAATAGAGACATGCATATCGTACGTGTATATATTATACAATATAGGGGATAATACATCGCCTTGGGGTAAACCTTTCCAAATTGATCTACTCTGAGGAGTAACATCTGGTAGCTCAATGAAAATTTTTCTATCAAGAAATAGATTAATAATAGATTGGACAAACATGGGGGGAAGGCCAAGGCCTAAAAGTTTTTTTTTAAGGATTGGGATGGAAACATTGTCAAAGGCACCTTCTATGTCTATAAAGACTGCAAGACATACTTCATGGTTAGACATGGATAAATTAATATCAGTGCTGATGATGGCAAGGTTATCTTGCGTAGATTTTTTTTTCCTAAATCCAAATTGAGATGGAGAGAGAAGCTGATTACTTTCGACAAAAAATTCTAACCGGTTTTTAATTAATTTTTCATAAATTTTACTGAGGGTGGATGAAAGAGCAATTGGCCTGTAGTTGGATCCAGAATTGGGTGATTTGTTTGATTTTAGGATTGGGATGATTATTTGAGAACTCCAGTCATCAGGCATTATGCCAGACTGGAAGATTTTATTTAAGATGCTTAGGAAGTGATTTAGAACATTATCATTACTATTCTTGATAATGCTATAAGGAATACCATCTCTGCCTGGAGATGAGTCTTTGACTGTTGATAAACAATTTTTTAATTCAATTAAAGTGAATGGAGAGTCTAGCCAATGATCAGACATAGGAGTGTTGTGGATGGGAGTTATTTCATCTAAATTAGGTACAGAAGGGGGGGCAATTTTGTCCAAGAACTCATCTATCCATTTAGAATGAGACGCTCGAGGAGATGTTGAACTGAAGGAGGATCGAAATCTTCGAATCATAGACCAAACTTCCGAAATTGGAGTATTCGGAGATACTGAACTGCAGAAGTTGTACCACCCAGATCTTTTTTTTGACCTCAATACCCTTTTGGCATTGGCTTCGGCATTTTTGTATATAAGATAGTTCTCCATAGTCATATTGTGACGATACGAAAGAGATTTAGCTTTCCGAATTCTCACTACCTTAGAACATTCCTCATCCCACCAGGGAGTGGGAGGGAGTTTTTTAAGAGATTTGGTTTTAGGGGGAGGATTTGATTTATGTATTGCAGTTATGAGCATCGATTTGAAGTTATCGTAGTCATCTTTGACAGATAATATATCGGTAGAGGGTAAATTTTGTATAAACATATCCATATGCGAGTTAAATTCGTCCCATTTGGTGTGTTTTGTTTTAATCTTCGTCGAAATATGGGACTTGTCTGAATGGGAAGAAGTTTGATAAGTGATGGTGATCGGGAAATGATCACTGGAGCAAGGATCGGGGGACACCACCCACGAGGAGAGAGGTGCCAGATTTGTAGAGCATATGGAGAGATCCACTGCACTGGGGTTTGTGTTGGGGCGAGAGATTCTCGTAGGAGATCCGTCGTTCAAAAGGAAAAGGTTGGATTCATCTAAAAAATCCATAACATTTCGACCATCTCGATCAGAGAAAGCAGAACCCCAGACGGGGGAATGGGCATTAAAATCGCCCAATAAAAAGAATGGAGGGCTTAGTTGACGGACAATTTGTAACCAAGCTTGCTTATTGAAGTGAGATGATGGGGGAATATAGATAGAAACAAAGGATGTGTCCTTTATTTTAGCTGCAACCATTTGAAAGTCAGCATTGGGGGGTTTGATATTATTTATTGGGGAAAACGGAAGGGATTTTTTAATAAAAAGGGCAGCACCGCCGCCCGTACCTTCCAGGCGATCATCACGGAGACAGGAGTACCCTCCCACATTAAAATGGGTGGATGGAGTAAACCATGTCTCCGAGACAGCAGCCACAGAAACAAGGTTTGAATTTAATAGGTTAAGAAGGTTCGATTTGTTAGAAATAGCACTGCGGCTATTCCACTGAAGTATTCTGACATCTTGAAGTGCCATTTTGAACAAATGATTTTAACGTGGAAATAATAGAAGCAGCGTTGGACGGTAGATTAGTTTGAGAAGAAATTAGGTCAATTAGAAGCATAATAAGAGTTTGTATAAATGAAGAATTATCTTGCGAGAGTTGTTCAGAAAGCTTTTGATGGTTTGTTGAGGACGAATTATAGTTGTTTGCGCACCCATTTGTGGCATTTGAAAGAGGAGAACCATTGGGATTTAAGAGAAGTGAGTTGTGTTGTTGCCGATCGTATCCAGGAGCCGGTTTAGAGACAGGGTTTTTGTACATTAATTTAGTTGAACGAGAAGATGTTGAGGAGAAGGGGAGAGGATTGGATGGAGAGTTACTGGATAAAACCTCGGCAAAAGATTTTTTGACAGGCGGGAATAGTTTAGAAGCCTGCAGAAAAGACAAGTTTTCAGAGGCCATGGAAATTTTTATATTTTTTTGGCGAGTTTGTTCAGGACAAGAAGAGTGAATGGCGGAATGAGCGCCTGAGCAGTTAAAACATTTAGGTGAAGAGAGAGAAGAACATTGGTCAGCCGTGTGGTTTTCTCCACATTTGAAGCATCTGGGAGGGGATCTGCATGCAGCTTTGTTATGACCAAAACGGCAGCAATTGTAGCATTGGGTGGTGGGGTAAGTGTAAATTTCAACTGGTAAGGAGTTGAAAAATAAATAGATATGGGAGGGAAGAGATTGTCCTTCGAATGTGATCACAACAGATTGGGAGGGCTTCCAGGAAACGTTGCCCTCAGAGGTGTCCTTATAATTTAGCCTCCTGGCTTTTATGGGATTGCCGATATGTTGAGGGGTTGAAAGAGAAGAAAGAATTTCTGGAATGGACAGATCGGTCGAGATACCCCTGACCAGGCCCATACGAGTGACATTGAAAGTTGGGATGTACGCCTTGAATTTAGAATTAGATGTAATAAAAATGTTTTTAATAAAGTTGTTGGCGGCTGAACCTGAGAGGAATTCAACAGAGATTCGGAAGCGACCCTCGGCTTTTACACCTCCGGGCTTAATCGAATGGTTCTTGTTGGTTGAAAGGAATTTACCAAATTCAAGAGGATGAATGGTTTTACCTTGCTCAGTTTTTTGCGCATAAACAATGTAGGGGCCACAGGAATGAGTAGAGTAAAAATTGGTTGGAGGGGGTTGAGGAAGATCTGGTAGAGACTGAGAAGTAGAAGGAGAGTCATGCTTTACTGGGGAAGAGGGACTAAACTTCCTTTTTTTTGTAGAAGTTAGAATGACAGATTCACTGTCAGAAATTACAATATTTTCACCATCTGGGGGGTCAGGGGGAGGATCTGGGGGCTTTTTAGGATGTCCAGGAGGGAAATCCTCCTCCATTGTTCACAAAATTACAAAAAACAATATGTATGGAAAGTGACAGTAGTGAAAAAAAGGTTATAAATATCTGGAAATCAGTGACGAAAAGTGACTCCTGGAAGATCAGAGGGGAGAAGAATCCTCAAGGAACAACACACTACACTTTATTGACCAGAAAACATAAAAATATTAGTTAAAATAATAAAAAATATTATTTTTTTAAGAGAGAAAACAAAACAACTGGTGACAGCCAAATGTTCAAAATTCGAAATTCTACTCTGAGGTTCACCTCACCCCTTTCCATCGTAAGAATCCGACCTGAAAGCATGTTCTTCAGCCACCTTCTGGTGGTTTTATCGAGTCCATGTCTTTCTGCCGCTTCATCGATGGATTTAATAGAGGTGCAATTAAATGCTCCCTCTATGTCCAGGAAGAGTCCTACTGCTAGTTCCCCGGTTGCCTGCGCCTGCTCCAGTTTGTATACCAACCTGTGCAGTGCCGCGTCAACCGACTTACCTGGTTGATACGCAAATTGTAACTCGTGGAGGGGCTTTTCTCTCAGTGCCCCGTCTCTTATGTGTCTATCCATTAGCCTCTCCATTGTCTTTAGAAGAAAAGAGGTGAGGCTAATTGGACGGAATGCGCCTGGTTGGTCGTAGTCAGTTCTCCCAGGTTGTTGAAACAAAAAATTGTTAATATGGACGGACTTCGTGGTCCCGAGGTAAGACTTTCAACTCATTGCACGTTCGCGGGTTCAAACTTTTATTTGATTTATTTGTGGTACTGCACAATTAATTAATTAAAAATAACGTATGGTTTATTTGCGGTATTTTCCAGAGTGGAAGATACTCTGTTCCGAATTCAGAATTGAAACGTTGCTGGAAATGGCTTTAGCCGTGCTTGTTGACCAGATATGAAAGGCCAGGTATTTCCTCACCTTCCTCTTCCCCATCTCATTCCCATTCCCACTTCCCACAACCTGAGACTCACAACATACCTCAATTGGGTATGCCATGGTCTCACTGGTTCCAGTTGGGGACTCTTGTCCGGTATTCATACAAAAAATATATATACATATATTTTTTAAAAAACGAGTGTGCTTTAGACCACACGACTAAAGTAAAACTTCACTAACTTATAAAAGAACATATGACATTGGGGTGACATATGGCCATGGGGTGACCTATGCCCCTGGGATGACCTACGACCGTGGAGTGACCTACGACCTTGGGGTGACCTACGACCTTGGAATGGCCGACGACCCTGGGGTGGTGTGTACGCTTTACCTTAGTTGTGCAGTATGGATCACCGTTCGCATCGATCACCGTTCGCATCGATTACCGTTCGCATCACACTTTTTCGTAGCGCATTTACCAGTTTACCCCCCCCCCCCTCCCAAGTCAAAAAGTTTTACTTCAAAAATATTATCGAAACGCAAAATGACATCTATATTTTTACTCCAACTATGCTCAGAATCTCTGGTAAAAATCCTTAGGGTACTTGCTGTTACACCCTGGTTACATAAGGTAGGTACAGCTTTTATTAAAAAAATCCGTGCCGTAAATATCTTGAATAATGAATTAATTAACCTAAAGTAATTGACCTTTAGAATAGTACATCGATATAGTTAGGTAGATGCCGACTAGGGTTGGTGTAAATCGTTATTAGCGCACGCTGCCTTCGATTAGCAGGAAGACTCAAATTAAAACTCTAGTAATTACCTGATGGTAAAAAAATCAGGTAACATGACGAAGCTTTTAATAAATTAAGAAGAACACGGTGTTAAAGTACCACCGGTGAATGCAAATAAGTCAAGTATAAAAGAGTCTTGAATAAATTTAAATAAATCCTGAAATTCAAACTTTAATAAATTATAAGTCTAAATCATAAGTCATGTGTACATATAAGAAAGTCTAAATAAGTGTTGAAAATATATCTTGTAATGTTCTATTTTATTACGGTTCAGTTTTATAGTGGATTTTTTGAAGTGAAAACTTCTTTAGCATAGTTGTGATTTGAAACTCGATGAAATGAAAAATTGCGACACTAAAAAGAGACAAACACATACATTTATAAGATTAAGCCTGCGAGAGAATATAGTATAAATGGTCTCCTCTTTGTGCGGTGTTTCCCCACTCTTGTCTACTTTAGTTTTTTGAAGATTTAACTTCCTCTGCGTGTGAACGGCAGACAAATTTATTATTTTTTTTATTATTTATTTACTTTTAAACCAGCTAAACTACTTATGCAGTTTGTCAGCAGGTACATATTGACAATATTAAACGGTACGTTTTCAAACGGTATATTTCTATAATAATTATGATGATAAATTAACAATTAGATCAATTGGTTAAATTAAAGGATTAGTACGAATATAATTACATGAATAGCAGTATAATCACATCAATGGTTTTATACGTATAGGTAGGGAAATGAGATATGACAAAATTATGAGTCGTAATGTAAATTCCAATTAGCAATAAAAGGGAATCTGTTATAATATCATTTTATTTAATAGCCATTTTCTAATATTATATTTGACTTCACCAGTATAAATGGTATTATTTTTAATTGTCATTGGTAGTTTATTAAATGTTTTGGGTACAATGTACAAGTAATTTAAAGTTCTTCTCCGTAATTATTGGTATGTATATTTCGGAACCACCAATCCTTCGTTTTGAGTGAATCTTGTATTATGTTTATGGTAAACATTTTCCCCATACAATCGAATTTCAAGGAATCGGATTTTATAACATGTCGATTTTCCATGTTATAAAATAATAATCCTCTTACAGATAAAACATTCAGAGACTTGTTATTAATTTAATGTATCTTCAGTGTGAATTGTATATTTATGGATTCAATGATTTTTTTAAAATTTAATTAAAAAATGAAGACAATATTAGCGAAACTCGATCGAAAATCTGGAGACATAATATTGTCTTCATTTAATTAGATATTATAATGCCTAATATTGTCTTCATTTAATTAAATATTATAATTTTAGATTTTACTCATAAAGTTAAAAATAAAAATGATATTTTGTTATTACTGTGGACTTGAACATTTTGCGTTACTTTTAGCGAAATTGGCGTTATTTTCATGTTGAATTTTTATGAAATGCGGTGTTATTTTTCAGCAAAAGTTTTGGTATTTTGTGGCGGAAATTGCTAAATTCACGTTATCGCTAACGTCAAATTTTCAATATACGGATAAAACAGAACAGTGATAAAACAGAACTTGATTAAATAATAGGTCAGTTATTTTAGGTGAAGTTAGTATATATTCGTATCACTTTTCTTCAATGTTCTGTTTTATCGTGTTACTGTGACTAATCGAACACTTAAAAAAATTATACTTATTTTAATAAATTGCTTCATCGCTGAAACAATGTTAGGAAAACCAGGTAGAAGAGCTAGCACAATAAATATACACCGGACGTGGACGGTTAAAATGCAATTTTGGGTTTTTTGATTTGAGTTAAACTAAGTATATAATAACTTTATTCTTCTGTCATGCGTAACGCCGCCTCCACGGCAAAACCACTTTTCAAAATAATGTGCAGTTTTTCACGAATAACAAAAAACAAGTACTTAATCATTTGATTTTCAACAATATGTGTTTTTTCGTCTTCTAGAAAAAAAGGTACATAATAAGTTTTCATGGAAATGACGATAGACATAAAACGTAATCCATTGCTTAAAAACGAAACTAAATTGCAAATTCTTTTTCTATGAATCTGATTTTACATTACTTCGGTGTGCATGACAAAATACAAATAAGGCACAATTGTTGTTGAATTCATTTTGACGAATTTTGAACCCGCGTCATCTGACCCACAATCAGATCCCGAATAATGATAAAAATTCTTTCACACATTCGTTTATTATTTATTAGTATATACAATGTGTTATACATCGCGTCATTTTGTGACCAGAATAAAACGATGAATGTTTGCGTAAAAATAAGGTCTAGGTATCTATAGGTCAACATTTTAATAATGGTGGTAATTTTAGATGGTACATTCGTTGATAGGTTTTGAGTAGCGAATCACGCCAATGTCTTCGCACTCCAGAACCACTTTTGGCCGTCTTCCAATCAAGAGAATAATAAATCAAAATTTCACTTCCCACGACATTGATGGGGACAATAACACAGGCGTGGACCAAGCTACCTGGTTCGTCGAGAATTTTGACATATACTCGTAAATACATAAAAAAAACGTTTTAAAATAAGTATGGGAATTAAAACGGAAAAGGGAAGGCTAATAAGAAAGCAACACCAACCTTGCGGCGTGGTCCAGATGCTTCGCACAATTGACTATTGTTCTTTGAATTTAGTCACAAAATTTATTTTGATTAGAATTTTTCCTGGTACGTAGACAGGATCATAAATACGATGTCTTTGTCAAGCGTTTCGGGAGATTTTGAACTGACTTATATTTTCCGGAACTGGCTACGAAAATCTATCAAAACAAATCGAACTCGGGTCAACAAACGACGAAAATAATAAACAAAATTGTAAAAAAATATACATGATTGCAATAATTCTTATTGACACATAATGAAACCTAAGGCTGGGCTCCACTGCGATTTGTGCAACTAAAAATTTAGTAACCAGGTAAGAAACTTAAATTTGGATTTGTCGCCGTAATAAACCGAATAATATTTTTTTATTCAAAAGTTGTAGCAAATATCTAGTACGAAAATGTGCTCTTTAATTTATTTGAGTCTTTAATTGTGATATATATATATAGGCATAAAAAAAATTAATTTGCGCGATTTTAGAGGCGACTTTGAATTTTTTGTTTTTGAGTTAATTATTATTATACATATAATCTTGCCGTATATACTGTGTAAACGTAATGAAAAATAAAATAAAGAAGACCCACTTTTGGTTAGGCTTTTTAATTCATGTGCGATAAATTTGTTTTCCCAAAAATTATTTTTTATAATCAGTTTTATATCAGTTTTTTTATGTTTGGTGACCTAGCTGGGGTGCCCGGGTTCATGATGTGAGGTTTGTCCGTATCTTGGCGGTGGATGCGTCTGCCCACCAGCTGCATGGCAGGACGGATCGGGAGAGAATGGTTGAAGGAGTCCCTCCTTTGACTTCTCCGTACTCTCTCAGAACATCGCCTTGCACCGCAGTGGGAGGGATGGATTCATACGTCTGTCACTCCTGGATACACTGACCTACCCCAGATTCCTACCCACCCCTAATACCCTTTTACTTCCCAGAACTTCCTCTCCTTCTTTTCCTAAAAAAGCCCTCCACACAGCATCCCCAAAGATGACATAGGCCCTGAGGGGAATTTTTTAATGGCCTGTATTGTAATTGGTTCCATATCAACTCAGAATAAAACCAACTCCTAACCACCGCTGAAAGGTCATTAAAAGCTACGAAAAAATAATTTTAAAATAGCCGGTAACTGTAACCTAACCAATTTTTAAAATATTTTTTTATCATTACTCTTAAATGACCTTTCTGAGGTGGTTCTGAGTTGGTATCATTCTGAGTTGGCAGGTCACCATAATAATTACAAAATTAAGATTAGTATGAAACTGGCCGAAATGGGCCGTGCATCGATTTTCCTCGAAGCACCAGGTACAAGACTAACAAGACACAGGCGGGTTTTAAACCAGATTTGATTAAAAAGCGATAAGAGCAGGTAGCCTCGAGGGAGGCTTTGCTAAAGCGCCACCGCTGCCGTATTCCTAAACCCATCTCAACCGTGTTTGCCCTAGTCACTCATCAGTGCCCATTTATTAATTACAAATATATGTATATATTTTTTATAAGTGTGACGGTTTTACAAAAGCCTTGAAAACCCCCTTGACGACGACACAGCAAATTAAGAAGCGAATCATTGAATGATGTAACACTGTTTCTTGTATATTCGATGCTTGATTCTAGAACCTAGACTACTACTACTATCCTACTGTATCATATATAATATGATACAGTAATAATTTTATGAATGTTAACTTTACTTTACCTAATGTGACTAAACCTGTCAATTTGACTGTCCTAGAACGGGAGACCATCCTAGTTGGACAGTCAAAGCTTCCGTAAACTGTGAATGTACTTTTATAACAAATAAATAAAAAAAATAATAAAAAAAAAAAAAAAAAAAAAAAAAAATAAATAAAATAAATAAAATAAATAAAATAAATAAAATAAATAAAATAAATAAAATAAATAAAATAAATAAAATAAATAAAATAAATAAAATAAATAAAATAAATAAAATAAATAAAATAAATAAAATAAATAAAATAAATAAAATAAATAGAATAAATAGAATAAACAGAATAAACAAAATAAATAAAATAAATAAAATAAATAAAATAAATAAAATAAATAAAATAAATAAAATTAATAAAATAAATAAATAATAAAATAAAAATGATTTTGAAATCATCAGCACTAGAAACTACCGGAATAAATGGATAGAGTGTAAAGAAGTACGTTTAAAAAAAAAAAGAATTCTTTACTTCAAAATCCAGAGTCCGCCCCTGTCTCTTGACGTTAAATTTCGTAATTGGAAAAGGCGATAAAAAGTTTTTATTTGATCTTGTTTGTCTGTTTAACTTCTACAAATTAATTAAGCACGTATTTATTTACAAGTTAGATACTTGATTTATTAAGTACGCATATAATGGAATGTAAATTTCTAACTTTGAAGTATCCACCTTGAAGTTTCCCCGCAAAGAGTGTATTGGCATAGAAGTGCATTGGCAAGAAGTGCAATGACAATATATAACGCGAATGTTAATGATATACTAATTCGAGGACGCCAAAGGAAGAAATCACACGATCAAGTGAATTAACTACATAAGCCAATTCATGTCAATAGTCAGAATAACAGAAGAGTACACAGTATACTTGCTTCAAAACAAAAACAGAAGAGTTTTGAAGCAAGTATACTGTGTACTCTTCTGTTATTCTGACTATTGACATGAATTGGCTTATGTAGTTAATTCACTTGATCGTGTGATTTCTTCCTTTGGCGTCCTCGAATTAGTATATCATTCACATTCGCGTTATATATTGTCATTGCACTTCTTCCTTAGAAAAGGTTTTTTCAAACCACTCTAATGTACTCGTAAATTAATAAATATGTTCATGTTGTGTTCTATTTCTATTTGAGTCAATCCACACTAATACATATTAATAAATTTAATATATTTATGTTCTGTTCTATTTCCACATATTTAAATCCAAATTTATGTATATTAATAAATATATGCATGTTCTATTCTATTTCCACATGATTCAATCCACACTAATGTATATTAATAAATATATTCATGTTATGTTCTATTTCTACATGATTCGATCCATACTAATGTATATTAATAAATATATTAATGTTGCGCTCAATTTCTACACGATTCATTATTTATTAATATACAATTAAACCTTATTATATATTAATAAATATATTCATATTATGTTCTATATCCACATGAAAAAAAAACGATATTATTAAATAATATCATACCATTCAACGTTTACTGAAATAGGACAATTATTTTATTATAAATATATCTAGCTTTTGCCCCCGGCTTCGCTCGGATATTCGTCTCCCCCCCCACTCCCCGCTCTTTCCCCCTGCACTACCCCTCCCCCTCCCCCAATCAATCAACAATCAAATAAGCTCCGTTTCGCATTCATAATATTAGAATAGCTGTTGGCATAGGTCAAAATGTAGATTAGTACCTATTTTATATTTGCATCTATCTCACTAAATATTCATATTAGAAAATTCATATTTGAATTTTCGCTATCAAAGAAATCTCCTGACAGCTTACGTCAAACATTTACTTAGCAACACGCTTTGCCAATAAACGTATAATAAATAATTTCATAACGCCACAGCTAATTCATAACGCCAGAGCTTACCAATATATTACTGCTATGTTACTCGCAAATAATGTAGGTTTCGATTAGTGAAAGAATTTTTATATTCCATTCGGTATTTATTGCGTGAAAGAGTAAGGACCATCCATACAAACTTTCGCATTTATAATATTAGTAAGATTATAGTTGAATTTTGAAATTTCTAGGCAACTATTCTGTGAATAGATACATATAACCAGGGCAGATAGTTTTACTTAAAATTAAAATTAGAAAACCGACATAATTTTTCTATGAAAAAGAAAAGTCGAAAGTGGATTACTGGGAAGTTTTAACTGATGAAATTATTACAAAAATAATACTTTGAGTCTTTAATCTCGGAATGGGTTAATATTTATATTTGTAAGATTTATGGAAGAAATATTGTAGTAATGGAATACACATACACATTTGTTTATGTTATACGCCTAAGCGGGATTTTACAAATATAATAATTTTGTGAAACAGTAATCATATGCTAAGTATTTAAAATATTTAGAACCCATGCAGAAGAATAAAGGGAGATAAAAGGAGATAAAGGGAGATAAAAGCGATGTATCAAATTACAGACCAATATGTATATTGTCCGCTATTCCCAAACTCTTTGAATCATTAGTCCTAGATGTCATTACAAAACAAATCAGTAATATAATAGTACCCAATCAGCATGGCTTTATCACAGGTAGAAATACTTTGGGTAACTTACTCATTTATGAAAATTATATAACTGATTCCTTTGTCCTTAAGCATCAGGTAGATGCGATATACACAGATTTTTCCAAAGCTTTTGATAAAGTTAGACCACATATTCTAGTACATAAATTAAGTATGTTGGGCTTTAAAGGAACCCTATTGATCTGGATTAACAGTTATCTTAGTAAAAGAAAGCTCTGTGTTAAAATAAATTCTGTAGAATCTTACATCTTCGAACCCACAAGTGGGGTTCCCCAAGGATCTCACCTAGGACCAATTCTTTTTCTATTATTTATAAATGACATTGTTAGTGTATTTAAAGACGTACAAATCCTTCTCTTCGCTCATGATTTGAAAATGTATAAAATGATACGTAGTATAGAGGATTGTCATATTTTACAATCAAATTTAGATAAATTGTATCATTGGTGTGTGATCAACTCGTTATTTCTTAATATTCAAAAATGCCAAATTATTCGTTTTCGTAAAATCCAAAGTCATGTTACCTATGAATACTCTTTAAATAATGTAAAATTGACACCAGTCGCTCAGATCAGGGGCTTAGGTGTTATATTTGATGAAAAGTTAACATTTACTCTGCACGTAAATGAAATAACAAATAGAGCTTTAAAAATGCTCAGGTTCATATGCAGAACAGCAAGTGGTTTCAAGTCACTAGAATGTTTAAAAACATTGTACACTTCTTTAGTAAGAAGCCAGGTAGAGTAAAATTCGCCAATTTGGTCCCCAATGTATAAAATCCATTCCAACAATATAGAAAGGGTACAGCACAAATTTCTAAGATTTATTAACTTTAAGCTAAATATTCCAATTCAAAATATTAGCTATGTCCTTTTGATGAAACAACTCAACATAATTACGCTGTCAGATAGGCGGATCATCTTTGACCTTGTACTATTAAATAAAATTATTAATAATTGCATTAACAACCCTGAAATTCTCTCCAAAATAAAATTTTACATACCGACCAGAAATACGAGACAAAGTGCTACCTTTTTCTGTGACAATTTCAAAACAAATAAATAAAAAAATAATTAAAAAAATATGCTAAAGTTGATTATTATTATTGGGGTATGTTATTGTAGACTTCTTATGACTACACTTCGCGCAGTTGAACAGTTTTAGCATATTATATGTATTCCGATATAGTGTTTTCTATTTACTTCGTACGAACACAATAAATGCATATTAAATAATAATTCAGCTGAATCGTTTTCATTAAGGCGATCCACTAGTACAGGAAAAAATCGAAATCGGAATTCACGCCCTTTTATGGGAGGAGTTTAAAAATACTTGAGAAAAAGCTTTTGGAAAGGTTGGAAAAGATATTTGAGATTTTTTTTTACATGTTGATTTCGTAATAAAACGGAATTTTTAAAATGATTTCACGAAAATAAGCGGCGCGGAGCATAATACGTCTTCTCTCCGCTCCGTTCGGAGGAGTAATGACAGAAAATCGGGGCGGCTGCCAGTCGTTCTTCGGTGGACGGTATAAGGTTCACTTTGATATAACAAATTCGTCGACTGCCGTATTGTCGCCGTGATGTCAAAAATACCAACGCGAAAATGCATATTATATTTTATTTTGTCAGGTTCGGGCGTAAATATCATTTTTTTTCGCGATAATTATATAAGAAACTGAATTTGCCACATTATGCAATAAAACCATATCCGAAAAAGTGTTTATAAGTAGGAGAGTTTTCAGTTAAAAATGTTTTTTATAGACCTAATACTTTATTTTCTACACGCAGTATTTTAATGAAGCATCTGTAATACTTCTAAGCGGTCAAATTTTCAAAACTAAAACATACGATTTTGTATGATTTTGCATTATTTAGTATGGCTTCATCTTAAGAAGCTTTCGTGATGTTAAATGTAAACATATGTAGTAAACGACAGCTCGTATAACGCTTCCTTAGAAGGCTTATTAATGAATAAAACGGCATCACTCTATCATTACTTTTTTCTTTAAAGTTTATAAGTAAAAACTGTCTACGATACATATTATTTTATAATTATAATAATAATATTTTGGTAATACATTTTGCAGCGACAATGTCTAAGAAGTTGGTACCAAACCAACACTACATGACACTTTTTATCTATTTATTGTTTAGTTACATGGTATTATAATACAATTCAATATATTACAATTCAAATTTTAACCCCACATAAGTCTGTGTTGAGGTTAATAATTTTATAAAGTAATAAAAATAAATCAAAATGATAAAGGTATTGAAATAACAAACATTAATGTAACAATATTGTTAGATTAATGTTTCTTACGGGAATGGGTACCTACTAAGCTGAAGCAAGTTAATTAATTATAATTTAAAGGGGTGTTGAAATGCCACTTTGTTGAGTTGGTGTGGAACCTATAAACGGTGCCTGGACAACTCAATCATGCAACTTCAACACCTCCTTTGAAGTCATCAAATGTGATGAAAAAAATTGGTTAAATAATTCACTTTAGGTCAGATTATGGGCTATTTTTCGATTTTTTTTTTCATAACTTTAGGAGTGTTGAAATGTCACTTTGTTGAGTTGTCGTGGAAGCAATGTAAACATGTAATGAACATGTATTGAAATTTAATTTGATAAAAAAATATTATGCTATTAATTTCAAAAGAACTAATATTAAAAATAATACTTGTAAATGTAGGTGTAAGTGAAGGGACGTACTTTTTTAACATTCTCTCCCCACAGGAGGCCCGGAGGAAAAAAAAATCCCTCATGGCCTATGTCATCTTTGTGAATGTTTGTGGAGGGTCTTTTTACGAAAAGAAAGGGAGAAAGTTTTAGGAAGGAAAAAGGTATGAGGTATGGGTAGGAATCTGGGGTTCAATGTGTTGAGGAGTGACGAACATATGAATCCATCCCTCCCACTGCTGTAAGGCGATGGAGAGGTTAAGAGGTTTTCCTCAACCAGTCTCTCCCAATCCGGCCCGCCACGCTGTAGTTGGGCAAAAGCATCCGCCGCCAATACCAGACAAATCACACCCAGTACCGGATTATCCTTTAGGCAGAGTAGGCAACTGCCTGGGGGCCCCACGCCCCGAGAAAAAATGACTTGCGTCAATGGTGAGCAAGTACTTACTGTCAATTAGTGAGCAACTCCGGCACCGATTTTGGAAAAAGTCAGCTTTCAAGATGTTTTAAATTTTTGTTTTTTATTAGTAACATTTACAGGTTAATAACATTACATGCATTAAAGAAAACAACAAATTATAATAATTAGGTTATAACCCAATAACTAATGTTCACATCATGCACAAATAATAAAAAAGTCAATAATTAAAATAAATATTTAAACGTAGTTGTATTTTACTTTCCTTCTATTCATTAAGCAGCATTACTTAGTATCAATAAGGATTTGATTGTAGGTGCCGTGTGATTTGTTTTGGCATTTGTTTTGTTTGAGTTTTTTGTTTTTTGTTTTTATTTCTAATTATATGTTTAAAATATAAATGTTGTACAAGCTTTAGTGTGCACTACCTATCTGCTTGCTAAAATTCTTTGTTTCTCTTCATACCAAGGTTGTCTGGAAGAGATCACAATAGTGATAAGACCACTCATTCTACTGTTTTTTTTTAACATATTTTTGTTTTTATGTGTGTGCCCTTTTATGTGTAATAAACAGTTTTTGTATTGTATTTTATTCGTTTAGTTTTTTTATTGAATGGGGTGATGGCATACCTTCGTGATGTTGTTAAAAAATAGATTAATTATTAATAAAATTACATTGTGGTAGAAAAAAAAATTGGAAGTTAGAAAAGGGTAAAGTGCAGTGGCGGACTAAGCCCGTCAGAGGCCCGGGGCGGCAAAGCAGAATGAATCCCCCCCTAGTTTAAGAAGTTGATGTAATTTTACAAGCTTTTTATTCAGTTCTGCTTCAGTCTCTGAGTCTGGGGGGCCTCCATAGACCTCCATGTTCCCTTGATCAAATCCTAAATAAGGCTTTAAGGCACCAGGACACTGTAAAAAAAGTATTTTTTTAAATTCATTTTCTGATAGATGCATTTGTTAATAAGCTCTCACAAAATGTTTGAAGGAAATTCGTAAAATTGACGGAGATACAGCAATTTATATTAACAGTTTTAAACAGTTTGTATGTTGAATTATCCTTCAGCAAAACTTTGAATGCGTTTTTCTCGAAATTACGTTTTTCAACCTAATTGACAACATATTAGAAAAACTATACATCCGATTTGCACGCACTAAGTCTTAAACTGTTAGAAAATCCAGTCACTATGGAACCACTTAGGGATTTTATTATAAAGGGTCCCCCTCTATTTTTATTTTATGTGATTTTTTTTTTAATATGTCGTCAATCAGGTTGAAAAACGTGTTAAAAAAGTTTCGAGAAAAACGCATTCATAGTTTTGCCGAATAATAATTCTACATAAAAACTGTTTCAAACGGTTTCACATAAAATACTCTATCGCCGTCAATATTGCGAATTTCTTTAAAACATTTAGTGAGAGCATTTTTAACAAATACATCTTTCAGAAAATGAAATAAAAAAAATTATGATGTTTTTTATCATGTCCTGGCGTCTTAAAGCCTTGTTTAGGATTTGATCAAGGGAACAAGAGGCACCCCCCAGCCCCCCCCCCCCCCCCACCGCCGTTAGTCTGCCAGTGGTAAAGGGGCCCCGAGACGTGCATTGCCTAGGGGCCCCGACATGGTTAATCCGGCCCTGATCACACCCCGTGAACCCGGGCTTATTTGACTTATTTTAACCAGTGTTTCCTGACATTATTTGGAGTAAAAAAAGTCTGCCTCCGGTGACTTTTTTCATGTCTTTTAACAAAAAATTTTCCACATGTCATCACTGGTCACTCAGCCTAGTAACCACCTAACCCCTCACACCGCCCCTAACTGAGAATACCTACTGATTTTTTATGCTTTAGTTGAGACCAAAATTTTACTCCAAACAATGTCACGAATCAAAGTAACAGCATGTATATAACATGTATTATGTTATTAATTTAATAGGATAAAGATGGAAAAAAATACTATTAGTAGGTACCTATCTACAAGGTGTGTTTTCCATGACAGAAGAAGTAACTTGTCACAATGGCAAATGATAAAGCTTTTAGATTGGGATGAATCAAGAATCGTGACTGCACAGTCGTGAGTCAGAACAAATAACCGAAGCTAATGCCAAAAATGACATGTCAATCATAATACATAAATTAAGTAGGTTCACTCTGATCCCATTCGTAGACTTATTATTCACATTACTGCCTATCCCAGAAAATAAAATAATTATGTAGCATTTCGAAATTTAGATCATCGATACAATCATTGGCGTACCGTGAAATTTATAGTCTCCCAGCCAACATTTAAAAATAACATTTTTTTTAAAACTATCAGTGTCAGACGTTTTGAATGCGAGTACATATAGCATAATAATTCCAACTACCCGGAGCTAGGGGCAATGTTTTTGCGGTGGGGACTGGACGGAGATGGGAAAGAAGAAGAATTTAGACGTGGTCAATAAACGAAGTTAAGATAATTTTAGCAATAAACTTCAGAATTATCAAACGGAAGTAATTCATACGATCGTACATGAATGCACGAGCATAGAATATAACGGAAGGAACTCCTATCCTTATCCTATATTCCTCTTCCTCTTTAATTTACCTACTTATTAGCTTAAGGCATAATAAATCTCTTATCTCTTATCTCTTATCAAGTCTAGCATAAGAAACTTTTTGTCTTCTTGAAACCTCTTATTATTTAAACAAAAATATCATTCAATTATTAAAAGCTGTTCGTTTCTTATTATTAAAAAATAAATACATTTTAAGCCACTTTTCGACACTGGATGGTGTCTTTCGCCAGGACATACGGATATAAATATTATTAGCGAGTACCCGGCATGTTCTCAATTTGGGAGGCGGGAATGGGTACTACCGCCCCGGAAACCTTTATTGGGTAACCAACACCTCTGCCGTAGATCACCCCCAGTGGTTCGCTACGTTTGGTGATTTAGCAGGGGTGCCCGGTTCATGGGGTGAGG
The DNA here is from genome assembly GCA_917563855.2 of Limnephilus lunatus. Lineage (NCBI taxonomy): Eukaryota > Metazoa > Arthropoda > Insecta > Trichoptera > Limnephilidae > Limnephilus > Limnephilus lunatus. Next base: position 59,406,760 of record OU830592.1, read on the forward strand.
TTTGTCTAGGTATTGGAGGTGGATGACCAGGACACACTGAACCCCAGATTCCTACCCATCCCTTACCTCTCCTTCCTTTCATAAAAAAACCCCTCCATAGAGAGCATCCACAAAGATGACATAGGCCCTGAAGGAAATTATTTTCCTCAGGGCCTACTGTGTGGAGCTCATATAAAGATAAATAAAAAAATAATACAACATTATGTTTGAAAAATTAACAAATCTTTCAATGAAGAACGGTATAACCTTATATTAAGAGCGTATAATCTGAGAAAACCAGAAATATGTCATTTTAAAATCAGTGTTTAGACGTATTGACTCTTTTTCACAAAAAATTATAAATTGATTTCGAAAGATTCTTCTTTTATCTTTATCTAGTAAGCGTATGTTTTAAATTTTGAGAAAAAATGTTAATTTTTGGTACAATAAGGTTCTACCATAAGTCGTTGGCAGATTGTTAAATTTTCAAAAAAGATTTTGAATTATACAACACCCATTTCAAATCATATAATAATGCAGTAAAATAAATTAATTCATTATCTGGTATGTTGCGGAATTTTAATTTTAGTTTAAATAAAATCATTAAAAAATATATACGTACATGTGTTTCTACACGAAAATTGGTCCGTTTGTGTATTTATTTGCGCACTTACAGATTAATATATTTCAGATTTTTTAAAATTATTATTTTGCTCAGATATTATTGTAAAATGATAGATAAATATTTATGATCAAAAAATAATTACAAAAAGTTCATAATTTTAATAGTTTTATCAACACGCTTTTCAGCATTTTTTGGATGTAGGTATAAATTAAAGCAAATTTGGAATGAAATAAAATCGATATTGAGCTATAATTTTAAAAAGCTGGTACGGAAAGTAATTATTTTTTCTCATTGGAACCGCCCTGTACGATCGTAAGAACATCTTTCGACGAAATGTGGATTTTCGGCTGCTGGCTGGTTAAACGCTCTTAACACAAAAAGATTTTTTTTTTCTAAATTTAAAATATAACTATATTAGATAATATAACAATCTTTCGAAAACAAATTATATATGTATTTTGTAGAAAATAGTCGATACATCCAGAATTTGGTTTGAAAAATGACATATTTCTGGTTGTGTCTCGTTATTACCTCTTAAGAATCCATAGTTAGCATTCAAAAGTACTAAAAAAGGCGGTTTAAAAGGGATATATGTAAGTACGAATGTTAGAGGGAGCGCGCAAATTAAAAAAAATATATATTATTAAGCGAAAATTATGAAAATATTTAATAAATCACAACTTGTTTAAAATAGATTAAACATCTCTCGACAAATGGATCGACCCATAAAAGGTCGTGTGTGATCAAAAGTTTAAGTTTACCCGCCAAGATGTCTCGCGTAACTTCAAGGTACTCGTGAACCTTTTATACAAAGTAACGAGTAATTAAAGGATAGTTAGTGTCCATTGGAACTATTATTATTGGAATAATAACCATAGCTACTGTTATAGTTTGTACGTTTAAGTTACTTCTGTTTTTACGATTATTGAACTGTCTACTTGTGTAAATTAACTGTACCCACCCAATAAAGACTCATTGTGCTTACAGAAGTAAAGCGTGGACTGATTTAATTTAATTACCCCGCTATAAAGGAAATATGTTATAAATCGGTAGAAATTCGCAATGCGGGGGTTAAAACCTTTGTTTATAAGAGTGGGTGAATTGAAAAAAAGTAAGTATACAAAAGGCATCCCCACCCAGGCATCATTGGTACAATTTTCCGCTTATAATGATGGCAGTAGGAGTAATTCAAATGTTGACAGGTCTTTTTTTATGATTTAAATTTAAAATATCTTTTTAAAAGAAAGACATACATTCCCGTTTTACGAAACTGACAAAAATCTCGTACCTACTACCACCACAGTAAGCAAAATGTTGAACAAAATGGTGTAAATCTTTGAAAAATGGTGTACAAAATACTTAAACCGCAGCTCCCCGAATTTCTACCGATTTCTTAAATATATATTATTTTTTATGATAATATCTATCCATGCCGAAACGCAAATTATATTAAATTCCCTCGATAGAAAAAAATCGTAATTATTATTTTCACGTCTGTTTCAGTTATTTTACAGGTTATATGTATGAAAAAACTCACAGTGTCTCTTTAAATGCTGTTTTAACGCTTAATGGGGTATTTCCACGAACGAGGGATTCCGTTGAAAATGTACGGAATATTTAAAGACCATTTTTCTGATTTTAATCATCCTACTATAAATGTTTGTTTTTCATGTTTTCATTCAACATTATTGATTTTAAAAACGCTCGAAAACTGACAAAATCAAAACGGCCCGTTTTTTCAAATGGGTTTGTGACGTCGCAGGCTACGCCCGGCTAAACCAGCACAAATAAGCACTGTCAGGGAGCGTCCGCACTCACGACGATAGCCACGCCCCAAAATATCGTTTTAGCGGTGACTTAAAAACGGTAAACTTCAACTCGCTCTAGAAAATTTATTCGTCAACATAAAAATAAAATAAAAATGCTCTAATTATCGTAATTTTTTGCTTAATTTTTTTAAGCAATAAACAAATTACATGGAAATACCCCATTAGGCGCATGGGGTCAAGACTATTTATAATTGAAAACAAAATACGTTAAGAGTTTTGGAATGCGACAGCGCTCTCTCTAGCTTCCTACCCTTCAGCGGGGTATGCAAATCCGTCGCGGGTAGAAAGCCAACTTGTACGCACGTGTCGCTGCTGTCTTGGGTGCTGACCCCATGCGACCAATTACGTAACAATTTTTATACTAAATTACGTAAAAAAAAATGTACCAAAAGTACCAAAGTGCCAAAAGTGTGGTAAATTTATTTGTCAGGAACACTTCAGGGCTTCTTGTATTGGTTGCAGTATTGATGAATCTACTGACGAGTCTGAATATATATTTTTAAGTTGATCTCGATTTGTAGTTTTAAGAGAGATTGGAAGCTATTTTATTTTTTAGTTGTTTAGAGTCAAAGTTATGTTTTTGTTTCTTGATGTTAATTATAATAAAGTATTTTAATATTTTTACAATACAAACTTGGTTGTATTTCTTTCTTCCACTCCGTTTTCCATTATTTCTTTAGGGTCAGTAGTGACCCCATGCGACTAATTGTGTGGGTTTCTTAATGCGCCTAATTAAGGGTTAAACAGCCCCCAAGAGATTTTTGCCCTGTTTTAAACAAGTCGTGTTTTATTAAACGTTTTCACAATTTTCGCTTCAATTTTACCGTTTTAAATATTAGCGCACTCTCTCCAACATTCGTAATTACATATCTCTCCATCTTCTTCTTTTTGAGCGGAGATACGGCGCCTTAGTAAGTAATAATAAGAAAGCGTTTCTCCCAGGACCAGATATCGTGAGATGTATCGGTATTGTATTCACGTAGCGATACATTTAGGATTATTTTAGACTTGTATTGCAACGCATTGACAATGAGATGATGTATTCCATTGTGGAGATTAAAGTGATATACAATGAGACACGAGAGCAGGCCGGAATGCAAACACACCTTGTGACGAAAACGGAATATGAATAAGAGATCATTTGACAAAACACAGCGGTGTACACTGTAACAAATCCATTGTACACGAGAACAATCATTGCACGAATACAGAATACACGACTCTTAGGATGGGCATATGCTGAATGCTGAGACGCAGACCGCGCAGCTCAGTGCAGAAAAGGGCAACGCAGATTTTGTAATGTACGAACGTGTAGAGTACGCGCCATATATAAATGCCGACCTTAACTTGATGCGATCCATTCTCGCGTAGGTACAGTCATTTTGCTGACTTTACAATGACGGGTGCCGACCTATAAGAGAATTCATTCTGTTTCCGATTGCCGCCGATCTAACAGCTCACGAATTGTTTCGTGATCGTTACCCACTTTCCGATAACTAATATTGTTCAATTATATATAAAAATATAAAAATGTTTTTTTGTGTGTATGTCCGCTATGCGTTGCTATATTAATCATATGAGATGTTTCAAACTTTCAAAATACCCTTTTTCCACCCTCGCAAAGTTTTCTGGATTATTACAAGCAAATGACAATACATCTGAATTTTTTTTAATCATTTGAAAATTACATTTTTTAAAACATCGATTGTTCAATGAAAATTCAATCAAAATTTAATATTCGAATAAACTTTTTAAATTAATTAATTGAAGTACTCACTTATGGTACCTACTGATCAAAATCGAGTACTTTGAATCTAATTGAAAATTATATTATTTAATTAAATGAATACAATATAAGCGAAACTAAATCGAAATTTGGAGACCGAAAAATCAGAAAAAGATATTGGTTCCACTGGGACTCGAACCCATTTAATTAAATATTATAATTTGAGATATTACTCATAAAGTTTAAAAAAAAAATTAAAATATAATATTATTTTAAATAGTTACCTATGTTTGGTACCAAATTTGATTGATTGTTCTTATAATATACAAAAATGAACTATTGTTAAAAACGTGGCTACTGGAATCAGATTTTCTGTATTAACTGACTACTCGTGCATTTTTAATTTTTTTTAGACGTTGTCTTAATATTTTTTATAATGATTTGTGTTTTTATTATGTACTCGTATTTTATTGAATTGTAATATTTTTTTCTTCTATTGTAAGACATTTTATACTGTACTATGTTTTTGTCCACACTATTTTCCTGCCGACAAGCTACTTGCAGTAGCTTTGTAGCTGTAATGTAAACAAGAAAAATCCTATTTTCTATAATAAAAATAAAAAAAATGTTTGTAAAATGTAAAAAATTAAAATTTATAAAAAAAAATGCAATAGGTGGTACGCGAGCATTTTGAAATTATGAATGTACCGGGACTGAATATATTGAACGCGGGAGAGGGGAGAGGATCGCGGTAGGGTGGTTTGTGGTAGAGTGGAGAGTGAAGGCGGGGAAGGTGGAGGGGAAACGCGTGAGAGGAAGGGGACATGGGAGGGGAAAGGGAGACGGAAGGGGAACGGAATGAATGTGAAAAGACACGCAGGGAAAAACAATTATTTTATTTGTGGTATAGCAACGCATCCCGGGAACTCGCTAGTTGTTTAATAAACCTGCAAGTAAAGAGCAATGCTTATTTGATTTACATACACAATACACTACCAGTCCCCATAGATATAAATGTATTATATTTAGAAATGTCGATGTTTATTTCAAATAAAATCACTTCAAAGATAATTTTATCTAACTTCCAAAATGGTATTTCTTTTTATGACAACTTCAAAAAATAAGAAATACATCACATTTAAAATAGACCGTAAGCATTCAGAATTTTTTTGAAATTGTACCGCTTGTTTTGTAGGTCACAATATTTTAAATACTGAAGAGTGAAGGTGATGAAGTAGCAATTTATCTTAACGATATTTGGTACCACTTTCCCATACTTCCCCTGTTCATATTCCCCAGTCACACGAGCTGACGTCGAGCGCTCGTTTTCAGCATACAAATATGTTACAAATCCTCGCCGACAAAAGGTCTAACAACTCTAAAGATCAGGTCGCCTAAAAAATCAAAAGATTACCACCGCGAAATACGTCGTTGCTTACTAAAATATTTCGCGTAATGAAAAAAACGAGAACAATAAGAACTAAATATTTTAGTGTTTTATTTTTCATGCACAATTATAGAGGCGGGTATGGGTACCGTGGCCCCGGGAACCATTTATTGGATAATCAACACCTCTACCATAGGTCGCCCCAAGTGGTTCGCTACGTTTGGTGACTTAGCAAGGATGCCCGGGTTCATGGAGTGAGGTTTGTCCAGATCTTGGCGGCACCTGCTGCGTGGTGGGCAGGATCGAGGGAGACTGGTTGACCAATGTCTTTTATTCTCTCCAGCTAGACCCATCGCCTTGCACCGCAGTTGAAGCGGTGGTTTCTCACGTCTGTCACTCCTTGACACGATGACCCCAGATTCCTACCCACCCCTTAAACCTATTTCCTTTCCAGAACTTCTTCTCCTTCTTTTCTTAAAAAAACTCTCCACACCGCATCCCCTAAGATGTAATAGGCTCTGAGGGAAATTATTTTTTTCAGGGCCTCTTGTATGGAGCTAATGTAAAACAAATGCAAATCTAACAGTTTTTAATTCATATATTTACGTCGGTACCTGCACAAGTTCGGGAAGAAAAATTATAACAGTATATATTATTTATTTTATAGTTTAAATTTTTTTTGGTTCTTACCTAGAGCATTGCGTACTTTTCATACCTTTCTATATTTAATACTTTTTGAGCTTTTTATTCTTTTTTGGGTATTGTTTATAGATTCTACTTTTTACTATTTTATTTCTTACCTTTTTATTTTTTAATACTTTTTACTGTTTTACATTTACTTTTGTTACTTAGGTTACGGTTAGGTTAAATAAAATTATTGTTCACTTCGGTAAAATCGGCTTCCTTTGATCGGTAGAGGATGTCCGTCGGTATTGAAAACCCAAGAGTCCAATGATATCAGTGAGTCGTGGGAGTAAAGCAAGTAGAGATACTGAAAAATAATATAAGTATGAAAAGAAGGAAATAAACTAGGACCTCCATTCCTTCCTCCGTGACTAGGACTCTTCATGGGCATTGACGTTTTACATTTAGATGAGACACGAAGCGAAAAACTAGTTCCATTTTTTTACTCCAATTTATTGACCTCCAACGCTCCATTCAACTACTGAGTACGATCGCCGCGCACCGTTTCTCTCTTGCTATAATTAGTCCAGTCAAGATCTACATCCGCGCTTGCAAAAGGTCTAGTCATTCTGATTTTTTTATATGTTGTTAGGACCTAAACCAGTATTAAAAAAAAATTGCAACTTCGAAAATGCTGTGCGAGCGGCGGTGGACCCAAAAAACCAGGAAATTTTCGGATTTTTTTCAGTTTTTTCTGAATATCTCGGTGAAAGAAGGGTCTGACCGGTGTAGTCAGTAGACATACTTTTAATAGACTAAATTTCTATAATTTGCGACCAACGCGAGCTATATACAGCCATTGGTTTCCAAGATACAGTTCTTCGAAAATAGGCCATTTTTTTCCAAAAAGTGAAATTTTTTCGAAGTGTTCACTTATTTTGTAAAATAATTTCTAAAATACGCACCCCACGTCAAATATTATATGAAATAAAGTTGTTGTAAATTTAATTAGCTTTCATGTGTGACGTAATTCCCGATAGATGTATTATCTTTTTTTTTAATCAAAAATGCGTTAACAATAAAATAAAATAAATTGTAACTATTTGATAAATAAAGCCATAAAAAGACGTGAGAACAGTTTTTTTGCATTTCCCCCAAAACCCACTTATGACTGTTTTTGGTTATCTGGCGTTCTTGAGAGAACCGTTAGGTCTACAGATATCAATCTAGTCTTAAATGAAAGCTAATTAAATTTACTACACATTTATTTCAAATAATATTTGACGTGGGATGCGTTTCTTAGAAAATATTTTATATTATATAGCTCACTTTGGTCTAAAATTGTAGCAAATTTAGTGTACTTTAAAAGTATGTACACTAACTATACCGGTCAGACCTTCCTTCACTGAGATATTGAGCAAAAACTGAAAAAAATCCGAAAATTTTCTGGTTTTTTGGATCCACCGCCGCTCGCACAGCACTTTCGAAGTTGCAAAATATATATTTTTTAATACTGGTTTAGGTTCTAACAACATTTAAAAAATCCAGAATGACAGGACCTTTTGCAAGCACAGCCCCCTTTTCATGTTTAACTTGACTGGACTAAATAGTGTAAAACGTTTTACTAGAAATTACGCTTATAATTGTATGGCTCCGTGTTTATGAGATATCATAGTTCATAATATACAGGGTGTTAAGGGACGTACTTGACTTCATCCAGTGATTCTTGATTATTTGGAGTAAAAAATGTAAATGAAATTTTAGTTTCCGGTGTCTTTTTTTTAAGTAAAACTTCTATAGGACCGTTGTTATTTGAAAAGAAAAATAAAATAAAATTATTAAGCTAAAAATAGCGACACTAAAAAGAGATAAACACATACATCTAGGATTTAGCGTGCGAAAGAATGAGATAGTATAATCGGTCTCCTCTTTGTGCGGTGCTTCGTAGCTTCCCCACTCTTGTCTACTTTAGTTTTCTGAAGGTTTCACTTCTAACGCGTGTGAATTGCACGCTCTGATTTTATTTATTTTTTCCAATTTTTTTTCTTCAAAATCAAACCAAAAAAAAACTTCCGTATGCTGCCACTGGTCACTCGGCCGAGTAAGCGCCCAACCCCTTACCCGGCCACTAACTGTCTAACAACTACTATTTGTTTATGTTTTGGTAGAATAACAAAAAAATTAAAATGTCAAAAATGTCGCCGGACACCAACGTTTTATTTACATTTTTTAGTCCAAATAACGTCAGGAATCACTGGTTAAAGTAAGTCAAGTTATATTGTAATATAGAACTCCTGTTACAACCAAAGTCATCAAAATCGGCAAACTACGCCATTTTAATTCTTCTGACATTATTTAACGGTTAATATTTTTTTTTAAATATTGAAGTAGAAGATAATACTAAATCTAAACGAAAAATGATACAGAACAAGACACAGAGAAATAAATAAGTAACGGTCGCAACTCGAACCCAGGATCCCTTTTACCGGGACATAAGGCTATAACCAACTCGGCCATAAATCTCGGTAAATTTCATTGCGAATAACCTTCAAAAATTATTCCAAAAAATGGAATAATCAAAATTTCTCTAAATTTCGATTTACGATGACGTCGAATTTGATGGAAGTCGAATAAAAAACGCCTCAAAAATAGGTGCAGGCATTTTAAATAGTAATCAAACGCCGAATTATAAAAAAAAATATGCATTGAGCGAGTAAAATATTATTTTTATTGAAATATACAGAAAAAGATACGGTCACATCTATAGGAATTGAACCCAGGACCTTAGCCTTGCTGAGGCGGATGCTCTAACACTGAGTTAATGGGACCCTATCCCCCTCGGTCATATTTAAGTACATTATCATACTTCCACTAAGAACTACCAAACTACCAACATTATATTTATTTTCTTAACGCACGTTTTATTGGCTGCTGGTGATGCAAGCAGGCGAAGTATGACACGGTTAAATACGACCGAGGGGGATAGGGTCCCATCGGCTCAGTGGTAGAGCATCGCCCGGCAAGGCTAAGGTCCTGGGTTCAATTTCTAGACGTGACTGTATCTTTATCTAATTTTTATGTTTTTTCGAAAAAAAAGAAAAAAATTGTAATAGGTATGTACCTTCATTATTGTTTTTTTTATTTAATTGTTAAAATATATAAACAATAAGTGAATAAAATAAATTACCTTCAATGTTTTACCTAAAAAGTAGTTGTGAGAGTACCGTTCGTGAGGGTGGATGTTACTGCCGTGCCGCTGGTGGTGGAACTGGAATTTGGAACGCGTTGTAAGACAAATGAATTAACAATTGTATTTTAGATTATGGGCTTACTATTTTATAAATTTTGCCAGGATTGCTTCCTTGGCTGGCGCCCTTTTACTTTAGTTAGAAGCATCATAGTTTTGACGGCATTTTAAATAATTATAATTGCGTCTTCAACGCACATGTTACCACATTATTACTAACAGTAATATCATTATTTCTGTCACGCCCTGACTATAGGATCTTTTGCTCTACCTTATATTGCATTATTATGTTGCACCACAATAAATGTTAATTTCCTATTGCAGACTTTTATTTAAATATCGTGTACTACCCTCATGGCTAGTAATCATGTTACAAAATGTTACTTGTATATCATCTTTGGGCGAGTCCGAAAGGAACACATTCTTAATTCCCGTGTAGCCGCCATCCACACGACAGTTCTTCTCAATGGCCTACAAATAAATAAGCTTGGATACATATTTTATTGCATTAAAACAAAGAACAAATACGAAAATAAGAAATGCGATGTGGGCGCGTTCATGATCCAATCGGGATAAATTCAGACATCCAGGCTTCCGGTAGGTATAAAATCAAAATCAAATGGCGGAATATGATGTCAGGTAGTGAAAGAGACACAGTTAGACAATGTTAATTGGCTGTCTCGATCTAATAGTCAAAATATACTAAATAAATGGTTTCTGTTCAAATCTACGGAAGACATTTTTATTTGGAAGTATGTGTGTGTTATCTATTTAGTGCAAAAAGCATGAGATAAACTTACATCCATTTTTTGTTGTTGTAAAGGAATGTTAATATATTTTCAATTACATTTCTCTCCTCAAAAACAAAGAGTTAAATCTAAATTTTATATTATTAGTTTATCTATGTTAAGCGATGACTACACACTCAGCGTAAAACTTAATTATCATCATAATTTCTATTTCTAGTATCAGAAGTTTCTTAAGTGGCCCAACAGGATTTTGCATATTTGTATCATGGTGAGTATATACTTTATATACTATATATATGTACATACTCACTATACTTCTGGTGCTTGATGAGTCTCCACAAGATGAAGTAGCTCTCGGTGATTTCTGGTCGAAGGATATAATATATTAAAATACATGTTGATTCTAGACCAACCTGCATCTCTTCCTAGCATCAATCTCTGTTCTGCTGGTCCACACAATGAAGTAGCTCTCGATGGTTTCTGAACAAACAGAGCGAAGGTTGTAATCTATTATACCTACTGCTTGAAGTCTTTAAACAAACCTGCAGTGCTTCCCAGCCCCACTCTTTGTACTTCTGGTCCTTAGTGAGTCTCCACAAGATGAAGTAGCTCTCGATGGTTTGACATTTTAAGGTAAATGTTTTGTCGTCTTTAAGCGATTGCTCGGCATCGTCATTAAATCTGCAAAATGAAATGTACATCTGCTCGTCATATGGCGATATTATCTAAAAGTCTTATGAAGTATAAGGCCGCCCGCAGATGAAAGACTAGCCGCGTCGACAATTGGAAAACTATTTAAAAATTCACGCAAATTCAAAAAAATCTCTCATATGTGCACCTCCATAAACCGTAATGGATATTTATGCCCGCAACTGTTGCAACACAACTGTCTGCCCAACTAAAGTCTCTCGTCCGCGAGTGCCATTAGTCCCACACCGAGCACGAACACAAAAGCCATAGCTTTTTGTTGAGACACTACCACAAACTATGAAAATTGTTTTACAACCATCGTTTTCTACTTACAAAAATAGGTATGAATGTTAATATGTATATGGACAAAATCATAGAATAAGAATAACACATGAATTGTCTTGGAGGCGTATTTCGTGACCAAAATCTAAGCTCGATTTGGGCCAATATTTACACTAAAAACTGCGTTTCAATGTCATTATTTCATTAATTAAAAATGGGGTGGCGATATACAATCAGGAAACTATAAAAGAGGCAGCCCGCGTGCTAAGTGATCGAGAACCAAAAGGTACTAAGTCATTGGCGTATTTCTTTCCATTCAAGTTTGTAGGGATGGCACTTCTAGTTTTCACCTTTATTCTGAGAAAAAAATGCTACTGATTTAACAACAGGCTTCAATAATATCTACTTAACCCTCTGAATACATCGATGACCGGCCTGTCCTTCGTATAACATGACTGAAACAACGAAATGCATCAATGTATTGTTTTGTTTTAACGACAGTTGTAACACAAAATGCTAAAACTCAACCAAAACCATTTGAGTATAATACATTTGCGAACCGAGATGCTGGCCGAGCCACAAATTATGGGAAAGGAACGAAACAATCACTAACGGCGCGACGCTAAAGGTTACTATCTTCTTTTCCCAAATTCGTGGCTCGGCTCGTGCAAGATTTTGAGGTTCGTGTGATTACTAGTAAATTTAATAAGTTATCCTAAATATTACAATGTTCGTTAAACTGGCCTCGACGTCCTTAATAGACTAGGCTCTAAGTAGTTCTGACGCTCCCCGCTGACGGCGCTGACGGACTGAAGGTGCTTGCCCAACTCTCAGATACCTTCGGCGATCACCGTACCTAAGATACGAACGACGATAGATGGTACTCTTCTGATATCAGACTTAACTCTATCTGTTGGGATATATCAAAACTTCGTATTACTAACTATCCTATCGATATCCATTGAAGGAAACTCATGATTAACATATACACTACAATAAATGTGGTTGTTGGAGTGTCAAGGAGTTTAAAAAAATGACAAGGGAAATACAAATACAAAAGTAACTGTGGAAAGGGGAAGATTTAGAAGATTTTAAGTAACTGGTAGTAAATACCTAAGGACTAACACATAATTACGTAGAACCTTCGATCAATTGATATCATACGTCAATGCGTACATAAATAGTAACACACACTGGAAGTAAGTACTTAAATTACTCACACTTGTAACCATGGAACTATAATATCCATACTCTTAGCTTGTAACGGAATAAGATGCGATTTTTTTAAAGTTAATTATGGTTTCGATTACTTTTTGGATTCAAGTTGAAATTAAAACAGAAATAACAATTTTCACCTGATTTTTTAGGGACGTTAAGCTGAAAAGTGAGGTCCATCAGTATTTAAAGTAGTGAACTCGTTGTTGCTTATATAAATATATTTATTGCTATTAAAACAGTCATTCTGCTTAAATTCGACTTTACTTACGATAATTCAATTTGGCAAATATACTTATTTTATTTATCTGTTTTTAAGGCATAATCAACGTTCTCGATGGACCCAAAGGCACGATACAATATGCAGACATTTGAATAAAAACGTTAGGGGGCAAACATTAAATACATGAGCTCAAAGGGGGGGGGGGGTTCAGCAAAATCTCACGTTACTTGAAAAGAATATACGAAGTGACCCAAATTATAGCGATGAGGGGGGGGGTCTAGATTGGAAGAAAACTGCTCACGTAATTAATTATGCATCCTTAACTCACTATTAGATACCTCAATGTGGCAGGTCCCAACTTCGTGGTAGTTTTGTCGTAACTTTCATGACAAGTATTCGTCAACTTTTTTGCCAGATCCATGTACTTTTGTGTTAGAGAGGAATTCAATGTAGCAGAGGCAAGTGCAAATAGTCCACCTACAAATTATATTATAATATCATTGGTGATCTTAATTAATTAAAAAAAAACGTATCTTTAAATTTCAAATATACCAACATTTATTTGAAAATCCATTTCTTCAATAGATATCATTAAATTTGGATATGATTTTAGATTTTCACGGTCAAAAGATTTTTTTTTATTTATATTTGGGCTCAAAGGAGGAGGTGGCGCAACACGGAATAACACCCCAAAAAAAATAACACACGTACTCACCAGGGACCTAACAACGTACAGCATTTAGTCTACTTTCATCCTTCGTCTGCCAGTTTCATGCCTCACTGACATACATCACGGTTAGATATTAAGGTCTTGCCTGAAAAACATGCCAATTGTTCCATCTTTGGAGCGATCTCAGGTGTGGTTCCGTCTTCGACTTGGCAGTAATACCCAACAAAAGTCAAACCTTCGTATTCTTTTATCAGCTTGTCAATAATAACGCGCATTGCTTCATCGAACATCTGGCGAGATTCTGTTTCATTATTTTTATTTAGCAACCACGTCTTCAGTAGGTATTCGTAGAAAGAATCCCCGAAAGCCCCAAGTGATGTTCCAAAACCTGAAAATATAATAATTCAGTTGGTCAAATTGACATTATGGTATGTGTTATATCTGTATTATTCACATACAGACTTTAATAATTGTGTTTTGGGCTCTTCAAGACTAATAGGTCCTTAGTTATAATGTGGTTTATTATTTATTTACTCGTTTACAATTTTTATACTGGTCACACGACCGACTGTAACTGTCTACGAATTAAATCTGAGCCATAAATATACCAAACCACCCACATCTGAGCTCTCCAACGGGTTGCCGGCCGTCACAGGACACGGCGCCCCTTCGGTAAATCTCAGCAGCGTTCGTGTTCACGACACGTACAGCGCTGGGATGTACTGCTCTAACCACTACAGTTCCAGTGGACATCTGTTGGAACTTGACTGAAGCTCTAAGCCTAACAGTATCTATTGATACAATTGAAACTACATATCTATCAAGGACACATAGTATGCCAAAATCACATAGAGCACAAGGAAATTCACAGAAACATATGTGCAATGAAATCAGACTTCCAAAACAGGAAAAAGCGAATACCCAAAATAATTAACTATACAAAGGGATGAAGTATTATAATACGCTGCCGGAAACCTTAAAGTGTGCACCGATTGGTAGATTCAAGATATAATTAGTAATTTGTAAATTTTGATGTGCAAATTGCTAAATTAATAAATAATAATGAATTTTTGTACATACCTACTCAAAGAATTGATTTTTTAATTATATTATAATATTGATAATAATTATATTATCAACGTTAAAAGCAACAGTAGCGGCAACCATGACCAGAACCAGAACCGAAACCAAAACCGTAAGTAAGCGCTCTTCAGGTGGTGTTCTCCAAAAAGGCGAAATAGTTTTTGTTTAATTATGTAAATATTATTAACGGATTTGCTCACCGGTAACATCACACCCTTCCATTTCTCCTGTAATTGGATCAACGAAGTTGGTATAGAGACCATTGGGTTTAATTGTATCTCTCAGCGTCGTGCGTAGGTATTTGTTGGACCTTGTTCCTGTAAATGGGATTGCCAGTCAAGTCGCTCAAGTACCCAAACTCAAGGTGTAGGGTCCCAACATCAGCTAAAATGCTCCTATTTTTGGCCCAACCATAGTTGACACTATTCTGTAATAAATATTTTAGTATTAACAATTAATGTGAAAAGTTACAATCCATCAAGTTATGTTAAACCTTCTTGCTATGGCCGAGGTTATAAACAGCTGAAAAAAGTAGTCACCCTGTGAGATAGATTGGTATGCCATTTTGCAAAAGTTTGAAAATTTTCACTTTCACATTTCAAGCATTCACGCGAATATTTTCACGAAATTCGTAATTTTTACGCGAAAAACGCGAATTTTGCCATTTTCACAAGAGAATACGCAAAATTCGCAATTTTCTGTATATGTTCTTATATGTAAATATACTTATATATTTTATTTTATTTATAGGTACTCTGCAAGGCAGAAAATATACAGGACCATACTAACATACCATATACTAATATACATACAGGACCAAATAGGTAATATACATACAGCACTAAAATATACAGGACCATACTAACATACCTACATTTGCAGTTAAATAGATCCGCCACATAAATCAGGACTGTCTGAACTATCATTTACAATTTTGAAGAACATTGGAATTGGCCAAGTATTTTTTTAAGTGAAACTTCTACAGCCCCGCTGTGATTTGGATTTCGGATGAAACGGAAATGACTGCGCTAATCGGCCGCTTTGATTTTGATGTCACTTTTAAAGGCTCCTATTTGTTGAGATATGAAACGAAAATTACGCTGCGCGATTATGACCTCACTTTTCAAGTATTGGTCGAGATTGTTTTGGTAAAGTTTCGTTTCTACCGCGTGTAAACTGCACTCGATTTTTTTTATTAGTGACATTAATTGAACCTTACCCCAGTGCTTGGATTTAAGATTGTACGTGGTATGCCGCTGGGTGTCGCGAAGGCCGGCAGCAGCTTGTCCGCCACGTGCTGCGCTTTCTCTCTGAACATGGTGTCTCCCGTCAGGGCAAAACAGCTCAGGAGGCCACCAATGATCTTGACCGTTGTCGCAAACACAGATAAAGTAGAGTTCTACAAATTATAATAAAAAATAAACAATAATATATGTACATTGGTAACTTTGTGACTGGTTAGTTTGAGCTTGCAGTCGCTTTGTGGTCCGCAGCAATAGTTTTATTTCAGACTCAAAGTGCAAGAGAAACTTTTGCAAAACACATCAACTCCCTCTGGCAATTCATTGTATACACTGAAAAGATAAATTGATAGAATTGTAAAAAAAAAAAAAAAACTTAGATATTTTGTGTAAAACCACCAGTTTTAATTAGTTTATTTCGCTTTTCCCAAGCATCATCAGGGTACAAATTAATACTAAACAAGAAATACATAGTGTGTGCTTATACTTAGTGTGTCTTATAATTGAGAGGGAGACAACAAGATAAAAATATAACAAAACAGTAGAAATATTTACATCAAGTACAAAAGAAATGGAAAAAACAGACAGACAATTATGAAGACTAAAAGGTTATAATAATATACCGACAGGGACAAAGCATTGACTGGGAAATTTTTAGAGGTTTATTGGAAACGGACCTAATATTGGGCTACTAGACACATCTACATAATTGGTGATAAATAAGTGTTTTATTTTTATTAAATATGTCAAACCACATAGTGATTTAAAAAAAATAAAAAAATAATTGATATATATATATATGTGATGTGATGTTTACAATACATTATTCGATGCCTGTCTCGCTAGGGTATACCTGTGTTGAGACACAGAGATTGCTTTCTACAACACGATAGAATTGTATTGTAGCGTTTCTGTGTGACCGAAGTTAGGTCAAAATTATTAGATTAATTATAAAACTTTTTAAAACACTATAATGTCTTTCTTGAAACAACACTGAGTTTCATTGGTCTGTCTCTCTGCATGAGGCCAAGTCGAAAGGTGTTATATAACTTGGTGACATCAGTTATCTTTCGAATTAGGATAAACGAATTAGGATGGATTTTATCTAAAGATGGCGCGCAAGGCAAAATAATCTTCCAGACAATCGAGCAGTAGGACATTGAGAAGGGGGTCTAGAAGGGGAGCGCAGCAAAAAAACTCCGCCCGTCGCGCCTTTTTTGTAACGCGAGGTGTCGCGCGGGGTCGCTTAGGACCCCAAAAATAAATGTGATTAAATTGTTGTTATTGCATAAATCTTAGGTGCTATTTTAACTGATTATAGGTGCTAATGACTGCATTTAAATAAAAAGAAATAATAAAAACTAGATATTTATTTTCAATGCATAAGCTTATAAATCAAAAAGGAACATTTTTTAAAATAATTTTGAATCATACTTTTTAAACGACTTCGAAAAGGAGGAGGTTATCAATTCGACGGTATTTTTTTATTTTTTATTTTTTTTATTATTATTATTTTTTTTTATGTTTGTTACCCCAGAACTTTCGATTGAGTGAACCGATATTAATGATTCTTTTTTATTAGAAAGCTGGCGCTTTCCGTGTGGTCCCATTTTAATTTGGTCCAGTTCTGACAATGGGATCTATAAGAAAACCATATACGTCTTAAATTTGCAATAAGTGTGTGCGCGACAAATGGACGAATAACTCTCTTATTACGCCAACAGATTTCGATGATTCTTTTTTTGAAGTAAATCTTCTTTACGCACGCTCGTCACTAAAAATAAAAAAATAAACAAAAATTCTAACAAAACAAAAAACGACTTCAAAAAATGCACTAAAAAGTAAAAAAATAATTTCGTACGATTGTTGTTTTTGGAGTCGGTGTCAGCCAAGATCTCCACATCTCACCTATAACTACCTATGTATGTAGTTACCTTGGCTGACACCGACTCCAAAAATAATAATAGTACGAAATTATTTTTTTACTTTTTAGTGCATTTTTTGAAGTCGTTTTTTGTTTTGTTAAAAATTTTGTTTATGAATAATAAACTTTAAAAAAAAATCTAACCAATTTCTGTGAAACTTATTTGAGATTGATGCAGACCTAATATAACTACAACAAAATACTACGAAAAAACATATAACCTAGATTTTTCATGGTATTTTGTAGATTTCATTTGAGCCTCACGCCGAAACACAAGTCTGTATCTCACATCGCACATGCGCAGACTGAATGTTCGCGGCGCTAGCGTCAAGTATAGTCCCTTTTACGAAGCTACCTAAAGTAAGGAATCAGTGGGAACATTTAAAATGTACATAATTAGCATTTCTTTAAAACATGGGCTATTAAAGACCCCACGCGACGGGTCGACGGCTAAGTAGGTACACAAAACCAGCGCTCTTTCGAAGCGTGAATGGAAACAGTTATAAAATTACAAATTTATATATTTTTGAGCAAACTTACTACTTCGTCTAATGTGAAATTTTTCGAAATCCATTCTCTCCCTTCCTCGAACTCTTCGTTCATCCCCATGATATAGTGTGTATCCATAGCAACGAGGATTGTTGTTCCCAGGTTGATTGTGGTGGGGTGGAAAAAAGAATCATCACTGGCAGGATGGGCCTCCTTTGAAACAGGTTTCAGCTCAACCTTACCCCAGGCATACCGTTTGTAGTTATCCCAGGCGTGTTTCATCATCTAAAGTTGTTTCATCATTCTAAGCATGAACAGAATCACTACTCACCACTATAACTTTTAACCATGTTTAAAATTGTATTTTTTTCTGAAATTATACGATGTATTCTGTTGGACGGCCCTGAGAGAAATTATTGTGGAGTTAATATTTTTATGGAATTGCGCTAAATTACGCAAACTAGCGAAATTTAACAAAAAGCGTCCAGCTAATGTGTTACTGTTTTATCATCGTGTTTTTTTTAATGCATGAATACATCAAATTATTGTTAACTTAATATGATTATGTAAAATCTGAGTTTTAAATTGGGTCTGTAAAAAACATAACAAATATTATTTTAGCTAGACCAAAATAAAAATAAATGATTAAATTAATTTCGTAAAAATGAAATATTAATTAAAGAACTTTTTTCACTAATCTCTATTTCTTTGCTATCCGTCTTAATAATTTTTCAAATATTATTTTTCTTTCTTTAATTTTATTTATTTTTTATAAAAAATATTATTAACAATTTTTTTTTCAAAAAATGGATGAAACAATATATGTAGGTATATATATAATGTAATATTGTGTATATTTTATGTACCTACCTGTTTCAATTTTTTTAAATAAACGTTAAAAGAACCCGTTGACAAATTGATATAAATCAGTGGTTAGCGATAGCAGTGGTTAGCAGTGGCGCAGTGGTTAGCGCATTTGCCTGGAAAGCGAAAGGTCCTGGGTTCGTGTCCCAGAGGTGCAAATATCTTTATCTGATTTTTCTGTTTCCAAATTTTCGATTGAGTTTCGCTAACATTGTCTTCATTTAATTTGATATCAATCAGTTTAACGGGACTTAATTTAAAAATGTAAATCTTACTTCTTACTAATATTATAAACGCGAAAGATTCTATGGATGTATGTTGTTTATTATACTCTTTCACGCAAAAACTAATGAATGGATTTTAATAAAACTGTGCAATAATATAGCTCATACATCAGAATAACATATAGGCTATAAATTATAAAGCTATCTAGGAAGGGGACGCGGGAGGGGAACGGGGACCCACGGGAAAGGTGATTCAGGGATATACAATGTATTTCTTTGAATATGGCATTACAACGCATCCCGGGAATCAGCTTGTATATAATAAAGGAATTAAAGAAAAAAAAAGGATTAACCTCTTTGACTTTATTTCTCCTTTCCTTGTCCTTGTCCGACATCAGAGCCTCCCGGTCGTACCTTCTCAGCTCGTATTTACGTATCACATATTGCACATTATCCATCAAAAGGGAAGATCCCCAAGCTTCTGAAGGTAAATTCAGGGAAACCAGGAAGCCCGCCACGACCAAGTAGAATGATAATAGCTATTCAAAATATTTCAATTAAAAACTATCTTACTTACATTGCAGAAATGCATAAAACGATACTAGTCGAATTATGAACAAAAAATTGGAATTGAACAAAATTATGGAAATATCACGGGGCAAAACGGAATTATGGAAATATCACGGAACAAAATTATGGAAATATCACATTTTCCGGGGCTTGTGTCACAACTTTTGCCAATCTGTACCATAGTGACTTGAACATTATAAAATTCAAAGATTCCTTCCCATAAAGATCTTAAGTGCTACAAACTTGTTGCATTCTATCAAGAAACCAATCGTTAAAAAGTGCTCTTTATTCTGTCTGAATTTTACGCTCAACAAACTTTAAAATGTTTACTCAATGTACTGCTTGTGAAAAAAACGTTGAAGTTCCTTCGGACTTTATATCTTGTTCTGTTTGTGAGGAAGGATACCACATTACTTGTGCTGAGATAGTTGAAACTACTCGACGAGCTGGAAAAAGTCAACAACATCTACAAAATTGGAAATGTAAAAAGTGTTCCAAACCTCCCAAAATAATCAAACAGAAAAATACTGGAAATAACATGACAGAGAACAATCAAGACCTGACATCTATTGCCAAACAAGCCAAACAACTTACACACACACCGAAAACTGCAACAGCGGAGCCAGTCATTATTGGAAATTTAACAACATCAAACACAGAGGACTCTAATCAACTATTAACTCTGGACCTGTTTATGAGGGAACTGGATAAATTTAAATCTTCAATGATTGCATTCGTTGACCAAAAACTTGACATTTTTGGTAAAAAATACGAAGCGATATTATTACAAAATAATGATCTTATAAAGTCGATTCAATATATATCGGAGCAACAGGAAGATATTAAAAATCGCGTCAGTGCCATGGAATTATTACAGTCTAAAGATAACGCAGACTTAATTGAGTTAAAAAATCATAATAATATTTTAACCAACACAATATCTAAACAAGACGAGAGAATAGATAGACTGGAGTATATAAATCAATTATCTAATATCGAATTAAGGGGCATACCGGAATCCATCTCCAATAACAATATGGAAGTACTCAGTAAAATATCAAAAATCATAAACTTCGAGGACAACACAGGAAACCTGAACTCGGTAATTAAGAAGATCTACAGAATGGGGCCGAAAATCTCAGAGAAAAAACCCAGATCAATCATTGCGAACTTCAATGACATCCAAGCACGAGATAATTTCTTATACAAAGTGAAAACATATATAAAAACCTCAACCCCCAGCACCAATAAATTAAATACATACGATTTAGGATTATCACACGAGGCCAATCGAATCTATATATCGGATCATCTAACACAAAAAGCTAAATTCCTCCTAGGGCAAACCAAACGGTTTGCCAGAGAAAACAACTATAAATTCGCATGGTCATCTTCAGGAAGAATATTAATTAAACAAACTGACAGCTCGAAAATCATAACAATTAACAATGCCAATGACCTTGACCGACTAAAACGGCAATCTATATGACTTCAATTTTACTCTGTTATCATGGATATTAAGGAAGGTATTAGTAAACGCTCCCATATTTTATTACATTGCTTTCGAACTTTTATATACAACTCACTTATTGTAAAAATAAATAACGGCATACTTATGTCAATAACATTTAAATCTAGAAAACAAACTTACTTCAAAATATTATGCACTTTTTCATTCGCATTATTGTATGCTCCACTTGTTAATTTACTCGTAGTTGCGTCTTTGATGCTAACTTACTTATCGTACCAAGCTATTACCGTCAAAAGCACTTACCTAGCTATTATTCACCTCATTGTTATAATATATTTTAAGATTGATAATTATGTAAACATTTCCTTCGCTTGTTTTTTCTCAGGACATATGGAAAACCCATGTAAATCTTGGAAAAAATTAATAATAAATAAATCTGGGATAAAATTTATGATTATAGTTATGTACCTACTGTTTTTGGACACTTTTTTGTATGCCCTTTATGATGAAAAATTATCACTGCAAATGCCTACACACGATTTTCTGTATATTTCTCATTTTAATATTTTTATTTCATTCCATTTTATCGTATCTTCGCAAAAACCATTATTATATAGACATTACCTTGCGATAAACCATTTTATTGTTTTTACTTTTATTATTACAATCATTAGTTGTTTATTAAAGAGTCATTTCATAACTTACAACAGGATATTATGTAAGCAATGTAATGTATTATATATTTATTTACCACCCTTAGCTGTTTTTATCACATATATTATGTCATTAAGTAACAATATACTAATGACAACTGTTCATATATCAGGAAAAAAATTTCATTGCAAATACCTACGCACTATTTCAGTCACATCTCTGTATATTACTAATGTTATTGTATGCATTTATTTCATGTTAACATATTCTGCGCAACTTCCTAACAGCTTAAGTACGCACCATGCTCTGAGATATACTTTTGTGTTAATATCCTTTAAGATTGAAAAGTCGGTAATTATTATTTTCATTACATGTTCATTTAAGAGTTATTTCATAATTTTCAATAGATTTTTATATAAGCAATGTGATGTATTCTATATTATTTATTTCACCGAATTAGTATTTAATCATATATTATTCACATGCTTGATATGTCACATTTTATGAACTTAAAATTATGATTCTATTACCTGATGATATTTACAGTACACATAATTTTAAATTATAATGGTGTTAAAAGAACATAATGAAATCGATAGCATCATAATGCCGATTACTGAAATAATCTGTGAAGATAAAGATAAAATATTGCAATTTGAATGGGGATCTAATAATATTAATATTGTACATCAGAATATTAGAACTATGGAAAATTTGGACGACTTTCTTATATTTATGGATGAAATAAAATCTGCTGTAAAGTTCCATGTAATAATTTTCACTGAGTGCAGATTAAGTGAATCTTATACAGCCAAACAAATTCCAGGCTATAATGAATACCATACTACTACACATATTAACCAAAATAGCGGCGTGGTAGTTTATATAGACATCACATTAAATTCCCTAGTTCAAGAAGTACACATAGATCAATGTAGTTGCTTAAAAATCAACATAAATAAGACTTTAGGTATCTTGGCAATCTACAGATCACCATCGTTCAATGACATCCAAGCTTTCCTGGAAAGTCTCATTGTACAGATAAAAAAAACTAAGAATCTTCCTCAATACTTGCTAATCGGGGACATGAATATAAATACAATAGGAGAAGTAAAGCATAGACAGTGTGATGACTATTTATGTGCTATGGCGGAAAATAACCTTATTTCCAATATTAATTCTCCAACTAGGGTACAAGGTACTTCAAGCTCGTGCTTGGATCATATATTTACTAGAAAAATAAAAAACTCAATTGCTTTTGTTATGCATAATACAATTACTGACCACTACACCATTGCAATTAGTATATCAAACTCAATGCACAAAAAAATAAAAAATAATAATAAATTGGTTATTGACTTTGAGGCTTTATTAAATGATCTTAGTAAAAAAATTGGGAACAAATTTATAAAGAAACTGAAGTTAACAATGCTCTAAACTATTTCATCAATGAAATCAATGCATACATTACGAAACACTCAACAATAAAACACATTTCACACAGTAAACTACAACTCACCCCGTGGATTAGTAACGGCATTGTTAAATCTATACATAAAAATCTTCATAAAATAGCAAAACAGGACCCATTTAATGATACTAAACAGCAAAACTATAACCGATACCGAAACTTATGTAAAAACGTTATTCGCAAATGTAAAGAGCGTTACTACAAATCTTTAATCGATAAGGACAATTCCAGCAAAAATATGTGGAACGTTGTTAGAGACATAACTAAAACTAAAAGAAATTCAGGTACATCTATAAATGAATTAAAAATCGGAAATTCGACTATAACTGACCCCCAAACAATTGCATGTCACACTAATCAATATTTTGCATCTGTGGGCTCTAAGTTAGCAAATAATATTTTTAAAAATACTCAGAAAACTGAAGACACTTTAGCGTCGGAAATTAAAACAAACGATACAAGTTACTCATTTGAAATTAAATCTACTACTGTAGAAGAGATCATAAAAATAATCAACAGTCTTAAAACTACATATGCAAAGGGTCCAGATAGTCTAAATACACACATATTAAAAAAAATTAAATTTCAGATTTCTACACCGCTTGCATATATCTATAACTTAAGCTTTGCTTCGGGAATATTTCCTGATCATTTAAAAAAATCAATAATTATCCCAATTCACAAAAGTGGACCAAAATATCTTGTTGAAAACTATAGGCCAATATCACTGTTAAGCGCGATATCTAAAGTTATTGAAAAGATTTTCAAATCAAGGTTGAGTGAATATGTGGAGAAACACAAAATTCTAAGCCCAAATCAATACGGTTTTCGGTCTGGTAAAGGAACAGATGATGCCATCGCATGTCTTACGGAAACTATTGCAGGCAATATGAACCGTGGCAAGAAAACTATTGCCCTGTTCCTGGACCTGGCCAAGGCTTTCGACACAATATCACATAAAATACTTTTACAGAGACTGCAAAATATAGGAATAATAGGAAAAAGTTTTCAATGGATACAAAGTTATATTTCTAAGAGATTTCAGCAAACAAAAATTAATGAGGCTACTAGTTCTTTATTAGAAAATAACTTTGGAGTGCCACAAGGAAGTACACTTGGACCTCTCCTGTTTATTATATACATCAACGAACTATGTAACCAACATATAGGTGGGAAAATTATTACGTTCGCAGATGACACCGTCATATTATTTGAAGGAGAGGATTGGAAAGTAACTCACAACCTTGCAAACATCGGTATTAACATAGTGAAACAGTGGCTGGATAGTAATTTGCTGACATTAAACATATCAAAAACCAAATACCTTACATTCAGCGCTACTATTGCAGGACAACCCAAAACACTTCACCACCTCACAATACATAAAATTAATTGTATCTTTAGAAATAATAACTCTCCATGCAATTGTGAAACTATTGAGTGTGTTAAATTTATTAAATATCTGGGTGTTATAGTTGACAATAACCTCAAATGGAAATACCAAATAGAAAATGTAGCGAAAAGAGTGCGTACACTTATTCATATATTTATTTCACTGAGGGAAATTTTAAAATTGCAATACTTAAAAAGTATATATTATGGGCTGTGTAACTCTATCATAACCTACGGGTGCATTGGGTGGGGGGGTACAGGGAAAACAATATTGAACCCGTTATTGAGGGCACAGAAGTCTATTTTACGTGTTATAATGAAGAAACCTTTCAGGTATTCGAGCGACACTCTCTTCAGAGAATTTAGTGTACTGGATGTTCGACAGTGTTACATTAAGAGGACGATAATTTATGCTCATAAGAATAAATATAAGATGAAAAAAGTCGAACACCAGCATCAAACCAGAAGTAGAAGCAGAAATGACCTTTCTATTCCAACAAGCAGCACGGCGGCTTCTCAGATGATATTCTCTTACCTGGGACCGAAATTGTACAACAGAATCCCTTCACAATTGAAATTGTGTGAAGTGGCATCCTTCGGCCCGGGGGTGACAAAGTGGTTGCTGGATTTGGGCAGGACGGAGTCGGAAATGTTGATAAAAAATATTATCTGATAATTATGTATTTATTTATTTTTATCTAGAACATTACATTTGATACATTTGTATAGTTTTTTTTTTTTTTTTTTTTCTTTAATTAATAAAATTTAATTCTGTAACAAAATCAAGAAGAGAATAAGAAGGGAAAAGAAAAATATTTTTTATTTTTCATTTTCTTTAAATTAAAAAAAAAGAAAAAAAAAAAATTTTTTTTTACTAAATTATTTAATAGTTTTTCAGATTCCACCCTGCCTAAGCCAATCAGCCATTTCGTTATTATAGAACCAATGTGGAACATTTTGCAAGCTTTAATATTTAATTCTAGGGGAATTTTGTTGTATACTTTTGGTCCAGGATATGTATGCGTCCTTTGATACTTTGCCGTGTTGCTTCCTGGGACCATGGGATCCTTTCTGGTGTGACTTCTTGTGATGTGTTTATGATCGATTTTTGAATATTTTCTATGTTTTTATGTGCGTGGATGATAGTCCTTTTTATGTTGTTTTGACGAGCATCAGGTGCATGGAAGTTTTTGTGGAGCTGATCGCTGGAATGCCTATAGGGTTTACGCAAAATTACTGTAATTATGGATTTCTGGGCCTTCACAAGCGGATCCAGGGTTGTTCTACCCCACGCTCCCCGACCAGTGCGGGAGTACGTTGGGATGGGGTTGCACAGTCCGGGATATGTTTTGTGTTCCGTAATGCAAAGAATATGTTAATCAATTTTCTTACCCTTGTTGAGGGGTTTTCTGTGTGGTGTTCCGTTTGAGATGGTTGTCTATAGTAACATCTAGATGTTTGATGTTTTCTACAAATTCCAAATATTCACAGTTGCAGCTTTGGAATGTGTAGAAAAGTGCATATTAGGTCTCTATTTTTTCATTTTTCATTTTTTATATAACTCTATTTTTTCCACGCTTACGAAGCTTCTTTCGGATTTAGTTTTATTGTATTGGCTGATTAGTTCTTTAGAGTACGATTGAAAACACTTTAAACATTTTTGAAAACCTTTTATGCTAATGATTCTGATATTTTTTGTATGCCTCTACTGAAGTATAAAGCTGTACTAATTAAAAAAAAATTAGCTGTACATATTTTAATAAGGTCACTGTATAACAGGTATTTTCTGTTTGTTTCTTCTTCAATGCTTTCACTAACTTTGTACTAATATGTATTATTCTTTTGGTTTATTTATAAGTAATCTTTTGGTTTATTTATGTATTATATATATGTACTATTTTTCTTTGGTTTATTTGGAAGTAATCTTAAAATTTTATATTTCTTTCTTCTTTCTATATTGAAAAAAAACATGTACGAAAAGGACACTGTATTGTTAATTATAAATTTTTAAATATTTTTTGTAAGAAAGATAAAGTTATTTGGCGATGATTTTTTGATTTGTGTCCCAATATAAATCAATCATCTGTAAATTAAATTTACGCTTATCAAAATGTTTCTGTCAATTTGACTGTCCTAGAACGGGAGAATCCTAGTTGGACAGTCAACGCTTCTTTGTATTCTTGTAACAAAATTGTTACAAGAATACAATCTGATGTATTCTTTGTAACAAAAACAAATAAATAAATAAATAAATAAAATAAAATAAATCACAATTTTTACGGGCTGAATGTAACGCTTGGGGTCGAACTTTTTAAGCCGTTTTCTAAGACCATATGCTGCCGACTGAGTCAAAGGCCACAGTTTTTATTAAGAATCCAAAATTTCAGTCGGTTCGGCGGCATAACGCCTGAGAAAACGGCTTTAATGTTCCACCCCGAGCCTTACAATTAAGCCCGTAGAAATTATGTATTTTCCAAAAATGCAACTTTTGCAGATTTATTGAAAATCCATAAAAGTGACAAACCAATTAGGCCGGTCGTGACATGTTGCACATTTCCCCGAATTTCAAAACAGCATATGAAAACTAGTGTATTTAATAGTTCTAAATATACTATTAAGAATTTGTTAGACTTGTCGCGTGTTCGATTCCTCGGCTGGCTAAGTCCTCCATCACGGCACAAGCAACATTTCACTCTCAGTGTAGTGGTAGTAGGAGATTTTCAAACATTGTTGGGTTATTTGTAACCCGGGAATGTTTGTCTTTCGTATAAAAAAAAATCTCAAATGATTTATCTCATATTTTTAGTATTTATCTAATCCAAAATTATTTCCAATACATTACAAAAATCAGGTATCAAACCTGAATTTTACACGAACAATGGTATAGGTTAGCTTTTAATGAACCAAGAAGGACAAAGATGATAGTTTAGGCCACTCGGGTATTTATTCATTTCAATACAGCAATTGTCCCGCGTTTTGTATAGGCAAAACGATACGTAATATTAATATCCGTTTCAAAGAACATCTAAGATATTTAAATAGTAATGGCTTTCCGAATTTGCGATTGAAACGGAATAAAAATACAGGCGTCACCTTATTGCATAAAAACGGAATGCGTATCAGATTGGATAGCTTAGAAGCACTAGAGCTAAGGAAAGCCAACAACATACATAAATAGCAAATTAATTAACAACCAAATTAATCTAAATAAAAGTCCAATACTTAGGTTGTTCTCTATTGACAAAGAACACTCACTTCTCCATTCTCCATATACCCTTACTCCTACTCCTTCCTTCACTGGAGCTCAGCCCATTTTTTTCAAACCACTATGAAAGCAGAATATATCATTTATAATACATGTTTATAAACCCGTAGATTTTAGTAGAGTATTATACTGCCATGAAGAAACTACGGCTGTAGTGAAACCCGGTCGGCATTGTATGTATCAAATTAAAGTGAGGTTACTAAGTTATTGTTTCATTTTGAATATTATTTTGAATATTAATACCTCGAAAAAAAATCAGGCCGAGGAAGCGACGCAGTGGTAAAAGACAAAAAACGATATTGATGTTTGTTGAAATGAGAAAAAAATACGAAATCAGCATCTCACCATTGCGTTCTAATGAAAACAATCTGCTTTGCAAATAAAATGTGAAAACAACTACTTATGTCCTTGTAACTAGAACCAAGTTACACTTATTACTAATGATACTCTAGAGGAAATAAAATGATTGATAAGTACTGACACTGCCGCAATCAAAGTCTAGCGATCTGCCGAACGCAGGTCTGGGCAACCGCGGCCTGCCAGCTGCTCTTGTAAGCGTATTTGCCATGATTTAGTTCACAATAATTGCAGCGGAATAAAAATTTTACAAAGGATTCAATCATTCTACCTCTTTCTTCGGACAAGTTTTTTTATTTCGTAAAAAAATTACATTACAATTTATTTGTATTCTGTGGACTACCGTACTAGGCTCATGCCCATGTCGTTTAGCTGTATATATATATTATATTATAATGTGATAAAAGTAATAAAAGATGCAGAAGCAAAACATATATAGATACATATATAAAAACACCAACAAACATATTTTAATTTATGAAGGCAATATTAGCGACAGTATCGAAAATCCGAAACGGAAAAATCAGAAAAAATATACGGGCTCATCTAGGATGACCGCATCTTTCCAAGATGAGATATTTTTGTCTGATTTTTCTGTTTGAGATTTTCGATTGAGTGTCGCAAATATTGTCTTCATTAATTAAATAGTACAATTTGAGGTTGTAGATAGGTACTCATTAAGTTAAAAATAAAAAGAAAATATTTTATTTACATAATTTTATTAACGATTCAGTGGGTTTATACGTGAAAATGTTGCAATTGATCATAGTATTTAAAAATAACATGGTAAATACATTTTTAGTATTCATAAGAAAAAACACATATGTATGTATTAAAATTTAGTCCAAATTAGCAAAATACTAATACAACGATTAAAATTGAATAATAATAATATAAGCCTGAAATAGTAGGTATGTAAGTATACATTTAGGGACAATCAAGTTTTAAAAATAATTCACCAAAGTTTGATAATTAAACATAACTTGATTGACTGCCGTAATGTACCATATTATGAACCAAATTCATTTTTAGAAAATGAATTTTATAAAATTTATTATGATAAAACTATTCTAACAGACAGAACAATTAGTCATAATAGACCCGATATAGTTTTACATGACAAAATTAAGAAAATAACTTATACTAATATCATTGATGTCGCTATTCCAAATTCTTGTAATATTCAGAAAACTTTTTCTGAAAAAATAAGAAAATATACAGATTTAGGAAATGAGATTAAAAGAATTTGGCATTCTCAGACTATAAAAATATACCATTTGTTATTTCGGCTACTGGCATTATACCTAGCTCTCTCATTCAAAATTTAGGCGTATTAGATTTGTCAAAAAATTTGTACATAAAAATGCAAAAGTCGGTCATTTTAAATACATGTAGGATTACGAAAGATTTTTTAAATATTTATATTGAGGGATCAGTAGGATTTATCGGACCAGTTAGGATTTCATCAGAGCCGAACCCTCTGATATGAAAATATCTGGAGTCGGTGAAATATTTTCCCATTATGTTTCTGGTGGATTGACATATTGTTCTTGTATTGTTTTGTATTTATTATACTTATATAGTGCACTTACATTGCGTGAATTTACTAGATATTCATTTGTGGAAAAGTGTGTGGAAGGGTTTAGTCTTTCATTTGGGAAAGATTCAACCCCGACATAAAATCTGGATCACCGTAAAAATAAATAAATAGTAATAGTAAAATGCAAAAGTCAGTTATTTTAAATACATGTAGGATTACGAAAGATTTTTTAAATATTTATATTAAGGGAAAAGTAGGATTTATCGGTCCAGTTAGGATTTCATCAGAGCCGAACCCTCTGATATGAAAATATCTGGAGTCGGTGAATTATTTTCCCATTATGTTTTTGGTATATTGACGTATTGTTCTTGTATTGTTTTGTATTTATTATACTTATACAGTGCACTTACATTGCGTGGATTTACTAGATAATCATTTGTGGAAGGGTTTACTCTTTCATTTGGGAAAGATTTAACCCGGACATAAAATCTGGAGCAATATAACATATGTAGAAAAGTAAGTGTGAGTGATATATTAATTACAACAATACTAATATGCGTATTACAATCTAATAAAACGGAATACATAAAAAATACTCTTTAGGTATAGAATAAAATATTCTGAATCATAATAAAACTTAATATTAAACTTTGAGGTTTTTAAAAGAAAATTTAAATAATATCAAAAGAGTAAGATACACGCAAAAGAATACGTATTATGGTTAAGAATTGAATGAAGTTAAAATAAATGAATTCGTTACTGTTGATCGGTGAAGAGCTTCTAAGAAATATAAATAAATATTAAAATTTAATAAAGAAGTAATGATATACATAAAGCGTAATTTTGTAATGATATAATCCTTAAAAAGGGCACGTTCCCTTTCAAGTATCCGACGTTAGAAGAAAAGGATGTGGAATTGTTTGATTTAATGTCGGTGCTCAATGAATTGTATATTTTAGGAGAACCAGAATAATTCTAGTTAATCGCTTCGCATACGCTTGACGACAATAATAAGTGAATGTGGTTCTAGTTTAGGCAACAAGCATCTCAGGTTTGATGAAAAACGGATGTGTGCTTGATGTTATGGAGCCAGCAGTAGGTTATCTTTCCATGTTGTAACAAATTTTGATCTTTGTAAATAACCGAATTTCTTAGACTCTAATTTTGAGTGCTTTTGAGGGGTGGGTAGGGTAGGTTGGCATTTGAATATAATTCTCAAAATTAGTGTTTGAACTGTAATAATTGGATTGGTAATGAATTCACAACCACCCCTTCCCACAATACCATATGTTGCTACGGATTGTAAAAAGGGCAAGATAGACGCTTCTTAGAGTCTGTAAGTCTAAGAGGTACCTGAAAGAGCAGAATATATGGCACACCTTACGGAGTCTTTTTACTGTCACTGATTTGGGCCTCCAGTTCAGTTGAGAATGGAGAATGGAGTGAACTTATAGTTGAGAGTAAAGATAAATACATATATTGTTATATTATTGGCAAGATCTTTCTCCGAGACGTTATTTCCATTTAACATATTTTTTGCTAAGTTCCGCTATTGGAGAAAAAAATTATTGTAATAATCGGACATTTTTTCAGGGTTGAAATTCACATGTAGGTATTGTTCTTGCTTTCTGACAGCAGTTTTCATTTTTAAGAAAAACTTATTCCATTTATCTCATCAAACAAACTATTGGTTTTAGAAAATCATTTATTTAATATTCTTGAAATTACCTTTTCGTGGTGACAATTACAAACTGCCCATCTAAAATCATTACTCTTCACGCGGCCTGCCGTTCTGTTGGAATTCCGAGAGTGGTTGTCCTTCAGCCAAAATATTGACCAGGCCTGACCGTTACCATTAAAAATACTTAATCATCTTTATTAACGACTCGCAAATAAGTAACAAATAATAAATATGGGCGTAGAGGGATTGTAGTTCAGTTAATTGTGAGTTGAAGTTATACATCAGTCCCTCTCTATGCCCCTCCTCGCCCCCCTCCCCTGCATGTCCTTTCCCATGCATTATTTTTTTTAACAAATTTCATAACGCCAGGGATCACCATTACATATGGAAATCTTCGCGGGCGTTCGCACAACAACTCACCGAAATTTCACCCCAATCGGATAAATGGTGTAGGAAATAAAGAGGGACAAACAAAGAAACATACATTTTTACAAAAAAATAGATTTACTATACAAAGAGATATTAAAACAATTTAAAACTATTTTCCATAAAATTTATTTTTTACCAAGGCCATCTTCAGACAGGCATAATTAATTATTCCTTAAATTACGGTTTATATACATAACAATTGGTTGAGGGAGTTAACAGAGGTTGTATACAAGCTTTATTTTATAAATTATATGTTTTTTCCCATACTAGTTGCTATTATTATATATTATTATAACGGAATTCCGCCAAGAATTGTTAGTATCGAAAATATTTATATTAATTCAAGAAGTTGGAGAAAATGTGAACAACGTTCTTCTACCAAAAAATCTAATTTCATTTACATGTAACATAAAAGATTTAATTATTCTCGTCATATCAAATAACTCACCAGATTGTGGAAAAGTCATGACCTGGTATTTCAAAGACAATATTATTGATATTGATACTGTAATGAGATATAATTAGATTTTTGTTTCTAGAGAATGATTTGAATTCACACTTAGGTATCAATATTTATTATTCATTATAAATTACATCACTCCTGATTCAATAATATTACAAAATTCGATGGAGTTGGATAGAGGTAATCGTTTTGTAAATCTTTAGGTCATCGGCAACAAATGTATGTTTACTCCTTTAAATATTGTTTACGGATATCATTGATAAATATTAAAAATAATACAGGTCCCAAGCGAGAAATCTGTGGTAATCCATTGGAATTCACAAATGGCTTTGAAATGTAATTTAGTTTACTGAGATATTTTTTTTGTAACTTTTGAACCAGTTTAACATCCTGCCAGAAATACCGAGGGCTTTGGTTTATGAGTTGACATTTTATGTGATACCTTATCTAATGTCTGGATAAAGTCTGTGTACACTGTATCAGTTAGGGAACGTTTATCCAATGTTTTAATTATTGATATAATATAATTGATGACAAATCATAAGAATTGTTAGTGTTGATTTTGCTGATTTGGTTGATCATTGATTTCCAGATTCCTACCCACCCCCATCCATTTTTCCTTCCTAGAACTACCCCTCCTTCCTTTCCTTAAAAAATACCCTCCATTTAGAATCCCCAACGATGACATAGACCGTTAAGGAAATTATTTTCTTCAGGGCCTCCTGTGTAGAGCTATTGTAAAACAAATCTTCAAGAAATAAATCCGTGTTGAAATGGTGTATTAACTTTAATTAATAAAATAATTGTTTTTATTCTCGTGTAACTTTTGAAATATTAATTGTGTATTTGTTGTGGTTCCCGTTATAATTATTTATGTTTTAATAATTTCACCAAATTTAAATTTAAAATGTTAATAGCCAATTAAAAAGATACTATTAATTAACCAAATAAATATTAACCAAATATTTTTTTTAAATAGCCATCTCTTACATTTATTTTCACATTAATACCCGTAAAATCAATTATTTTTATTATTATGGTTACTCCTTGATTATTTTCTGTTAATTTATAAAAGTTTTCATTTACAAAATGCAATTATTACCTGTTCAAGAGTATTTTTTTGTAAACTTATATCTATTTTTATAATATTTACTACTAATTAATCACCACTTGTTTGATAATTTTGATTAAATAGGCGGTTTATACAAAGTGATTTGTTTTCATTGACTTGATACCACAAAGTGAGTTTCCAAATATTGAAGTACAAATAAAGTACCCATTGAAGTAAAAAAATGTATATTTATCTCCTTCAATATATTCTTGATTTTTGTAAATCCAAATTCGAAAAAGTTTGCACACAATGTTCTGCATTATTAAGGCGCCCGCGGACGAGAGACGTTAGTCGCGACAACAGTTTGAAAATCGTTCCTAAATTCATACACATCAAAAAAGTCTCCCATCTAAAAACGCCTCAATGGAACCTTATCAGAGATCAAATTATTAATAATATTATAAAAATGTGATAGTGCAGGATTGACGGAATCGGTTAAGTTAAGTGTGTTCCAATCTACTTGCGCCAGGCTGTCTCTTATGTCATCGTAATTAGCTTTGTGGAATGAAGGCCTTTTAATTGAGTTTTCCTTTATGACCGGGGGTTCAACAAACTCAGCAGTGATAATGATGGATTTATGGTGAGTATCCTCAGGAACCAACGGGTCGTTCGCGGGAGCAACGCGTACCGAGAAATTACAGAGAACGAGATCAAGAATTCTTCCTAACGTATTTTGAACACCATTATATTGGTGGAGGTTACAGTAATTAATATTATCGATAAATGTTGAACTTATTGTAGAAGTATAGTTGCAAGGAATCATGTTTACCTCATCCACAGGAAGAGTCCAGGTAATAACAAAACCTTCTGTGCTTCAAATAAAGTATAAAGTGATTAAAAGTGACATTCAAATCATTTTCAAGTGCTCAAATCATCAGCATCTTTTTAATACGATGCTTTAATAAGAAAATAAAATAAAATTTCAATAAATTAAAGTTTTTATATATCAACCATCAGGCGAATTATATGAACATTTCAGCAGTTGCCTACCGAGCGCAGTTATTTCTAAAGAAGATTTCGTCGATAGATGTCACCTCAGTTTAAATAAAAATATTAATATATTTTTTAAATAATAACAATGCGTCCAAAAATTGATAAAAGTGATACTTCAATCGAACAAAAATTTGATCGTTTCAAAGAACAGTTACTTCAAACAATGAGTGAAAGAATAAACGCACAACTAACAAATTTTCTAACAAATGATTTTAATAAAAATTTTTCGGACATCACGAAAGAAATTCAAGATCTGGTCAAGAAAGTGGAATCCTGCTCAAATAAAATTGGTGATTTTGAAAGCGAACTAAAAAAAACTAAAGATTACCTTAAAAATAATGACACAAAAATGGAAGAAATGCAAAAAGAAATTAAGAATCTTAAATCTTCTGTCAATAACATTCAACAGCGCACGCTAGAGACATCTAACGAAATCCAAGGAATTGCTGTGAAGGAAAATGAAGACATTAAATATCCTATAAAACTTCTGTTAAGGACTCTTGAGTGCAGTGACCTAGTAAAAAACAACTCCATAATTAATTATTACAACAACCCTTCTAAAAATATAATAAGTATTCAATTCAGTTCAAAAGAATCAAAGGACCGGGTTATTAATAAAAAAAAAACTAAAGGATTATTGAGCCCAAAAGAAATAAAGTATTCGGACTCCATAGATAATATTTACATTAATGAAAAACTAACACCATCAAATAAGGAACTTCTCTGGCTAGCCAAGTCTACGAAATCTATTGGATATAAATATATTTGGACCAAGAACGGACATGTTTTCCTAAGGAAAAGCGACGATTCTCCAGTAATTCGCATACAAGATAAAAACTACATACCACTGTTGTAAATATGTTACCTTGCAGAACAACGATACTCAAATATATTTTTTAATATCGGTTTATTAAAATAATAACTGAAAAATTTCCTCTTTTAAATATTGGGAAAATTTTATCTTTTATAATTTAAATAATATAAAAAAAACTAATATTTTCTGGTATTTAGTTTGTTTATAAAGTTTGGTTTGATTAGGACTTCAATATTTTTTTTGTTTTCACTTTAACAACTGTTTTCTAGCTCTTGAATATGTCGAAATTAAGTTTATATTATTTTATTTAAAAATAATATTATTTAAAAATAATTTTATTTAAAAATAATTTTTCAAATTATGTTTATCACAGTATTCCAAAATTTACCTTCCCACCTAATACCTAAGAATGTAAATATGTACCTATAGCACATAACTATTAGTGTATACACTTTTTACACAAGCTGTTCAGACAAAATGTAATCATGATTTATGCCCACTGTATTGTTTCTTTCTAGGTACCTACAATAATATAATGTATTTAACCATATTACCCACGCACAGGCTGTGCCTTAGTGGGTTCCCATTATTCTTACGTTTTTTTTTTAATAATATTGTATATTCCAAATGTAAAAATTGGGAAAAAATAAAGAAAAAAAAAATAATAATAATAATATCAGAAAGGTTAAAATCTCCCATAATAAGAAACTTGTCGTTAGGTTGATTCAAAAGCTTAAAACCTAGATCAATCGAAAAAGCGGAGATTCGAGCATTGAAGTTGAAGCTTTTGGACAGGTAGATACAACAAAGATGAGTAATTACAATTACGAAGTCAATGCTATTTGTAATTACACGAGTAATTACAAATAGTGTCAATGCTATTTGTAATTACACGAGTAATTACAAATAGCATTGAGTTCCTTTTTGACAGCCAAGAGCACCCCACCACCCATTGTTATACCTTCGATACTTCTGTCGCGTCGGAAAACATTGTATCTTGAGTCAAAAAGCTCCCCATCTAAAATAGAATCAGTAAGCCAAGTCTCTGTTATACCAATCACGTCATAATCACCGATCGTAACACTGCGAAGAAACGTGTCATTTTTTGTTCTCAGTCCACGTACGTTCTGATAAAAAATAATTAGAGGCAGGGACTCTTTTTCAGATTAGTGTCAATAACAAAAATATGCAGAGAATGTGTGAACATAATATGAGGTGTAATATATATAGACACTTGAAATATGGCCAAGTATATTAAAAATAAAAAATTGAGTACAGAAAGTGAGAATATCTTGCAGTTGACAGGAGTTGAGAACAGGAAAATATAATAAGGTAATGTATTGCGAATGTAATAAATATAATGGTTATGCGATGGCAATGTGAGATGCGGGATAGGCGGGCGTGTGGAGGGAGAGGGAGGAGTATGCAATAATAATCGGATGAGCAGTAGGTATTTTCTTATTTATTTACGCCTATTTAGGCTTTTACATAAGTACATATACAAAATTCTACTCATAAATACAGTGAAGTAAACGACTGTTTTAAACACTTGCACAAAAATAAATATAAAATAAAAATATTATTGAATTGATCCACAGTCAGTATGTAGGTACAAAATATAAGAAATCCAGAAAAGTTTATTACAAAATATAGAAATCCAAAAATAATGTTAATGTTTTAGACAATTTAAATAGATTTATAAAAATATTCCCCTACTTGATGAAAAAAACTTCAATAGGGTATGCTTATATGTTAAAATTGATGTACTAAATATATCAACAACATCGGAGTATTCGTTTCCTAGCTGTTGAATCCGTCGCATAGGAGTGTAATATTGTGATATTGATGTGGAATTGCTACAATAATATGGTAGCTACTGTCTTGTTACTGACCTGCCTGGAGTATGAAAAGAAATTACATATAATAAATCAGGGGTATCAAACATTGAATTAATGATTTTATACAAACAGGTTAAATCGGAAATGATTCTACGATCAGATAATTTTATTAAATTTAATGAACAAAGTACGTTATAGTAATTTAGGCATTCACTAGGAATGCCCATTATAAAATTTACATATCTTAAAAATTTATTTTGGATTCTTTCAATGGCATGTGAATGAACCTCATAATTTGGGGACCAAACCGTGGAATTGTATTCTATATGACTCCTTACTAGTGACATATATAATGTTTTTACAGTATTGACATTATTGAAATCACTAGATACCCTTAAAATAAATCCCAACATTTTCAAAGCTTTATTGGTTATAATTTCTATATGATTGATAAAGTTGAGTTTCGTGTCAAACCAAATACCTAAGTCATTAATTTCCGTGACAGATACTAACGACATATTGTTAATGGAATAATTGAAAAATATTGGATTCTTTACTCGATAAATCCCCATAATTTGACATTTGCTTACGTTAAGTTGCAAGCGGTTGTCATGACACCATATAATAAATCTCAACAAGTTATTTGACGAAATATGGCAATCATTAATACTTGAACATCATTGAAAATATATAACACATCATTAACAAATAATAAAAAAAGGATTGGACCTAAATGTGACCCCTGGGGAACACCACTCGTAGCAGTGAATTTGTATGAAAATGTACCATCAATTTTAACAGCCAGTAATCTTTTGATCAAGTAACTGCTAATCCACTCATATAGTGAACCACCTATACCGAATTTATGCAGTTTATTCAGCAATAACTCATGATTAACTTTATCGAACGCCTTACTTAAATCGGTATAAATAGAGTCAACTTGACATTTACTAGACATGGAGTCAGATATATAGTTTTGATACGTTAACAAGTTAGTAAGGGTAGATTTTCCAGTACATAAACCATGTTGTTTAGGAGAAATGACGTGGTTTAATTGGAAAATAATTTTTTTAATAACTATTTTTTCAAAAACTTTAGGAATTGTTGATAAAAGGCGCACCTGTCTGTAGTTAGTCACCTCGTGTTTATCACCTTTTTTAAAAATAGGCGTAAGGAAGCTGAATTTCCATTTATTAGGAAAACAGCCTGTTCGTAAAGACTGATTAAACAGCAAATATAAAGGATACGCCAGATTGGAAGCACAATTATTCAAAAATACATGAGGTATTTTATCGGGTCCACCACTTTTGCTTTGATCTAGTAATTTTAGTTCAGTCAATATATCATTATATTCTATGTGGATACAAGATAAATTAAGATTATGATCAGTGGTAAAATTTGATGTTGTACTAGCAGAAACTGGTGTATCACATTCATAAACACTTTTAAAAAAATCAGCAAAAAGGTCAGCGATGCGTTGAGTGTCTTTGGCCTTTTTACCTGCATATTCTAAGTTGGTGGGTAAACCAAAGTTGTTATTTTTCATTGATTTTGCATAGTTCCAAAAATACTTTACATCATGATTTATTGAAGTTTCAACATTATTAATAAAAGAATTGTAGCAAATTTTTGATAATATTTTGCAATCTTTTCTAAGGTTTTTAAATTCAATATAATTTGATAAAGACCTGTCTTCTTTATATTTCTTATGTAAAACTTTTTTAAGGGCAGTTATGTTATTTTCTGGAGGTCGTCTTCCCTCGTGACTAAAAAAGCTGGTGAATTTTCATTTTTTCTCACCAAGATCTTGCAGTCCTTTACCCAAACAAATTTAAAACCGGCTTCCCGTGCTTTGCTTTTACCCTTTGAAAGCAGAATCTTATTATTAATTGTTAGGTGGTTGTTGACATAAATTATTGTAGTTTCTGGTCCAGAATATTTCAGGTCCGGGTTCAAACCGGATGATAATTGGCTTAACCTGGGTCGTCTTGGTAGCCACTCGCGTCACGATGTCTACATCTTCTGGCTGTAGCGTGAAACCAATCTGCTCGTCTATTTTCTGGGCTATACAGAGTAAGTTTTCCTCTTTCGTTAATGGAACGTTCTTAATCACCAGATTTTTCATACGGGAGAGCTGATCCCGCTCATCCAGTTCGTACCTGAAGATGTCCATGATCTTCTTAATTGACGCCACCTCCGAAACTATCTGGTCGACGGTCTCCAGTCTCTTCTCAACCACCTCCACCCTCTTTTCCGTATCGGACATGGCTGCTAGTGCGAATTCGAGGCTCTTCTTTATGTCGGATATCTCACCCCACATTGGCTTAATGCGAGTGAGCTCAACATCGATTTTATTCAGCTTCTCCACAATCTCGGCCAGAGAACCAGCTGGTACCATCTGCGACGACGCCGCAGGAGTTGCAGCTGGAGACCCACTGCGGGCTGCATTTCGTGTGCACGGCTTCATACTGCTGTTTATAATTTAATGTAGCTAGTCTTTTTTAATATGTTATGTAATTAAATTGGTTCACTTGTTTTGACCGGTTAGTCAAAATTGAGTTTATTTTATAAACAGTAAAGTTGTTTAACAGATTGAACAGATTGTGCATTGATTGTTTATGAACTGTAGTGACATCTGCTGACAAAGTCTTATTTGGTGATGACAGTATGAGCGACTGTTAAAAGTTGACTGAAGTTGATGTTTGTCGCTAGATGGGGTATATTAATTTGTATGTAAATTATTTTATTTATATAATTTATTCTATTATTTTTTCAAATTATTGATCAGAAAATCATAATATTTTAAAAAAACACAATGCTTTGATCACTCAAATGTTTTGAGTCACTTGTTTTATAACTTTGAACTCAAAGATAAGATTTGTGCACTCTTGTAAACTTTGTAAGTAATTGGAACACTACGAAAAACACTTTCACTCTGTTGTTTCTAAAAGAGAAAATGGCAAAAGGTGGAGGATCTTTGTCCCTGTACAAATAGTTCCTAGTATAGAGAGGTAATGTTTTATAAACTTTGTTTTTAATTAATTTTGCGGGAGCAAAACAAAAATAAACAGCTGTCACTTGAAGTATTGTTGTAATTGTTGTAATCGCATACTCATACCTACTTGTGGTGTGCCTATTTAATTACTTTCATGCACAGCTTATTTTTTTATTTACTTGTTATGATGCTATATACTTGTTATAATGCTCCTGTACAATTTACCTCACATGTAAAAGCCGTCAAGGCGTTAATAAACAAATAAATAAATAAATACCACGACTAATTATTAGAAAAATACACCTCTCTTTGGGCTTTTCAGCTGGCTAATCAGTTTACCGGCACTCCCTTTCCGATAATCTGCACCGGTAACTAGGTGAGCAGTCCCGGGCGCGCCCGGTAAACTCTGCTCAAATCGCCCCGTCATTGCTTTCTATTATTGACCCTTGGATCAGGAATCGGACGATTATTTTGTCTCTATAGAATACTCTCCATCTTCTATGCATTTACGATTTTCTGTAATATTTATTTATATTCAGTTTTGAAATTATTTAAAATATGCGTTCTATACACGCGAGTGTTTTTGCGAGTTTTTTGGTTGTGATTGTGTATTACCAACGAGAATGTCAAGTAAAAAAGTACTAAAGATGATTATTTAATCAGTTCTTTATAAAAAAAAACTATCATATGCCCACAATCTTAATTTAATTTATTTATTTATAAAATACATGTTCATATATATGATTTTTTTGAGAACATTTGAGAAAATTTTCATATATATGCTACATTACATCACCATACTAGGCGGCTGCCTGTTTCATGGTGACTAATAGAATGTGGTTACTGTGTGGTGTCTAGTGTAAACAAATGAATTAAATATATAAACATGGTGAAAATTGGATAAATTATAATAGAAAGTGTATAATGAGAATTAAGAAAAAAATATATAATTGAAACTAGATTATAGAAAAGATAAAAGTCATGCACATGATTATTAGATCATATTCAAATACACAATTCTGGTTTATAGTTTTATATGTGTACATGCATGCATACATGTGCAAACACGTGCACACATACATACACCCTGACATACATATATGTATCCATATGGGTATATACATACATACACCCTTACATACATATATGTATCCATATGGGTACATAATATGGGTGCATATGAAAGCACGCACATACATACATTAATAAATTGTTATGTATATCTTCTTCCTCACACATGTAAACAATATATGCGTGTACGAGAAACAGGTTACTAACACCAAACACCACCCCATTCACTCATCAAAAAGTCCCCAAGCTTCTTCCTGAAACTGTCATATTTGGCTATTGACTTTATTTCTATCGCTAAATTATTGAAGATTTTAGGAGCAAGAAAGATAAATTGTGACTGTGCCGTTGAGGTTCTTGTTGCTGGAATAATATAATTAGATTGGTTGGAATATCTTGTGTTATATGAATTATATATATAATGTGTTGAGAGGTATTCCTTTCGATTAATTTATAAAAAAACACAATTTTTTTTAACAAAGAAACGACATTTATGCTTATTTATAAGACTTTCTTTTGAATGGTTTCTTCTAACAAAAACTGATATTTTACAATCAAATAATAGAACAATAAAACAAATGACAATTGATAATTGCATTCTGACTGACACTACAGGATTCAAATTTAAAGGGAATATTTTTCCTTTGCATATATCTATTAATTTATAGTAGGATGATAAGTTTTTGAGGTATAAGGATTTTATATTGAGTACTTTGAAGTCCTTAAATAAGTCGTTCGTCGGGTGAGTGTAGTGTACTTTATAAATGGTCCGCACTATCAATTTTTGAGCTTTAATTAATGTATATAATATAGTTTTAGAACGTCCTCTCCAGACTACTATACCGTAAGATATGATTGATTGACATAGGGAAAAGTATACCGTTTTTAGTGTATTTTTATTTAGAATATTTGGTAATTATCTGAAGATATATGCCAGTTTCCTTTTACGGTTTGTAACATTAATTACGTGATCTTCCCACCGAAGTTTATTGTCAATTTTTACACCCAAATATTCAATCGAATCTACTCGTTCCAGTGGGTTGCATTGACAACTAGAGAAGATATCTTTACAAGAATTTATTTTTAGTATATGATTTATTAAAGGCTGATTTGGAATATTAAGACTAAAGGTTATATATTTCGTTTATTTCATTTGTTTAACGTGAGTAGATTATTATCCAACCACTGTTTAATAATTTGCAATTTTATATCGGCTCTATGAAATGTTTTTTTTTTTTATTTTATTAAAGAAAGACATCGATTCCCGGGTTACGAATAACCCGACAATATTTGAAAATCTCTTACTACCACCACGGTAAGCCGAAAATGTTGCTTGAGTTGTGATGGAGGACTTAGTGAGCCGAGGAATCGAAGACGGAACGCCTGTGTGGGACCCAAACGCGATGCCCACTCAACCACTGATCGGTTTCTTCCCATGTCTTACTTTTTAGTACTAGTACGTAGTACTACTATCATCGGCGAACGTGATTATATTGCCATCAATAGATAGTCTACATAGGTCATAAATATGCCTATATAGTATCATCTGCGAACTTGATTATATTGCCATCAATAGATAGTCTACATAGGCCATAAATAGGCCTTTAAAACCGGCGACCCGCAAAATATTTCAAATTATCGACCGATATCACTAATATCGAATATAGCATAGAAATATACATATAAAAATATAAAAAATATTTGAAAAGATTGTGAAAAAACGGGTTGTTGATTTTCTAGAGAACAATAAAATATTAAATTCCAATCAATTCGGATTCTTAAAAACAAAAAGCACACAAGATGCAATGGCAAATGTAACATCATTTATATACTCGGCACTTGATGAAGGAAATAAATGCGCAGGAATATTCATAGACCTAAGAAAAGCATTCGATAGTTTCTCACACGTAAAGTTTATCAAAAAACTGAAATTAAATAACATCAACGATAAAGCCGTCCAATGAATAGAAAGTTATTTGAACAATCGTGCACAATTTGTTAAAATAAATGACCAAACTAGCGACCAAGAAACATCAAATTTTGGTATCCCACAGGGCACCATGCTGGGACCAATATTGTTCATTTTGTATGTAAACGACATATTTATTCAACCATTGCATGGCCAAATTATCTCTTACGCCGATGATACAGTTCTTTTAATAAAATAAAAAACATGAGAAAAAATTAATCTAAAAGCCACAGAAGATATAAATAATCTAAAAATATGGTTTGACAATAACCTCCTACCATTAAATAGTGATATGTCATTCCTTTCGAAATTAACACTAACATTGTACCTCCAAATCTTCAAATATTCTTACATAATCATTCTCTCCCACAACACGATACTAATCACTGCCGACAAAAATGTTCACTTCTGAAAATAGCGGATAAAATCACATATCTTGGAATAATCATAGATAAAAACCTAAAATGGAAAGATCATATCGGCCATACAATAAAAAGAGTTGGGAAGTTAATTCATATATTCT
Source organism: Limnephilus lunatus (assembly GCA_917563855.2). Classification (NCBI taxonomy): domain Eukaryota; kingdom Metazoa; phylum Arthropoda; class Insecta; order Trichoptera; family Limnephilidae; genus Limnephilus; species Limnephilus lunatus. Next base: position 59,450,435 of record OU830592.1, read on the forward strand.
TACGGATTAGAAACTTCTTATCAACGAAAAATCTATACTCAATATACTTTGTCATTATCAGTTGGGGAGCAGCTTACAAAACTAGTCTGACCCCCATAGAAATTTTTCAAAAACTAATAATAAAAATTATACTTAAAAAACCTCCAGACTTCCCAACTGATCGCATATTCGAAGAATTCAAAGTCCCAACATTTAAAAACTTATTTATAAAAAAAATCAATCGTACAAATTATAAAAGAAAAAGACAAATACTCATTCATAACCGAAAATCGTACTAGACTTAAACATGTATTTGTATGCCTCAAATTAAACACTTCATTTGCCCAACACCATTATACTCACCACAGCGCCGGATCTGCCATACGTTCAAAAACGTGCAAAAAACCTGGCGCCAACTCCGAAAGGGCGCCGTGAGAAAATAAATATTGTATTAAAATTTAGTTATAATATTCCCTGAATCGTTTAAAAATTACCCATAGTACGAAATAATTATTACGCTCTAGCAACACTTTCCAAAGAAACAGAATGCGCACGCGTCAGGTTGGTATCAACGGCTTACGAATTTATAGTCAGTTACAGATTTTTTTTACAAATTCCTTATATTTAGTTTAACGTAAGATCTATTTTTCCATGTATCTTTTACGACTAATGGGTGCGATCCAAACTCAATAACCAATCACAGCGCGGTATTTTTATTCTGGAGAATCAAACAAACGGACTTGCGCCTTTCAAAATGTTTACAATTTTAGTTAGTTAGTTATTTTGTACGATTTAAGTCTCTAGGAAAAGGTAGTTAAAGACCATTTTCTTATGAAATCTTCAGACAAAAGCATCGCACGGTTTGCAGGATTTGCAGGTTGCAACGTGTTGACACTGTTGACAGTTTCGTAATTGATTTGACATATTATTTGATGTTCGTTAAATGTGTAATTAATATCTATTATATTTGTTGGTTTTGTTATTTTACGGTGTCAGTGTACATAAGCGTCTTTCGTAAGCCGTTGATACCATACGTCAGTGTTCAGTGTTTGTATGGTGTTTGTTCGCTCAATTTGGTGTTTGTTCGCTGGGGAAATGCAAGGTACAAATATGAGGTTATATTCTTATTAGATTTTAGAGCTAGTCAGAAGCTGTAGATGCTATTCTTGTGTTGTACGTTGCCATGGAAACGAATTTGTATTTGCTTTTTCTATTAATATTCGCGTTGGGTATATACATAAACGCAGTAAATCTCAAGAATGTCTAATGGACCTAGTTCAGCGAAACCACCCACATTGTCTCGTAACCTATATTTTAAATCATGGTACGGGCACAAACAAACAAATCGTAGTATTATTTTAAAGCATAACTTGCAAAAAGAGTTTTTCATAAAATAATTAAAATGGCACCATAATTTTATGTTTACCCAATAGATTCAGAGAGTATAGGGCTCCTGGCGATTCTCTCTTTTAAAAAAAATGAGTGTGAGAGCTACCGCAGGTCACTTGGAAAAGTTACACCCTTTATATGTCTTGATTTTATTTGATAAATTAGTGTAAAAAAAAAAATTAAATAAAAAAATTGGGGTGAACGGATTTTTAATCAAAATAAAAATGTAGGGGGGGGGGGGGGGGGGCGCCATCGGTACCTCCTGCACAGGGCGCCAGATTTCGTAGATCCGGCCCTGACTCACCAAGGAAAATTCTTTTTCAATAACCTACCAATAGAAATCAGAAGCATAAGAAACAAAGTTCAATTGTTGAACTCCATCAAAAAGTATTTTAGAGAATGTCACACTAAAAATCACACTTATTTTTCTTCTTACTGAATACATCTATGTTTGTATCCTTTAGTTAACGGGTCTGATTGCCATGTGTCTGTATTAAGTTATTAAGTGCACCTATATATTGAAATACATGACAATAGTAAATAGTAATTGTACATATATATGAAATGTATTAACTGTATTAACTGCATTGTATTAACTGCATTGTATTAACTGCATTGTATTAACTGTACATGTGACTGTATTTGTACATATATGAAAATGTAAACTCTTCTTCCATCCACAAGCTAATGCTTTTAATGGAAGACCAGTAATATTGTAATATGTAGCAATTTTAAGATAAATAAAAAAATAAAAAAATAATAAAAAAATATATATATATATATATATGAGAAAAAGTGTGGGACCGAGTATACTATCCTGTGGTACACCAAAATTGATGCTGGTTGAATGAGATGATTTAAGTGATGGTAGCTTAACACATTGCTTTCTGTCTGTTAGGTATGATTTGAAACGAACAAATGCCTTATTCTTTATTAAGAATTTCTGGAGTTTATCCAGAAGGATTGGATGAGAGACTCTGTCAAATGCCTTAGCTACATCCAGAAATATTGCCAAACATTTATCACCTTTGTCTAGGGCTTGTGTTATATGTGGTGTTAGTTCTAAAAAGCTATACTGTCTTGACGAGAGTATGTTGTATTTTGCACTTCTGTAGAATCGTGTATGTATTTAGTTATTTCCACTTCTGTAGTATCGGCTTCCTTTGACCGGTAAGGGATGTCCTTCTGTATTAAAAAACCAATCCCTCTGGGAGATTAGTTTGTCGTCAGAGAAAAGCAAGTAGAGATACTGGAACAAAATATTGATAACCAATATTATTAAAAGTGAGAGAGAGGGAGAGGGAGAAAAAAATTAAGCATTCAAAAACATACCTTCAATGTTACACTTAAGAAGTAACCTCTCCGTGTATCATATTTAGCCAAGTTTAATGAGCACACATTCCTGATGATTGATTGCTCTTCATTCTTAGGGCAATTCTTCTCAATGGCCTATAAGTAAATATATGTATTTATTTTTTTATCCATAACTTAACATTTTTTTTTAAATATAAAGGATGTATTTCTTCGCCCAAAAGCACGAGCTAGATCTAAAATTTTGTGTAAGTACATATTGGTATATCTTAATAAATATCCACATCATAGCATCCTGCACATTCGGCGCGTAGCAGCGCGCATGGTCAAATTCTTTTCGCGATTATTAAATCGTATTTATTTAACACAAATTAATTTAAATAAAACAATTAGAATATTTAATTAAATGAAGACAATATTAGCGAAACTCAATCAAAATCTGAAGACAGAAAAATCAGAAATTCCCCTTCAAACTCCATCCGGGATCCCATCACCTCCCGCTGATTTATTGTTTTTCAATTTGTCTATGGCTGCTTTGACTTAACTTCGAAGTATGTTGGGCTCAAAATCGGTTCATTTGATAGATTGATCAGGGTCAGCTTCATCTTCTCTTAAAAACGGATGCAGATTTAAAAAAAATTTAAATAATTTGCTAACATTATTATGTGATTGTGAACAATGTTGCGCCAACAAACACAAAAGATATAGATGAATTAAACAATTATTTTGTTATGTCCCTAAGTAAAGCGGCAGAGCATGAATTTGAAAAACCTGGTCGTAGAAACAAAACTAAAGTCATGCCAGTATGGGATAATAAAGTGGCCGCAAAATATGCCAGAAACCGAGAGGTATTCTATGAATGGAAAATATGTGGAAAACCTACCAACCTGCGACAGACCAATATCTATTTTCCTAAAAGCTCTTAAAGAATTTAGGCAGAAAGAGGACCAAGCTAGAAAGAACTTGTGCTGGGTAGGAAACGATATCAGAAGAGGTGAGGTGAGACAACATTTTCGAAAAGGTAATTTTGTGAAATGTAATAATGTAACGCCAATACACCAAACACCTCCTTATCTCACTACCTCACGGCTACAATATAAAAACCTCGCAAATACGAAATGTAATACACCAACCACCTCACGGCCCCAATACAAAAATGTCACATACACGAAATGTAATGCCAATAGGACAATCACCTCACCACCTCTTTAATTTGAAGTAATACAAATAAAAATAATTGGGACAAGTATATTTTGTGAGGTGGCGGAAGATTTTGGGTTTTTGTGAGACGTTTGTAGGGCATCTTATGTGAATTCCACCATAGCCACTTCTCTTCAAAACTAGGTTTTAAAAAAATCTGGAAAAGTGTTAAATTGTCATAAATTACCATCAAAATAACAGGGTCAATAAAATATCGGGCTCATATCAAAACTATCAAAATTACCGGGTCAATGGATTATCGGGCAACACTAACATAGTGAACGAGTTAAAAAACCTTTCGTGGCACTCTCATAAGCAAATACAGAAGAAGAAAATGAAACATCGACACGGAAACCGGACCACAAGCCATACTCTAACCAAATAATAATTAAACCAACCATAGTGCTAGCTGCACTAAAAATTCCGTCTTCTGGAAAATCCTCTGAACACGACGGACTGACTACAAAAAAATACCCGAGACACCGAGGTCAAAACGTACCCATCGTGTTAGGAAGGTTATTTTCTTTGCAAAGATGTAGATGATCCAATTTATTTTAAAGCGGGTCCATGGAATTTTGCATACAATATGAACAATTGTTTAGTATTTTAGACAAACTTCCAGCTCTTCCCAGCCCCGCTATCTGTATTTTTGGTACTTGGTGAGACTTTACAAGGTAAAATGGTCATCGAAGGTTTCTGGTGGAAGGATATAATATATCATAATGTATGATGCCTTTAAACAAACCTGCAGATCTTCCAAGCCCCACTCTCTGTACTTCTGGTCCTTGGTGACTCTCCATAAGATGAAATAGCTCCCGATGGTTTCACTACTTAAAATATAGGGTTTTTCTGTCCTTTCACTATCTTCGTCTTCAATCTCTTCAAATCTGAAATGTGAAAATTATTCTTCGTATCATATTTTTCAATAAAGTTAAGCCGAAATTCAGCCTCAACCATTCTGAAATGTGCAATGGTTACCTATAATCTTTACTATGTGGTAGTGATATGGCAAAGGGTGATGCAGTTTTTGTCATTTTGAAGTTTCTTCCATACAATTATTATGTGATAAAAGGATAGATTTGCAATATTCTTATTTAGGAAGTTTTGAAAAGATGTCACCTAACGATTTCAAAAAGATTCCATCTGAAAAATATCAGGCCAGAACATGCTATGGCGAAGTAACAAAAGTGTAAATCCAGCTTTTTACCATAACAGATGTTCATGATAGCTCTGTACATGCATAGGTGACAGATATTCCATTCTGTCATATATTACAAAAACAATATTTTTGGAAGCTACACGCCAGAACTCTCATTGGCAGCGTTAGCAAAACTGCACCTTAAGCTCAGTGGTCTCCAGATATATTTTCAAAATATTGCATTGTAAGTAATGAAGATGGAGTAACGTTTTTCATAGATTCTGTTGACCAAATGTTTTATACATATCGTAATTGGTAACATATATTTTTGCCTGAGATTATTTTTTGTTTGTGAAAGGGGAAATTGAAATTGGGTAGTAAGGGCAGAGTATTTAATTCACTAATTTCTGTTTCTTTGTGTTGGGAAAATTTAAAAACAATTAAACAATTAAACAATTTTTTTCAATTAAAGAGCAGTTGATTATTACGATTCACTTTATTGTATGACACGAGTTATCACAACGACATGTTGTTAGGGCTATTCCATTTTACAAAGAGCGGGCGGAAGTCCTTGTCCAGAAACCGCTACTTCTTACAATTAATCAGCATAGACAATGTAACAATTTCAAAATCCTAGATTTTTGAAATATTAGTTTTTGTATTATGTAAAGGGTTTGTGAATTACTTTTATAAGTGCCACCCCATCCTATTATACCAAATTGAATTAAGGAATGTTCCGACGGCCGATGGACAAAACCGCCTAATGTTAGGTGTCTGATAAGCTGTGGTTAACTGTCAGTATACATGTCATAATTAAATATAGAATATTATGTATTTATTCACTGATCTACACATCTTTAACTACTGGCTTATTCATTAACGGAGGAGAACTCCCTTAGCTCTTATGTTATGTCTGCGTATACATACATGAACATGAACGCGAGTCGTAGCTTCGTTCGTTCCTTTCCCATAATTCGCCGCCGAATTCGCGGTAATACCTACGCGCTACGAACCAAGGAGGAGTGAAGAGGAGAAATGAGATCTGGGAAGACACATGTGAAACCAGAGGATAGAGCTTCATTTCCAATGACAATCCTAGTGAACTTTATAAAATGGACTGGGTTACTGTCAAAGGAATGAGGTAAAACAGGAGATAGCGCAATGGGCCTATGGCCTAAGGGCTCACGGGAACTATATGTAAACCGTCTCCGCTAATAAAAAAATACGCGTTTACACGCACTCTTAGAATTGAAAGAAATCGAATTCGCGATCAAATTTTTCGTGGTCGTTATAGGTTTGGGAACATCGAATCATAAAATACTCGCTACTGTCAAAATCGTAAAACCATTTCTTAGTTTTTCGTGTTGATATCGGGTTGGTTATCGAGGGCGCAACCGTACTATGGATATCGATATAAAGTCGTCGATTAAGTTAACATATCTTGTTGATTTATCAATTTGACCATGCTAACACCCCCTAAAAAAGTTAGAAACGGCATTTGTTTGTGTAATTGTTTGAGCTAGTTTCCAGCAAGGAATCTTCCTAACGTTACAAACATCAACTTCAATAATGTTTTAACCTACTCAAACAAACTAGCTGAACACAAAGCTGCCCGTTTTTACCTTCGTAAAAGCATATCATTGCATTATTTTGTATTAACCATTCGAACGACATACCAATTTGAAACTTTTTTCTTGGATTGCATAAGTTTTTAAGGTGACTCAGGTAAAGTAAAGTTTTTAAGGTGACCATTTTGAAAAATTTCCGCCCACATTAATTAAAAAAATCGTACCTCCGAATTTTAAAACGGAGACACTGTTACGTTGCATTTACGGTGAGAAGTAATATTCGCGCCATAAGTTTGAATTTCCTAAAGTCGCTACTTTGACCGGTAGAAGAAGGAACATGAACCGGTTCAAGGAGCGGGCGATCGACCCACGCTTCGCCAACGGCCGCCGCCCGGTCCGCAGTCAGTGTTACCGAAGATCTCCCGATTTTTCACTTCATCTCCCGATCTACCGGAATGGCATCAAAATCTCCCGATTTTTCATGTCCCGACTGCAATTATTCATTTTGTACAAAGGAACTTCTTAAAAATCATTTGCTGACTCACAGTGACATAAACCGTTTACATGTTTCAACTGCGATTATTTAATAAATATAAGTGTTCTCAAAAGGGATATCTAAGAAGTCACTTGCCGACTCATGTAGAGAAAAACCTTTTTCATGTTCCGGCTGCAACTATTCTTGTACTACGTAGAGAAATCTAAAAATCACATGTTTACCCACAATGGAGAAAAAGCTTTTCATGTCCCGACTGCGACTATTCATGCGCTACAAAACGGCATCTAAAAATTCACATGTTTTTTTCATGTCCCGACTGCAATTATTCATGTTGTACAAAAGAACTTCTTAGAATTCATTTGCCAACTCACAGTGACATAAAACCTTTTACATGTTTCTACTGCGACAATTTATGTATTATATTAAAAATGTTCTGAGTGAAACTATGCATGTACTACGAAGATAAATCTAAAAAATCGCAAGTTTTCCCATAGTGGACAAAAACCTTTTTCGTGTCCCGACTGCAACTATTCATGTTCTCAAAAGGGACGTCTGAGAAAGCACTCGCTGAATCACAGTGGAGAGAAACCTTTTTCATGACTGCAAATCTTCATTTACGGATTCCCTGTAAAACATAAACGAAAAGGGTTGCCAACTTGGGCATTCCATAGTTTTTATTTAAATAAAAAAACATGTTACGTAACGCGTTTTTCGAATCCTTCTCCCGCACCGATAACGCACAGTAACGTTAAACAAGACCCCCCCCCCCTAAATTGCGTTACGTACCTAATACTTGAACGGCCCCCAAGGTAGAAGTTTCACAAAAATTTGTGCTGAGTTTCCAAACGTAAAGTAATTCCCCGTTGAACGTTAGGGAAAATTGCGTTATTCCACGGGCAACGTCTATAATAATCGTATTGATGGCGCTGCTTATGGGTTTTTTTGATTTGTTGTTAAGGTTCTGCTTCGGAATAATAAAAGGGATTCGGAATATTGACAAGGGAAGAATTTTATTATAATCATTCTAGTAATCTCCCGATTTCTTCAAAATTCTCCCGTTTTCTCCCGATTTCTCCCGATTTTTAGGCGAAAATTCTCCCGATTTTGAAATTATGAGTTCGGGTCGTTCGGGAACACTGTCCGCTAGTGGTGGGCGTTTCTGTTCTTTTTAAAAAATGAAAACGAACTGTTATTTGTAAAACGCCAACTGTTTTCCCAAACTGTTGGAAAAAAACAGGCTGTTTTTAAGGCAGTTGTATGAAATAGCATAGCAGCTAGAGCTGTCTGTTGTCTGTTACGGTTAGTCGGTTAAAAGTTTAGTAGCAGTAGCTTAACTGTGGGTATATCCCCGTATCTGGTATCTGTCCATACGCCCATAGCAATAAAACCCTGACTAAGTGCCATTAAAATTACATTATTCGAATGGGATTTCAAAATATTTTTCAAAGCGGCCGGATTCACTTATCATATTTACTATTGTTGATTTACCAGGTTTACCCCGATATTTAATTAAGAGCTCTTTAAACATAACAAATGTTAACATAATCATTAATAGGTTGTAGCTAGGCCACTAGTAGGTAATAGGGTTAATGCATACATAAACCAAACACTTAAGTTAATGATGGATTAATTTCAACGAAATGGGTTTTTCAAATACTTGTCAAAGCTGCCGTCCTGGGTAACTTTGCGGAGTCATTTATTAATTATTATATGCAGTTTACCAGATTTACCTGAATACGTAATTAGGGAGTTCTTTTCTTGGAAATATAATTTTAATATCATTCTTAATTGGCCGTATTATAGGTAGGTACTAGGTACGCATTTCTAAACATTACGAAAGTTAAAGTATCCTACTGTTGTATCCAGTGAGAGGGTTTTTCCTGTCAATGACTTAATATTAATCGTACATCAAGAGCGCTGTATAAACTGATTAACTCACGCCGTTTCCCGACAGGGGTAGACAGAGAGGATTGATCGCCATATATCTCTCTCGGAACACACTACTTGCTTCATTCGCATTCCTACATCGTCGCATACATACAATTCTATTATTCAGACACATGACATGACCCGACTCAAGAATTTGATCAACTTTATGATGTCACATCTTCCCCGGGCACCCCCGTACTTTAATACTTTATCCACCATTATTTTCCGCTTCATATTATTCTTAATTTGGGAGATGGGTATAGGTACCGCCGCCCCAGGACCCAACCAAAGGTTGGATAACCAACACTTCTGCCATAGGTCACCCCAAGTGGTTCGCTACATTTTGTGACTTAGCAGGGGTGACTGGGTTCATGGGGTGAGGTTTGCCCGGATATTGGCGGCAGATGGCTCTGCCTACCAACTGCGTGGCAGGCCAGATCGGGAGAGACTAGTTAAGGAAGACTTTTTTGTCCTCTCCCACAGGACTCTGTCGAAACATCGCCTTGCATAGCATTAAGGGAGATAGATTCAAATATCAGTCATTTCTGGACACACTGACCTGGAGATTCCTATCCTCCCATCATACCCTTTTCCTTCCCAGTACTTCCTTTCCTGAAACGACCCTCCACACAGCAAAGATGAACAAATGTAAAAAAAAAGTCCTTGCAGTCCCATTTTAAATTTGGGAGGCACTTGAGGGTACCGCCGCCCCGGGAACCATTTATTGGATAACCAACTCTCCTGCCATAGGTCACCCCAAGTGGTTTGTTACGTTTGAGCAGGGATGTTTGGGTTCATGGGGTGAGGTTTGTCTAGGTTTTGGTGGCACACGCATTTTTCCCACGTATTGCATATTGGGCTGTGATCGGGAGAGACTGGTTGACTGAGATGATTTTTATCTCTCCAGCCAGACTCTCGACCCATCGTCTTGTACAACAGTGGGTGGGAAGGATTCATTCGCCACACCTGGATACATTAACCCTACATTCCTATCCACCCATCTTACCTATTTTCCTTCCCAAAACTTCGGTTTCCCAAAAAGACCCTCCACATAGCATCCCCAAAGATGACACAGGCCCCGAGGGAACTTTTTTTTAGGGCCCCCTATGTGTAGGAATGGAACTAATGTAAAAAATGTTCCTAATTTTACCTAAACTAACTATCCTGTGTTTAATTAAGGATTTAAAATGGCTTTAATAAGTTACTTCTTGAATTGTATGTACTCACTTCTACCCTATTCTTACTATTAACCTGTATTTCATTTTTTAATTTTCAATGTTTTTTTTAAATTTAGATTTATCATGTTGTTTATTTTTCGAATAAAGAAATATATTTGTTTTAATTTGAAATTTGTTTTTTTTCTGTTATACAACTTGACTTTTGATAAATGTGGGAATCCGGAAAGAATGGAACGATGGTAAGATTGAAAGGAAGCATTTAGTATAGTAGGTATAATAGCAATGTAAGTCAGGCAATATTTTACACGGGCCGTTTGCCGTTTGGTGAAGTCTCTGTTTGCCCGGTTTGCTGTTACTCTGTTTAGTTTACTTGGTATTGGTATTTCGTTTTGTAAGTAAACAACAGAACACTTAGAACAGAAACAGAAGGGAAAACGGAAAACAGCGAAATACCCCTGCATTTATTTTATTTCAATTTTTCAACCTGTTTAAAAATAACAGGATTGCGTTCTCGCTCTTTGCCCATATGGGCCTTAAGTGTGAAACGTTAAGCTAATGTTTTTTTCAAAATAACAGGTACCCCTACTGCCTCTTCTTACTCACACATAATGTTAAGGCGCTAGTGCGAGAGGGATATTATTACTGTTTTTCGCCTGCAACAGACCTATCTCCTCTCACAGTCTCACATAGTATTACGACGTTAGTGCGAGAGGGTAAAATAATGTTTTTCGTTTGGAGCGGTTCTGTCTTCTGTCTCATCCACTCTCGCGCTTTCGTGATATAAAGAAAGAAGATAGAAGAGCCGACAAAATGGACAAACTGTTTGTCCGGATTATAGATAACTGTTTGGGCATTTTTAAAGTCCAAACGTGTTGTGCAAACATGTTTGTCGTTTTCGGACCCACCACTACTGTCCGCAGTTCAAAACCTACCTCCATACGCAACGGTCACGCTCGACCGGTAAGCGAAGCCCGCGCACCGACGCAACCGGGCCGCCAAAACGGCCGCCCACGCGAGGCTCGAAATGAAATAACAAGTGTTTCTGAACCGCAGAGATGCTATCCCCACTTTTGAGGTAGTACCGCGTATTACGGAGACAGTCAAGGTGCCATGGGACCAGTTGCCAGGAGAAATGCCTGCCTCCAGCTTCCCCGGATTGCTGTAAGTTCCGCTCCGTTTTCACCCATTGTGTCTATCGTAAATTCCTGTAAAAATCCACCTACGCGACCCTGGACCCAGGGAGAGTTTTGAGAGAGAACTGCTAGGTATTACTTTTAGCTAGGCCAATTTTCCCTGTTTAATATGTCGATGTACCCGCTTCGGCGATTGTAATGAATACTTGTAATACATGATTCTGTTTTTACTCGAACAATCTCTTTTATTTTGATGGAGGCTGCACGCTGGTCGCCTGTGGAGCATTATTGTATAATTTCCTGTTAGCACCCCCGCGACCCATGACCCTGAAATTGCAGATAAAGAGTACTCACGCCGGTTCCTAACGAGCTAGTCCGGAACGTAAAGGTAAGCTGGCAACCATCTGTGGAAGCCCCCTAACAACACATAAAACAAATAATAATGAATTCCCAATATTTAAAAAATCACCCATATTTTAGGATTTATATTTTTTTTTATTTTAAAATCAAAAATAAACGGAAATATTCTCTGAATTTTCTAGCTATAAACTCGCGTAGGAAGTTGAATTTTGTGTCCACGTTATATATTTTCTATGAAGTTTCTTTTAAATGATATACATATAAACTAATTCATTATATATATACAAATATACGCAAGAAAACTGAATGTTGATACGTTGTCAAGTATTTTAATTTTTCGTTTATAAAAACTTTTGACACAAATTTTGGTCGAGAAATGTCAATATTCCATTACAATAAAATAGAATTCTTAACGTACTCACTAAAAATAAGTGCAACACGGACAGATACATTCATGATCTTTAATTCACAATACCAATTAACTTGATTTTTGGTTTATTTATTGAAAATAATCCATTATCAAACACATTATGAGCGCGACCCGAAAAATTTTGCATCCAAATAATTTATTGTATTTTTAAGTCTCACGGTATAAACATGTTGAATACATTGAGAATTTAATCATTACCACACTGGTATACAAATACGTTAGAAAAATCCACTAAAACACAATCAAAAATGACATTTTATATGCGCGACCCGAAAATTTTTGCATTCCAAATAATTTACTGTATTTTTAAGTCTCACGTTGAATACATTGAAAATTTAATCATTATTACTCTGGTATGCAAACACGTTAGAAAAATCCACTAAAACACGATAAAAATTACATTTTATGCGCTAGAGTTCTGACAGCGACTGCTTTATTTTTGTACCAAGATATTTTTGTTTATTGAGTTTTTTTAACATGAAAATTCCTGTTAAAAAAACAAGGAACAGTGACACCTATTGATTATTATTATCAGAAGTAGGCTATTCAGCTTTCTCAAAACGTCAAGTGTAGGCCGCGGGCAAATTCGAAAACATATATTTTTTAATTTACAGAATCGAGGGAATATTTGCCAAAATTGGCAGCAAAGCAATCCGTGGTATTTAAAATAGTGCCAGATTGGGGCAAGAAGCGCTCGAGTGGTTATCAATAATTTTATAATAATACGAAATTGTAAGACCCTACCAAAACTAAATCAGTGTGGCGTACTATCGTGTCACTATGCAATATTTATATTATACTTTAATCACACACCGAGTAACGAGGGTAGAAGTAGAAACCATAATTACCTCATGTCAAATTGGTTATAACTTTCACGACAGTTATCAGTTAATATTTTTGCCAGATCCATGTAATTTTGGGTTTGAGTCTCCAATGTCGCAGAGGCAAGCGCAAAGAGTCCACCTAAAAAATGATACTATAACATTAGCGAACTATTCTTTCTTTATTTTTTAAATGTTCAATTAAAAACAATTTCTTCGATAGCATCATTCGTAAATCATTGCAGCCACGTACACTTTCTAACGACCCAACTATCTATTACGCTATACATACGCTTCTGCTATTCTGACTCTTGGCATATACCGACTCTAGTATTTGATTCACTTGGTTGTCTCTTTGTTCTTCGGTCATCTCGTATCATATATTCTCCTTACACTCCTTTCTCCGTTCATCGGCTCCACGTGTCTTAACCATATACGTTCCTTTCTCTATTTCTTTCACTACGCTTTATTCAACCTTTCATTCTTTCTGCATCATCACACTTGGAATATGTTCACACACAGTTTTATCACACAAACGCTTCAGTGACCTAACTTCTAGAGCATTTAGTTTTTTTTAAATATATCTTCTGCCAGTTTCGTGCGATATGCCATACATCACGGTTGTGTGTCAATAATTATTTATACTCCACTGTGAACTGCTTCGTTTTTTGTCAAATAATATATAGATAACATATCGGGTCTTACCTGAAAAACATGCCAATTGATCCATCTTTAGTGGGCTTTCCATTTTGACGTCGCAGTAATACTCATCGTAGGTTAACCCCTTGAATACTTTTACCATCTTGTCAATAATAGGTCTTATTGCTTCATCGAACATCTGGCGAGACTCTGTATCTTTCTCTTTATTTAACAACCACGTCTGCCAGAGGAATTCATAGAAAGAATCTCCATAAGCCTCAAGTGATGTTCCATCACCTGAAAATATATCATAATTCAGTTGGAATATTGTCAATTGTGAATTATGGTATGTTAGAAAAACATATATAGCACATAAATGTATTTAAAAGTAACGTGTAGCAGCCAGGGAAATGGTGCAATATGAAAAGCTTGGGCAAACTTCAATAAAAAAATCAATCTTTCAATCTGCATTATTTCCATAAAATCAAAACGCTCTCTCAAATCCATGTAAATTGTGATTATTTTTGTGCGCACCTACTTAAAGAATTAGAGTAAGTTCGGGTAATATGGCCTAGTCGGCCAATATGGCCAGTATTATTTTTTCCGAAACCAACCAATATTAGTGGTTTACGTATTCGCCATATTGTCAGGCCCCTTCCCTTGACCCCCTCACTCGATCCCTGCGTTGCGACGAATACGCGTTTGTCCGGTGCGTGCGACGATCTAAAATTATCTGATTTGATGTTATTTTTTGGTTTAGTTTCACTCATTCCTGTTCCTCAAAAAATCATTGTTTTTAAATTGCTTGTACACAGTTTTGTAGGTAAACCTTTAATTAATAGTGTGAAGACTTTTATTAAGCATATTGTTTATTAGTTTTTAAATTATAATTTTATTTGTCATAAACGTCCTTGCGGCCATTATGGCCACAAGGTAGGTGGCCAATATGGTCTACCGGGCCATATTGGCCTCACATAAAGTAAATCTTTCTAATAAATTAAAAAATATTTCCTAAAGTCAAAGGCTCCACGAAATCCACTTTCACAAAGAAAACGGCAAACTTTGTGCAAGGTGTCAATGGAAAAGGCAATCGAAGATGTACGAAATAATAAAATGGGTCATAGAAATAAATATAAGTCATACTAGAAATCTGGAATTGATAGACCTCGCGAGACAAAATATTGTCCACTTATTATCAATTCTTTCACATTCCAGCCACAAAATACAACCACTAGATAATTCATACATGTTTGAACCACTGAAAAAGTATGTTTCTGATAAGATGAGATCATGGGTCAGGAACAATTCATGCCCACTAACCCAATATGGTTACCGGTCAGTGGTTGAGTGGGCATAGCGCTTGGGTCCCACCCGGGCGTCGCATGTTCGATTCCTCGGCTGGCTAAGTCCTCCATCACAACACAAGCAACATTTTCGGCTTTCTGTGGTGGTAGTAGGAGATTTTCAAACATTGTTGGGTTATTCGTAACCCGGAAATGTTTGTCTTTCTTTTAAAAGTAAAAAAAAAAAATGAAATGGTAAAAGTTTTTGAACACGCATATCTACATACTTAAAGCGGTGAGATAGATGTCAGTGGTTTTCGTGCAAAAGGGTTATATCCTATTAACAGAAATGTTTTTAAAAATCACGATTTTATTTATATGGACAATGCGCCAGAATGTAGTAGAATCAAATCAAGAAAATATTACACCAGAACCAATTACTTCAGGTTCTACCCCTACAATAGAAAATGAATTTGTTGACATGACATCCACCATAAATGAACCTGATATGAGTGATGCGTTGGCTACAAGTGTAGCCTCTGCTTCAAGAGACGAGAACAGAACACTACCTGTCCATTTTGAACAAGTTGTAGTTCCCATTGCGAGGTCGCCACAGCCTTCGACTTCAAGAGATATAACGCCATCCAAATTGTCTCCAATACCAGAAATAACATTTAGAAAACTACTAACCGAGGCAGAAAGGCTGCTACGCCGACATTGCTTACTTCATCACCGTACAAAATGAATTGCAAGACTATTTAAAAAAGAAACAAGATAAAATTGAAAAGACTATTGATGAAGGTAAAAAACGAAAGGGCAATGGTAAAAAGCCAAAGTCAAAATCTAAAGAGGTACAAATGCCGAGCTCGGAGGAAGAAAATAAACCATTGCATGATTACAGTTCTGACGAGAGTCCAGATAGGAGCAATGCTTCTGATGCTAAGTGTTTGTATTGTGACGATCTCAATTCTATGAATAAAATAGGTGAAATATGGGTTCAATGCCTATGTTGTAAATTATGGGCTCACGAAGAATGCTGAGGAGTGGAAACGGAAGTTTTTTTCTGTGAATTTTGTTCTGCAAAGTAGCACAAAGTTTATATATTTTGATTTTTTTATTTTATTTCATATGGTGGGCAATATGGCACACTTCATTTGTGGCCAATATGGCCCTAGGCCATATTGGCCTACTACATTTATGATTTTAAGATTTCTCAAGATTAAGAAAAAAGGTTATTTTAGTTAGGTTTCGAAGTCAATAACCTTAAATTTATAAATGTTTTATACTATTAAGTTCAAAGGACTGATTTAACCAATAAAAGCTGTTTGATCTCAAAAATTTCGTGTTTTATTTCCAAAAAGGCTTATGGTGTGCCATATTACCCGAACTTACTCTAATAAAAATGTATGTAATCAAAAACAGTTACATCGAAATAGTTACCTATCGGTACAGAAACCGTAAGTAAGTAAAGGCCTAGAGGTGGTGTTCCACAAAATATAGATTTATTTTTTTAAATTATTGTGTAAAGTTTAATCATATTGTTTCAGCTTCCTTCAATCCATAGTGTTAACGAAGTTTTGCTATATCCCAAAAGATGGCAATTTTAAGTATAATATCAGAAAAGTACCATCTATTGTCGTTCGTATCTTAGATATAAGCAGTTACGATGATTTCCAAAGGCATCTGAGAGTTGGGCGAGCACCTTCAGTCCGCCAGCGGGGAGTCGCAGAACTACTCAGAGCCTGGTCTAGGGAGGACGTAGAATCCAGTTTTATATACATTGCAATATTATTATTAATAAGTCAACTAGTAATAGCACAATCTCAAATTTATTTGGAAGATACCCAACACATCTGAAGTTGTTTTAATCGTTGGAAATTAACAGACACAACATTTTTATCTAAGAACTATTAATGGATTTGCTTACCAGTATCATTACAGCGTTCCATTTTTCCTGTCATTGGATCAATTAAGATGGTAAAGAGACCATCATGCTTATAGGCCTCTTTCAGTGTATTTCGTATTTGTTCGACCTTGTTCGTGTAAATGGGATTGCCGGTCATGCTGCTCAAGTACGAAAACTCAGGGTAAAGGGACCCAACTTCGGCTAAAAGGCTCTTGTTTTTGGTCCAATAATTGTTGGCGCTTCTCTGAATATAAATATTTCATTTTAAATATTAAATAACATACAAAAATTATAAATTCTAAAAAATTAGATCATGAAAATGGTTTCTTTCCAGAGCTCATAAGAATGTGATGCTTTTTCTCTCTCCGCCTACATCAATTTTTTCATAAAATTCTTTTTCGTTGTGATGAAACTTTTCATTCAGAACAGGGGAATTGTTTCTTTCAAGAGCTTGCAAAATATGGTGATTTACAGTTACAGGTACTTAATAATTGCATTCGAAACATGGGAATGATTTCTCTCTCAACGGCCTGGAGCAATATTCTCATAAAATTTGATTTCCGATGTGATAAAATATTTAATTCAGAACTCGGGCATTTTTTTCACAGAACTTGCTAGAATGTAATTAATTAAAGCAAATTTACGAGAAATACATGGAAATGATTTCATTCCTGGGCAAGATGGGAAGTGAAGCTTTCTTTATGCTTAAACTTACGATACGTCCCGGTTCGACTGGGATTGTGCCAGTTTGAAGGAATGAACCGGAATCCAGAGACTTTGCGACCCGGTTATTCGCAAATACAGCTTTTTAAAAAACACGAAAAGCTGAAGCCAGAGTACGAGACTGCATTTCTCTACTGTGAATATGAAAGCATGCTTGTAAATCCGATGTTCATGAACATGAATACTCCACTCAGAACACGAGAACAATTTATCTCCGCCGTGAATACAGAGTTGTGATAGACAAACAAAAAATCACAAATATATCATATTAGAATAAGTTAACAATAATAATCTAAACGAAAATATGAAAGAGAACAAGACACAGAAAACAGAAAAAGACAATGGTCGCAACTGGGACTCGAACCCAGACCTCTCCGTCTAACCGGGACGAGTGCGTTAACCAATTTTGACAGAAGGTGGCAATAGCGAAATTGGTTAACGCACTCGTCCCGGTTAGACGGAGAGGTCTGGGTTCAAGTCCCAGTTGCGACCATTGTCTTTTTCTGTTTTTCTTGTCTTGTTCTCTTTCATATTTAGTTTAGATTATTATTGTTAACTTATTCTAATATAATATATTTGCGATTTTTTGTATAAAAGAAAGTTTTTCTTATAAAAATTGAAAAAATCACAAATTTATCTTTTTTTAAATCTGAAAATAAAGTTAATTGGAGGTTATTATCCACCACTTACCCGCCTTGGTATAAGTAACAGATGGTTACTTCTTCAAGGCTCTCGAAGGACTCAAATTTTTTTTGAAGGAACGAAGCTACATTTAGTTTAGAACGAATTTAGACCTCCAATGTTCCTGAATACGTTGTTAATAAGCAGTATGCAAGTGCTTAGCGGGAAATACAAGAAACAATATTTGTTAGTATGCCAAAATATAGACAAGACAATGGGACAGGTTGGTGAAAGTCCACGAGGTGGCAAGCGCTGGGTGATTGTATCCAGCGTATCCTACGAGCACCTGTTTGGGAAAAAGACACAGTACATAAGTAATAAGGGCATGGCAAACGGTTGGGAGTCCTCTCCAATCAATTGGCAGTCCCAGCAAGAATGCGCATGGCTTTCGGTCTAGCCGTTAACCACACTCAGCTTCCGCGCCCCTTAGTCGGTTCCTCGGTGATGCCTCAAAGAAAAGTAAATGGGAGTAAAGTTAGGAATGTGCATGACCTTACCCCAGTGCTCGGATTTATATATGAATATGGCAGTCCGCTGGGTGTCGAGAAGGCCGGCAGCAGCTTGTCCGCCACGTGCTGCGCTTTGTCTCTGAACATTGTGTCTTTCGTCATGGCGAAACAGCTCAGGAGGCCACCAATGAACTTGACCGTTGTCTCAGATACAGATATAGGAGTGTTCTACAAATTGGAATATAAATTATACTATTATACTAAAGGCGCGAAGTTTGCATACGAGGCAGAACTGGACGCATGCCTCGACGCTACTGCCTCGATATGTAGCGAGTCAGGTGCGAGGCATATGTATGAGGCATCGTGAGCTAGTTTACGGGACTGCTAAATTTAACACGTTGGCTGATCTCTCTTAATATCCCACGTGTTTTGTTTAGTATAATTTTTATTGCTAGAGTCCCATAGTATTATTGATCTAACCAATCTTAATATATAAAAAAGTCCGGTTAGTTACACCATTTATAACCCGAGAATGGCTGGACCGATTTTTGTGATTTGTTGGATTTGTCTCCGCCCCGAAATTCCTAATTTTTTAATTTTGGTAACTGATTGTTTGACGTCCGATAATGGAAAAAAATTGACAATCCTAGAATTCGTGGAATTTTTAAAAAGTTATAATATAGAATTTTTAACCTCTACTGTTAAACATTTAAAGAGCAATGGTCTTGCTGAAAATGCAGTAAAGACCGGAAAAGTTTTTTTTTTAATAATGGTTGGGAATAATTTTCAAAATAATTGTAAGAATAGGTTTTTCTGATTTTTTATGTGATTACCGCAACACAACACATGGCACTACTGAGGTGGATGGAGCCTTCAATTCTAATGTTCGGAAGGAGATAAAAATCGACATTTAGTAGCTTAATTCCTAAAAGAATTCAGGAAGATGTTCCTGATGTTGTATTACCTATTTAAAAATTAGCTAATGATAATATTGAAAAAAGCCAGTATAATCAAGTCAAAAACCTTAAAGGAGTGAAAAGTTGAAATTTGCATATTGCGCAGAAGTGTATGGTTAGGGACTACAGGCAAGCAAATAAAAGTTGTTGAGTGGAAGGAATTGTTGAAAAGAAATTTGTATAAAATGTATATTATTAAGATCTATAGTATTCAGTTGACTTGGAAAAGGCATATTGATCAAATAAGAAAGTTGATAGTAAGATAGGGAAATGAGACGAATGAGTGGCCCGTGGCATCTGATATTACGAAGTGCTGTGCAGATGAGTTGGAGACGTCAGCTCTGTTGAAGGGTTTAACGTGGTCTTCTCCTGATTTCAGGTTACCAGAGGAAAAGACACCGCCTTTGAAGCGTCAATGGAAACAGGTTTGCAGGCAAATGTGGTAATAGCACACCTACAAATGTATTCGTATTTGACCACACTTACTACTCCGTCTAATGTGAAATTATTTGAAATCCATTCTCTCCCTTCCTTGAACTCTTCCTTCATCCCCATAATGTAGAGTGTATCCATAGCACCGATGATTATTGTTCCTAGTTCGATTGTGGTGAGGTGGAACGAATAATAGACACTGGAAGGATCGTGCACCTCAACCCAGACAAGCCGTGTGAAGTTATCCCAGGCGTGTTTCATCATCTAAAAGGAAGGCGATTATTTTTTTTACCTTTGCATATATTGTTATTATTATATTATTTTATACATTTATGTCTTTTAATTATGATGACGTAAATACACAGAGTGTTAAGTGACGTACTTGACTACTATAACCAGTGATTCCTGACATTATTTGGAGTAAAAAAATGTTTAAAAAAGACGTCGAAAATTCTGCGGAGACCAAAAATTCATCTGCGTTTTTTACTCACAATAAAATCATGGATCTCTGGTTAAAGTAAGACAATTGTTTACTTTAACCAGTGATCCCTGGCGTTATATTGAGTAAAAAATGCAAATGAAATTTTTCTTTCCTGTGACTTTAGATGACTTTCTTTTTCAATTTTTTTTTTCTTCAAAATCAAAAAATATATATACTTCCACATGCCGAGTAATGGCCCAACTTCCTACCCCGCCTTGAACTAGAACCGAAGATACTATTTTTTTATTACATTTAATTTTTCTAATTTTTTAAGTTTTTGTAGAAAAAAAATGTCACCGAAGGCCAAAATTTCATTTACATTTCTTTACCCAAAATAATGTCAGGAATCACTGGTTAAAGAAAGTCTAGTACGTCCCTTAACACCCTGTGTAATATTGTGTATCAATAAATACAAAACTAATATATATACTTTTTTTTTTTAAAGAAAGACAAACATTCTCGGGTTATGAATAACCTGACACTATTTGAAAATCTCCTACTACCACCACAGTAAGCGGAAAATGTTTTGCCGGTCGAGGAATTGAACACTAAACGTTTGGTGGGACCCAAAATTGACGACCTCCGTAGTCCAGTGGCTAAGACTCTTGACGCACAATCCGGAGGTCGCGGGTTCGAACCCGGCGTGCGCAAATAAATTTTATTTGATTAATTTGTGTTATTTCAGAATTATTTCATTTAAAATAATATATAGTATATTTGCGGCACGTTCCAGAGTGGAAAATACTATCAGTATCGCCCTGGTGTTAAGACCACCGTTCAGAATTGAAACGTTGCTTGAAAATGGCTTTAGCCGTGTTTGGTGACCAGATCTGAATAGCCAGGTACTTCCCAACCTTCCTCTTCCCACCTTCTTCCCCTCCCCACTAACTTCAGCCTCACAACATACCTCAATTGGGGATGCCATAGTCTCACTGGCTCCAGACGGGAGCAGTTGAGATTCTTGTGCGGTATTCACTGTAAAAAAAAAAAAAACACGATGCCCACTCAACCACTGTCAAATATGTAGGTACAATACTGCCGCCACGCGCCGGTTCCATGAGTTGAGTTGATTCTGAGTTGTCATGGAACTTCACGAAACATAACTACTGAAGTTGTAACCATTTACATACAATTGCTAATTATATTACACTCTGCTAATTACCATTTTTTGTATTACTTCAACTTATCGTATATAATATTAATAGCTTATCGTCTGTGTGTGGTTGAATAGGGTACATGCAGTATATGTAATATAGTGTTTTCAATGCATTTAATACAAGTAAAAAAAATAACTAAACTTGAATATCACACCTAAAACCCCCGAAAAAATGTATTAAATTAATTAATTCACTTTTAAAGTTGTATGAAAATTCATATATCAAAAACGAGTCATCATTGACTTGCGAGATTGTGACGTCACAACGCACCCACCTAGTCCCACGTCAAATTGTTTTTGTTCCAGTTGCTATGCTGGTTTGAATAAGTTTGATAGTCATAATCGTTTAGTTATGCATCCTAAGCCCATTCGTTTGTGTAAAACATATATTGTAAATACATACTATCATGACAGACAGTGGTTTTCTACAAAGACAGTCTGATAATTTGCCAAAACTCGACGCGATTATAATAGCAGTTACATGTACCTTTTCATCGCATTACACCGCTTTTTACACATAATTACATTATTTGTGACGTTTATAAATAGTTTGTTTGGTGTTAAAGATGCTGTATTTGTACGCTTTGGTACAATACAGTATTTATAAACGGTATCTACGGACATTTTCTTCGAAAAACAAATGATCAACTGCAGACTGATTACTGGATTACGACTTGCGACTTTTGACAGCTGTCAAGAAGTGCGCAGTGACGTCACAAGCCAAAACCGCGCGAAAATGGCGTTTTAGCGCTAATTTGAAAATTGAATATTCAAAACGTTATTGAAGGAGTATTTCCTATAGTAAAAAAAAATTGTTTGAATATTCCAGTTTGTAATTTTTTTCTTTAATTTTTGGTAAAACAAACAGAATATGTGATTGTACCCTATTCCAGAACCCGACTTCCATTGCATGTCCGAAGTCACGCCTTATGTATACGCCGCGTCACAAATAACATCTGTGTACGTGGAGTTTCACACAAAGCTACTGTTGTAGTTTGGTTTTAAATTCAAGAATTCGTCACGAGATGTCACTACTTCCGTCAACAATCGTATGTGATTAATTCCCGCCTAGGTATAAGAGCTACGGATTTTAATCCTTCAAGTACCCTTCTGGATTAAGAAAGATCGTCGGCAATGACGAAGTTTTTATTAATTGCGTATAACTTCATTACGTGTCTCGATTATTTTGTCACTGTTACTTTATCTTGGTGAGTCACCGATAGTGTCTAGCTGTCGCTTGTTAATGGTCACTTGAGTAGATGAGTAGATACGAGGGACTGGCTATTATAGGAACCAGTTCCTATCGGAATTATAAAATGGTCACCAACACTCAAACCGGGCGAAGCCGAACTAAAAGCCGCCTGCAGGGCCTAGCAACAAAAACCTGCGGAGTGGGTTTTTAACTGCTAGTCGTATATAATACATGTAAACTGTGTGTACAACTGTACAAGCATAGAAATAAATAAAATACTAATAATTTCAGTTAATTCTAACTCATTAACAGACACGTAATAATGTGATTATGAACAAGCCAAATTTTGAATTGGGTCTGTAAAAAACTGAATAAATATATTTCTCAAATGTATCAATAATAAAATGAAATAAGTAACCTCTTTGACTTTATTTCTCCTTTCCTTGTCCTGGTCCGACATCGCTCTGTCGTATTTTTCCGGATTGTACTTACGACTCACAACATCCACAACATCCTTCAGCATCGGAGATTCCCGGCGAGAAATTCTACATTCCCCTGAGGGAAGTGTCAGGGATACCAGGAAGCCCGCCACGACCAAGTAGAACAATAATCCCTATTAAAAATATTGAAATTAAAAACATACGTTATTTCAATTGAGGCGCTCAGCGGAAAAGTGGCCAACCCACAAAAATTTGTAATCATCTTCTTATATATAAAAATCAATATTTGTTTGTTTGTTTGTTGGTATTTTATGCGCTGCCATACCGTTCATTCGATTGCGATGAAACTTTGGTGATATGTTGTGCGCAAGCCCGATGGTATGATACAATTGTAAGCTTTGGTGTTATGAAATTTGTATGAATGAAAATGTGTGTATTTCATATATTTTAAGCGCAGGGAGGAAAAGCAGGAGGGAGGAGGGGGTGCGGAACGGGGGAGGTGGGGTTCGAGGGAGGGGTGAAAAGGGAGGGGTAAGGTGGACGGGGAACGCGGGAGGAGGGACTCGGGAGGTGAATGGATACGCACGGGAAAGGACATGCAGGGAGAATCATTATATTTCTTATTGCAACGCATGCCGGGTTGGAGCTAGTTTGTTATATTTTTGTCATATCTATGATGTGGGTTGGGCCACTCTTCCGCTGAGCGCCTCAATTCTAACAGCGGTCGAATTATCATAAAAAAGTTATAACAGTGCATAATGGCGTAATGTAAACATCATTTTGTGTGGGAAAGTATAGATAACATGAATACTGAAAAATGATACATAATAGTCACGTTATAATATCGACTGCGGTTTGGTAAAACCCAACAAGCTAAAAACTGAAAACTTTTCAGTAGACGATAAAGACGAATATTTACAAATTTGTAAAACTATATCTATATGAAAGTGGTTATTTTTTTTTCAAATTTGTGATTATTTAAAGTATTGCAACTCTATTTATAATTATGAAAGATTTGAGGGCTGAATAATTTCATCTATGGTTTTGTAGGAACTTTTTAGGTATTTGACGAATCGCCACACCGACGCAAGTAGGATGCGCATGAAATCAGAACTAAATTTATTCTGCTTTGATTGTCGCTTTCGAATAGTTCATAGCTCCTAGATATTAATTCAATCTCGGTTTTTCAAACCTGCTGCGTTAAATAAAGTTATTGTTATTATTATATGTGATAAATAAAGTTATTCGGTTTTAAACCATCAATCTTTTTAATTTATACGTTATAACATACTTTCATCTCACGTTAGTTTTTTCAAAAAAATTAAAAAAAGTTACCCATAAATTTAGTTTTTAGTATTGAAAATGCCTAAATTAGCAAAAATTATTTTACCTTATTGTAGTTCTATGACTAATCTACGTGAAACCTCTGAAAAAAACATTCCCAAAAAATTTTGGCTTGAAAGGAAAATTGTGATTCGAAAACCATTAAAAATTAAAATCAGCACTCCATAATTAATTACAGTACACTCATAGACATATGAATATTAATAGACCAGAACAGAAAGGTGAGGGGTAGAAACCAACTACAGCGGGACGAAGGCAGGCGCGGCTAGTGCCTTAGTGCACTCGTGCAATGAACCGCCAACAAAATTGAACAACAATTTACAGCTCATCGTAATCTTACTTAATGTTTTTAATTATAAAATTAAGCAAAATTTTTAAAAAATCTTAAAAATTGCAATTAATAACATACTAAATGTTACTAAAACGAGGCTAACGATGAAATATTGTAGATAAAAACAGCAAAAAAAAAAAAAAAAAAAAAACAGCAAACCGAGGTACATACCAAACCGCGCGCTTTAGCTATGCGCCTTGTTTGGCTAATAATATTTTATATATCATTGCACCCGCGCGCCGTTTACACTGGCTAGGAACGAGAAACCGAGGTACATACCAAACCGCGCGCTTTAGCTATGCGCCTTGTTTGGCTAATAATATTTTATATGCCGCCCATACGAAACATATCTGGACCGTGGTTTTGACAAAACGTATCAAGAAAAATACCGCTGACCGTACGCGCACGGTCAGCGGAGAGATCCGAACGAAGAATCGAAGAATTCCGAACGAAGGGCTCGAGCGATGTAGGGTTTGGACAAGTTGAAGTAAAATCATAAAATTTCTCTTGTAAAATGCAACCTCGGGTCAACGGGTCACGGGTCAGCTATGCGTGCGATATTATCTTGTGATCTCCTCCGGATTTACATACTTGGCATTGACTTTATTTTTTGCATAATGTAACCTTTTATTTGTGTGCGTTTTTTTTAATTATTGCTAACTTCACACCGACGCTTAGTGGGTCAGTAAGTAAACACCCGCCACCGTTTGCAATGTTTGTATCCTACGCGGCAAATTAAAACATTATTGTGATATTCTTTGCCACTAATCCTCTAATAGGTACTAATAGATGTAATATCAAAATAAATGAACCATAGTGTAAAATAGCAAACAATTTATGATTTCTGAAGTTTTTTAATGCAGTGTCACCGCTTGCAAAGTCGTATCCTCCAAGCATAAACTTTAATATAAATGTATTTATTGGATAACGAGTTTATCAGGTGAGTATATCTGTATCTGCAAATAGTAAAATTGTAATGCCCATGAGATGATTTCACACAAAAACATCGCTCTATAAAATATCCCTTTATTATCATTACATATTATTATCATTATTGTTGAATTATTCTGGAATCAATATTTTTAGGTACAATTGAATTTCTTTACCCTTTTTTAAAATGAGTGATGCAATAATAAATGTGGACTTTATAAAAAAAAAACCGCATTAACTTGGCAAAGGGATCGAAAAATTGATCTTCTCTATAAATAAGTAAGATACGTGCATTTATATAAATTACATACATTTAGTATATCTCTATGCATACATTACGTTTTTTACGAAATCGGTGAACCACCAAAAATTTAAGGCACCGGCTGCGCCTGGACGAAGGGCAGGAAGACGGCGATACGTGATTCGTCAAAACTCAATCTGACAGTATATAGGTATCTCGCATTATAATATCACACTTTCGTTCTTAAAAGTAAACTCTGCTTTTGAATGAATATACCTTTTTACATGGGAGCGCGAATTGTTCGCCGCGTAATGAACACATTTGCGAAGTCCAAATATGCAAAGTAAGGTCGCCTATAAGGTCGAGTTCAATATTTTGTTGCTGTATTAAGTGAAGACACTTTTATAAATGTTTCATAATTTACTTACCCCAGTAAACAGGGACGGGCACACGCCATGTATCTCGAGTGACAGTGTATGTTACAAAAATGATCATATTATGTGATCCGAATTGGCTTAAAATAGTGTAAAATAATGCTTGCCTATGGAATGTAATACGACAATTTTGTTTATTCTCTTTTTCACTTCTATTTTTACATGTTTTCAAAACACAAGCCACTATGTTAACCGTTTTATTTCGTAAAATGCACCGATGAGTGCTCGACGCTGGCTTGCAGAAGAATGATGACGTCAAGTTTTTTAGATTAACGCGAAGCCATACACGATCCCAGCCGGTTCCAATGGAATGGTTCCAATGGGAGGGGGAAATAATACGCTTTTATCGCTTAGGGCAGGTCTACTAATATTCATATGTCTATGAGTACACTAAATTAATCTGTTCAATTTATTAAAAAAATATATATATTAATAACTCCATTGAAGGGTCAAGGAAGAGACGTAATAGTAAAAGAGGAACAGCGATATTTTTTTATAAACATTTTTTTAATTCTAAAATATTTGGAGAAATGAATAATTTCGAAATCAGTATCTCACCATTGCGTTCTAATGATAAAAAAAACTGTTTTGCAAATAAAATTTGAAAACAACTTCGACCAAGACGTCAATGGAAAACAATTATTAACAACACTCCGTATGGTGACAGGGACAAACGAACACTACTTACTGATACCGTCGCAGAGTCCAGTGATATGACGTTCTACAACAGATCTGGACAAACCGCGGCCCGCCAGCTAAAATCATATTTACTGCAATTTAATACACATTTAATATTGCAGCGGAATAAAGATTTTAAATATAATTCAACCATCTTGCCTCTTTCTTCAGACAATTATTTTTTTATTTCAAATAATTTTTTCATTACAATTTATTTGTATTCTCTCGACTACCATACTGGGCTCATGCCCGTATCGTGTTAGTCGTGTATATGTATATTATAATGTAATATCAGGGATAACAAATAAAGAAACAAAAATAAAAACAATGTTTAAAAAATTAAAAACATGTCAACCCTAATAAAAATTAAAATTCAACTGAGTGATAAAAACATTATAATAAAAAAAAAATTAAATAATTATAATAAAAGAAAATTTAAATAATACCAAAAATGTAAGTACATGCAAAATATGCCTAATACTTGAGAATTTTTCCGTGTGTATAAAATTATGCTTATCTTAGTAAATATTGCCAAATATCTGAGACCCTGATTTTGACAAAGTTCATTCGAGGGGTGGGTAGGTTCGCATATAAATATAATTATTTTTTTTAACTGTAACAATTGTATTGATAATGGATTCAGTACAACCACCCCATCCCACAATACCATATGTGACTACGGATTGGAAAATGGCAAAATAGAAGCTTCTTAGAGTCTATCTAGGGACTTTAAGTCTAAGATAGAACTAAGAAAGCAGAATATATGGCACACCTTACGGAGTATTTTTTACGGTGCTATTGATATGGATCTCTCAGCACAGTTGGTCGACTAAGATTATTCTCAAATAAATAACTTTCCTTGCTGATTTAAGGGCAAAACACTTGCAATTAATATTATGTGAGGTTTCTAGAGTGTTGGAGATTAAGTGAGAAATGGTATAGTTTATATATTGTATTTCGTCAATATTAAATGTGAGGAGGTTTAGGTCTAGCCAATTCTTTGCTTTTATTAGGCCATTATTAGTTTCTGGTAATTATGTTTCATCTTCAAATATTAATACTATCATCAACAAATGATAATATCTTACCTCCATTATCCATGGTAGATTGTCTGTTAATGTATATAAAAATAAAAGTGGGCCTAGTAGACTCCCTTGAGGTACACTGTAGGACAAAAAATATGTTTATATATTAGAAGTCAGAGTTTTGCTTACTTTATCAGAGTGGATACGAGTTTGTTGTGTTCGGTTTGTTAAGGTGGATTGGAGATGGGTTGGAGAGTATTCTTTCTTGATCTTTAGTGTAAAGGGTAATTCGTTTTCACAATTTTTGCCAAAAGAATACCAACGAACAAGAACGAAATCATCAAGAAGAAACGAAAGAAGAGACCTTAGTGGGTGACGAATTTAATTAAAATAAGAACACTAGTAGGAGATACTATGATAGATATGCAACGATAAGAAGAAAAGGTTCGATACAAAAAGCTGCAGAATGATGTCAGGGGATTTTGACCAATTTCTGTCTCTGATTAGAGACAAAATTTGTAAAAAGAAAGCAAATCATAGAAATTCTTTTTCTGCACGCGACAGGCTAGCAGTGACAGGTTTTTATCGAGAATTATATTATAGAGAAAAAGAGCAAGTTGTTTGTGACCAATGTCAAGATTACACGAAACGATTTTGGTGACGACGGCTATTATGGGAATTCCTTCAGAAAAAAAATTGACCAGGCCTGATCTACGCTATTGAAAATATGTTATCATCATTATTAATTTCTCACAAATAATGAGCAAGTAAAATATGAGAGCACACAGAGCTAATGACAAAATTAAATAATATATTTATTATAAACAAGCGGAAAAAGTCAGAAATGGCTTTCATTAAAAAATTAAAACTTTTAAAAAAAATTCATTCGACAAGTTTTACTATCAATAACTCTATACAAAGTGAGCTTATTTAATGACTTCTTATATTAATTTAATTGTGAATTTGAAACCACTAATTTATTTATCAGGGTTTAGACTCAATTGTCATATATTTTTTTATGTTTGTTAAATTTAATTCGTTCGTACCGAATTATTATTTTTTTAAATATTATATGAACATGGTACACACCTTTGTAAGTAGTATCCGCATAAATATTTAAAACAACTACCTATACATTCGTAATCGATGCTCACACTCTGAGCTTAAAAACAAAATATGCAAAACAACTGAGGTTGCAATTTATTGCAGATAACATCTTGTCTGATGACTTTGTTCAAAGTTAACAGTGATTATTTCATGGAAATATAATATATATCTACTCGTAGATATGCTACTACGCGCCGTGTATGGGCTGCCATTTTTTATTTTGAAGTGAAGACTTCTTCAGCACCGTTGTGTTTTGAAACCCGATGAAACGAAAAAGCGACACTAAAAATAGAGAAACACATACATCTATACTATAGGATTTAGCCTGCGAGAGAATGAGATTGACTCCTCTTTGTGCGGTGCTTCGTAGCCTCCCCACTCTTGTCTACTTAAGTTTTCTGAAGGTTTCACCTCTACCGCGTGCGAACTGCACACTTGTATTTTGTTTTGTTTTATGTGAATACCGCACAAGAGTCCCAACTGCTCTGTCCGGAGCCAGTTAGACTATAGCTGAAAGAAGTGGAGAGGGGAAGGAGATGGGGTAGAGGAAGGTGGAGAAGTACCTGGCAAAACAGATCTGGCCACCAAAGACGGCTAAAGCCATTTCAAGCTACAGTTAGGTAATTTCTGAATAGTGGCCTTACACCAGAGCGATAATAAGAGTATCTTCCACTCTGGAACGTGCCGGCAAATATACCTAATAAAAAAAAAAACATTTTTTATACAACGAGATAAATCATTGCGCACCTTAAAATATGTATGAAGGACGAAAGAGATTCGTGGAGTAGGTATTACATACAATAAAAACCAAAGCGTTTTTTATTTATTTATTGAAATGCGACTTGCTACTTTTTCGGGCTTTAAATTCGCTGAAAATAGTTTTTATGTCCAACGTTTGTAGCGTATCTGTATATAACTATATAATATTGATGAATCTTTATATAATATTGATAAAGCCTTTCCTGCAGCATCGTCGTTCTTTTTTAATTTTTTATAATTTTCAATTTGGAAAAAGATCAGTCCGCTGCGAAGCTTGATATCATCAGGCATAAAAATATACGCTGGGCTGTGTCCACATTACGGAACGCTGATTCAATTTTATCATCGTGTATTATTTTATATAATAATTGTACAAAATGCGTGAGTGAGTTTGATAAACTTGTGCGAGGCAAACCATTGGAACTTATTTTTTATGACATATGAATGAAACTCTTGAATTTCGGTTACTAAATCGGTATTGGTCTTGTGGATTCTGAAGTTTGATCGGGACACATAATTTTATCGACATCGGGAATTTTAGTCAGGAATGAGAATTTGTCTGCTATTTCTTTGAACATCTCTCCCCTTCTTAGTACCTATCTCTACATTTAATTTATCAATGACGCCACAAAAACTAATGGTTTTAAATTGTTCTCTAGGGCTGAGACTTACTTCAGGAGGTGGACCGTCTTTGGGCATTTTCTTCCTTCGTTTTTGAGGGGTGTCTTTAAAATCCACATCTGGTAGCTTTTCTTTTGCGCGGGCTTCTAATGATCAAAGTCGCCTCGTAGTTTTTCTAAAAAATCGACGAGCGATTTGTAAAGATTAGCGCACGTCTCTAGAGTGACTTCCAGGTAGGGTTGCCATCTTCCAAAATAAAAAAGCCTGACCCCGCACTGTATAAGGCCGGACATTTTGCCCTAAAAGCCGGACATACATACTACGTACTTAAGTTTGGATATAACTTTTATACATAATAATAAAAAATCTGTTACAAGTTACAGTTGTTTATTAATCATACATTAACCAGTTTAATAATAACAATCATTAATCAGTCTTATTCTTGTCATCATTTGGCATTTATATAGAATAAGAAAAAAAAAGTTTTAAAAAAAAGTGATTTCAATAATAAAATAAAAAATATTGAGTCTTCATAACAACTCATAACATAATTAAAATATTAAAATATAATAAAATTTAAAAAAATTCATAAAATTAAAATCTCAACTTCTCCAAATTATTCAAAAATTACAAAAAATCTACAATTTTGTATTTTTGGCCTTTTCACCTGCTTTATCCAAAACGTCTTGGAAATCATTTCATACAATTCTTGACACGTCATTTTTAAATTACACAATATGTACATCATCTTAGCAGTTGTTTCTGTTTGTAATTGCGTTCCTTGGTCCACTGGGCGTTTATTAAAGAGAAAACTCTTTCAGCATTGGCGTTACGACCTGGAATTGCAATGTAATATTCCGCCAATTTCATTCAAAATAAGCAGTCCACTTTTGATGTGCCAATAGCTTTTAGAAGTCAGAGTTATTCTTCCGTTTCTGTAAAAAAATTACAAATTTCTGCCATTGGTCAAAAAGTTTACTGTCATCTAACTGTAATTTTTTTTAGACAGAATTTCCTTCGTTTCTGCTACGTGCTCCCAGCTTGGTACTTGGTACCTCAGCTAAAGTCATCCACTTAAAGTGTTTCAATTCGGCGCTGAATTCAATTGTTCAAGAGTTTAAGTAATCTTTGGCAATTTTGAACATATTATTCATTTTTTCTTTGAATTCTTCCACGCGATCTGGGTGGAATCTTTGATAAATGCCGTAAAATTGCGGTTACCTTGATTCGGCACAAACTTTGTTCCAGTCTATCATTTATAGTGTCCATTATTTGTGAACTGGTCAATTACTTCGTTTACTGAAATATCTGAAGTTGATTTGCGCGACCGAGTTGACAGGAAAAAGCTATGGAAGGTGTTGTCCAAGTACGGAGTGAATACGAAGCTCATTCAGGCAATTGCGTCGCTATATGAGGGAAGCGTTGCATGTGTTAGGGTGAACGGCGATTTTACGGAGTGGTTTGACATCACAAAAGGTGTTAAACAAGGCTGCGTAATGTCACCGTGGTTATTCAATCTATCCATGGATAATTGTATGCAAGAATTGAAAGAGATGGGATTGGGCGCGAAATTGAGTAATCTGGAAGTATGTTGCCTATTCTATGCTGATGATGCGGTGCTAATTTCTAACAGTATGGAAGATCTACAGTCTCTCGTGTCTAGGATGAACGAAGTATGTATGAAGAATGAGTTAATGATGAATGTAAGTAAGTCTAAATTCATGGTGTTTGAAAGAGAGAGTACGAAAACAGTATGCAATATAGTTGTGAATGATGAATACTTGGAGCAGGTGGATGAGTTTGTGTATCTGGGTAGTATGTTTACGAAAGATGGGAAGGCTGATAGAGATATTGAAAGAAGGGTGAATGCCGGTAACTCCATTAATGGAGGACTGAATGCCGTTGGCGGTAATAAAAAACTGTCCAAAGACGCGAAACTAGCCGTCCATAATGGAGTGCTGGTACCTATCCTGATGTATGGCAGTGAGGCATGGAACTGGCAGAGGAAGGATGAAAGCAGACTGAATGCTGTAGAAATGAGATCCCTAAAGCGAATGTGTGGTAAAACCATGTACGATCGTGAGAGAAACGTGGATATCCGCAAAGAATGCAAGGCTGATGTAAGGGTGATGTGTAAGATTAAGAAAGGGACTCTCCGATGGTTTGGGCATGTAGAGCGAATGAACGAGGAAAGGAGTGTAAGGAGAATATATGATGCAAATGTGAATGGTAGAAGAAGTCGGGGACGCCCGAGGAAGACATGGCACGACCAAGTGAATCAGATACTTGAGTCGGGCCATGTGAAGAGTCGGAATAATAGAAGAGCATGTATGAGACGATGTATGAATGTGAACGAGGCAAAGAGTGTGTGCCGAGATCGAGTTGTGTGGCGGTCCGTCCTCTCTGCCTACCCCTGCGGGGAAACGGCGTGATGGTTAGTTAGTTAGTTTCAGTTTAGATTTGCGCAAACCCGCGCGAACCAAGAATAGCCACTGTCCCCAGCCCCTGCCAGGTTGGGCCTTGCGTAGTTTGCGTTGCGTTCGTTCTGCAGTCGCTGCGTCACCGCGTTACACTGACAAAAAGCCTAACAAAAGCCGTACGCCGGACATATAAATATTTGGCCGGACACGACCTAAAAAAGCCAAACATGTCCGGCTAAAGCCGGACAGATGGCAACCCTACTTCCAGATCTTGTAATACCTTGCTGACTTTTTGGAAGGTTTGCAAAATTTCGTCCCACTTGACCAACATAAGTACAAACTCAAATTCGTGTATCTGACAAATTAGCTGCTTCTCTTCTGGTTTCTCCTTTTTGCATGTCATCCACAGAAATTAATGACGTCTAACGCATCTATAATTGTATTATATTATGTCTCTGAAATAGCAGATTTTAGCGTGTGCTTCCCATCTGGTGTGTTTGTGTGTGATAGAGATTTCAATACATTTTCATTTTCCAGATGATTTTTTTTAATATCCGCTACCTAATGGTTGAACCAGAAAAATAAAATTGTATAAATTTTCAACTAATGAAAAAAAAAATACTGCTGAAAGGCAACAATCGACGGCGCTTCTACCTCGATTTTCAAACAGCCTTATCTTTCATATGCTAGCAAAAAAAAATTGGTGCTGTTTCTTGTGCCCCCCAAGACGTGATGCCCTAAGCCAGGGATGGGGAACCTGAGGTCCGCGAGGCTTTTTGGTGCGGCCCGCGAGTACTTTTGGTTCGGCCTGCTAAACGCACCACAAAAGATTACAATCAGAAAGCGAGAACTGTTTTCTTTCACTGTGTTCAGATACTTTTTCAGTTCTTATTATAAAACCCATAGAAAGTTATAACTTTGCCGACAGTTATTTGCTTATGTATTTGTATGTCACTAGATATCAGTTTAGACACAAACAAATTCGTGATTCAACATTCTTTTTTAGTTTATTTTTAAATTTCGTATTATTATACGATAGTGAAATTAATATTGAAAAAACATCTCAGTGTTGATGTGAACTCTATTCAGAAAAGAAAAAATGCATTGAAATGAAAATAAAATCATTCCGTGTAAATTATTGAAAATAGTTTAATAAACATAAAATTTGAAAAAAAAAATATTGAAGTTAATAAATTTGTTGTAAAATGCAGAAAAACCATTAACGTATTCTGGGTACAATATAATTGAGGCTCGTGGACTGGTGCACTCCTACGCAGATCCGTTCCTGAGTTAAAATCACTCTTGTTTTCATAATTTAAATTCCAGTTGCGAATTTAACTGCTGACGTATTTCGAGGGAAACCATTCTTGCGTTCCAGGTGCAAAAATCGGAGGAAAACCATTTTCGTGTTCTGGGTGTAGTATCAATAATTAAAGCTGGAGACTCGCATACATATTCAATCTTGATTTTAAACCAGTTTTGTGTTCAGAATGTAACAATTAAAATCCACTTGTGGATTCGTCTGCTGACATATCGAGGGAAACCATTCTCTTATTCGAAGTGCTCAAATTTTAGTTGCGTGTGTTTGTACATATGTTTTCAGACTGCCAGAATAAAGGGAAAACCATTATCATGTTCTGAGTTTAGTTTTGATTCCCCGCATACAGGTTTTATTTAAAACAGTTTGAAGTGCTGAAATTCTAGTTGCAGACTATGTATGTGATGCCAGAATCAAATAAAAGCCTTTTTCATGGCCTGAGTGTAGGTTTAATTCCCCACATACAGATGTAATTAAAACCAGCTTTGAGTTCAGAATATAAAGATTAATTAAATAACAAGTTGCAGATTAATCGAAAGATGCCATTCTCATGTACCGAGTGAAGCTTTACATTTGAGTCGGATACCAAAAGCTGCAAATTCTTGAGAAATTGATTCTAAACCCAATGTAAAAATTCGTGGTGCGATATCGATGCAATTCAAGGATATCATTCTCGCTTTCCGATGTCAGTTATAAATTTCTATTTGCAGAATTTATGTACATTATTTTTTTTTATTGGAGGAATGTTTGTGTGTGTGAAATAAAAACGAGTGTGCTTTAGACCACACGACTGAAGTAAAACTTCACTAACTTATGCCGTCCATTAACAATATAACAATGACAGGAATAAAAATATCCCCATCCCCTCAACATCCCCATCAACTCAACTCAACTTAACTGAACTGGAACTGAACTGGAACTGAACTGAAACTCAACTGGAACTGAACTGGAACTGAACTGGAACTCAACTAGAACTCAACTGGAACTCACCTGGAACTCAACTGGAACTCAAATGGAACTCAACTGGAACTCAACTGGAACTCAAATCGAACTCAACTCGAACTCAAATCGAACTCAACTGGAACTCAACTGGAACTCAACTGGAACTCAACTGGAACTGAACTGGAACTGAACTGAAATTCAACTGGAACTCAACTGGAACTCAACTGGAACTCAACTGGAACTCAACTGATAACAACTCAACTCAACTCATAACAACTCAACTCAACTCATAACAACTCAACTCAACCCATAACAACTCATAACAACTCATAACAGCTCATAACAACTCATAACAACTCATAACAACTTATAACAACTCATAACAACTTTAAACTTTCGCATAAAGATAAGCGTTTCATAGCGTTTCATGCGTTTCATAGCGTTTCATGCGTTTCATAGCTTTTCACATTCATATAGATTAGCGTTACATATTCGTAAAGAAGTTCACCACCCCTGCTCTAAGCAATTACTTAATTTGCTTATGGGGTAATCCAACCGGCCGTCGTGCCTGTGTATTGTTAGCAGCATATTTAAATATTGCCGCTTATCTGCCGCCAGAGGTACTGCTATCGCCTCTAGCGGCCAACAAGGAAACTACACCAGCTATGGCGACCGGTAAAGAAGGGAACGACGAACACTTCCTGACTGGCATGGGACGGACAGCGAACGGCTGGATTTACAAATGGCGGATTATGGAATATAATCTTGCTGATTCTTGAATGTTGTTATTGTCAATTAACGTGGAGACAATATATTTCATCATAAATATTAACTTAGCGTTTTATTATTTATGCTAACAGTATGATAAGTACATTTAATAGATTTGAAGCCAGTTAGACGATGAAGGTAGTGGAGAGGGGAAGGAGATGGGGA
Organism: Limnephilus lunatus; assembly: GCA_917563855.2. Classification (NCBI taxonomy): domain Eukaryota; kingdom Metazoa; phylum Arthropoda; class Insecta; order Trichoptera; family Limnephilidae; genus Limnephilus; species Limnephilus lunatus. Next base: position 59,486,788 of record OU830592.1, read on the forward strand.
AGGGGGAAGGGAAGGTGGAGAAATACCTGGCAAAACAGATCTGGTCACCAAAGACGGCTAAAGCCATTTCAAGCTACAATTAACTTCTGAATAGTGGCCTTACACCAGGACGATAACAAGAGTAGGTTTCTTCCACTCTGGAACGTGCCGCAAATATACTATATGTTATCGTCAATTTATTAATTGTGAAATAACATAAATTAATCAAATAAAATTTATTTGCGCATGCTGGAATTTGAACCAGAGACCTCCTTAAAGAGCATTGAAAGATCGGCGGATCAAATATTTTATTACTGTTAAATTTTTATAATATTAGGTCCTTACATATGAAATTGGCGTTTTGCCGTACTGGCAACTTTGATCTCAAATATCTTATCTTTGGTTAGGAATTCCAAATTCAAATTTACACAGCTATTTAAGGCAGAAACATACTTGCGTGTCGTGGCGCGCCAGAAGTACATCGGTTTCATACATTTACTATGGTTAGAGACATATTTGTAGGTCGTGGCGTGTCGCCGTAATGTATGAAACCGATGGCTTCTGGCGAGCCACGACACGCCCCGACACGCAAGTGTGTACGAACCATTACTCATGTATTTGTATTTAGAAAATTATATTTCATTTGTTTTTTCCTTAATCGTTTTTTTTCTTTGCGTCACTTAGTTTACAAAATGGAAAACGCGTTATTTACGAGTACGAGTTCCACCGTGGCACCAGTGCTGCAGAAACGGCTCGAAGGATTAATGATGTGTATGGCGACGGTGCCGCAAAAGAAAACACAGTGTGTTTTTGGTTCCAACGTTTTTGTTCTGGAAATTTCGACCTGCAGAACAAGCCCCGTGGACGGCCGGAGACCAAAGTTGATAATGAAGAATTGAAGGCTACTGTGGAAGCGGATCCATCGCAAACCACGTCCGAGTAAGCTGCAGGCTGCGGTGTTAGTGATAAAACTGTTTTAATCTACTTGAAGCAAATTGGGAAGGTGAAAAAGCTTGAAAGGTGGGTACCTCACGAATTGAGGTACCCACCTTTCAAGGAATTGAGGTACCACACACTGCACAACAGACCGCTACCAAATTAGAGGAGCTTCAATTGGAATGTCTAAGACATCCACCGTACTTTCCGGACCTTGCCCCAACAGATTATCATTTTTTTCGAAATTTGGATAGGTAACTTCTTGCAAGGGAAAAAATTCAACTCCGATGGGGCAGTCCAAACCGCCTTCAAAGATTTTATTGATTCCCGTCCGAATGGTTTTTTTTAGTTAAGGGATCGATGAACTACCTATGAGATGGCAAAAGTGCATAGATGGCAATGGTACATACTTTGATTAAATAAATATATTATACTTAAAAAAAAACGACTTTATGTTCCTCCCATACAAAATGCCAATTTCATATGTAAGGACCTAATATTTTGTCATGTTATAAATTTATTTCTGTAAAATGAACCTACAGCTTTGTTAATTTAACGTAAGATAAGAGCATTATTATAATACTTTACCTTAAACATTGCCCGTCATATCAAATAACTCACCAGATTGTGGAAAAGTCATGACCTGGTAACATGAGACGAGGAAAAGAAATGAACTAAGACTCCCCTTCAGGAAAAAAAACACAGAGTCAAAGAAAGAAATAAAATTGGAAGAGAGCATAAAGGCATTTAAAATTAAATTGCGAAGATATGTGATTGATTTGGTATAGATGTGTTATTTTAAGTGTATGTATATATGTATAAGGTTGTATTAGAACACAGATAACTATGTAGGTACCTATTTAAAATACCGCAATAAACAATATAACGTATCACTATCATCTGCCACTTTCTCAGACTCCTCAGACACATTTATCAGACCAATTTTTATCGGGTAATAAGTCGATAGTAGAAAACTACAGACCTATAACGATTTTATCTCATAAAAAAATGCTCGCTAAAATCTTTGAGTCAATAATCGCAAAAAAAATCACACCTATTTTTAAACGACTTCGAAAAGGAGGAGGTTCTCAATTCAACGTTTTTTTTTAAATTATGTTTGTTACCTCAGAACTTTTGATTGGGTGAACCATAGACATATGAATATTAGTAGACCTGCCCTAAGCGATAAAAGCGTATTATTTCCCCCTCCCATTGGAACCATTCCATTGGAACCGGCTGGGATCGTGTATGGCTTCGCGTTAATCTAAAAAACGTGACATCATCATTCTTCTGCAAGCCAGCGTCGAGCACTCATCGGTGCATTTTACGAAATAAAACGGTTAACATAGTGGCTTGTGTTTTGAAAACGTGTAAAAATAGAAGTGAAAAAGAGAATAAACAAAATTGTCGTATTACATTCCATAGGCAAGCATTATTTTACACTATTTTAAGCCAATTCAGATCACATAATATGATCATTTTTGTAACATACACTGTCACTCGAGATACATGGCGTGTGCCCGTCCCTGTTTACTGGGATAAGTAAATTATGAAACATTTATAAAAGTGTCTTCACTTAATACAGCAACAAAATATTGAACTCGACCTTATAGGCGACCTTACTTTGCATATTTGGACTTCGCAAATGTGTTCATTACGCGGCGAACAATTCGCGCTCCCATGTAAAAAGGTATATTCATTCAAAAGCAGAGTTTACTTTTAAGAACGAAAGTGTGATATTATATTATAATAATAATATCATACAACAATACGAATATACACATTACTTACGTGTTTGAATCAGCTCCTGCTAAAATATTTAAAAAATAACTAATTTAAATAGATCCTGATCAAAAGTAATACCCTACTCTAGTGCTACTTTAGTAAGAGTGCAGTGAAAGTAGTGCATTACTCCACATACGTGTTGTGTTAACTCAAAACCTAAGTTTATTTAAAATAATCCGCCATTACCGCTATTAGGTACCTAATTCCACCGAGCGCGAATTACTACTCTAGAGTGACTGTGTGTGTGTTCGTTCTAGCCGCTCAGCGCAAGTACTCACACCTTCCCGCCGACACAATTCAGGGCAGCTAAACCCATCTCGCCAGCTACTTTATAATGGACTCCTGCGATACATATGCATTCATCACATTAGCAAACAATATTATACGTGATTTAAATACGACCATCATGGATCCCACTAATAAATTTACTAAAGAACAAATGGGAAAATTAACGCCTCAACTCTCAGTGCTACTAGGCAATATTAGTTTGGTTTCGACAAAAGTGGGTTTTCTTGAAGGTGAATTAAATGCCTACAGGAACATATCACCTAATCATTCAAAACATTTGTCAACTACCAACATCGAAACGGAACAACTTACAGGAATCTGCGAAACTTTGGTGGAAATAGACGAGAGAAAATCGCGATCTAAAAATGTAATAATGTTCAATGTTCCTGAATGCTCGGGCAATTCTCAAACTGCAACAATGAGTGAAGATCTGAATAAAGTCAAGAATATTCTTAACAATGTTGATAACGTAGATACCTCGGTAATTAAAGTGTATCGATTGGGCAAAAAGGATACTAATAAAACACGCCCCATCAAGATCGAACTGTCCGATAAACATCAAGCCAGAACCATTCTACAGAAAAAAGGAATACCGTATGGAAGTGTAACTATCAAGACCAAGAATGACTTAACAATGCTTCAACGGCAAGAAGTACAAAACTTGTGGAAGGAGCTGGAGGATCGAAAAAGCAAGGGAGAAAATAATTTAATTATTAAATATATCAACGATAGACCTAAAATTATAACCAATATACCAAAAAACTTATAACCGTGCCACGTTACATCTTCTACCAGAACGTCAGGGGACTTCGGACTAAACTCAGTGACTTTAGAACTAATGCACCCACTATCACACAGGACATCATCATACTCTCTGAGACCTGGCTGGAACCATCGATATACTCAGCGGAGCTGGGTCTACCTAACCACAGTATCTACCGAGTTGACCGAAATCGGAACACCAGCTCTAAATCAAGAGGAGGAGGCGTCCTGATAGCAGTTAATAAAAAAATTTCATCTAAATTATTAAAAAACAAAAACAATGATGTTGAGCAAATTTTTGTAATGTTAAACGATAAATCCAAAAAAACTATCATCGGATGTGTATATATTCCACCAAATTCTAATGTAATAATGTATAAAAATCACTGCGAAGATGTCGAGCTACTCAAATCTAACCACCCTAATCACAATATTATAATTTGCGGTGATTATAACCTACCCAATTGTAAATTTAATGATTTGGATTACTTACCATTAACGGCGTGCGAGAGTGAAATCTTAGACATGTCTAACTATTTAGGTCTATTTCAATGTAACTATGTGCCGAATTGCAGTAATCGGACTCTTGATTTAATTTTTTCTACTGATAAGGATATACAAGTCTATGAGTCAGCCGAATCCTTTGACCCAATTGATAATCACCACCCTCCACTTACAATACTAGTACCCAATACAATAGAGTGTGCCCCCTTAATTAAAAATTGTAGTCGTAATTTCATTAATGCTTATTACCAGGACATTAATCAAGCACTTAACAAAGTAAATTGGTCTGTTCTCAAGGAAGGTGATCTCAACTATAGCGTAGAACTATTTTACTCTCAACTGAATAGTATCATTTCCGACACAATTCCTCTAATTCATCATAAAGTACGAAAGTATCCGATATGGTTCAGCAAAGAATTAATTCAGTTAATTGTTATTAAAAAAGAAACACATAAAAAATATAAAGAACACAGAACAATTCCCAACTATACGGCATTCAACAATATTAGAAGAGATTGCAAAAAAATGACAAAAAGTTGTTATAATAATTACATTAATTCGGTTGAGAACACGATACTTCATGATGTAAAATACTTTTGGAAATACACAAAATCAATGAAAAACAATGATGCTGGTATTTCCGGTAATATACGTTACGGACAAAACAGCTCCAGTAAAATTTATGAAATTGTTAACATGTTTGCTGATTACTTTAAGGACGTGTATGAACCTGATATTCCTGATGACTCAATTCCGTACTTCAATTCGGATATAAATTTAAACTTATCGCAAATACACATCGATATTGAAGACATTATAGTCTGTATTAAATCACTTGAACCCAAAACAAGCTCGGGACCTGATAAGATTCCTTCCATCTTACTTAAGATTTGCTTCCAAAGTTTATCTGTTCCCCTTAATATACTGTTTAACAAGTCTCTCTCTACAGGACACTTTCCACAAATATGGAAACTTAGCTACCTAACTCCTGTATATAAAAGTGGTGATAAATCCTTTGTTGAAAATTATCGGCCTATCTGTATTCAATCGTCTATACCTAAACTTTTTGAAAAATTGATTCTTAAGAAAATCAGCTTCTTTGTAAACCCTTGTATCGCAACTTGTCAACACGGCTTTATTTCCGGCAGATCAACTTTGACTAACCTAACATTATATGAAAATTTCATTTCTAATGCACTTGCCAACAAACAACAAGTCGATTCTATATACACCGACTTCAGTAAGGCGTTTGATAAGGTCTGTCTTAAAATCCTCATTAATAAACTTTTGAAACTCGGCATTAATGGAAACCTTTTATCTTGGTTTAAGAGTTATTTACTAAGGCGTCTGTTAATTGTCTGTATTAATGGTCACTTGTCCTACACGTTCGAAGCTACCAGTGGCGTGCCCCAGGGTTCTCATCTTGGTCCTTTACTTTTTAATTTATTCATTAATGATGTATCAAACATATTCACCCGTGTTCTCATTCTAATGTTCGCTGATGATATGAAGATATATAGAATTATTGATAATATCGAGGACTGTCTGACACTTCAATCTAATATTAATAGCTTTTATGATTGGTGTCTTATAAACAAATTAACTCTCAATGTAAAAAAATGTCAACTTATGAGATTCCACAGAAAAAAAAACCCTTTGTTGTTTACCTACTTTCTCAATAATCACATCTTATTATCTGTTGATGAAATAAGCAGTGGCGGCTCGAGCACTTCTTTAGTGGTGGGGATCGACATTTTCTACGTAGGTAGATACTGTACTGTAATCTCACCACCCATAGAATATAATATAAAATTTCTCAAAAAAAAAATTTTATGGTCTAATCATGCTAGTCGGATATATTTAACACAAAATAATACAAAATGTCTATAAATATTTGCCAATTTACAATATACCTAGTATAATAAAAATAAAGCTTTATCTTGCAAGATTATTATCAAACTAATTTGAACGCGAGCGATTCCCGCCCGTAACTTCGCAAACAAATGGTTCTGAGGGGATCCGAAGGATTGTCCCCGCGGGTATTTGAATTCACATACGGCTGCGCATGCGCAGTTGCATACTTTCGCGAATCAACGCAAGGAAAGTGTAGGGATAGTTCGGATCGTCCCCCAAGCGCGCATTAGATTCCGCGCACTGAGAAATAGACCCGCAGTTTTTTGCACCGTACATTGTTCGCTGTACTCACGTAGGGCGTAGGGTCTTATTAAAATCATCCGGAATAATTGTTTGTATTTTATTTCTGCAAATGTTTATACTTTTATGTTTAAAGAATTCATTCATTTTGGCGAAGACAAAACATCGACTGTTATTTCCTTTAGTAGGTTTTGAGTGTAACTTGTGGGGACTGTCCCCATTGTCCCCCTGTGAAGAACCGCCACTGGAAATAAGAGACCTTGGTATAACCTTTGACACTAAATTAACATTCATTAAACATATTAATAATATAACCAGTAAAGCAATGCAAATGTTAGGATTTGTCTTAAGGATTTCAAAGGATTTTAAAAATTTAAAAACTGTCAAATTACTTTACACTTCACTTGTTAGAAGCCAACTAGAATTTAACTCCACCATTTGGAATCCTTACTACAGTGTGCATGAGAATTCCCTTGAGCGAGTCCAACATAAATTTTTACGTTATATTAATTTTAAATTGGGAATATTAATCGAAAACATTAATTACCCCTCTCTGTTACAATTATTGGGACTCGATACATTAAAAGAAAGAAGAATTTGTTCAGACCTATTTTATTTATTTAAAATCGTTACCAACCTGTTGAACTCCCCTGAACTTCTTTCGTTAATATGTTTCCATGTACCTAGTCGATCAGTTCGTTTCAAATTAACTTATCATTGCAACAATACAGGATCTAACGCTGAACTCAATTCTATAATGAATCGCCTGCATGTACTTGGAAATAAATATGTTTTGGATGAATCTATAAACATTGCTAGTTTAACCTCATACAAACACTACTTAATTAAAACTGTCTGTCAGCGCTTTTCAGCTTGATTATAATCAAATACAGTTTTAAAGTATTAATTTATTAATACATATTGTCAGGGATTTATAATATGTTGTATTGTATTTATGATAACCTACTTGTTGTTGTTTTTATGTTGATACTACAATTTATATTGTTCTTTTTTATGTATTTTATATTTATATTTTTTTATATTTTTATATTTTTTTATCTATGTATATTCTGTATTCATATGTAAAATAATTGTAATATTTTTGTAAAAGCCGCTTTAATCGGCGTTAATAATAATAAATAAATAAATAAATAATGCGAGATACCTATATACTGTCAGATTGAGTTTTGACGAATCACGTATCACCAAAGCCGTCTTCCTGCCCTTCGTCCCGCTGTAGTTGATTTCTACCCCTCACCTTTCTGTTCTGGTCTATTATTCATATGTCTATGGGGTGAACCGATATTGACGATTCTTTTTTTAAATGCACTGATTGAGGAACACCGTGGATTTACATACTAATGCTAAATCTGCCACAATTTATTCTCCGTTAGCAATATCATCGTCAACGGCCTATAAGAAAACTCATAAGTAGACGTTCAATATACTGACTTTTCTAAAGCTTTTGACGAAGGAAACAACTAACCCTGATGGCCAAACTACATGCTATGGATCTAAGAAACCCTTTGCTAATGCGTCGATGACACAGGGCGAGTTTACAAGCTACTATCTCGGAAATTCACTATCTGTTAGTAAACTCGCCCAGTGTCATCGTGTTACTTGCTAACTAGCAGCATACTAGCAGATTGTTGACAATCCACGGAAAAAGTTGAAAGGTCCTCAACTTTACACGCTACAAGCCGACTCGTGATTGGTTTATTTGTGTTTCCAATATGGCTGCCAAAAACCAGCTGATTTTGACTGTCAACTGTCTGAAGGATTAGTTCACGTTATTTCCGCTATTGGCGCTAGCAGCTACGTGCGAGTCCAGTTTCCTACAAAAATGTCGCGAGATACTGAGCGAGTGGACAGTTTTGTGTGTCATCATGACAATCTCACTCGCCGATTCACCCGCTTTTAAATTTAGTAGATAGTAGCTTGTAAACTCGCCCTGTGTCATCGACGCATAAGCTTCTTTAATCCTTATGTAAGCAATAGAAAACAAAAAAAGTTAAAGTAAAAAAACTTTGGGTCCATTATTACTTAAGTAACACACAGCATACCTCAAGGATCACATCTAGCCTCACTTCTTTTTAACTTGTTTATGAACGACATTATCATTAGTATTTTTCTCACGTGGACTTATGGCTTTTTGCAGACGAAAATAAGATCTTAAAAATTCCATTATTTGTTTTTGGGATCTGATCAGATCTGTCGGATCTGCCCTGATAATGGACATTGCAACGCTGTCCGAAACGTTGGCTAAAGAAAGAGGTAGCGCAACACGGCATAACACCCCAAAAACAAATAACGAAAATACTTTTGACCGTGAAAATCTAAAAACGTATCCGATCTTAAAAAATGCGAGTAATTGCCAAAATTGCCATGTCTGCCACTTTTCCAATCGAGGCTAGCTCGACTTTGGCTTCGATGAAGTCACCGTGCCTGAGCTTGTTACACCAAGTATATCAATGAAAGGCAAGTTAGGAAGATTGCTTCCGTTGAAGGTTTAGAATTTTATTAGATCTGAATGTAATGGAATCTATCGTTCAATTTCCGGTCGGCAATTAGTTTTGGTGGCCGGTCGTATGAATATGTAGGGCCACGCGATCTTCGACCTCACTCATGCACGTACGAGCCTGCTTAGTCAGTGCGCTTGTGACTGCCCGTCTGATCGTCCGTCATCATTGTGTTTCGTGTCGTGCCTAGCAGCATAGTATAGCGCAAAAGTTCCCCAACCTTATCTGAAGTTTTGTTAGATAAAGTTTTTGAATTGGTATTATTATTTTTTATTTGAGATTAACTAACTTCTGTATAACTCGAGATAAAATCACTAATATAGTTTTCTGTTATTATTTCACTATAAATTCAAAATTATTTTTTTAAATATCGGAAGATATTTTGACGACAATAAAGTAGTAATAATCATCATTAATAAACACTTTGATGTTTATCTCATCCGTAGTCAACAGATTATGCCCTTTATTCTTTTCGTGATACCTGTACATTCACAACAACACTTTCTTATAATACTTGTATTACAAAGCCCACGAAATATGCTATTTTCTCCGACCAAGTTTCCAATTTACAATAACTGTTGAATATATGTCGATCCTCTTCAGTTTTTTTTTCTTTATTCATTGCATATTATGGTTACATTATTTGTGGATTTTTCGACCACCATGCTAGGCTGATGTCCGTGTTAGGGTGGTGGAGTAGTTATTTTCTGACAACAAAAATAATGTAAGTATCTGTGCCATGTTTAATATTCATTTAATTGATGTGAACATCTATCTATTGTGGCTTCAATTGGCTTTGTACATACATATTTAACATTCATTTTTATAAAGCATATTTTTAATATTTTACCCCGCCTTTCTCTGAAAAGTGATTTTTGTAGGTTAATTTTCAAAAAATTTCCAGAGACAGAATGTCCACTTGTGGGAGATATGGATTGTGGCCTGTAACACTGGTTCAGTCTGGGGGTCAACAGATCCTAAATATGGCCCTGACCTAAAGTACGTAAAAAAAATATATAAGGAAAAGTTTTGAATATTTAGATCTAGTTACTAAACATGTCTTCGGTTTTGATTCTAAATGGTGATCTCTCACCAGAGCAATACTGAAATGTAAAAAGTGAAGAAATAAAACAAGCAATCATGTTTAAAGTAATAAATATATTTTATATCACAAAACTAGTTGCAACACGCTAACAGAATTTCTAAATATCTGGTAATATTATCACTTCGCACTAATTTTTCGAAAAATAATAAAGTTTACCAAACCTTTGCACAATACCAAAGAAATATTATTTTATAGACAAAGAATGGCGTTAGACAACCAATTAACCAAGGTGAGAAAAACATATTAAACAGTGGCCTAGTAACTAACTCTTGGAACCGGGGCAAGCTGGCAATCCAGGTCCAATCATGCGAACAACACGTGAATATCACGCAGTTCCACTGGCTTTGGTGTCACCAATTTCATTTTAGGAGATGGACGAAACTACCAAACTTGATATCAACTCTGCAGACTTAATTACTAAATATAATAGGTTAGTGGCTGAGCTGGCATCATGTCTGGGTCCCATCTAGCCATCGTGAGTTCATGAAACAAGCAACATTTTCCACTAATGCATAGCTCACATGAGGACAGGACAATATTGCATTGTCCCAGCTCCGGACCCATTGTCTTAGTGTGAACAGAAGCTTGGAGGTTAGGACAATGTACCATGGCATTGTCCTATAGATAAACGGGAAGGCTATCTCCGCAGGGGAATGTTAAACCCCCACCACCGCGTCCGGCTGCGTTGTCTGCGTGTAAACATGCACGGACAAGACAGTAGGACAAAAGCCAGTCAGTAGTATCTCAGTTATCGGCTTAAATCTCATATTTCGGCTTAAAAATGTCGAGCTGACCAGGTAGTCACTACGCCACTGTGAATCATGAAAACTTTTGAAAACAATCATTTAAAAAATTAGATTTATACATTAATTCTCTCAATTAAGACAATGAATTGATAAACTACTAACTTCATCAATAACAACAGATTGAATAAATCCATTAACTTTTTAATAATAATGAAACATAGCTTCAATCAATTCATCCATTATTGAGGAATACATTGAATCAATAATGAAAATCAATGAATTGACTCTTGCTCGCAAAGAAATGAACAAAATAATGTCTCATAAACTAAAATTGTGGTTATACCAATGAAAAAAATATGTTCCGCACAAAAGGATACAATGTAATATTTTTAAATAACTCAACAACCTTGTAGAATAACACAATACATATTGCCATAGACTAAAAATTTAAATAATATGGACATAATAATATCAATTTCCTTTAATAATACATTTTATCGAAGCTCCTAAGGCCGGGCTGTTTCTTGTTTTAGCCAAAAAATATTAATATTTTAAACTCAGTTCTATCATTTAAAACCAATCATAAAAAAACATTCAAAATAACAGTTTAAGGGTAAAGTTAAAATAATTCATAGATGGCGATAATTTAAATATTTTAGGAAAAACCCATTTTTGCAAGTAACACTGAGATAAGATATTAAGATGAATGGTTTGTTTGCACCCGTAAATACGCAATATCAATAAGAATAAATAGTTTTGTTCATATAAAAACTTTTTAAGAAAGGCAGACAAATATCGTATCAGTAATTCAATCCAATATTGTATTTGCACACTTTTCTTGGAAGAATTGAGTTTTTTTATGGACAAAACTATTTATTTGTACCTATTCATTGATTTTAATATTTTGTAGCATAACTTATAAAAGGGTTTTTCTAAAAAAATTGAGTTAAAAGTTCAAGTTTACCCTAGACATAATTTTGGTGAAACCACAGCCAAAAGACGAAACAAACCAGTCAAAGTATCTGCAAATCTGTTTCTGGAGTGGTCATAGATTTTTTAAAGAGAAATTAATGTTTATATGCTCAAATTAGAAATGTTAAAATTTTCAGAAATTTTTATTTGAATGAATTAACAGATTTACAAATAACCTCTCTACATAGGGCTACCTGATATGTCTGAATTTACCACTCCTCCCAAATGTATCAAATTTTATAAAAATGTTATTAACTATTAAAGGTTTATTATTTTATTAATGTTACTGTTTGATCAAATTATTTTTTTTTAATTTTGAATGTTGTATAAATGCATTGCTTATGTACGAATGTACAATAAAACTTGTTTTCAAGATGAATAATTGATGTTTTCTCTCAATGATTTGTAAGTTATTATTTTATATTTGTTTTAATAAAATATTTAAAAAATAATAATAAATGCTTTCACTTAATTGAGACATTACAACATAAAAAGAGGAAGGTAAAATACGAAATTCAAACGAAAAAAGAAAATTATTTTCCAACGTAGCAATATAATTAATTTCCATATTTTTTTGCTGTACACTATAATTTTTGTTGTTTTGCTAAATTCTGACATTGTGTCAGTAATTAAACAAAAATAAAATATTATCTCAATTGGTACCTATACATACATGTAATACAGACCTTCTAACAGATTGTGCATACTGCCCTTAAAAGCAAAAAATATTTAAATCAAGAAATAGAAAATTTTAGGATCATACATTTTCTTTGTCAATAATATAAATTAAAGAAACCTTCAATGAGAAAAATCAGAAATATGTACAAATTTGTTATACTCCCGTTACTGAGAAATTGACCATGGTGAAATCTACTAAGAACTACAGATTTTTAATTAACCTGTTAGCCATTGGAGCGCTTTTTGCCACAACATGGCACTATTTAAAATTCCTCTGATTGCTTCGCTGCCAATTTTGGCGCATTTTCCCTTATTTGTAAGTAATCAAGTTTACGATTTTATAATGTATTTTTTTATAAATCCTACGAATATGTGATAATCGATAAAAGATAGGTGAATTCATTGGCTGTATAGAACATTAATCAATTTGTATATCTCCATATTAAAATTCGGAGGTATGATTTTTTTAATGTGGGTGGAAAATATTCAAAATGGTCACCAAAAAATCTCAAGCAATCAGAGAAAAAGTTTTAAATTGTGCTGTCGCTCCAGTGGTTAAAGAAATAAGAAAAATCTCAAATACATATTTGTTATACTCCCTTCACCGAGAAATTGACCATGGTGAAATCAGGAACTGTGGATTTTTAAGTAACTGGTTAAACACAGACATTGTCTTGCGATCATGTATAAATGAAAAAGTGCCGCAAACACGGACAGTACATAATTATTTATAGAACGCATAGAATACAAAAAACGCAATACAGACTAAAAAAAACTTTATTGATCAGAGGGGCAGAATGAACATACAAAAGGGTTGAAAAAAAAATAGTTGTTGATAAATAAATTATATTGCAATATTTTGTAAGAACCTTTCAACGCACATTGGCTTGTACGGGTTAAAAAAAATTGCATTATGTATTTTGTGAGAGCTCATTATTATTATGAAAAACATAAAACTATGTAGTAAAAAAAAAAACTTGACAATGTATTTATAAAAATATGAAATAACATAGTTTTATCTCAAAGAAAAAGGGTGATTAATATGAACTACCTACGTACATTAAATTACTTTCTAATAATGGAGAATAATTAGTTTATTATTTTCCCTTTCTCAAAAACAATACACAATAACATGGTAAATTTTGATATTTTTTTTCTAAATTTTTTGGGATCTTAGGAAATTATTTAAATATCTACCTAAAATGCATAAAATGCAAAAAAAATAAATTTACCTGATGGTAAAAAGAGGACTAACAATTTTACAATGCTTTGCTAATATTCAACAAATGATGGTAAATAATATCAATATGTAGTTAAATAATTTAAACAAAATAATTATTATATAAAATTTGTTCATGGATCTTACAAGAAAAATGCAAAGGGGAGACAAGATGCGAATGTGTAACCTACAATTACTGTAAGTTTACCATTCCATCACATCTTTTATCCGAAGGAATTGACTAAAAAAACATTACTTCATAATAATTATTATCGCTTAAATTTATTTGATAAAAGTATTATAAAAATGATTTGAATTATTTGTTTTAATCATTTGTATTATTTATAAACCCCTTTTGTTTTCTTATTGTTAAACTGAAAGCTTACCCACATTAAGTTGGATATAAATTAAAAATACATAAATAAATTATTAAAAACATTATTATACACTTTGATATTGGCATACTTTCTACTAAAACAATGGAATTGAATGAAATACCTAAATACAACTACAAAATAATTCAGTCCTTTAAAACAAAGATTAATTTACACGATTTATTATTTCACTATAATTGTTTATGAAAACAGAGTCCTTCTTGTAACTTTAACACAAAACATGAATACAATTGAATTATTTATACGTCCCAGACCCTCCGTACCAATAGAACACTATTTACACTCCAAACTGACAGCTTGACGACTCGTCAGTTTGACAGTTTGTGAGATTGACAGTTTGATCACGCCACTTGAATATTACTTGATCTCAATTTGTCACTAATAAAGTCAAATAAATTATTGTAATAAGTATTTACAAATTTTATTATGGTCCATATTTTTACCACTGTGGTTAAGAGAGAAGTGACCATAGAGATTTCCACTCACTCGCTTTCCTTTAAACTCCGATCGCGTCATATTATTTATGAAATATAATTTACAATCAAAATCTCATTTTATTTTCAGTTATTTCACACACAATCAAAACACTTATGAGATCAATCTCTTTATAGATTGGTTAAAAAATTGACGAAATAGAAACATCTATTTGGTCGATACTCATTTTGTTGTAAATTTTATTCATAATTATTACGAGCGAACAAAAAAAGTAGAAAGAACATTTGAATAGAAATCCGTCAGAGAATTCACACTTAACATGATAAGACGTAGACATTTTCCTATCTATGTTAGGAGCATAAAGGAAAAAATCTAAACAAATCGTCGGTGAGGCTCCGCGAATTTTTCACGCGTTGCGTAGTTGAAGCGTTTCACATCTCAACGGTAATATGTAGTAGCTATTTTGGCAACGGATAATGCGCCTTAGTGCGCATTTCTGTAGAATGGGTTTCCCTTGATGGGCAGGGGATGAGCCTCCGTGTTGAACACCCACTCGTCCAGTGAGATCAGCGAATCGTCAGAAAACAGCAAGTAGAGGTACTGCAACAAATTATATTGAAATTAGTTCCTAATTAAACCTGACGCGCATTAGTATTATTGAAAATAGGAAGATTACGCCATAATATCACTTATTCCACTCCATTCATAGCAATGCCCCTGTGTGCAAGTTGTTATACAGGGTGTCCGGGGGTAAAGTGCATTAACTTCGGGAGGTGATTCTACACGATAATACAAGTAAAAAAGATAAATAACTTTTTTCGAAATTCCTACTTTTAGGGGTAGTTTTGTGGTAAATAGATAAAATTAGTCCGGCGTGTGCGGCCAGATTTATTATTTTCCGCTGTTACGAGACGGGACAATCACAGTCGAGTCGGGCGCCCTGCAGGTTCTCAGCAAGTAAGATCGTACATCACACTAAGGATTTTTAGTAGGTATGTCTTTTTGTATGGGAAAAAAAAAGTTGGAATTTCGGAAAAAGTTGTTAATCTTTTTTACTCCTACCATCATGTAGAATCACCTCCCGAAGTTAATGCACTTTACCCCCGGACACCCTGTATAGCATTATACCTTGAATACGTTGACATTGGGTAAGTATAATGTGATTATACCAAGTCAGTGGACATCTTCAATTTATCTTTAAACAAATGCAAAATACTGTTACTGAGGCAGTTCAGTTATATACAATAAATACTTAATATTTCTTTGAAAAAGAAATATATTTCTTTGTAATATATTACGATATATATTTTATTTAAGTTGTAAATTTCTTATGTATAAGCCCCAAAAAAGGGCGTAAATAAATAAATAAATATTAGTGATCTCTAGGATAATTTGATAATTTAAACCAGCTGGTAAACAAGTACAAATTCAATAAGGTAATGTTGATATAATTAAGAGGGACGAACGCGCGGCCCATTTCGGCGCGTTTCATACAAATCTTAGATTTGGATTTGAGATCAGAATACCCAACCAAACTGAAAAAAAAAAATTGTAATCAAAAGGTATATCAAATATCTAGTAAGGATGTGAGCTACTTTATTTATTTTTGCTTTAAATTATAAGATGTAGGCCATTAAAGATTTTAGTGTTTCATGATTTTGGAGGCAACTTAGGCAATTATTTGTGAGTAAATGAAAAACATAAAAAAAATAATTTTACTATATTTATTTAAAAAATACAATGAAAAATAAAATAAAAAATTCTCAATAATGCATTTTTTGGGTAGTAATTTTAATATATAAATGACCATTTTTTATTCCACTGTAAATAGGTAATTTGTATTTTTAAATTACACCCATCAAAATGATTTTTTTTATACATTTTTATTTTTTATTTTATATTTAATCATATTTATATGATAAATATAGTAAAATAATTTTTTTATTGTTTTTCATTTACATACAAATAATTGCCCAAATTGCCTCTAAAATCCAGAAACATTTAAATCTTTAATGGCCTATAATTTATAATTTAAAGCAAAAATAAATAAAGTGGCTCACATTACAGTACTAGATATTTGATATACCTTTGAATTACAAAAATTATTTTTCAGTTTGGTTGGGTATTTTGATCTCAAATACAAATCTAAGATTTGTATGAAACGCGCCGAAATGGGCCGCACATACGTTCCCCTAAAGTGCTTAATAAAATGAAATAAATTATATATGGTTACCTTCAATGTCTCAGCTAGGAAGAAGCTCTGCTGGACATCATCTTTAGGCGAATCCAATAAGTACACATTCCTGATTCCCGTATAGCCGCTATCCACACGGCAATGCTTCTCAATGGCCTAAAAATAAATAGAAATTATTGTTATTTTCATTGTGATTCAATTTAAAATGCTGCTAACAAGTTTTAAAAAGTCCATAAAAAGATAATAATAGATATCTCATTCTTAAGGGAAGAGTCTGGCCCAGCCGATCCAAAAAAATCTATTGTTGCCTAAAAATCCTCCTAAATGTTTGGAGAATTCATTCGCAAAGTCATAGCATCAAATGTGACGTTAAATATGGTTAGGAGCGGTGTTCGCCAAGCAGCTAGACCGGAAAACGAAACGGCCCGTTTACAAGCGAAAACTTTAAACAAAACTTTTTTATCAAAACCACATTTTTCAAGTTGGCTGGAATCGTAGTTCATAAAATTTTCATCCGATTCGCTTCATTCAAAGTTTTAATTAAGAAAATTAAATTTATACGCGGACGAACTTTGACTTATGAAACATTATTATTATAGGACAACGTTATTGCAAAATTAAGACGCTGTTTTTTCATCAATTTTAATTTTATGTTCGTCAGTTTTGCAATCAACGATTTTTTTTTTAAAACTTGGTTCATGCGCTTTCTACATTCATACTATACCTTTTTTTTTAAATTTTATGTTTCAAAATAATTTCCAAGGACTCTAGGATTCCAGCCGATCCGGTCGGACCTTCTGTTTGCGGCCGCTTTATCTGTATATAGATATTCGAACCAAAATTTCAAAAGTATTTTTTCTTGTTCAAATGCAGCTTTAAAAGTAACAAAAGTTTTGTGAACGATTTATCTTTCAAAAATACATGTTGAAAAAAAAACTCGGCTGGACAAGACTCAGACCATAAGAACATCCCCGCATAAAGAGGATACACATATTGTGCATCTGATAGGCAATACCAGCACATCAACAGTTTATTATTATTTACCTGAATGAAATTAAAGTGTTCACAGCTTCTAAAACTAATGGCTTTTTCCACTCCAAACGGCTTCACGTATCACCTGTGGTGGCAGTGTCCTATTAATATTCCCACTAGTTCCTTCTGTGTGTCTTTATTTCTACATTAAGTAGTTGTTTGGTTTGTTTGTGATTTGAACCGTTTATGAGCACTTTGAACTGTCTCATTCCTCGTGAGACAAAAATTGGAGAAATAAGACAAAATAATGATAAACCTGCAGCGCTTCCCAGCCCCACTCTCTGTACTTCTGGTCCTTGGTCAGTCTCCACAAGATGAAGTAGCTCTCGATGGTTTCTGGTCGAAGAATATAATATTTCTCATTGCTCTTCAGCGCCTTGGCTTCTACGGCATCGCTAAACCTGAAGAATTATGAAGAGGTTTTAATAAAAGTAAATAACTGTAATAAATCCATTCATTGAAATATAATCAAAAGCAATAATTTGAATTTTCATAACGAGAGGTACTTGATGTATAATAATTTTTTCAAAATGTTTATAAAATTTCTTGAACAATTAATGAACAGAAAATCTTTTAATACTATTTCTCATAATCAAACCATTTCAACAGTTAATAAATTTTGTGAAAAAACAGAAAACATCTTCGAAACAAGTTGAGTAGGTACTTTCCAATGAAACTGGACAAAACAGAATAATTTTATTTTTCTCTAACCGCTCAGGCTAATTTGTCCACTTTTCGAAACAACTCATATAGGTCTCATAGAAATCGTTGTCCCCTATCATGGTTAGAAATATGATCTAAACGGTGTTATAAAGAGAAAACGCTTTATAATCTAAAAGTTAACTGCAAAAATAATTAAAATGTACACCTTTATGAAACCAGAGTTCTCGACCACAATGTAAAAAAAATTATAAAATATGGGAATTTTTTATTAATTATTTTCACGTGAAACAACAAAAAAGTGAGTTGACGATAACGTTTATAATAAATTGGCCTAAAAAAATATGTGTTTTTATTTATTTTAATTATCAGCAATAATTTTAGTTAGAAAAAACGTAAGGAGAAACTATGGCATCTCCAAGTGTGGCTGTGAAGCTGAAGGTAATGGAGAGGGTAGGAGATGGGGAAGAGGAAGATGGGGAAGTACCTGGCTATTCAGTCACCAAACACGGCCAATTCAAGCAACATTTCAATTCTGAATGGTAGTGTTACACTAGGGATACTGAGAGTATCTTCCACTCTGGAACGTGTCAAAAAAATAATATACATTATTTTTTAATTAATAAATTGTGAAATAACACAAATTAATCACATAAAATTTACTTGCGCACACCGGGATTTCAACCTGCCACATCAAGATTAGTAGTTGAGAACCTTATCTCTCGACCACGGAGACCGTCAAAGGACAATTCAGTTTAGGTTAGGCTAGGTTTGTTCTTTAAACTTTTTCTTCACATTTTTTCATATTCTATCACAGAACCAATTCAAAAACATACTTCAGTGATAATTTTTTAATAACGTTGCACCAAAAATGACTAATTTCAAAAATATTGTAAAAAAATAGTTACCTAAAGGCCTCAGGACCCAGTTTAGTAGCAGAGCGGTCGTAGCTTTCGTGGCAAGTATTGGTCAATCCCCTAGCCAACTCCATGTACTTGTCTGACAAGGAGGTCTTCAATGTTTTGGATCCAAGCGCAAAGAGTCCACCTGAAAAATATAACCAAAACTGTTACATCATTTTGGTAAATCGTATTATGTATAAAGAAACATTTGATGTACATGTAGCCAAGCACCGTTAGAATAATGATTAATATTGAAACATATCTACGTTAGCAACTATACTTTGGCAACATTGAGTCAATGGTACATTGGCAACATTGAGGCGGTGCATGTCTTCTATAAAACTATCTCTAGCTGCAGCGCTTCACTACCGTGTTTAACTTCAAATAATGAATTAATATAGTAATGTGTAATAGTTATCTCCAATAAATTCCAGTTATATTCAAAGTGGACCATTTTATCACGCAACCTTCCACCTTACTAAAGGTAACCGTATACACATTTTACACACAGTAAATTATTTGGGTCTCACAAGAATTAAAGAACACCTCTTTTTTTTTTTTTTTTTTTTTACATTAACTCCACACAGGAGGCCCTGAGGAAAATAATTTCCCTCAGGGCCTATGTCATCTTTGAGGATGCTGTGTGGAGGGTCTTTTTGAGGAAAGGAAGGAGTTAACATGGGTCTTGAAGAGACTCATGTTGTAGGAGGGAGGAAACACAGAGGCCGGTAAATCGTTCCACAGCCGAGCTGTTGAACTCAAGAACGAATCGTAAAAACGACCCGTTCTCATGTGACTAATATCAACTGTGTACAAATGTTGGGCGCGTGTTTGGCGTGTTTCCCGACTATGCACCGGTGCCGAGGGGATCAATGACGCTAGTTCCTCGGAGCATCTTCCATTGTAATACCGGTTGTGTTTCTGAGAGCTTTATATTATTAAACCAATAATAAAATTAAAAACAACCAACATTGTTAACCCTTTCATATAGTACGTACATCGATCATCAGGTTGATTAGTCAGACATCTCCAAATAGAGTTTTGAGGTAAGAAGTTTTGAGAAAGCAACATTCTAATGCTCGCCATAAATCATATATTATTTACGTGTGTCTGCAAATATGCTATAAAATAATGCTAGGCATAACGGTCCGGTACGTTAACATGACATTTTGATGAAATATCCTACTAGAGACCCAGTAACATTTTGTTTGTCAACTACAAGCTTTTCTGCATTGTAATCGATTACGTGGTGCTTTATGAGTAATCTGAGTATTGTACCAAATAGAGGGTACTCTTTTACCTATAACTGCATACTCAACTCAAATTTCGATTTTTCGGATATGTCCAAAATATATATAAGTATTTCAGATTTTTTTCCTCTCTATCAAATAAATTATGTCAGTTTTCCAATTGCTGGGATTACCGGCTTCGTGAGCTATTTTTTTATTGGATTTTAGCTGATCGTTCAGGTCGAAGCCATTTTTACATTTTGAAAGATTTTTGTGTTTAATCATCAATAATTTTATTTTCTAATTTGTTTTAATGGATGTTTTGGATTGTTTAAATTTTAAATAGAAAATGTAAAAATTTTTTATATAACATGTCTGATTTGTCAATTTATATGAATCACGCCCTACGACACGTAACATACTTTCGAATAAGAAAGTACACCAACAAATTTCAAATAACTAGCAATTGTTATCTAGAATCAAATATGATCTACCACTATTGTTATATTACTTCACAAATGCTAACGAGCACCACCCATTAGTCATCCAACCTTTAGGATTTTTTGTCAATTTTTGTTTATTAATAATTATTTGTGCATTATTTGAGACCGCAGCACGACGCTGACATCTGATAACTGTGCTCCGTTTGTTAAGACAGGGAATCTATCAAAAGACAATCCATTTCTGCAAGAGTCAAGGGTTTTCAGGTATTTTAAGGCTCCAGACCAGAAGTGGCTGCCACTCATAAAATTCATACCTGAGAAGCACGATAAGTGGTCCATCTTGTCCTCCAGAATCCGGTCGTACTTCAAGTCCGCCACGTAGGTCAGTCCACTATTGGAGACGCGAATCATGTTGTCGATGATGGCCCTCATGGCGTCGTCAAACATCTGGCGCGACTCAAAGTCATCCTTGTTCTGCAACCAGGTCTTCAGGAGGTATTCATAGTATGAGTCTCCCAGACCTCCCAGAGACATGTGATCTGGAGATGAGAATGATAGATTTATACATATATGTTATGTACTAAGACAAATCTTTGGAGCTATACAAGAAAATAGTGCCTGGCAGATTTTGAGCTAAAATATAGTGCCTGGCAGACTAGATACAACCAATTTCATCTCATCTCGCCGACTAAGAATAATTTTTAAAACTGTAATTAAAAAATTTTCACACGATCATTCTTTGTGTAAACCTTGTTCAAATAATGCATCCATATCTAAACTAACCGTAAACAACTCAAAAAATTGTTTAGGGGCGATGCTTGTATAAACAAAATGAAATATTACCGAGCAGATAAAACGTTACTGAATTTCATGAATTACCAGCCCGCGGTACCTATTGAGTGGTACTTAAGTATGTTTGTGTTAGAAATTTTATGTCCCATTGTTTAATCTATTCGCTGATACTATAAAGGGAATTTGTTTATGAACCTATTTATACTGTATACAATCTTACAAATATTTTTCTTTATAAAATTATAAAGACGAATAAAGATGACAATTTTCCCTTTAAACAAGCATATTTACATATATGTTAATTAATGTAAAATTCTGTTTTCCAGGCAGTATGTTAGATAAAATTATATTTAAAATACACACATAAATTCTCTAAAACACGAAAAAAGACACAGATAAACTGTACGTAACGTAGGAAAATGGATAAAGGAACAAGCAGTTATTCAGCTACTAAAATCATAGACAAAAAAAACATTGATTGGCGCAAACACGTGCCATTGTAAAAAGGACTAGTAATTCGTAAGCAGATTTTTTTTTCACAGACTAAATGGAGACATTACAATTTGAGTTGAACTATACTTGTTAAGTTGTACTGTCAGATTCATTTATTGACAAACTACAGAAAGGAATATGGCCACGCTCCCTCCTACACGCTCCGCGCATTTGGTTTGTTCCCCTTTCCCTGATGGGCCCGTCTATCAATTTGGATGTCTATGAGCATAACATACAGTGAAATAACAAAAAGAGAAATGTATTTTTTTAGGTTAACAGCTGTAATGCGTTTTTATATTAAATATGACCCACACCACTGTAACTACAATGCCGAGCCAGCGTAAAGTGCCCTTTGATTCATGGCAAAAACTGACAGATATCGGCTCACCGATCCTTAACTACACACTCAATTTTATAATGGTAACAGTTACAGTTATGGTTACAGCTCGCAGATTAGTAAGCGGCTTAATATAACTCACGCTGTCCCCATTTGCCTGTCTTGGGGTTGATGTAGTTGGGATACAGGCCGCGGGGTTTCTCCATGTCTCTCAGGACCCGGCGCACGCGCTCCACCTTCTCCCGGTAGATGGGGTTGCCGGTCACATCGCTCAGGTACGCAAACTCCAGGTGCAGCGTCCCGATCTCAGACAGAATACTGCTGCCGCCACTCGCCCAGCCGTAGTTTTTACTGATCTAAAGACCAAAAATACATAATAAATAAACATGACACAAATAGAAATTTGAAGCATTTTATTCAAACAACATTGATGATCAGCGGCGGTATAGGACGAACTATGTAGGCAACTGTTCACCATCGAAAGAAACTAACTGAGGGAGCTAGCAGGACTAATGATAGGACACTGTGTCACCTCAGGAGACACGTGAAGCTGTAGGAAATATAAAGAGAAAGAAGAAACACCGATTCACCTATGGTGTCAACTGTCAATATCCATTTTCGTTAATTATTTTTGGGATATTATGTTGTGTAGCACTACCTCCGTCGTTAGCCACAGCATTACAGTGTCCATCATCAGGGCAGATGTGATAATGATGATGATGATGGACACTGACACTGTCCGAAACGTAGGCTAAAGAAGCAGGTAGCCGCAACATAGCATAACACCCCAAAAATAAATAACGAAAATACTTTTGGACGAGAAAATCTAAAATCATATCTGTCAATGTCCAGCCTAGATGAAAAGAATGTCTCTGTCTATGAATCCGGAGGTTGCGGGTTTAATCCCGGTGTGTGCAAATAAATTTAATTTAATTAAAAATTCGTTTTAATTATTTAACATTTAATTTTTTTTATTTTTTTATTGATCTATATACGTGATGTTTACAATATATTATTCGATGCCTGTCTCGCTAGGGTATACCTGTGTTGAGACAGGCGTAGAGGTACATAATTACATATCATATATAAGAGTAATATAATTAACAATTAAACATAAAGATGATTGAAAGTGTGGGTAAATCACATAAAGAGAGTTTTCTTATAAATGAGGGAAGAGATACAGTACAGTAGTAAATCCTGTCAAATCTATTTATGGATTTAGATTATTTAGGATTTTATAATTTTAATTTGTTTTATATGGGTAAGGACGTATGTAGATGGATATTTCTGTCTATTTGTAGTTTATTTTACAGATGTTTGCAATAGTGTGACGACCAGTACTTATAATCCATTTCTTTACAACTTGTTTGAATTTGGTCATTGATTCGGTTTGTCTAATCGTAGCTGGTAGTGTATTGTGTAGTTTGCAAGCTATGTATTTAAAGTGTCTTTGTCCAAAGGTGGTTTTAGAAAAGGGAGTTTGGAGGAGTTCTTTGTTTTTGGCTCGGGTATTGTGTATCGATTGTGTTGCTTTGTATAGGGTTATGTTGTTTTTATGTAAATTAACTAAGATGGATCTTGCGTAGAGCTGTTTAATGTCCATAACGTTGAAGGTGTTGAAGATCGTATCCGTGCTGGTAGTAAGAGGAAGTTTAAGGATTATTTTTATTATCAGTTTTTGTGCTTTAATGATGGGGTCGAGGGCACTAGAATAAGTGTTATCCCAAGCTAAAATTCCGTATTCGATGTGTGATTGGCACAGTGAGTAATACACTGTTTTTAAAAGGTGTAGGTTGAGGAAATTACGTGTTTGTTTGAAAAAGTATATGGATTTGCGGATTTTGTTGGTAGTGTTAAGTATATGTTGCTTCCAATTTAGGTGTGTATCAAAGGTTATTCCTAAATATTTTATAATTTTTGCTTGTTCAAGGCATGGGCAGTTACAAGTCAGGTTCGGAGATGAGTTTTTACATTCGTGTATTTTTAATTGGGGGTGGAGGTTTGGTTTTGTGATATTGGTGAGACTAAACAGTAAGTATTTATTTTGTTTTCTGTACATTGAGAGTTAGTGTGTTTGAGTCAAGCCAGTATTTAACCTTTTGAATGCCTTCCTCCGCTTGCGAATAAACGGTCGGCCAGTCTTTCGCTTGGATTAAAACGAAATAATATATTTATAGGTTAGCTGAACGTTCCAGAGTGACAGATAATCTTGGTATAATTTTTATTTTTATTTTGTTAGTAACAAATAGATACATAAATTACAAATAAATTTTATACAGTAATTAAGTAGATATATTTGATGTACCTCCATAAGTAAGCAGGGCTTGTGTGGATAACCCTGGTGGAAGACCACCATTCAGAATTGAAAAGTTCCTTGAAATTTCTTTAACCGTTTTTGGTGTCCAGATCTGAATAGCTAAGAACTTGCCCATCTCCTTCCCTTCCCATACCCTTCAGCTTCATAACTTATGGATGTCTTAGTATGAATGACTCCACTTAGCAGAAAGAAGTTGGGGATCTTGTGAAGTATTCATCTAATTTGTTTTGTTAATATCAAGATATCTGTGAAGGCACATTGTGCAACAAGAAAACATAGACAAATAATCAATAACAACCCCGGTAAACTTTAAGGGACTGGGCTATTATCAAGGGAATAACATGAAACGCGGGAGATTGATAAATTTTTAAATGCATATATTATATCGTGGAAAGGGTATTTATTATAACCGCCATTCTCGGAAATAATGAGCATTTATTATTATGTATAGTAATTTATATTGAAGGCTATCGTCTCTTACCCCGGTGCTGGGATTGATGAGTGAATGTGGGATTCCCGTAGGTGTAGAGAACGCCGGCAGCAACTTCTCTGCAACATGCTGAGCTTTATCTCTGAACAGAGTGTCTCCGGTGAGGGCGAAGCAGGTGAGGAGACCACCGACGAACCTGATTGTGGTCTCAAAGACAGACAGATCACTGACCTAAAAAAAAAAAAAAACAAATTGATCATATCCGTACAACAAAATAATTTTTTTAAATCACACATTCAAGACTCAATTAACCTCTCAGACTAATTTGTTAGCTTTTGGGAACAACTCGTATAGGTTTCATAGATATCGTTGTGTTTCCCTTCTTACTATCATGGTGGGAAATATGATCTAAACGGTATTAGAAAGAGAAAACATAAAGCTTTATATTCAAATCTAAAAGTTAACCACAAAATAATTACAATTTAAATCTTTCTAAAGCCAAGATTTTCGATAAAAAAAAAATTACGAATTTTGAGAATTTTTTATTAATTACCTACTTTCATATGAAACGAAGTAACGATAACGTTCGAAATACATTTGTATAATAGAATAAGTGTGTTTTTATTAAAAAAAATTATCAGTAATTTTAGATAAGGTGAGCCATCTCTAAAAACCTGATTATGTTTGCATTAAAAAAAATTATAATATTTAAAAAATGACATGTTTATTTAGAATTATTATAAAATTTGAAAACGTAATTCATTACCTTTAAAAAACAGTTTTTCAGAAATATTCCATTTATTTGAATTTTATTGCAAAGCGGAAATATTTTGAGGTTCTGACCAAAATTTATATAAAACATTTAATTTCGGAGGCGGGGATAGGTACCGCAGCCCCGGGAACCACTTATTGGATAACCAACACCTCTGCCATAGGTTACCCCAAGTGGTTCGCTATGTTTGGTGACTAAGCAGAGGTGCCCGGGTTCTTGGGGTGAGGTTTGTCTAGGTTTTGGAGGCGGATGATCTAGACACACTGAAGCTTAGATTCCTACCCACCCCTCAAACCCCTTTCCTTCTCAGAACTTTCTCTTCTTCCTTTTCCAAAAATACCATCTACACAGCATCCTCACAGATGACATAGACGGGAGTTAATGTTAAAAAAAACTTACAATAGTATCCATGTTCAGATTCTCCGCAATCCAATCCCTGCCTTCCTTGAACTCCTTGTCCATGCCCATGATGTACAGGGTGTCCAGCCCGTCCAGGATGGTGGCACCGAGGTTGGAGGAGCCGAAGATGCTGGAGGTGTGGCCCCTCTTGGAGATAGGCCGGAGCTCGTTCTTGCCCCACGCGTAAAGCTTGTAGTTGTCCCAGGCGTGCTTCATCATCTGGAAACAACAAAAACATAACATTTAACAACAATAAGAAAACAAAAATATCAACTACAACAATGCTAATTTGGTTCGCTAACCGTCTAGTGTCTAGTACATTGAAACCATCTGTGGGAAGTACTCAAGGAGATAGGAGTTCCTAAACACCTCTCCCCCCATTACACGTATCAGTATTTGTGAGCCATTACACGTGTCAGTATTACTGACGTCAGTATCGTTGCGAATCCTTGCGGGACTGACGCTTTTAAAGTGATGGATCCGAAAACAAAAGCCTGTGTTGCTATAATTTTGGCGTTCGGTACAAAGTAACGAGTGAAGCGCTAACGATGGGTGAAGGACTGACTGGCTTCTCAAAAAAGAAAAATTTTCACACTTGAATTTAATTGGTGAAATTTTGCCGACTTATCTACACGACTATAAAAATCGTCTTCCCATTTATTTATTTTTAAGCCATCAACAAGGTGCAATACAAAGGTCCATTTACATTTTAGCCACTGGAGCGATTACAGAAATGAGTTAAAAAAACATATCCTTGATTGCTCAACATTCCTGCGCGACCATTTTTTTTAAATTTTCCTCCGACATTGAAAAAAAATCATACTTCCGAATTTGAATATGGAGAAATACAAAACTGATTACTGTGCTATATAACCAATATTTTACATTATCACATATTTTGGGATTTGTAAAAAAAAATTAAAAATCATAAACTTTATTTTTTTTTACGGAATGTAGGTAAATTTGGCTTCTCAAAGTCACAAAATCAATCCGAGACCTTAACCACTGGATTGCTTTTGGTTCGATTCGGACCTATTATATTTTTCTGCGATTGCTTTCGGTCCAAAATCGGACCACATTTTCCTACCATTCGTAAAACATTTATTGTACCTAATTATTTAAAACATTTTCATAGCCAGCAATTTATTTTATCAAAAAGTTGTTAAAATAGACTATAAGTCTTATGACCTTAACAATTGTCTTTGAATTGTTCTAGAACGAATTTTAAAACTTGGTTAAAAACAGACAGTTTAAAACTTAGTTACGCACTCAAATTCTACAAAATAATTTTCAAAGCAAACTTTTGATTTGCTGTTAACATATGAAAAAATGGATTTCTAGTACAGGTATATTTGCATCTGAGGTTATCAAACAGGCCATAGGGAACATAAAAAGTAGAACATATTCAATATAGATATTAAAAATATCCACTGGCGGCAATTTCTAAACACTAGAGCACAAATTCCGCGCATTTATAAAGTTGAAGATTTTTTAATAATTTTTCTCTCAATTTTAAAAACATAAGATAATTAGTATAAATATAGGTGAATTCATTGGCTATATAGCACTATAATTTGTTTATATGTTTACATACACAAATGTGGAGTAATAATGTTTTTAATGTGGTAGCTAGAGGCGATAAACAACACCGTCCTCCATGGCACATGAGAAATACTGACGTACTGATGCGACGAGCCATTACACGCATCAGTACGGCATCAGTATCCCCCACCACTTTTCGGCCACGCCCCAATACTGATGAGGCCGATCCAAATATCTAGATGCGCTTCAGTAATTTTGTCGATGCTTCATGCGGGGAATATATGTACATACAAGACGTCTCTCATACGTGTACTCACAATATATATTACATACACCCAAGCAAGCATATTTTGATTTTTATATAAAATTGTAGGATGTAATACTAACATCGGGATAAAAAAGACTTACCAAATATCAAAACTGAGAAATTTATTTATTCTTTCATATTATTTGTGTATCTTCACATAATATATTTAGGTTCCTAAATAGTTTCCAATTATATAAATGTTCTACCTCGGAGGAAGAATTACTCCAAGGCTATGGACAAAATCTAGATTCAAGATACAAAAAAAACGCAATGCAATGACAAATTTCAGCACAAAAACTTACACAAATTCACAAATAATTTATAAATCGTTAGAAATATCTACATTTTATTTAAGTTTTATAGCAATAGGTCAAAGAAACTGTGCACTTATTAATAAATATAATAATAATACACAAAGATGCGCCTTATTATTGAATATACATATAAATAAAATAAAAACTGCTCATAATTCATAAATTCACAATAAAGAAATAATTTACGCATTATTATATGATAAAGATATAAGATTGCTCCATAAACAGGACAACCGGTTGTCGACCGCAACCAAGTAGAATAGATTATGGTAAATAATAAACATTAAAATGATGTATTAACTATAGTTAGAATGCAAACGCATCTGGAGAAGAGGACAATCATTATTATTATTATTATTACTACAATATCAACATCAAAACAGATCTGCGGTTTGTACCAACAAATTCAACTTCAAGAACAGACAAACTTGGCTGAATACAATAATTTATCGTACAACTTTCCTACTCATATTCGCAATCCTATTTCAAATTCTTGGTAAAATCAAATTAGGGAAAATATAATATTTAAGTTTTATAGTCAATTTGCTAGGCGGGTGTGGGTACCGCTGCCCTGAGATCCATTGATTGGATAACCTTTGCCATTGGTCACCCCGAGTGGTTCGCTACGCTATATTTGACTTAGCAAGGGTGCCCCCAAGGGTTAAATGGGGTGAAGTTTTTCTAGGTCTTGGCGGCCAATGCGTTTGCCCGCCTGCTGCGTGGCGGGCCGAATTGGGAGATAATGGTTGAGGGAGACCTAACCTAGATCTCTCCAGCCGGTATCTCTCGATGTATCGCTTTGCACAGCAGTCGAAGGGATGGATTCATAGACACATTGGCCCCCAGATTCATACCCTTCCCTCATACCAGTGGCATAACTATACCATCGGAGGCCCGTGGCAAATTCATTGGATGGGCCCCCCCAGTAAAAATCATCACGTTGTTATTGGATCTTAGCAAATCACTTAGAGCGACCACGCAAAATAAATAAATTTGCTTCGATTGCTCGAGATTTCAAGAAGATACTTTTTTTACATTATTCACCAACATTAAAAAAAAATCATAGCTTCGAATTTTAACATGGAGACATAAACAATTATTATAGAGCTATAGAGCCAATGAATTAACATGTATTTTGCCGTTTATCTTATATTTGTAGGTTTTATAAAAAAAATATTGAAAAATCGTAAAGTTTATAACCGCGCGAATCCTGCGTGTTTGTTACTTTGAAACTGCCGTGAAACAACAGTATTTGTGTGCATTTTTGTTAATATCTAATAAATTTTATTTTCAAAAGCATAGATATTAAATATTTATAATGAAATAATAATTTAACCTTAACAAGATATTTTTTAATAAAATTCTTTTCTCCGAGCTTTCTGTTCCGCAAAAGCAAAAGTATCAATAACGTCATCAAAGTTTAAAGATCGGGCCATAGAATTTTCAATAGACAGAAAAGCCAAGTTACGTAGCCTTTTAGTCTTGTCTCATTGAGTTTCTTAAATAGGTTTTTATTAATTTAAACACATTATAGTTTTCACAAAATTTTGTTAAAAATGTTAGGTTACTTCTGAGTTCGCGGCCTCTCGGTCCGGGGCCCGTGGCATTTTGCCACCCCGTAGTTACGCCACTGCCTCATACCCTTTTCCTTCCCAGAACTTTATCTCATTCCTTTCCCTATAAAGACCCTCCACACAGCATCTCCTAAAATAACACAGGCTCAATGAAAAAAAACTTTAATTTAAACCGCAAAAAAAAAATAAAAACTTGGAAAACAAAAATTATGTATTAATAATTTTTCAGCTCAATGTTGCATATATCTCCCATCTAAGGCTGCGTATACAGTGTACACATGGCAAATTTACCGCGTGCTATTTGACCCTATTCAGAAAAATAAAGTTCGCTAAAGTAAAGTAACAGTTTGCAGCGCTGTCCATGTGGGACTTTTCCGCTCAGGGTCTTACTGTTCTCGGTTTATGATCCGCTTTAAAATCAGAACTATGAGTAGTTTTCTATGATTCTGATATTAGTGACGTTGCAATATCCTATAAATATCTTCTTTACCTCTGCCACTTATTGGAATTTTCATATTGTCAACCTTCTACAATATTAATAAATTATTCATCATAATAAATTATTTTTGTTAAATGCTTAAATAATCGCATGACCAACATTATTTAGTACTATTGTTGTAGATGTAGATAATGAGAAAACGAAGATCATCCACAGATAACTTCTAAATGAAACAACACGTGTAGACCGTTAAAAATAGCTGTCAATACTATCGTTGTTCAAAGGTTCTATTCTGAATGGTGGTCTTTCAACAGGGCGACACTAAAGCCCAGTTGTTTAGCAGAAATTCATGTGTGACAAAGCCATTGAATGGCCATTCAGCGTCATTTGTTTTTTGACAGTTGAAAGGTTCCCGTTAAGTTCCGATTCTAGGTCCGTTTCAGCTAGTGAAGAAATTGTGATCAGCAGAAGAGGAAAACTATCATGTTATTAAGCTTGTTAGTTTTTTATAATTTGTTAGAAAGCTGAAACGCACCTGGAATCGGCATTTAACGGGGATCTTTCAAATGTCAAAAAAAACAAAATGGCAGTGTGTGGTCATTTGATGACAATTTTGCATTTGAATTTCTGTTAAACAATCCGTCCTAGGAGTATTTTCAACTTAGCGATGAAGTCACCAAAATATGTGGAATGTATACATTTATGTACATCCTTTATGTATACATTTATGTCTGCGTTTACGGACGTCCTTTATGTATATATTTATGTCGATGTATAATGTACCTATGTATACACGTATGTACGTCATTTATGTATACATTTATATCTTCATTTATGTACGTTCTTTATGTTGACATTTATATTCGTCCTTGATGCATACATTTATGTGTAAACTTATGTACGTCATTTATGTATACATTTATGTAAGTCCTTTATGCATACATTTATGTCTACATTTATGTACGTCCTTTATGTATACATTCATGTCGATATGGAATGTACCTATACATTTATAATTAGCTTATATTTGAATTATCAATGGTGGGTATATATGTGCTGAATTGTAGTACCTAGTATGTATCCGTGACCTCATGATATAATATTTGCTGCACGCTTCGTTCAACAAGTAGCATGCGGTCATTGTAATAAAATAAATGGTACCTACAATTAGAATAGTTCGACGAGCTTTACGATTATTTATAGAGTGTAGTAAAATGCAATGCAATATGATGTGATCATGTGCATGCTTGCAACACACCATCAAGCCAAAGTACCTATGCACTAACGAAATCAAAAATTGCTCTAGAATCTAGAGGAAAACAATCGGTTCTTCAGAAATGACATGAAAATCAATCATTTCTAATTTGGACGCATTTTGAAGAATTAAATATCCATTAATGACGAATAAGGGATCAAATACCTATGCACTTACGACCAAAAAATACTCAAATATGACGACATATCAAATACTAACGATTATGAAGTCTACGGCCGTTGTCCCCAACGTTTCGATCGATCTATCTGAGCCTGCGATCAGCTAAGTTAAGATAAGATTTGTTTTAATAGCGCTAGATACGCTATTTGCTGGAGAACGGCGTTAGGAAGAGCGTAGGTATTTGTGCATTTGAGGAGTGTTTCAAAATTTTGGTTCAACGGTTGATCAGTAGAATTGGAAACAACGGCCGTTAAATACATATGCATTAAGCAAAGCAAATGCTTACATATCCGATGCCTAGAGATTATACTGCAGCCTATAAATAGCTATAGGTACATAGGATTTCTAAATTTCCAAACTCGACTTTCCGAACTTTTTATAAAGCTTGAGGTCGGTGGATGGCGTTTAAAGGGATACAGATTCTAACTAACTAACTAACCATCACGCCGTTTCCCCGCAGGGGTAGGCAGAGAGGACGGACCGCCAAACAACTCGATCTTGGCACACACTCTTTGCCTCGTTCACATTCATACATCGTCTCATACATGCTCTTCTATTATTCCGACTCTTCACATGGCCCGACTCAAGTAACTGATTCACTTGGTCGTGCCATGTCTTCCTCGGGCGTCCCCGACTTCTTCTACCATTCACATTTGCATCATATATTCTCCTTACACTCCTTTCCTCGTTCATTCGCTCTACATGCCCAAACCATCGGAGAGTCCCTTTCTTAATCTTACACATCACGCTTACATCAGCCTTGCATTCTTTGCGGATATCCACGTTTCTCTCACGATCGTACATGGTTTTACCACACATTCGCCTCAGGGATCTCATTTCTACAGCATTCAGTCTGCTTTCATCCTTCCTCTGCCAGTTCCATGCCTCACTGCCATACATCAGGGTAGGTACCAGCACTCCATTATGGACGGCTAGTTTCGCGTCTTTGGACAGTTTTTTA
Organism: Limnephilus lunatus; assembly: GCA_917563855.2. NCBI lineage: Eukaryota > Metazoa > Arthropoda > Insecta > Trichoptera > Limnephilidae > Limnephilus > Limnephilus lunatus. Next base: position 59,519,836 of record OU830592.1, read on the forward strand.
TTACCGCCAACGGCATTCAGTCCTCCATTAATGGAGTTACCGGCATTCACCCTTCTTTCAATATCTCTATCAGCCTTCCCATCTTTCGTAAACATACTACCCAGATACACAAACTCATCCACCTGCTCCAAGTATTCATCATTCACAACTATATTGCATACTGTTTTCGTACTCTCTCTTTCAAACACCATGACTTTAGACTTACTTACATTCATCATTAAATCATTCTTCATACATACTTCGTTCATCCTAGACACGAGAGACTGTAGATCTTCCATACTGTTAGAAATTAGCACCGCATCATCAGCATACAATAGGCAACATACTTCCAGATTACTCAATTTCGCGCCCAATCCCATCTCTTTCAATTCTTGCATACAATTATCCATGTATAGATTGAATAACCACGGTGACATTACGCAGCCTTGTTTAACACCTTTTGTGATGTCAAACCACTCCGTAAAATCGCCGTTCACCCTGACACATGCAACGCTTCCCTCATATAGCGACGCAATTGCCTGAATGAGCTTCGTATTCACTCCGTATTTGGATAACACCTTCCATAGCTTTTTCCTGTCAACTCGGTCGTACGCTTTTTGTAGATCTACAAAGGCACAGAAGAGTTTCTGGTTTTTTGCAAGAAACTTCTCAGTGAGCATACGCAATGAGAAAATCTGGTCCATGCACCCCCTTCCACTCATAAAAGCACCTTGCACATCCCATATTTTATCCTTTGTTTCCATTCTTACCCTTTCGATCAATATTCTACCATACAGCTTGCCCACTGAACTAAGAAGGCTAATAGCCCTATGATTCCCACATTCCATACGTGACCCTTTACCTTTGTATAATGGCATGATCACAGCCCTTCTCCAATCTAATGGCGTATAACCCTCCTTTAAACATTGGTTAAAAAGTCTGCACAGCCATGTGAGAATAATACGACTAACTCCTTTAAAGTATTCGGCAGCAATATTGTCGAAACCCACAGCCTTGCCACTCTTCATGCATTTAATTGATCTTTTTATTTCATCCATACTGATTTTGGTAACATTCACTCCATCATCGTTCATAACCGATTCACCGCTGGGATCACAACCACTCGGGTTAATTTCGAAGACTTCCTCGAAATATTTCATCCATCTCTCTTTAATTTCATTCTCATTCGTCAACATTTGTCCATCTTTCGATTTTATCACTTTCATGCTTCCATTCTCCGGTCCACTCCGGGATCTTTTGACCTCCTTCCAAAACAGTTTTATGTTTTCTTGGAAGTGGTTTGTCATTTTGATTCCCTCTTCTTCTTCCAGGCGTTTCTTTCGTTCTTTCACCCCAACACTTACTCTTTTCTTGCATATCTTATACACTTCTTTCGCTCGATCTCTCTCTTCGCTTGAAACACTGCCAATCGCTATCAGACGTAACCAAGCTTTCTTCTTCTCTGAGACCAGTGCTTTGATCTCATCATCCCACCATGCATCACCTTTTTTCCTACCTTGCTTACTTATTCCACAGACATCTCTAGCAGATTCGCATAGACTCACCTTAATGTGGTTCCATGTTTCCTCTATGCTTAGACCGTCCATTTCCTTCTCATTCAATCTCATTTCTGCACAATTCTCATATTCACTTCTGACATAATCGTTTTGTAGTTTTTCTATTTTGACTCTTGTTGGAGCTGATACCGTTTTCACCTTAGAGCGCCAGCCGCGAAAGAGGTTTACTTTTGACACCACCAGAAAGTGGTCGGTTTCAACCTCAGCTCCTCTGAAAACTCTTGTGTCCTCGGTAACGGCTCTCAACCTAGAGTCAATTACTACAAAATCGATTATCGATCTTTCAATTCCTCTTTCCCACGTATACTGATGGATACCCCTATGATCGAAGAAAGTATTCGAAACAAAATGGTTCCACTCCAAACATACTTCAAGTATTCTATTCCCATTGTCATTCGTTCTTTTATCCCCAAACATACCTAAGGCCGAATCAAATCCGTCACGTCTAGTACCGACCCACCCGTTCAAATCGCCCGCCATTACAATCCTTTCATTCAACTCTTTTAGTCTCATTACATCATTCACACCAGTCCAAAAATCATTTTTCACTTCATCACTTTCAGAATTAACAGGGGCGTAGCAAATAATAAGAAACACCCTTGTCAAACCAATTTTGAATCGGATCCACATTATTCTCGGACTTACACATTCATATTGCAACATACATTCAACCATTCTGGGAGACAGTAGCGCTGCAACACCCTGACAAGCCCTCTCTGTATCTGGTCTCCCAGACCAGATGAGGAAGTTATCATTATGCTGCAATGTACCGCTCTCTTTTTTCATACTCTCAGTTATACAAAGTACGTCCAAACATTTTCCTTTCATTGTGTCACATAATTCATTCATTTTTCTTTCCATTCCTCCTCTTATATTCCATGTACCAATTCGGCATTGCTCACGTTCCGTCCTCCTCTTTGCGCCACCGAAGGGATGGCGATGTGATGTATAGCGAGTCTCATCGACACCTATGTCGGCCATTCCCTTCCACGGACTACTTATGTACTAACATCCTTAGTCTAACTTAATCCAACTTAATCGAACTTAATCTAGCTTAATTTTACTTAATATAACTTAATCTAACTTAATCTAACTTAATATAACTTAATCTAACTTAATCTAAATTAATCTAACTTAATCTAACTTAATCTTACTCACACGTACACAAAATCTATATTCAATAAATCTGCAGTTCATAACAACAGTTTTAAAGAAACAATAACCATAACATGTAATCAATGCTAAGGCTAAATATATATAGTACACTGTAATAATTGTCACTTTGAACTGTTTATTATTATTAATTGTTCTCTTTATATTATTAATTGTTTATTATTATTAATTGTCCTCTATCATTCCATACGTACGGCACTGGTAGAAACCGAAGGGCGCAGGCTCATTCTTCGTAGTCTATGTGCTATGGAGGGCGGTTGGCAGCGGGGGCATCCTTCTTGTGGGGCGGCGGGGTAGCGGGGCTTCAGTTAGGATGCAGAGGCAATACTTCCTAGTGTGGGTGACGGCAGAGGTCGCCAGATGATGAACTTCTGAGAAAGGTCGCATCAGCATTCTAATTTGTACCTAATTATATATTTATTTATTTTTACAGGTTCTCCATAAAACAGTTTAACACTAAAATATTATGGAGAAGATTACAAAATTTAAGAGAAAAAAAAGTGCATGGGGGCAAGGGCGGCTGGTTGCACAGTGTGTTCGTGTGCAGCACTGGTAAATTATATCGCCTAAAGTTACTTTATAATATCTTACCGAAAAATATAAAATCCATGAATCTCATTAAAAATATCACCTACCAATATACATAATGCCTAATATGAATGTTTATCAGGGAGAGCGAATTCTCAAAGTTCCGCGCGAAGTTGCCCTGTCCCCGTGTGCAGACCGATGGCAAGTGGAACGAATTATGTTTTTGTATCGAATATCCCAAACATCGCTGGCGCGCCACGCCGCGCCAGCCATATATTTATATGAAAAATTAAGCTATCCGCGTGTGCTACTCGGACGACTGCGCGGCCTTAATCATACAAAACTTAAATTTGGATTTGAGGCAAAAATACTTAACCAAACTAAATAATTCTTTTTTTATTCAAAAGGTATAGCAAATACCCAAATTTTATATATGTTTGCATTATAAAACGCAGATCATTAAGGAATTAATTTTTTTTATAGGTAACATTGACAATTTTGCCCACGTAATGTTTATACATTGTTTATAAATACTGTTTATAATGAAATATAAAATAAAATAAAAAACATTGAAAAACAAATGTTTTTTGGTTGAAATTTAAGATTTATTTACGAAAAACTTGTGTTGTGTTTTTATTTTCTTAGTACTGAAAAAAGATCGGTACAAAAAAATAAAATTTTAATTAAAAAGCGATATGCAGAAGTTTTCGCCCTTCGAAAACAGCTTAGAATAGACCTTCTCTCCAAATAAGATTAGAGGAATTATTTTTACCTAATGCTGCTTAGTAATCGTTGTCTCGTAGGTACGGATTATCAGTGAACAACCACATTTTCAGGGCAGCGGCCGCCACTGCATGGGGGGCAGTTTTACTATGTTGTGACCAGTGGCGGCTCTCCCCTTAGGACAATGGGTGTTTGACCCCCCAAAATTATAAGACATAATAATAATATTTTTTACGGAATCAATTTAATTTTACGGCTCAACGCATCGAATTCTTTACTTGAAATGAACCGCAAAATAATAGCAGTTAGCGGCGTTGACTCGCCGGGTGACGAGCCGTGACATCTATCGTGTCAAATGGAAGCTCCAATTCTCACAATATTTAGATCCCTGGGTCAATTTTTGACTTGCCCCGTAGAATATGTATCTTCTGTCTCTATGCGCGCCATACAATAAACGCGATGGCACTATGTTTTTATCCTGGAGTAAAAATTTCCGCGTATAGGTACCATAGAAACCCTAGCGACGTTTTGGACATGACCGAATGTCGTGGAAGGGAAACAGCATTATGAATCTTATGCGTTGTTGAAAGAGATGGCGATACAACATAGGTCGGTTTTGCATTTTGCACGCATGCCTTGTCCATTGTATTTGGACAGTTCGGGAAAGATTTGGAATAATAATTATTTACGTTGTTATCGGCGACGTTTCAAATTTAGTTTGGTGGCACATCGAGAAGTAGATCTTTTTAAAGATTATTAATTATTATATTATGATCACTTTTCAACGGACATAGAAAACAGCTTGATTTAAAACAATGTTTGTTTTTTAGGTTTCTAATCTAAGTGACAGCAGATTCTATACATTTAATTATCTAGTTACAGGTAAATCATTTGAAAGGGACCTTTGCTTGTGTAGTGGTGTATTAGATAGATAAAAAATATCTAATGTAATTTAATAATAAATCTGTTTTTGTTAGGTAGCTGAAAAATGCAAAAACAAAAAAAACATCACAAACTGAAACGCAAGTCAAATTTAAATAAAATTGATAAATGTCTTTTCTCACCCAATGTCTTTGGGCATTTTAGGGGTAAAAGGGGACTGCGGACGTGTGTTTCAAAGTCAATTTTTGTTTTTAAATTTTTGATATTGTAACGGCTGTGAGCTCCGCTCAGGTTTGTTGGGGGTTTCTGTCAGTGTAAGAGGGATTTTAGATAAATAAAAGAGTATGAACTGTAAAAAAAAACTATATTGTCGGCATCAAAGTTAGGGCCATCAATCACGGCCATCAAAATTAATCAAAACAAACAAACACTAAAACATACCAGATGGACTCCGGGAAAAAGAAAGGCTATCCTAACTAAACACTGGGTTCGCGGAGTGCGACGATATCGGGACGTTTCACGCAGAAACCAGGGAACCGGGGAGCCAGGGTCATCCTTCTATGTGACAATTCGGTGCCGCTACTTCCATCCCAGGCGGCCTCCACCCTTTCCACACCAACAGCACGTGGCCCCAAATAGTCTGCCAGGCCTACAGATATCGTCTCACGGAGCTTACACCCATCCGTGGCTTCGCGACGCGGGGGTCACCCAAAGGCATAATCAAAAGCCACTGCCAGGACCAGTCATTTAACGATATGCTGTCCATTCAAATACTTTTCACAAAACATGGCGATCCGCCAACACAGTAACAGGTGAGATTCACCGATCCACCAAAATAAAAACGTGCACGAACTTCTCGTGACACGGTAAAACGCCCAGCGACCTTTACAAGACAAAATCCACTTGGATTCACATGATATTTTCAATAAACGACTTTCATAGTCAGTGACTAATTTTTCAGCCGGCTAGCCCGTCGCCAGGAGAAAAGGAAGTGACCATCAACAAACTCGCATTTTTCTTCCCAAGAAAAATTGCCAGTCTCCAAAAAAATTACCATAGACAAAATAACCAAATAGGCAAGAACTGCACCAGTCACATAATATTTATGTGACAATATTACCGGTTACTATTTTTTCTAATCTACCTAATTTTGTTTTTATATTTTGGATACTTAGGTACATACTATCGGTGCGCATAACCATATTGAAAAGTGCCCTCTTTAAAATGATGTGCCAGCAAGTACATGAATTATTTAGTGATTTTGCAATTTATAAATAATACCCATGTAATTTGAGTTGCGGATTCATGACCCTTCTTATCTTCAAATTGGTATGGATAATAAAATGTCGGCATTTTTCACAATATCAAAAAAAGGTAATTTCACAATTTTTTTTTCAAATGACCTCCCATACCTGGAGCCCTAGAGCCGCCTCTGGTTGTGACGTATGTCAAAAGATATTTACTGAACTCTCTGTAGGTAACATTGAAGATGTCGATGCTTAATGCAGAATCGTTAAGCAGTTGAGTTGCTCTATTTAATGGCGCTTTTTGATACGCAGAAATTCTCGCTTTCGGAGCATAAAAAAGCGCGTGGGATCTCCCACAGTTATATACATGATTATATACAGTTGTTATTTGTAACATGAGAACGGGTCGTTTCTACAAGTCGTTCTTGAGTTCAACATCTCAGCTATGGAACGATTTGCCAGCCTCTGTGTTCCTCCCTTCTACAACATGGGTCTCTTCACGACCCAAATTAATTCCTTCTTTTCCTTAAAAAGATTTTCCACAAAGCATCCCAGAACAGAGCCTGAGTGATTTTTTTTCCTCAGGGCCTCCTGTGTGGGGTTGGTGTAAAAAAAATTAAACTGGACATTGAAAGTTCGAAGATAATTTTTTTAACGTTATACTGCATCTAAACAGGATAAAAAAGCGCGAGCCGAGTCACGAATTATGGGAAAGGAACGAAGCAACCCCAAGCGGTGTTTCGCGCCGTCAGCGATATCTTCGTTCCTTTCCAGTAATTCGTGACTGGGCTCGCGCCCATGCTCGCAAATGTATACGCAGCATTACGCAACACATTATACCGCTGAAAGTCGTCGGTTCTTGACAATGAAAAAAAACATACATATTGATTCATAACTAAGTTTTTAATACACTATTTGTCACGAATTTATTAAATTATAAAATAAACCAATGTTAAAAAATCTCGAATAATGTTAGCTTTAAAATATTCCATTGCATTATTACAACTTCACCGAATCATGACAAGCTTGACATTGAATTTGAAACAATTAAAAATTAACAATTGTTTAGAATAAAGTTTTCATTGTTTATGATAATATAAAATGTCATAGATGTGTCACGAACTAAACATCACAAAACGCACGAAATATCAGCATACATCGGATACTCAATAGAAACTCAACTAGTATTCAATAGAATAAAAATAAAACTGAAATAACGAATTTTGAATAGTTAATTAATCGGCGTCAACATTTTTGTGAAAACCATTGCTAAATGTATCACTGACTGAGTTGTTTGATTTATTCCAATACTAGTTGGTCCCGACATGCGTTGTAATGCCATTCAAAGAAATAAATTGATTCTGCATGTCCTTTCCTGTGCGCCCCGTTCCCTTCCGTTCGCCGCCTTCCCCCTCCCTCGTCTCTTCTCTCTCCGCGAACCCAACCTACCCCGTTCTCCTTCCCCCTGCCGCTAAAATATATGAAATACACACATTTTAATTTATACAAATTTCATTCGGCCAGAGCTTACCATTATACATATATAGCCTATATGTTAGTCTGATGTATGAGCTATATTATTGTAAAGTTTAATTAAAATCCATTCGGTAGTTTTTGCGTGAAAGAGTAACAAACACAAATACGTCCATACAAACTTTTGCGTTTATAATATTAGTAAGATATTTGGAAAGATGTTTGTCTCACAAGCTTTGTCAAGCGTGAAATAACAACGGAGCGCGAGCGTCCCAAATTTGACCCATTTCGATGTTCTTCCTGCTCTAGTCAATATTTTATTATGCGTATAATCGTAATTTTTATGACTTTTCAAGAAATATAATGACTATTATTTATACGAAACTTGAACCACGTAAATGCAATATACATATATTTTTTATCGAAATTCACCTCCCAAGTACGGTTGGGCCAATTTTAACCCAGTCACGGTCAAAAGTTCTGGTTGGCTGTAGATAAGGACTCTAAATATATATTTCCGTACCTAGGCAAGGACGACATCAGGTCAAAAATGACGAACGTCTTGGGGATTACGTAGTGAAAAAATTGATGCAGCCATACCTAAAAACAGGAAGAAATATCACTTGTGATAACTTTTTCACGTCTCTATCCCTCGCTGAAACTCTAAAACCATATGTAAAAAAAAACATTCTAGCATAATTACTAGTTTTATTTGAATATATATATCTTCACATTACTGTAGCAAAACTAAATTGGTCATAATTGACCCATCCGCGCTTCTAGAGGTGTCAGGATGTTCAGCGCTTCTAGTGTTTTAAACATTGATCATTAGAATTTTTAAGTCATTGTCCTAGATTCATTAACTTTGTTGTTTCAGACAAGCCATGGCACCAACGAAAATGAAAAAAGAGTGATCAGAGACCGGTAAGTAGCCGAGTGGTCAAAAGCGCTGGGTTCCCTTCCAGGCTTTACGGGTTCAAATAGCCAAAACCACCATCATTGCGCAAGCAACATTTTACGCTTTGAATGAACATATTTTAATAACATTTTCTCCGCTAAGAAAGGAATTGCTATACAGGGTGTTAAGGGGAGTACTTGACTTACTTTAACCAGTGAATCCTGACATTATTTGTATTGAAAAATGTATATGAAATTTTGGTCTACGGCGACATTTTTGATGTTTTTTTTACAAAAACTTAAAAAATATAGTAGTGTAGCCGACGTGTTCACACCCTCGAAATATTTTTCATCAAAGCTCATCGCTTGGCTCGGTCCTCTACAGTTTTGTGATCATTTTTGGGAATCAGGAAAAAATGGCCTGCCCTCACAATACTGGAGTACCGTGCCGCCGGCGACGCTTTGATGGAAAATATTTGTTCTAGTTAGAAAATGTCATTTTTATCAATTACTTATTATTTTCTTATCGGATTTCAAATATTTAAGTTTTTTATTTCTTATGTACATCTCCCCGGTGCGATCAATAAATAATACTTTGAGAAATCGCTACTGGGGAGGTTGTAAACTCATTTTAAATATGTTTTATTTTTGTACCTATTTTTAAATGTTTATGTCTTAATTTTTATACACACGGGCCTTGTAGGACAAATGAAATAATCAGTTTTCATTTGAAATCCTACAAGGTCTCGAGTAAAGCCAAGATTTGTTTCACAACCTATTAGGAGGCAAAAATAAAGTCATTTTTGCCTACCAAAAAACACTTAGAAAATTTCGAAGGTGTAAATTTTATGTTTTTCCAAATAACAAAACCTGCGGGCCTTGTAGGACAATGAAACAATCAGTTTTCATTCTTGATCCTACAAGGCCTCCAGTCAAACTGAGACTTTGCTCTCAAAATACTTAGAGCTGAAATTAGAGCTCAATTTGCCATGTCAAAAAGACTTAAATTTCGGTCATGACATTTTTACATTTTTACCCCTACAAAATTCTAGGGTCCCTGTGAGATGGTGAAATAAACAGATTTCGTTAACTTATCTCACAGGGAACCTAGGAAAAATAATTATAACTTGATAAATCATAAAACATTTCCTTAAAAATCAAAAATTCTTAAAATCACGGTAAATTCACCAAACTAAAATTCTTGTCATAAATCTTGGCTTTATTTATATGTTTTTTCTATTTAATATGTATTTTTGTTTTAAATAAAGGCTACAAAATCCGTAAAAGTTGCCAAATTTAAACGAGCACTTTTACGGATTAAACCGGCAAAATAGAAACTGAGCAGTTTCTTGCCCCTTATAAAGGAAAGTGCCTGGGTTCCGTTTTCCCCCTCCACTTTCCGTGAGCCACCTACCGATTGGTATAAATACGACAAATTTTTCAATAATAAATCAGTTCAACGTTTTCTTTAAATCTTCGTGTTTTACTCCTTCCTCTGGAAGAAACCTCTCTCCGACCTGCCTCCTGCTGAAGCTCTGCCTGAACAACAAGTCTGGTGCCTACCTCCTCAAGACCAGCCGGCCCAACTACTGGACACCGCAAGGCGCCAGGCTCAGGCAGAGACCAAGGACATCCAGGGCTACCACTCACCAGCTCTGGGTGCAGGGAGGCAGATCAAGGGTTACCACCCTCCAGTACAGCAGGGCTGTCACCTTCAAGGAAGGCCAGCCAGTACTACATTTCAAAACAATATTACAATAGTCGACATCCAAGTGCACAGCCACCGGTGCCCTTTTCTACAGTCTTGTAGCACACGTCTGTTACAAGTGGTCCTTCGAGCCGGATCAGCTGCACCAGGATGTCACCACCAACTCTAAGATCGAAGAGGACGGCTCAGGACGATGAGTCGCCTCCACCCCCGCCTGCTGAGCTACCAACTGCCCAGGAAGCCGAGCCTAGGGCCGTGACCACACATGACGTCACGCCCCTACCAACGCCCAGCTCCACACCGGCAGGCTCTGCAGACGAAAGCGAAGAATCACCGGCCTCCACATCTACTGAGGACACGGTGCGCCTGCTGCGCCGACAACTGCGCAGTCAGAAGAAACAAATTGAACAGCTGATGGCAGCCCGTGAAGTGCAACCCGGTGCGACAGGGCCTGCACACCTCGACGGAGCAGGGCTGGCACCAACTACCAGTGCGACAGGGCCTGCACACCTCAATGGAACAGGGCCGGCACAACCCGATGCGACAGGGCCTGCACAACCCAGTGGGACAGGGCCTGCACCACACAACGCAACAGGGCCTGCACAACCCAGCGGGGCAGGGCCTGCACAGTGGCATGCATCAGCGGCGCAACCAGGACCAAGGGGTCCGACGCCACCGCCCCTCTACCACCATGGGGGCCCAACTTGGATGCAGCCTGGTCCTTCAGCTGAACCTGAGCCTCTGCATGCACCATCGGCGCAACCTGGACCAAGGGGTCAAGGGGTGCCACTGCCCTCTCACTACCATGGGGGCCAAACTTGGATGCAGCCTGGTCCTTCAGCTGAACCTGAGCCTCTGCATGCACCATCGGCGCAACCTGGACCAAGGGGTCAAGGGGTGCCACTGCCCTCTCACTACCATGGGGGCCAAACCTGGATGCAGCCTGGTCCTTCAGCGGGACCCGAGCCTCAGCAAGCATCATCGGCGCAACCTGGACCAAGGGGTCAAGGGGTGCCACTGCCCTCTCACTACCATGGGGGCCAAACCTGGATGCAGCCTGGTCCTTCTGCGGGACCCGAGCCTCAGCATGCCTCATCGGCGCAACCTGGACCAAGGGGTCAAGGGGTGCCACTGCCCTCTCACTACCATGGGGGCCAAACCTGGATGCAGCCTGGTCCTTCTGCGGGACCCGAGCCTCAGCAAGCATCATCGGCGCAACCTGGACCAAGGGGTCAAGGGGTGCCACTGCCCTCTCACTACCATGGGGGCCAAACTTGGATGCAGCCTGGTCCTTCTGCGGGACCCGAGCCTCAGCAAGCATCATCGGCGCAACCTGGACCAAGGGGTCAAGGGGTGCCACTGCCCTCTCACTACCATGGGGGCCAAACCTGGATGCAGCCTGGTCCTTCTGCGGGACCCGAGCCTCAGCATGCCTCATCGGCGCAACCTGGACCAAGGGGTCAAGGGGTGCCACTGCCCTCTCAACACAATGGGGACCCAGCCTGGATGCAGCCCGGACCTTCTGAACCTGTGCTGCCCTTACCGCTGCTCCATCAGAGGCAGCAAGATGACCAGTTGCCACCCGCTGCCAGTCCGAGCTCCGGCCTGCCGATGTTTCCGCCACAACCAAGTGCGGACGAGACAGCCCAACATACAAGAGCTTGGATTCAACAGGCGGACAACCCGATGGCCCAGCTTACCTCTGCTCTCACCGAGGCAATCAGAGCTTCAAGGGCTCAGGACAGCCCCCGTCCCACAATCGAGGACGATCCCCGGATGGCTGCACTCATTGCCAGGCAGTCAATGGCCAAGGACCTGCCCCCTTTCTCGGGTGACCCGCTGGAGTGGCCTGCCTGGAAGGCCCAGTTCACCCAGTCGACCTCAACCTGCCGGATGACCCCAAGCGAGAACCTCATCCGACTGCAGCGGGCCCTCAAAGGGAAGGCCCGGGAAGCCGTGGGTCCCCTACTTATGGACCCCACTCAGGTGTCGGAGATACTGGCCGTGCTGGAGCAGCGCTACGGAGGGACAACTTCGCTGGCTGCCCTGATGCTGGACAAGGTCAAGAGGCTCCCCCATTTGACGGCAGAGGCATCGCTGGAAGACATTGCGGACTTTTCTGGAACTGTTCAGAACCTGGTGGCTTCACTCCGATCATTGAACAATGATGGCTACCTCACCAACCCGGCGCTCCTCAGCGACATCGCGGGGAAGATGCCATGCACGATGCGGCTGGCGTGGCTGATGGAAGTGCGGTTCTACGAAGCACCTGCCACCATCTGCCAGTTCGCCGCCTTCCTGAAGACCGTCGCGAACGCCATCGCCAAGTCGGGTATGGTCGACCCCGCGAGGTCTAGACCACGTCGCGAGCAATCGTTTGCTACCAGTGAACAGTTCGGGCCACAAAACAACGAAAGTTCGCGAAAAGTACCGCTCGAAAATCCGCGCAAGTCACCACAATATGACTCGAAAAAAGTACGAAACAACGAAAGTTCGCGAAAAGTACCGCTCGAAAATCCGCGAAAGTCACCACAAAATGACAGTGCTCGAAACCGCAGTGACAATGTGACACCCCACCCCAGTGACTTTAACAATCGTGACGGGTGCGTACAATGCGGGGGAAAAGGTCACTTGCTCCGTGACTGTCGTGATTTCGCCGCGAAAGACGTGAAACTCCGTTTCGAAACGGTTAAAACTGCCAGATTGTGCCGTGTGTGTTTGGAAAGCAAACACTCGACACGAGTATGCCAATTCCGGGATTGGTGCGGTATCGGTGAGTGTCGCTTCCCCCACCATAAGTTGCTTCACGATCCAACATTCGGGAAGAACACCACCACCACCACCACAGCTGAGATCCACCACATGTGACGCTATACCAACGGCGCCGTGCTGAAAGTAGTACCAGTGGTTTTGACGGGCCCCACACAGCAGATATCCGCATTCGCACTGCTGGACGAGGGATCAACCATCACACTCATTGACGCCGCTACAGCAGAACAAATTGGCGCTACTGGACCCGTCCATGGACTACGGCTGCATGGAGCCAAGGGCATGTGCTCCTCAGACAACCTATCACGCCGCGTGCAAATCACACTGCGTGGTGCCGGAATAAGTGCCAGCTACAACATCAAGGCAAGCACGGTGAAGGACCTCCGTCTCCCAGAGCAAAGGGTTCCTGGCAGATATGTCACCCCCACACTTCTCATCGGGCAAGACAATGCACACCTCATTGTCTCGAGGGAAGTACATGAAGCCCGTGACTGTACGCGAATACTATCACGGACTGCCCTGGGGTGGATCACCCATGGAGGAGGGACAGCCACCTGTGAAGACCCCGTCACCACTCTCGCCCTGCACGCGGAGAGGTACAAAGATGACAAGCTGAGCGACCTCATAAAGACGAACTTCGCCATTGATTCACTGGGGATCACATCAGCCTCCCGTGTAACTGCACATGTGGTACGAGCCAACAAACTAATGGAGGACACCACCTGTCAAACAACAAACGGCAGATGGGAGACCGGCCTATTGTGGAGGGACGACAACATCACGCTGCCGGACAACAAAAGGTGTGCGATGAAGAGATTGTGCTCCCTCGAAAGAAAGTTATCCATGGATGAAGACCTGGCGGCAGCATACAAGGATAAGATCAACCAACTTATCACACAAGGCCACGCGCGTCAGCTGACCGAACGAGAGGCGGCAAAATACTCTGCCCGAAAATGGTACCTGCCTCACTTCGCCGTGGTGAATCCAAATAAACCTGGCAAGATCCGCGTTGTTTTTGACGCTGCCAGCCGCTGCCGAGGGACCTCCTTGAATGATCAGCTGCTAACTGGACCAGACTTGCTGACCTCCCTCCTTGGGAATATTCTCCGGTTTCGAGAGGGAAGAATAGCTCTCGCCGCCGACATAAAAGAGATGTTCCTCCAAGTGAAGATCAAGGCGGAGGATCAGCTGTCTCAACTATTCCTGTGGCGACCAACACTTCAACAAGAGCCTCATACCTACATGATGACCTCGATGATGTTCGGCGCTACCTGTTCTCCTAGCAGCGCTCAGTACGTGCGAAACCGGGTGGCCCTGAAAAATTCTGAGACCTTCCCGGCCGCTGCAGATGCCATTCAAACGAAGTTCTACATGGATGACTACTTGGATGCGGTGGACACCATCAATGAAGCCACCGGCCTTGTAAATGACGTGGCCAAAGTCTTATCATCAGGAGGCTTCCACCTTACAAACTGGGCTTCCAACAATCCAGCAGTGATGGCCACCATCCCGCTTGAAGACCGGGCCAGATCAGCCATACAAATCAGCAGCGGAGAGGCAGAGACGGAACGAATCCTCGGCCTCATATGGGATCCCGTCACTGACCGTTTCCTGTACGCCTTCAGAGACGCCGCAGACCCTGAGCTGGTCAGCAGACCTACCAAACGTCAGCTGCTCAGTATCGTGATGAAGATTTTCGATCCTGTGGGCTTCGTTGCCTGCCTCACAGTCAGATCGAAGATGCTGCTACAAGATGTCTGGAGGTCAAGCACTGGATGGGATGAGACTATCAAGCCCGAGCACAACGAGAGATGGCTGAACTGGCTGGGACTCCTTCAAAACTGTGGAGTCGCCATACCGAGACGTTGTTTACAAAACAAACAAAGCAGCGTCACGCTCCACCTATTTTGTGACGCCTCCGAGCAGGCATGCTGCGCGGTTGCCTATCACACAGAAGAAATAGACGGAGAAATCACAGCTACCTTCTTGGCCAGCAAGTGCAAGGTGGCACCCCTGAAGCCACTCTCCATACCCCGCCTCGAGCTTCAATCAGCGCTCATGGCAGCCCGGCTGGCAGCAACTCTGAAGAAGGAATGTCGCAGCAACATTGCGCGAACGGTGTTCTGGACAGATTCAACTACAGTGTTGTGCTGGCTACGCACGGATCCACGCACCTACTCTGCATTTGTGGCTAACCGGCTTGGAGAGATTGATGAACTCTCCCACATTGGAGATTGGCGATGGGTCCCAACCAAGATGAACCCGGCCGATATCGGCACCCGAGACGGCGAGCCTCCGGACCTCACACTGACAGGACGATGGTTCAGCGGTCCGGCCTTTCTCACCTCAGCTGAAGCAGAATGGCCGCGCGAAAGGTCCAGACTACCTCAGCCTGATGACAACTCCCTAGAAGTGAGAGCCCAATATGTCGGGCTCACTTCAACCATGGCGGATGCACTACCGGAGATCAGCCGATTCTCTTCTTGGCACCGCCTAATCAGAACCACCGCCTGGGTCCACCGCTTCATAAAACGATGCCGGGAGGGACACCATACACTACCAGGCGGATACCTATGGCTCGAAGAGACCCGTGAAGCGGAGACCCAGTGGGTCAAAGCAGCCCAAGAAGACTCATTCGGACTCGAAATGAATGCTCTTCGCCAGGGAGCGCCATTGCCAAGCGGCAGCCGACTCCAAACACTGAACCCCTTCCTTGGACCTGATGGAGTGCTGAGGATGGACTCACGGATACGGGCCCTCAACAAGATCTCCCGAGATGCGCGGACTCCCATAATACTGGACGGAGACCACGCATACACACGTCTCCTGGTGAGCCATCACCACCAGAAGGCCGACCACCCGAGTACAGAAAGGACAATGGCGGAGGTACGGGGAAGCTACTTCGTGCTGCGATTGCGCACAAATATCCGCAAAATCGCCCACAACTGCCCCACCTGCAAGATTCAGAGAAGTAAGCCGGCCCCACCCCTGATGGGACCCTTGCCACCCTCACGGCTCGCCCACCATGTTCCTGCCTTTACAAACTGCGGGTTGGATTACTTCGGGCCCATGGAGATCACTGTCGGCAGACATCGTGAGAAGCGGTACGGAGCCCTCTTCACCTGCCTGTCCACACGCGCCATCCACCTTGAACTGGCCAACTCCCTGTCCACCGACTCAGCCATCATGGCCCTCCAGCGCATGACGGCGCGCCGAGGCCAACCAAGGACGATGTACTCAGACAATGGTACCAACTTTCGCGGAGCGGACAACGAGCTAAGAGACAGCATAAATTCGCTCAAAGATGACGCCCGGATGAGGGATCATCTCACATCAAAGGGAATCGAATGGAAATTCATTCCGCCAATGTCTCCTCACATGGGGGGAGCCTGGGAGCGCTTGGTGCGTTCAGTCAAAAACGCCCTGCAAGCCATTCTCAAGGAAAGGGCCCCAAGAGAAGAGACCCTGCAAACAGCCCTGGCCGAAGCTGAGTGGACCGTAAACAACCGTCCTCTCACACACATCTCAGTGGATCCAAGAGACGAAGAGCCCCTCACTCCCAACCACTTTCTACTGGGAGCAGCAGGCAACCGGCCCCAGCTGTCATTGTACAACAAACAGGATGAGGAGGTATGCCTCCGCCGCCAGTGGCGTATCAGTCAGCAGCTAGCAGACATGTTCTGGAGGCGGTGGCTCCGCGAATACCTCCCCACCTTGGCTGCTCGTCAAAAATGGCACCACACCGTCGATCCCATCAAGAAGGATGACCTGGTGGTAATTATGGACCCCACGATGCCACGCAATACCTGGCCGCGCGGACGAGTCCTTGACGCCACCCCTGCTGCAGACGGCCAAGTGAGGGCTGCCCGGATCCAGACCAGCACCGGAGTCTACGTGAGACCTGCCGTGAAGCTCGCTGTGATCCTGCCAGCCCCGCCTACGGATGCAGCTTCACCTACTCGTCCTTCGAAAACACGTCGAGATGATTAGTGTGACATCGCCACACGGGGGGAGTGTAGCCGACGTGTTCACACCCTCGAAATATTTTTCATCAAAGCTCATCGCTTGGCTCGGTCCTCTACAGTTTTGTGATCATTTTTGGGAATCAGGAAAAAATGGCCTGCCCTCACAATACTGGAGTACCGTGCCGCCGGCGACGCTTTGATGGAAAATATTTGTTCTAGTTAGAAAATGTCATTTTTATCAATTACTTATTATTTTCTTATCGGATTTCAAATATTTAAGTTTTTTATTTCTTATGTACATCTCCCCGGTGCGATCAATAAATAATACTTTGAGAAATCGCTACTGGGGAGGTTGTAAACTCATTTTAAATATGTTTTATTTTTGTACCTATTTTTAAATGTTTATGTCTTAATTTTTATACACACGGGCCTTGTAGGACAAATGAAATAATCAGTTTTCATTTGAAATCCTACAAGGTCTCGAGTAAAGCCAAGATTTGTTTCACAACCTATTAGGAGGCAAAAATAAAGTCATTTTTGCCTACCAAAAAACACTTAGAAAATTTCGAAGGTGTAAATTTTATGTTTTTCCAAATAACAAAACCTGCGGGCCTTGTAGGACAATGAAACAATCAGTTTTCATTCTTGATCCTACAAGGCCTCCAGTCAAACTGAGACTTTGCTCTCAAAATACTTAGAGCTGAAATTAGAGCTCAATTTGCCATGTCAAAAAGACTTTCGGTCATGACATTTTTACATTTTTACCCCTACAAAATTCTAGGGTCCCTGTGAGATGGTGAAATAAACAGATTTCGTTAACTTATCTCACAGGGAACCTAGGAAAAATAATTATAACTTGATAAATCATAAAACATTTCCTTAAAAATCAAAAATTCTTAAAATCACGGTAAATTCACCAAACTAAAATTCTTGTCATAAATCTTGGCTTTATTTATATGTTTTTTCTATTTAATATGTATTTTTGTTTTAAATAAAGGCTACAAAATCCGTAAAAGTTGCCAAATTTAAACGAGCACTTTTACGGATTAAACCGGCAAAATAGAAACTGAGCAGTTTCTTGCCCCTTATAAAGGAAAGTGCCTGGGTTCCGTTTTCCCCCTCCACTTTCCGTGAGCCACCTACCGATTGGTATAAATACGACAAATTTTTCAATAATAAATCAGTTCAACGTTTTCTTTAAATCTTCGTGTTTTACTCCTTCCTCTGGAAGAAACCTCTCTCCGACCTGCCTCCTGCTGAAGCTCTGCCTGAACAACAAGTCTGGTGCCTACCTCCTCAAGACCAGCCGGCCCAACTACTGGACACCGCAAGGCGCCAGGCTCAGGCAGAGACCAAGGACATCCAGGGCTACCACTCACCAGCTCTGGGTGCAGGGAGGCAGATCAAGGGTTACCACCCTCCAGTACAGCAGGGCTGTCACCTTCAAGGAAGGCCAGCCAGTACTACATTTCAAAACAATATTACAATAGTCGACATCCAAGTGCACAGCCACCGGTGCCCTTTTCTACAGTCTTGTAGCACACGTCTGTTACAAGTAGGAATAGGTCATTTGGGGGAGGGGTAAGAGGTTGGGCGGTTAATCGGCTGAGTGACCAGTGACGACACGCGGAGGATGTTTTGTTTGATTTTAAAAAAAGAAAAAAAAGTCATCGTAAAGTTATCGGAGACCAAAATTTCATTTACATTTTTTACTCCAAATAATTTCAGGAATCACTGGTCAAAGTAAATAAGTAGGTACGTCCCTTAACACCATAGCTAGGTTAAGCAGTATTTTGTAATGTTAATCTTTCTTTAAAACAAAATTACTACACAAAAACAAGAGAAAACCAACCTACAATGTTTTCATCTGACACTGTAATGCGGCGGGGTCCATTGCGCCGGCAAACGCCAGAATTTTGCTTGACAGTCCTATACAACAATCAAGGTCACAATTTTTGCCAACACTCAAGGCCGCAGTGTTTGTGCTTCCCGTGTTCGGCGGAAAACAAAACTTTTTAAACATCTCATCCCGGGTGAAGCGGGAAGGCAGGCGGGGTCCAGCGGGGGGGGGGGGGGGGAGAATTCATTTTTTGACAGAAGTCGCGCGGTGCGGTCCGTGTATGTAGAAAAATCGGAACGGATTTTTGTGGTTATGTGCAGTGGCGTGCACAGAGTTTTTGATCAGGGTAGGCAGTAGGAAAACCGCCAAATTGATTCAAATAAATAAAAAAGAAACTTGCCACAGATGGCTCCCTTCGTACAAGTTTTCGCTAAGTGTACTTGCTGCTGGCTGTAGATGATGTAGGTTTGTATTATCTAAGCCACTTTAAATATACAAATAATAATAATAATAAATAATCGCTTCATGTATGCGTATTATCACAAGCCAATCAATGGATATCCGATGTGGCCTTGATAAAAGCAATTGGCGTTGTCTCACTTTCATACTTCAGATAACAACAGATGTCACTGTCGCCACTGAATGCCATTTGCTAATTTGTTCCAGAAAGCACTGCCTGATACTAACAAAAAAAACCCATAGAAGCAAATTCAAACGACAGTTCTACTCTATGCTCCGTGCATTTCGTAAACATTGATATTATATCTTGTATGACCTTAGCTCTAAGCAGAAATAATTCCTGCTTAGCCCGCATTTTAGTGAGGTAGTCGGAGCGCGTGTAGTTTTTAGTTACAGTTTATGTCGCATTTGTAGTATGCCGTTTGATGTGTCGGTCGCGTAGTTTTGGTTGCTCAGCTTTGTTGCGCTTATTTTTGAAAGTGTGTTTTTATTTTTAGCAATAATTTAATAAATTATAATATTATTTACATGCTTACGTTTTACAAGTACGCTAGGGTAGGCAGTGCTTATGTGCCTATATGGAGTGCACGCCCCTGGTTATGTGCTATGTATGAGCGAACATAATCACGAGTTTAAAATATACCTAAATATAATATAATAATAGAAATATTTGATAATATAATATCAAATATTTATAATTATTCTGTTGTTGACGTAAATATTTACGTACTTTAGAGTAGAATTAGATTTTAGATAGATAATAGAATTCAGATTCTATAGTTCTAAATTAGGTCGTGCAATAAAATGACGTTATTATATAATGTCATTGGTGCAATAATCGATATTAGTCGGAAATCTTTCCTGATAAACCCTGATCTGTGTTTTCTTCCTGATGCAGGTAGCATCTTTTCTACATCGAACGCAATTTTAACATTTATGCAAACGATAAACGTCTAATTTTTTGGTACGCGGACCTAATAATTATGATTTTAAGTTGTAAATAAACACACTGTCGTAATGGATGATTATTTCTTTCGTGAACTCACTTGTAAATAAAGTCTATTAATTTATTAATCGGTTTCAGAGACACGGGAGAAATTGACCATTGTAAATCGATGTTCTATTTTTGATGCTACGTAATTATTTACGTAGCAACAAAACGTATTCACTCTAAATTCTTAATAAATAGTAACTTTAGGTCGTGCGTATTAGTCGGAAATCTTTCCTGATAAATAAATATCTATTAAAATATCTGTGTTTTCTCCCTGATGCATCTCTTTTGTCATTAGAACGCATTTTAATATTGATATAAACGTCAAGTGTGCGTGCCGTGGACACGTCCGTACCTCAGACCACTTGTCAAATTGGGTGTGATTGGGTGGACCGCGCGAACTTCACCCCAAACGATGTTGGTGTAAAGTTATGGCCTTGAGTGTTGGCAAAAATTGTAAAAACATTTATGACCTTGATTGTTGTTTTGGACTGTCAAAAGTCTGGCGTTTGCCCGCGCAATGGACAAAGCTTAACGCTATCAGAAACGTTGGCCGAACAGGGAGATAGCGCGGTAGCAGATACCATAAGAAATAAATTACTTTTGGCCGTGATATCCATCATATAAAGGAGGTAGCACAACACGGCATAATACCCCAAAAATATATCAATATAAAGAGAAAACTGGTTTCATTTCATTTTTAGCTACAATGACAAATAAAAATAATAATAAATAGTTTATTTAATGATCAGGGAGCCACCTTTAATGAGTTCACGGACTTACCTACTTGAGATTTTCGTTAAATTATAATTTGTAATACCTAAATGAGTTTGTTTCATAAAATTTTAATTTGGGCTGTTCAATTTTTTGACATATTTTTCTTATTATCCGTTTTTATTCACATTTTCGCTCTAAAAACTTATAAGAATGACCAACGTTTAGAGAAAAGGCTCAGAATCACGGATTAACCTAGTTTTACCTTTCTCATATACTCATACAACATATTAATCCAGAGCGGAAATTTGTGAGATTATGAGCTCTGTCGGAAAGTAAAAATTAAAAAACTTTGATTGCGAAGATATTAATTCTGTTAGGCACCGCTAAGTAATGCTGATAAAGTATCAGGTCTATAAATACTGCTTTAAAGTGCAAACCGTTCTACTTGCGAACCCCTTTGCGGTTATGGTTTTATTGTATAATCTGGCAAATTAAGTTCTTTAGTAAATGATCAGAAAACATTTTAATATCTATATGTATAAATAAAAATGAATCGCCGAAATGTATGTACGCGAATAACTTCCGAACGACTGCACCAAATTGGATAATTATTTTTTTTGTGTTCGTTATTGTCAGGACAAGGTTTGTATAAAAGAAGTGGTGAGCTCTGCCATAATGAAAGCTGTTTGAAAACTGAATGTACCGGGACAGAATGTATGGTGGAGGGGGAGGGGAACTTGGGAGGGGGGAGGGGAACTCGAGAGGGGGATTCGCTGGACGGGGGAAGCGGGAAAGGGGAGCGGGGAGAGGGAAGGCGGAGTGGGAACGCGTGAGGGGAGGGGATGCGGAAGAGGAAGGGGAGACGGAAGGGGAACGGGACGAATGGGAAAGGACACGCAGGGAGAAACAATTTCTTTATCAAGAGGATCATAAACGCTAGAAATATTTCAATTCTCATTCCTGCAAAAAAAATCGAGCGTCTTATTTGCGCGAGGCAAGTAAGCGAAAAAGTGGTTATTATTTATTATGTGCATAATTTTATAAGAATGAAAAAAAGTTAGAACATAGAAAACCTCAAAAATAGTCTTAGCCATAAAGGGGTATTTAAAAAAATTGTTTCTTGTATTACTTCATAGTTAAGTCTTGAAAAAACATTTTTTTAGTGGTTTACGCTTATTATTTTTGTTACGTTAATAATAATTTTATTGTAATTCCGATACATGGAAAAGCTAGTAAAGCTTCAATTTATCCGTGGCATATTTTTCGATGTTCATACTGCAAGCCAATTCGTCGTAAAGATTAATCTAAATAGTATCTAAATAGGATTTCACGTATAACTTCACCTTAAGTGGCATAGCAACACAGGCCGAGAACCAGTTAGCTTGTTACAAAACACGGTTTTTGAAGATGTTTTTTTTGACAAATCAAAACAGTAAATTTCAACCTTATCACAATCTATATAAGGAGTGTTTTTGTTAGTGACCCGAATCCGATTGTTACGCGGCGTGGTGTTCGCCTTATCCTAAACGCCTTAACGTAAATATATAATAATTATTACCTCTTTGACTTTATTCCTCCTTTCTAAATTTTCATCTGAGATCAGCTCCGCTTTGTCCTCTTGTAAAAGATCGAACTTTATCACGGGCATCACGGGCATCACCGGGGTCACTTTAACAGGATTCACCAACACATCCTCCGCATTTACCTGGAGGAACGAATCCTCTCTCTTCTGTATCAATCTGGAGTATGGTTCTCCAAATTTCCTTTCGTTGACCGAAGATCCTTCCACGTATTTATTTGAAGAGATGAAAATCAACATAGTGACAATGAAGCCAATACAAACTATGTACACGAACAATCGCACTAATCCACGCATTTTTAACACTTTTATTTTAATATCACAGAAATAAAATTATTATTTTTTTATTCAAAGGATTGGCAGTTTTTTAAAGAACGCATACCTTGAAGTTTTCCTATTATAATTATTAATGATATCTACCTATTTACACTAAAAAAATACTATTTTAATTTAACACACAAGTCAGACTTAAGTTAGAGTTTAGTAAAATTAACTTCAATAAAACTATTTTCAATTTATTCAAATGTAAATATGTGCTAACACAATACATGTGTTAGCACATGTTACATTTTTCGTTATTCAAGGGCACTACCGTTTCGCAAATTCCACGAGAGTGACGAGAGTTAACTGTTTTTTTTTCTCCACGAGATAGTAACGAAATCCCCACTCCCAGTATCCGAACTTCGCGAGAGTGGTGATATGGTATGACTGATAGCCGTCCGGAAAATAATTTAGTTATCTGAGTTAGAGGCGGGCAAAGCGTCTCAGCTGAGCGAGCCGCTTCACCAGGTCTCGTTCAGTGAAAAGATCCGGGTCAGTGAACCGGCTCGATCGAACGACTGAATTTAGTCCATATCCCCCCTCCCCTCCCTCGGCCCTCCTCACTTTATTAAAAAGGGAACCCCAATATTTTGGGGTTCCCTTTTTATTCGGAAATCCTTTTTTGAGTTTTGTTATGAAACGTCAATATCGAAATCTCAATAATAAAGGTAATCGTATAATGCACGTCTCTTGTCGCTTTTGTTGGTTTGTACCCGGAATACATAATTACGTATTTTTTAAATTATTTATTACTACTGACTTGTTAGTCTTGTGACTGTAGTTTAAACTTAAAATTTCATGATGTCATTAAGAAATACGGGTGAAACTTGGAATCATTTTTCCGTTGCCACTTATTAGTGGCAACGGAAAAATGATTCCATATTATTATAAAGCCAAATTCACGTACTGTTCGCAACTAATTAGAAAATCGAAGAAATTAATTAAGAAATCGAAGCATCCCACCGTTCAAACCCTCAGGCAAAATGCCACAAATCAAGGTATCAATGTCAACTGAGATAATTCAAACTCTGAATAATCCCGTTCCATTATTTACAAGTAATGTTCTAACATTCACTCATTCTGTTATAATAAACAAAATAATGTGGCGGGAGCGCTGACGTCACGACCGACGTATTATGCACGCACACACGCTTGAATTCCGATATTATTATATTAATTATATTTCGGCGATTACATGCACACTGAGCAGCCACGGTACTCCACTGCGTAGAAAAGTCTCATAGTGAACTGAGCTGTAGGCCGTTACCTTACTTTCATATTTTACTTTTCTGCGTCGCTGACTGAAGTGGCTGTGAACGAACGAACGAACGAGCGAGCAATACGTATCAGTAGCGACCCGCGAGCCGCGAGATCCGTTGAACGATACACTGCTCCGGCTCCCACGGGTCAGTCGACTCACCGGTTCTGGCGGGTCAGTTGGCTCACGGCTCACCGGATCACTCGTTCGCAAAGATCCGCGAACCGTGAAGATCGTTCGTTCGGATCCGGATCTCACGGATCCGTGTGAAAATCCGGTTCACTGAGCCGACTCGTTCGCGAACGACTCACTTCTAATCTGAGTTATTACCACACAAACATGTCGTAATTATTATGTATGAAATCAGCGAGCTCTACTTGGATGTCACGAGAACATCCGAATACATGCAAACATGAACAAAAAGTATTATTAATTATGTCGTATTGGCTCAACAAAGTCGCGTGGCTATTGAAACGAAAGAAAAATGGGATATAAAATATGAGTTTCAAACTGATTCATTATGAAGATAAATAGGAAAAAAATACGAGCATCGATGTGTGAATGTAATAATTGTGACATATCCTGTTGTAGTTATCAAATTCCGTATATACAGAGGACAAAAGAAAAAAAAGAGCCATTCAAATGGGAGTGAAATATTCGGCGAGACTTTTGTGGCAAAGGTGTTGACGTGTCATTAGGCCATTCACACCGAGAGCTATGCGATTTTTTCTGACAAGCAGTGTTGCCAACTCAACTACTTCAAAATATGCTAGAGTGATGTGAAAAATATGCTAGAAATATGCTAAATTACTTTATAAAATGCCAAAAAATATGCCAAGACGTTTTTTATAATTAATATTCGTGCATTTTGTTCGATGTAACCTCATGCCGCTGTGTTTGCTGTCAGAAAATAGGTATTTGCATAACTCCGATAAATGATATACACTAGTGGACTTAAGTATGGACACTTTTTGAGATTTCTTGTATCTTGTCGTTTGCCTTATAAATAAACAACTTATTTTCTTACGGAACCTTTAAAAGTTTTTTTTTCGTGTTCCTTGTGCTATTGTTGATTAATAAACACACCATACGATATGCCATATGGTGATTCAAAATTCCTATCACTCTTTATGAGAAATGGGAGAAAAATCCTTTAAAACAACCAATTTTTGAGAATAACGTTTTTGAGTTTTTGCAACTCTACAAAGTCTCGTGTTCTATCTAAACCAATCACAAAGTGAAGAAGATAGTCGTGGGCTCCAATCAGGACACTTTAAGATGCAACACGATTAAGTTTTACACCAGTGTTGGTCAGTCATCCATTAAAGAAAAGTGATATGTTTTTTTTTTTAAAGTAGGTATATATTATTAAAATGGCTCCTAAGGTGACAAAACATGCCGATTGGTCACCTAAAGAGAAGCAGAGCTGTTGTTATACATATGAAGAAATTGCAAAAATATTGGGTGGAGGAGCTATAAAGTCTGGAGTAAGAAAGGTTTGCCAACGCTGCAAGGAGACTAAAACTACAAAAACAGTCCGAAAATCGTCCAAAATCCAAAGGTTACGCCACAAAATGAAAGAAGCATGCGTTGCCTTACCCTGCAAAACCATCGTCAAACATCCAAATATATTAACAAGGTCATTAAAGCTTCTGGACTCGATATTACTGATATAACATTTAGGAAGAAATTAGGCAAGAATAATAAAAGTTTAACCATAACATGAAACAGAGGCATAGACGATTGAAATGGGCTGTAACACATAAGGAATGAACCTCAGAAGATTGGGCAAAGGTGATATGGAGTGATGAGACCAACATTTTCACTTTTGAGAGTGATGGAATCAGATTTGTTCGTTGCCATCAAATTGAAGATTTGATACCAGAATGCACTACTGCAACAATGAAATTTCCTCTGAGTGTAATGGTGCAGGCTTGCATGATAAGTGACAGTTTTGGATGTCTGGACGTGGTAGAAGGCACAATTAAGGCTAACAGGCATCAATATGTGATTCTGGAGCCAAAATTATTGCCCAGCACAATGATTTGTTCGAGTGTAACCGTGGCAAATGCAATTTCCAGCAGCATGGACCCCCATGCCACATAGCAAAACGAGCATGACATGGTTACAGAACCACCATATTGTTGTTCTACCTCGGCTAGGGAATCATCTGGACTCGAATCCTATTGAAAATCTCTGGTCTAGATTGAAAATACTTGTTTCTCGTCACAAACCCAGCAATAAAAGAGAAATAATTGAAGCGATTATTCAAGCATGGTTCCATGTCGTCAAACCTGAAAACTAGTGACGTTTGGCAGACTCCATGCCTGGAAGAATTTGGGAAATTATTAAACTTAAAGGATTTCCAACGAAATACTAACGTTAAAATGTTAATTTGAAATATTATGCAAAATCTTTGTAATTAATAAATAATTTGTGTTTTGCCATGTCGTTGTTTTATTCAGCATTTTTGTTATTTTTCTAAAAATAACATCTAAATCTATTCAAAATATAACAGTATAATATGTGGTTGAACTAATTAGCTAACAAAATTACAGTTAAACACCAACGTGATTTAAAAAAGAGCGAATGAACATCAAATACAAGAAATTTATAAAAAGTGTCCATACTTAAGTACACTAGTGTACGGCCATAATTGAACAGTGCTCGCAAACAAACAAAGCTAGTGAAGATTCTGCTTTCTGGGGGTTCAAATTTTTTTTTATTATGGGAAAGTAAATGATTTTTTGACTTTTCATTGGCTCTATTGATTTTCTGTGCTTTGTTGATAAAATATATAGTTTCAAAATAGACATTTTTGCAATCATGTCGCACTTGCAGTACTTAGGGTGCATACATTAATTATGTGAGCACTTTTTCTTCCAATCTAAACCCCTCCCCCTTCTTGGTGAGATAAATTTGGGCCACTTTGTATATTCTTTTCAAGTAACGTGAGAATTTGCTGGACCCCCCCCCCTTTTTGAGATCACGTAATTAATGTAAATGTTTAATGTTCAACTCGAAACTAAAAAATGGAGTAATATCTTAAACAACTATTTTGTAAATGTTGGAAAAAATCTGGCTAACGCTATAAAAACATGTCCCAACAATAATAAAAATAATCCCCGCACTACCCAAGAATCCCAACACCAATATAATAATTTCAACAAAATAACAGAAACTGATGTTGGAAAAATAATCGATGATTTAAAGGGGGGCTCTGCTCCCGGTTACGACAACATAGATGTAAACATATTAAAAACAATGAAACAATATCTAACTTGCCCATTAACTCATATAATAAATACAAGCCTTATAAAAGGTGTATTTCCAAACAATTATAAAAGAACAATAATAACACCGATATATAAAGTAGACTGCCCTAAGGACCCACAAAATTACCGCCCTATATCCCTTTTATCAAATATATCAAAAATATTCGAAAAAATTGTAAAAAACCAAATCTGGGCCTTCTTAGAACAACATCAAATTTTAAATTCTAAACAGTATGGTTTCAAAAAAAACACCAGCACCCACGATGCCATTGCGAAAATAACAAATTATATATATACCGCCCTAGATTCAAATGAAAAATGCATTGGAATATTTATTGATCTTAAAAAAGCATTTGATAGTAGGTATATCTCATACTAACTTAATAAAAAAAATCAAATCAATTGGAATAAATGGAATGGTGCTATCCTGGATTGTAAGCTTTTTGGAAAATAGAATACAATAAGTAAAATTATTATATGAACTAGGTGATTCTCAAAGTAGTAACTTCTCAATACCACAAGGCACAGTTCTAGGAACACTTTTGTTCATTATATATGTAAATGACATATTTGAAATTGCTAAATACGGGGAAATAATCTCATATGCAGATGACACAGTGCTTCTTCTAAAAGCAAACACGTGGTTAGAACTGAATAAAAAGGCTAACACGGACATAAACGAATTAAAAACATGGTTTGACAATAACCTACTAACGTTAAACTCTAAAAAAATACATTATATACCATTTTTCATTAAAAAAACCAAACACGCCGCATGAAATTAACATAAGGATCCACTCTGCACCAAACACTCAACAACACCACTGTAACTTACTGTGTACTAATATTGAAATGAAAACTTCAACCAAATATCTAGGAATCACTATTGACCAATATCTAAAATGGATACCGCATATAACCATTCTTAAAAACAGAGTACGAAAATTGACCTATATTTTAGGCTGTTTGAGACACATTCTAAATAAAGAACTACTGAGAATGACGTACTTCGCTTTCTGTCAATCCATAATCCAATATGGTATAATTGGATGGGGTGGCGCCTATAAAACTCACACATAATCTCTTTACATTGCGCAAAAACTAATAATTAAAGTAATATTAAAAAAATCATTTTTATATCCATCTGAACTCATATTCAAAGAATTTAAAATCAGAAAATTAAATACTCTTTTTCTGTATCACTCAACCTTACAAGTCTACAAAGAGGATATCCTAAACAAAACCATACCTTTCAAAAACACAGCAAATCTCAGGCAAAAATACATGTTACCAATTCCCATTTGTAAAAAAACTTTAGGCCAACAAAACTACAAATACTTGGGAACAAATTTCTTTAATAAATTACCAGAAAATATAAGATCCCTCTTTGTGACAGTTTCAAAAATATCAAAACACAATTAAAAAAATATACTGAAAACCTTAACTAAAAAATAAATAAATAATAATAATAAAAATTATATATATGCATATATTTATATAAACATACATTTATCTTATTATTTACATAAACTAAATTTCAAAGTACTAAATATAAATAAAAACAGCAATAAAAATAAAACAAAAATTTGTCAAAAATTTGTCAAACAAATGGTTGAGTATTGGAGAGTTGAGCGCAGAAATAGAAGGCTTTATGCTTGCCATACAAGATAGAGTCATTAATACTAAAAATTATAGGAAGCATATCATCAAAGATGCAAATCAAATTGATGATTTATGTAGAAAATGTTTGGCTTTTCCGGAAACTATAGAACATATTATATCGGGATGTTCTGTATTAGCGCCGTCCGAGTATACATTTAGGCACAATCAAGTTTTAAAAATAATTCACCAAAGTTTGGTAATTAAACATAACTTGATTGACTGCCGTAATGTACCATATTATGAATATGAACCAAATTCATTTTTAGAAAATGAATTTTATAAAATTTATTATGATAAAACTATTCTGACAGACAGAACAATTAGTCATAATAGACCCGATATAGTTTTACATGACAAAATTAAGAAAATAACTTATATCATTGATGTCGCTATACCAAATTCTTGTAATATTCAGAAAACTGTTTCTGAAAAAATAAGAAAATATACAGATTTAGGAAATGAAATTAAAAGAATTTGGCATTCTCAGACTATAAAAATATTACCATTTGTTATTTCGGCTACTGGCATTATACCTAGCTCTCTCATTCAAAATTTAGGCGTATTAGATTTGTCAAAAAATTTGTACATAAAAATGCAAAAGTCGGTCATTTTAAATACATGTAGGATTACGAAAGATTTTTTAAATATTTATATTGAGGGATCAGTAGGATTTATCGGACCAGTTAGGATTTCATCAGAGCCGAACCCTCTGATATGAAAATATCTGGAGTCGGTGAAATATTTTCCCATTATGTTTCTGGTGGATTGACGTATTGTTCTTGTATTGTTTTATTCTTATATAGTGCAATTACATTGCGTTAATTTACTAGATATTCATTTGTGGAAAAGTGTGTGGAAGGGTTTAGTCTTTCATTTGGGAAAGATTCAACCCGGACATGAAATCTGGAGCACCGTAAATAACCAAACAAATAATACTTCCTCCCGTACACACAAGCATTTGCTTATTATGGGAGAATAATTTAAAAAAAAAAAAAATATATATATATATAATTGTAATAATTATAATTGTATTAAGCTTTTATATACTTTCATTACATTTATGTATCTATTGTATGTATTGTACCAAGGGAAAATTTTTTCAATAAAAAAAAAATAAAAAAAATGTATGCGCCCTACAATGAATAGGCTTTTGAAGTATCGTTTTCAACAGGCTGCAACCATTCTTTAAAGTCTGCCATTTTCTCTCAGTCTGACCGGTAATGTTGATTAGGCGGAATAATGGTATCAAAATCAAATAGCAGAAACACACATATTGCATAGTAATAAACTTTTACTCTTAAAACAACACGCGAGACAAAATGCGACTAGTTAGGGGAATCCTATAGTATAGACGGTATAGAGAATCAACAAACACCCGAAAAAGGGTTGTCCATAGTGCAAGTGAGGTGGGGACACCGAAAAGGACATGAATTTTAAAAATGTTAAAATGGAGCCAATGTCCAATTCTCATTCGAATAATTGAGAAAATTATTTTTTTGGAAAAATGGGGGAATTGTTGTAACTACGATTTTGATGGGATAGTCCTTTGTATTGATCAATTTTCAAGAAGACAAACGTTGGTGCACCAACATGATCAAAATTCACAATAAAGGAGTAATTTAAAACGTCGTTAGATGCATAATAAATTTAAACTCATGGAATTTTATTATACTCCTGTTTTACATACAATCAGAGTCAGATCCTAGGAAGAATCGTAATAATATGACCAAGTACCTACCACATATTTTTAATTATATTTAGACAAAAAACATATAATTTAAAAGCATTTGCTTCAACCGAGGTATAAAAAAAACTATGAAATTATTTCGTCTTAGATAAGAATAACGACCGAAACATAAAACAAGCAAATATTAAATGTGTAGCTTTATCAAAACGTAATCCAGTTTTCCAAGCTGGCAATCATTTTTATTTTATGTAACACTTGATAAAATTAATAAGGCAATGTTATGTTGCTATGTCAAAAATCATTTAAAAATATTATTTGCAAACTAAGCCTAATAAGTCACCGGAGACAAAAAATTTAGTTACATTTTTCCTAGAAATGATGTCAGGAATCATTGGTTTAGCACGTGTATATGTATATAACGTGGCGAATACGCATTTTTTGCTCCAGAATACTAAACCGTTTACCGTTCCACGGCGCGCGGCTGACATTATTTGGTGGATTTACCGTGAGAACTGAGAGCGCGTGGTTCCTTGGATTTTGAGGTCAGTGCTTCTATTATTTCGTAATATATATATATACACAAGAAAGACGAAATGGTCGAAGCAAAGCAAGAGAAAGTTGATTCGCTAAAACAGAGCGGAACGGAATCAGAAAATAAAGAAATATTAAACTACAAAACTCAACTCGCGAAATAAATCAGAAGGCGAGAAAGTTTGGAGAACAAAAATTGGTAGACCCAAACCAATTGTGAAAATAAACACATAATAATAATAATAATAACGTAATATTTGTATAGCGCAGTTTTGTGTCATTTCACTTCAAGTGCGCTTAACTATAATAAATTTAAAAATAATCCTACAGTGTTCCTTACAAGTTCATTACAAAATATTGATAAAATAATACCTATGAAATAAAGAATAATACCTAATAAATAATACCTATGAAATAATAAAAAAAATACCTAGGAAATAATAAAAAATTACCTATGGAATAAAGAATATACATTATTTACAAAACAATGACAAGAGAACAAAGATTAACAAAACAGTGCTGTTATAGCACAGAGGAAAATAATAATTTACACTAACTTCTTACAATAAATTCAGATATTAAACATAAAAGTACAATTAGGAGGAAACCGAAACCAAACGATTACCGGATACTTGAGAACATGACTTATTACTTGTGTTGAAAAGATGTTAGGATTCATTAATGATACGATTTTTTAAATAATTTTGTTTTTAAAGCCCGTTTAAATTCTGCCAATATATCTACAATATATCTACATATAGATTTATCACCAACGACGGTAGAATAGGACCATTAGTTAAATCATGACCTAAGAATGTACCTATTACAGTGTTCGCCGACGTAAACATTGATAATGTGTACCAAGTTGATCATCAATGGGATCTTTATTTGTGATGTCAAAATTGCGGAAGAGAAGGGAGAGAGAAAGATTATAAGTTCTAGTTCTTCAGATTCGGTTACTAAACAGCGTGTCGTTATAGGATCAAAATCGAGAAATCATCAAAAGAAAATTGTTTAATAATTTTCTAATACCAGAACTGAACCATTTATGTACTTGCTTGTAGCAAGATTCTAAAATGTCAGGTATTTGGTAATACATACGCAGGGGTGGCTGATATATTTAACTCCACGGAATGTAGATATAAGAAGGCTGTAATTATAACTCCTAAAATACGAATAAAAGTTAATCAAATAAAAGCAATGACACATTCGTGTAAAATACTACTCCATTACTAACTCATTCTAACTGTTCGCATGCGTAAATTATTTACACCTGCATGACTAAAATAGTATCTTATATGTAAAAGCCTGTTAGGCGGATACAAAATGTATGTGTATATATATACATGCAATATGCATATATACAATCCGTTTATAATGACATCGAAGGGAAATGACAAACACGTAATATAAGTCATTATATCCGACTTTGTTATAAAGAATTTTATATGAAAACCAAACTTCGCTGTGTAATTATTTCATATTAAGCGGTTGGTCAATATAAGCAGAGTCATAATAAACGGATTTTACAGTATGGCCCTGGTGTAAGACCACCATTCAGATTTGAAACATTGCTTGAAATGGCCATAACAGTAAATGGCTTTAGCCGATTTTGGTGACCAGATCTAAAAGACAAGTACTTCCCAACCTTCCTTTTCACCATCTTTTCCCCCTCCCCCCCTATCTTCAGCCTCACAACAATTCCCAATTGGGGATGCCATAGTTTCACTGGCTCCAGACGGGAGCAGATGGGACTCTTGTGAGGTATTCACATAAAAAAGTCAGTTTTTAGTATTTTGATGTAGGTAGCAGAGAGTACCTACTCTAAAATATCCTCATATATACCCACATCAGGTGCACTAGATTGATGAAACTGTGACCTATCTAATGTAGAAGACACTAAATGTTTTGGCGTTATTTACGCCAGGACATCGATAAACAACCTTCATTCCTGAGCGATTTACGAACTAGATATATGTATTTCTAGCATTAATCTCTAATTACTTTTTTTATTTTTTAAATACGGGTTATATTATAAAAGAGAGAATAAATTGAACTCCCAAATATTATGTCTAGACTAGGTACACAAAATACGATGCGTTTGTATTTTAATTAGACGTGCTGATAGCGAACTGGAATTACCCATTGTTATCAGCGAGAAGTGATTAGTATTTTAATGAATTTTTTCTATCAACATAATTAAACAAACAATATCATATTTTAGCACTTGTTTATGAAAGACCATCAACGAAGGGACAAAAATGAGAACATTATTCACAACACAAACCAAATTATTAAGTTGTAAAAATAATAAAATCTTCAATCTATCTCTCGGTTATTTGAATTCGATTTGTATTCCCTTCTACTATGATTTATCAATTGCCAGATGAAGTCAACGCCTTTAGAGTTTTTTCTAAATAAGATTTAAACAAACACAGTAAGTTGTGTGTAAAATTTCAACACGAAGCAACTATCAAAATTCTGCTAAGGGGTGGGAAAAGGGGATGGGGAGGTTTTTCGAAATATCTTGTAGACATTCTCCTTCTTCTTCGTTCGTTAAGTCAGACTCTTAAAAAAATATCGTAAAATCTTTCGAATTTTTTTAAAACAGAAATCTTTAAATAGCCTCAAAACTGGATCTCGACAATAAAGCGTGCTGAATTATATACAGTGTTTATAATTAAGTAAGTGCACAAAGTATGCCTATCACCCAGCAAATGATAAAAATCGTACCCCAAACAACTTTTAAATCTTGACAGATAATGCTGTATGAAAACTTCACTAAAGAATGAGGTAGCGCAATACGGCATAATACCCCAAAATTAAATCCCAATAATACTTTTTGGCCGTGAAAATCTGAAATCAAAGCTTATTTCCGTTTATTGTGTGGGTTTTACTGAATACCATGCTTGTGGTTTTGGTGAATAGTATATTATCGTGTGTGTTATTTGCTTTGTTTCAGTTTTAGAACTATGGAAAGTTATTTTTTTTATTTTTTATATTGGCCAATAAAAATAATTAAAAAAGTGGACGCAAAAAATTATCATGCGTCGCACATGGTCGCATGGGTTTTTGTCTCAAGTTGGTTATGCGTCGAAATTACCCCTACAGATCGAAAGTCGAAACCACCGCGACCGGTTGCGGCGTCGGATAAACGCCCTATTGGAGTTTTTTCGTTATTTGTTTTTGGGGTGTTGCGCTACCTCCTTCTTTAGCCAACGTTTCATACAGCGTTATAGTGTCCATAATCAGGGCAGATGTGTGATGATGGACACTGTAACGCTATCTGAAACGTTGGCTGAAAAATGAGGTAGCGATAACGAAAAAACTCCAATAGGGCGTTTATCCGCCGCCGCAACCGGTCGCGGTGGTTTCGACTTTCGACCTGTAAGGGTAATTTCGACGCATAACCAACTTGAGACAAAAACCCATGCGACCATGTGCGACGCATGATAATTTTTTGCGTCCACTTTTTTAATTATTTTTATTGGCCAATATAAAAAAAAAATTAACGTTCTATTGTTCTAAAACTGAAACAAAGCAAATAATACACACGATAATATACTATTCACCAAAACCACAAGCATGGTATTCAGTAAAACCCACACAATAAACGGAAATAAGCTTTGATTTCAGATTTTCACGGCCAAAAAGTATTATTGTGATTTAATTTTGGGGTATTATGCCGTATTGCGCTACCTCCTTCTTTAGTCAAGTTTCGTACAGCATTATCTGTCCATCAGGACAGATGTGAAAGTCACACTACACATCTGCCCTGACGATAAACACTGTAATACCGTCCGAAACGCTGTCTAAAGAAAGAGGTAGCGCAGCACGGCATTATATCCCAAAAAGAAATTATAATAACGGAGATAATTTTTAATATTTTTGTGGTTACTAAGTAAATAGCGGTTGATAATGCAATACACATGCATTGATGATATTGGCCCAGTTTCCTGGAACAAGAATATACCTACGCTATAAAGCCGGCTATTGAAAACGATGCAGCCCCGTCCAGACTGGGAGTAAAAAGACCTCGAAGAGTCAGCGGTAAATTCTAAGCGCTTTTTGCTACAAACGCTATGTTGACGTTCACCTGTTGAGAACAAACAACGCTGTTATCATGAATTTCCGATAAAACAAAGATCAACATGCAAAGATATCAAAATTCATAATTTTTTTTTACTTAATATCATAATGCATGACAACAAAGATGATAATATTAAGTCAGTTATTAGTTGCAATATTATCATCTTTGTTGTCATGCATTATGATATTAAGTAAAAAAAAATTATGAATTTTGATATCTTTGCATGTTGATCTTTGTTTTATCGGAAATTCATGATAACAGCGTTGTTTGTTCTCAACAGGTGAACGTCAACATAGCGTTTGTAGCAAAAAGCGCTTAGAATTTACCGCTGACTCTTCGAGGTCTTTTTACTCCCAGTCTGGACGGGGCTGCATCGTTTTCAATAGCCGGCTTTATAGCGTAGGTATATTCTTGTTCCAGGAAACTGGGCCAATATCATCAATGCATGTGTATTGCATTATCAACCGCTATTTACTTAGTAACCACAAAAATATTAAAAATTATCTCCGTTATTATAATTTCTTTTTGGGATATAATGCCGTGCTGCGCTACCTCTTTCTTTAGACAGCGTTTCGGACGGTATTACAGTGTTTATCGTCAGGGCAGATGTGTAGTGTGACTTTCACATCTGTCCTGATGGACAGATAATGCTGTACGAAACTTGACTAAAGAAGGAGGTAGCGCAATACGGCATAATACCCCAAAATTAAATCACAATAATACTTTTTGGCCGTGAAAATCTGAAATCAAAGCTTATTTCCGTTTATTGTGTGGGTTTTACTGAATACCATGCTTGTGGTTTTGGTGAATAGTATATTATCGTGTGTATTATTTGCTTTGTTTCAGTTTTAGAACAATAGAACGTTAATTTTTTTTTTATATTGGCCAATAAAAATAATTAAAAAAGTGGACGCAAAAAATTATCATGCGTCGCACATGGTCGCATGGGTTTTTGTCTCAAGTTGGTTATGCGTCGAAATTACCCTTACAGGTCGATGTGTAGTAAACTCCAATAGGGCGTTTATCCGCCGCCGCAACCGGTCGCGGTGGTTTCGACTTTCGACCTGTAAGGGTAATTTCGACGCATAACCAACTTGAGACAAAAACCCATGCGACCATGTGCGACGCATGATAATTTTTTGCGTCCACTTTTTTAATTATTTTTATTGGCCAATATAAAAAAAAAATTAACGTTCTATTGTTCTAAAACTGAAACAAAGCAAATAATACACACGATAATATACTATTCACCAAAACCACAAGCATGGTATTCAGTAAAACCCACACAATAAACGGAAATAAGCTTTGATTTCAGATTTTCACGGCCAAAAAGTATTATTGTGATTTAATTTTGGGGTATTATGCCGTATTGCGCTACCTCCTTCTTTAGTCAAGTTTCGTACAGCATTATCTGTCCATCAGGACAGATGTGAAAGTCACACTACACATCTGCCCTGACGATAAACACTGTAATACCGTCCGAAACGCTGTCTAAAGAAAGAGGTAGCGCAGCACGGCATTATATCCCAAAAAGAAATTATAATAACGGAGATAATTTTTAATATTTTTGTGGTTACTAAGTAAATAGCGGTTGATAATGCAATACACATGCATTGATGATATTGGCCCAGTTTCCTGGAACAAGAATATACCTACGCTATAAAGCCGGCTATTGAAAACGATGCAGCCCCGTCCAGACTGGGAGTAAAAAGACCTCGAAGAGTCAGCGGTAAATTCTAAGCGCTTTTTGCTACAAACGCTATGTTGACGTTCACCTGTTGAGAACAAACAACGCTGTTATCATGAATTTCCGATAAAACAAAGATCAACATGCAAAGATATCAAAATTCATAATTTTTTTTTACTTAATATCATAATGCATGACAACAAAGATGATAATATTAAGTCAGTTATTAGTTGCATGTTGAGCGGTCAATAACTAAGTTGGCATCGCGCCTGTTTCTCACTCAGCCGACGTGATTTAACCCCTCAGACCTCGACCATGTTCTGTTGGTAGATCAGGAATATTTCCGCTTTTTAAAAATAATCGATATAAATATTCACAAATTTTCAAATTTGGTTTCATAAAGGTGTATATTTAAATTCGTGGTTAACTTTTAGATTTCAATATATAAAGCGTGGTATTTTCTCTTTCCAATACTGTTTAGATCATATTTCTCACTACGATAGTAAGGGAGACATAACGATTTCTAAAATACCATTTTTTTCAATGCATATACCTATACTCTCTACGAGATGTGTGCGATTGCACTCACCTCCCCACATCCTGGAATAAAGACCATTATTATTATTACATGAGTCTTTTCGAAAAGTGAACAAATTAGCCTGAGATGTTAAATTCCGCGACTGGCTAAGTCCTCCATCACGACAACATTTTCCGTTTATGTTGATGGTGGTAGGAAATTTTCAAATAATATCAATATTCTTAACCCTGGAACGTTTGACTCTTTAAAAAAAAGAAAAACATACTCAGAATGTATCTCATTTCAATCTCTACAAAAAAAAACGCTCGGAAAAGTCCTCCAATACTTTTCTCCCAATCTGAATGGGGCCTGACAACTTCTACACCACAACACGAGATAAAAAAAATACTATGCAGCGTTGCATAATAATAACTGTAATTTTTATCACAATACTGGTTCCACGTATTACTAAAATACAGAGATATGAGAAAATACTCGTAATTGCTGTGCTGTTCATCGTGCATTATCAATTTAATATAAAGAATATCCATAAAACAGAAAATCCTTTCAACCTTGGGTGATTTACGACTGAAAATTTAACGCAGTTGGAAAATTCATTGTCCATAAAACGAAAAAACTTAATTTAATAAAAAAGGTATAAAACTAAATTCAATTTAACCACAATTTACGATTGAAAATTTTATGCAGTTGGAAAATTGATTGCTTATAAAGTGAAAAAAAGGAAATTTAAGCTAGAAAACAAAATTCAATCTAACTTGAAAATAATTGAATGAAAAACTATTATTTAAATGTTTACTAAAGTTTTTCATGAACATTGATAAAAGACCGCCACGTATCAAAGCAAGGTGAAATTTTATAGCCGTGAGTAATGATAAGACACGGTAAGTGATTCGGAGCTACCGATGAAACACCAAGAAGTCAAGTGAAACTTGTATTTATTACTAGCAGACCCGGAAACACGTTACTGTGGCTAACGAAATACAACGCCATCCACTGACAACGGCATTAGCCAACCTTTATAACCAACGCCATTTGTTAATTTGCATACATATCAAATCCACACCGCCCGCTTGCCAGCCCGCTCCCTTTACATATTTTAACCAATTTTCACGAAACCTTGACAAATTATATACCTAAGCCTTCATCATGAATCACTCTATCTATTGGCGAAAACCGCATGAAAATCGTTGGGTAGTTTAAAAGATCTAA
This sequence comes from Limnephilus lunatus, assembly GCA_917563855.2. Lineage (NCBI taxonomy): Eukaryota > Metazoa > Arthropoda > Insecta > Trichoptera > Limnephilidae > Limnephilus > Limnephilus lunatus. The sequence goes on from OU830592.1 coordinate 59,558,601, forward strand.
GCGTGCAGACAGCGGAAGCGACTTACTGTATACCATATAATAAATTCCACTTGTAAATTAAAAGAAAAAAAATATTTCCATTAACAGTTATGAAAAAAAAAGAAATTTGGCCCATAACCAATCCTAACCTAACGTAACCTATTTAACAAAATTTTTATACATTTTTTTTTTTATCACTTTAAATGCATATTTAAAGAAGGTGTTGGGTTGATTCTGAGTTGTCCGGTCACCCAATAATACACAAGGCCTAAATATATCAGATAACGTAATTCAGAAAAAGAAACTCTAACTTTACTTCGAAAATATATTTTTTTAAAACCAAGCAGTACAACTTTTTAATAACACCATTACAACACTTCACGAAACATTTAAACACACTACTTAAATGAACTTTTTCAGCATTTTAAACACATTTTCTTTTAGCGAGGAAAAATACTAAAATACACAACACACGTACACAAGACTAGCAAAGAGATCCCAATATTTCCACACAGACACAGAACCGATGCACCGGCGAAACGTGCGACAAATAACAAAATAAAAACGACGAGGAAAACAGTGTTAAAAACTATAAGAGACAATACTCGATCAGACCGCTCCCGTCGACACCGTCGAGTACTGACAGCAAATAGTAACTAAGCTATATCCGTATATCGACGATTAGATTACTTAGTAAGGCCAATCGTTCGCGTATTATTTTCCCTCGATTTCCGTAATCAACCAGTTATCAAGTGCCGAAGCCCCCGTATGGCAAATCGATATCGCGGTGTGCACTTCAACCGCTTCCCGCACAAAACCAATTAAACAAATCGGGTAATCCTTTTGATTAGGTGCGCGTGTTTTGCAAGGAGATTAGTTCTCTGCTTGGGCCGTAGAGCGATACCACGATTGACAACTTGACAGTGATGCCGGTCCCGGTATACAGATCATCGAGAAGGGGCAACTAAGAAAATACAGTAAAGCGCGACATGAACTGAAAGGAGGCTTCATTAAAGTCACTCAAAATATGGTTCTAGTTAATGATTGATACCCGTTGGAAGTTAATTTTTGATGCCCATTGCATTTTCAGGCAGTTTTCAAGGACGGTTGTTTGTTTGGAAAAGTTTTGTAAAAGGACGGTGTCTTCTGAACAATCAGTATTTTGACGACCGGCGTGGCCTAGAGGTAAGGCTATTGACTCGCAATCCGAAGGTAGCGGGATCGAATCCCGGCGTGGGCAAATAAATTTTATTTGATTAATTTGTGTTATTTCACAATTAATTAATTAAAAATAATATATAGCACATTTGCGGCACGTTCCAGAGTGGAAGATACTCTCAGTATCGCTTTGGTGTAAGACCACAATTCAGAATTTAAACGTTGCTTGAAATGGCTTTAGCCGTGTTTGGTGACCAGATCTGAATAGCCAGGTACTTCCCAACCTTCCTCTTCCCCATCTCCTTCCCCTCCCTACTACCTTCAGCCTCACAACATACCCCAATTGGGGATGCCATAGACTCACTGACTACATACGGGAGCAGCGGAGATTCTTGTGAGGTATTATTCACATAAAAAATATGTTTGTAAATTCACCAAAATTGGGCAATTTTAAGTTAAAAACACGAAATTTTATTTTAGTAAATCTAGTTAGTTAGTATTTTTTACGATTTTAACTATATTTTAAGTACCTACTCGGGGTGTGGTATTAACGATGATAAAAAACAACGTAGAATTCATTTAGAAAAAAATTTAACTACCCAGATGCAGTTATTAAGTTTTACCACGGACAAATTGGACGACCACTAATTATACACTGTGAGTAAAAGTTGAACGTAAGATGGAAAGATTAAAAAAGCTTGAAATCAATACCGTTCCTCTATTAATGGGGATATTTAAAGGGAAGAAAAGAACATATCAAATAATAATATCCATGGAAACTTTAGCGATTAAAAATGTGTTCAGCGGATCAAAATTTTTATACCAATTATAATAATAATTGGATAATTTGTATAGCGCCTTTTTGTGAAAAATTATCTCAAGAGCGCTGCACAGCTAAAGAAAATGAAATGGAAAACAACACAACAATTCATTGTTTTTTATTTTATTAATTTTCATTTAAATTCAATTTTCATTTCAATTGAGTCATTTAAATCATTCATTTTTTACCTACTGTAGATTCTAAAAATGAAAATTATGAGAAGACTACGGACCGCGATAGATCAATGGCTGAGGTGACCTGCTAAATATTTTCCAACCTTCCTCTTACCCGTTTCATTCCCACCCACTCCCTTTGATCTGATAAAAAAAAAACTCAATTAAGGACGCCGTAGTTCCACTTTCGACAGATGAGCTGGATCGGTGTAAAAAACAATAAAAAATATAAATAAAAACAATAAGAAAAAAATCAGAGTGCAATTCACACGCGGTAGAAGTGAAACTAGAAAGTCGCTAGATGTCGCTTTTTTTTCTTTTTTCTGTTTATTTTAAAGTGGTTTGAAGATTAAATATTGATTTTATAAAATAAAAATGTTTATTTTTTGGATTTGATAGGATTCGAACCTCCGTTCGCTGGATGTCTCTCTGGGCGCTGAGAGTCAGGCGCTTTACGGAGGCGCTCTATCGGAGGCTCGCGCAGAATCGTGAGTTTACCGCATTATATTAGAACCGAGGACCGGTCAAATAATACATTTTAGTAACGCACTTCTCTTTCATCTGAATTTCAAATCACAACGAAGCTAAGGAAGTTTCACTTAAAAATATATTTTTCACAATTTTTTAAAAATTGTTTGATTAATAATACCATTAGTATTCACAACGCCTCATTGTTTCATAAATAAATAATAAAACATTATCAATAATTAGCAAGCTGCGAATAGCCGTCACGTACTATGAACGTTTTAGTATTTTTTGTAAGTTGGCAACAACTAATCAAAATGGAGCGGAAACGATAAAACACACTGTAATGAACCATCAATAAGCCAATAATAACCTCAGCGCCACGACCGGACATCGCCAGCACTAAGCCGACATGTCATGAGATAATGAGAACAACACGCCATCTATGGACATCGTTAATTGAAACAGCAAGTGACGAAATAAAAATCATTGATAGCAGCGTCCAAGAGAACAACTTAATGTCCTATAACCTATAATAATGTAAGTTTCCGTGACAACATTGAAGAAAAGAACAAATCAAATAAACCAAACCAAACCTAACCCAATCTAACCAAATCCAATCTGACCTAGCCTAATATAACCTGACCCAATCTAACCTAACCTGATACGATACGATTGTACTACCTCAGCTAGGAGTACTCCTGACCCGATGAGACCGGTACACCAGGGAGCACTGATTTGTTAGGAATTGGAACACGTATGCTCCGAGAATAGGAAGGAGGTTGGAGTTTAATCGACCGGTATACATAGCAACCTAAAAGCCAATATTGGAATTTAGGATGGGCAGGAATAAAGGAATGGATTGAGCGTCATAATTTTTTCCCCTTTTTTATGTCTTCATTCTTCTTGCCTCTTTTCGTCTATTTCTGGCTGCTTTTGCCTCTTCCTGGATCTTGTCTCATGTCTCTTCTTGCTTTTTCTTGGATCTTAAAGTCTCTTCTTGGCTCTTCTTGACTCTTCTTATATCTTATTGAGTCTTCTCGACTCTTCTTGGTTCTGCTTGTCTCTTCTTGCTTTTTCTTGTCAACCTAACACAAAATCCAACCTAAACTCAGCTAACCTAACTTACCTATTTTTATGATGATCTTTTTTGTCATTATTCTGTTTTCAATCCTGTTACCATACTCTACAGATGTTATATATTTGTGACAGCGAGTAAATAAATGTAATATTATGTTGAATCTTAAAAGCTCAGGAGTATTCCGAAAATATTTATAGAATAGAGTGATTTTTAAGGTTTTGGAATCGAAATTTTCTCCGATAAAATGATTTGAAAATATCAGAGGAAAAGGTCATTTTATTATTTTCGAGAAATAAACTTTGTGAAGTAAATTGAATCCTCCCTACGTTTTACCAATACAACGTAATCGAGATTCTTATTTGTATTTAAATTCGATGCTAACGATTTTAAAGTAATATTGAATCCTATATAATAAAAAAAGAAGCTAGTTTGTTTCTGAAAACTGATAAAATCGCCACGCAAAGCTAAAATACCAATATCCTCCGAGGTATGAATTTTTTTATAATTGAAATTGTATCTCAGACTGATGAATTGTACTGTGACTATGCATTTAAGTTATTAGTTCACTTTGGGCCAGTTTATTTCGCAAAACTTGAAACAATTCATCAAGGTTAAAATTCAAGTTCTGAGAAACAACTGGCCCATAACGTAATAATAACAGAACGGCCCTCAGTACAGCCCACCTTTGATTTATTTTATTACATCTGGAATATTACGAAGAGTCGAACATTTGCAATCTGATTATATTTTCAGTTTTCAGCTACACAAACAAACATACCAATGAACCTTTCCAATTTAAAGAAAATACGTGAGATTTCCATATCAGTGAATTACAGAGATTTGAGCAAACTCCGTTTGATTAAATTTGGCCAAAGGTCAGGCAAACAAAAAAAATGGAAAAACTCCATTTTTAGGTTACGAACGTAATCTAACGTTTCCATTTGTATATTCTGGAAAAAACAGAGAACTTTTCAACAAAGTGTAAACTGTCAGAAAAGAAACATTTTACATGTTTTAGCCCAGGGCGTTGGGGCCTACCCACAACATTAAATTAATTCCAACCAAAACAATTTTCTTCAAATGTAAGGATTTTCTTTTTCTCTTAATTTTGCAAAGTTCTAAACGCTGGAAATAAATCTGAAAACTCTTTATCAGAGAGACTCGGAGCAATTAACTAAAAAGCCGGATTACTCAATTAAGGCACATCTTATCTTCTTTATTAAGAAAGGTTCTCTTCGCAAAAGGAGGGGGATTTTCTTGGCGCACTGGTGAAAAATTTTCTCCGCACGGTAAAAATCATTCGAGAAATCTTAAAAATACACACCTAAAGTTTATTATTCAGGGCGACGTGAATAATAAATGTCCTCGAAAGCGTTTCCCTAACGGTAAATAAAGTGAAAATTTCCATTTTAAATTCTAGCTTCAACAAACATGACAATCGTTCTCCAACTTCCTGAATTTCGACAACACACTTTTATATCAGGTAAACGAAGATTTTTTCAAAAATATTTTTATTTAAAAAGTGAAAAAAGAATATCACCAAAGGAGTCGACAGAGCGAGAATAAAATTCTTAGAAATTGGCTAGCTTGGATTAAACGATTATACTACGCACGCTTGCAAGAGTTAAAGGTTGAGACCTTCAAACCTACGCGTAACGAAAGATCAAGGAGTGACTGAATTTACCGTGATAATTTAATGATTAGAAAAAACCAGATCGATTAGCGAAATAATCTATTTGTACATAATGCTTTTCCTAATATGTGAAAATTGTTTTGCAATGGGATAATTAAATAAAATGCTCAATTTTAACGGTAAACACAATAAGTGTTTATTTTGGACACAATCAGTTTGCAAGTATGACACAGTTGTTCCCCCTAGTCGTTCGTTTAATCTTTTCCAAAAGGGTTTCAACGAGTATATTCACTCCAGGTTAGCTGAAATCGTTTCATTCCTGCCAGAGTTTTACCTAAAGATGCGCGGTAAGAACTGGAGAGCTACTTACTTTCTAGAGTTAAAAATGACCTAATATCGGTCATCCAAGCTGTTTCATCCCTTCCAGAGATCACATCTGTAAGCCTGAGCGGTGCGGCGGGGTGAAAAATCTAACCGACAGCATCCCTCGCCCCTAATTAACACTGCTGCTCGCCGCGGCAGTCGCATTTCAGTTGCCTTGTTAACAGGTTGCCATGGTAGGGGCTCACAATCTGTGTGTGGACCGCCAATGAAATTCACTGAAATTCACAAGTTCCTTTCCTGTGGATAGCTATTGCGTCGCCAACTGATTTTTTTCAGTTTCCTTATGAGGACAAAGATATTTTACCTATGGATATGTATGTGGGTACCAAAATTGCTCATTTTAAAATTGAGCTCGTTAGTGAAAATAAACTATTTTAAACACCCGCATTTAACTAAATAGGTACTCAATTATTTAAATGTTAATGTAGTGTGTCAACCGAGGCCTATTACGGTATAACGCAGATATCCATTTCATACTGGTGTTCTTGATTGAATTTATTATCATTTTTAGTGTCATCGAACTGATAGCAACCTGACGGATAAATTTGCAATGAACAGTATAAAGAGGACACGTATGTACTAAGTACCTAGTTTTAGATAAGGACCCAAAGCAACGAATCCAAGAATTTCATAAAAATAATGCCACATAAATAATAAAGGAATATTTTTATAATTATTGATAAAATGATATGTATGACATGTACACAGTAGAATGAGATAAAACGTTGGCGGGTTCATGCGAAATTAACCCAATTAAAAGATTGTTTTGTATATCCACACGCATATAAAATATAAAACAACAAAACAGAGGCGAAACATGTAATGATCATCGTTTTATTTTTATACCAATAACATTATTAAATTATTATTATGTTTACAGTAACGGTCTACTTGCGCATTCGACTGCGCAGTCGAGAGATTGTGGTTTTAATTTTCGTAGAGTACAATACTTTTAGTAGCCTCCGTGGTCGAGAGGTAATCCTCTCGACTATGACCCGGAGGTAGCGGGTTCAAATCCAGGCGTGTGTAAGTAAATTTTATTTAATTAATTTGTGTTGTTTCATAATTAATTCATTGCAAAACATTGTAAATCCTTAGTACATTTGCGGCACGTTACGGAGTGGATGATGCTCTCATCGCGCTGGTGAAAGACACCATTCAGAATTGAAACGTTGCTTGAAATGTTATTCGTGTTTGGGGACCGGATCTGAATAGCCAGGTACTTCCTCAACCTGCACCATCTACATCTCCTTTCCCTCTTCACTACCTTACAACATACACCAATTGGGAATTTTGGCAATTGGCAGTTTCACTGACTCCAGGTGGTTGGAACTCTTGTGCGTTATTCACATAAATATTTAAAAATATATATTTTTAAACGTCTAGTTTCAGCCTATCACGGTGTAGATTGACTGAAACGGTAACGGTCAAAAATAAAAATAAAAGTGGATAAGAGATTTAATAAATAATTAAAATGGAATTACACCACGAATTTATTGTCAGTAACAAAAGTATTAATAATAATAGCAACTTTATCCTCTTATAAGGAAAAATTGTAAATAAATACACATCTCATAATATTAAGTTATTTTACCAATAAAACAGGGCGTCTGTTTTACAACTAATTTCTCAGAACTCAATTAATCTATGCTAATATAAAAAGAGGAAAGATTTGATTGTTTGTTTGTTTGCGTTGAATAGGCTCCGAAACTACTGAACCGATTTGAAAAATTCTTTCACTGTTGAGAAGCTACACTATCCCCGGGTGACATAGGCTATAATTTATAAAGCTAACTAGAAAGGGTAAGGGGTAGGGGAACGGGGACGCACGGGAAAGGTGATTCAGGGAGAAACAATGTATTTGGTATTGCAACGCAAGCCGTGGACCAGCTAGTCATTGATATATTTAAAAATAAAATAAATATACGACGAGCATCATAATAAACACTTTGCATAACTTCATGTAACAGGTAAAATAGTATCAAAATGCACAAAATAAATAACAAAAATAGGTTCATTCATGAAACTTTAGTTTTAAGATCTGCACAGTAAGTTGAAAAAAGTGGCGGAACGCCCACATATTTAGAAACTAAGTCGAGTGAAGAACCGTTCACTATGTTTTCATTCGTGCTGAGTCGAATGAAATCACTCCCAAGTCAATAGTATTAATACTTGATGAGATAAGATAGATTTTTAGTACAGAAACGTAAAAAGTAAACAAAATAACAAGGGTTAACCCCCTAAGGTGTTCCATTATTTTTTTTAAGCGGACTTTCATTTATACTGTCAAGATGAATGAAAAATCAAAGTTGCATGAATGAACGGATTTTGTCACTTATAAAACATATTTTAGCTGTACCAAATAAAAAGGATGGATGGGCATGAAAGCGAGCCGACTGTCACCGAACTACGACCAAACTGCACGGGCTATTAAAGCGGCGCAGCGGTGCCACTAGAAGTTAAGCATTTGGTGTGTAGGTTAAAAACAAAGGTCATTTTTTTTAAATCACGTCTAAATTTGCCCCTTGTTTTTCTTTAAATCTTAGACTATAATTAAACGGATTAAGCAAAATTTTAAAACTTCCGAGACATTTCGCCCTGACCCAAACATGAGTCCATTTGCAATGTTTACTTTCAAAAAAGCAAATAACAGACAACGGTTGGGTTGGGTTGAAATTGAATAGGATGGCCCCAGTCAGTGATTGCGCAAACAAGCAGAGTGCCGAGTAATTTTGTTTGTTGATTCCAAGTGGGAAATGTGACCATTCCCATTCGCAAATATCACGTGGGATCAAAAGCTCAACAATCTTTCTTATTCCCGAAAAAACAATATTCTAAAAAAGAAAAATAACAATTTTTAAAGCTCCAAAACTCATGATGGAAAAAACGCTGCGATCTGATAATATGCATTTCGGACAGAAAATACTGCGAAAAAATTTCATAACACAAGAGTTCATTATATACCTAACATTTTGTTTAAAAACATTATACCATATCAATAGTGATGCAAAGAATACTACTTTTACGAATACGAACACGAATATCAAACCTACTATCCGGCGAATACGAATACGAAAAATTTGGCAGAGTAATAAAACACTCATTATTTAACCTTTTTCTGATTGTTTTATTATACTAATAATTAAAATTTCCAACTGTCAAATTTTTATTGAGAAAACACAACATCTGTAGGTACCCTGGTGACATGCGATTTCTTTTTTCAGTTTGGATGTTGCCCTTGTAAAAAGCCTCTCCGAGGCGACTGTACATGGGTTGTATGAAAAATATTTTTGCGCGAGATTTTTCAGTCGTGGGTTATATATCGTCTCGCCAGAAGAGCAATGGATCAGCAGTCGGCGATAAATTTGGGACCTTTAGATAAGCATCAATCTCGTTGATAATGATCGAAATTCCTGTAAAAATAAGTGTAATAAATTTTAAATATGAATTTTATTATAAACATATTTGAAGAAATTGAATACATACAAGTCAATAACTTTATTAAATACTGATCAGAAAGTTTATGGCATTGCAATAGGGAATTTCCCTGAATTCCCATCGGGTCTTGTCGTTGCGGCTATAGCGATCGGATACAGAGGTGCGTGACACATGGTATAATCAAACGGAGATGCGTACAAAAGTTTTTAAATATTTATATATATATTCGCCGAATACGAATATTCGGTAAATGTCTACTATTCGGCGAATACGAATATTCGTATTCGTTGCATCACTAATATTTACCAAAAAATATTAGCTGCATTTTTAAAAATTTTATCTGCTCTCTTGAACCATTAACAAAACCGATGTCAGAATTCACCGTTCAAGAGGTTTTTCAAATATTAGACAAACAAACAAACATATTTTCTACTTTACATAGTTAAGGTGATACAATTTTTTTTATTGAAAAATAATGCCAATTTTTAACATCAATTGCCACTTGAGATGTTTCTAACACAGCATGGTAACTAACATGTTGATAACATTATTTACGTTGATAACAAAAAACCGACCTAAATTGAGCTCTACTTTATTACCATATCGAATGCTGAAAATTGTGTGCTTTGTGCCAACCTACTTTTGAACATTTTAAGATTTTGGATAAGACATTTAAAAAATCAAGACCCTCCTTAGGGAAAGACCAAATTCCATATTTAACATTTATGTACACAGAGCATCTGAGCTCACAAGAGCATCTGAGCAAAGAAGAAAGACATCTAAAGATGTAGACTATATAAGTAAGGTGGTACAATAAAATATATGAACGTGCTTCAAAAACTAAAATTATAGGGACAAGCGACGGCTTCGTTGGACAGGGTATGAACCAAGAAAAAGGCTGCTTTAAAATCATACAAGCTAGCTTGCAGCAAGGACCTCTCATTCCAGGATGTACGCATGGAGCAGACGTAGTTAGAATAAGATTGGAAAAATTATCAACAAACTCTCTTGGTATACTTGATTCAATTCGTGACACTCAAGTGAAACACTTCCGGCTTCTGTTTTTCTGTGACCCGTCAGAAGGTTAGTAATTAAAAAAATCCCACACGCTCGGCAAAGTTTTACGATGATCGATGTGTTTTAAATAACAACGAATATTAAAAAAAACTCACGAAAGATAAGAGATTGTAGATTTTATCGTCAGATTATTTGAAGCAAGTGAAATATAATAAATACAAAATGTAAAAAATATTATCATAGCTCTTAAATCTGTTTGAAAGATCAGAAACAAGCACTGGTAATTTGATTTTCAACAATGCTTACTTATTATACCTATAGCATAGATAAAATTATTTAAGAAATGGGTTCTCATGTGATACTCTTAGGTAACATACTTTAGGTATAATATATACGTAATATTTAGACTATTAAGAGAATGGGGCGCGTATATTATAATAGATCTAAGCCAAGCAATTTTACACATTAACGAGCCGGGTAATCGACACGTTCTCAATCGTAACGCATTTGTACGATGAGTCTTTCGCAGGTACGCAAGGGATCATTGTTGCAAGATTCTCTAAGTAGGCTTCATTGAAATACATGTAAAAAAAACTATGTTGCCTCTGTGTATCCTCAACTCAGTGAAAACATGTAAATTATCAGAGGGTGAGGTGTAAACACGTGCGTTGAAACCTCCGTATATTGGACAAAATTGCTGGGGCATAAAGTACGGTAAGAAATACGACTATCCCTTGCCAGACTGACATTCAGTGGCACTAAAACGTTTATTATTTTATCGAAGGCAACACATGGATGGGGCGAGGGAGCGGGCAGCAGGTCCCATAAAATACTGACCAAGACGGCAATAGAATGCATCGCGTGTGACTGCGGCATATTTTTATGGCTAGCTACGGTCCTGGACCCCATATACTCATGAGTAAGTCAGGGTGCACCGTCAAGAAAATAGTGACAGAAGTGTATTTCAATACACCAATCAATTTCTGCAGATTGTTTAGGGGTAACCAAAAGTTTCTGAAATTGGTCGTATTTCATCGTTGATCCTTCCAAGTTTTAAAAACCTTGTCATTGACGACTCTTCAAACACTTGGGACAGTTCCTGGTTGGTTGCTAAGATTCATTCTTATTCATCTTAGCAATCATCCTTTAAAAATGTCCAATATACTTTTACCATTCTGCGTGAGGGACCAGCACTTTAAACGGTAGCTTACTGCCGATTACTCTGGTTTGAAGAGTATTTTATGTAGGAAGAAACATCATGGTTATAATTATTGTAACTCAATTTAAAAGGTGGATTCCTTTTATCCTTGATTTTCTTAATAATGGAAGTGTCTTCCTGGAAAAATAATTACGATAAAATGCGAACGTAGGATTTCTGAAAAAAATTACCTTTGAAGAAGAGAAAACGCAAACACAGCGAAAAACAAATTATCCTTACTCTAATTAACCAGATTAACATAAGATAGTACCAAGGAATTCATACCAAGGATACTGAGAAAATTCGAGACCAAATTTAGAACTACTTTTTATTTTTAACGTCCAGTTTTACATAACTTGTAGTTCATACTGCAATCTAAGTTGAAGAGAAAGAGAAACGACAGTACAAGCAATCAAATATATATTTTTTTAAAACAAAGTTCGAACATTTTGTTTTTACGACTAGTTAATGTGCCCAGCGGCTGTGGCACGACTTTGCCGGCTTGTGTGTATCCTTCCTCTTACAATACAGATTATTTCAAGACTGTGCAAGGTGTTCACTCATTGAATAACACAAAATAAACAATATGGCATTTTTTCTTACAGAATTGCTATTATCTTCTTAACTGAGATTAGAAATGACGCCGCGAGCCGAAAAGAATTATAATTTGATGCATAGAATTATATGCAAATTTCACGCTCACAGAGTTCGCCGTACGCGAGATTTTAGTGAGTTAAACAAATCGTGTACTTCGTAGTATCGATTGTAATAGACATTATTAATAACAGATTTAACAAATGATAAAGATTATTCATTTATTTTTTAAACTTTTCTTTGTTTTGTTTCTCCTAGCCAGAAAACTGGCACACTTTTTGTATTTTACTTGTATCTTTTATAAAGTGGACAGTATAACTAGATTTTGTTTAGACAGTTTATCTACATAGTTCGTATCTAATAATATTAAGTCAAAAAGAGTTAATAATTATTGACTTTCAATTGATTATTTGTGCATGAAGTAAAAATTAGTTATTGGGTTAAAACCTAATAATTATACTTTGCAATTTTTTTCAATGTATTTAACATTTTTAACCTGTAAATTTTCCTAATAAAAGAAAATAATGTCTCAAATTTTCCTAATAAAAGAAATTCACCCCTTGCACTAACCCTGTAGGTTTTTATAACAGTCAGTTCATATTTTATAACAGACCGTCAGTTTTTTCAATGTATTAAACATTTTTAACCTGTAAATTTTCCTAATAAAAGACAATAATGTCTCAATGGATTGTCTTGAAATTCACCCCTTGTACTAACCCTGTAGGCTTTTATAACAGTCAGTGTAAACTTCTTCGGGGCGGCTTGACCGTATCCTGGACGGGGAAACACTATTTACGGATACTGTTACCTACAGGAGGTAAAGTTCAACGCCGTGTGCCGCCTTTGTCCAAACAACCAATACACGGCATATATGGCCAGACGCAAACAAAATTGCAAGGCATATTATCAAGAAGTATAAATAAATTTAGAAATAATTGAATAAAATGTTGACATACAATTTAGGATAGGACAAACCGTGATTTTTCTTTTAAAAGAAAAACAAACATTCCCAAGTTACGAATAACCAGAAAATATATGAATTCCTCCTACTACGATCAAAATAAGTAGAAAATGTTGGTTGTGCAATACCATATATAACTGAAAGGAAAATGGAATTTTCAATCGGAAGGTCGCTTTTCCAACCTCTTCCAATATTTTTTCCTACATTTTTTCGCAAAATTTCCCAGAGGGCTGATACAGACTCACCGAATTTCGACAGTTAAGATTTTAGTGTCTCCTAAATTTAATTGCCGGCAACCCGGGTTATTTATTGAGCTAAAATATTATGATAATGCAAATAATTTACTAGCCTCATTAGGTGATATCTGTTCTAGGACGGGTAACACAATGAAAATGTAGTAAGTACATAAAATTTATACAAAATAGACATGAAAATTAAAAACTATACATTTTTACATTAGCTCCGCAAGGAGGCCCTGAGGAGAATAATTCCTATCAGAGACTATGTCATCTTTGGAGATAATGTGTGGAGAAGTCTTTTTAGAAAAGAAAGGAGAGGATATTCTGGGAAGGAAAAAAGGTATGAGGGGTGGGTAAGAATCTGGGGGTTAGGGTGTCCAGGAGTAACGGATTCATCCAACCTTCCCACTGCGGTACCAGGCGATATTCCAAGAGAGTCCTGCTGGAGAGATCAAAAAGTCTTCCTTGACCAGTCTCTCCCGATCCACCCTGCAACGCAGTTGGTGAGCAGTCGCATCCGCCACCAAGACCCGGACTAACCTCACACCGAGAATCCGGGAACCCCTACTAAGTCACCAAATGAGCCACTAGTGGTGACCTGTGGTAGAGGTTTTGGTTATCGGTTGTACCCATACCCGCCTCCCAAAATTAATACTATTTGCCCATCTTTCTCTTCGCAATCTCCGTCCCTTCCCACTATCCACAGCCTCATAGCGTACCCCAAATCATTGGGGATGCCGTAGTCTCACTGGCTACAGTCGGGACTCTTGTGAGATGTACTATCTTTTTTTGGCTTGACTTCATTCAACCTAATGTATATATTTATCTCTATATTGTATGTATAAGCTGTCTGTCTCTTACAAATAAATAAATGAAACATTAGTAAAAAAAGTAAATTTAACTTTTTTTAACCACATTAAGAACCTGTCATATCCCGTTGTTTTATCTAAGAACAGAATGTATGTCAATAAATTTATAGTCATAGAATAAATAATAACATTCATAGTACACGCCATAACTCCATATTTCCATTTCGAACAGTTTCCCAACTGTCACGTACCTCTGCGGTTGACGACAACCGTGTGATTCTGTTTCCAGCGTTGTTGGTCCAACCAAATTTGGAAAATAAATTTCAGAGCTATGTGAATGACCACTGAATGCGGTCATTTATACAGACAGACACCAGCGCGTGCACAATACAATGGGCACAACAAATCGGGCCTGATTCTATCATACCATAAAAAATATATTTTCATCGTACGGAATATGGAGAATTTATTCAAAAATGCACAAACACATTGTCTGCTTTTGGTAAAAAATAAAATAAAATTCGGTTAGAAGGCTTGATTTTTGTACAAGTGAACAGATAATTAAAAACTTTTTAGTTTATAGGAAGCATTTTTATTTGTAAATTACTGATTGAAATCAGGATAAAATATAAAGTCGTAATTTACTGATATTTAATTTTCTAATATAATTTACTAATCTATAAAGTTGATTGTCTGTTTGTGGCTTTGTAGCGGGCGGCGTGGATTTGACTTGTATACAAATCTACAGTTTTATTCCCAAGATGATGAAAATTTGCACATTTGACCTCCAAAACGAGAGGAAGATCAGTGTCTATATGATATTTCTAAAAACTACCCCTTCCCCTTTTCCCATCTCTTAAAGCTGTATTTTGATCCTTGTGATGAAATTGTGCACACTTGACGTTCAAAATAAGAGGAAAATTACTGTTTAAGTAAATTCTAAAAAGAGAGGTATATAAAATTTATTAATATCTTAAATCACCTGTGGCTTTGTTTTTTTTTATAGAATTCTACTTTTTTATTCCGAAATCGATGAAATTTTGCAAACTCGACTGTCCATCTAATAAAGGTCACTATCTACATAAAATATATATATGTATATGTCTTACGAATAAAATAAATTAAAAAAAAAAAACAATATTTTACCAGATTTCAGTTGATATCTTCATATTAAAGATTTTTTAAATAAGTTCTTTACGTCGTCGGAGTAAAGGGGTTACGTCCGAAAATGGAAATACAAATTATAAAATATTTTCCAATTTAAAAAGCCGCGGCATAGTATCGCATAGTTCAGAGTAAAAAAAATCAATTGATTGGATTGAAACAGGATTTACGAAGTTGTATTTTATTATTATGTGAGATTAGTTTCCAAATTCAATAGATTGGCCAATGCATTGTGAATTTGGCTATTGTGCACAGATGACATTGCGGTAAATAATTATGACCAAGCCCCACTAAATATAACTGCTTCAAAACGAATAATTGTTCAGCAGAAACTTATTATTCAAACAGGATATGGGGTTTGACAAGCTAATCCAGCCATGCTTTTTTAGGAAAAATGTTTTAAACACAAAAATATTTGATTTGAAAAAACTGATAGTGATCGCTCATCAAAACAAGATTAACCGTGTATCAATGGAAACGGAAATCGTTAAATATTAAATAGGCAATTAATACAAAAAAATAAGTGAGTAATTTATATTATTTTCAGATTGAATCGCGATATTAAAGGTGGAAACTAAGTCATGAAATTGTTTCAGAAACAATGTCAGCGGCGGTAATGCGCATTTTCATCCCGCGACAAAATATCCTCCGAAAAAATATCCTACGGACAAAACATCCCCCAACAAAATATCTACAAAAACGTAACCTAACCTAATAAAAAATGGGACAAAAATAATACAGACATCTTGCAAAAACAATAAATAATTATTGTTCAAATACAGTAAAATAAACAAATATAATACATTTATTGTCTTTACAGGATGTCTGTATTATTTTTGTCCCATTTTTTTTGTTAGGTTAGGTTAGGTTTTAGTAGATATTTTGTTGGGGGATATTTTGTCGGCGGATATTTTGTCGGGGATATTTTGTTGCGTGATGTAAATGAACCAATAAGATTGGAACATAAATATTTACAATAATGAAAATTACTAAAATATTAACATTTTGACTTCTACATAACACCTCAGTTGATGCAACTATGTACATCTACCTTCCTCCATCCAACCTACTTTCCAAGCCTATTCTATTTAGCGTTCCGGCTCTTTTCCATTCAAAATTCTAACGCACGCGATGAGTATTTAATAATATTCTGAATTACAATGACGTGATACAAAACCGCAGCTTAAAGCAAAGCTTCACAATTTGATTTTTTTTTGTTACATTTGACGTAAATATAAAAGGACATAATCGAGAAGATAGGTTGACTGCGAATTAATTGGACAGGAATCAATAAAATTATTGGTTTTCAAAATGACTATATAATATATTGTCATTTTGAAAACCAATAATTTTATTGATTCCTGTCCAATTAATTCGCAGTCAACCTATCTTCTCGATTATGTCCTTTTATATTTACGTCAAATGTAACAAAAAAAAAATAATAATATGTGCCAATATTACCTACCTGCGACGGCTGTGACATTGTGGAACAATAACTCCAAGGAGCAATGAGTCTGGTAAAGTGACCAGTGCAATGATCAACTGATCTCTCAGTTCTTTATATGAAACCTTTGCGCAATGATCACCAATATGGTGGTTTCTCAGTGTTCTTATTAATATCTGTTAAAGTAACACGTGCAGTTATCACCTTCTATGGTACCTCAGTCACTTTAATATCGATGCGTACGGAAATTTGTGCAGTACTTAGGCTAGTGAACCACAGGTGACTTGAACCTCAAAATAACGCGCTGAGTGAAATTAAGATTCCTTTCCAGTGTCCACTGTTCACATATTCCCATAGTTGTCATTTTGAAAACCAATAATTTTATTGATTCCTGTCCAATTAATTCGCAGTCAACCTATCTTCTCGACTATGTCCTTTTATATTTACGTCAAATGTAACAAAAAAAAATCAAATTGTGAAGCTTTGCTTTAAGCTGCAGTTTTGTATCACGTCATTGTAATTCAGAATATTATTAAATACTCATCGCATGCGTTAGAATTTTGAATGGAAAAGAGCCGGAATGCTTTACCCGAGCTTTTATAAATAACTCAAGGGGGATGAAATAAAAAAAGCATCAGCGGCGAGGAAATAAATAATAAAAAAAATAAAACGAAAGTGTTTTATATATATTTTGAGAACATACGGGTTGAGTTGCAAGGGATAGATAATATGTAAAAGGGGAAGAGGAAGGTATTCTGATTAAGTATTGATAAAAGAGACTCGCTAATGTCCTGGGGCAATAAGGGTAGATATAAGGAGCGCAAGGGAGCAGGAGGATGAACGTTTTTAGATTATACCTTCCCGGTAAATTTTACATTAGTTAACACGTGTGTGGAGGCAAATCGATTTTCCAAGTATGCCGCCTTCATATCCCGCCTGCTTCCGTGGGTGCTTTCAGCAGGGAGGGATTCGATTTTCGATTATTGCTAATAAATAATATCGCGTTCAAATATTATGTTGCAAGGCGACATGGTAGGAATATACAAAAAAAATACACGCAAAGTTATTTCCGATATTTTTCCCACGTGAGACTTATAAAATGATTGACAAAAAATTCATGTACGACGCTAAAATTAAATAATGTTCAGTATGAGCCAGAATGAGCATCTTTGAGATATTTTCGATAAGCTACATTTTTGCAGATGTTTAGTATTAATTCTGTTTGCGAAAGAAAGCAGGTATGATGATAAATGGGAGTTTTGATTTAAGGGGAACGAATGCGTGGCCCATTTCGACGCGTTTCATACAAATCTTAGATTTGGATTTGAGATCAAAATGCCCAACTAAACTGAAAAATTATTTTTGTAATCAAAAGGTATATCAAATATCTAGTACGGATGTGAGCTAGTTTATTTATTTTTGCTTTAAATTATAAGATGTAGGCCATTAAAGATATTAGTGTTTCATGGTTTTGGAGGCAACTTAGGCAATTATTTGTGACTTAATGAAAAACATAAAAAAAATAATTTTACTATATTTATTTTGAAAATACAATGAAAAATAAAACAAAAAAAAAATAATTCTTACAGATGCATTTTTTGGGTAGTAATTTTAATATATAAACGACTATTTTTTATTCCACCGTAAATAGGTAATTTGAATTTTTAATTTACACATATCAAAATTTTTTTTTTTTTTATTGTAATTTTTTATTTTATATTTCATCATATTTAAATGTTAAATATAGTAAAATAATTTTTTTATTGTTTTTCATTTACTCAAAAATAATTGTACAAATCGCCTCTAAAATCCAGAAACATTAAAATCTTGAATGGCCTGTATCTTATAATTAAAAGCAAAAATAAATAAAGTAGCTCATATCCTTAATAGATATTGAAAATACCTTTGATTACAAAAATTATTTTTCAGTTTGGTTGCGTATTTTGATCTCAAATCCAAATCTAAGATTTGTATGAAACGCGCTGAAATGTGCAGCGCATACTTTCCCCTTAAGTATGCAAAGAAGCCCGTAAGATACGGATGGAATTTGTTACGTCTCTTAATTTCCAGTAATAAGACAACTTAAGATGTGTTGGGTATCTTTCAAATATCTTTTCAAATTGGGAGGCAGGTAGTACCGCTGCCCCGGGAACCATTTATTGGATAACCAACACTTCTGCCATAGGTCACCCCAAGTGGTTCGCTACGTTTTGTGATTTAGCAGGGGAGCCCGGGTTCATGGGGTGAGGTTTGTCCGGGTCTTGGCGGCGGATGTGTTTGCCCACCAGCTGCATGGCATGCCGGATCGGGAGAGAACGGTTGAGGGAGTTCCTTCGACTTCCCCAGTCGTACTCTCTCAGAAAAAGCCTTGCACCGTAATGGGAGGGATGGATTCATACGTCCGTCACTCCTGGACAAACTGACCCCCAGATTCTTACCCATTCCTAATACCCTTTTCCTCCCCAGAACTGCTTCTACTTCCTTTTCTAAAAAGACCCTCCACACAGCATCCCCAATGATGACAAAGGTCCTGAGAGGAATTATTTACCTCAGGGCCTCCTGTGTGGAGCTAATGTA
Source organism: Limnephilus lunatus (assembly GCA_917563855.2). Classification (NCBI taxonomy): domain Eukaryota; kingdom Metazoa; phylum Arthropoda; class Insecta; order Trichoptera; family Limnephilidae; genus Limnephilus; species Limnephilus lunatus. The sequence continues at coordinate 59,577,735 of OU830592.1, forward strand.
AAAGAAGTTATAAGTTCGAGTGATTACAGGTTGGTTTATTTAGTTATCGTAAATATTTACAATAAATATTAAACTGGACAGACGTCCTTAATAGACTAGGCTCTAAGTAGTTCTGTTGCTGCGGTGAGGGAATGTGGGAGCCCGCCCAATCTCACTGATGCCTTCGGCCATCCTCGTAACAGTTCATGCCTAAAGATTGAACGCCGATAGATGGTACTTTTCTGATATTCTACTCAACTGCCATCTGTGGGGATATAGCAGAACTTTGATTACAAACCAAGCTGTCGACATCTATAGAAAGAAGCTGAAACTACATGAATAATCAATATACTACAAAAGTGAAGGGGTGAAAATAGATACTAGCATCGACTTGGAACGTAGTTTAAAAAAGCATTATTTGAATTTTATCATATTGTGAATGTGTAAACAAAGTCGAGATGTTTTAATGTATTAACAGTTAATTATTAACCACTCAGGCTTATTTGTTCGCTTTTCGGAACAACTCATAAAGGTCTCCTAGAAATCGTTGTATCTCTCTTACTATTATGGTCAGAAATATGATCTGAACGCTGTTAGAAAAAGAAAACACCAATCTTTGTAATAATATAAAAGTTAATCATAAAATATTAAAAATGTAGATACACCTTCATGAAACAAAAATTTCCGACCGCAATTTGAAAAAAAAACAAATTATGAAAATTGGGAATTACGTATTAATTATTTTTACAAAAAACGACAAAAAAATTGAGTTGACGATAAAGTTTATAATACATTAGCATAATAAAACATGTGCGTGATTTTATTTTGTTTTCGTTAACAGTAATTTTAGTTAGAAAAAACGTAAGGTGGGCCATTTTTAAAACTTTTTTTATGTTTGCATTATAAAATTCCAATAAAATATTCCAATTATTTGGATTTATTGCAAAGCGGAAATATTTTAACCTATATGTATACCTTATGCTGAAACCCGAGTCAAAACGAAACAAGCTCGGCAAAAGAAAACCGTGGTGTAAAACAAAGATACGGTTAATCTTCAAGGTTCATGAAGAGTGAATGCTTTCCACGAAAACATAAAATCGTATCTCATTTTATTTTAAGTTCTGAAATCGTGACCTCTTGTGCATTAAAATAACATCAAAGATAGCTGTGACAAGTGAACATTCATCCGAGAGAAGAATACTGCTGCATGTGTTTAACTTATGTTCATTCGGAATATTTTTGGCTCCTGCAGACCACAGGATGCACTAACGTTTTTTTAATCTGCAAATGTTAGTTGATTGTTTATGCGCCCATTTTATACGACTCGTTTGACCGCCTCGAAGTCTGATAAAAACCGCCCGCTGGAGAAAAACATTAACGATTGTGTATGTATTTTAAAAAATAAGTTGAAACACATACCAACTTTAGATAAACTGGAGATAATAATGTTTTACGTTGAATATAATAATATGGGTGGTACCTCATTTAAATAAAATACGTTTATAAGGCCTGAATCACACGACAGACAAACGAATCGAAATGAAATTTCTTTGGAGTGTACAATACCTCACCTTGCAAAATCGACTGATTACTTACTTAAACTCGACTGATTACTTACTTAAACTAGACTGATTACGACAATTGGCCTACCCCGCATAATTATATACAATATGCAGTCGGTTTAGGAAAAATACGGTAAACCGACTCACACAAAATAAAACGTACGTGCCCCGAGGTGTTGCGCAGAGAGGATGGATGTACCGCCGAATAACAAAATACCAAAATATATTTTCATTCAAACGCATCAAGGATAAAACTTTTTGTACTTATGCGCTATACCAGCGGATAAGTACAAAAAACGACAAATTAAATAAATTGTTTTATTTTTACATTGGCTCCACACAGGAGGCCCTGAGGAAAACAATTCCCCTCAGGACCTATGTTATCTTTGGGGATGCTGTGTGGAAGGTCTTTTTAGGGATAAGAAGGAGACGAAGTTCTGGGAAGGAAAAGGGTATGAGGGATGGGTAGGAATCTGAGATCCAGAAGTGACGGAAGAATGAACGCATCCCTTCCACTGCGGTCCAAATCCTGCTGAAAGTCCTGCTGGAGAGGTCAAAAGATTTCCCTCAACCAGTCTCTCCCGATCCGGCCTGCCACACAGTTGGTGGGCAGATGCATTTGGTATCCATACCAACTTATTAGTACAGGTAATTTTAAATTCAAAGATTCACCTTGCAAACATTATTCGTGTTTAGTCTGACGTCTGTCTTATACTATTATAATTACCTACCTAAGAATAAGAATAGTCCAGCCCAGTTACCTTAAAAAACACTGCATGGCCATTGACATTGACAACACCCGGCCTTGAAAACCTGATTTAAAAAACAAGCAGACTATAATTTTTTACAGCATTAATCTACCGCTAATGTCCGACTTAAGAGGACGGACTTCGCGGCCTTTTTCATGCAAAACTTAAATTTGGATTTGAGGCCAAAAATACTTCACTAAACTGAAAAATTTGTGTTTTAATCAAAAGGTTTAGCCATTATCTAGTACGGATTGTGCTACTTTGTTTACTTGTGCTTTAAATTACAAAATACAGGCCATTAAAGAATTCAGTTTTCACGCTTTTAGCGGCCACTTTGACAATTTTTTGTCAGACACGTTTTTTGATTTTCACGGCCATAAGTATTTTCGTTATTTATTTTCTGGGGTGTTATGCCGTGTTGCGCTACCGAGGAAGAAGGAGGTAGCGCAACACAGCATAATACCCCAAAAACAAATAATGAAAAAAATTGTCAGTTCATGGGAAATTATCAAAAAAATAAACTTGCCCAATCTACTAATATATATCAATGACTAAATAAATTACCAGGACGTGGTACACCAATGAAACATTCTGTCAACGGTTATACAAAAATTGCGACCAAGATGGTGCCAATATTTATTACTTATCATATAAACTGAATAATAACCATATAAAACTACGCCAGAATGTTATTTATGTATTTGGATCGGGACGTCAAGTTCTTCTCTTATGTATTTTGTTTAGTCATTGGTAAATATAATGAAATATAAAATAAAACTAAAGAAATGCGTTTTTTTGGTTAAAATATTAAATTTACATACGAAAGTTTGTGTTGCAAGGTAAATTGGCCGTAAACAAACAACAAAAAAAGTCGAAGTTGCCTTTAAAAATAATGACAAAAATTTAATTTTTTAATGGCCTACGATTTATCATTTAAAACATAAATAAGGAAAGTAGCACACATCCGTACTAGAAATTAGGCATTCTTTCTGGTTTAAGGGGGAATTTTTTCAGTGTGGTCAAGTATTTGGCCACAAAACCAAAATTAAACTTTGTATGAAAAAAGCCATATGCACCTGTTCCTCTTAAAACTGTCAACGATTCAGAAAATAAAAATACAAGCATGATGAAAATTTTAAATCAAGATTCCATTAAATATTATACCTACTAATTTCGGTTGTCGGTGCATGAGTGCATTCGTGATTTGAAATTGTATTCCTCCGTAAAATTATTCAAGTTCAATGAACTTTATATTTTGAAAATTGGAAATGATAAGATTAATTAATATCTAACAGACGATAACGTAGGTACCAACATTATTTAATAAAATAATAATTCTTTATTTTAAATGTGCATTTATTTTGTTGAATTACATTAGAAGAATTAGATTTAAATTGAATTACATCATTTATTGTTTGTCAAAAAAAAATAGTGCATTATAGAGAAAATTGACAATATTTGTTTTTGTTAGGCAAATGTTTTATAAAAACTTTCAGCTTCACAAATCTGACAACTTTTTTAGTTTTTTTTTTTAATGTGTATTCTGCACAACAGTCCCAAAGTGGGCAAGTACCTGGCTATTCAGATCTGGTCATTTCCAGGTCATTCGTAACCCGGGAATGTTTCTTTTTACGAGAAAAAAAACCTGCACATTAATAGTACATTTTTTTCATAAGCACTGCCTATCGACATGGGGGGAAATAGGTAATATTCTTCTTTCATAAATCGATAGCAGAACTATTCAAAAATATATTCTGAAAATTTCAAACCAAAGTTCTACGCCGTTCAAAAGTTATAAGCGTTTTAGTGAGTGTCCCTCGGTCGAAATTATAAAACTACTTATTTAGAATTTGTTTAATCTCTAGCTCCTCCAGTTTTTGGTTATCAAACTCACAAAAACTTTACATAAATGCGCTCTATTTGAACCGCAAACTTAAGCAGTATTTTTAGTTAAACTATTTTTTTAGTGCAAAAAAACGTTCAAAATAATGGTAAAAAGTTTTTGTAAGGATTGAGGTTCAACACTTAAAAAATTGATTTCAAGTGAAAATTGTGACCTCAAGGAGTTACACAAATTGCCTAGCGGGATGGCGCATGACAACGCGCGGCAGCTGATATCTCCGTTATTTTTTGACAATATTTGAAAATTTTGGAATATACTCTTCAATGTTAAAATGACCCGAAGTATAAATAATATTACTTTAGTATTAAATCATGAAAACCACTAAAAATACGGCGTCCTACACCTATCTCCCCCCTAATTTCCCGTTTGGTCCATTATTTGGTCACATTATTTGGTCTGGATAAATATAAACCCGACAAAAATTATTCGTGCTTAACTTATTTCCCAACACGGTAACACATGGATAGGATACGGTCGCTTATTAATATAATATTTGATATTGCAATAAGAACCTGATACGGCGACATTTATAGCAAAATAATAACACATTTAATCTTACGAAATACCAACGTAATACCACAAGAAAAAGACAACATTATAATATACTCATACGTCTTTTTATCAAGAAGTCTCCACATCCATCGTTTAAAAAACTTATATTTTATAAACAAATTTAAAACAACAGCAAACCTAAAATAAGCTACCAAAAAAATGTAACCTTGTAGCGGTGGTAATGAAATAAAATCTACACTTTTATATGGTAAACACGACTAGTCTTTATTAGAGTAGGTACAATCAATTTGCAAGTTGACACAGTTCAATAATCGTAAAACATTATAAACTGTAACAGATGGGTTAACAATAAATAAGCCAACCGCTCTTTAAAACCTTCTAACAAAAGGATTACGAGTATCTTTTCTCTCTGGAGACCTGAAGCTGCGCGGGCAAACCCGGAAGGCAAAATTAAGTTTCTCAAAGTCTCACACGTGTTTATATCGGTCAGACCATCTGTAAAACCTAGCGGCGGGATGCAACCTCTAACCATTAGCATCCCTCGTCCCCACGGACGTACAAAATTTATTATTAAAATTTGTTATTTGTATGTCTATGCTCGTCCCTAACTTGTAAGAGACGAACGACGCGAGAAAGGCAAAAAGTAATCGAAAACTAAATAATTAGATATGCTACCTTATTCATTATTTCTAACAAATTGGTAATTTTCCAAAGTCATGAACCGTTTCAGCCATACATTTTATTATTCATCTTTATGTTATGAATAAACTTTTTTCAATAACCTTTACTGTTTTGTTGGAACGATTAGTAAGTATATTTTGTCGAATAATTCTATGAGTCACGCACAAATCGTTTTCCGATTTAACTGATTTTAATAAAGTAAAATTAATTAAATACCCATTATAATCTGCCTCTGTGTATTTTTGAAAGAATAATAATACAATAAAAAAACATTAGAACATTGAACTTAAAACGTGGGCTAGTAACATACAAAATATTTGTTTTAAGCGCTCTAGGGGAAAATATCTGAATTTGATTTTAAGATATCATTATTTGTCTTCTCTTTCTTATGAGTACAAAATTATATACTGTGAGGAATACATAATTAACACTTTTTCCTGCTATAAACAACATGTTATGTAAGTAAACAATGTAATTTGAAATTAAATTTGTCAATTTGACTGGCCTAAAACAAGGTCCATTCCTAGTTGGCTAGTCAAAGTTTCCACATATGTTTTATTGTTCAATTTTATGTGAAATAAAGTATTATTATTATTAAAGACAATTAATATAAACACTTTTGCCTTTGTTAGAAGTCAACTAGAGTACAATTCCCACATCCGGAACCCACTTTATAATATCGAAAGAATATAAAATAAATTCTTACGTTTTAAAATGGGTATTCGAGTAATTTTGTTCTTCTACAACAATCTTTTAAATTATATTAATTTGCTTAGATTGTAGAGAGAAGGATTTATATACAGGAAGTATTTCTATATAAAATTTTAAATTATGCATTTGACGGTGCTTTCATTTGGAGTGCTTGCATTGCTAAGCTTTCGGGTTCCACTACTAATACTAGAGGTCGAGATTTATTTCAGTGCAGAAATTATGGGACTAACTACCAAATGGATTCCTCTTTACCCAGAATAGTAACAGAGGAAAATAATTATACCGAGTCGGCGGACATTTTCATTTTAACACTAAACAATTACAAAGTTTTGAAACTGAGGCAGTTCAATTATGAAAAAAAAAAATACTAAATAATTTTTACTATTCATGTGCAAAAGCTTCTAAAAACGTTAATAAATTAATAAATAAATATTATGAAATATAGATAGAAAGGAATAAACCCAATATTCTTCGCATACCGCATATCTGTAGTACAGAACATGGGGATTCCATCGAAGCCAGAGTCAAGTTAGCCTCTCAGAAGCTGGGCGTACTGCACAGAACATGCAGATACTTTTTTTTTTTTTTTTTTCTTCTTTATTCATTATATAATTTGTGTACAGTTTTACAGGTGATTCGACTACCACGCTAGGCACATGCCCGTATTATGGTAGTCGAATAGTTGATCAGCAGTTGTGTACTTTAATAGTACACAACTGCTGATCCTGTAAAAATATCCTGTCCTGATTCGCCCTACTGTTTAATTTGGCAGCCACCTCAGGTCTGGAGTCCCGAAATACCTGAAAAAAACCCACGACTCCGTGTTGAAATAGACGTTCCGTTTGATAGATTCCTTTATCTTAACAAGCGGATTGCAATCGTTAGCTTTAGAGCATAGGCGCCAGGTAGGTATGCTGTCCTTGTTCTACCGGTATTACAATGGAAGATGCTCCGAGGAACTAGCGTCATTGATCCCTTCGGCACCGGTCCAAAGGCGGGAAACACGTCAAACGCGCGCCCAACATATGTACACATTAGAACGGCTCGCTTCTATGACTCGAGTTCAACAGCTTAGCTATGGAACGATTTACCGGCCTCTTGTGTTTCCTCCCACCTACAACATCGGCTCTCCGTGTTCACACTCCTTCCTCTCGTCAAAAAAACTCTCCACACAGCGTCTTCAAAGACGACATAGGCCCTTAGAGAAATTGTTTTCCTCGGGACCTCCTGTATGGAGTTAATGCAAAAAAAAACCTACGGGCAAAAGAAATAAGCCAGGATGTTACCATTAATTAATTGGTGACTCTTTACTATTATAAAAGGGTTCTTACCTATCTAATACATTCCGAATTGTTGCCCCTTGCGTGGGTTATATTTATTGCGACCAATAAAGAATGTGCCAAAGGGTTGATGAGGGTGGTTGAGTTGGTTGCCGGGGTAGTAAAGGTTGGGGGTGGGCTGATAACAGCTCAAGGCTGGGGGATTAATTTATATGACTTGTGAAAAGTTCGGAAAAGGGAGGCGGCAAGGCAGAAACAAACCAGGGAGATTAAGTGGCCGGCTCTTGGTTTTTATACACCTGGATAAAATACCTACATACTTGTATTTATAATATTACGAAACAGATATTTGCTCTCGATTTGGGAGACGGGTATGGGTACCGCAGCCCGGGAACTATTCATTGGATAACGTTGGTTACCCCAAGTGGTTCGCTACGTTTGGTGACTTACTTCTGACGTGACTTGACTTCTCCAGCCATAGTCTCTCGGAACACCGCGCCGTACACCGCATTGGGAGGGATGGATACATACGTCCGTCACTCCTAGAAACACTAACCCCCAGATTCCTACCCACCCCTAATATCTTTTTCCTTCCCAGAAATTTCTCCCCTTCCTTTCAATAATATCCACACAACAACCTAACCTAACCTAACCTAAACCAACCTATATAGAATGCCATGAAGAATATAATTTGAAATATTTTTATTTTACATAGAAGGCAACTAAAGGGCCTGAGAAAAATAATATCCACACAAGAAGCCTTGAGGAAAATCATTCATCTTTAGGGATGCTGTACGGAGAGTCTTTTTAGAAAAGGAAGGAGAGGAAGTTCTGGAAAGAAAAATGTGCGAGGGGCGGGTAAAAATCTAGAGGTTAGTAAGTTCAGGAGTAGCGGACGTTTGAATCTATCTCTCCTACTGCGATGCAAGGCGATTTTCCGTGAGATCAAAGGGTCTCCCTCAACCAGTCTCTCCCGATCTGGCCTGCCCAAGACCACTAATGAAAATAAATGAATAAAATTAGCATAATGATTAGTGGAGTTGGCATTACAAAACGAAAAAAATGATTCGAAAATTGATGGGAAGAGGAAAACGGTAAGCACTAATCAAATTTAGGGTTCATCTATTATCAAATAACTTGATCTAAGCAAATAATAAAAAAAAAACATTTAACGGTTAGGGATATGGGGATATACGGATAAAGTTGACTAAGGATACTATTAAAACAGTTTTAATGGATTGCAGGTCAGCCAATAGGAATATATTTTGGATGGGATGGGTGCCTGGTAAGCTAGGGATGTCTAGAATCTAGAATAAGACAGGTAAATATTTAGTACAAAGTATTTGGCGGGTACATAGTGCGCGGCGAGTAGTTGTGCAGAGCGCTCGGCGCAGGCAATCAGTGACCCGACACGAACGGCTGACCCCAACAAATCGCTCCCCGCGGGGACAACTAGTAAGCGACAATGCGGATGATCCCAAATTGAAATGTATTGTTATTATAGCGATAGAGACCACAATAATTGGGCAAACCCGCTAATATGCTAAGTGCCATTATTCGACGGGAAATTTCTATATATTCTACAAAGGCACTGCTAAAAATCAGCTGCATTCAAGGAGAAATCCTAAATTGTAGATGAGCAGTGACCTTTTCATCAATAAACTCAATGATAAAAGAAAAAAATGTATAATACTGTAAAAAATATATTAATGAATAAATGTTTTAATATTATTATTATTATATACGATATTTTTTTCTTTATTTTATTTGTTGTTTTATTGAAAATGAAGAGAATGCTGAACGGACCATTATTCGTTCCCACCAAACTTGGCTCATCATCAGTCACATTATTTTTTTTGTTTGTATATATTTATTGTGAAGAAAACATAAATGTAAGTTTTTAAGAACGGAACGAGCAACGCTGTAGTGGGATTCAATGTTTATATACAACTGGTTGATCGTGATATTTCAAAACATGTGACAACCACACAGAAAAAAATTCGCCCGCGGCGCTTTTCCGTATGCACTGCCATACTTTATACATGCAAATAATCTCAGAATGTTGAAAATCCACCCACTTTCATCATTATAAGTGGAAAATGTGGCTTCTGCAGTGATGGAGGACTAAATAGGAGTATCGAACTAACAAAGCCCGAGTGGAAACCAACAACAACCACACTACCAACCGATTTTTTTTTATTAAATTAAATCAAATATTTTTACGCCTGCAGCGCTTTTTCAGTGAGGAGCATTGAAGAAAAATATACTTCAGATAAGGTTGGGAACATTTTTCCTATACCCTACCAGCTGCTAGGCACTACATGATGATCCCCCCATTACACATATCAGTATTCGCATCAGTATTTACTGATGCGAATTACTGACGACAACCGTCAGTATTTGTGAGCCATTACGCGTGTCAGTATCGTTGCGAATCCTTGCAGGACTGACGCTTTTAAAGTGATGGATCCGAAAACAAAAGCCTGTTTTGCTATAATTTTGGCGTTCGGTACAAAGAAACGATTGAAGCGCTAACGATGGGTGAAGGACTGGCTTCTCAAAAAAGAAAAATTCTCACACTTGAATTTAATGGATGAAATTTTGCTGACAGATCCACACGACTATAAAAATCATCTTCCCATTTATTTATTTTTAAGCCATCAACAAGGTGCAATACAAAGATCATTTTCATTTTAGACACTGGAGCGATTACAGAAATTAAAAAAAACATACTCCTTGATTGCTCAACATTCCTGCGCGATTATTTTTAAAAATTTTCCTGACATTGAAAAAAAATCATACTTCCGAATTTGAATATGGAGACATACAAAACTGATTATTGTGCTATATAGCCAATATTTTACATTATCACGTATTTTGGGATTTGTAAAAAAAAAATTAAAATCATAAACTTTATTCTTTTTTTACGGAATTTAGGTAAATTTGGCTTCTCAAAGCCACAAAATCAATTCCAGACTTAACCACTGGATTGCTTTTGGTTCGAATCGGACCGATTTTATTTTTCTGCGATTGCTTTCGGTCCAAAATCAGACCACATTTTCCTACCATTCGTAAAATATTTCTGATACCTAATTATTGAAAACATATTCATGGCATTGGCAGAGGAAGGATGAAAGTAGACTGAATGCTGTAGAAATGAGATCCCTAAGGCATATGTGTGGTAAAACCATGTATGATCGTGTGAGAAACGCGGAGATCCGCAAAGAATGCAAGGCTGATGTAAGCGTAATGAGTAAGATCAGAAAGGAACGCTCCGATAGTTTGGGCATGTAGAGCGAATGAACGAGGAAAGGAGTGTAAGGAGAATATATGACGCAAATGTGAATGGTGGAAGAAGTCGGGGACGCCCGAGAAAGACATGGCATGACCAAGTGAATCAGATACTTGAGTCGGGCCATGTCAAGAGTCAGAATAATAGAAGAGCATGTATGAGATGATGTATGAATGTGAACGAGGCAAGGAGTGTGTGCCAAGACCGAGTTGTTTAGCGGTCCGTCCCCTCTGCTTACCCCTGCGGGGAAACGGCGTGATGTTTAGTTAGTTAGTTAGTTTTTAATCATGGCCAGCAATTTATTCTATCAAATAGTTGTTAAAATAGACTATAAGTCTATGACGATTGTCTTTGAATTGTTCTAGAACCAATTTTGACAGTTTAACACTCAAATTCTACAAAATAATTATTAAACCAAACTTTTGATTTGCTGTTAACATATGAAAAAATGGATTTCGAATATATATTTGCATCTGAGGTTATCAAACAGGCCATAGGGAACATAACAACGTAGAACATATTCAATATATATATTTTAAAAATATGCACTGGCGGCAATTTCTAAACACTAAAGCACGAATTTCGCGCATTTATAAAGTTGAAGATTTTTAAATAATTTTTCTCTCAATTTTAAAAACATAATATAATTAGTAAAATATAGGTGAATTCATTGGTAGTATAGCACTATAATTTGTTTATATGTTTACATACATAAATGTGGAGTAATCATGTTTTTAATGTGGTAGTTAGAGGCGATAAAACAGCACCGTCCTCTATGGCGTATAAGAAATACTGACGTACTGATGCGGCGAGCCATTACACGCATCAGTACGGCATCAGTATCCCCCACCACTTTTCGGCCACGCTCCAATACTGATGAGGCCGATCCAAATATCTAGATGCGCGTCAGTAATTTTGTCGATGCGTCAGTATTAGCCATTACACGTATCAGTATTCGCATCAGTACTTAAATACTGATGCGAATACTGATACGTGTAATGGGGGGATGACGATGGGCGATCAGACGGGCAGTCACGAGGGAACTGATTGAGCAGGCTCGCACGCTAACGAGTGACGTCGACAGTCGTGTGGCTCCCCAAAAAAATTACATATTCCTACGGCCCGCGCTGGTATAGATAATATATGAAAACTGTTCAGAATTTCCTTAAAAAGTTTACCGCTTATATTAAAGAATCGAATCAGTCTCTGAACACTTTTTACGATTTTTACGCCTATTTCGTGGTACCTATACTTCGACGCTCTAAACAATTCCAATAAAGTGGCTCCATATGGCGGCTTGTTCGGCCAATAAATTCCCGTACTAGGAACCCGAATCCCGAGATTGCTATCAGGAGCGGAGAAAAACCAACGGGTATAAATTCCCGGGAAACTCCGATCGTAACAATTAACTTTTCTCCGGGAGCTAATTAAAAGGCGCGGGGCGTATAAATCGAGAACGGTTTCATACAACGCAACGGCTCCGAAGGCGATAATGAAAATGTGAACATCTGTAAATGCTCCCCGTACGGAGGGACACTAATGAAAATGAGAGTTGTCTGTACGAAAAAGAGTGATAACTGTCATGGGAGACCTTTTCAGACAACAAATGCAATAAAAGAAATTATTTTTTATTTTTTATTAAACAAAACATACAACGAAGTTGCACTCCCATGAGTTATCAAAACTCATTAAGGGATAGCCAATCGGTACTTTTGAAAAGGTAAACCCAAGCCAATATGCAGACACAATATTTGAAGAAAAATTTTACAAAACATTTCACAGAAGCAACATACAGATACCACATATGAAGAATCACTTTAGAAATATAACCACTCATTTGATGTATGTACTGTTGGTGTCAAATAGTTAAAAATAAAGTATCGTCCATGATGGACTATAGAAATGCATAAAAAAATAAAATTAGGAAAATATAATAAAAGGTACGGGCTCAAAAATATACAGACCTAATACAAGATGTTTACGTACATGACAAGATTTAAAACAGATATAAACTGCGCCCATCATATCTGGATGTACAAAGTTGAATAACATTTATTTTTTTACAGCTGCCGTTTCGGTTTTACACAATAAGTATCGGTAATAATGGTTTTCGTTTTTTCATCGCTGTCCTTTTAAATTTAGTGTACAATATTAAAACATGTATTCTTTCGTTTCAGATTAGTCCTTAGTACTTGCAGAACTAAATTATAACACTACCTACTACTATACTAACTTTAAATACTTACAGAACTGAATAATAACATTATTACTTCTTCAAACTTTGCAAAATAACTTTGTGGCATTATTTATTATGTCGATATTGTTTATTAAAAAGTGGTTTATACAAAGTGATCTGTTATTAATTAAATAATAACATTATTATTTAAGTTCTACGAATTAAAGACAAAAACAATTAATACTCAGTTTAGGTAGGTACCCATTATCAGTAAAAAAGATTAATGTAACGACATTGTTCTTTCAATACGTAGATACATATATTATTTCCTGTTATTTTTATTACCTACCTTATTAACCTCATGAACAAGTTCCTAATCAAAACAACATCGTAATATATACTGTTTTAGAAATTTTATTAAATAAAAAATATTACTTCTTCAAAGTTTGCAAATATACTTTGTGGTATTATTGTTAATTAAACGAAAATAAATAACTTTGTGAAAACCACTACATAATCAATATTATCAACATGTTTCGAAAACCAAGTTCTGAAAGAAGAAAACTTTGTTTTCAAAACATGTTGATAGTATTGATTATATAGTGGTTTTTACGAAGTTATTTGTTTTCATTTAAATAAAAAAAATTACTTTAAAAATAATAAAAAATAAAAATAGTAATTTAATATGCAGAAATGTCTAAGATTGAACAGAATCAACCGTTTTAAACATTAAAACTTATTCTTACCTAATTTCCAGAAAAATTTTAAGAACGCTGGATGTCTTCTTGAAAGAAAAATATTCAAAAGAAAACTGTTCCATTCTTATTCCACGGGTGTTCTGGTGAAATGGAAAACATTCGCTGGAATCCTTTGTAAAAAGGCGAGATTTCAGTAGGTTTAAATGGCTCCATAATTTACCTAATACATAGCAAGTAGCAGGAACGGTTATGGAGCAAGTAAGGAACTGTATGGAGCTACATGGAACGTGGAAAGTAAGCAGTGCACAAACGACAGAATCGCCAATTTAGATGGACAAAAATCGATTTCGGCTACAGTAACATCTAAATAAAAACTTTACATATTAATGGCAGGATCGTCAAATATCAGATACGTACATATAAATATAATATTAACATGTATATTTGATACAATTACAATTCATTTCCGGAAGTTATGGCACCCCAATTATTCTACACAATATTTGTCTACGTGGCCCAACTGTTGATCATATTTGCACACCCCAATGAATTTAAGGGACACAAAATTATCTATTTTCTATGAATGAATACTATATATTTTAATAGAAGGGTAGTCAAATATCAGATATTTAAATATATTCGACCGGCCAGTAGCTGAGTTAGTATCGTATCTGGTTTCCATCCAGTCTTCATGGGTTTAATTTTTCGTCTGTTCAATTCCTTCATCCACGACACACGCAACATTTTCCGCTTACTGTAATGGTTGTAGGAGATTTTGAAGTTTTTTTTAAAGTTTTCTTTATTCATTGATGTGTTTTGTCACATGAATTGAGGATTTTTCGACCACCATGCTAGGCATATGCCCGTGTTGTTAGATTATTCTTAACCTGGGACACACGATGGATTTAAGTGGCACAAATTATCTATTTTCTATGAATACTAGTCCTCAAGGTATCTTTTTGGAGAAAAAATATTGAACAGGAAAAAATGCCTCTCAATAAAATATACTAAAAAATAATGTACAGTTCAAAATTCATGTTCTTGTCTGCAATTGAATCGCGCCTTGTGATATTGGATTCAATTGTTTTCAGACCAAACTATTTTCGAAAATGATTTTGATAATAGTGGTAACTAAGATCTGAATGAATAAACGGGTAAAAATGCTTTATTAACATAAAAAAATGTTTTAAAAAGATCTCTATGGAATGTTGATATGAAAAATAGATCTTATTTTGAAGCAACAAATGCGATGGCAAAAGTGTGATGGATAACTAGTTTCTTGATAATTTACATATTTGAATGGTATAATGAATGAAATAAAATTATAATGAAAATATCTCCTTTTTTATACATACACGCACTAAATATTTTTGTCCAGTTAAATATAAGAATCGGCACTATGTGGAGCGGCAATGACCCGGCACTCCACAATACACCCATGCTTTGGATACCAAACTTCGGGCTATTTTGTGAGATATTCACCGATGGCGTGATACGTTACTAGTGCCTATTTTTGCCAGTGTTTGTAACATGCGTGAAACTGGAGTGCGTAAAATAAAGAATGGCTGTGAAATGATTGCAGAGAGTTAAAAAAAGTGTTTTGAAACACGCACTAAAAAGCTAGCAAGTTATTGTGAACGTGTTTTAGTAAAATTAATTTTAATATATTGTTTGGTGGACAAAACTGGCTTATAAAGATAGCAGAAATTTTTAATGTGATAACATTAAAAAAAAACTTAATATATGTTTTAATTTTTTTTATTTTGGCAATTTTCCAGAAGGTTTTCATTCTAAGCACCTACATAGAAATTATATAAATAGATCATCTGTAAGTGGCGTCAGTAAGGCGAAACAGTTGTCACGCAAAATAATTACGCAGCAAAGCTAGTTAACATACATTTTTTTAAATTAGATTGAATTATAATATACATATACTGGAAGTTAGAAAATGAACCTACTCATAGTCAATATATATCTTTATAAATGATTAAAATGATAATGGAGTTCAACAAATTAAATTTCATAACAAAAAAGTGCTAAAATTTAATTAGTTGGTTTATGCGTATTTACCCAATAAGCCCGGAGCCAGCGGTGTTATGGCACCTTTAACATTATGAAATGTTTTTTGGTGGAAGATATTTTAAACACAAAGCTATATATTTTTTAAACAAGAATTTTTTTTCGAAATTTATATCAAAATAGCTTCAAGGCGATACTGAGAGTATATTACATTAACCAATCGATACACAAACATTTTTAACAGACCACCCCACAAAGCTGAGCCTGTTGCGAGGTGATAGAATTGAAGAAAATTGCATTTAATGCAATTTTAATATCGAAAAGGAAATGAGAAAAAATATTAATTAAGGTATTTAATGAGATAAACAAAAACAAAAGAAAAAAAATTTGAATAAATGACAGAAAACAAATTAAGGAAAAAGAAAATAAATGAAAGAGAGAAATAATAAGAAAAGAGAAAAATATAGGCTTTTTGTGTGATGTTATATTGTAGAAGTTATCTGACCACAGTATATAATGCCTTTATGAAATTGTATTTTGTTTTTTACATTTGTGAACATTTTGTATAAGACGAATGTAGGTATGTATTTTTCAGATAATTAAAAAAAAATCGTGCCAGATAATGGTGATGTCTTTTTTCACAGGTGATATTTGTCTTCGGAATCATGTTTTGGAGCCCATGTCTTGTTTGTCTTGTCGGTAATGTATAGAGATGATTTTGATGTACCTATAGTTTAGCTACTGTGCGTTCAAAACAGCGAAGTCCTTAAATAACGGTAATGTCGAGAATCTAAAAGTTATTTTGTAATAACTAATGCTTCTAATATCGAGAGTGTCCATTTAAGCTTTAAAATAATATTAGTAAATATATGAATACTTTAGATAAAAAGTCTAGCTGTTCGGGAATGTCTTATAATTTGAAAGGAGTTTTAGAAGCTATTGTATATTTCAATCTGGCGTTTTAATATGGGGGCATAAATAAAGCATGCAAGCTTCTATCTTCGCATCAATATCAGAGCGATACTGAAGAAATCCTGAAAAGATGGGGCATTAAGATACGATTTGGAGCTGAACGTCGTGTGAGGGAGTCGGGCGCCGGAAGTGTTACGGCCGGGCCGGGGCGTAGAAACCCCGAACAGGGGTCGCCAACCCGAAATAAATCATTATTATTTTAATTTATTACAAGAAATGTAGCTAACTAATTATCTAACCATCACACCGTTCCCTCAGGGGAAGTAGAGAGGATGAACCGCCAGACAAATCAGTATTTGCACACACTCCTAACTTCATTCACATTTATAAATTATCTCTTACATACTCTTCTGTTATTCTGACTCTTGACATGGCCCGACTCAAGTATTTTGTTCACTCGATCGTACTTTGTCTTCGACAGGCGTCCACGACTTATTTTACCATTCACATTCGCTTGATATATTCTTCTTACATTCCTTTTTTCATTAATTCGATGTACTTGTACAAATCATCTAAGCATCCCTCATTATGCTTACACTAACCTTGCATTATCTGCGAATCTTCAGATATCTCACCTTTTTACATGATCATACAAACATGGTTTTATCATACGAATGCTTCAGGGATCTCATATAAGGCATTCAGTCTACTTCCATCCTCCCTCTGCTAGGTACATGCCTCACCGCCGTACATCAGGATAGGTATTAGAACTCGATTGCGGACTGCTTGCCTTGGGTTCTTTGAATATTTTTTTGATCGCTCCAACCGTATTCAGTCTTCCAGGAGTTTTCCTGCATTTACCCTTCATTCAAAATCAGACTTTCCATCTTTCGCAAATATACTTGCCAAATACAAACTCAATTCACCCGGCCCAAGTATTCTTCATTCACAACTACATTGCACCCGTTTTACAACCCTTTTTTTCAAATACCATGACTTAATACTTGCAACCACACAATCAACTCTTTCTTAATACTTCGTCCAATGACCATATTTGAATAGTCAACCTTCTTCCTCCAGATATCTTACACCCTCCCACTCTCTTCAATCTCAGAACATTCCTTATAGGGGGATGCCATAGTCCCACTGGCAACGGATTATTTTGGAGTTAAATAAACATTTTTATCAAAAGTTAAGGTATTATTAATTAATGTGTAAATTATTACAAACATAATTTCTTACTCCTACACAACTGGCTAAAATATTTAAAATTCTTATGTAAAATGAAATAAATTATAGGGCGAATAAATTTTTTAGAATAAATAATTTTGTAATTTCTAATCAGATAAGAAATTAATTTAAAGTTTTATGTGGTAGTAGACAAAAGATTTGATAAAATAAAATAAATGGTAAAAAGCTATTTGCAAATATTTAATAAATAATGTCACGCTTTGTAATATAATACGGTTATCAGTGAAGCATAACCATAACTTTTGATAATTACCCATTGCCGCGTAGTACACAGATAAGTTTATTTAATCCCAATGGGAAACCTTGAACATAATATTAAAAGTTATTCAAAGTACCTAATCTTCCAAGTATCGTAATTAAGTAAATATCTCCAATATCATATTGTAATTACTGCCAAAACTTTGTTTTAGAAATTACTTTCAACTACAAAACTTTATTTTTAATACTCTTCAATATAAATCATTATTCAGCAACACTTGGAGACCAGATGTATCCATTGATAACGGTTAAACATTATTCAGCAAATATTGTATAAATATTTTTTCATATCAGTTAAAAAAAGTATAAACGTTGCCCGACGAATGAATATATGGAAAACTAGTTGAAGCACCAGCGTTGCCCGGGCTTTATTCTGCGTAAAGTGCCGGGAGGTGTGTATGAGGGAAGTTTTGATAAATTTTATGCATTCCATCCTTTTATTTTGAAGGTGAAATCTGCAAAATGTTACTAATAACGAAAAAACTGTAGATGAAAAAAAAAATCCACAGACTCTTTTTTATAGAGAAATAAATTATACACGTTGGCTTACGCTTGTAGGCCATCATAGGTCTATAGGTCCATCCGTGAGAAACGCGGAGATCCGCAAAGAATGCAAGGCTGATGTAAGCGTAATAAGTAAGATCAAGAAAGGTACGCTCCGATGGTTTGGGCATGTAAAGCGAATGAACGAGGAAAGGAGTGTAAGGAGAATATATGACGCAAATGTGAATGGTAGAAGAAGTCGGGGACGCCCGAAAAAGACATGGCACGACCAAGTGAATCAGATACTTGAGTCGGGCCATGTCAAGAGTCAGAATAATAGAAGAGCATGTATGAGACGATGTATGAATGTGAACGAGGCAAGGAGTGTGTGCCAAGACCGAGTTTTTTGGCGGTCCGTCCTCTCTGCCTACCCCTGCGGGGAAACGGCGTGATGGTTAGTTAGTTAGTTAGGTCCATCTACACGCAGCAACTTGCATGTGCATTCAGTTTGCGTAAAATGTTGCGCAAAAAACAAGATACACGTCGTTCGAAATCCACACGATAGCGACTTGCATACGGAAACAGTTTGTGCAAAAGTTGAAGTGCATACAAGTCATTTGAGCACTATGCAGTTTTATCTTCTTTCTTCTTAACATATGTATTTTCTAGTGCAAATAAGAGCGAATTTTATTTGCTCAAATTACGGAATAACTTGCCGTTTGCACGGTACTCCGTTTTGCGGACTTAACGTACATGCTTACTTGTGCAAATTAGATTTTATGTTAATAAGATTGACCGTGTAGACGGATTTTACCCCTCCATGGTTACTGTGTACCCACCATAACACCCCTGAATAGATAATCTTATTTTGATCGTATTTATGTTGTTTGGAGGTCCATTTTCAAAGATAAAAAAATAGCATTGATAATGTTGACAATCCCTGGATTAGGCGTGGAAATATTATTATGGCTTGAGAAGGATACATCGAAAAACGAAGCTTTAGAAAAAAAATCCGAATAAAAAAAATATGTAAAAAGCGTAATCCTGACGACCGATCCCAAAATCATCGGCGTGTTTATGCTCTGACTCTTTTGATATAGTCGTGATATTTTATGGTATTTTATTATCATTTTTCCTCAGAGTATCGAGCATGTTGGGAAATGTATTCCGGTCACGATGGAATACAAACATATATGTATATATATATATGGAGAAGGGAACGGAGGAAGGTAAAACAAAACAAAGTTTACCCTCATCAATAATCGATTTTATTATAAAGATGTTAGACGAGAGAAGGGACTGTTTACTGTTCGGGAAGTAGAGGCTTTCCGAAGAAATAAAGGAAAAATGTACCTATGTCAATTTGTGGAATAATTTCAGGGAATTGGCAGAATAACTCAACTGAGCGATCATTGTGAAGGGCGGCTTTTCCCAGAAACGACGTTTCCAGTTTTCTCTGCTTTCATGAAATATTATGTGATTAAATATATTTCGGAAATTAGTAACTTTATAACTTTATTTATACGAACACGCAAAACGGTTTCGGTAAATCTGTGTGTTCGTTAAGGCAGAAATAAACAAAATATTATAGGTATACGAGTAAACACATTACGACTAGAGAAAAATGTTTTTTTTATATCCCAATACGACTTTTTCATACCCGAATTTATTATAATAACGCCTGAGGAATCATTTTTGGATGGATACAGAAAATACAGCAGCACAGCGACGATTTTAACGGAGCAGCAACTGAATGGATTTTCCGGACTGATAAAAAATCGGGACACTAGAGCCATGGTGCGGGTAATGACCTCAGGCGCCACCCCTGAGTGAGCGCCGGGCCCGAGTTCACTCAATACCATTTTTTTTAAATTTAATTGTATTCATAAACTTATCTATTATCCTATCAATATGTATAACTACATGGGACATGTGGGATTGCACTAACCTCCCCACATCCTGGAATATAAATATATATTATTACTAGCTGACCCGGAGAAATTCGTACCGCCTCAGAATCAATAAACTATCGCGTTAACTTATTAGCTGAATTAAATTAAGTTTTTTTATTAAGTTAAAAATTATACAATGATGTAATTATCGTTGCACAACTGTCCTTGTTTCGTTTTTGTCAGTAACAGAGGTGGCGTTGTGCTCGGTTTATATTTTTTGTGATTTTCTTACTTTTCCACTAACAGGAATTACGTTACATTTTCTTTATACCTGTGATGGAGATTTATTATAAATATTATACTTTTCCTTTGGAGAGGTGCAGACATACGTTCACCGTTTGTCTCATTTTTGGCTATTGATACTTAGTGTGTAAGAAAAAGGGGCAGCATTAGATATATATTTAAGAACCAAAGAAAAACAATCAGCGCATCGACATTTGACGTATTTGAATTTTTGGAATTCACCCAATATTCAATATTATATTTATCACAATATTGCTGCAGCTCTTTCAAAAGATGAGAATTCGTTCCATACAAAATGTATGGAACGTGAATTTTTACGACGTTTTAATAGCTATTCTGCTATTCTGGGCGGAGAAAAATCCAACAAATAAAATCGGTCCAGCCGTTCTCGAGTTATAAATAGTGTAACTAACTCGACATTGTTATATATATTAAAATTAATACATGGGCCGAACCTTTTCACGTACGCTACGATATATAAATATGTACAAGCAAATTTAAATTTCAAGGCTCATTTGCTGTTAGTTTAAAAAAAATTGTTTGTTTTTCGCTTTTGAGGTGATATTTCACACAAATAGCCAAAAAAGAAATGTAACATTATTTGCAATTTGTATACATGAAACCGAACCCAAAATCAAGAACAAACGCGTAGAACATGATTACACAAACAAACATAGCCCTAACTTTAAGGTGAAAATTGAAAAACCGTACAGATTTTTTGATGGTTACAAGAGTGGATACTAAACGAAATGTCTTTACACCATGAAACACGAGACGTCAAAATATTTCCCAAGCGTGTAGGTACAGCAGTAAAATAGTTTTAGAGTGGGCCTCTTTTACCGCCCAGACTAAATAGCTTAGTGGTTCGAAAAATCATTGTGAAAAAAATATCAACTTCCTAAAACTGGCGTAAGTTGGCAATTTATATTGGCACCGATATTTTTGCTTCATCATGAACTTAGTGTAGTTATGTTTCTTGATGTTAAATAATACGTCGCTAATTGAGAATAACTGGCTTGATAGTTATACAGTACGGTATAATTATCATTAACAAACAAAACATTCGTCAGTAAATTGTTTAAACAATATTTTAAAACTTAATAATTATAATAAAAATAATATATTATCACCCATTTACACAGCAAGAAGGTCCTCACACACTTGTACTTGAAGTAGAACATACCTGAAACAAACAAATAAAAAACATTAGTAATTTGAAGAAAAAAAATCAGTGCTATATTAAAAACTCTGGGTTCGTTGGATAAACCCTTAGGATTAGTTGTCAAAAAAAAATTGAACAATTCATCAAATAATTGAAGTAAATTTTCACGTTCAGTATAAGTTCTGTTATTATTTCAATTTTATGAAGCAACTGGCCTACAATGATATAATAACAGACCTTAAATGGAACTTACACAGAACCTAAAAATTAACTTATAATATTAGACACCTTGTTCAATTTTTTTGAAACAACCCGTCCTTAGACAGTAGTTTAATAAATCAGAATAAAAAATAAAATAAAAAAATAACAAAAAATTACATAAATAAACAAATAAAAGAGTGATTTGAATCTGAACTTGAACATAATACATTTTTCTTAGCAGTTCATGAAATTTGATAAATATTTTAATTCTGAGTAGGTACCTCACTATAAAAATTTCTCAGCGGTTCATATAATTTAACACGGATTTTAATATTGAACAGGTACCTTATCATTATCTTAGCAGTTCACACAATTTAACACGGTTTTTAATTCTGAGCAGGTACCTTAGTCCATAATTTCTCAGTAGTTCATATAATTTAACACAGATTTTAATTTTAAGAAGGTACCTACAAACGCCAAGACAACAATAAAACAAAGCTTAAAATTTGTAAAGAAATTTGTTTATATAATTATTCATAGGCACTTAAATAGCTGCAAAAAACACAGAGAAAAATGGAAAAGCGTTTATTTTTTTAAACAACAAAAGGCCACGGAGTAAATAACACAGGGGTTAGCGTTATTTAAGACCCCGGGGGATGGATTTCTCTTTATAGAAACAAAGGCTAATACTGAATAACATTTTCACATTTTTCAGAGTAAAGCGGGACCATATAAATCTGCAAAGAAAAAGATTTCCCGGGGACCACATAAATTACCAACTGGGGGTTTGGCGTCCTTTACATAGAGATGCTCCTTTCACGAGCGTTAATTAAAAAAAATTCTATGGAACTCAAAACCTGGGAATAATCTTTACTGCGGCCACTGGCGAACGGCGATCATTGAAGAAAATACTAACTATTTTTAAAATGATAAACTACGCCAAGAAAAAGAAGTTTGTATTCATAAATCTTATTGAATTGTATATTGTTCTCTGATGATTTATTTGCGCGATTTCAATGTATATAATATAATGTAGAAAATGTCAAAAGTGGGAAGTTTTAGACACACGAGTAGGTACAGAGAGCGCATTCAAATACAAAGTCTAAGCGGCCCTTTCTCAGAGTTGTTAATAAATAATTAACAAGGCCTTATCACAGCAGGAGTAAGCAGATATCAAATAGGATTGTACAGAGTAAACCACACTCCTGTGCCGTGGTTAAAAGTCCCTCTTTTATTCAAACTACATTTTTTTATTTTTTTATTTTTATTTATTTAATATTTATTTGTTTTTACAATAATTATACATTTTTTTTTTACATGTTAAACAGATTTGTAATATTAATGTAATAAAAGCCTTTCCTCACCATAAAGAGACAAGGCTCTTGTGTTTGGTGAGTTAATTCATACTCAATTATGTTATCAATGTTATCATTTGAGTAGGTGAATAATAATATTGCAACTATTAGCAATAGATAAAGTAAGAGAAACTTGAGATGTGTCGATTAACAGATTTAAATGAAGTGAAATAGTAATGTAACTCTTACAGTTGTTTCAGGTAATTTTTTAATTTAGTTTGGAATTTACTTTTATTTTCAATAATTTTTACTTCTAATGGGAGTTTGTTGAAATAATTTATACCATGATACAGATAGGAATTTTGGATGTGCTTAGTATTAAATTTTGGGATTTTAATATTGTTTTGATATCTTGCTGAGATATTGAAATGTAATTTTTTTAGCTGTATTTCTTTGAAAGTTTGTAGAATTGAATATTTTTTATATAAATTGTCTATTGTAGTTACTTTGAATATTGAAAAGATTTTTTCGGTAGAAAATGTAGATGGTTTTTTCAATATAATCTTAATAATTAATTTTTGAACTATTTTGAGAGGATTTAAAATAACATCATATGTTCCTCCCCATCCTATAATACCGTATTGTAATATAGATTGAACAATTGCATTGTACACTCTTTTTAGGTTTTCCAGTCTAAGAATATTTCTGAGTCTTATAAATATATATATACATTTCCTAATTCTTTTGACAAG
This sequence comes from Limnephilus lunatus, assembly GCA_917563855.2. Classification (NCBI taxonomy): domain Eukaryota; kingdom Metazoa; phylum Arthropoda; class Insecta; order Trichoptera; family Limnephilidae; genus Limnephilus; species Limnephilus lunatus. The sequence goes on from OU830592.1 coordinate 59,601,807, forward strand.
TTCACAAATATGTGTTTTCCATTTAAAATGTTGATCTATATATACACCAAGATATTTAATTTTGGAAGTTGAATTCAGTGTAGAACATTCTGGAGTGCAATTAGTTCCACTACATTTACTCTGATGTATTAGAATTTTTATTTCTGGTTTAGATTTAAATTTATTGATAGAGAATGGGATAAAGTTTGTTTTTTCGGTATTTAAAGAGAGGAGATTTTTATCGAACCAGTTTTTCAGTGTATTGATGTCAATATTCGCTAGGTTGTTCACAGTATTCCAATCAGCACCTTCAATTATTATGACAGTGTCATCAGCATAAGATATTATTTTTCCGTTTATTCTTTGTGTGAATATATCATTTACATATATGATAAACAGTAACGGCCCCAGGACTGTACCTTGAGGTATACCAAAATTACTTGTATCTTGTTGGCTAAGCACATTGTTGATTTTTACGACTTGGGGGCGTTTGAAAAGGTAGCTTTTTATCAATTCTAGAGCTGTACCGTTTAATCCAATGTTTCTTAATTTAGTTACGAGTTTGTCATGTGATATGCTGTCAAATGCTTTTTTGAGATCTATGAAAATTCCAATACATTTGAATGATTTATCTAATGAATTGAGAACAAGGCTAGTTAATTTTGCAATTGCATCCTGTGTGCTTCTACCTTCCGTAAATCCAAACTGATTTTCATCAATTATTTTATTACATTTTATAAACTGGTTCATTCTTTTTTTTACTATCTTTTCAAAAATTTTTGCTATATTTGAGATTACTGATATTGGTCGGTAGTTGCTTACTTCTTCTGGATTACCAGATTTAAATATTGGAGTAATGATAGTTTGCTTGTAAATAGATGGGAACACACCGCTTTGGAAACTTAAATTTACTATATGCATTAATGGTTTAGAAATTTGATTTTTAATATTTTTTAAAATATTAACCGTAACTCCATCAAATCCCGGTGCAGAACCTCCTTTCATATCGTTTATGATAGATACTATTTCATCCTCTGTTGTGACTTGAAATGTTGCTATTTTATTTTCTGTATCAATATTGCAATCTGAAATTGGGTTGGTATTTATGTGATTTGCAAGATTTTTTCCTACGTTTGCAAAGAATGTGTTAAATATATTTGCAGCTTTTGACGGGTTTTCTTTACAGCATATTTTCGAGTTATCGTGAGTAATAGCATTGATTTCATTATTCCTGCATTTTTTCTTATCAATTATTTCATTTATAACCGTCCACACTCTTTTACTATCATTTTCCGCCTGATCAATCTTTTGTTTATAATAACTTTCTTTTCTGTGTTTTATGATATATGAAAGTATGTTTTTATATGCCTTAAAACTGTTTAGTAAATTTTTATTATTTGGTTGTTGGGTAGTTAACTTGTAAAGGGCTTGTTTATGTCGTACAGATATTATAAGACCATGGGTAATCCACGGTTTTATAGGCTTGTACTTAGATTGTTTGGATTTGGAAATATTAATATTTTTTGTCGAATCGTTTATGTATGTAGATATTTTTTCTTCAAACAAATTGCAGCAAATATTGACATCATTACATTGTAGTAATTTATTCCAGTTTTCTGATTCAAATTTATGTAGTAACGTATCCATATTAAGTATTTTTTTTGAGACATTAATTTGGTTAGGTAATGGAGAAGATGGATTACTGCATTTATAATTAAATATACATGAATAATGATCAGTGATAGTCGTATGTATGACAGCTGAGGTTATATTTTTAATGCAAGGGATATTTTTAAATATATGATCTAGACACGAAGGCCGTTGACCTCGGACGTTTCTTGTATAATGATTTATGCATGAGATGTAGTTTAGTTCAGCTAACATATTAAGGTAATCATCTTTATTCTTACTAGAGGAATCGTTTGCAATATTTAAATTCACATCTCCCACAAGAATATTATTTTTATTTCTAAAATTTAGTAAAATGTTTTTTAATCCATCTATAAATTGTGGTAGTATCGATTTATGTGTACGATAAATAGCAATAATATTATAATATTTATTTACATCTTTAATTTCTATATTTAAAATGTTAACATTACTAATATTAATTATCTCTCTAATATTGATAATATTATATTGGTTTGAAATGAATATTCCAATACCAGAGTTTTTGTTAATTTTTGTTATTGTTGTATGATATGAGTACCCAGGAATAGAGTAGTTCAATTCGCCTGCAGAATGTGTTTCAGACAACACAATCAGGCCCGGGAAAAAATTTAAATCTTTTAATGATATTATTAATTCTTCTAGGTTTTTTTCTATGCTTCTAATATTTATATGAAATAGCGTAAATCCTTTTTCAGTACAAATTAAATTGAAATCTCTTAAGGAGTGACATAATTTTTCTTCTATACACATTTTTTTATCTAGTGCGTTACATAAAAAATCATTCATTTTTATTTTTTTTTAGAATAAATAAAAAATTCCAAAATTTATTCATAGTCAATGCGCTCTCTAGCAATTTGAAGCATTTTTTGACGGTATAGACATTTTATGCTATCAACTCTATGTTCAGTGGAATAATTTGTATCAAACCTTTTATTTTGGATACGGCAATTGTTGCATATTGGCATTTTTTCTTTATTTTCACATTTTGAAAGTGTGTGCTCCTTAGTGCAATGTGGGCAAATGGGGGGCTGCGTCCTGGCGAGACATCTTTGTGCTGTGTGACCGAATTTGAGGCAATGCTAACATTGGGTGATCGGATTGCAGTCCTCTACGTACACTCTTTGGAATTTGATATTTATTTTTTTTTTATCAATAAGTATTTTTCTTAATTTACCGGTTGTTTCAATAATGTAGTTGGTGGTGTCATTTTCTTTTCCTTCATTGTACTTGTTTTTTAATTCCTTGATGAGTTTAATGTTATTTTTGTCGTCTATGGTTAATCCTTCATTTTGTTGAACAATCCCATCTATAATTTCCTCTTCAGACAATTGGCATTGTAGCCTTTTCAACATTAAGAACGGTTTCTTTTTTTTTATTTCTTCGGCTGATATTTCTTTTCCAATTACCTTATTTATTTCTTCAGTTAATTTTTCTGCTTCTTCTTTTTTTTGGCATGAAATCAGTAATTTCTGTTCTCCGATCTTTTTTACTCCATTAACTCCGACTTTTATTTTTGATAAATTAATATTTTTTTGAATTTTTATTTTTATATCCTCGGCCTTCAAGGTGTTTTTTGAGGTAACTAATATGGCATATTTCTGTTCTGTGTTGTATGATGTATTTACAAAGTTTTTATTGTCACCTGACATTTGCGTGACATTTGCATAGGATTTTTTGTTATTAGGATGAAATTCTTCAAGTTTCTGTGTGTAGTGATGATTATTTTTAATATTAATTTCTTGTAAATCTATAATCTTCTTTTGTAGACTAATTAGTTCGTGTTGAATTTTTTCTTAAATTATATTCATACAGATTGGTCAATTATTTTAGCATGACCCGACTGAATAATTCTTCCAGCTAGATCGAAATCTTATTACCATTCCTCTATACAGGAAATTTTGTAACAGCACGTACCCGAAGGATTTTAATCAGATTCCTGAGTAAATTTGAAAAAATTCCATCACACCTCGCCACTGAGTAGTTGAGTACAGCGGGTCACGTGATAGGCACTCAGTCTCGTTCCAGCAGCACGATAACAGATGCGTATCACCTGATCCATCGCGACATGTACAGTGGCGACGCGACGTGAGAGAAAACTATTTTGTTTTGTTCTAAATTGAAAAATGAACATCGGTCCGCAAAATGACATCTCATTTTTTACTCCAAATATCTTAAGGAATCCCTGGTTAAAATCCTTCAGGTATGTGCTGTTACACCCTATATAGCGTGACATACATACATTTTCCTAATAAGACCCCTTTCAATGTCAATCATAAAACCGTTCCTTTTTTCAGGAATCTAATTGGAATTATTGGTGTGGTAAAAACACGTACCTAACACCTGAAAAAAATGTGGAAAATTCGCAAAGAATGCAAGGCTGTGACAAAAGCGTATTGCGTAATATTGACAAACGGACGCCTAAATGGTGTAGGCATGTTCAGCGAATAAACGAAGAAAGTAACGTAAGGAGAATATTACATGCAATATAAGGAGAATGTTATTGGTAGAGAAAGTCGGGGATGACCGAGAAAAACGATCAAGATAATAAAATAATTGAGTCGGGCCATGTCAAGGGTCAGAATAACAGAAGGGTTGCTATGTATGAGACGATGTCTGAACGTGAATAAAGCACAGAGTGTTTGCCAATACCGAGATGCATGGCGGTCTATCCTCCATCGTTAGATAGTTACAAATATGGATTTACTATTTCTTTTCAGAATTGCTTGTTCTAAATTCGGTCGTGCAAGAATGTAAAACACAGGGATTTAATTTACACTGGAGTCTACTTTTGTCCTTCCTCTGCCAATTCTATGCCTTCCTACCACACATTGCTTTAAATAATATTGAATTCAGTCCTTTAATTTACTATTTTTTTATGTCATCAACTCTTTCCATTCGACAAATCTACTTTCGCAGCAAACAACATTCGGTTTAATAAAAAATCGGATGATACAATTGCATCGAAGAAGTTCAGATTTCCACAGTTGAAGCAAAAATCCATCATTTATCTTTTGGATAAAACTGAACCAAGTTTTCAATTTATTCTAAACTAAACGGGATGATATAATTGACTGCCGGAACAGCTCTGTATCGTCGCATACACTCCATTGAAAATTTATCTAAAGCAACATTTCACAGAAATAAAACTACGCGATCCAAAATATCCGAAGTCTCTGCAAAAAGCGATAGAGCAAAACGGTTTGCTGGGCAATTAAATGCAAGCCAAACACGAATAACAGCATCTCCAGGTGCAGTAAATATCCAGAGAACGTGTACAACGATGCATTGTCTCTGAAAACAGTTTAGGATTCCTGGGCATTTGAGATAGGGTCTTACCAAAAGACAACTCTCCTAAGCCGAATGCAGACAATATGCGAGCATCTCAAACCGACTCTGCACCAATTTTCTACACGACAAAAGGAATAAACATTTTATGAAGAATTATGGGTGTGTAATATTCACATTGAAATTCAAAAAATCTTCGTTGTACAAATAAAAGTTTAAAGTACAAAGGGCGCATATATCTAATAGGTACATTCTATTTATTATAGTAGTTAAACCAGTAAAAAAAGTTGGAAAAAACACGCAAATTATAAAGTAAGTACTTATATTTGAAATTTTGAAACTTTTAATTATTAATGGTGACTTTAATATTACGATTTTGTGGATTAAAATAAGTTTATAACTTTCTTCCACTTTTTGAAGCGAAAACTTATTTTGCACCGTTGTGATTTAAAATTCGATGAAACGAAAAAGGATTTAGCCTGCGAGAGAATGAGATAGGATAATCGGTCTCCTCTTTGTGAGGTGCTTCCTCACTCTTGTCTACTTTAGTTTTGTGAAGGTTTAACTGCACACATTTTTTATTTATTAATGACTGAACCGGCTTCTCCTTATGACGGGCATTTGTCCATCATCGGGCAACGCGCATCGTGTGAAGCGCACTGGACACACTTTGAGGTAGGGCTAGGTTAAAAACAGGAAAATTATGGTGACATCTCTACTTTTCAATAAATAAGAATTGAAAGTATGAACTACGTGTTTTTAATGAGTCTAGTTTTTGCACTGTTATTTCGTGGTGGAATTCCATTGTATAAGAATTGAAATTAAAAAAACGTTTTCACTTTGTTCCACTTATTTATTTTTACCAGGACCGGTTTCATCCTACTGTGGACATTTTCAGACTGGTAGTTGAAACTCTTATGCTACTGAATTTATACAAACTTAGGCAGGGGTACACAACATTGTCTATATATAATTAATGTTTCTATTTTGTTAATTTAAGGTATTATAAGTTATTTTGTTAATTTAGGGTACATTAGGTAATTATAAAGTTTATTATTAAAATTATGAATGATTTTAAATAGGGAGTAGATATTTTTAGTTCACATGAATATATAAGAATTTATATAATTGAAAAGGTTTGTGATTTATGATATTTTATGTTTGTAATGTTGGGATATTCGCTCCTCGTTGCTTAGGGCTTAATTGTCAAATATTGGTAGCACTATAGTTATTATTATTATTAGGATTCTCCACATATTTGGGTTATTACATTTTTAAATTACATACTTAAATTATACCACTGCTCTCTGAAGTGAAATTATTCTAAGTAAATTATAATGGGTAAATTAATGGTGATTGAGCATTATGTTCTAACTGTTTATTCATGACATATTTACGATCAATTTTCTTCGTTAAGCGATTGATTTCTTGTGACTCAAAACTCTCACACTGAAAAAATACTCAGAAGTGAAAAAGTTTTTTAATTTCAATTCTTAAACTACGTGTTTATTGAGTTTCAGATTGAAAACAAAGAAATATATGTTATCAAAAAAGGAAAAGGATAAGGACAATCACATCACCCACCACTAGTGATTTATTTACCGAATAAAATAATAGTTAACGCAATTTGTTATTAACGAGGAGAATGATTAATGGGGCAAACGTCAAGGACGCCTCAGGAAACCTGGTTAGAAATAAAACTGAGATGGATCACAGGCAGGGACAGAGATTATAAAATGAAATTATAATATTTAAGGACCGAGTCTTTCAAAGAATTTCTTTAAAAAATATAATAATGTCACAGGCAAATCAGAAAACTTGATTTGAAAAATAGCCGAGAGGGATTTCATAAAACTGGGCCAAAAAACCAGGTTAGAAATAAAATTTATAATGGTTTCCTTCCTTCAGAAATGAATTTCCATTATATAAACTGAATTAAATAAATTAATAGAAGATTGACAAGCGAAGAGACAAGTCAACCTTATTTAGACAAATACTTAAACGAAAATGATATCTACCCCAAAACAAAGAATATAGTATAAGAAAATGACATATAAAGATGTAAATATAACAGTTGACATAACAAAATATTTTTTCTTCCATGAATTTTTTGGCATTTTTTATGTGTACTGGACATGTTTTATTATTTTTGAACACAACTGCACTTCTTCTTCTCGTGCTCTGTCCGTTCAACGGACGTTGGCTATCATGTTGGCTATGCGGACTTTTTTTACTGCGACCCGGAATAGCTCTACAGTACAATGGCCAAACCACTATATCAGCTTTTTCAGCCATGATGTTTTCCTTCTTCCAGGGCCCCGTCTTCCGGCAATCTTTTCCAAAAAAAATCAACTAAATGAACGAATTCGTTCCGTATTCAAACTATTCCCATTAGGTAGTAGTTTGCCGATAGTCGGGCGGACATCGTAGCACATATTTTGTATTTAAATATCTTTGGTTGGGATTCAATGCGATATTGATGAAAAACTAAAAAGGTAAAGATGCGATTGATACGGTCGTTTAAATAACACATTTTCTGTAAAAAATAGACATTATTTATTAGAAAAATCGTACAAGATACGGCCTCTTAATGTTGAAAAATCTGCCGAAATTACAAAGTTTTTCAAAAGAAAAATAATAAGAATCGCATTATACGGAAGCAATTTCATCCCCCTCCCCGAGAGGTCCCGAAAAACGGCGCGATCACAAGTGATATTATTATTATTTTCTCCACGGAATAATTTCCTTCGCGGTATTATTTGTCCGTTACGCTTAAAATTCGTGTTTTTCTTATTCGGGCCTCGACAGGTCGTATTATTCACCCAGGGGTGCCATCAATCAAAGGAGGGAGATTTATCAATCCGGAGCACAGGAGAACAGAGAACTGAAGAGGTGTGTGCCAAACTGTTTGTTGTGAAGTGTGGAGTGGAGGTATTCATGTAGTTTTTAGAAATAGTTGATTATATAGTTGCTAGATATTAGTTGCTGTGACAACTCCTAATGTATAGATACTGACTTAAATATTGAAAAAGGGACAACTTGAAATCTTTCTATATTATGGATAGTTTGTGGCACAAACTAGGCCCAGCCATTCAAAAGAAATGTAGGGAAGGTCACAAATATTATATTATAGGCTAGGAGCACAAAAGAACTGTGGGGCCTAGAATGTTTTGCTAAATGGGCAGGCATGAGTACAGTTTGCAGTAGAGATGCTAGTAAATTGTTATTGGCAACTAGCCAAGGCTTTGTACAAGTCATAGTAGTCGTTAAGATTGTATTAAATTATAGCGTTTTTAGGTTTACATTCAATTTAAGTGTGCGAGAGTCAAAACGAAATTGGGAGTAGTATTAATGACACGTTTGTTTAGCAGATCGTTCATTTATTGACTGAGGTTGATACGTTGCTAGTGGTTACCAATGTTTTTTTGTATAGACAATTTTTAGGTATGATTAGCGAAATGTGCCGCCACATACCTGCCCTCTAAGTCAAATGGTCGAATAATAATTTTAATAAAAAAATATGTTTCAGAATAAGACATTTGTAAAATATTTTATAAGTATATTATATTCCATTGTCAAAAACGCAGAGAGAGAAAAATAGATAAAAAGTTTTAAACACATTCAGTTGAGAAAATACTTTGTAAACAAATTAGTCTGGAGACGAACATTATTAAAAGAAAATAACAAAATTTCTTTACACCATTATTTTTAATAATAATAACAACAAAACATATATTCGTCATAAAGGGTTGTTAAATATTTTTATGTCATATTATGTTTGATAATGTTGACATTGTCATTATTATCAACATGTTTCGAAAACAAAAGTTACTTCGTAAGGATACAAAGTAGGTTCATATACAGAAAATTAACACATAAAATATAGAATAAACAATAACATAGAAAAATAAAACAAGTTCTTTGTTTAAAACCACTTTCTTTTAATTTATATTCGTCGACCGGTTTTGGTTGATCTCAACCTTCTTCAGAACAATAAACATATAAACTAAATTACAATACGGAGGAAGATTATAAGGTAAACTTAATAGAAAGAGAGAGCATATAAGAGACGGAGAGAATTATTATTAATAATATTTAATTGACTAATAACACTTTACCCAATTTCTAAAATTTCAAATTTATCTATAATAATACTTTCATAAACTGAATAAACAAATATTTTAATATCCACAGAGAGTTCATAGGAAACCGCTTGGTAGCTTTCGATTTATATTATAAATACGAGTAGCTCTAAAACGTTTATCGATAAATCTGTTTTAGCAAATAAAAAAACGCTCCTGAGGGAATTCATTCTAAAAGCATCCAAAAAAACGAGCGGGCTCAGATGGAAACAAAAACGAAAACGAGACGTTATTATTTTAAAGAAAACGAATTTGATCCTAACTCTGATTACACCGGGGACTCTCCTCCCCCCGGGATTTTCTGGGGATGAAAACACTTTTTCCCTAAAACAATTCGACTCAAATTTGATTGACGTCAGAGCAGAAGAAATACATTCCCGTCTGCGGGCAGATTTACATAATTGTTTCGGCAAATTTGTTTTCAAGCCTTTGCATAAAGGCGCAGTGAGGAGAAATCTTTTGGAAATTTGTTGACTCGTCCCCGAGATAAAGTCAATAATTTGATCAAACGGCCCAGTGTGTGCGCGCCAAGGGACGCTAATCCGATAGCGCTAATTGGATTCGCCCCTTGTTCCTCGTCCTGGCTTCCTTAATCTCTACCTTCTACCTTCCACATCGGTAGAAGAAGGTTGCAGATTATCACGAGTCACGATTATTTGATGGACGAGATTAATTCGACCTGCCATCGGCCTGTTATTTAACTATCGCTTAGTTGCCGCTGAATTCCCTGAACGAAGACGATTTGAACGCGTGTGCAGGCGAAATAGAAGATCAATGTCTCACTAAAAACTAAACGCTAGCATTATATTATTATAGTTCAATCCTTACCTTTAAATAAGAAAACCGTAGTAGCAAAGCAAGCAAATAGTTTTCAAAGTAGAACGAAGGTCCTGCGTGTACAAATATCAACCTGAAATTCTATGAAAAATTAACTGTTTTTGTGTTTATTTTGTAGAACTCGATTGTAACTTTATTTGATATTAATATTCGCAATGCTCTAGCAGAAAATGCTTTCTTACAATTTACTTCATAGAATAAATATGTATTTTTACATTTTCACAATAGCTTAGTTTATAATGAAATTCTGGAAAAATTTCATTGTAAATGTACGGATGGAAAAAACGACAGAGGCCCAGTGTATTATTAAAAAAAATGTATATAATAAGTATCTACCTACTAACATTTTAAGAAACAAACATTTCAGTTTAAAAAATAAATAGAACTTTTTCAGTGAATATCTCAAAATTAAATACCTAAGTGTGGCGTATTTCCTGACTTTGCCAAATAAACCAATGTCACCAGTTCTTCGGTAGTAGCCCCCTTTAAAATACCAGAAGAAGAAACTGCTGTGTGTGTTCCAATAAACGCATTTATTCTGTCCGTTGTAAAACAGGCGGATTGCCCATTTTATTAAAAAAGAAGCCTGGAGTATGCTGGTATTAAAACACCATTTAACAAAAGAGGTTGTATCACGAAGTAACAAAATATGAACCCATCGAATAATGCAGTTATTAAGACGTTATCGCACAACTTTTGAAACACAATCTTAGTTTTTCAACTTTAATAACACGGGAGTCGGCTCGTCGGAGTCTTGAATTAGTTTGACTGGCTGGCTTGCTTTGGCTTGAGGTAAGTCTATGTTGTAAGAAGTGTTGGCTTTTGGAACAGAGGTGTGGATAATACGTGCAAACACCGATAAGACTGATGTTTCAAAGTAATTTTAACCAAACTAATTAAAGTTTTTAAATCAGGTATAACTTTTAACTACATATGCGATATTTTAGGGTTGTTGCAAAACAATCGACGACGACCACCATGGATTAGTGTTTACGATTCTTGGCTATGAATCCGGAGGTCGAGGGTTCAAATCTCTATGTGTGCAAGCAAATTTTATTTGACTAATTTGTGTTTATTGATTACAAATAATGTATAGGTAGTACATATGCGGCATGTTCCAGAGCGGTAGATTCTTTCAATACCGCCTTGGTAAAAGAACACCATTTAGAATAGAAACTTTGCTTGAAATGGCTTTAGCCGTATTTGTTTATCAGATCTGAATAGCCGAGTACTTCCCCATCACCCTCTTCCCCATCACCTTCCCCTCCACACTACTTTTAGCCTCATAACATGACTAAATTGGAGATGTATCACTGGCTCCAAAGTTTGGGAGCAGTTGGAAATCTTGTGCCATACTCACATAAAAATAAAAATTTAATAATTTAGAGCCAAATTGGCTTCATGTATATCGCAAGCACTATTATTACTTCCCGAAATTCCTCTTCCCCAACTTCCTTGGTTCTCAAAACTTTAATGTTTAATGTTTTAATTAAAACACTAATTACTTTGAGACATTATTTGTTAGGATGGTTGCTAGTTAACATTTGTAGAGCGTTCTATACGGAAATTATCATAGATAAGCCTACATAAATTATGACATAGTTTAGTACAAACAAAAACATTTTTTTAATTGACGAAGTTCCAATGGCTCCGATACAGGAGTTCCTTTGTGAGGGACACACAAAGATAATTTCGAAATTGTACGTTAACATACTCTAGGCAGGGATTGTAAACCTTAAAATTAACAATGAAATCAAACATATTGGTTTAATAAGTCAGATACGTCATACATATCCCTGGTAGTGTTATATTATCGTGAAAACAAGCTTATGTGTCTGAGTGGTCAAGAAAGCATTTATCAAAAAGAAAGTGCATTGTCTTGCAGTCGAAAGATCGGAAGAAGCATCGCTTTTTACCTTTCGTTGGTCTGTAGAGAGCAAGTTAGTCTTCCAGCAAGTTCTAAGTCATGCCACAAATACGACAACACTTTTACCACAAAATAAACGTTCTTCGCTAGTATTGTGTACGTCTTCAGAAGCTTATAAAATAAGTTTACATCATGAAATTACTCTTAGGTGGTGTTATTTTTAAATAAAAATTATATTTATTTATTTATTCACGCGTTGAAGGCTTTTACAATATCACGTTGTTATAGAATCATAAGTTAATCAGGAGTATAATTATAAGCATGTGGTATATAGCATAATAAACTGGACATTAAGGATATAAGGAGGTTCAATAAACAGGCATGTAGTTTCATTATCATGAAAAGTTGTACAAAGGAGTTAATAAGTTTAATATAATAATGGTAAAACAGAAGTGCTTAAGGTACTATGAAATTTGTTATAGAGGAATGTAAATTTACAATGTTGATTTTATTATTAACTTAAACATGAAAAGTTTTTTCTAAATCAAGTTTTAAAGAACGTTGAAAAATTAACAGAGCGATAAATAGTACATATATTATGGAAAAATAAAAATACATGAGTTGTATTATCATAAAAAGTTATACAATTCGATAAATTTATAATATGATATAGTACAAAAGAGGGAGTACAAAAAAATACTATACATGGTAATAAAATACATAAGTAAAAGTTTGTGATTATTATATGAGAGGGCTAATATATTGTTATTATGTAGCGATGATACAAAGTCAATTTCTACCCTGTAGAAACAACATAGGTACAGCGGAGATCTCGAGACAAAACAAGCACGTTTTCCGATCGAGCCCTAATTCTGATCCCTGTGGTTATGACGGCTAAGTTTTCTCATCTTCCGACGTCTTTCAGTTCGGCGGTCGCTAATCTCACCCCAACACCCAACTCCCAACACCCCACTCAGCATCCCAGTCAATTCTCGGCATCTCCCGCTTATCTGATGGGGAGATACTCTTTTATGGGAACCGAGAGTTACGATAGTAAATAACTCGGTTTGGAAAACTCAATAAGTGTCAACAGGGGTGACGCAGGAATATTTTACCCTTGTAAAAACAGATAAGTTATGTATTTTGTATCTGACGGTCCTTTTTGATGTCTACATGGTATTTTAGCTCATGTCGTGAATTTGAAATCAAGAGAAAAGGTATAATTTTCAGGTGTGATTTTTCGTATTTAATCAAAACGCTGGTTTCCTTTATCCTTATTTTTTTTACATTCCTATTATGCTTGATGCTTTAGAGCAATTTAATCATTATTACGGCAGATCAATTAATTTCGCACACGTAAATTAATTGATCTTAATACTGAAATAATTTAGAAATATCACTACCAATTTATTTATTTATTTCTTTGAGACCCAAATAGGAAATTTATATAACATGCTTGTAGGTAATATTATAAAATATTAGTATTCAGATATAAATATCCCTAGACTAATGCGTCTGCAGTATTCACATTTGTACATTCATACAAATAAACATGTATACAAAATTTACAGTTCTGTAACGGCGGGCTAATACACCCATATAATATGCTACTGCCCGTAAATTGGTAAATCTTAAGTTTTACAGTAAATCCTAAGATTTACCAACATTAAAAGTTGGTAAATCTTAGGATTTACAGGAAAATCTTAAGATATATCGTAGTACGGGCTCTTACAGTAATATATACACCGTTTATAATATTATTTATTGTAAGCACTGTATTGGACGTCCGCGGCCACAACACTGTTTAAATAGAATAATATGTAGGTAATATATTAGAATTAAAATAATATCACTTCTTGTCACTGAAGAAATTTGTTTTATTTCAAATAATAAATTATACAATTTGTCCAAAGAAACGGTCCCTAGTTCAATGACATTTTTTTCAAACTTTCTTCAGGTAGGTAGGAACCATAATATTGAGAAAAAAAATGCGAATAAAAAAGTTCAAATTAGCAAGACGTTTCACGTTAAAAAAAAATCTTAACTTAAATATTAAAAAGGTCACCATATTGAAACAGAGACGAAACTTTCAAACAAATGTACAGACAGACTAAATGCCGGCCGGCGTAGCGCAGCGGTAAGGCGCTTGACTCGCATACCGAAGGTCGCGGGATCGAATCCCGGCGTGGCAAATAAATTTTATTTGATTATAATGTATTATTTCACAATTTATTCATTAAAAATAATATATAGTATATTTGCGGCATGTTCCAGAGTGGAAGATACTCCCTGTATCGCCCCGGTGTAAGACCACCATTCAGAATTGAAACGTTGCTTGAAATGGCATTAGCCGTGTTTGGTAACCAGATCTGAATAGCCAGGTACTTCCCCACCTTCTTCTTCCCTATCTCCTTCCCCTCCCCACTACCCTCAGCCTCACAAAATACCCCAATTGGGGATGCCATAGTCTCACTGGCTTCAGACGGGAGCAGTTGGGACTCTTGTGCGGTATTCATATAAAAAAAAATAAAGAAAATGCAAAACGGTCGAGTTATAACAGGACTTTGCTATGCTCAGTCATGGGATCTGTAGTCAGGCTGAGCTCCTTTCTCATTGTTTTAAGCAAAATTTTCAGATAAACTTAGGATGCCCTTCACTAGAAAGAATGTGCAAAGCAAAACAAGTTATAATGTTACAATTTCATTGTAACTGTGTCCCAGTCGATTCTCAAACATTGAACAGGATTAAGGATGTCCGAAACGTTGGCTCAAGATGGAGGATTAATTTATTATAACACGACCCTACCCACCAAAACTCAAACCATATACCATACCTAATCCTTAGAATACAATATGTATTTCGAACGTGCACGTATCGGAAAAATAACATTTTATGAATATCGTTTCAATCGGCGCGAGATTTCTAAATGCGAATAACAAAACTAACGTAAGCTTCAGACGAAACTCTAAAATCGGAGTAAGTGCAAAGCAATGGACCGAATTTCAATCGTGGTAAAATCTCCGGAGTTCTCTCGACAATAAAGCGGGCTCTAACGAAGCAACGGCTTCGATGTCGATCATTCCCGCGCTGTAAAAATATTCCCAGGGCGAATAGTATGGTTGTAGCGATGTACGTGGGAAGAGAGGCTTTTTAAATTCTAAACAAACGTAGAAGCTGCACACGTAGAGTATTGTAGAGGACAAAGGGTGCCGAGATACGGAGATAGTGGAATCCCACCGCAGTCTGAGAGGAAGATTTGGATTATAGGAATATGGAAGATGCCGCATCAACATATGAAAATAATAGACTTAAAATAAATTATACATACGTTTGGCCAACGTTTGCGGTACAATCTGTGTACGCAATTTGAAAAATGCCATAAATTTATTTTAAATGCAGTATTGAATCAGACATAAAATTAGTATTGTTCCTGATGACGTAGGTACCCCTAACATAACGTTCGTGATAATTAGAGTACGCATACGTACGCATTAGAAATACCTAAATGAGAATATTTTTTCCACGACAAAACATATTGAAACTTGAAATCAAGGTAAAAACGATAATTTCCTTGTTATTTATTATAATAAGTGTGATAATAATTTAAACAATAAGTGTATAGCGTGAAACTGTGAAACGGAATCATTATATAATTTTTAAAGTTTTATATTCTATGTTTGACTAAACTGGGACTTAGCCAAAAATAGATGATGCACCCTTGAGGTGATTTTCAGAAAAACGGCGCTTTACGAATTATCCAGTTATTATATCGTAGGTACAATGAACCTGCGGGACGAATGATAACTGATGACTTTCACGTAGGAAGCAGGGTGGTAAACAGGAAAATAGTACACCCTTGGGCAAAAAGAGCTGACGGGAGACACTAGGAGACCAGCAGTAGTGTAGTTGTCTCCTAGAACTGGTGAGGACTCTTCTGGTAAAAAAAAAATACAGTTTTGGTAGCGTGTAGGTTTGTTACATGTGTGGTAGAGACGCACGCATGCAACAAAGCGAGAAGGAAATTGATTTAACCCGACAAAATTGTGGTAATATCGGTAGCCGGGCAAAACCACCGGCAAGACAGGGCAATACACCGACAAGAGTACAATACACGACAATCTTGCCCGAAAATACAGAAATCTTAACGGCAATACCTTGCCACTGGAGGTTATCTACCGCATACCCGCCCCGGTATAAGTAACTTATGGTTACTCCTTCAGGGCTCTCACAAGGAAGCTAATTTTTTTATTTGAACGTCTCTACATTTAATTGAACAAAACTAGACCCCCAATGTCCCCGCATACGGTGTTAACGAGCAGTATGCAAGTGCTTTATATGTATAGGTTAGTATTAAATAATGAAATAAATATATACATTACCTCTTTCTTTGGGGAAAAGCAGAGGGGAAAAATAAAATTTTCAAGTGTAGGCGGTAAGCCTACCCTGCCAGTTTATTGTACATAAAAGATATCACTCAATTTTAATGGGGTTGCTGGTAGGGAGCGAGTGTGTCACAGATACACCCGGCAGTCCTGTTGAGAGGTGCATGTTTTCAGGAAAGCCAAGCTTGAGATTAGTTTCCGCGCCCCTAAGTCGACTTCCCGGTGATGCATTGACGACACGGCTATTTGGAAGTGGGTGACGGAACGCCCAAAGACTCTAGGAAGGACAGCGTCGGGTTATCGGAGGCAGGGCGGAGGGTCCCCTTACTCGCGCAAGACACCCTTACGACCCACACCTCTCCCCAGGGGAGGCGCGGACGATCCATGAGACAGCGCTCCGGGTCGGCTTCTCTCCAGTGTCCGCATGCAGGGACGGGGTCACAATCCACCCCAATAGTAGGGATATGGACGAGACACAAACGCTGGTTCAGCTTTCGTCTCTGAGACGTTACTATAGAATTTTTCCGCTGCAATGTTAACCGGGTACCCAATAAAAAAATTACAAAACCAATAAAAATCAAGTACACAAAACTAAGAAAACTAATTTAAATATAATAAAAGAAACGGTAAGAAAGGAAACCATAAGTGGCCACTGTGGCCTACCTAAGATACCTTGCCAGTAAGAAATTGGTATAAAAACTTGCTCGTTTATCAAAGCCTCAAGGTTTGTAGCATGATAATAAATAAAGAAACGATTCTTAGAGCCGCCTAAGGAGGGGAAAAGACAAGTAAAATTGAGTAATATGTATCAAATGGTAAAGAAAACGGGGCTCCGATGAAAGCTTTCCCTTAGATAACGAGAAATATTTGCTTTCACGAAAGATCTTCTCCTGTACACAATGCAACACGCCATAAGTTCTTTGATCATGAGTGGAAGCTTAATAAAACCGAAAATTTCGATAGCTTTCCTTGCAATAGGAAGCGAAGCGACGAGGGTACGTTTGTACATTTGCGTATTCCCTCCGAGCTTATTGAAAATCCACGCGGTGTATTGTAGGCGGAGTGCCTCCATTAACCAAGAAACGGCGCAGATATCCTAACGATAAAATATTATGTAAAGTAGATTATACCAAGCATTCTGTAGAGCTGCAAATATATTACATACTCGTATAAGCAATACTGTAGCATTGACTCGAAGTCGATGGCAGTGATCGCGAAAGAATTCAGATTGCTTTCCAATTTGATCGTTAGATAGAATCCTATTTTCAGTCTTCCGTTGGTAAAATAAAAATTATTACATCCATGATTTGATTTGATTTTAGTTGATCAACTCGACACATTGAAAGCATGTTGACGAGTGTGAAACTTCTTTCAATAAAGTTGACCGAGTTTTTTCGAACAATTTTTGTCATTCAATAAAAGTTGATCAACTAAAATTGAAACGTCTGAAACCGCTGTAACCTTGAATAGTATTTAAATGAAGTTTGTAAACAAAAGCTTATGCAGATTAAATGGGATGTGTGAAAAATCAAAACAGTATTATCGTAAAAACGTCAACATAGAAAGGTCACATAGGAGAACATCTGTTGATGTTGAATTTGTGTTGCAAGTATCTGTGACATATAATGATATAATTTTTGTTCATTGAATGTTTTTGATGGCTCATGTATGTGTTTGATGTTTGAGGAAGGCTATCATAGACTTGTATATGGTCTTGTCATGACATTTATTTTTTCTGACTATGAGCAGATTTTGTGTAAATTCCTACATGTTTTTTGGTGATGACATAGCACTATTCTAATATTATGCAGTGGTTTACTCTCAGTATCGCCCAGGTGAAAGACCACCATTCAGAATAGAAACGTTGCTTGATATGGCCTTAATCGTGTTCGGTGACGAGATCTCAACTTCCTCACCTTCCTCCTCCCCATCTCTTTCCCCTTCCCACTACCTTCAGCCTCACAACATACCACAACGATGCTAAAGTCCTACTGGCTCCATATGGTTGGATTCCATTATATTTTTTAAGAAGCCTAATGAGTAAAAAGAAACAATTTGTAATTATTCTGCTACATCTCTTCTGAAAAGTAAGAACCAACATGATGTAGGTTTCATGAATTTTCCAAAATATCTATTATCGTATATTTTATTATTGAAAAAACTTACACAAAGTAAGCACACTAAATATCAGACTTCTTTTTATGGGTTTTTTTTAAGTCGCGGGTCTACGTCAACAAGCCTCAGACTCTTGAAGCCCTTAAGGAGAATATTCGCCAGGAATGCGAGAACCTGTCGCCCGAAACTCTGGCAAGAGTGATGGAAAATGCCATAAAACGGGCCCGTATAGTCATCAACTCTGGTGGCGGCCACTTGGCCGATATCATTTTCTCAACTTGATGGAAAAAAATCTAATGGATTAAATAAACAAATTTCACAAGCAGAACCAAAGTTTTTCATTAAAAAAAAATTACAGCAAAAGAACATCGGATGATTACATTTGCCCCACCCTGTACATGGAAAAACAGCTACTAACATTAGTAGCTACCAACAAAGGAATCGGCAAAAAATAAACACGCAACGCATTGATTCACTGTCAAGGATAATAAAATGAAAGAATGGTAATGTGACAGTAAAGAGTGGCAGTATACAAAATAAAATGAGAGATGTTTATGTATTACGCTCGGCCTCAGAAAGTATATTTCACATTTCCATCACTTTCGAAGATTTCCAGAGAAGTTTTTGGAATATTGTTAATAGTTTACAGCGGAATTGCTGATAACTTTACCGAAATTCTAATTTGATCACGTAAAATATAAGAAAATATTATAAAATATAAGAAAATATTAAGGACCTCTCGGAAAAAACTTACTAGTATATTAAAACATCTTCATTGAAGTTTCTGAAAAAATAATGAAGTTGTATCACAGAAGTAGTTGAAAAATTATCTACATTGTTTATATTTGGTTCCATGTCAACTCAGAATGAAAAAAACTCATAATAACTAAGAAACACCTCAGAAATGTTATTAAAAGCTATGAAAATATAATTTTAAAATAGCCGGTAACCCTAACCTAACTTAACCTATTTAACCAATGTTTTTATAATTTTTTATTATCACTCTTAATGACCTTTCTGAGATGCTTCCGAGTTGGTTTCACTCTTAGTTGTCTGGTCACCTTATATTAATATTTAACATAAATGTATCTTCTTTAAATAACGTAAGAGTTAAAGTACAGTAATTAAATTTTAAAACAAAAAAAACTACATCTATTGTTTCTTATGGCAACTGAAGAAATAATAAATTGTATAAATTTTATCAAACCTATCAATGAACACCCCCACCCCCGCCCACCCCCCTAGAACAGAATAAAGCTCGTGCAACGCCGGGGACTTCAGCTAGTATGTATATATAAATAAAAAAAACGTTAGTGCTTTGAACAGGGCAACAACAAAAATCAATGGAAATAAAGGGACTTCCTCGCCGCATGCGCACTTCAAATAATAATTACAAAACACGAGAGACTCGCGGAAATTCGTAAAAAGATGGGTCCTTAATTATTTTTAAAGCAAACACAATTAAGCGGCAAAAGGTCAACCGTTAGCGGCGGGAAAGTGAAAAGCTTTATTATAATATATTATATTTAATTGAACGGTCCTTGTGGAAAGCGCCCGAAACAGGATACTTTATTCCAAATAAAGGATAACTAACTATTCGGAAGGTTAATGTGAAAAGGAAAATTTGGCATTTTCTGGGAAGTGGTGAATAATGAGATGTTTAATATGAGAAGGGAATAATCCTCACCGGTGTGTTTCATTTCTTTGACGAAAAATAGAAATCTCGTCAAATGAAATAAGTTTCAAAGTGGAGTAAGAATTATCGACAAAAATGTTTTTAACTGGTCAGTTCACCCAGTGGTCAAAGGCATCAGCCACCTAGGAAGAAGGCCGACTAGATTACAGAGAGTCCGTTCCATCGAGCGACGACAGTTCGCTAATGGCGACGATTGTTGTTGATACTCGTTGTTACTGCTGATTTGTGCGCTGTTTACCACAAGTATATTTAATAAACAGAGTGATTAGACTATTTTAAACAGCGAAGTTTACTTAAAGACAGCACATAACTAGGCGGTCGCGCTCCCAGGCCCTTTTAATTTTTTTTTATATGAATACCGCACAAGAGTCCCAACTGCTCCAGTGAGCCTATGGCATCCCCAATTGGGGTATGTTGTGAGGCTGAAGGTAGTGGGGAGGAGAAGGAGATAGGGAAGAGGAAGGTGAGGAAGTACCTGGCTATTCAGAACAGGTCACCAAACATGGCTAATGCCATTTCAAGTAACGTTTCAATTCTGAATGGTGGTCTTACACCAGGGCGATGCTGAGAGTATCTTCCACTCTAGTTGGTCTTGCCCAGGCGTCGGGGGTTCAATCCTCTGATATTTAAGTCCCCCATCATTGCACAAGCAACATTTTGAAGGGTATAATTACAGAAGAAGTAAAATTCAATTATTCAAATTGACAGGTTTTATTCGTAACGGTTCCATGACAACTCAGAATCAACTCAACTCAACACCTATTTGAGAGGTCATTAAAATATACGATTTTTTTTAAATAGCCCATATCCCAACCTAACCTGAAAATTATTTTTTTATCCAGTCTATTATTTTTTTTGCATCACTTTTAATGACTTTTCAAAGGAGGTGTTGACTTGCGTTCATTCGTTCAGTTATCCGAACACCATTATTTTTTATTTAAAAACAAATAATACCAATTCAGGAGTTAAAACTTTAGATATAATTTTCAAGGTTGAAAACAGCTAAACTAGATAGTTCCAAAACAAACTTTGGGGTTTAACTGCCACCAGAGAACACCACTTTTAGCCAAACACATTTTTCAAATAGCCATCAAATTATCGGATAGAAGAAAGGTACATAACCTTGAAAAAAATTAATAGAAAAGTATAATTAGTATTATTAATACCTAATGGATGAAGGCGATATTTTTGAAAGACCTCTTGAGGTCATCATGATGAGTCAAAGTCGTTGATGTACGGAGCAATTAAGATATTTGGGGAATTGGCAAAGGAAATAAAAATTGAAGAAATTAAACATAAATTACAAAGTGCGATCAATTAAAATTTAAAAAAAATGTTTTTTTTTATTATATGTGTTAACATAACGTGTTTTACATATTAAACAAGAGATAAACAACAATTATCGTGGAATAAATGGTTGTTTATCAGTTGTATAAAATTTAAAACAACTTATTTGTGGGGTATACATACGTACGTATAAGGTTTGTATTAGGATATAGGCACATATTAAAAAAACACAAATAAATAAATAAATCTTCTCATATTACCAAAATACGACAAAACTTTGCACAAATAACGTCGCATTGGCGAAGGATAATAAAAACTGCATTTTCCAATAGCGAACAGAAAAATGAGATTAACATTGAGACAAACGAACTTTTGATTTTATTACTTATTGTCATCAATTTAATTTGTTTTACGTATTTAACCTCTTAAGTAAATTTGACCCATATATGGGTCAAACAACTATTTGACATACAGTAAATTTGACTCGTATATGGGTCAGCTCATCTGGTCTCATAAAAGTCGTTTAATCTGCCTTACTATAATGACGAGATATATGATTTAAAAAGTGATAGAAAGAGACAACCCTACACTACGATTTGAGATCCATAGATATCCGGAAAAAAGATAAAATTATTCGTATTTATGACGTCATACGTTCACCAAAATTTTAGGTGAAACTTTATTATGCTTGCATTCAAAATTTTAATATTTCAAATATAACAAGCTTACTTCTTATAACACAATTTGAAAGCGTATATTGACTATTAAGAAATGAGTTCCTTTTTACGTTATCGGTTATTTAAGTTCAGTTTTTAAAGGAAACAATGCAAGGTGAGTCACTTTTAAAACTTTTTAATGTTTGCATTCAAAATATCAATATTTAAAAAATAAACTGCTTACTTCTAATGATACAATTTGAAAGCTTATTTAATCACCTTTCAAAAAGAGTTTTTAGTTTTTGGATACGTTCAGAAATATTCAAATTATATTGATTTTATTGAAATGCGGAAATTCTCAAGAAATCGCCGGCATTTGACAGAATTTTTATGAGCAGTATCAATAATACAGCTCAAACCCTGAAGGGTTTTAATAATATTAATATTTAATGGTGCTCCAGATTTTATGTCCAGGTTAAATCTTTCCCAAATACAAGACTAAACCCTTCCACACACTTTTCCACAAATGATTATCTGGTAAATCCACGCAATGTAAATGTACTATATAAGTATAATAAATAGAAAACAATACAAGAACAAAACGTCAATCCACCAGAAACATAATGGGAAAATAATTCACCGAATCCAGATATTTTCATATCAGAGGGTTCGGCTCTGATGAAATCCTAAGTGGACCGATAAATCCTACAATATAATAATAATAATATTTGGAAAACAAACAGCTTTACAAAGATACATAAAAAGAAATATTGCTAAAATAAAACAGTAAGCCTAAAAACATGTTTTCGCTGATATAAATATTTAAAAAATCTTTCGTAATCCTACATGTATTAAAAATAACTGACTTTTGCATTTATATATATAAATTCTTTGACAAATCTAATACGCCTAAATTTCGAATGAGAGAGCTAGGTATAATGCCAGTAGCCGAAATAACAAATGGTAATATTTTTATAGTCTGAGAATGCCAAATTCTTTTAATCTCATTTCCTAAATCTGTATATTTTCTTATTTTTTTCAGAAACAGTTTTCTGAATATTACAGGAATTTGGAATAGCGATATCATTGATGTAAGTTATTTTTTTAATTTTGTCGTGTAAAACTATATCGGGTCTATTATGACTAATTGTTCTGTCTTTTAGTATTGTTTTATCGTAATAAATTGTATAAAATACATTTTCTAAAAATGAATTTGGTTCATATTCATAATATGGTACATTACGGCAGTCAATCAAGTTATGTTTAATTATCAAACTTTGGTGAATTATTTTTAAAACTTGATTGTGCCTAAATGTATACTCGGACGGCGCTCATACAGAACATCCCGATATAATATGTTCTATAGTTTCCGGAAACGCCAAACATTTTCTACAAAAATCATCAATTTGATTTGTATCTTTGATGATATGCTTCCTATAATTTTTAGAAGATTATTATTTCACTGTTTAATTATTATTAAGTTCTGCCGTTTAATTTTATTATTATGCGTGACACCTTCCGAAGGCATTATCAAAATGGCGATAAGCCATTATATTATAAGCTATTTATATTATTTCTATAAAGGTAGGTACTTATAATGAAAATCTTTTTATTTAATTATTAAATAAACTGTGCATAACGTGGGTTATTCCCACCTGCCTTTTTAACGTCGACATCAATCCCCCAGTTAGGGTAGATATTTCGGTACCCGAAGAAAGAACCGTAATAGATTTGAATAAATTTATTGTAGTCTGAAAGGGATTTATCAAAATAAATCAAAATATTTTTTGTTTTACGAGCGAAGAGGAAGGAAAAGATGTATATTATTAAAATACGGTACAAGAGCCTTCTTCCTTAGTAAACAAGATATTTCTGAATCTACAAACGAAAAGTTGAACCTTATTCATGAAATATGAAATCATTATCACTGGGTATAAAATATCTAAAGTTGGTTGTCAAAGGAATCGATTGAGTCATTATTAGAATTTCAGAGGATTATAACTAAAATATTTCAAACAATCCACGATTTTGAATGTACCCATATCCCGTCAAAACGACGATTACGGCCTTCGAAAGTATTTTATTTCAACAGGAATTATGGGGATACTTAAGTTTACCTGGTAGAAAACTTAAAGATATGAAAAAAAATGTACAAATTCTGATTTTATTTCATCTTTCTTTTTATTTTTTTTTGAAAAATTTTGATACAATACATATTATAATAGATTCATAAAATAATGAAAAGTATTTAAAAAAAGCTTAATACAATAAATGTATGAACAAAAAATCTCACCAAGATATTATACTCACTTTATATGACCAGATTGTAATGAATCACTTGAATACTTAAATCTGGTGTCACGTCTACTTTGGGCCTCCCCGGCCTCTTCTTCCTTCAACTTCCACGACATTTTCCGAACACCAGTAGTGCTTTTTAGTACCGATTAAAAAGGGAACTATATTTAACATTCTAAAACACATATAAATATTTTTTGACAATAGCGCCACGGGAGGCACTGAGGAAAGAAATTCCCTCAGGGCCTATGTCATATTTGTGGGTTCTGTGTGGATGGCTTTTTTAGGAAAAGAAAGGAGAGGAAGTTCTAGGAAGGAAAAGGGTACGAGGGGTGGCTAGGAATCTAGGGGTCAATGTGACCAGAAAGGTAAGAAGTATGAATCCATCCCTCCCACTGCGGTGCAAGGCGATGGATCGAGAGAGTGCGGCTGAACAGGTCTAGATTATATCTGTCTCAACAGTGTGTCAGAGATCCGCCACGCAGCAGGCGAGCAAACGCATTCGCCACCAATACCTAGACAAACCTCACCTCAAGATTATCGTTAGTTGTGGAAGTCATTATATTATATTCTCCATAACCTCATTTCTCCATTCATGCGATCTGAATGTTCTAACCATCTACGCGTCCTTTTCTTAATCTTGATCATTGGACTAATACCTGATAAGAGTAATAAATATTGTTTGTAATACGGTTGTAGATACATGGGTTTACCTTACATAATACTCGAGGTAATTTAAAATACTGTGCGAATTTATTAAAGCATGAACCATTTTCCACAAAATAAAATTTATTTTTTTAGGTCTCGTTCAAAAATATTATTTTCATATTTAAAAATATACCGTTATATTGAAAAACACGCCAATATAAAGGAGCCGTGTTCGCATCAGCAGCGTTCCTTAATAGGTTCATGAAAAATATGTGGGTGGTTAAATTTCAATAAAAAGTCTACTCTACACACGAGCTATTTTATGAAATTTGCAATATTGAGAAACGGAGCGAACGCTGAAAGCGATAGGGTGTCTATTTTGGAATTAATGAAACCCGCCCATTTTTCACTGTGAATAAAGTGTAGTACTTATAAATACGTATAAAATAATCATATTTGGGATAGAAAATAATAACACGAAATTTTTTTTCAGCATTTAGAGACCAGTACATCAACCTTACTAACCATCACATCGTTTCCCCGCAGGGACAGGCTGAGGGTATAGACCGCCATATTACTCTGTCTCTGCACGCAATTCTTGCTTCAATCATATCATTCGTAGATGTACTTAATCGTGGCATGACTTCCTCGGCCATCCCCGACTTCTTATACCATTATTATTATTATATTATATATTCTCCTTATACACCTTTATTCGTTCATTTTCTCTACACCCACAAATCATCTATGCGTCCCGTTCGTAATTTTACTCACTACGAAAACATCAGCATTGAATTCTTTGCGAATCTCTATATTTCTCACACCATCATACATGGTTTTACCACACATACGCCTCAGGGACCTCATTTCCGTAAAAGGTTGCACTCTTTCCGGATATCCTCATTTTTAACACAGTACACGTACAAAGTTTAACAACACATTAATGTTATTATTTATTGTCTGTATTTGAATTTAGTAATAAATTACATTAAACTCAGTATCAAAATCAACAAGCGTGAGTACGTACCTAAAACTCAGCCGTGAACTCGTTTGGTTGTGGTTTAAACTTGATAAAACTGACTAAATTAACTTTTTTATAGAAAAAAAAACACTTAACACCACTAATGATACAGTTTTCTAAAAGTTATTGTAATAGAAAGTGTTCGTGCTTTTTATTTAATAGAAAAGGTATCAATCAAGTTTGAATAAAGCGTTCAGTATTTTACTCATGATTAATAACGAAAATAATCGGGTGTTCAACCGCATGTGTCATATAACAAAGCAAACAAAAACATACGACGAAAGCCGTTCGAGATAGTATTCTCCGTTCGCGAGTATATTTAACCATCAACGGAGTAACAAAATTACTTCTTACGTGCGTCGTTTTCTGGATCCGACGTTCGTCTTCCTCGAATCCGGATTTTTTATTGTCTTCCCTCCTTCCCACAATCCATCACTCCCCTTCTCCTCCCGCCGCCCACCGTAACGGGTATCCCTAAGAGCCAGTCGACACATCTCTGGAGGCTATAATTTGCACTTAACGGTTCGATTGACGGCCACAGTTCCACATTAGATACCAGGCGCGCAGGAGGACAGGAGAAGACAAGAAGGGTACCTATTATTTTCATTGTTACTCCGCCACTGCTAGAACTGGAGGCGTTCGAACCCAACCCATTACACAACATAGTTTCCTGGTAGTGTCCTAGTGATGTTCTTTTGAACTTTATCACAAAAGAATTATGTGATGCCGTTATAAGAATTGTAACTGGTCTGAGCCAGTGGGATCTTCCCAGTTTGTAGAATGTTGTGACGATGCAGGAATGAAGAAGAGAAAGGGTAGGTTAGGAAGTACCCACCAGGATTTGTGAATCACCAAACATTGTTTGGCTTATTTTATAATATAATAACGTACAAGAGTTTTTTTAACTGCCCGGAGACAGTTTGCCCACGGTATTTTCATTTAAGGAATGTTGCAACTTTGAAGAAAGTAGAGAAGGGGAAGGAATCTGGCTATTCAAATTTGTTCAGTGAAACTAGATTTTTGTGATATCTGCTCAGAGCAAGTTTAGTCAAAGCATCCACATAAGGGGAATGCTGCGAGGCTGAAAGAATTGACTCAAATAGGATCTGAACGCTGATTTCACTGATTGTCAGGGGGATAAAATCAATATTGAAAATTAGGCATATGAAAACTCTATCTCTAGCAGTTTTGGAAGGCGAGAATTGGAGCCGCCGCCCGGGAACTATTAGATAACCAACACTTCTGACATAGTTTACCCCAAATGGTTCGCTACGTTTGGTGACTTAGCAGGGGTGTCCGGAATCATGGGGTGAGGTTTGTCCGGGTCTTGGCGGCGGATATGTTGGCCACCCTCTGCGTGGCAGACCGGATTCGGAGAGACTGGTATGTAATACGTTCCCCAAAGATGACATAGGCCCTGAAGGAATTATTTTTCTTAGAGCCTCCGGTGTAAAGCAAAATTTTAAAAAAGTTAGAAGGATTATCGACTTTGTTTTACCACTAGAAAATGTATTAAACTTTTAATAACACCAGAGAAAAGAGTTTCGTCATAAAATGAGAATCCTACAGATCGTTAGATGGCATTAAGTGATGTGAAATGTTGGTGGAAACACAGTTGCCAATAAGGTATAACCCTTAAAGTCTATCTGTCCGGTTTTCGGAACGACTCATATATTATGTCACATAGAAATCGGCGTGCCTCCCTTACTACCATAGTGAGAAACATAATTTAAACGGTGTTAGAAAGAGAAAGTACCACGCTTTATAATCGAACATAAAAAATAACCCCAAAAGCAGTAAGTAGACCTTTATGAAACCAAAGATTCGAATTGCAATTTCAAATAAATTTACGAAACTTTGGAAATTTTTACATGGAACGACAAAAAAGTGAGATGAGAATAATGTTTGTAATACATCTAATGTGTATGTATTTTTTTTTCGTTATCAGTAATTTTTATTAAAAAAACCGTAAGGTGAGCCGTTTTTTTATTTTTTAGTTGCTTTGTAACATTTTTATATTTCAAAAAATATAGGTTTACTTCGATTTATGAAATTTGAAAGGGTATTTGATCACCTCCTAAAAAATATTTTTAATTTTTCGGATAAGTTCAAAAATTTTCCGTTTATATGAATTTTATTGAAAAGCAGAAATATTTTAACCCTCTGACAAAATATCATCGAGGCCTGAGGAGTTAAAGGGTTTAAGGGTTAACGGTTTTCGAGAAGGCGTCTAGTTAAAGTGTGACGTTCGGGCGCAATTGCATTTGAGAGGATTTTCCGTACAATAGTAAAAGAAAAGCGCAACGCTCGTGCAGGTATATAATATTACGTACGAGTATATGTGTATTATGAATGGAATTATGCTTGTGTGCATGTATATATTTATGTATGTTTTTAGTTTACGTTGAGGATTATAAGTTGGTAAAGAGCGTTCAAGGAATTAATGACATCAACTTACTCATATACTTAGAGATTTGTAAATAATGCAAGGCTGACGTAAGCCTAATGAATAAGAAAGGAACGCTAAGATGGTTTCCTCATGTAGAGCGAATAAACGAAGAAAGGAGTGTAACAAACGGATTGCAATCTTTAGAGAACATGCCTCGGATGTGAACGCCACCTACCGGAATTTCAATGGAAGATGCTCCGAGGAACTAGCATCATTGATTCTTTCGGTGCCGGTTCACAAACTAACATTTGTATACAGTATACGTTTGTCACCTGAGAACAATACGAATCGTAGAATCCCCAAAGATGACGTAGGCCCTGAGGGAAATTATTTTCCTCAGGGTCTCCTGTGCGGAGTTAATTTAAATATCTGGATAGTATTATATGAATGGTAGTAGAAGTCGGGGAAACCCGAGAAAGACATGGCCCGACCAAACAAAATAAATATTTAAGTCGGCCCCAAGGGTCAGAATAAAAAACGGATACCTACATATGGGAAGATGTATGAATGTGAATGAACCAATGAGTGTATACCAACACAAAGTAGTATGCCGTAATACATATCCGTTATATATATCCGTTACCCCTATGGAGAAACGGTGCGATGGTTATTTAGTAATTATTAGTAATTGTTTACAACAATTTTTTAACAAAGAGATAGAGATATAACAAATACATAGCGGTTTTCAATACACGATTATTGATCTATGCAAGAGGAAGAAATAGCACGGGCCGGGATCCGCAGAAGCAATGGTCATATTAAAAATAGAAACTTATAGGTGAATAATTTTAATTGCAGATGTCGCCTGTATTTTTTTGATGATCAAGTACTGTTCCGTATGTCTGTGTGCATGTAAAATATGTGTGAGTATGTATGTACAGATGTACATGGTTGAAGTGTAGGTAGGTACATGGCTTTGAGGTGAGGGAAGATAAAATAAGGCGGAAAGGCGCGATATAAATAAAGTTCAGCGCGGGAAAGCCATTAAAATCGTGGCCATGCTTCAGCGGTGATACTCCGGCCATTTCTGCCATACTTAAATTAACTTTACAGACCTCTAGTTCCAAGCCAACGTCGAATGAAAGCAAAGAAGTAAAATTTTCCCACAGGAGAAATAAAAAAAATCTTCGGCCAGAATCTCCAGCCTTTGCTGCGTTATGATCTACGAAATCGACTATAAGAAGGAGTTTGAATTTACACCGCATAGCTTTTTATAAATAGGCATAGTATCGGATATGATTTTAGTTTTTCACGGCCAAAAGTATCGCAGTGATTAATTTTTGGGTAATCACGCAACTAAACGCCCAAAACCACTTGATTTTCACTAATTATACTGAAATATCAGCCCTAAGATGATTAACACAACACTTATGCACCTTCTTCTTTCGAAAACCCCTCCCTTCTACCTTCAACGTCACAACATATCAATTGGGGGGTTCCATGCCAACTCAGAATGAAACCAACTCAGAACTACCACAGAAAGGTCATTAAAAGCTATGAAAAAAATATTTTTAAAAAGCCGGTAACGATAATCTAACTTAACCTATTTAACCATTTTTTACCATCACTCTCAATGACCTTTCTGAGGTGGTTCTGGGTTGGTTTCATTCTGAGTCGACCGGTCACCCAAATGGAGATGCCACAGTCTCACTGGCTCCAGGCGGTTGGGAGCAATTGGGACTCATGTGTGATATACATACAAAAATAAACACACACTTCACCACAATCTATACACCTGACGATGGACTTTGCAACGCTGTCCGAAAAGTTGGCTAAATAAGGAGGAAGCGCAACATGGCATAATAACCCTGTAAAATTTTGGAATAAGGTAACTTGTAAATGAAACGCATCATTCAGGAAATTAAAAGGACTAGTGAAATTTATTGTTATATTCCCAATTACATTGTGAATATCGTTAGATCCAACTACCCACGGCAGACCAAGGATTTTATGTTGTTTATGAGGCTAAGTCGAAGGAAAGAGAATTAAAAGAACCGCAACTCGATCTTTTATAAATTATTTGCCTGGCCGAGTGGGAGTTTGCATCTAGCGACATCTATTAATAATTCTTACAATTAATTAGTTTGGTTCCCAAAAAACAATTCATTTTATCTACATATTTTGAGAGGTGTGAGTCCTAGCTAAAAACTAACCCAAAAATTTATACAAACCCAATAAATTAAATTAATCACGATAAGGCGTAGAATCTTCTTATTTACATCTATTTTTATAAAGGCGAGTGTCTTTGGCGGGCGGGTTGCTTGGATTTGATTTTTAAACATTTGATTTTTATTTATAGTTTTATTACGAGAATAATGAAAATTTGCATACTTGAACATGAACAAAGCAAGATGAAGGTCGCTGCCTGAATAAGATTTCGAAAAACTTTTCGCAAAACCTAGGAAAATCTGGGGACTTCAGTTAGTATGACGTGACGGATACTTTAAACTTTAAACGGATGTAAGATTGGGGATGCTGCGCGGAGGAATAAAAAGTTGTAAACCAAGGTTTTGATAAGAATTTTGATCACAAAAACAATAATAATGTCTTCTTCAAACTTCGCAAAATTACTTTGTGGCATCATTAATTATATAATGAATAACAGATCACTTTGTATAAACTACTATATTATAAACAATATCTACATGTTTCGATAACAATGTTATCTTCATCAGGATATGAAGATAACATTGTTATTAATTAGTATTAATTATTAAAAACAATGTTATCTTTCATCAGGATATGAAGATAACATTGTTATTATAGTGGTTTAATTAATATTAAGTTTAATTATTAATATATTAACATATTCTGATGAAGATAACATTGTTATCGAAACATGTAGATATTGTTTGTAATATAGTGGTTTATACAAAGTGATCTGTTATTCATTATACAATAATAATGATTGATTGCAGATAATTTCTTCCACATACGAATGGAAATCAGTTACGATGATAAATTTTCCAGATAGTTCAAAACATGATAACCAAAGCTTTCATGACATAATTACTACGATAAATTTGTCAATTTGAATTTTCAAAAATGATAAATTTGTCCAATCTCATGATTAAATTAATTATTAATGAGTTGCACCTGAATATGTTCCAGGCCATACATACATCAAAGCTATGTTTTTACATTATGTTTTTTTAATATAACATGTAAATTATTAAAACTCATACAAATTTCAGGTATTTTAAAGAAATAAAAAATTGAAATTAAATTATAGCGTAACCAGAGAATTGTATATAATTTACGCTAAAAAAGTAATAATGTTTTTTAAATCGGTCTCGAGAGTTTCGCTGAGATTTATATTTTTTACATTACCTCCAGGAGAAAACAACAGGAATAATTTCCCTCAGGGCCTATGCCATCTTTGCGGATGCTGTATGGAGGGTCTTTTTAGGGAAAGCAAGAATATGAAGTTCTGGGAAGGAAAAAGGTATGAGGGGTGGGTATTACCGTAGCTGTAACTCTGGTTTAATGAACTCCAGAACTGGTAAATGCTTTTAATTTCGCCATTGGAACTGATTGTAGGAACGATTCAGCCAAGCGGTAAATCAGGTACCAAAACATTTTTTTTCAATTAAAAATGCTGTATTTTAAATGAGCATTTCTTTTGTTTAAATTTTTGATAGATGTCATAATTTTTCAAGTTTACTAACGGTGTGCATTCGAAACCTAAAATTATTATCGCCTCTAAAAATAACAAATTTTGTTTTAGAAGGGCAATGATCCTGAAACAAATATTTTTGTATAAATAAATACTTTAACCTTCACAAATTCTACAACTATAATATCCCATGGTTTTTGTCTGCGCTAGTTTTTACTAAAATATACGAAAAATAATTTAAGTTAAGCTGCAAAGAATAGATAATTTTATTTCTTAAAAAAAAACTTTAAACCAAATAATTGTGTAGCCAAAGAAACTGGTTGTCGAACGGACCGCAGCAGTCACGCCACTTCCTGTCTTTCCTTTTCCACCTGAAAATAGCACTTAAGAAAACACTTCCGGAACACATAGCCGGAAGTGAGAGATCCTGAACCGAGGCATTATCATTCCGGTGGAACTCTTGCCGGGTGATGTATTAACCGCTTTCGGTGGAAACTCCGTTTCGCGAGGAAATAAATAGCCGAAATTACAACTGTCCGTCGCAGGATTATAATTTATATAAACAGATACCTACAATCTTATTTATTAACTACTAAAGAAAAAATACATTTTTTAAATTAATTCATCGTGGATTGCGAATATGTTTGTTATGGGGTAAACAATATACCTTAATATTATATTATTACTTAAATACATCACTATTCATTAGAAGTTATACTGAAACATAAATACAATTTTATTTAAGGTGAAGCTTTACTGAGTAATTCAAAGTCATGTGATTCTGGATTGAAAATTAGATCGCTTAGAAATATATTAGATTAAAACCTTTAATTAAATACTGCCAATACAACAGTTTGCATTTATAAAAAACGAGCATTTTTTGATAAGTCTTTTTATAAGCCCAGAAAAAATAAAATATCAGGCGTTTAAAAACTGCTTTAAACTTGAAAATCTACTACTTACGAACCTCTTTTCGGTTATGGTTTTATGAACAATGTGGATAATTAAATTCTTTAGAAAATGTTCGTAAAACATTTAAATGTTTGTGCCCGAGCTTCGCAAAATAAAATAAATCACATTTCGGTAGTGTTTCTTTCTTGCATAAATCAAAATTGGTGTTAAACGGGGATTTCAATGTTATCGCCATTTACGCAAGGAGCGTTATTGTTGGCCAAATTTTACATGACGTAGTGTATCTCATTAATGCTAGCGGTTGAAAAATCATGGGGTACGATTGACTTTTGGCAACATAAATTCTGAGAAATTTTGTTTCCGCAAAATGGAAAAAAAATATCACGCTTTCGAAGTAGGCAAAGAATAGAATTAATCGTCTTGCAAAATATATCATAGGTTGGTCCATTATCGCTAGTCTAGAATTTAAAAAAAATACGGTAAATTCAAACTAACTACCTGGACTCCGTAGGACTATGCTAACCAACATTTTTGATATTTTATGAGAAATTAGAAATACGGAGGCCTGACTATTTAAATATGGTCACCAAACCATTTCAAGCAATGTTAGCACCAACGTTGGCCAATGTGACCACTTGTATTGATTAACGGCAGAACGAGCTGTAGACATATTAAAATGAAGAAAATGTAATAATTTTTTTTGTATCACAATAATATAGTATTTAATCAATATATATTATATATAAAAGAAAGTTTACTACAATGTGCGTACCGCTTTAACTCAGAAACGAGTCCCGGTATGATCAAGGGAGTTATACGGTGTGGTAGCCCTCTATCCCCTATCCATGAAGAAGGCGTGCTTTAGAAGATATAAGGTATGAAAGTTTCGCCCTCTAAAAATTTCTAGAAGAGTCCAGAATATTCAAAAGTATTCGAGAGCATTCCACAACATTCCAGAACATCCTGGAACATTCTGGAATGTAGTGGAAGGTTCGGGAACATCCCGGGACATCCCGATCATTGTGGAACATCTGATCGAGTGTTGTGGAATGTTCTGGAACATTGCGGACCATTCGAAGCCTTTTTTGTATGGGTGGGGCCACCCATTGGTAGAGGTATATAAAGCAAGATCCGTCGTGGGTTCGAACGTCAGTTCAATCTCACATCAACTCTCTGAGCGAAGCCTACTCCCCAGCTGGTATATAATAATATTGCGATATAAATTATGACATACAAAAATAATAATTGCCCTTTCCCATTAATAATAGAAGTAAAAGTCAAATAAATATGGTATAATGGCGATACGCAGCCCTTCACAAAAAGTTTGTGCGTTTTTCACAGCAAGAATAAGCGAAATCTTAGTTTGAATTTCTGAAAGGCAATAAAAAGGGATTTACGATTCTTCTACGAAACTTCTCGGAACGGTACAGACAAGAGTGAAGATATATTTGGAAATTTAAGAAGATTGACGTAAATAGAACTGTCAAGAATAGAACCGCCGTTCTGCGAAGATGAAATAAAATATTTAGAGAAAATCATAATAAAGATGTGTGGATTTGAACGAAATGGATAACCGTTTTTCTTAAAACAAAATTACAGCGATACTCTAAAAATATTAGTCACAAAAAATAACAACAACAAAAAAATACAAAGGTAAAAAGATAATGTATACAGATTTAATTTGTTTTACAGATTTTCCTGTGAAAGTACCTACAGCTGAAAAGCAGTCAATAGCGAAAATAGAAAACATCTTACAAATTATGTTACGCAGGTTATATTATTACGTGTATCACATCTAAAGTTATCCTTATATACTTGTTATATTGTCATACTTACATACTATAACTAAATAAATTTAAAATATGTGAGGGTCCAATAAGGCGTGAATAAATTTATAAATAAAACAAGGAAAACAGTTTCAAATCAAAAGAAACCATTTTCTAAACAATGTAAAATTGTTTTGGAAAATTTCAATGGAAATAATCTAAAAACGCGGGAAACGACGAAGGAAAATGTTCCAAAAACAAAAGAAATCATTTCAATACAAGAAAAAATAATTTTAACTAGGAAACCGTAAAGCCGTCGAAAATACCGAAAGGCCAAAACCTTACCAAAACAAAAGAAAATCGTTTTAAATTTTAATAAATTTCAATGGAAAACTTAAAAAAAAACAAAGGAAACTATATCAAGCGAGGATAGCAGTGTTTCGAACAATTTTTTCAAACACACGAAGGGAAATCGTTCGAAAATAAGGAACACCCTTAAAAAAATAGAAACCGCAGAAAATATCATAAAGGCTTCAGTGGAAAAAACCTTTTTATAAAACTGATACTCTTTAAAACAGTAGCGGCCCGGCTATCCAGCGATCACTCACCTCCGAGGGTTCTTCTGCCGGTGGCTTAAGTGTGCATTAAGTCGACCTTGAGTCCACTTCAAGTCGAGAAAGCGCTTTGTCACTAAAATTACCCCCGCCACCGAGCTAGCCGTGACACCTGGCGATAGATTTAGCTCTCGTTGAAACTGAATTGATGAGGCCTGAAGGCGGAACGTGGCATGTGGAGGTAGAGATAAAATGTTATGTGACTGAATATTAGATTATATTATTCTGTGGCAAAAACATGTAAAAATAAGGGAGATTAACGAAATTCAGTGAAGATTTGGATTATTCGGCTTTAGCAAACTTTAGCACAACTGTCCGTAGTCAGTGGAAGTATGGCATCCCCAATAGGGAGTATTTAACGAGGTTAAAGGGAGTGGGGAAGGGAAGAAGATGGGGAAAATCAAGATTCAGATCTAGTCATCAAACATGGCATATTGCGCAAACCGCCAGTACTAACGAGGGCACGGATTCTCACAAGGACGTTGTGACAAAAACGGTCACTACACTCAGATCTATGGAAAGAGGCATGGGTACTAGTTATATCCTCTCGATTTAGAAAGACGAATCGGGAAATGAAAAGACTTATTAAGGACTAGCGAGAGCCCGGCGTACGTTGAGATGCCACTCCAGGAAACCAAGTGTTTGTGATTTATTTCTCTCTATTGAAGTGCGTTTGCATACTGACGATAAACTATATGTAATACACACACTTGTCATACAACTCGCCCGACACTTAGTGTGATTTTATATATATTTCATATAGCCAGAGCTCACCATTTTACATAGAAACCATCGCGGGCGGGCATGCGCACAAGAACTCACAAAAGATTCATCGCAATCGGATGAATGGTATAGGAAATAATTTCATAACGCCAAAGCTCACATAGAAACCTTCCTGGGTATGCGCACAACAAATCACAACAATCAAATGGTTTAGGAACGCATAAGGAACAAACAAAGAAACATTCATTTTTATATATATACATAAAGATTAAAAGCATCATAAATAAATACCTGCAGTTGACCGCGGCCACCGAAGTATCATTAGAGGCATTTTCATTTAATTTTATTTTTCGTACAATAATATTATGTATTTTATATGAAAATGAAATTGTGGGCTTCACTGGGAACTTCTTCTTTGCCCATGCTGCAGCTTCCATTTTACAATTTATATATGTTGATACGCCTTACTTAACCAATAGGTCGAATAGGTTCAGATTAGTGATTGGGATCACCTTTAATGGAAATATATAATTCGAAATTGTTGATTGGAATCAATCGGTGGCCGACTTCCCTCATTTCTTAACGCAATATGAATCATATACGACGTTAAAACGCCATGCCCCACCCTTAAATACGTCTTACATATTGTTGTGTCAATCGATTAAAGATAATATCAAGGGGAAAATCTGGTACAACCCATAGAAAAACATTTGTAAAAAATCTTGTTTATTTTACGCTTTTTATAACGATTTCCTTAATTGACGAAAAATATTGAATTCAATTCACTGAACTGTAGCGAACATTCTAGATGAAACGGCCACCGGGGCTTTTATTCATTTTCAATAACGGGATCGAAAGAAAGGCCAAATCGATATTTATCATTTTTTTAAAGAAAAACTATCCACCCGATCTGCGTTTACGGGCCGGAAGAAATAGCCTCATTACTTGGTATAACGAGACGGAAAAGTTTACTAGCCACTTTTCTCAATTATTGAGAAGACGGAAGAATCGGGAGATGGCGGTCCACTACGGAGGTTGCTCACAACTAACGGGACTCTCGAGACGAAGCTCGAAGACGTCGTTACTATAGTTATTACGTCTAGTTGAGGCTAAACTGTAACCCGCTGTTGTCAGATTTTGAAATGAATTCGAGGCGAACAGAAAATCAATTTAAACAGCTTGCAGCATTATGATCCTAACAGATTTATCTCCAGTTTTGAATAGGATCTACAATATTTCTTTTCTGTTAAAACCTATCGAGGCACTCTCAAGGAACGGTGTGGGAATGATTTTTTTTTCAGCTGATAACAAGCAATTTTTTGCAGTGTAAAAGTATTAGAAAACTCTAATAAAGCAGCAATAAAGAATGCTGTTTAGAGAAGCTTTTAAAAGTATATGATCAAACTAAGATAACCAACCTACTTTGATATGAAAAGGGTAGTTATTAATTGAATAGATGTGTTGAAACCGGTAACAGATAAATAAAAATTAAGTAACAAATGTACATCTTTACCAAGTATAAAATGAAGTTGCTTACGCTGTATGTGCGCTTAGATCTTTTAAACTACGCAGCGGATTTTCAGGCGGTTTTCACCAATAGATAGAGTGGATCATGAAGGTTTTTAGGTATATAATTTGTCAAGGTTTTGTGTAAATTGGTTGAAATACATAACATATCTAGCCAAGCGGCAGCGGGCAGCGTGGTATGGATTTGATTTCACGGATGGCGTTGGTTACAAAGGTATCGTTAGCCACAGCAATGTGTGGCCGGGTCTACTAGTGTGAAATAAAACTCAAAACAAAATGTCTAGAAATTGTTACATAGTTAATCCGTCTAATCACAGGAGACCCAAGTTGTCCCAAAACATCATATGCCGTTACAATAACAGGAGACCCAGATTGACGTGCATTATTAAAAGTTAGATATCTCTCTTCCTGTCATGCGAACATTTGTGGTTTTTTTTATGTTAGCAACCGAAATAAATAATGCTTCTAATTGTCTTAGAAATATACGAGCTGCGTTATTCAGATATTTTACAAATCCGATCATAAGTGACGATTTTATTTTGCCCCAATTTGTGACGTAACCAACACTTTTAAAATAAAATTATATGCATTTTTATTACAAATTTTTCTAAGAAAAGGAATCAGTTTTTAAAATTTTAAGTTTTATATAATTTTGATTATTTAGTAACAAAAATGTTGATTTCTAATAAACACATCGGAAAAATTTTTGTTTTTGTAAAAGGGTTAAAAAATAACCAATAAAAAGGAACATTGAAAATACATGGGAAGAACCGGGAATTTCGTGCGCAAACCTTGACAGGCAAAAGTTCATAGATATTATTTTGTTATTATTCTAAGGGTTAATACCCAAGAAATTTAAAAAAGAAGGAAATATCTATGTAGGAAAAGCACCAGGATGTAACTTCGGGTGGCAGCAACAATTCCTGATTGCTTGTCGTCCTATATCGATATGATGACAGCATTTAATGATGGCAATCTGGAACACATGTGAAAATAATTTATATGTTTACAAGAGTTGTAAAGTTATTAAAGTGTTCTGCAAATTAAATTGGTGCTGAAGTTGTAATGATGATGTTAGCGTAACGCGCCGGATGCAATTAAACGTTTCACTTACATGTCCAGAATCTAATTGAAAACGTAGCCAATAATAATTGGATGCTGGCACCTAGACGATTGCTGCAGAATTACTTCCTGTAGATAAATTACAAATTTCCTAAGAATGCAAATTGATCTAAAACCGAATATAGTTTATTAAATGAATCGTAAAACTCTCTAAAATAAATATTAACATTTTACCAGGCTAAAATGAAATTAGTAATATAATTACAAAGTGGTAAGTTCCTACAGGCTGAAAATTCAACGATTCAAACCGGAATTTAAAAAACTTATAAGTACCTACATCTGTTGCGTCCGAGTTGAGTTGTCAATTGTATGTAGGTCCAGGAGTGACCGACGTATGAATCTATTCCTCCCACTGCGGTGCAAGACGATATTCAGACAGAATCCTGGTAGAGAGGTAAAAAGGTCTCCCTTTTTTGTCCTGTCGAGAAACCATTCGGAATTGATTGAAATGGCTTAAGTTATATTTCGCGACCAAAAGATTTTTTTAGATTCTCTACCCTCATACATTTTTAAATTTGGAAATGCTACCACGATGTTTAATGCCATTTTCAGTTCGATTATGTTATTAATAAAGCACCACTGGCCTCCGACAGTTGAGACATAAAAAAATAAAAGAGCTTAAAAGTAAGAACTTACCTACCTACATAGTGAAAACTTTCAACGAAGAAATCACACCCCTCGTAACTTTGGTGAGACAGCCAGTAAAAATGATTTCTTCAGCGAGCTTTTCAGCGCTAGCGACTTTAAAAAGCTGTGTAGAAACAGGCGAAGACAATTTGAATAGAGGGTTTAAGAACGCAATAAGAATTAAATGAATTCATTAACATTCATAAGCCGAGCAGCGGGAGTAAGCGACGACAGCGGGTGATTGCGTTTATTTATTACTAAAAATGCCATTTCGGTTGAAAACGTAATGAAAATTAAATCACCATCTCATTAGCAGAGGCGGGAATAGCTTCTTGTAAAAGTATTTAAAACATGTTTGAATTTTCCACACCCGTTTCGGCCGCTTTATCGGAGCGCGAATTAATGCTGAGGCCGCTTTGTTAATATTTGCTGACGTTGTTCATGGGACTATGAGATAATTTTAACGATAATCAAATATTTAAACAATTTAAAGTATTAAAATACGGGGTTGTATTAGATAACACGGGGAAGAAAGGTTATAGGTACATAGGATTAGAACTCCGGGGCCGTTTGCCAATACAATATTCTACCATTAACTAGCCAGCGGCCGAGAATACATATTTCGTCGAAAGATGTTCTTACGATCGTACAGGGCAGTTCCAATGGGAAAGATTAATTATTCTCCGTACCAGCTTTTTAAAATAATCACTCAATATCGATTTTATTTCATTCAAAATTTGCTTTAATTTATACCCACATTCAAAAATGCTGAAGGGCGTGATGATAAGACTAAACTTAAAATTATGTACTTTTGGTAAAAAAAAAATTATCATTCATTATTTTTCAATAATATCTAAGCAAAATAAGAATGTAAAAAAATCTTAAATATATTCGTTTGTAAAACCGTAAATAAATAGAAAAACTAAAATATTTTCGTCACATAACACACGTGCGGATCTTTTTTAAATGATTTTATTAAAATTAAATTTAAATTCTGAAACATAGCTTTCCCAGATAATTTATTGATTTATTTTACTGCATGATTATATGATTTGAAATGTGTGTTGTGTAATACAAAACTTTATTGAAAATTGAACAAATCTGCCAACGACCTACAGTATAACCATATAAAAATAAAAACTAGCTTATGCCTGTTGCAAAGCAACTAACGGGTTAAAACACTATGAGATTTGATGTGTGAACGTGGATGAAGCGAAGAGCGGGTGTTTAATTAAATATATGAAGAAAAGAACGATTTTTGAATGCGGATGAAGCGAATGTGCGCCTACAATAGGGCAAAGGTAGACGACGGTTCAATTTCGTATACCCGCTCTCAAGCCGCTTTGGTCGCCCGGTTCTAGGCGTTCAGTACGGGCTTTTTCTCGTAAAAGGGGGCCAAGAAGCTTCCTGCTCAATTTTTCATTGCGTCAATTGGGTTGTGCAGATCGATACGCGTAATTTGATACCCGTCCTTTTGCAAAGAAGACTCTTACCACTGAGCTACTTTAATCGACGACATTTTTAAAACGGTCCAAGGAGCTAACCGCTCAATTCAGTACATCTGTTACTGAAGCAATTCAGCCTCCCGACTCGGAGCGTTCAGTATTTCATTTAATTAAATTAAGAAAAACCAATAGAGCCTTATCTCGAAAAAGGGGGCCTAGGAGTTTACCGCTCAAGTTGTTCACTCAGCTCTTTGGATTGTACAGGTCGAGACGCGTAATTGGATATCCATCTCGGGTACTGTAGGGTTCCATGAATAAAATATTTTTAGAAAAACAGTTCCTACTTTCAGTACCTACTCACTGAGTACATCAATTTATTTTGAGACAGCAGATTGCCCGTTGCAAAGCAACTAACGGGTTAAAACACTATGCGATTTGACGTTTGAACGTGGATGAAGCGAGGAGCGGGTGTTTAATTAAATATATGAAGAAAAAAAAACGATGTTTGAATGTGGATAAAACGAAAAAATAGTTCCTACTTTCAGTACCTACTCACTGAGTTCATCAATTTATTTTGAAACAGCTTTTGCCCGTTGCAAAGCAACTAACGGGTTGAAACTATCCACATTCAAACATATGTTTGGCACAAACAGTCGACTGCTCAATTTCGTACACCCGCTCTCGTAAAAGGGGGTCAAGGAGCTTCCAGCTCAATTTTCACGATTAGGAATTGAAACTTTGTTTGAAATGGCTTTAACCGTGTTTGGTGACCAGATCTGAATAGCCAAGTACTTCGCTACCTTCCTCTTTCCCATGTCCTTCCCCTCCCTACTATCTTCAGCCTCACAACGTACCCCAACTGGGGATGCCATAGTCTCATTGGCTCCAGTAGTTGGGACTCTTGTGCGGTATTCACATTAAAATTGAATTAAAAATGTACAGAACAATTACAGAACAAATAATGTAGTTCCAGTGTAATAATGCAGTTCTACACCATTTGGCAAAAAAAATTGGATCATTCTTAGTAATTAACAATATATTATTACCTCAGCAAAATTCTGTGCTCCTGGTACATTTTCAAAGGGAGTACAGCGTTCTTTAGGTGATTTTTCACAAAAATGGCGCTATAATTTTTTTTTATTTATGGAAAAAAA
Source organism: Limnephilus lunatus (assembly GCA_917563855.2). Lineage (NCBI taxonomy): Eukaryota > Metazoa > Arthropoda > Insecta > Trichoptera > Limnephilidae > Limnephilus > Limnephilus lunatus. Next base: position 59,643,643 of record OU830592.1, read on the forward strand.
TACTTGATACTTTATATCATTTTACCATGTTAACAATATGTTTACAATATTGTACAATTTTACAATATTTTACATATCGTCTTTTCACAAAAAAAAAATTTGTCAATAAATATTTTATTTAATTCAGAACATTATGATACTGTAACTGCTCCTATTTCTATGCACCTGGTATCGAGCACTGGGCTCTTGGTGTGATTTTTTGCAGAAATGGCGCTATAGAAATTATTGCAACGTAGGAAAAAAATAATTTTATCCGAGTTTATTTAATTTCTTAACAAATTACCGCAAAAAATGGCAATAATCTTGGCTATTCCTGAGGAAAAAAATAATTATATCGATGTACAATGTTCCAGTAGGTACCTATATATATATATATAATATACATCATTTTTGGCAAATAAATGGACCATCTTTAGTAAGTTATTTAAATCAACTCATTTTATTATTATCTCAATATTTGAACGATAATGTTCCCACATGAGTAGGTACTGCTGGCCCGTTTCTAATTGAATTTATAGAAATTCACCAACTAAATTGACTACAAATGTGGATGCAGCATTAAAAAAACTTGGCAATTAATTTGATGATTTTCAATGGAATTAAGTAGGTACCTAAGTACTCATCTTATTTGGTTTCATAACTCTTATGAATGCTTCATTACCTAGGTACTATTTACTTTGTGCATGTAAATCGTTCGCCTTTCAACGCCGGTAGGTACCTACCAAGAATTCATTTTAACTGGCCGCAAAGATTTTTCATTGTCGAGGACAAATCAATTTCAACAGATGTCAGAATTATTACAATGTTTGATCCAAAATTGTGAAACATTTTGAATGAATTGCGGGACATGTCGTGGCTTTAAAAGCTCATAAAACTTATATCGTTTATGATTATTAAAAAACATCTCCGCCGGAAGGTGTACTTTTAACGTAATCTTTAATTCCGTAATGCCCCTATAAAATGTCAATTTTTCTCAAGAACTTTCTCGAAGCCGTTTAATTAATGAGTATAAATTCCTAGCAAAATCAGTTTTGTACGGGAAACTAACTTTTTCTTACTTACATTTTCGATCCGACGTTTTTAAAGGGGCGAACCTGTCGGCGGGAATTATAACCTAGCCGAATTGAGCGATTTAATTAGAGGTTCCAGTTTGCGCCGTTGATTCGTATGAGAGAATAGATCCCTAGCGACATTAATTTTGTCAGGCTTTTTTTCCGAGGCTGAATTTTTCGAGGCTTAATTTTCGGGCTTAATTTTTATTTGCATGCCAAAGTGAACCTTGAGGTTGGTGAAACTCGAGGGGCGGTACAGTCGATTTTCGCGTAAAAAGTGAGCTTTCGAGGCTTAATTTTCGGGTTGAATTTTTTCCTCAAGCGAGAGTGAACCTTGAGGTGTGTGAAACGCGAGGGCGGTGCGGTCCCTTTTCGCGTGCGGGAAAAACGATCTTCACGCGAAAGTGAACCTTGAGGTGGGTGAAACTCGAGGGGGGTGCGGTCGATTTTACATAACTTTACCAGATAAAAGCACAATCTTTCGAAATCAATTTATACTTTTTTGTGGAAAAGAGTCAATGTGGGTATAATTTTATTTAAAAATGAGATATTTCCGGTTTTGTCTGGTTATTCCCTCTTAACTTTGTACTAATGTATATTATTTATGTTTTGTTTTGTTTACTTATGTAATCTCTTAATTTTTCCTTTCTTTCTTCTTTCTATACTGTATCTACTATGGATGTTTAAAATAAAATAATAAAAAACATGTATGTAAATGGCACTCGTGCCGTTGATTATAAATAAATAAATTTTGAAAATGACCACTCAAATTCAAATCTAATCTGATTTTATTGAACCAGAGTTACGCAGAACCGCACAGACAACCGAAATGAGTATTATTGGTTATATTAAAAGCTTATGAGGCAACCTGAACACCACCGTGAATTGTCAATAGGAATATTGAGTGTTTAATTAGTAATACGTATATTTTGCAATATGCTTCATAAATCTGACTTAATAATCAGTTAAAAGTTTAAAGATATGAAAAACATGTTACGGACAAAACACCATTTTTTTATAGGAGTGCACAGAGTTTCTGGGTATTCTCATAAAAAAACTGTTCCCAATTATCTGAATTCAGTGGCACTACGACATCTCCAAAAGGGGTAGATATATTGTGAAGCTGGAGGGAGTGGAGAAAAATATGAGAAGAGGAAGGTTGGTAAGTACCTGGCTATTCAGATATTTCACCAAACACGACTGAAGCCATTTCAAGCGACGTTTTCGATTCTAATTAGTGGTCTTTTACAGGGGCGACACTGAGAATATCTACAATTCTGAAATCCATTTTAGCAATGATTCATTAATATAAATAGGTTGAATCGAATATATATTGTTATATAAGGTTAGCTATTTTATATATATATATTTACGTACTTCCAGATTATTAATTAGTACGTTTTTTGTAGGCGCATAATGTTTTTTTTTCGAAAACGAAGCCGTGTTCTGGGACACCGGGACACGCTGCCTGAAAACGGGACTGTCCCGGTGAAAACGGGACTTCTGATCGCATTAGTAATACCCGGCACTTAACAATATTAATAAAGAGTCTAAATCTAAATTAAAGGGTACATTTTATCAGGATATGAATTAAAATGGGCAAGGGTTTGATCATTTATTAATTTCGCCGTTGTTGGCGGGACTAAGTGAGAAAAGATATTAAATGGTTTACGGTTTGGATGTTGGGGGGGTTGACGTGTTTTATTTATTGAGCTTTTATGTCAATGGTGTGTTTTACATGGCGTACCACTTTACACAGGAGTACCTAATTTGAATTGAACATTGCCATGAGAGGATTGAAAATTAAGTGTCATTCATACAAAGAAAAATTTAAAAAAAAATTTACGTTGGACATTTTTTAACAAAAATTACACTTTTATGCTAAAGGGGCTTTAAGTTATTTTCCCTTTCGAGTGTCAGAATCAGCAGCTCTGAGGTACTCCTAAGAAATTCTTCACATTTCATATTGTTCATCAGGCAGGGTTGTTTTTTTTTAATATTACATAGGAGGTCCAGAGGATTTAAATTCCCTCAGGACCTGTGCCTAAGTTCTGGGAAAGAAAAAGGTATGAGCGGTGGATAGGTATCTGAGGGTCAATTTATTCAGGAGTGACGAACTTATGAATCCATCCCTCCAATGCGATGGGTCGAGGAGTCCGACTGGAGGGTCTAGGTTAGAGCTGCCGCAACAAATCTCTCCCAATCTGACCCGCTACGCCGTAGATGGGCAAACGCATCCTCCGCCAAGACCTAGACAGTCCTCATCTCATAAACCCACAGGTACCCCTGCTAAATCACCAAACATAACGAACCACATGGGGTGGGCAGGGGTGTTGGTTACCAATAAATAATTCCCGGAGCGGCGGTACCCATACCCGTCTGCCAAATTGATTTTAAGTTTCCAAAACCCTTAAACATCATTTTGGGGGGGTTTTTTACTCGAAAGGGAAATCCCGGACAAAATAAAAAAAATCAAGATTCTTTGAATCTAGCCAAATACGTGATTTTAAATGACCGGGGAAATTTTCCGACGTTAATCATGTTGAAAGTTTATAGGGACGATATTAAAGGAAAGTCATAGAAAAAAATATTGCACCACAAGAGGAAAACTGATTTCACTATTTTTTTATTATGAACTTTGCGTTGGAATGAAAATAAATGTTTAAATTTTTTATTTAGGAGTTGAAATGAAAAATAAGTTTACAAATGCGAAAACCAAATAAATGCACTGGCCCTGGGTAGAGAAACACTACAAACTGGACCAAATTTATAAAAATCCTTAATTTTATTTACAACGCTTACTTTGTACAAAATTTTATCTAATCTCGGACATCTATTCATAAATGAGATTCGGGTCAAAATCATCCACAGATATAGTTGACAATGCTAAATCCCAGTGGCTTCAAAGTCTCCCAGGCCCCGAGGGGAATCCGATAGCGGCACGTGCCGGATAAAGAATTTAATTACACGTAGAGCCTTTGTGGAATTATTCAGATTTTGTACTGCAAAGTGCATGGGGCCCGGGCTTCGGAAAACGGAAAGCGTTAATTTTAAAATATTCTCATGTCCCCCCACCATTCCGTGTATAGAAAATTCACGCTGAAAAGCCGATCCCTGCGAAAAGCATGCATAAATATGCATCTTAATGGTAAAATCTTGAAGAGCTCACCCTTAATGTTTCCGCGGTAATTTATTTACAAGTGTCAGAAATGATTTGCGAGGGGTACAGAAAATAATATTTCGCAAAAATAAAAAAGGGAGACTTTTACAGCAATACATATTTTTGAAATGGGTTTTAAATTTCGTTGAAAATAGTCTTTGAGTGAGGGAGGAATGTAAGTTGTACTCGTCCCCATTCATAATATAATATCATTTTATGTGACAAAAAATACGACCCCACTTTCAGCTTAGTGGGGAGCCTGAAGTAAATTATAAAATGGGAAGGAAAACAAAAAAAAACAATGCTGGGAAATACCCGACTATTGAGACCTTTGCACTTATCAAAACCACTTCATGCTTTCGTTTCTGAAATAAGATTTGTCGTCAGGCGATATTGAGAGAATCAACCACTCTAGAATGAAATGTAATCACTGTTTTGTTGGTAAAAAAATATCATAAAATATTTTTAATAACACTTCAACGATTAAAATTTTGAGCCCTTGAAGTCTGAACCAAATCTTACCACAATGTTGCAAGCTAAATATAGTTGTTTCCTAGAAATCACAGACATAAAAGCTGTACAAATAAGGGTTCCATGACAGTTGATCCGCCGACAATTGCCACCTCCCCTCCCCCCTCGCGGCGTACTTAAATACAATGTGCAGTTGGTTTAGGGAAAAAACGGTATTATAAAATACCAAATAAATTACACAAAAAATTACATAAACCTTAATTACATAAAATACCTAATTACACAAAATATAACTAAGTGACTCGGAAGGGATGTGCAAAGAGTATGTACCACTAAATAACAAAAGTGTAAAACATGTTTTCATTCAAATGCAACACGGAAAAATCTGCTAATCTATATACTGTGTACACCAGCGCAAAAGTACAAAAAAATCAACACTGTGTATAAATTCGTTCGATATTCATACCAATTATTATTAAGGTTATTTTTGAAGTCGATTTTAAGTTTGAAATTGGTAAATAATGCACAAAATAACATAATTTTATAGTAAATATCATTTCGGGGGGCAAATTAAGTAACCGTAGAGCTAGCAGTTTGAGTTTTGGCTACTTAAGATATCAATCCAGCAAAAACAGCTGTTTTTACCTAGTTGAGATTACACTATACTAAACTTGTGGCGATTATCTGAAATGGTGTACTCGGTACTTTTTATATCACGAAAGCCATTCTTGTTTATTCTACGTTTATCGATGGTAAACCCTCAAAGAAATCACCGAATTTCAACAGAATTAGATAATACAGACCCTTGACGCTCGGCATTTCACCCACACGGGGTGTTACGTCGAATAAACCTATGTTGGTATAAATTTAGGAGCAGTTACGCCGTAGTTTACATTAAAGTCGGGCCTGTATAGGCCGTTACGGCGTGTTAGCCGAGCAAGTCTATTGAAACTCCCAGTGGGCGTAACGGACTAGTACCAAATAGTTTTCCTCGTGTCGCATCCACACGGGAACAGATTCCCGCAAATACAACCACGTAAAACTAACTAAAAAGCCAAAAGGAACCGATCAAATCTTGCCTGCTTTCAAAGCTACGAGGGAACTTTTGAAACTTTTCGAAAAAAAACTTTACATAACGAAAGTTGAACATCAAGATGTTCGTGTAAATTTAATGCTGACGATTTCATCCAGAGTAAACTTGCGCTGAGATGTTGCATCGTTCGTTACAAAGAATGTGTAAAGTTAAGTATGAAGAAAACTTCCAAGAAAAATCACGTCGAATTTTGTAAAAATCACATACGAATGTTGCATAAATTGTCACGATTTTTATTTGAAGTTGACTTCTTCTATTTTCTGAGGGAAGCTCCTCCTAGCCTCCTTCAATGATAAATATAAACTCTACACTCAGAACAGCGGCACGAATCCGTAGATAAGAACTAGTCTCACGGTGTTTTTGTTTTATGAAGGTGGCTATTTTTTAAATTGAGTTACAGTTAGATTTCAGTATCGCTCTGGTGTAAGACCACCATTCAGAATTGAAACGTTGCTTGAAAATGGCTTTAGCCGTGTTTGGTGACCAGATCTGAATAGCCAGGTACTTCCCAACCTTCCTCTACCCCACCTCCTTCTCCCCCCCCCACTACCTCCAGCCTCACAACATACCCCAATTGGGGATGCCATAGTCTCACTGGCTCCAGACGGGAGCAGTTAAGATTCTTGTGCGGTATTCACTGTATATAAAAAAAGAGTACCTACAGTTTAATATGTTAACATGGTTGATGTGGCCTAAATATAAACGCACCATGTTCAGTTTTTTGTTGAACACTGAAATAGCCAAGAGGGTAAAAAGCCATCCTCCATATAGGAAGTGCTTCGCCAAGGTCGACAAAGTACTAAGAAAACTCCTGGTGTAAAACTAAATGAAATGATTTTGTTGTTTAAAATGCGTCAAAAAATAAGTTATTTCAAATCTAGTACAAACCTACTTCCTTCATAACAATGGTTCTATGGCACGGCAATGAAGAAAACTAGTGAGGCGAACCAGAAATGGAAAGAAAAAACTGAAGATATTTTTCATCATTGTTCTTTTTCCTAGTGGTATCCATCCTTCCTATTCTTCGACCATTGTTCTCTAAATTGGGATGGGGCCTGCAGTTCCAGATCTTTGGTCTACTTTATCATCGGATCAATTCTGCTACGGTTTGAATGGAATGCTTTTTAAACGATTTTCCAGTTTTCCAGCTCCGTAGCCTGTCCATTCCCTTTTAAGTTGCACCAACGCAACTTTCCAAACCTTTCAGCCAAAACCAGTATTGTAGAAATGGTCTCTAATCATAGCAATTGTTAAGTGATTCAGTATATTTATATTTATTATAAGCTTATACATAAAACTACTAAGAAGATGCGCCTCGCCAGTCATGATCTGGCACATCGTGAAATGGCGGCAGAACATGATGTGGCGAGATGCATCATGATTTGCCCAATTTTAAAATTGCCTTGCGACATGTACTTTGCTTTGCAAGTATAATCCTTAAATATGTCGAGTTATATTTATTTATTTTTTATTTATTTATTTCTATTCTTGAACATACACTTTACGAATTATTACATTAGTTTACATAATAATAAGTTTAGCAATATGAAAAAAAAACGTAAATGATCCGTAACTGAACGTAAATAGGTAAGTAGTAGTATTTTTTGAACACCTCACTAGGCGAACCTGTGCTGAGGTGTTCCCATGTTTGGGTTTAGGTGCTATTCTGTAGACATAAGTAGAAACACCGTATCCTTCTTGATATTGTCAAGAATGGCACTGTGGGTCGACCTATGGCGGCAGTATCGTATACATATATTAAAGATTAGTTGCAGTTAGGATCTATATACGGTTGTTCTTAGCATGTAGATTATGTGTAAGATAAGAATATTAAGCAGCGTGTTAATTCATAAGTTCGGTGAGGTTAAGTTTTACTGACCCTACATCTTAGTTTTTGGGGAAACTCAGCCAAGTTGAAAGATTAGGATGCACGTGGTTTGTCTATTAACTCCTCCACATCGGTGTTATCAAATAAATATAAAGCGTGCAGATTAAGTTGGCCGCGTTTGGCGGGGGGAGGGAGGAGGCGTAATTAATGGCGGCTCGCACACGCGATGGCACGTGCGATTGGTGCGGAGAACAACCACCGGCGCGCGGAACCGGAGGATACACATCTCAAGGCGTGGAACGGGAGGCTCTTGTTCCAAGGAGGCTTATAGCGCAGCTGGAAGGACGTGCGGAGCGATGAAAAACGCTGTTACCAGACATACAAAAGCATGAATTTTTCAGGAATTTAAAAAAAAAATCTGACTAAGCGTTTATAAGTAATATCAGAAAGACAAGAGACAAATGCAACAGAGAAATAAAACTAATACATGACGAGCATTTTATCACATGAATGTAGCTTTTAAATTAAAATATATCGGGAATTTCGTTGTATTCTTTTTCTACTCGTGAATTATTTTTCATATTTTTCAAAACTTTGTGGCTTGATTTGAATAAGCATATTAGATTACAAAATGTCAAAAAAATAGTTTGCCAATAGTGGGGAGACGTAGAGCAGATTAGGAAGCACAAAAATGAACCTAAAAGGAGCTTAAAAATAAAAATCGACTTTTGGACATTGAACAATTTTGGTTGGCCTTCAGAAAATCTTAGCAGAAAAAATTGGCACAATCCACAAAATTATCATACTTTGCTTTGCAAAACAGTTTTCACTGCCGGTGACCGGACAACTTAACAAAGTGGCACCTCATCGCTCCTTTGAAAAGACATTAAAATTAATGAAAATTAAGTTATGTTAGATCATGGACATTTTTTTTTTATTTTCATGACTTTTAATCACTTTTTAAAGAGGTGTTGAAATTGTCATGGAACCGACGCGTCTCTATGAAATAGTAGAGAAATGTAAAATAGTAGGGGCGTGTATATTATATAAGAGTTATAATAATATACCCTTCCCAAGTGGGGTTTATTTAGTACATGCCAGAGAATGATTTGAAGTTAACCCGTCTGCTTGTTTAGGAATGAATACATCCCAAAACACGATATTGCGCTATACTTTCATAAGACCAAATACATCCCAGAGCGACCCTACATTTTAAAAGCTACATATCTCTCTTCCTCTCATGCAAAACTTATGTATTTTTCTTTTATCAGAAAGAGAACGAAATAATGCTTCTTATTGTCTTTGACATATGAAAACTATCTTGCATAGATATTTTACAAACTCGATCCAAAGTGACGGTTTAACTTCGCGCCATTTCGTCAGGATAATCGTTCGTGCAGTGCAAACTAGGTGTCACAAAAAGTGAAATTTTTCGAAAAATACTACGAAATGTCTAGGTAAGTAAATTTGTATTTGTTATTCAATATATTGTATGCTTGTTTATATTAAATTTTGTAGGTTTTGATGATTTATAATGCAATAATTAAATATAGAAAATTTAAAAAGCTATAAAATCGCTGGAAACACATTTTTGAATCCATTTTTACTAATTGAATTTCCATTATTTAATGAATATTCTTGGATAAAAAGTGGAAGCATATATTTACATTCAATATTCCAGAAAAACAGTAATGTCATTTCAATATATTTATGTAGTTTTATCGGAAAATATCAACCCGAGTGTCGAAATGTTTTATTAGCTGTCAAATTCAACTGTTTCTTGGAGTAGTGATGGGGTTGTCACTCAACTAGTAAATAAAATTGAATCGATATTTTTATTCTATTTATTAAATTATGGGTATTTATCCAAGTTTTTTTGTCTTTGTTTTGTATAACTCCGTTTTAATTATATTTTTTATAATAATTATTATCATTATTGTATTGTACAAAAAAATTTAAATTTAATATCATAATTTTTTTTTAATAATAAACTAAAGTTAATAAGACAAGGTTTTTATGCTTAGCACAAAGGATAAAAAATTATTATTAGCAATATTTAAAAAGTTCGAGTCTTGTCGGCGGCATAATTTGATAAGGTGGAAGATTTTTTCAGTTTGTATGGATGTTTCAGGCTAATAATTATTGCTTACAAAATATTTTTTTATATTATAATTGTTTTTATGTATTACCGTAATAATATTTAATATCAGAAATGAATTGGAGAAATAGTTAGGTAATTAATGAATTAATAGATAGGTATCTAGTTGCAAAGATATTTTGGCTGCCAAAATTCAGCTGTAGAATAATAAATAAAACTCATTATTTTTACATTAGGAAAATTTGGAATTGTGCAACGGAAGAGGAGCCACCGACCGAGATGCTGGAGTTTTTGGAGGCTGATTGTAGCTTCAGCGAGGAAGAAGAGGACGAACACATGAATGAGGGTGAAGTTATTAACCCGGTTGATGTTGATGTTGATGTTGGTGATGTTTACGTTCAGGTATTTTTAAAATTAATTTATTTAACACTGCTCTTGAAATAATACGGTGAATAATGTACAATAATAATATTATTTATTTATTTACAGTCGTCAACATTTTTTTCAAGTACGATGGAGGTGGGAATGATGGAGGTAGTTTTCGCGGACGACGGTATGAGTTCAAGCTAAAATTATTGTTGTAATAAATACGTAACATAAAGCACAGTTTTTAATGAAGATGTTTATATCGAGTTTTGTACTTGCATTCTAACAATTTGTTATATTTTCAGAATTGATGACAGACGTCAGTGGTTGCGATGCTGGCAAGGCGGGTGGCAGCCATGCAGAACGTAAAATCATTTATATTATTTTTTTGAAGATATGTATATCGAGTTATGTACTTGCATTTTAATAGTTTGTTATATTTTCAGAATTGATGACAGACGTCAGTGGCGGCGATGCTGGCCAAGCGGGTGGCAGCCATGCAGAACGTAAAATCATTTATATAGTTTTTTGAAGATATATATATATCGAGTTATGTAATTGCTTTCTAATAGTTTGTTATATTTTCAGAATTGGTGACAGACGTCAGTAGCGGTATTGCTGGCCAGGCGGGAGGCAGCCACGCAGAAGGTACATTGATACATATTTTTATATCTATTTGTTTTTATTCTGCATTAAAGAAATTACAAAATATGATAAAGTAACAATTTTTATATATTTAACCATTACTTTTAGATTTCGAGTTTGATGTTCCGCTGGAGGTGTCACGGGGGGGTCGACGCGGCCGCGGAAACAGAAGCGCCCGCGGAAACAGACGCGCTCGCGGAAACGGTCGTGGAGCCGCAGGCGGAAACATGGTCCGCGATTCTGTCCGGCAACGCCGCTGGAGGGGACGTCCTGTTGGAGCGGGAGATACCTGGGTACCCGGGAATTTACCTACTGAGGTTTATGCGACGGATGACCAGGTACCTCCTGAGCTCTCGGCTTTATCTCAGGCACAAATCACCCGTATGGCTCGCGGTGGGCGCATTCGCCAAGCGCGAGGTGCACCGTTGCCAGCGCGTTCTGATTATCGGTCAACAGATGAGGCAGATGGTGAAGAAGTGGATGACCCCACTTCGGATACCAGTGCTCATTTTTTGACCGATGATGAGAATGCATCGGAGTTCTCTTGGGCCGGCATCAGTACATTTGCCGGTCAAAGGGAAATGTTTGTGCCCCAGATGTCAGGGCCTACCGCTTTATATAATTCCATCTATGACGCATTTCGAGCTATATGGACTGATGATATTCTGGATGTTATTGCAGCAGAGACGAACAGATATGCAATGGACGCTCTGCGTGGTGATAGCCTAAGCCTTACATGGAGGAACACTAACAGGCATGAAATTTTAATTTTATTCGCGTTTTTCATGATGCTAGGTATTATTCGCATGCCAACAATAAATTCATGCTTCTCAACTCATCGTGTGATGAGAACTGATATATTTCGAGAATTACTGTCTTATAAGCGGTACTGCGAGTTGGCCAAGTGTTTGCACTACGCCAGCGATGATGGTACATACACTAGTCCTGAAGACAAAAAACTTTCGAGCATATTACCTATAATAAATCACCTTAATACCAAATTTCGAGAACTTTATGTTCCAGGCCAAAATATTGCAATCGATGAGTCCTTAACATTATGGAAAGGTCGATTGGGTATGAAACAATATATTAAAACAAAGGCTGCAAGATTCGGAATAAAGACTTTTGAACTGTGTGATTCCCTGACTAGCTATTTGTGGTCGTTCTTTGTGTATACAGGTAAAACAACTGCTCTTGATTCGTCACCTGGTATTTTAAAATCTACATCCACAGTGCTGAGGCTTGTAAAGCCACTGTTGAATAAGGGCTACACTCTTTGGATGGACAATTGGTTCAATTCTCCTCTATTAGCTAGGTTCCTCAAGAGAAATAAGACTGACTGCGTCGGGACGTTGCGCACTAATAGGGCCAATGTTCCACCAGAATTCAGTCGTATCAACATGGCGGACGGACATTATTTCGGTCGTCACTGTGGTGATGTCGCCGTACTATCGTGGCAAGATAAGAAAAAGGTGTCGACAATATCGACCTATCATGGCGCGGAAATGGAACTTGGACCTTCCAGGGGTAGGACAAATATATACAAACCGAAAGTTGTCAGAGAATACAATAAATACATGGGAGGTGTTGACAAAAAAGATCAGATGCTGGAACCCTACTTACTTGAACGCAAGAGGTGCCCTAAATGGATCCACAAGATGTTCAAGCGTCTGCTCAACGTGAGTATTCACAACTCTGTTGTGTTGTATCGCCATTCGTCGGCGTCGGCAACAACTACTTTGGTACACCGGATTTCGCTTGTGTCGCAGTTGATGGACAAGCATCTCAAGTTGGCACAGAGTGGGATGCCGGCTAGACGACTAGTAACGACTGACAAATTTTCTAATCCTTCCCGCCTCTTTGATGGTAAACACTTCCCAATATACAACTTCACAACCACTGACTCACAGACTGAAACAAACGACGAACAACCTTCACCGGTAGAGAATAAAAAACGGCGCCTTCGGTGCATTTGGTGTACCGACCGCAACAGGGTTGAAAAGAGAACAGCTGTTATTTGTAAACTATGTGAGGTACCACTCTGCGTGATACCATGTTTTGAATATTATCATACTGTCGTTTAGTTTCGCAGGTATGGTGTATTTATTGCGGCGACCGTGGTGTGCGCAGAAAGGAATCTTATTAGTTTTTTTAAATATAAATAAATCTGACTGAATACTCATATTGAGTGGAGTAGGGTTACAGTGTTTTCTACTTGTCATGACTTATCACCTATTGTTGATTGTTATCATCTGGATGGCTAATTGTGCGTATATTTCCATCCCTCAGTCGGTCCAATACCTGCTTTGCACATTATAATTCTATGTAGTCGTCACTCGACCGCTCGTCGTGATTCTCTTGAGGAAAATACGCAACTGCGGAGATTTGTATTAATTAGTCTGTCTAATGCATGTTTCTTTATCAACGTTGACGAATTATCTTCAGCACTGTTGCCTGTTGCCTGCAATTCACCTACTATCAACTCTCGAGTAGTTTTCTTTGACTTTTGTACATAAGAACGATCACGGGCCCTAGCAAGCACGGTTACGGTTTCAATAGTTAGTTTTCCGAATCTAGAGGCAAAATGTTTGTATATTTCTGAAAACCAATAAATCTTTTCATCTTGTTATGGTTTTTTTTTTTAATTTTTTGGTTTAGTAAAGTGATTGACTTTTATTATTCTGGTATTTGTTGCGGGTTTGCTTTTATAAGTTTCTTGTTTTGATGGCAAGTTTTGTTAACGTTTTTCAGTCAAGTATTTTACCTAACGTAATAGTTGTCAAAACTTTTGGGACTAAACATGGCTTAGTTGTCAACTGCTTTTGGTGTCGTATGTACTTGTCACAAAATACTAACATTATTAATTTTTTATTACTGTTGTGATCATTCATGAAGGCTTAGAAGATGGAGACACGAATCTGTTTTGATCTGCTACAGTACTGTGCGAATTAATGTGAACACGTGATAATTAGCACAATAATCTTGTTGTTCTCAGTTGTATGCAGCATATTGTAAAAGCGGCCATTTTTTTTTTCTTGTTCGTGCGTTAAATTTTGTCATTTTTTAGAATTACAGTTTTTTTGCACAGGTAAACTTAACTAAAGCTTTTTTGTTTCTAATTTTGAAGATGGATATTTCTCTTAAAAAACGCACTAAGATTGTTAATATTTCAAAGACAAAAAAATACATACCTTGAATAGCCAGGTAATTCTCCGGATCTTAATCCAATTGAAAATCGGTGGGCTATAGTTAAAGCCAGACAAGCACAACAAAAACCAAGCTGATTGAGACAGTGATTCAGATATGGTTTATAGACACACAAATATCAGAAAATTGTAAATAAAACTTGCTGATTCTATGCCAAACCGTGTACAAGAAGTTGAAGGAGGACACACTTGGTATTAAAAAAAAATGTAATTGTTTCTCTATTTTTTTCCTCGATAAAGAATCTTTATTATTTTTTCCAATTGATCACTTGTGTTCACATTAATTCGAACAGTACTGAACAATAACATTATTTTCTTCTTCTTTTTGTATGGCTCGAATGAGTCATACATTTTTTAAATTCTGGTAGCCTTCGCACAGGACGTCCCGATGGTTATGTTAACGACTTTATTGTTGTCTTTTTGTTATGAATATTGATATAGTTGTTGTTATGTAACGATTTTTAATGTGTTTGTTTTCTTGTTGTTTTATCACCATTTTTTAAAATTTATCTTGCCTATACTGTTCTAAAAAAGGAATATCTTCAAATTTATTTATTTTATAATTATTTTGGATAACCACTACGTAACATATATATATAATTGGTTCATAGTATACAATATTTATTTACAGCGAAAAAAAAGGTTGTTCAAAAGATTTGTAATCTGGTTGAAGGCAAAAGACAGAACAGAAGCTAGAAATATTGTAAATATCTAGTGCATAATTTTACAGTCATTTACACTGCACTCAATGTCTAATAAATGAAAAATATATATGGCATTGCCTTTTCTGTAATGATTCTAAATCTTATAACTGCCATACTTATTATATATATATATATATATATATATATATATATATATATGTGTATTTTTTTTCATATTACTGGTACACCATTATTTTTTAATTTCTATTTTATGTTTTTTTTTTTAAAAAATTATTTTAAGTACGTATTTTCCACTTGTTTTTATTATTTGTTAATTACCAGCTTCAGAACTTGTCTAGTGAGGAGGGTAATGAGAAAAATATGTATGTACAAAATAAACGCCAGGGTTTCCGGCACTGAAACTGATAAACTAAATTTATTTTTTTACCCAAATGTAGCTAAAACTAAGCGAAACCGGATTGTCATGTTAATAAAATTCCATGGTTTTTAGCAAGATTATTGTTTTATTTCAGTATAAAAAGGTATGAACAGATTGAGTATGAATAGGGTACGGTACAATCTCAATTTTTTTTTACCAAAAATTATTCAAATAAAAAAAATTTCACGATAAGAATACTCTTTCTACAACGTTTTGGATATTCACATTTCAAATTACGTTAAAAACGCTTTTTCGCGCTGTTTTGGCTTGTGACGTCACTACGCAGCGCGATTTACTTCTCGACTACAAACTAATGTAATTAGTTTTCGATGATCAGTTGTTTTTCGAAGAAAATGTCTGTAATAACCGTTTATAGTCCCATAGTGTACAATAAAGTATTTATTGCTATTTGAATTTTCATACAACTTTTAAAGTGAAATATTGAATTCTTTTTTTTTTTGGGTTTTACGTACGATATTCGAATATATTTAAATTATTTACATATATTAAATGCATTGAAAACACTAAATTACATACACTACATGCATGCACTGCATTTATATAGTATTTTGTTGTATAAAAACTACCAACCCCGGTTCCGCGCCAAAAGTCGATTGATCATGTAACTGTGACGGTCAATAAATCGATGACAACTCAATTTCTCATGTTTTTCGGAAGTTTTGCGGTGCGATTTGTTCCGTCCAGTTCGATTTCCAAATTGTAATTTGTTATTTAAAATTATAGTATTTCGGTGTGATTCTAAACATTTTATCAATAATGTTTCATTTACTATTGGAATTGCTATTTATGTCGAAGTTATTTCTTACGGATTTCTCGGAAACTAGTTTTTACAATGAAGTGATTTTTGAGGTTATTTTCGACTAAGATCGGTAAATCTATCAAATACTCAATAAATTCTGCAATAAATTAACAAAAGTGATATTAATTTATTATATAAATGCCTTAGGCATATGTGTATTGTAAATATACCTGGTAAATGATTATATAATGCATTAAAAACGTGATTCGACTAATGGTAAATTTTTAACCTAAAAAAAGTTTCAATCCAGTTTATCATCAAATAAAAAAATAAAAATGTATTAAACGGATAAAAAGTGAAGTGACAGTTTGATACAAAATAGTTTTAAGTACAGGAATGTTATTTCCAAATCTTCAGTTTCGTAATTTTTATAGTGTTTTTTCATCAAAATACACGGGTAAGTTTTTTTTTGCTAATATTGATTTTTAATATCAAAATTCAATTAGTTTGAAACAAAAACATTGATTTCTAATAAATTCATCCTAAAGATTATTTTATCTAGTTTTTAGAACAGTTTTTGTTTTGGCGAAATGATAGAAAATAACTGTTTTGTCGGAATTATTGTAAAAGTCGGAACAATTCAGAATTTGCGCGCGAATCCGAGGCTTCCATATTGTGACTTGTGAATATTTTGAAGCAAGCAGACGGGTTAAAATAAAGATAAACGAAATATTTAAAAAAAATGTGGTGTTTAAGTGTAGGTATGTATGTGAACGTGTATATGTTCATACATATGTCTCTGAATTGAGTAGTAGTGGAGATTTGTGAGTCAGTTAAAAAAGTTAAACATCCATTGTAATTCTTCAATCATTGCTTACAGCGCGTCCCTTCCTATAAGGGAGTGAAGGGAAAGGAGTTACGAGCCTGAATCCACCCCCGCCCCCGCCCAGAGCGATTGTGCCATTTCCATTGTAATAGAGCCGAGTTGCCCAGCTTAGTGGACTTGAGTGTTTAAATAAAGCCCAAAAGGTGATCATAAAAAGATAAAAAAAAAACAACGTAAGATAAAATGCTGTTAGGGATATATGGGTCTATTACAAGACGTACAAGAAGGCTGACGGTGGAAAGAAATTTTGGAACTTAAGTGAGAATCTGGTTTGATTTGGTAGCCATTTGAGCTCTTCATGTATTTTTTTGAGGTTACGCTGCTTTTGTGTTTGTCTTGGATGATTTCTATGGTGGGCGGAGTTATACCAAAAAACTTTCAGAAAAGCAAAATTATTAAAATAAAACGAGAAATGTTTTTAGCAAAAGAGAGAAAGGGATGTCATGCTAATCGAAACAATGTTATTTATTTATTTTACGGTACAAGTACCTGTAAATAAACAAAATAAAACCATATCTTTTAATAAACGATTACAAAACAATATTATAGACAGTTTAAACATACTAATATGTATCAAATTAACGAAAATTATAATGAGGCAATAGCAAACAAATCGAAAACTAATATCTACATATATGTTTAATATGTTATATGCCTTTTTCGGAGCTATTAAAAATATCTGCTACTTCTGCGTATTGGTTACCTAAGCTGCGTATGAGTGGTATAAAAAAGATATACCTAACTAACCAACACGCCGTTTCCCACAGGAATAGGCAGAGAGGTCAGACCGCTTAGATATGCTTTATTCGCATGCAATTATACATTTCTGTTGTTCTGACTATTGACATGGCCCGACTAAAGTATTTGATTCACTTGACAGTGCTATGCTATTAATAATATAACACTCGGAAAGGCATGCGGTAACCCTGCAAAATTTTCATTCCTAAATAAATTAACGACAATGAAATTAACGATGGCGTTAGTCATTTTTTTGTCATAAAACGGTCTTGGCGAATTATCATTCGGCCTTAACTCGATTAGGCATCGATTAATTGTTCCGAAGATTTAAATTGTTTTTAAAAATGAAATGGTTCGGAAAACTTGTAATTGATTACTTTTGAATCGAATTAGGTTTCGCATAACTTTTTAAACATGTTTCGAGTATAAAAAGGGCTGTTTGTAGCGCGATTATATACCGATCGTCCTGATGATTAGTCAGACATCTCCAAATACAAAGTTTTGCGATAATGAGGAAAACAATATTCGAATGCTCACCATAAATCAAATATTACTTATACGTGTCTGTGTTCTACATATTAAATATGCTATAAATTAACACTGGGAGACATAATGGTTCCGCACATTAGTATGATATTTTGAAATATCTTACTAGTGACCCAGATAACATCAACATTTTGTTTAATTCGCTATAATTTTTTTTAATAATCTTTTAGTTATTATAATTTTTTTTTTATAATTATCAAGTTACATAGGTGATTGTGCTGTGCCTGTCTCACTAGGAATTCCTGTGTTGAGAGCAGGCGCATTTTAATTGATTTGGTGGCGTTTATGAGTAAACTGAGTATTGTACCAGATAGAGAGTATACTTTTACATATTTATTTTTTTATAAGTTTTTATTCCAGTAAAAAAGAAAATAACATTTTCACTTACTTAACTAGAATATTGAATTTATACATAGTTTTTACATTTCATAACCTTAAATTACATTAGATTGCAGTACTAACATTTATATAACATTATATTACTATACGATATTATTCACTTTCACTACTTTGTTTTTTGTGAATAAACATTAATAATTTTTTTTTGAATTTGCACATACTTTTTTCGTTTTTGATATCATCTGGAAGGCAATTATATAAATTGCCCCCCTCGTGACTAATTGATTGCTTACCGTAGTTAGTATGAATGGTGTTTAAACGTAATTTATTGTGTTGTCGTGTAAAATGTTTGTGTACTTGGGACATTTTAATGAATTCTGTGTTTCTATGTATGAGTTTATTATTTATTTTGTATATAGGGAGACATATATTGTACTCGTATAGTTTTCTTTGTTAGCAGTTTTGTTTCCAAATATAATTTTTTTGTGGATGTTTTGGATTCGTAGTGAAATAGTTTTTTGATTAGCCTATTTTGAATTACCTGTAATTCATTGATGTATGTTTCATACGCATTTCCCCAGATTAATTATTTTTATATAACTGCACACTCAACTCAAATTTCGATATTGACTCTGAAATTTAGATGTCTGGCTAATATAATCACTGAACGATCTATTCGATTCCGAAAAAAAATATTTAATTAAATTTTCTCCCAAGAAAACACCTTTTCAACTTTTCACCTATTTTAGAAGCAAAAACCCTAGCTAGGTTAAAGGAAGTTTAATGGTGAGGATAACGGGGAGAAATAGCATTGCCAGGAGCAAGTTAACGGTTAAGGCTCTGATGTACAAAGTACTCAGCGCCCGGGTTCTGAGATCGACTACCAGATATGACGGAACAGGCCCCGACCGTGTATAGAGAAAATACTGTATAGTGGATAGACATAGACCGTGTATAAGTGTACAGACCCCTATACTACTCCGTTCCGCGGCTAAACAGCCTTTTACAAGACGAAGCCTGGGAAAACCGGCGGCAGAAATACTGCTAAGGGATTTTACATACATACAGAGTGCTAAGAAAAACATTACCACTCCGACAGTATTTAAGCTAAGTTAGCGTAGGGTGAAGAGTTATTTTGTAAAACTAAATAATTCAACATAGATATGAACCTACCTACTAAAATAATTAAATATTGTAATTTCAAACTCGTGAATTCCAACATGGGAATAAATCTGAATAATTATATTGAAAACGTGTCGTGCATTTCGTCACATGAATATAGATTTTAAATTAAAATATGTAAATCGGAAATTTTGTTATATCCTTTTTCCTCTTGTGAATTATTTTTCACGAAATTTTGAGGCACAAAAATAACTTTTTTAAAAATTGAATTGATTAAAAAAATGTGTTATTTTTATTTAACGTACCTACCTACTTATCGAGATAAACTTTTGCAGAAAAAAAATAAAAAATGTAATAAAGAAAAAAATTGTAAGACAAACCTTTCCGGGAGCGGATCCCTGTCAGTGAAAGGATACTTCCTTTGATGAAAAATGTTTAAGAACTTTGTAAATAAATTTACTAAAGTACGAATAATAAATAATCTTTATCAGATTTTGCATTCCACTCGCTATATTAATTACCCTAAAAAAATTTGAAATTGGGCTATTTTTCCGGTCTCTAGAGAAGCATAACTACTTAGATAGCAACTCAAAATTGACTATTTAAGAGACATTTCATGGCTCCATCGAAGTCAGAGTAAAGTTGGCCTCCCAAAAACTGGGTGTACTGTACAGGGCCCGCAGATAATTTAATAGTACACAACTGCTAACCCTGTACAAATCACAAGTGCGCCCACGGTTGAATTTGGCAGCCATTTCTGGTCTGGAGCTCCAAAATACCTGAAAAATACCCTTGACTCTGTGCAAAAACGGGCGGTCCGTTTGATAGATTCTCCCATCTTAACAGACGGATTGCAATCTTTCGAGCACAGGCGTCGGGTGGGAATGCTATCCTTGTTCTACCGGAAATACAATGGAAGATGCTCCGAGGAACTAGCGTCCTTGATCCCTTCGGCATTGGTGCATAGTCGGGAAACACGCAAAAACGCGTGCCCAACATATGTACACGGTTGACATTTGTCACATGAGAACGGGTCGCTTCTTCGACTCGTTCTTGTGTTCAACAGCTCGGTTGTGGAACGATTTGCCGGCCTCTGTGTTTCCTCCTTCCTACAACATGGGTCTCTTCAAGACCAATGTTCATTCCTTCCTCTCCTCAAAAAGACTCTCCACACAGCACCTCAGATGATACAGGCCTTGAGGGAAATTATTTTCCTCAGGGCCTTCTGTGTGGAGTTAATGTAAAAAAAAGTCCATTAACCCTTTCAACACTAGCGAATCCGTAGAGGAGTTACTAGGAATTCAATGCATTTGCCTAGATTTTTGGCGCTTTTAACCTTAAACAATGCTCTTAGCACACATAAATAAAATTTTATTCGCTTGGGAAGGAAATAATTGATCTTAATCCTGTTCTAGCTTGTCGTTATTCACATGTGAAAAAGCGCATCACAAATTCTGTGTCAAAAAAGATTATAATTTTTCATATTGAAAAGTCAGTTCTGTATTTATTTACAGGAAAGCCTTATAAATTTGAATTATTTAGCTTGTGAAAAACGCCTTTGTACCTGGAAATTTTAATAAAACTCGAGGAGATAAATAAAAAAAAACATTTCTCTGAATATAAGTAGTTATCTATGGGAAACTACGTATGATAGACATATATGATTTTTATAAATATTTAAAAACAATTATCTGGTAAGAAAATGCAATTTACAAAAATATAATTTTGCAAAAAATAAGTAAGGTAATATGAAAATTGTGTCAGCCGAGGCATGGCATTTTAACTGGCACAGCAAGTGTTGATATTTTAAAAGAACCTAAGAGTTTATATTGTGAAACATGTATTTAGGTTTCCACGACACTATAGAGCGATATTATACTATATAGTTTAGCAGTCAACAGTCTCAAAACGAGTATGCATACATTTTCAAATCGTTGGCATTCTGCATACAATGTGTCGCTGCTGAAATTGTAAAACGGTGTTTACCTCTGTCTGGAAATACCCGGTACCTTTAATATGTGTACAGGGAAATATAAAAAGGGGGTACGCCAGTGGAATATGAAGATGCAAACAGTCGTGTTTGAATAGCGACGGATGAAAATATTTGAATAGAACGATCAGAAGGACCAGGCCGAAGAGAAGGGACGGAGACGTAGAAGGGATTACGAACGCCAATGATTGAGAGAAGTAGTTGGGACGAATATCAGAAAATGTACCTAATACAGGGAAAATATCTACATCGGTATTGTAAAAATGTTACTTTACACCTAAAGGTACAACTTTGCACCAATATGGGTAAATTTTCCCCGGCAAGGGATAACTTTGCCCCGTTAAAAAAATTGGTTTTAAAAAATAAAGGTAAAATTTAAAGAAACATACTGGACGTACATTGTGTAACAATTAATATCAAATTCCATACTTGTCACGTGCCACAAAAGATTTTTTTAACAAACAAGGACGAGGAAAATAATTCCCCTTAGGGCCTATGTCTTTTTAGGAAAGGATGGAGAGGAAGTTCTGGGAAGGAAACAGGTATGAGGAGTTGGTAGTGATCTAGAGGTTAGTGTTGCCGGGAGTGACGGACGTATGATTTTATCCCTCCCACTGCAGCGCAAGGCGATATTCCTGAGAGATTACTCCTGCTGGAGAGGTCAAAAGGTCTCCCTCAACCATTGTCTCGCAATCCGGCCTCCCACGCAGTTGGTGCCATAAATCTCGCCTCATGAATCCGGACACCCCTGCTAAGTCACCAAACTTAGCGAACCACTTGGGATAACCTATGGCAGAGGTGCTGGTTATCGAATAAATTGTTCCCGGGGTAGCAGTGGCTATACCCACCTCCCAAACTGAATCTTCCTTGAAAACAGATTTTACCGCACACGACAACTTTTAACACAGCTGACGCGTTAGGATGTTATGACGCTCTGATAATTAAATGTGATATAACTGCAAAATAACAACAATTATAACTCCACAGTATACTTTAAATATTTTAAAACAACAAAAAAAAATATGAAAGAAAGAATAGGTCAAAGTTACCCAGTAAGGATCAAAGCAAAGCATATTTGCGTTGTACGTTGTAACTAGATACCTACACGTAGTATCTGCAGCATGTAACGTACGTAGCCCTGAGGAATACGTTGAATACGTTCAGTACTTCCAGGGTCCACAAACATGGCAGCGTTCGTACAATCTCTAACAAAGTTAGGAAATGTAGCGACATTTGACATATTTTTCTGAAGAGTTTTCCAGAATTCATCTGAGCTCTGAACGGTAAATATGCAGGAACTTCAATGTTATCACTAAATCGTTACGAACGATTGTTGGCTGAACTCGGAATATTGCCAGCAATGACTGATTCAAAAAACACGTACACAAAAATCACCAAGTAGATTTATATTTACGAGATTCAAGTGAAAAAACGATAATTTACTTTAGAATTCAAATGTAAATCATTTTTATATTGTAAAATTTAGTATCTTTATAAATAGTAAGAACATTCATTAATCAATAAAATTTCACTAGCCTTTCATCGTATTTAATAATTTTCATAAAAAAAGAGAAAACAAAATTTATAGGTAAGTTTGGTTTTTTCTATCTTTTCTGAAGACAGACATTTTTTGTGAGCTTGGTAGCTACTTACCCTTGGGGAACATCTTTCCGCTTGTTCAGTTGAAATGGTGTATGTTTTATCTCTCTTCATAAAGATATATACGGTTGACAGTAGGTGCGTTAAACAGTAACCGTCCAACTCAGAATGAAACCAACTCAGAACCACCTCAGAAAGGTCATTAAGAGTGATGATAAAAATATATTAAAAAATTGGTTAAATGGGTTAAGGTTACCGGGTATTTTTAAATTATTTTTTCATAGCCTTTAATGATCTTTCTGAGGTGGTTCTGCGTTTGTTTCATTCTGAGTTGGCGTGAAACCACGTTAAACACTATGTTAACATAACTATTTCTTGTTTTTCTAAATTTTTATAACACATACCAACTATAGATATTGCTAACAAGTCGATAGAAAATTCTAATGTAAAAAGGTTGAAAATTAATTAATATCGATATCATGAGAGCATACTTGTTTTGCCATTACCGGTCATGACATGCTGAATTGACATCGCGTCTGGGTCCCACCCAGGCGTCGTGAGTTTAATTCCTTGAAGACCATAGTCACAAGCAATATTTTCCGTTTACTGTTATGGTTTGATTCTAAAATTATTAACAGTTAATAATCCTGGAATTTTTGTCTTTCTTAAAAATATATAACTAATAATATAATAAATATATATCTAACGACCCTTCCTTAATCCGCCTCAAAATGCCGCCCAATCGGGCAGCGACTCGTTTATAATTACACAATCCCGATATAGAAGGCTAACTGAATAAAAAAAATCAAACATACAAATTTCGGTTGTCTGTGATGTACGACACTGTAATGGATGTATTCATGTTCAATTAACTAAAATCTACTTTGAATGTAAGTGTCATTTTTCAAAATTGGAAGTGATTGTGTGACGAATAATTCAAACAAACTATAAAGTAGGTACCTAATTTATCGTTTAATGAAAATCATTTCAATTGTGCTTTTCAATTTCATAATATCCGCAATTTCCAGGGGTCTGCGCTAATACTCTACAAAAGTTTTGTGTGATAATTTTGGTGTTAATGATGTCCCTTAAAAAGAGAAATAAACGAAATTTAACGTAGCAAAGAAGTTGAAAGAGAAGATTTACTCATAGTGTTTGAATAGATTCGTTAGAGAGCTGGAAACGTTATCAATTGAATAAATACGACCCAGCCAAAGGGTTGCCTCGCTTTATTCGTTAAAACGGAAAACTAGAGCCGGGCTAAACAATCAGAGAGGTAAAAATAAATAATGTTATTCCGAATCTGAATAATTCCCAAACGGATCGTATATTCAAGGTACTTTAATGACGTAGGTACGATTCTCATCTTTCGAATAAACAAAAAAAAAAACGCCCTCCGAAATCCAAATTGATGTGTTGCCTGCGCTCCGTTTTTTTGGCCATTATTTCTACGAAAAATAATTACATTTATTAAATGAAAGGAAGAATTTATTCGAGACGGATAAATAAGCTTAGTACCTAAAAATAATATAGCTACAGAGTTTACCTAATATACTCTTCCTGGATTATAAAGCCTTTTTTTATTTTTCCACACAGAATGATTTATAAACCAAGAAGTCGAATGTTTAGTCAGTGAGGATAAATTCTTTTTAAGTCATTTCCTCATTGCTGAGGAACGTGACTCCTACTCCAATTTCGATGGTGGACAATGCTTCTTCACTCCTCGGGGTTCTGCGCTGCATGGAGAGCTGTGGACACCAAATTACCATACACCAGTGATACTAGGCAAGATAGAGGGTCGCCGAGGGTCTGGTAGGAGACAAATGTCTTGGCTGCGAAATGTACGAGAGTGGACTGGCATTAGAAGTGTGGAGGAGCTATTCCGGGCAGCGCAAGACAGAGAGACCTTTTCAAGAGTGATCGCCAACGTCGGGGTGACCTGATAGGGCACACAAAGAAGAAGTGATACTTGGTCACCCCACGTCTCTTTTTAGTATCGCTTTTTCGTTTCATCGAGTTTCAAATCACAACGGTGGTAAGAAATTTTTACTTCAAAAAGTATGATTACAAAAATAATGATTATCAAAATAAAACCCAAGTTTTTGAACAGCGAAATAGAATTATTATCCAACAAAACCACAATCCTCTTGATAAAAGTCCCTCGGATGATTAAAGCGCACGATCTGAAAAGCTTCGGCAATCCGCGGATGTTCCTGCGACGAAATTCATCATTGTTTCAGGAGGAAACGAAGGTTTAGATTAAACATAAAATAATCCCGTTCAACTTTTTCTGGTCAAGTGAACTGTAAGGATTTAGAAGGAAAGAATGGAGAATTTTTAACACTTTTAGTGTAGTGTACAAAACACAGTAAGCAGAATAAATATTTGATATATGAAATTATCAAGTATATAATCCTGTCGCCGAAAGCTCTTTGTTAATCTCCCTTTATTATTATTATACGGAGAAGTCACAAGCGGATTAAAAAATGTTTATAATATTGTAATATTTACGCTTTAATTTACTGATAACTTATCATTTTACTTGCAGCTATAAAATAAATCATATCCATCCATACTAATATTATTTAGCATTTATGATATTCGTATAAATGAAAATGTGTGTATTTCATATATTTTAGCAGCAGGGAGGAAAAGCAGGGGGGAGGGAATGGGGACGCACGGGAAATGACATGCAGGGAGAATCAATTTATTTCTTTGAATGGCATTGCAACGCATGCCGGGTACCAGCTAGTCCATACTGATATTATAAATGCGAAAATGCGTGTGATAGTATGTTACGCTTTCACGCCTAAACCACTAAACCGATTTTTAAAATGCTTTCACCAATAGAAAGCTACATTATTAGCGAGTAACATAGGCTGTATATAATGGTAAGCTCCCGCGTGAATTTTGTATAAATTATGAAATTTGTGTAAATGAAAATGTGTGTATTTTATATATATTTTAGCGGCAGAGAGGAAAGGCAGGAGGAAGGTTGGGTTTGCGGAGACGGAAGTGACGAGATGGGGGGAAGGCGAGGAAGATGGAGGGGAACGGCGACGCACGGGAAAAGACATGCAGATTTCTTTGAATGGCATAGCAACGCATGCCGGGTACCACGTATATTCTCATAAATAAATATAATTAATTTAAGTAATTATAAAACGGAAATATTTTGTAAGATTTAATTAATACCTGTAAATACAATTTGTTCTCCCTGTAAATCTATTTGAACTTATCCAACGATCCCCCAAGGCTTTTTGGAATGGCTGTAACAATTATTCTGACATACGCAAAAAGGTTCTGTTAAGACTCCTGAACAGCATTTGCCGCGAAACATTAACATTATGTTTGTTTTGTTTCTCTAGGAAAAAAAATAACAGTTTTGGACGATGGAAATGATGGAAACCTCCTATATTTCTGACAGAAAGGATAGTATCTGGAAGTGTTTAGTATTTAATTTTATCTATGTATTTGATCAAAAATATTACAAAAAAATTGTATTATTTATAATTTTTATTTTTTTTTTATTTATTTATTTTATACACTTTACAAATACAAGACAAAAAGTCCCGATAAACTACTTTTTAGCAGTTTGTCTAACGGGTTCTTTACGTTAAAGATCGTATTATAGTGATTTAATAGTTACATTTTTACAATTATATAAAATAAAATTTAATTTTTTACAGAAATATAGATAAAAATAAATTTTTGAAAACATAAATAACATTTTTAAAGTTTTTAGAATAATATGTCATTGTGAGCTAATACAAATTAATTCTTTCCGTAAGCCAAGTCTTCAGTAAATTCATCAATTGTTTGTTTTGGGCACAGTTTTTAATTTCAGCAGGTAACATATTTAAACAACTGGGAATCATGTAATTTAACGTTCTTTGTCCATATTTATTTGTATGCTTAGGTACAATTAGCCCTTCATTAAAGTTAAAACGAGTATTATGGTTGTGTTCCAGCCTGTTAATATATAAAGGATTATTTATGTGCTGAAATATAATTTTGTACCACAGAATTGCTCTGACTGAAAGAACTTTGAGACTCTGATAAAAGTATGGAATATTATGCCTTTCTTTGTATACATTTTTTTCAGCTAATAATTTAACCAATGAATTTTGCACTGATTGTACATAGTCTATATTTGTTTTACAGGAAAATCCCCAAGCTGTTATTCCATACCTTATAACAGATTCAGCTAGAGATAAATAAATTATTCGAAGTGTGCAGATAGGAACAAAAATTTTTAGTTTATACAATCTGCTTACAATTGATCTTAGTCGTGCACAAACTTTGTTTATTTGTATATCCCACTTGAAAAAGCAATCAATAATAACACCTAAATAAACATATTCTTTAACTAGTTCCATATTTTCACATGTACACGTTGCAGGAATACCATTGTGTAAGCAATCTGATGTATGTGTCTTTATTTCAGGTGTAATATATACCTTAACATTACGGGATCTTATATGTAACAATTTAGTTTTTTTGGCATTTATGATTAAGCCAGAGTCATGAGACCACTTTAAGAGTTCAATGTAGTCTTTTTGTAAAAGATCTATACAAGTTTGCAAATCACTGCTAGAAATCACTAAAGCAGTATCATCCGCGTATACAAAGTACTTTACATGTCTAAAAATTAATTTAATAAAAGATACATATATAATATACAGAATTGGACCTAATATGAAACCTTGAGGAACGCCGGCAAAAAACTTATTTTTTTACTTAAAGAGTTTAAGAGTTTTAATTTCATGCATCGGTTGTTTAAGTAATTTTCAAAAAGTTTTAGTAGTTTTCCTCGTATTCCTATAATTTCTAGTATTTTAAGTAATTTACCATGATCAATAGTATCAAAAGCTTTTGAATAATCTATAAATAAGACTAATGTATGTTTTTTACAGTTTAATTCATTACTTATCATGTTGGCAAATTTTTGAAGCAGCAATTCTGTACTCTTTTTTTTTGGAAACCGTATTGATTAGTATCTATTATAGAAAAATCTTCTAAATATTTTATTAAATTTATTTGAATATATTTTTCAAGATTTTTTTCTAGAGATGGCAAGATACTAATTGGTCTGTAGTTACCCAATACAGTGTGGTCACCTCCCTTATATACAGGTCTTATGATACTACATTTTAAGTCATCGGGGATTTTTGCTTGAAATAAGATTCTGTTTATAAAATGGGTTATAATTGGTCCTAGGATTAAAATATGTTTTTTAATATCGCTCATTCTGATACTATCAATTCCTGGAGAAGAACTCTTCATTTGTCTAACAATGCTTTCTATATCCGCCGCTGTTGCCCTCGGTAGGTACATGCTTTGAGGCATCGCCTCTGGTTCAAATTTAGTTGTCTTATGGTTGCACTTATGTAACATATTGTAAACACTTTCAGAGAAATAATCAACAAAATCATTAATTAAACCTTCTTTTGTTCGACCTTTCATCAGATATTTAGAAGCATTTTCATCGCAGTCATTTTTACATTTAGTTCCTAAAATTTTATTACACTCCTCCCATGTTTTTTTTGAGTCTTGAAAATAGTTTTTGAATTTATCATTATAGTAAGAAGTTTTTAATTTAACTAATAATTTATTAAGCACATTTCTAAAACATTTATATTCTTTCTCGTAATATTTGTTTGTTGGAGAATTTTTCCAGCGTTTATATAAATTATCTCTTTTTTTAATTTTACATAAAACATCGGAAGATATCCAATCGTTTTTAGCATAAGGAGGGGTTTTGGATTTTTTACTTATCACAATTGTACTATTTTTATACAAGTCATCAAAATAATTATGAAATTTTGAGTAAATAATAGAAAAGTCATTTTCTTCTAAAAGTGAATTCCAATCATAATTTTGGATATTATTGTCGATATGTCTCTGCGAAAGAATCGTTATATTTTCAGTTTTGTTCAAGTTTACTTGTTCTATAGAATCTAACTGAACATTAATAGCCGTGGTGTGGTGATCAGCAATATTATAATCACATATGCATGAGGAAATTGAACTCACACCTGTGAAAGCTCCAGCGGATTGTCTTCCGCTAATCCTTACAAAAAAATGATCGATACACGAGCTGTTTATTTTCTGTTGAACTATCACTTCTCTTATTACATCATCTATACATTTTATTAAATAATTATTTGCAAGGATATTTTCATAAGTTATTATGACTGAATCATTTGATGTTGGTCAATGGTGATAATAAATTATTCCCGCTAAGGTAGAAATAAGGTCGGAGTCGATATAAAAAATAAAAGAGGGTTGAGTTAAAGTAAAAACAACATATTTTGTTAACGAAAATAAAAATTCGGTAAAAATGTTTGATAATGAAAAACATGTTAAAAGTGAAAGGCAGAGGTTTATTATTTTGTGAGTGACAGTGAAAAGTGATTTTTTTAATCTTAAAATGCGAATGACAAGATATTATCTGAAAATAAATTATAAAAAAGGCAGAGCACGTACACATTTTCATTAAAATCTCCCATGCGAGTACCAGCTATACCTAGAAATCTACTACCGGGTTTCGCCAGAAAATATGAATATTATTTATTTAACAAAGTTTTAGGTACTAATTTAATAGAAGTACCAATAGATAGCAGTGATTGCTAGATTTTTGATTTGTACCAAAAGCACGGCATTTTTAGAAAGAAATGAGTCAGTTGGACAGAAAAAAGTCCAATTTGGGAGGCGGGTAAGGGTACGCCGCCGCGGGAACCATTTATTGAATAACCTGCCATAGGCCACCCCAAGTGATTCGCTACGTTTGTTGACGTTGCAGGAGTGCCCGGGTTCATGGTGTGAAGTTTGTCCGGGTCTTGGCGGCGAATGCGTCTGCCCACCAGCTGCATGGTAGGCCGGGTCGGGAGATAGAGGGAGTCCCTTTGACTTGTCTAGCCGTACTCTCTCGGAACATCGCCTTGCACCGCAGTGAGAGGGATGGATTCATACGTCTTTCACTCCTGGACACACTGACCCCTAGATTCCTACCCACCCCTAACACCTTTTTCCTTCCCAGAACTTTCTCTCCTTCCCACCTTCCTCTCTTTCCTAACCCTCCACACAGCATCCTCAAAGATGGCCTAGGCTCTGAGGGGAATTATTTTCCTCAGGGCCTCCTGTGTGGACTAATGTAAAAAAAACTGTCGAATGAGTATCGCATATGTATGGTCATTTGCTTATTTAGTTCCTGACTTTGATATACAACAAAGAAGTGAATCATTTTGATAGTAGGTTGATTTCTTACAATGATTTTATAAATTTTAATTTAACTTATATTTTTATGCGAGAAAGGCAGGGTTGGAAGGGCTTAAGTACGACCTAGTTACGAAAATACATTCATTCGAAAACCTGTAGACAACCCAAATGTTTAAACCAAATTAACATAAATAGGCAGGTATATTAAATACATGCTTACAAAAAGAACAAAGGATAGGGAAGGTATTTCTATTTATACTTTTTTTTCCGTGTTCTGTTCATCTGATATACGAGTGTAATAGAAAATGAATCTAGAGAAATCTATTTGTCTCAACCAGTGAAATACGTCGGAGATGGCGGTAGCACCCGGCGCCGCCCGGGCCCCTCTGTTTGATGTGGGTATATTGCAGTCTGAAGAAAAAAGATTGGCCCCTGAGCGAGGGATTACCACGGCTAAGGGTGAAAGATGCACCCCAAAGCCAGCTTTTATTACCGAACGTATTAACCAACAGTCTGCAAGGACTGAAAGAAACTTTTGAAAATAATATTATGTTAAGGAAAATAGAGGAAAATTTCTATTTAGGAATTGTGTAATCTTTTTGAATGACGTAATAATAATAAAAATGTTTTATTTGAGTTTATTTATTTTATCACGGGGAAAGTAATAAATAGGAAAGATAAGAAATGGAAATCGATTTATAACACCTAATTTAAAAAATACCCAAATGCAAAACCATTACACGAGTACTAAACATAGCCATAAAAAATTACAATAATCTCCTAACTGAATTGCCCTGTATTAAGAGGAAGTCATTAAAATTAGTTATATATATATATTATTAGGTTGCTGTCACTGTCGCTCTTACTAGCCCGAATACTGAGCGGAAGGGACAACTGCACCTCAGGCTGATAATACCTAAATAAAATCATCAAAATCGAGGTTTTGTATTCCTCATTTTTTTCCTCCAAAACAAAACCGATTTTTAAGATTTTTTTTAATTACTGCATTAGAAGAAAATACTCTATGTTTGTACGTTTTGCTTTTTAAAATATACATTTTCTTGTATGTATACTGAACGTCTATTGACGGTGTTCAAACCAGGCAATTTTCATGATTTTTGGAGGTGCTATAAGTAACATATCAAAAAAGGCAAAACGTACCGACAGGCTAGTGGTCGATATCAATATTATAATAAAAAATATTTGCAATAGCATCAAAACCCAGAGAGGACATTGGGAAATATGGAAAAAAAGCCGCCCGGTTTCCTCTTAATAATCAATCCGAAATGAACTTAACACTTAAAAAACCTTTCATATTTGCATATATTATTTATATTTTATACAAATAAATGTTATTTAACTATCAAAGTGAGCTCCGCTTTTTGTGATAAGATTTATTTAAAATACAAATAATTTTAAAATGTGCGTTAACAGGAAACGAACTAACAACCTCTCAACCGAAAGATAAATAAGACCCATATGAGAAACCAAAAAACTAAAAAAAAAATAAAACCAATCAATCTGGAATTTTCAGCAGAAGAAGATAAATGAAAATATAAATTACATCGATTGACCAACAGACAGTGTCACCGTGGCTATTTTTCTCGCCTAAGTGAACGGTTTACTTCATCGCGCAGCGCAAACTTAAATTGAAATTGGAGATAAGTTTTCCTTGTTTTCCCTTCACACTGCTGCTGCTGCCGGCCTGGCAACGGGCGTTGTTCCGTTCATCAGATAATAGATTGAACGGTGAAACTTCACTGAACTCGGTGGAAAGTTTCTACCAGAACTATACTTTATTGTGTGAGATGAAAAGCGTATCGGTAGTTAGATTCAGTGTAGATTAAGTATGAAGTACTGAAAGGAAGTTGCAAAAATGAAGAGGCGTTATTTTGTCCTAGTTACATAAAAATATATCAACGCACTCTATCGGACATGGTTTTTAGTAGACAATTTCAAGACAATTTTGCATTAAAAAAGTTTTGTTTATATCCGAAAGATGTCAGTTAAAAATAAACAAAAGTTTAGGGATTTCAACGACTTCGTTATTGTCGCTAGTTTGATGTGTGGTGGTTTTAATCTAGTGTATTTTTGTAATCTCTAAAGGAAATATAATTAGAAGAAAGCAAAAAAAAAATAACTACGAAATATGTGAGACTATTTAAAAAAAATAATTACAATGTGCCAAGGAAGCCACTAAGAAGCTGGGTGTATTTTTTGTACAAAGCACGAAGAAACTATACTGTACTAAAAATAAACTAAAATACATGAAAAAATTTGCAAACCAATTGATGCAGACGAGAAATTTGTGGGTGTTCTGCTGATATGTCAATGAAATGTGGGCTCAAGAACTAACTTATAGAGGAATATTCTTTGGTCCATGACTTATGACCAGTATAGCCGTTTTAGAGGAGTTATATAGCATGTTTGTTTCTTCAGCTAACTCTTCGCAGATCTTCAGAAGAATACGTAGGCCCCTTATAGATGGTGCCATCAAGACCATGTCGTCCGCGTAACTGATGTTGTTCAAACACTGTCCTCCGATTTGGCAACCTACCCTTGCATTGTTTAGCCTGTCGGTGAGTTCGTCCATGTACAGGTTGAACAATATCGGGGACATGCATCCTCTCTGTCTGACGCCACTCTTTAGGAAATAAGGTTCTGAAAATCCATCTTTCCACTTAACAAAGTTTTCCTGTTGACGGTGCGAAATTTCGAGAATTTTTACCACTTTCCAAGGTATACCTCTTTTCTTTAGTTTTTCCATAATAAGGAGTGGGAAGCATTAGCTCCTCACAGGAGGCCCCGAGGAACATAATTCCCCTCGGGGTGGGTAGGAATTTGGGGGTCAATGTGTCCAGGAGTGTCAGATAAATTAATCTATCCCTCCTACTATGGAGTAAGGAATGTCCCGAGAGGGTCCTGTTGGAGAGGTCAAGAGATCTCAACCAAATCTTCTGATCCAGCCTGCCACGCAATTAGCGTCCGCTATCAAGATCCGACAAACCTCACCCCATGAACCCGGATATGAGTCCTGCCGGAGAAGCATAATGATCTCCCTCGATCAGTTTCTTTCGATCCGGTCCGCCACGCAGTAAGAAGGCAGACTCATCCGCTTCCAAGACCTCGACAAACCTCGTCCCCTTAACACGGGCACCCCTCCAAAATCACCAAATATAACGAACCATTTGGGGTGATCTTTTGCAGAAGTGTGGGACATTGGGACGGCGGCGGTACCCATACCCACCTATTAACTAACATATCCCAACTTAAATCTATATTCAGCGCTAAGGTCAAAATATAAGTTATAATAATATTCCAAGAGTTCAATTATTAACAGACGTTAACGGTGACTTTTGCATTACGGTCATAGAAAAGTTTCGGAAATTGAATTTGTCATTTATATCTGAAAATGTAGAAACGGCGCTCCGGCATTCTTCAGGGGCTAGAGCGGAACTTTAAATTGAATTTACATTTGTGAATACAATGTGAACTCAAGTTTGATGACGTTTTAAATTCGATGACATCTTTACCTAACAAAAGACGAGGAAGTTAATGCGGAGCGAGTCACAGGCCAGATGGTATACTACTTTAATCTATATAAGCCATAAATTGTCAAAAATACATAATTTCCAAACTAGTTAATAGACTAGAAGGATTTTAATACTATCGGTGTCAAAGATATACAAACAAATTGATATGCTATGATGTCCGCGCGACTGTCGCCGAACTACGGCCTAATGCGCGTAGTTTGCATACAAAAAGAATTTGTTCATTTTCTTGATTTTTTTAAGGAATGCATTATTATTGGTTAACAATGTAGTTTGAATAAGGAAAGAATTTGTTCATTTAGTTTAGCGTTCGTTTAGTTTATTCGTTAATTGGTAAACAACACCGGCGACACCCGGAAGCGCAGTCTCACCTAGTAAAAACGGCGGATAGCACATCTCCTTATATTTCAATATCTTTGGGTAGGACTGTGCTTTCTGGTTTCGTCGATATTTTTAACCAATACTACCGCACACCTTAAAAAAATCAATTAAATGAACGAATAAGATCTTTAACGTAAATAACCCGTTAGACAAACTGCTAAAAAGTAGTTTATCGGGACTTTTTGTCTTGTATTTGTAAAGTGTAAATCTCTTTACATTTCAAAATCTTTGATCGGTGTGCACAGTGAAAAGGGCGCTCTTATGCTGGAAATAGTGCGACGCACTATCATCTACATCGCATATATCAGTCGCGAAAGTACGGTAACAATACAAGTGAATGAATGAGGAAGAGCTGTAGTGCAACGCTGACGGCTAACAGCGCGCGGGTCGCTAGTATGAGGACCATCGGTACAGGTAGTCAGTACTTCGTCGTAGGTCGACTGACGCATTTACTATCTTCGCTCTCTCTTTTGGGACTTATCTAGTAATTTATACAAAGTTCGGGATGTTAAGATAAAGTTGGATTGAAGCGTGTAAGGCATTTTTTACAGTCTTTGATCCGATACTAAGAAAAACGACTTAATTAATTGAAGACGACTGAACTCTGTTGATATCGGCACTGTACTACGGCATCATCGCTTAAATGAAAGTCTACAATTTCAAGTCTTAAAAATAATTCGTCTGTACGTAGATGTCTACGTGGTGCATTAATTATTGATAATGACAGCGGGTGCATTTGCGAAACACACCATTTCTTATGGTTTTCATCTTTCATAGTTTAATTTTAAGTGGCTAATATAATAATATATTGCTTTCAAACAGGTGTGCAGCAATATCGGATAATACGCAATATGGTTGCGTTTCTCAAACAGCACACAACCCCACTTAAGAGGATTTCGAGTGCTTCGAACCAAGCAGTTTCATCGCAGCAATGTGAGAAGAAGTAGGATATTATGCTCAAATACAGCGTGCTCCATCAGTAACTTATCTTAACTAGAACAAAATGAAAATTATGACCAATTACAACCCCAACTTAGATATGTTCCCATTCACCGTTCGTTATATGGCCTTCCTCCACTCTATACTAATCTCTGGTCACGCTTTCCCCCCCTCTTCGACACCTATTATATGTTGTTACGATACGCCCCTGAAGCGAGTAGATACCTAGAGCACAGAACGCAGCAAGTCCACACAACAAATCCTCTCTCCCCCCTGTTTCCTGTTTCCCGCTTCTCTCCCCGCTTGCCCTGCCACTCGCGCAGTCCGCTGCACTCGTGAGAGAAGATTTGAGCGCCCTTGCGAACGGACGTACGCGGCCCGCTTTCGGGCGAGCAGTCCAAATTCAATGTGGCCGCGATGTATTATTGAAATACCTACGAGTAGAGTCGGCCTTGGCCGCGCTAATAGTTCGGTCTATTTAGACTACGAAAGTGCCTGATGGAACTACCACATGAGACGAGGATCCTGCTAATCCACATGTAAGCTGTATCTTGATTTCCTCTTTTAAATGTGTCCGTAATCAGTGAAATGTAGGGCCCCGCGAAAATCACCACTCGGAGAGTTTCGTTTTGAGAGAGAGACAGTGAGAGTTAAACACTTTAGCTAGGTTTGTGTAATTTGCATTTCTTGTATTGAATTGTACTGTAGAAACCTATGTACTGTGTTTGAGTTTACAATACATGTCTTAATGATTTAACTTTGTTATTATTCTGCTACGGCAGGAGGATTGTTGACCAGTGTATATCCCGTGGGACGCCGGAAGGTAGAGAGAAATTCCATAGCTTTGAGCGGCTCACCCCCTGAATAGAGAGTACCATTGTCCCGCTGAGAGCTAGCCTGGGACGTGTTGGGCCTGGTGTTGGTTTGGTAGCCGACATCGGGGTACCCTAACAATGTTCACACATAATAATTTTTTAATATTACGTTAGCATATATTTTGCCCTAAGAAAGGGACAGTTGTTCCGAAACCAGTCGGCGTTAATATGAAAAAGATATAATTTAAACAAAGTAATATTGTTTCATTTAATTTTAATGGATAACGACAAACTTATAACTACTTTCAATAGATAATAATAGAGTTTAGTTACCTGCCATATTGAGACTACCCTAAAATGAGATTAAATAACCACTACGCCGTTTCTCCGTAGAGATAGAGGCTGGAAAGCCACAAAATTCTGTCATAGTTGAAATATCAAAATACATCCGACAAGTGTTCAAATGAATCGATTGTTGTAATGTAATTCTGAATATTTTTTTAATTACTAGTCTTTCTTCGTTCATCCACAATACCAACCTTGTGAAACAAATTAACCATACCGTCACTTTCTTAAGCATATTCTCAATTGGGTCAAACACACTATCTCTAGAAAGGTAAAGTGTTCGGTGAACAAAAATTCGTATAACTTTTTACAACTGCTTTAAGTGATTTGACCCCTCTATGGGCATCATCTGTATTCAGGTATATGCATCGTAGAGTTCCAAAACCCGCCTTAATTGATTTCCTTACTTTCGAATAAATCAAGAAAAATGTGTAGTGTAAATGAAGAAAAGTATAGTACATAGGCTGATGGACTTTCATGATTCCAGTTATTTTATTTTTGTACACGTTAGAACGATCTTGTAATAACTTGATAGAATTTTTATTTTCTGTTTAAACGTTTACTATACATTTAAAAAAACGTGTTTTAATTATTAAAGGCCCATATTTAAATACAATTTATAAAGAACCTAGAAGAATTTTGGAAATAATAACAACGGAATCGCATTCCCTGTAAAGAACCACAACAGATGGCATTCACACCTAATTTTTGACCAAAATTAATTAGGGCAGATATTGGAACGATTCATATGTTAAACTAAATCATGTATCAAATTAATAATATATAAACATAGCAATGAGGTCGACTCCTACAACGGCATTTCAAGCTTTTTATAAATGTATCACATGCACGCAGAGGACATAACTTTTTGAATTTATAGAAAATATCGAATGGTAGGTACCGAAGTTATAAGTCGTCAAAATGTTGAATACGCAGCCGAAAAACTTGTGACATCCATTCGAATTACGAATTGTATTGATTCGGGTCTCGTGTGTCACCAAGAGACACCATTGCATACATTTTACCTAAGTTAACTTTGAAAGATCGTAACTTCGTCATTTTTGGAGATATCGAACAGTAATTTGAATGTTGTTAAAAACTCTTTAAATACAATACATATTCACAAAACAAAATTAGGACACGAACTCAATCGGCGGCAGTTTTTCCGCGGAGGAAAAATCAATTCCTAAAACTATCTCAAGTTCTTGGAATAATATTAGCCAAAAGTATCACACTGTTGGTTTACAATACGAGTATATTGCAATCGATACCGAACTACTTATTACGTCCTTATACCGAGCCAATTCCGATAAATAAAATGCAAACAATGTAGCATCCGACCTCTGCAGGTACACGTTAATACAGGTGCGTAAATATAGCCGATTTAAACGTACAGCCAGGATCAATTCGAGCCTGTTACACGGTGAAGTTGGAAGGTACGAAGTTTCACATAAAGGTATAATGTATCTTATGTAAGGCACTCAGTATCCTACATATATAATAGGTGCACTACCCTTCAGATAGAAGGTTCAATATACCTCTATATAATATACTAGCTGGGTTACCCGGCTTCGCTCAGGACAATAAGATAGTGTTCTGGAATGTTTCACAATGATGTTCCCGATTCCTTATTCCTGATCATTCCACGACATACTCCGCCACTCCTTCCACAACTTTCTACAGCACTATGGAACCTTCTAGAACTTTCCGGAAGACTGTTCTAGAAATTTCAAGAGGGCGAAACTTTCAGCTCTTATATCTTTAAAAGCACGCCCTTTAGGTAAAAACAGATACCCTTATTCCCTAGGGGGGATAGAGATCTACCACACCATATAACTCCCTTGATAGAACCGGGACTCGTTTCTGAGTTTTTGCGAGCTGCACGTTTTTATGGACTTTCTTTTATAATATATGCCATATTCAAATAAATAAAATGTTACTCCTTACATGTCCTTTCCCGTGCGTTCCCCTCCAGCGTTCCACTTCCACCTTCCCCACCACCGCTCTCCCACTCCCCCGTCCCGCCAACCCCCCCTGGCACTGTATTTCTTGACTCCTCTCCCGCCCGGCCCGTAGCCGAAACTTTTTTCTAATACTAACAATTTTATACTCGTGATATCTTTCTAATTAAATATCCAAATTGAAAAATTCAAATAGTTAAATAAAGGTATTGAAGCTGTCTTGAATACGAAGTAATTTATTTTGATAAGGATTAAAACCAAGATACAAATAAAGAGCCTTTTCAAGCGGCGACATTTAAATTAAATTTTTAAAATAAAAGAATACTTATTGTGGCATAACCATAATAGTTAGACATATGCTGTCGCGACTTTTTTTGTAAGTAATGATGTGTTCTACAAAGTCGTAGTACATTATTTTATTCTATCATCAATAGTTTTCGCAGCGCACGCGATTTAAAGAATATTTTAGGTAATTTTTTTACACCCTGGGTTACATTATTGAAGTTTTAGTAAGGATGCCTATTTTTTTTAAAATATAATATAGCCTATGTCACCCAGGGATAGTGTAGCTTCCCAACAGCGAAAGAATTTTTCAAATCGGTTCAGTAGTTTCGGAGCCTATTCGATGCAAACAAACACACAAACAAACAAACAAATCTTACCTCTTTATATAGTGTAGTAGATAGTAGAAGTAGATATCCAGGATATGGATGTACCGACTCGTTACAATATAAGTCCCATCTTAGGTGTTATTTAGTTTATTTAGGTCTAGCGAGTTCTCGGCATGCGTTGCAAGGCCACTTAAAAAGAAATTGTTTATTCCTACGTGTCCATTCCCATTCTTCACCCGCGTCCCCTTCCCTACGCCCATTTTCACTCCGGCTTCTCCGCCTTCTTCACCTTCCCTCTCCCCACTCCCCTCACCCGCTTCCGCCGTCCCGCGAACCCCTCTCCCGCATTCCCCTCCCCCATCCGCATTCCATACATTCAGTCCCATTACATTCAGTTTTCAAACAGCTTGCGTGCCAACTATAATTTTTTTTTATACCAATTTCATCATGCCAGAGCTAACCCGTATATATAGAAACATTCGCGTGCGTCCCCACAATAACTCACCACAGTTTCATCGCAATCGGATGGACGGTTTAGCAACGCATTGTTAGCAACGCAAAATTTCATGACGCCAGAGCTCATTATTGTATAGAGAAAAAAAACGGGCATGCGCATATTCAATCCCCAAAGTTTCGTCGCAATCGGATGAATGATTTAGCAACGCATTCTTATGCGTTGCTAAACCCACATATCTACAAACATATTTTTACATAATACATCATTAAGTTCAATTATTATTTTTTTTTATTATTGTGACAGCTGTTTCGGCTTACAAGGCCCTTTTCAAATTATGAGAAAATAATTGCTCCGGTGAATAAGTAAATCGGTTTAACCGGTAAGAAAACATTTTAGGCACCTTCAAAATTGAAATTTAGAATCATACAAATAAGCCGCCTCCAAGTGGCCTAACCATTTGATTACATTTGAAAACCATTGATAATGGCCTTGTAAGCCGAAACGGTTGTCACAATAATAAATAAAATAAATGGAATTAAACACAAAAACAAATTAGTGAAAGTGAATAATATCGTATGGTAATATAATGTTATGTAAATGTTAGTACTGCAATCTAAAGTAATTTAAGGATATGAAATGTAAAAACTATGTATAAATTCAATATTCTAGTTAAGTAAGTGAAAATGTTATTTTCTTTTTTACTGGAATAAAAACATATAAAAAAAATAGGTAATAACTAACTAATGTTAAACATTACACAAAACGTAAAAAATATTAAATTAAAGGTAGGTACTTTATCGCTTGTCTGAATTCTTCACACAATCAGTTACAATTTTGAAAATGAACTTAAATTCAAAACAAAACTGAGTTAATTGA
This sequence comes from Limnephilus lunatus, assembly GCA_917563855.2. Taxonomy (NCBI): domain Eukaryota; kingdom Metazoa; phylum Arthropoda; class Insecta; order Trichoptera; family Limnephilidae; genus Limnephilus; species Limnephilus lunatus. Next base: position 59,683,782 of record OU830592.1, read on the forward strand.
ATCAAAAGTTACAATCACAGAAACAAAGAATCATTCACTGAAAAGCAGAAAGTTGGATGGGGTTGTCAGAAGTGTTGTGGATGATAATGCCAGAAAGGTAGTTTAGGTAGTTTTCAAAAGATATTAAGAAAACAGATATTTTATCAATATGAAATCCTCAATCAAGTTCACGAAACTTCCAGAAAATGAATACTAAGATTGCAATACACTATATATTTAAAAAAATTCCAAGCACTGTTGGCCACCTTAACGTACCCCAGAAAGCACAAAATGTACACTGTGCAGGTACAATGCAGAGGCAGAAGGTAGATGGATGGTGAATGCATGGTAGATACAAAGGAGGTTCATCACCTGCGATCACCTGCCATCCACCGATCCACCGCAAGTATCGATGTAAAAGGCCGATAAACCAACATTTGGGCCGGTCCATCCCTCCTTTAACTTTCGGATAACCAACCGACTCAGGCCCGAATAAAGGATCCATTTAAATACGTAGGTACTCGAATATCTACATTTTTATTTTGGTCCTGCCGCTGATAATTCCGTTGTAACGATTACTAAAATTACGTTATCCTATAAATAGTGCTTTCAACAAGCTTATCGAAAGGATGGTGAATTACAATATTTTCGTTTAGCATTGTGTTTAGATACTTCTTGTGAGTTAGAAGGTACTATATATTTGATTAAATGAATGTCTTCATTTAATTTAACTCTACATAAAATCACTTAAAAAATGATCTGCACGCTTGTTTTGTGACGAAAATATATATATATATATTTTTTTTTTACTCTATGAGTAAAATCTCAAATTATAATATTTAATTAAATGAAGACAATATTAGCGAAACTCAATCGAAAATCTGGAGACAGAAAAATCAGAAAAAGATATTGGTTCGACTGGGACACGAACCCAGGGCCCTTTGTTGACATGACAAGAGCTCTACCAACTGAGCTATGGAACCCATTTCTAATTCAGTCACTTTTAACTGTATATCGACTAAGAACTACCAACATTATCTTCATTTTCTTAACGCACATATTATTGGCTGCTATCTTTATATATGATTGCAAGATTCAACCCGAACTAAATGCTATCTACATAGTGTCTGGATAAATATTTATCCATTTTATTTTAATACGCGGCATCTATTGATTTTTTCTGCAAGTCTAGGATAAATATTTTTATTTTTAGTTTTAACTTTATGAGTAAAATCTCAAATTCTAATATTTAATTAAATGAAGACAATATTAGCGAAACTCAATCGAAAATCCGAAAATCTGGTCCCAGTGGAACCAATATCTTTTTCTGATTTTTCTGTCACCAGATTTTCGATTGAGTTTCGCTAATATTGTCTTCATTTAATTAATTATTATAATTTGAGATTTTACTCAATAAGTTAATTTTTTTTTTTAAAATTATATAATTGATTTAATTTGGGAGCCACGTCTGGGCTGCAGCCTCGCAATACTTGATAAACCAGAACGGTCTGTCTGATTGACAATCCGTTGTTATCAGACCGATTGACATATCAATACAAAGAGGCAATGTTGGCAGGATGAATCCGTTCTACGGGTATTTTAATAGAGCCTGCTTAAGGAACGAGTAGCATTGATCCCCGATGCACCGATGCACGTGCATAAAACTCGACAAACACGAGCGAAACACCCGTTCACACTTGATTTTGGCTTTACGAGAATGGGTCGCTTCTTAGACTCGATTTTGACCCTACTGCAAATATTTTAATATAATATAGATATTGACCACTAGCGTGTCGCTACGTTCTGCCTTTTTGTTAAGTTGTTTCTCATAGGAGTTAGGAACGTCCAAAATTCGTAAAAATTGCCTGCTTTGTACGTTGCCAGACAGTTAGCCAAAAAAATCTTAAACATCGGTCCAGTTTTAGAGAAAAATGAGGAACACAAAACCCACGATTTGACGATTTTATTTAGGTATTAACAGACTGAGGTGCAGTTGTCCAGTTCGCTCCGTATTCAGGGGCGTATTCGTATAAGAGCGAAAGTGATAGCAACAATTTGGTTAACTTATCTATTGTTAAAATTTATCGGCGACCAGGTGTCCTCTTAATAAATCCCTTCCCACAGCACTTACCTTAACCCGTGTTACAACTCTGGCGGCGACATTGTTCCTCTGTCTTTGAGCTGTACAGAAAGGGCGCTCTTGTGAGGAGTCACAATAAAAAAAAAATTAAAAAGTACGTGTCGTGCAGTCGCTGAAATATTGCAGGGGTATTTTTAAGCAAATTTTTGAGCAAATAATTTAATTTAACCCTTTTCCAAAGCAATAAATTGACATTATAATAATTCGGGTCCCTGTTCTGGCGAAGTTCAAAAGGGATAATATTGGGTATATTATGGGCACCACGGGGCCGTTAACCCGGTCCGGGGTCCGGGGCCTAGGGACCGGGCAGTGTGGAGGTGGGAGGGGGGAGGGGGGAGGGTAATGAGGATTTATTCGCGGCGGCCGATGCGCCGATACAATAATAATTGCAGATGCGCAGGCGCGATACCCGCAGGACGGGGATACTGCAATTTGCCATAAACTCGTAACAAATTCGCCATAAACTGCTTACAAATTCGCTATCGCAATAAATTTGCTACAAAAAGACACATTGCAGAAACAATAGCAGTTTTATTAAAAAGCATGAAAGAATTTTTTTAAAGCTTGGTAAACAGTTAATTAGCATTGTACTCTGCGTACCTAAGAAGGTACATACTAGGAACGCGATTTGTTTAAACTCTTATCAATTCGCAATGAGCTGGTAAAATATTTACAATTTGGGAGGCGGGTACGGGTACCGCCGCTTAGTGGATAACCAACACCCTGCTGTAGGTCGCACTACTTTTGATGACTTAGCACGGGTGCCTGGGATCATGGGTGAGGTTTATCTAGGTCTTGGCGGCAGATGCGTTTGCCTTCCTACTGCGTAGCGGCCGGATAGGGAGACTGGATGAGGGAAACCTTTTCACATCCCTATCCGGCTCTCTCCAACCATTGCTTTGCACCGCAATGGGAGGGATGCATTCATTCGTCCGTCACTTCCGGATACATTGAACCCCAGATTCCTTCCCACACTTCATACCCGTTTACTTCCCAGAACTGAGGTGCTCATGAGTGAGGTTTGTCCCAGTCTAGGTGGCGGATGTGTCTGCCCACCAACTGCGTGGCACGCCGGATGGGGAGAGACTGGTTGAGGGAGACCTTTTGACCTCTCCAGCAGGACTCTCGAAACATAGCCTTGCACCGCAGTGGGAGAGATGGATTCATACGTTCGTCGCTCCTGAACACATTAACCCCCAGATTTCTACCTATCCCTCATACATTTTGCTTTCCCAAAATTTCCTCTCCATCCTTTCCCTAAAAAGATCCTCCACACAGCATCCCCAAAAATGACACAGGCCCTGATACATTTTTTTTCATTAGGGCCTCCTGTGTGCAGATAATGAAAAAAACATTTTTTTTATAATTGCTCAGACAAAGAGACGCATTGCATGAAAAACAATGTCCATAAACAGTTTTTTGTAAAGCATGAATAATCAAGTCATCGATGTGATAAGAGTGTAAGCTTTTAATCTGTGAAAATAATGAATAGCATTGTTTGTACAGTTCTCAACGACTCGAGCTTTATAGCTGGCTGCCTGACAATAAATAAAGTCATGTAACCATACCGTAAACATTATATCGAGGCATTTTGTAAATTAGCTGATAAGTAAATATATATAGTTGATACGTTTTTCAAAGTACTTACTGGGGTTCTTACTAGGGTAGATAAATAATAATAAATAAAAACATTTGAATTACTTACAACTTCCTTTCAGGCCAGAAGACCATTGCCGATGGATGTAATTATTGCTTGGATAAGAAAACATACCTGAAACAAAGAAGAAATATAATTAACATAATTTGTTTGACTATCAAATCTGTCAGTTTTGAATCGTGAATGAAAATGGAAATGAGCCAGAAGTAAGGTCAGTTTAATCTTACAACTGGCGAAATTTCACAAATATTTTTTGAAGTGAAACTTCTATAGCCTTGCTGTGATTTGGATATCGGATGAAACGGAAATGACGATTACTGCACCTGCGACGCATCAACTGCGCTCATTGGCCGCTTTGATTATGATGTCACTGTCAGGCTCCTATTGGTTGAGATATGAAACGGAAATTACGCTAGGTCTGCGCTCATTGGTCGCTTTGATTATGACCTAACTTTTCAAGTATTGGTTGAGATTGTTTTGGTAAAGTTTCGCTTCACCGCGTGTAAACTGCACTCGATTTTTTTTTTAAATAAATATATCTACAACATAAACATATAATCAATTTTATTGGCCTATTTCGGTATTCTAATACGGGAGATATATTTCGGTATTTTGATACGGGAGATATATTTCATTTTAAAAATAATCAATATAAATGTTGTTTTTTCCAATACTTTTATTATACTCAGACGTATATAAACTTCCTACTATTTTTTGTATATTTTATAGTCTCTGTTCACATTTTTATCTATATATTTTATTTAATGCTTTCGTTGTTACATTGTTTTTATTCTGTATTGATAGTATATATCTGACTGTACTGAAAAATGTTGTTGCTTACATTTTTATTTCATTTATACACTTTTTTTCCATTGTAACTTTATTTAGTCGTTTTTTTCTCATGTTAAAGATGTACCTACTGCCTTTATTATTACTTATATAAAAGCCCTCTGGGTGTAAAATAAAATAAATAAATAAACAACTAAATAAATAAATGTTCTCGAAAACGAGTCTGAAAAAAATTCATTTATCATATTTTGGCTCATAAATGTGTAAATTCTACAACTTAAGAGATTCTAAAAATTATAGTACTTTATTAAAAGTACTTTATTAAAGCCATAAATTCACTGGAAATATGTCATATATTGTTTTATAAACGTGTAAATTCTAATTATACAATTGTAAATGTTCTCTAAAATGGCCTGGAAAGAATCTCCTACTTGTGATCTTACTAAAGAAACCACTCATTCCCTCTGAATGCAATAATTATTAATGTTCTCCAAAATAATAAATGAAAAAAAAAATCACATTTGCGACTCTTTCAAAGACATAAAAAAACCATCCCTTCGTTCAGAACACAATTTTTAATGTTCTCAAAAGTTGTCTTGACAGAAGCTCATTCCTGTGATATCTTGAACGAAACCATTCCTTTGTTAAGAATATTATGAACTAAATATACAATTTGGCTGTCCTGAAACGGGTATACTTCCCAGTTGGACAGACAAAGTATCATTTTGTAATGCATTGTAAAATATATATATATAAAAAATAATAAAAATGAATAAATAAATGAATAAATAAATAAATTATATTATATGTTCTTTATTGTTTTAATTTTTAAGTATTTGCAATATCAGTGATAGAAACAAATTATAAAATTGTATGTAAAAGACAATAAAGGCTTGTAATAAATAAATAAATAAAAAATTCAAAAAGGAAATTGGAAAAATCAGTTTCAAATCCATATAGATCACATTTCTGCTGATTTTCTGTTCAGTGACCAGAATGTGGTATAAACACACAAACAATACAACCATTAATAATTATTTCTCGATTATGATTTATCTAATTTATATTATTAATCGTTCTTGCTTCAGATATATATGAGTACCTACAACAAAGCTTGAGTAATTTTAACAAATCCGATATTTGAGATCTGTTAACTTCGGACTGGTTCATTGGAATTATTACGAAAAAAACATGCAGCGAGGCATTGCGAAAATGTCTCAAAAGATCTGCTATTACCGAAGATAACGACAATGGAAATAAATTACACATTTACAAGGCACGATCCGTCTTCCTCGGTACATATGCAAAAAGAAAAATGGCCAATATCAAAACACAATCGGATACATCAAGTCGTGACTCCAGAGACAATATTTTATGTTTATTCATATCGTTCAATCACTCGGAGAAACAAGCTTTGTTAGCAAATCCCTTTCTGTAGATACTGTCGAGTACCTTAATGGTACTTGGTAAGTACCTCAAGGGATGTATCATGTTTGTTTGCAAAGCAAGGGTTTCAAAAATATAAAAAAGTAGTTCTTGTAAAAGAGGGGAAAATTTTCTACTTATAAAATGTTTCTATTATATATAATATCTACTTGGTGTTTAAGAAATATCCCTATTATAACAATAAAAGTAACTAATTCCCATTCGTTATGAAAACAGAGCGCTTTCATAAAAAAACTCTTTAATTGAGGTGCTAGACTACTAATCGAATATTTAGTCGTGTTCGATCACTTCCAAACATCAGCACGATGTTTAATTTTAGACAAAATATTTTTACATGAAATTCTAAATGCCCTGGACTCGTCTCAGCTTATCAATCTTATAAAAAATCACATACCGTCAAATCAAACCCGAAAAACTGTTTTTTTTATTTTATTTACCTGCATGCAGAACCAATGAAAAACTCCCTAATTCTCCATATATGTGTTCAGCATAATAAAAAAAATTACAGTATCAGGAGCATCTACCATCCATATCCTATACTCCTATTCCTCTGTCCTTCACTTAGATACTTATTAGTTTTAAGGCATAATAAAACTCGTGTTGTGTGTATAAATTTAGCATAATACTTTTTTGCTTGACCCTTTTTAACCTCAAATGCACACATAAATATCAGATGTTTTAATTATATTGTTTATTATTTCTTTACGAGGTAATAAATTTTTATTAAGTCAATAACAATTCGTGATTATATACTTCTTCATGTCAAATTTTCTCTTATTTTTTACAAAAACTTTCTTCCTTTTTATTACTATTACTCATACATTCATTAGTTAAGTTTTAAGAACCGTTCACGTCAAGGACGAAATTGCCTAATGATGTTCTATGGACTTGCAATAGGTTACTTTAATAGGTACTATAACCGTGTAATCATTTAATTTAATATGCCTATAACTTGTTTCGTTATGTATTGTGTGTGTCTAACTCAAATTAAACAAATAAATAAATCATTCATAATATAATTATTTCTCTCTTATGAAGAATACCCAAGCTGTTAATTTCTTACAAAATAAAATAAATAAATAAATCGATTATTTGAAAAAAAAATGTGTGCAGTTCACACGCAGTACAACTGATACCTTAAGCCCGAATTTCTACCGATTTCTTACATATCTCCCACATTTGATGTTTTTAAGCTCTAAAAAAATAAATGTTATTTTTTAAGATAATATCTAGACGCGTTCCACGCCGAAACGCTAGTCTTATAAAATTTACTCGATAGAAAAAAAATCGCAAAGTATGCTCCGACAATTATTATAAACATGTTTGTTTCAGTTATTTTAAAAGTTATGAAAAAATTCACCAATGTTTATTTAAATGATGTTCCACGAGATTTTTGCTCTATTATAAACGAGTCGTGTTTTATTAAACATTTTCGCAATTTTTGCATCGATTTTATCGCTTCAAATATTAGCGCGCACCTCTAACATTCGTAATTTCATATTTCTCCATCTTCTTCTTTTTGAGCTCGGATGTAGAGCCTTAAAAAAAACTAAACTTCGATAGATAGTATGTAAAGTATAAGGAGTAGGATAATTGTAGAGTTCATTTATTATAATAATGTTACCAAGTTTAAAAATTATTATATATTTTATTCTACGAAGCACGCACAATGAGGAGGCCGATAGGCTACGAAGCACCCACCGCACAGAGGGGATACCGATTAGTTTATCTTATTCTCTCGCAGGCTAAGTGCTATAGATGTATGTGTTTGTCTGTTTGAAGTTTCAAATCACAACGTTGTTAAAGAAGTTTTCACTTCAAAAACAGAGAGTTTCGACCAACATAACACAGCATATGCCTAGCTTGGTGGTCGAAAAATCTCCAAATTATGTAACCGTCAAAGCAATGAATAAAGAAAAATTAAAAAATATAAAAAAACCGTTGTGCATTATGTGTACATTTCAACTTAATTTTTCAACCTATCGGAAATTAATCACCCTGTCGGAAGATGTTATAATTTTTGCAAATGGCGTCGTACGTCAATTATATTTAATAATTGTGAACTAGACAGTTGCAGAATACAAACAGACAAGCAATGGAGCGCTATACTCCGAAAGAGCGTGGAATAATTGTGTCGATGTTAGCTTGAACGCTTTTAGCGATTTTGTACCGAAAGTCATCATGAGCGACGAGGCGCATTTCCAAGCGGTTACGTCAATAAGCAAAATCTTCGTTTCTGGAGCACTGAAAATCCACGTGTAATGCACGAAAAGCCATAACATCCACTCAAAGCCACTGTGTGGTGCGGAGTTGACGCGGGAGGAGTGATTGGGGCGCATTTTTTGAGGACGCCATTGGCATTACGGTCACTGTTACTGTCGAATGCCACAGGGCCATGATAAACGACTTCTTACTGCCGGAATTGGATGAGTGGGGCTTGGTGAACATGTGGTTTCAACAAGACGGTGCAAACGCACACACAGCACGAGCCACAATGGATATTGTGAAGGAAGCGTTTCCTGGTCGCTTAAACTCCCGTTTTGGCGATTTTGCATGGCTAGCAAGATCGCCCGATTTAACCATTCCAGACTTCTTTCTTTGGGGCTACTTGAAGTTACGGGTTTATGCCAACAAGCCTCAGACAATCGTAGCCCTTAAGGAGAATATTCGACAGGAATGCGAACAGTTATCACCGGAAATCTTGCGGAAAGTCATGGAAAATGCGATAAAACGTGCACAAATGTGTATCAACACTGGCGGCAGCCACTTGACGGATATCACCTTTTCCACTCATCAGAAAAAAAATTAAAAGTCCAAATAAAAATTTCCATTACAATTTTCATTTAGTAAAAAAGTTATTCAAAAACAAAATTGGATAATTAATTTTGCGCCACCCTGTACTATAGATAAGTTGGTACGTCCATATATTTTTTCTATTTAAACAAATGTTAAGTGATGTATGCCACTAGCAACAATGATTAAACACACATTAATGTACCCATTGTTTAATATCAACCGATTTAAGTGTATAATATTTTGTAAGTAAAATATCAATAAACTGAAAGGCCACAACGCTGAAACAATATTACAAAGAACGGCAATCGTTTTATTCATCCACGATGTTAAACATTAATGGAAGCCATAAAAGTTTATCTGAAGCCAAAAAAATATTGAATATTTTATTTTATTTTAGTATACGAAGAGCAGATTTGGAGAGCTTGGGTAAAATTTGAAAGATTTTTAAATTGTGTTACTTCTACTAACAAAACAATACTCGACCTTTTTTGTTTACTAAACTGATGATAGTAAAAGAGGAACAAATCTCGGAGGTTGAGAGTTTATAGTTGAAGTGAGAACTTGTGAGGTCAAACAACTACTCGACTCTTGGGGTTGAAGTTGAGAAGATTCTTTCTTAACTTGGTTTAAGTGTGAAAAATATATTGAGAATTTTCAAAATGTTTTTGTTTATAGTGAGTGGATGGATGCTATCGACGAACGAATCAGCATGCCAACGGGGAGGTTGAACAAGGAAACTAACTGACAAGGAGATATTCTTCTGTAAATAAACGTGACGGTTAATGATATAATGAGTGAAACTCCATATTAAGTGGTAATACACGTATTTGGCTCTCAAATTGAGAATATGCTTAGTTCCTACCGGGAGGTCATTTATTTAGTTCCTACCACTTTGCTGGAAAAGAATTTGAAATTTGGAACAAGGCAAGAAAAATAGTGAAAATTCGAATGCATTTGTTTTTCGTGTGCACAATATCGTTTTTAAGTTAAAAAAAGGGATTCGACCACCTCGGAAGTACATAATGTTCGTTTAGTTGTGGCGATAATTACCACTATATTGTGGTCGCGTCGTGTGCTCCTTCGCAGATATACAGAGGTAAGTGATTGGTCATTTCTTTTTCCTAGCGTACCTTCTTATATCTACTTAAATACATGAAATACATTTTTAGTATTTTAGGTATTCCTGCGCAAAGGATTAATACATAATGTGCCGTTTAAAAAAAAAGTTGAAAAATCATCGATCACGGGAAAAAATATTTTGTCAAAAATAGGTAATATTACTTGCCCAATAAAACGGACAAAATAGAACCCCATGGTTTAAATGAACATAAAAAAAATCATTGGGTTATCGACGGATCCACATGGTTATGGACGTTATGTTTGGCATCTTGGCCTGTCGAGAGTTAAAAACAAATTAATGTTTGTATACCTGTAGCTCGTTTTGTTGTGGCGATAATTACCACTTTATTGTGGTTGCGTCGTGTGCTCCTTCGCAGAGATACAGAGGTGTAAGTGATTGGTCATTCCTTTTTCCTTGCGTACCTTGTTTTTCCTACATGTATTGTCACCCAATTCCAGCAAACGCCGTTTTGTCTCATTTACAAGTATTAACAGTCCATTTTCAAGTGCATATGAAGCTGTAATTCCTAAGCAGTTTTGGATGCAACAACACGCGTATTTCACTGGCTTCGATGGTAAAAATGCGATTTTTGACTAATCAGTGTGCTAGGGTGTTTTTACCTCAAAGTCAACAAAATTTTATGTTCAGACAGCTAAAAAAGGATATAAAAAGAAACGTTTGGTTTTCACATATTTTTGGTATCCACAATATCTAGTAGTAGCAATTGCACATATACATACTACGTAGATGAGTTAAAGTTGTGTGGAAACTAACGTGACTTTTTCAAGATAATTTGGTATACTTACATCACTAATCAGGTAATCTTAGGACGGGTTGTTTCTCAGATTGTAAATAATTCATAAAATTTCAGGTTACAAGTTAAAAAAATTCTGTGAAAGTTCTTTTCAGGTTCTGTTATTATTTCATCATGGGACGGTTGATTTGCAGTACTTAAATAGAACTTTTACAGAACTTGATGAATTGTTAAAATTCTGCGCAGCAACCCGTTCTTATTATTTTTTTATGTTTGTCATCGCACTACGAATTGTAATAAATGAACAGAATCTTAAGAATATCGCTTGCATATTCCTCACGGACAATACAGAAAGTAATAAAAATAACAGTTCTTAAGAAGTAGCTACTGAAAAGATTTTGCAATACAGCATTCCTGCTAACCACAAATCTCGATTCGAATTCATAACTCGACGAAGGCCAAATTTTTTATAAAAAGATTTTTGTGGACACAATTTGAAATATGACGTTGACAATTCGTTATATTTTTGAATATTTTCTTTCCTAATAATCGCCACGAAGAGATCACAATTCAGAAACAAAATATTATTTCAGGTGTTTAACAAAGGATTATACTTATGAGCTGTCAATGTTTAAAATTAAAGTAATAAAAATTAAAGTTAAACATTCGTAATTATACAATTAACAAAACCTTCCGAGATTTTAGCAAAATGCCCTTGATGCGCCACTGTAAATTCGGACACGTTTTGATATAATGAAGAGGGCGGACCCTAATGTGAATATTGTTCATAAAAAATCTGACTGATCCGCAATACCTGAGCAGCAAGTCAAGGGCGTACCGGGCTTTTCCGTGGGGGAGGGGCCGGCGATCGGCAAATGCATTCGCCTTGAGATGCTTGATAAAATAAAAAAACATAAAAACTAAATAACATTACATTAAACTAAAACAACATAAGATAAAACTAAAAAAGGACCATTAGACCGGGCGTTAGAGGTAGTTGAGTATGCAAAATGTGAGGACCGAATTCCACCAATGGATTTGAGTTAAAAAGGTCAAAGATTAATAATGTGGATCTTGCCGGTCAATTTTTTTTTACCCCCTCTACTATTATTTGTAAAGGGAATGTATTAAGTACACATTTTATTGATTATTTCAGATATAATTTATAGTTTTTTCTAATGGTAAAAGTGAGGATGTATTCTTGAATGAAAAAGAAAACGAAATAAAAAATATGATTTTATTACTTTTATTTTCGTTTTCTTTTTCATTCAAGAATACATCCTCACGTTTACCATTAGAATAAACTATAAATTATAACTGAAATAATCAATAAAATGATATAATATCATGTACTCAATACATTCCCTTTACAAATAAGATTAGAGGGGGAAAAAAAAATGGACCTAAAAATTGACCGGCAAGATCCACATTATTAATCTTTGACCTTTTTTTAAGTCAAATAATCCATTGATGGAATTCGGTCCTCACATTTTGCATACTAAACTACCTCTAGCGCCTCCACTACATGATCGTTTATACAACGTATAGTCCGCGGTATCAAATCATGTCGATTCAAATCCCTACACTACATTTTATCGATTTTATATTGAAAAAATATGGAACAGATAATACGCTTCTATTTTTGACAATAATCCTATACCCCACGGCCTCCTTTGAAGAAAACAATTTCCCTCAGAGTTAATGTCATCTTAAGGTATGCTGTGTGGAGGGTTTTTTTTAAAAAAGGAATGAAGTTCTGTGAAGGTAAAAGGTAAGAGGGATCGGTAGGAATCTAGGGGTCAGTGTGCCCAGCAGTGAAGGACGTACGAATCCATCCCTTCCTTTGCGGTTCAAAACGATGGGTCGATAGAGACCAGCTGGAGGCCAAAGGGTCTCCCTCAATCTGTCTCTCCCGATCCGGCCAGCCACGTAGCCGGTGGACAGACAAACTCCACCCAAATTGAAGACTTATATTATTTATTATGTTAAAACAAGATTTTTTCCAACAAATTCCAAAAATCGATTTAAAATAACTATGGAGGCTAAAAAAGCTCTACAAATTTCCAAATATTAACAGTGAGTTTTTAAACCGAGAGAAAATAAATTTCCTTCTATATAGACAAGATTTCAGTGGTTTATAAAGGCGCGTTCGAACAGAAAATATTTACTTCCAATCTTGAACTTGATTGAAGTGGCAATAAAATAATTTTGAGCTATAATTTTTAGCTTCGCGTGAATAATATATGTGAGGAAAGAAATAGTGAAGGAGTGGGATATGTAAGGAAAGAATTAAAGGTTGCTATAAAAGTTTGCGACAAGTCATATTACAAAAAATTAAAGCAAATAAAATTTTAACAAACGTTGTAAATGGTGACATGAAAGTTTACGGGCCATTCTTTAATAATTTAAACAAATCGACTCAGAAGTTGATGGTTGATAAAAAATTGCAGTTGCCTGCAAGTCGTGTAGCACAGTCAATATATTTAGTTAATACAGACATACATTTCTTTTTCTCACATTAAATAAGTAATTAGTGGGGATAATAAAGCTTTATGGAGCATTCATAAGTGCGAACGTGGTGGTATTCAATTGCTTTAGAAATTCGAGACACCATTTATTTGTTTCATTTGTTGACATGACAGTTATGGCAGCGTGCAAATAATATTTAACGCAGTAAATAAATACCATAGAATAAAGAATAACACAAGGAATGCCTGTGTTTCGTGATCCAATTGCAGGCCCAATTTCGGACAATATTTTCACATAAAACTGTGTTTGAACATAATTACGACATACAAATGGGATAGCGAGATACAATTTCAGGTACGGAAGGCATTTTTAGTGTTACATTCTTTATTCAACGATAAACACGAACACTGTAGAAATTAAAAAAAACCAAATTGAGTAAGTAATAAACGAAGATATTCAAAATAATGATTGAATCATTAAAAGTTTTGCTTATACATGAATTTGGAAGCATTCCTTTTGAGACGCAATTTGTTTCATGTACTGACATTAGAAAATTATATTATTATAATACAGTTAGCTACAAATCAATGGTGTTTACAGTTCTTCTTCTACTTCTTATGTCCTGTCCGTTTAACGGACGTTGGCAATCATGTTGGCCATACGGACTTTATTTAATGCGGCCCGGAACAGCTCTACGGTACACTGGCAAAACCACTGTCTCAGGTTTTTAAGCCATGAGGTTCTCCTTCTTCCAGGGCCCCGTCTTTCGGCAATCTTTCCCTGCATCAAGAGATGCAAGATCTCATACTTCTCTGAAAGTCTCATCACATGTACAAGATATTGAAGTTTTCGGATTTTTATAGTTTTAATAATTTCTTTTTCTTTATTAATCCGAACCATAACATCTTATTTTATTTTACTTCATTTATTAAGGAATCAACAGATATTGTACCTACATTTAAAATAAAAACATTAATAATACAAATAATATCCAATAAAAGATTTTGACATAATTAAAATTATAATTAAAAAGTAAGGGTCCTGTACCCGTAAGAAGTTAACAAAAACATAACCTTGAAAATTCATTCGTAACCCTGTCCATCCAGTTTATTTTAAGTATTCTTCTGTAAATCCACATCTCGAATGCGTCAAGTCGCCTAATTAGTTCTACAGTAAGCGTCCATGCTTCCTTTCCATAAAATAATATCAAAAACACGTAGCATCCGACCATTCGCATTCGTAATCCAAGGTTGAGATCATGACAGCAGAACATCTTTTTCATGCGGATAAAGGTTGCACGAGCTTTTTACAGTTAGTAATGTTAATTATAATTTTTAAGTCTTTCCGACTAAGTAACAGAATTATATTAAAGTTTTCTAGTCGATCAAAACATCGCTCTAATGTGGATATAAAAGAATTCAATAAACAAATAAATATAGGGTATTAAGGAACGTACCTAAATAATTATTGAAATCATTTGAAAGAAATCTTTTGGTATTGAACAGTTAGGGGCGGAGTGAGGGGCACTGAGGAGTTGGTTGGTGACTCGGCTGAGTGACCTGACGACGATTTTTTTTTTGTTTAGGTTTAACGAAAAAAAAGCACATCTAAAAAATCACCCGAGACAAAATTTCATTTACATTTTGTACTCCAAATAATGTCAGGAATCAGTTGTTTGAGTAAGTCAAGTACGTCCCTTAACACCCTGTATGTTGAGACTCAATTTCTTTTAGGACTGGCATCAGAAATGAATACAATGCAGTTGAATGCTAATCAAAATCTTTTGCAGTAATAAAGTCACATTAAATACGTAATAAACGGATATAGTAAAGTTTTATGGGTTATTCAAAAGTTTTCTCAAATGCTAAAGTGGTGGCACTCAAATGTTTTAGAAAAACGAGGCGCCATTTGTTTCGTGTGCCGTTATCAAAAGTTGACATAATTCAGTAGGCTACAAATTTTAATATACCAGTAGTACATAAATTTTATTATGCGTCATAATGAATAATAATGCAAATTTGTCTAAAGTTCAGAGTCAATCCAGCCTCGTTAAAAGTTCAAGGTAATGTAAAACCCGCGGTGAAAGATAAGCATGTCAAGTAAGTGTATTCATCACCGGCAACGAGCGGAAATTTCTTCCGGAAACAGAACCGGTTTAACTTCCAAAGCGAGAAACTAAAAGAAAAAGTTGTCACTTGAATTCACCTTGATTGCATCTACAAAAGGAAACCATTAAAAATCAAAGTTATGCAAAATAATGTAGAGTTATCTAAGAACATGAATATTTATTTATTGATAATTATACACACTAAAATTCAGGTATTTATGTAATTTTACTTATGTGGTATTAATCCATGCTCAACATCTGCCCTCTGCCGTCAGATCCGATGATGGAAGACGCTGTTAGAAACGATTGAGGATATAAAAAAGTAATTGACGGTTAATTTTCTTAAATAAACTGATATGTAAGTATTTCTAGAGAAATGTACACTATTATTAAAAAGAATTTACATACATATTTTTTTAATTATGCAGAAAAAACCTCTAGAATTTTTTTCCTTTAGAATTAAAGAGCACCTGAAGTGTTAAAATAATTATTTTTATGCCGAATCCGCCAAGATTTTCGGATATAAAAAAATATATTGATATAAATAAGGGTTTGGAAAATGTACATACAAATACTAGAGCCTTATAATTAGATCATTTTAGAAATTGGGCAAAAATGAGATAATGCGTTATAAGTGAACTAAATATTAATAAAAACCAAGCAATTTTTTTTAACAGCCACCTAATAAATGTATTTTTTCATTAATACCTAATTGGTTACCTCCTCCTATTAGACCTTTCCCACCATTTGTTTTTACAGTTTGTTGTGTTGACGTCTATTGTACTTGCATATAAGTCACTGCATTTTCTAGTATACTTTATATCCTCTTAAAAAAATCATTGTTTATCATTAAAAAAATAATACGATATAGACATGATTTGAGATCTGAAAATACCGAGTTAATCCTGGAATAATACGACAGACGTAAAGTCGAGGATTTCAACTTTCATTTGCAGAAGATAAAGAAGGGGTTCAAAAAATGACATGAAAGGCAGTACCTATCTATTTCAACCAAAGCCAGGAGAAGAGAAGGGTCATAAAATTGTAGACAAGACGGTTGATCAAGTTCCAAGTCTTATCGTCCGAGATAAATGGATGCTGTGAGTGAGTGCAGTATCAAAACACTGAATAAATTATATGTGCATTCTGTATGCAGCGAGGATTCAGCCACTTGTGCAACAGGTGCGGCTGGTGGGAAATAAGAATTATGGACGGGGCATCAACAATAACACATGCAGCAAAGTGCAGTCCTATATTAACTTCGTAGGACCTCTTCTCAGATCCATGTCGATTTTTATGGTTACGAGTAAAATTACTAAAATATTTCCGCCTTCTAAGTTAAAACACTGAATATACTCGTAAATATAACGACATAGATTTTTTATAGCGTTTTTTAAACCGAGTTGTTAGCCGCTGTAAAAACGCTGTTTGTTTTAGATTCCAAATGAGTGCATGATTTCTTTCCTACACAAAATTTTTAGGTTATCTCGATAAACCTCTCCAGCTGGACTCACTCGACCCATCACATTACACTGAGGGAATCCATCCCTCACATTACAATGAGAGGGATGGATTCATACATCCGTCGCTCCTGGACATATTGAACTTCAAATTACTACCCACTTTTTTACATTAACTCCACACAGGAGACCCTGAGGAAAATGATTTTCCTCAGGGTCTATATCATCTGAGATGCAGTGTGGAGGGTCTTTTTGGGGAGAGGAAGAAATTATCATTGGTCTTGAAGAGACCCATGTTGTAGGAAGAAGGAAACACAGAGGCCGGCAAATCTTCGAGGAACTCAAGAACGAGTTGAAGTAGCGAACCGCTCTCATATGACAAATGTCAACCGTGTACACATATAGAGCGCGCATTTAGCGTTTTCCCGACTGTCCACCGGTGGCGAAGGGATCAATGACTTGTTCCTCGGAGCATATTCCATTGAAATACCAGTAGAACAAGGATAGCATTACCACCCGACGCCTGCGCTCTAAAGATTGCAATCTGTTTGTTAGGACGGGATAATCTATCAAAAAGATCGCCCGTTTCTGCACAGAGTCAAGGGTTTTTTTTCAGGTATATGAAGCTCCCTACCAAAGGTGGTTGCCAAATTTAACAGTGGGGCTTACTTGCGATTTGTACAGGGTTATCAGTTATGCACTATTTAAGTATCTTCGGGCCTGTTTTTGGGAGGCTAATTTAACTCTGACTTCGTACCTGAGCTGGTCACTTATAGTTACACCAATCATATCAATGGAGGGCCTGCTTGGTGTAACTTATTCCTTCCGAGAATTTCCTCTTCTTCTTTTCTTTAAAAATACCCTCCACACTGCATCCCCAAAGACGACAAAGGCCCTTGGGGAATGTTTTTTCTCAGGGCTTCCTGTGTGGATCTAATGTTTAAAAATATCAATATTCAGAAGTCTTTTTTCAAATACATTTAATTGTGGAGTATACAAGATGCCAAGTGGCCGTAAGTAAGTTCACGTGCAACAGACGTATTCGGGTACCTACACCTACAATAGGTATTGAAACATGATACAAGTTTATATGATAAAATATATTCTACAAATAATGTACACAATAATGTCTGGAATTATTCGTGTAAGTCCTCGTCTGATCAGTGGCGGTCAAGGGGCGGCACTTTTATGACGTGATTAAAAGAGCAAAGATGATTATTTTAACTACACCGGGATCGTTACAATGCACTCCTTAATTGCATATTGTAACTGCAAATAAAAGTGAACACGTCCTTTATTACATTGTTATGAAGAATAATTAAATTATAATTACATTCATTGACTGAGTAGTGAAGTCCTGTTTTAGGTCGACTGTTTTGCATTTCGTCTGTGTGTAAATATGTTTATACGTTCGTTTCCGTTTCAAGATGGTGACCGGTTTAACGGTTCAGAAAAGATTATGTTTTTAGATATGAAATAGTAGTGTTTATTTGCACTTTCTTATCCGATTTTTTTTCATATTATTGTGCCTTCGTACCTCCTGCCTTGAAGAAAGTTTGAAAAAAGAATTGTCATTGAAATAGTGATGTTTCTTTGAACAAATTTTATAATTCCTCATTTGAATATAAAAAAAAATATGGTTTATAATTAGGTTCCATGACAACTCAACAAAGTGGCAATGTGCTTTTTTAAAAAAAATACCAAAATAGTGATGAAGTTGTAGTTGTTGAATAGTCCGGTCACCTATAATAAAGTAGGTAGGTATTTAAGACGATACCTACAAAACTTATAATTTCAGAAGAAATATTTGTTTCGATTTATTGAATAAGAGAAAATTAGAAACACACGCGGAAGGCAAACATTTTTGGACTGAGGTCTATGTTAACAGAACTACTGGGTAACTAGTTCAGTGATAGAAATCTTAGAGACATAATAGCTTAAAAGTTTGTATATTGGTTTTTTGTATTGTTTTAAGGCTTAGTTTTTCCAACTATCTAAGAGTTTTGGTAATAACTCCTTACAGGGGTAACAGAATACGTCAAATATTGTCTGTGGTGCTGAAGAGATAATTTTCTTCTTTGTATGGTGGGAAACAGTTGGTAGAGGTAAAAAGTGGGATGACAGTCGATGGCTTGAGGCAGTGTCATCGGAGCATCTTCCATTGAAAGAATGGTAGCACAAACACAGCATTCTGCTTCATTTCAAATTTCACAGACAATTAAATAAATAACATATTAAGAGATAAATATTATATACGATAAATGAATCTAACGAAAAGCAAAGGACATTACGGATTTTTTTTACTAAAAATAATATATCTGATAAAATATGAAGAGAAAAAAAACCATTTGGCTCAGGTGGCGCGAAAAGGCGCCGACTTACACAGAAAAGAAAAGGGCTAGAGGTAATAAAATGCAATATTTCATAGTATTCATCTGAAATGAACCAAAAACGATAGGGGAAGAATTCCCATTATTCAACGGATTTGAAGAATTCTCTTATGAGAGAGCGAATTCCACCAATTATTGATTTACGGCCGGGGGGGTTGGAAGGAGGGTATTTGAGGTGTCAACATTCAGCCTGCTGTTTTTCTTTCTAAAACCTTCTGGAACTTTCCTACAGCCCGCCTAAGACAATATATCTTATTACTCGCTAAGCCAAATAAAGTCTGAAACATTGGGGTAAAAAAAACTAGATGACTTTTTATGAAAATTTACAAGGCTTTTTTTGGTACCTAACTTTGTTAACCTGGATACGCCATTATGCATACGGATTATCGCCAGCAGCAAAAAAATTACACATTAAAAATGACAGTCGTTAATTAAAACAATGGAACAAATTTTTAGAATTATAAAAATTATCTGAAAACACAGTATCGATCTTTTCCTGCTGTAGTCAAACATGTCCGAAAAATCGAAATTTGAATTCGGTAAACAGTTATGTGCAAAAGTGTACCCTCTATCTGGTAAATACTCAGATTAATCATAAACACCACCAAATCAATTATAATGCAGAAAAACTTGAAGTGAAATAAGCAAACAAAAAAATGTGTTTTCTGGGTTACAAGTAGGTAGGAAATTTAAAAATGTCATACATGTGCGGACCGTCATGCTTCCCAGAGTTATTTTATAGCATATTTAATATGTAAAACACATACGCGTGTAAATAATATTTAATTTACTGTGCGCTTTCGAATGTAGATTTCCTCATTATCTCAAAACTTAGTATTTGGAGATGTCTGACTAATCAACTGATGAATCGATATTTACATACATAGGTACACAACTTTGGTATAAGCCACTGACATTATTTTGTTGTTTTAACATACATGTTTGCCTCCCCGAGGCTAGGGACATCCACTCAATGATGGTTTCTAAATTTAGCTTCACAGGAAATTATGAAAAATATTGTTGAAGATTGAATTAGATTGCTGTCAAACTAGAATTTATTACTCATATTGAGTATTACCACTCACAGCATATCCATAGTCTCCCTAGCTTTTTTCTGACAATTATTTCCCTTTGGGAATTTGGGCATATCACGCCACGCTTGGCGTGTGTGACTATCACAACACCCAGAGCTAAATAGGTATATATTTTTTTAAATATGTAATTGGAGGGGACCCCACTACTTTCCCAACGGCGTTATAAGGAAACGTATGGTTTCCTCCTTCACCGCACACGTCAAGACTACTTGTTTATTGAACGAAGGTACATTTATTTAAACAACTCTAGACCCTCCAATGTCCATGCATACGGGGTTAGAAAGCAGTATGCAAGTACTTACATTAACATTATACAGAAGATAAATATAAGTAGCAGCCCGTGGAATAATTCTTCTAAAATAGGTATCGTAAAAATAGAGATAATAATGTTAGTGAAAAATAGCAGCTATAACCGGTCGAAGAAACCTTCTGAAAATAAAAGTAATGAGGAAAAAACAGTTGTATGCTTAAGTTATAATGTAAATAATTACAATAGCAGAAAGAAAATAAAATATTTAAAAAGAAAAGAATAGCCAGAGAAGGTATTCCATAGATCACCGGGCAGTCCCAATGAGAATGCGTATAGCTATCGGCCCAACCACAGACGATGTTCGAAGTCCGCGCCCTTTAGCCGGCTCCCCGATTTTGCCTCGAAGAAATGTACTTGTACGTGTAATATGTAATTGGAGGGGACCCCACTACTTTCCCAACGGCGTTATAAGGAAACGTATGGTTTCCTCCTTCACCGCACACGTCAAGACTACTTGTTTATTGAACGAAGGTACATTTATTTAAACAACTCTAGACCCTCCAATGTCCAAGCATACGGGGTTAGAAAGCAGTATGCAAGTACTTACATTAACATTATACAGAAGATAAATATAAGTAGCAGCCCGTGGAATAATTCTTCTAAAATAGGTAACGTAAAAATAGAGATAATAATGTTAGTGAAAAATAGCAGCTATAACCGGTCGAAGAAACCTTCTGAAAATAAAAGTAATGAGGAAAAAACAGTTGTATGCTTAAGTTATAATGTAAATAATTACAATAGCAGAAAGAAAATAAAATATTTAAAAAGAAAAGAATAGCCAGAGAAGGTATTCCATAGATCACCGGGCAGTCCCAATGAGAATGCGTATAGCTATCGGCCCAACCACAGACGATGTTCGAAGTCCGCGCCCTTTAGCCGGCTCCCCGATTTTGCCTCGAAGAAATGTACTTGGGAGAGATTGGGAAGTTTTTGAAGACCTAAGGAAAAGATGAGCGTCGGGTTACCGAAGGGGGGGGCGGAAGAGCATCGAGACCGCGTGGTTATGCCTCAAGCGTACGCATGTCGTTGTAATACCACACACGGCTGGAGCACTCATAAGAGGCACACAATTTTTAGAACTCGGTGGCAAGAATGCGATGACTGTTGATATGACGCTATCCGAGTTTGGTGACCAGATCTAAATAGCGAGGTATATCTCAGGCTTCATCTTCCCCATCTCCTTTCCTTCGCCACTCCCTTCAGCTTCCCAATATACCCCAAATGAGGATGTCTTAGTCCAGACTGGCTCCAGACAGAAGCGAGCAGTCGGAAATCGGTATAACATAAAAAAATAAAACCAAAGTCAATACAGGGTAGTAATCGAAGTACAGAATAAGCAATGTTCATTCTTGCTGATAAACTCAAAATTATGAATACACATACCCGTATATACATGACACTTATTTAATTATTTTAGGAAAAACCATTTTTTGCACCAATATATAATACATTTAATTGGCCCGCTTCGGGTATTCAGGTAATACTTATAAGAATTAATAATCCGTTCCTTGATAGATGGCGCTAGTTTAATTATTTTAAGAAAAAAAAACAACTTTTGCAAGTAATGCTTTAAAATATTAAGATAAAATAGGTCGTTTGTGCCTGTACACACATAAAATTAAAATTTAAAATCAAAACAAATCAAACAAACAATCTCCTACTCCCACCACTGGCAGCGGAAAATGTTGCTTATGTCGTGTTGTAGGACATATCCAGCCGAGGAATCAAACACGCGACGCCCGGTGGGACCCAAACGCGATGCCAACTCAACCACTGACCGGTCAACATGAATATGAATAAATAGTTGTGTCCGTATTAAAACTCAATTCTATCAACAGAAGGTATAAAAATATAATTTTGGATTGAATTTCTGATACAATTTTATTTTAAATTATAATGTCACATCCACATCACAAAGTAACTGCTTCATATGAACAAAAAAGTTTATATTTCTGTTATGATTTGATTTGTATGTACAACCTCTCTCCACGGCTACCAATGTATTGATAATTTTTTTGTTTTTTAATTTTTCGTTTTATATAATTTTTTGTTATATATAATTTTTGGTTTCATATTTCTTTCATATACATTTAATTTACTTATTATGCTGTCTCAGTAGAAGTAAAGTCACAAGGAGGAAATCCATAATTGGTTTTATTTTGGCTATATAATACTTATGTACAATCTGAAAAAATGTAAACTGTCGACTTCCCGAAAATTAATAAATAAAAAAAATAAAGAACAACTTGCAAAATCTATGAACGAGCAGTTTATGAATAATTTTCCTGAGTCAATATTTTAAATATTGCTCTACGTTGCAGCGGTCATCTTAGAATAAACGCCATATTTCATTCGAGGTGAATCTAAATTTATATTAAGGATAAATAATTTCAAAAGGTTCCAAGAAGCTAAAGTGAGAACTGTTGCCCCTTGTTATGAGTAGATATCAGCGCAAAAACCCGCCCCTCTTCAGCGCGAGAGTCGGCAGACGATCAAAGCGTTTCTGCCTCAGATCTCTGATTAAGATCTGAAATTAGATTAAAGGTTGGGTGTAAACAATATCACATAAATAAATAACTGCTTCATTCAAATAATATGAAACACCGGACTGAAAATCAGTGTTGTGCTATTTTTTTACCGATTTTTGCCGCTACACAAAGCAATAATGTTAACGTTTAACGCTGGTAGGAACTTTACACACAAAAAAAAACAATGGCTAACTTTCATGTACAAGGAGATCACTATTTTCATTTCGGAGATTACTTTGCTTCTGACTGCGGCCAACATCAGACAGAAAAATACTTATAAAGAACTTCTTGAACATTATATTGTATTATTATTCTTGAATATTATTTAAAATATGAATTCGGTAAATTCAAACGTAAACCTAAATATTTTCATCAGTTAGGTTCAATGTTTAGGTAATAAACTAGCCAACTTTTTTTTCTTTTTTTTTTACATGAGCCCCACACAGGAGGCCCTGAGGAAAATATTTTCCCTCAGGGCTTATGTCATCTTTGGGAATGCTATGTGGAGGTTTTTTTAAAAAGAAGATAGTTCTGGGAAGGAAGAGGGTTTAAGGGGTGGGTAGGAATCTGGGATTTAGCGTGTCCTGGTCATCCGCCTCCTAAACCTAGACAAACCTCACCCCGTGAACCCGGGCACCCCTGCTAAATCATCAAACCTAGCGAACCACTTGGGGTGACCTACGGCAGAGGTGTTGGTTATCCAATAAAGGTTGCCGGGGCGGCGGTACCCAATCCCGCCTCCCACTTGTATACTTTCTCTCTCTCGAAAGGGTTACTTCTATCCGTTTAAGACATTTACACAGAGCCGGGACAACTCATCAATCATAGTACATGCTCCATTTCATGCCGTTGGGGTAAATCCATATGAAAAGCTGGGGAGAGCCATAGAAAAACCTAGGGAAAGCTATAGAAAAAAATGGGGAAAGCCATAGCAAACGATGCGGAATGTCATAGAAAACTGGGAAAAGTCAAAGAAAAATAAGGGGGAGCCATTAAAAAAGTGAGCAAGGCCACAAAAAAAGATGGAAAAGCCATGGAAAGAGATGGGGAAATGCATTAAAAAGATAGGGAAGACATTTAAAAAGCTGGAGGAAGGAGCTGCAAAGGCTATGTAAGAAGATACTGTTTTTGTAATTGGCTGAGGCTGCTAATCGAAGCAATTAGTCCATCATTTAAACAGGAAAAGAAAAGAAAACCAGAACAGAGGTAAAAAATAAGACTTTGGTGTTATAGATTTTTTTTATTCTCCAATAGTCAAAAATTGAGGCCAAATGGGAGTGGAGGAATACGTCATCAAAAATACTAATTTCAGTTGTGTGTGTGTGTGTGTGTGTGTGTGTGTGTCCTGCGTAACTTTGGTTCAATGAAATCTAAAAATTCCCCCATTTTTCCAAAAAAGAAATTTCCTCATTTATTCGAATGAGAATCGTACATTGTTCCGTTCCTTCTCACCTTTTTAAAATTCACATCCTCGACTCCCCAGATTGTACATTCTGTGGTCTAGATGTGGGAACTTTGGAACACTTATTTTTTGGTTGTACCTCTCTAAATAAATATCTTCTCTTTATCAAGCGTTATCTAAAATTGCCTCCCCTCCATTCAACATTTCATCTCTTATAAGTCTGAACTCGACTCCAATCTTCCATATAATTCAGAAATTTACTCATTTAAATAAAATTAATATATAATTTCACCTTTCCTTTCTCTGTAATTTTAAATGATGGCCTAGAGCACCCACAATTGAAAAAAAAATTCTGGAACTCGGGTTTGCTTTGTAGTAAACTATCACTTTCAAAATTAGAAATATTTGTGTGAAGAACTCAAACAAGTGATGAAAATATATTTATTGTTTATTTTGTGATAATCAAGAAACTAGAAGATGAGGAAATAAAGATCAGCACCCATTCAGCAACATACAGTCCGCCTCGGAACAGGAAAACCTAGTGAGGAGGACTGTAAACAAACCACATAACGTGGTATTTTTACTTATTGTGTAATTTTACTTTATCTTATATTGTCATTAAATAAAAAAAAAATAAAAAATACGATTGATTGTCGAATAATCCAACGATTTGTAAATAAAAAAAAAACTAATTTTACCATTTCTAACCCTCCTTCTTCTTCTCCCCTTCCCCTTTTACTTCGAATCCCTCAATTCCTTCCGTTTCACAACATTTCCAATATTGGGGGCCTCACAGTTCAACAAACTTTGGACAGATAGAACTCCCGTGATGTCAACACAAAAAAACGTTTCGGTTCAATTTTCTTCGGAACTTTTTAGTCTTATTTGTTTTATTTTCTTCTCTCATTTTGTTCGTACAAATGACAAAACATGTTTGCTTCAACAGATCAATTTCCCTCCATTAATCATGTTTTTTGCGATTATTCTCGAGAACACAGCTTAGATGTCACGAATGTAATGAATACACTCTCGAGGTTTGCGATATCGTATGGCATAATCATGATTGATTCTGACAAACTAAATGTAAAACAAACCTTCAAGAAGACATGAGAAAAATTCAGATAATAAATCTGCAAAGAAAAAAGATCAATTTAAGACAAAATTAAGAACATAATTGTTTAATCCGTGTCGCCGGTTAACGGCGAAATGGAAAAATCGTTGTACCATTTCTCATAAAATGATTTTTTTCTAAATTTTCACAGAATGGTCACAGAAAACAATTTGAAAAAAAGGATCATGCCAAACCTTTTCTGCCTGTCGTCGGCTATTTTTCAGTAGGGTTATGGCATATCCAATTCGGGGTAATTTGTGGGACAGAAAGTAAGTGGGGAGGGGAAGGAAATTGATTAGAGGAAGGTGTTAAGTGCCTGTCTATTCAGATACGATCATTAAACACGGTTGAAGCCATTTTAATCTACGTTTCGATTCTGAATAGTGTTCTCTCACTAGGACGATACTAGGAGAACATACTACTCTGATATGAGTAATCCATGAATTAAACGGAGTGGAAGATGCTCTCAGTATCGTCCTGGCATAAGATCACAATTCAGAATTGAAATGTTGCTTAAAATGGCTTTAGTCGTGTTTGGTGACCACATCTGAATAGGTACTCCCCCACCTTCCTCTCCCTCATCTCCTTCAGCCTCACAACATACCCCAATTGTATCACATAGTCTCACTGGCTCCAGATGGTTAGGAGCAGTTGCTGTTGTGCGTCATTCACTTTTTTTTGTAAACTTGAATTATCACGGAATATTATAATTCCAAAACTGAAAAAATACAGATACGTTTTTAGATTTTCACGGCCAAAAGCATTTTCATTGTTTGTTTTTGGGGTGTTATGCCGATGTTGCGCTACCTCCTTCTTTAGCCGATGTTTTGGAAAGCGTTGCAGTGTCCATCGTCACATCGTCGGATCTGCCGGATCTGCCCTGATGATGGACACTGCAACGCTGTCCTAAACGTCGGCTAAAGAAGGAGGTAGCGCAACACGGCATAAAACCCCCAAAACAAACAATGAAAATGAAAAAATACAATTAAAATAATTTTATTTTAAACATTATATCATAGGTACGATATTTTACCGTAGTTCCAATTTTCAAAATGACACTTAAATTCAAAGCAAATACGAACACAACCGAAATTAGCATTATGTAATTTTGTTAACTGACCGTTTTAATTTATTTGAGATAAATTTTCTTAGCACTTTATTTTATCCAATATATCTCAATTTCGTGCTGAATTCGGGACAAGAACCGCCCTCTTAATGTTTGTCCACAAATAAGTTAACAAGTGAAGTGTGTCCCAAAAAGGTATATGTGACCCAACGGGTTCATTTCGCGGAGTGAACATCCGACATACCTCGGGGAGAAAGCGTCCACATCCGAAGCGGGAAAAAACTATGACTGAGCAAACCCACGTCAAGATGTGACAAGAGCCCTTCGGAACGAGAAAAGTTCAACATCTCGCCATATATCATGTTATCAAATTCCAGGCCAGATACCTTGTAAATCTGGGGAACCGGTGTCATCGGCTGGGGACAACAAGAGGGGGGAAATATTACATAAGTTAGTTTTTTTTATTGAAGAGATTTTTCACATAGATTGTTAGGCCAGCCATGCGGAAAGTTGCACACAAGTTCATAGGGGGTTATCACTGCTTTACAGCAAAACAAATTCCATGTTCAATTTGGATTTGATCTATGGCGGTACTCAATACCACCTATCAAACAATTTGGGAGGCGGTAATGCGTACCGCCCGCGCCGCACGGAACCATTTATTGGATAACCTCTCCCATACGTCACCTCAAGTGGTCCGCTACATTTGGTGACTTTGCAGGGGTGTCTGGGTTTATAGGGGCGAGGTTTGTCCGGGTCTTGACGGTGGACGTATTTGCCCATCACCTGCATGGCAAGCCGGATCGGGATAGACTGGTTGAAGGTAACTTTTTGACCTTTCAAGCAGGAGTCTCTCGGAACATCGCCTTCCACCACAGTGGGAGGGATGGATTCATACACCCTTCACTCCTGGACAAACTGACCACAGATTCCTATCCAAACCTCGTATCTTTTTACTTCTCATAACTTCTTCTCCTCACTTTCCTAAAAAGACCCTCCACACTGCACAAAGATGACAAAAGCCCTGAGGGTAACTATTTTCCTCATAACCTCCTGTGTTGACACATTATATAGTTAAAATAATAGTTTAAATACATGAAACCTGATTAAATAATCCAAGGCATATTTTAATAGTATTTTCTCATAGGACCACAGTAATTTCCCAAGTAAATTATTTTCATTTAAAAAGTTTCTGAACTGATTTACTCCAGGGATTGCTGTGACTTGCGAATCCATGTTTAAAGGGACAAAGGGCCCAAAACCTTTGCAGGCAGTAACTACTTTTAAACTAGGGGGTGAAGCACACAAGGGTTGTTCATATTTATTTAACATGGTGAACTATTGGAATTTACCAACACAAATTCGAAAAACACGCGAAAACTTTTGCGATGAAGAAAAAATGTGAGTCGAAAAGATTTTAAACTAGTTCGAGTAACCTAAACATGGGAAAAGAACACGTCAAACGACAGCGCGAGGTCTATTATAAGTTCTAATAAAGAACTTGAGTGAAAAATATTATGGCTTAAAAAAATATATTCATATAGAATATATAGATCAACAAACGCTGATTCTGAATATAAAACCTTTTTGTATATAATTACATGCAGAATTAATAAATCGTCATTTAAAAACGCTTAAAATCGTGAGAGATTTAAAAGTTCTGTGATTGGTCCGCGGGTTCTGACAGAACTTACACCGCTACCTCAAGGGTCGGCCGACCGCGTGCATTAAGAAGGCGGACAATTTTGTGCGTTGTGCAGGTTCACTATAATTACACGCAAAATTAATAAATCGTCATTTAAAAACGCTTAAAATCGTAAGATATTTAAAAGTTCTGTGATTTGTCGGCGGGTTCTGACAGAACTTACACCGCTACCTCACGGGTCGGCCGACCGCGTGCATTAAGAATGCGGACAATTTTGTGCGTTGTGCAGGTTCACCAACGCGGAATACGAATTATTTCGATTTTTTTTTAAATCTGGCTAAATATTTAAATTGGTATTTGTTGATTTCATACCGACCCGAGTAGGATTGATCTTACTGATATCCGAATACCGAGGTACGTATGACGTCACGCGTACACCGCCACATTTCGATCGTTTTGGCCAGCTTTGAAAAACTAAGGAAAACTAAGGCTTTAATTAAGGAAATCGATATTTGTAGAATACGATAGAAACAATACTGGTATTTAAGTCAGAAGGCAAAAATGCATCTAAAAAATTGTCTGGAATTCGTTGTATATTTAATATTGGAGCTGACTTTAAACCCTAATGAACAGATAATACTTTTGAAGCCTAATTTGCTCTAAGGTAGTAGATTCGTTAGAACAATTATTATTATAGGATAATGTAACTACATGATTTATTTAAAGAATAGAGCACACGAACAACGAAAATAAGTGAGATAGGTTTGTTTAAAATTTCGAAAAAAAAAAAAAATTTTGCATTAACTCCACACAGGAGGCCAAAGATATTGAAATATAAGGAGATGTGCTATCCGCCGTTTTTACTAGATGAGACTGCGCTTCCGGGTGTCGCCGGTGTTGTTTACCAATTAACGAATAAACTAAACGAACGCTTAACTAAATGAACAAATTCTTTCCATATTCAAACTATATTGTTAACCAATAATAATGCACACCTTCAAAAAATCAATAAAATGAACAAATTCTTTTTGAATGCAAACTACGCGCATTAGGCCGTAGTTCGGCGACAGTCGCGCGGACATCATAGCATATCTCTTTTGTAATGAATATCTTTGCAGGAGGCCCTGAGGAAGATAATTTCCCTCAGGGCCTATGTCATCTGAGATGCTGTGAGGAGAGGAAGGAATGAACATTGGTCTTGAAGAGACCCATGTTTTAGGAAGGAGGAAACATAGAGGCCGGCAAATCGTTCCACACCCGAGCTGTTGAACTCGAAAACGAGTCATAGAAACGACCCGTTCTCATGTGACTAATGTCAACCGTGTACAGATGTTGGGCGCGTGTTTCTACGTTACTATGCACCGGTGCCTAGGGGATCAATGACGCTAGTTACTCGGAGCATCTTCCATTGTAATACCGGTAGAACAACGACAGCATTCCCACCTGACGCCTGTCCTCTAAGTAATGCAATCCGTATGTTAATATGGGAGAATCTATCAAGAGAATTTTTTTTTTAGAATATTGCGTTTGTTTGTTTATATCTATAGATTATCTATAGATTTAAACAAACAAACGCAATATTCTAAAAAAATATTTTCTGTAAAATAAAATAAAATAACCTAAATTGTTTCAAAGCTTATAGTAACTAACCTAAAAAAGGCCGAGTATTGTGTACAGAAAGGTTTTGGACGAATTCAGCAAGGGAATTTGGAAAAAAAACTGCTTTTACATACAATGTAAGCGAACGAAACTTGCAAAGAGTTTTGAATCTCCCAAAAGAAGAAATGGTATGCAAACTACTCGAGGTCGAAGCCCGCAGAGGGATTTAAACAAAGAAAGTGCCACTCAACAAAAAGGGTTAAATCAATAAATAACAAGTGCAAATTTGTGATATTCTATCTATGAATCCACTCTCTTGCTACTTACTCTTCATTAGTTTGTTCCAATCTAGAAAAGGGGATGAAACGTTGAAATCAGAGGGGAAATTTATTATTTACAACGGCTATCCTTTTGCAATGTTTGCCAAAACACTTTTCTTTAGATTGGAATTTTTGTGTGCATCTGACGGAGCTTGGAATGCGGTGGTTGGAGGGTATACGTGTACAGGTTTAGTCTTCACGCGACTCCGTGGCGTCTTTATAATGGATGACACCTACACTGCGTTGAACGGGTCTCATTAGCCAATAATTGGATTGGATTTTCAATATTCCGAAGAAAATTCCACAAATATAAATATTTTCAGAAAAATGAAACTATTAAAAGTCATGTTTACATAAGTTTCTCTAGAGATATATAGTTTTTAATTCACAAATAAAATGAAAACCGCGCATCTTATCATTATTATTTGACTTCTAGTTAACAGCGAGCGAGCGTTTGCTGCTTCAGACAAACAGCATAATTTATAGAAATATTTTCAAATTAAATTAAAAATATATCGATAGCGGAAATTTTAAATTCTGTAAAGGAAAAATGTTTTAATTGTTCAGAAGATCGAAAAGAGCGTTTTTTTTCAACCCATTATCTGTTTTTGTAGACCTATAATTCTGGCGCTCAGCGGAAGAGTGGCCCAACCCACAAAAATTGGTAATCAGCGAAAACATCGTATTGTTATGTATTTTGGTCATATCTAAAGCAACAGTGTCCTAATTTTAATTTTTCACTATTTCAAAGATCCTTTGAAATCAGTGAAAACTAAAATTGGGCCACTATGGCTTCGTAGATATGACAAAATATATACCCAAAAATGTTTTCGCTGGTTACAAATTTTTGTGGGTTGGGCCACTCTTCCACTGAGGGCCTCAATTATGATTTTTTATTATAAAATAGCATTGAATAGATCTTTCATAATACATAACATTTTTTATAAATTTCGTTAACAAAATACTCGTAATTTATTTAAAAAATAAAAAAAATCCTGCGAAAATGCATCTAGTTAGGTACACACTTATTTTCCTAGAAATATTTCGACGAAAAAAGACACGGAGAAAAATGATATATTTAACTCATTTTTATCCTTTACAGCATTTCAAATTATCGTGATCGATACTATACTTCCTTGAAATTCCCGCTTAAAATACGATAATGAATCGACTGGGAAACAACCCAGGAACCTTTCGATAACCGGTTGAATTCGGTTAACAAAACATATCGCCATATTTCGATTTTTCGCAACAAAACATCGAATGAAACCTAAAGTATTTTCTCATTTTAAGGCTTATTTGGTACTCATAGAATTTACACAACTGCACAAATAATATTGTATTAGAATAAGTTAACAATAATAATCTAAACGAAAATATGAAAGAGAACAAGACACAGAAAAAGACAATGGTCGCAACTGGGACACGAACCCAGACCTCTCCGTCTAACCGGGACGATATATGATATATTTCACTGATGGGAATAACCTTCAAAAAAGTATAAAAAGAAAGTTTTTCTTATAAAAATTAAATAATATTGTTTTAAAAACTTACATTTTCGTCTAGAACGGAAAACAGTATGTTGCAGCGGAGAAATAAATCTTACATAGTAATTGTATGGCCTTAGGATAGTTTCAACTTTAACTTCCAACCCTTAGAGTGAAAAGGAAAGGGTTTTCCGGGTGCGAGAACCCCGCTGGCCAGGGAACTTGTTGTGAAGTTATTAACTCTGGACTTTGGGGGTGACAGCGGAAAGTTAACCGGGACTGTTAATTACGACTTGAATTAAAATACGTGAATAGAAAATACCCCGTAAAAGCGGCCCGGGCAACTGGAGATATCCCGTCTAGAATTACCTTTAATATAACATAATAACTAACACGTCACAGCAGTTCGAATATCTTGTTTAACCACACTCTCCCAATTGATTTCAGATATAAGTTACTAACTTTTTCTCATTCTGATTTCAGAGTATTTAATAATATTTATTATTTACTTTATTCAACGCAATATATGTATATGCGTGCTGTGTGCGCATTCAAGATATTACTCTTTAGCGTTGGTGTCTAAATGGGCAAAAGCTTTTCAGAACAAATTGAGATGGTCAGCAAATATTGCAATCAGTACAATTAGTCTGAAACTTTATTATAACTGCTTGGCTTTGAAATGATGATATGTGTAGTTCCTACCAGGATGTCATTTATCCAGTACCTACCCTCTCTAACCATATCACCTTTCTGGAAAAGAATTTGAAAATGGAACAATGACAAGAGTAAATTCAAGTGCTTTTGTTTCTAAAGAAAACAGAAGATTCGAGACTACACTGGAAGTAATTTTTGTTGGTTGTTCGTATTCATATATATTCATTTATGAACTAAAAAAAGGTGTTTTAACCGTATCAAGATCGTTTTGTACTTATTTGTTTGGTTGTAGCGATAATTACCTCGAGGTACCGCGGGAACTAAATAAACTACATGTACATATTTGTAATTGTGTTGTTCGCCTTCGCAGAGGTAAGTGATTGGTTGTCCTTTTTCCTTGTAATCCATTATTTTTCCCTACACATATTATCACCCAATTCCAGCAAACACCATTTCATTTCGTCTCATTTTGTTTAGTATTTACAGTCCATTTTCATGTGCATCTGAAGCTGTAATTCGTAAAAAGTTTCGGATGTTGTTTGTATTTGGAAATATTTTTATCTGTGTTTAGCGGAAAAACTATGGAATTTTTTTGTATCCATTAATGGGCTTGTATTATACATAAATGAATCATTTGGTTTATGAAATACCAATCAATTTCGCTAGATCCAGAGGCTTAGTCGTTCTAAACCAAAACTTGCATGGAAGGAGCAGTTTGTAAGTGGTAAGTTTTTTTTCAATGAATTCGCTGATTTCCCTTCTTCCCTACCCCGATCCAAAACTCAGTGCACGCTACTGATCGTATACAATAACATAATAATTGCATATATTATGTCGCAAATTGGAACATGTCCCGTCCGTCCCAAATATTCTACTTTTATTTTCAATTTTACTTTTTTCCACCACTTATATTACAAGAAACGTTTTTTAAAATTATTCCGAAGTAACCCCATAATAATCGAATATTTTGAATTTGAACAACGAAAACTCAAAACTAAAAAAACATATATTACAAAATCCACTCCAAATGTGTTACAGATTTACCAATTTCCTGCCTGCACCACTAATTTCCGGACATCATGTAAAGACCGGTACTTTTTATTCTACCTGAATCATTCGTTGCAATTCTAATCAAAATAATTCTCTATAACTTCATTTTGTATGGCAGGTTACACAGATAAGCGTCTAACAAAAGAGCTATACCTACTTTCCAGATCTCCAATTTAATCTACAACAACTGCAACAAATTGCAAACCAATCAAATTAAAATGATCTGTTTATTTACCGAGAGTTATTTACCGCTTTTGCTCTTCTGTCTGCTGTCGACCCTACCAAGTACAGAGCCGAGTGCTCGGTTGCTTTAGCTCCTCTGTTTGCCCGCGCAGGCCTCCGTTCGGTTGTTTACTTAATTGCTTCGTTACTTAGAGCTTTTGTCCTGACACGGCCGTCGCAAATTCCTCTCGGATGCTCGGAGTGTATTACCAGAGACCCGCCGGATTAAAACAGGACAGTAATTGTGCAACAGTCGAATTCGGGTCCTGAAATTTCACATGTTGGGCGAATTCTTTTACAAATAAATCTGCATGTTGGGAGAATATCCCAGCAAATAAACTGCATTTTGGTTAATAGGAACAGTAATTGTTGCGATTATTGAAGAAGGAATAGCAAAATCGTTAAAATTTCACAAATTGGGCGAATTCTTTCACAAAAAAATCTATATGTTTAGCGAATACCCTAGTAAATAAATTTGCAAGTAAACAGGAACTGTAATCGTTCCAATAATTGGAGAAGGAATAGTAATAATGTTTAACAGTCGTAATCAGGATGTTGGGCAAACACTTTACAAGAGAAAGCTGCATGACGAGTGTTTCCACAAATTTCCCCATCGGGGTCGCTACAGTTCCATCGCTTACAGACGACAGTAACACTATGGTGTGGTATTGCAATAAATAATGCAAAAAATCATGCTATTGTTAAAAACAGGGCAGTCAGCAATTATCTGATGGTATTTGATAAGACGACAACGTCTGAAGCAGGTTCATATAAACTAACGGAAGTCTGCGATTTAAGTTTTAATAGTGTCCTTGGCAACATCACGTTGTTATCAAAGGCTACAAATTAAATCGCAAGCAGATACCTACAAAGCGCTTTTGTGAATGCTAAAATCAAAATATAACAAACATTAATAATAAAAACCAAATATATAATTAAAAAATTGTATTTTTAATGTGAATACCGCACCACATGCTGACAATGTCATCCCAATTTCGGTATGTTTTGAGGAGGAAGGGGTAGTGGGATGGAAAGGAAAAGTGAAAGAGGAAGGTGGGGAAGTATATGGCTATTCAGATCTGGTCACCAAACACGAATAATGAAATTTCGAGCAACGTTTCAATTGTGAATGGTGGTCTTGTACCAGGGCGATTCTGAGAGTATCGTATATTCTGGAATGTGTCTAAAATATACTACATATATTTTTTAATTGATTAATTGTGAAATAACACAAATTAATCAAATAAAATTTATTTTCACAAGACGGGATTTGAACCCGCGACCTTCGGATTGCTAGTCGAAAGCCTTACCCTTCGACAATGGAGGCCGCGAAAATATTATTTTATCATAATAAATTGTGTTTTAATGTTAATTGCTCGAGAGGATCAATGACACTAGATTTTTGGAGCACCTTCCGTTGAAACACCAGTAAAACAAATGCAGCATTTCCACCTTCGTGTTTAAACAATCACATTCTGCGCGTTGATTTCAGCTAAATAAAAATCACAAACATGCAGTGGTTTTTTTGTTGATGTTATGACGAGTCAACAAAAAAGTAATAAAATATTGTAAAATAAATTGTTGAAATGCCTTTGATTTTATATAACAGGATTTACGGCCGAAGCACGAAAATATATCGAGCTTTACTCAAAGTAAAAATAACAGAAGATCGCGCTTTTAAAAACACGGTTTTATTATTTCACGAGCGCATCACAAAGGCATTGACGGCTGCCAAACGGTCATCAATCATAATAAATGGCCGGCGCTATTCTGAAACGCTACTGCTTTTCGTATAAATAATGTATTTACCATTTTATCCGTGGCTTTTTCACGGAATCAACCTGTGAACAAAATCCTAAAACCCTACTCACACCTAGTGTGTCAGATTTGTCGTCCAACTTGTCGTTGGTAAATACGTTCGATTTGTTCATAAACTAAATCATACCAAGGGAAACTCGTGAGTGTTAAAATATTATTGTTGCCCGATTGTTAACCCAATTTTTATCGCGTTGGTGCATTAAAATGTTATTGATTAGAACGGTAGACTAAGCACCTTATCTAGTTGGTAAAGTTCATTTTTCAATTTTCTTCCTTTTTAAAATCTATTTGAAATTCACACAAACGGAATCTTCGAAGTGAAAATTAGCTTCAAGCTTAAACTCGGCAGATATGCCTACAATACACGACATCTTTTTTCAGCCCGATTCCAATTAGAGACCAAAGTCCACATTTTTCGTTTTATGCAATCGCTATTTTCATCTCTATTTTCATATCTACGATTTAAGTTGGCATCACAGCAAACAGCATGGTTCATAAGTTGTTTGCAGTGATGACAATTGAAATCGTAGGTATGAAAATAGAAATGAAAATAGCGATCGCATAAAGTGAAAAATGTTGACTTTGGTCTCTAATTAGAATCAGGCTGAACAAAGATGTCGTGTATTGTAGGCAATAGACTCGTTGTCACGTCACCGGACAGTAGCTGAATTGGCATCGCATTTGGGTTCCCACGCGGGCGTCGCATGTTCAATTCCCCGCCTGGCTAAGTCCTCCATTAAGCAATGTTTTCCGCTTACTGTTGTGATAGTAGGAGATTTTTCAAATATTTTTTGGTTTTTCGTAAACCGGGAATAATTGTCTTTCTTTTTAAGGAAAAAGAAACATGCATTCTATTAACTTTTAGTGGCAATCGCGAACGCAAACACGAACACATATGCATTTTTCAAAAATTCGAAGAAATTCAAGCGCTTATTATACGAAATTAATATCGATCTTACCAACTCGGGATTTGGCCCGGTTGGTAGCACGGTTGATTCCGAGTAGGAATGTTAGCTGCGTAGAGCGCCACCTACCTGCGACTAGCTCATAGCAAGTTTGAATACTAAAATGTGTATCGTAACAAGGTTTAAACCGCAGTAAGCAAAAAAAAGGTTTTATAAGACATTTGAAAAGAGATGTACCTAATATAGTAAAAATACTTTGTTTTTTACGGGTACATTATTTTTTCATAATTCGTAGTATAGCAAATTAATCAGTGCAGTCGGAGAAGTCACTAAAGTAAATATTGTGGATTTTTAATTAAAAAAATATTTGCTATAATTTAATTTACGTTATCAGTTAAAAATTTTGTACTATTATTTATTTATCAAAAAAGTTTGTC
The DNA here is from genome assembly GCA_917563855.2 of Limnephilus lunatus. Classification (NCBI taxonomy): domain Eukaryota; kingdom Metazoa; phylum Arthropoda; class Insecta; order Trichoptera; family Limnephilidae; genus Limnephilus; species Limnephilus lunatus. The sequence goes on from OU830592.1 coordinate 59,720,537, forward strand.
CTTTTACCTAAAAAAGACAGATTACCAAAAGCTACACTTACGACCGTTGTTCCCAATCCTACTGATCCAACTATTAAGCCGAAATTTCGGCTCAACACTCCTCACATGCACAAATACGCTCTTCCAAACGCATCTCTCCGACAACAGGCAAATCGAGTGTTACTTTACAAATCACTTAGCTGATAAGAGACTCAGATTGATCGACCGAAAAGTTGGGACAACGGCCGTCAGTACCTACCTGTAATAACTACAAATCTGACAATAAATTTCGAGGTGTGTGGGCAGTTTTACATAAGAATAATAATCGCGCTATCTATTTCAGTCGGGGAGAACGGGAAATGTCACTCAGATGACGAAGATATTTATCTATTATCTATGGCCACGGTGGCAGCACTTTATGCAAATTGATTTGTGTCGTGAACCGAACTCGTACAACGGCCTTGAACTGTTAAACAGGTAGAGGTACCTACCCGATGATGGCACGAGAATGCCAAAGACTGGTTGCCTGCCGTAATACCTACACAAGGCGGATGCCAATGCCAAGTTTATGAGTTTATTGAGGATGATATTTAATATGACTCGTTTTATGTCTAAAGTTTATCGCTGTGCATGCAAAATATGCTGCAGTAATAGCAGAGAATCTGCGTGATAAGCAATAGTAACTCTTGAAATATGATAATAAATCTGACGTTTTCAATTTGAACTAGTTTATCATTAAAGAATTATTATTAATTAAGACAATATATGATATGTCCAATGAAGCGAAGCTAGCGGTCCACAATGGAGTGCTGGTACTTACCCTGATATATGGCAGTGAGGCATGGAACTGACAGAGGAAATATGAAAATACATAGACCGTATGCTGTAGAAATGACATCCCTGAGACGTATGTGATCCCTTAGGTAAAATCATGTATGATCGTATGAAAACGTGGAGATCCGCAAAGAATGCAATGGTAATGAATAAGATAAAGAAAGGGACGCTCAGATGGTTTGGACATGTAGAGCTAAGGAGGAAAGGAGTGTAAGGAGAATATATGAGGCAAATGTGAATGGTAGAATAAGTCGGGGACGCCCGAGGAAGACATGGCACGACCAAATGAATCAGATATTTGAGTCGGGCCATGTCAAGAGTCAGAATAATAGAAGAGCATGTGTGAGACGATGTATGAATGAGAACGAAGTAAAGAGTGTGTGCCAAGACCGAGTTGTTTGGCGGTCCGTCCTCTCTGCCAACCCCTACGGGGAAACGGCATTGGTAAGACATGGCACGACCAAATGAATCAGACATTTGAGTCGGGCCATGTCAAGAGTCAGAATAATAGAAAAGCATGTATGAGACGATGTATGAATGTGAACGAGGTAAAGAGTGTGTGCCAAGACCGAGTTGTTTGGCGGTCCATCCTCTCTACCTACCCCTACGGGGAAACGGCGTGATGGTTAGTTAGTTAAATGATATTCTTTACTACATTTTTTAAGTGTCTTATATTGTCTAACTAGGGCGAAAACGAGCAGTAAAGTCAGTTATGTTATAAATAAAACTAACAACATTGTGGACGCGTTCAGCTATCCTTCTATGCAAAAGTATGGATAAAAAACCGGACATGTCTGCCAAGCTCGGATAAATTGAATTGAATCCGAACGTAAGATTAAAACTGGCGTGAGTTTTAAGATAATTAATTGTGGTACGGTTGTACGCATAAACACACAAACATTATAAAAAATATATTTAGAACTAATCGCTCCGTATAAAATGTTTCTGCATGATGTTTGCAAATCTAAAGGAAAACAAATGTTATCTACTCGTATATCACGCACAAATGAAATCGGTAAACCACATTTTTTCAGTAAAATAAAACTGTGGAAAGGAATTTATTCCAACAATAAATTCCGTCAGTCATCGAAAATAGTCCCGTTGGTTTATCATTCCATATTTCACGTAGCACTTTTACGCCGTGCGGAAATTGAGAAATCGAGCACAGGAAACGAAATAAGCTGAAAAGGAGGACTTCCGCACTGTTTTTAAGCGAGACAGACATTGCATGCATTAACGACTCGGGAGAGAAATAAAAAAGCTCGCCCGCCGCGGCGAGAATAAGACGCCCGTGAGGAGAGAATATAATGAAAAAGGCGAACTTCTGACTAAAGAAATAATTAATGATTGCATTGTTCACTCCAGAACGCCTCAGACCTCCCGGGAGACGCGAAGCTGAAATCTCGACAAAAGCTCGGCATCTGTATAGAGTGCAGGGAAACATTGCAAAGGGTTTCCAAAGCGGTTCAAAAGGTAACCGGTTAAATAGTTATTTTGACAAAATCAAATTAATCGAAAATTGTTATTATCTTGGGAATGTCAAGTTTTTTCTATCGATATATTAATGGACATCAACATTTGTTGTACATGGTCGACATTTCGATCGTCGAGTTGATTGGTTGAAATTTGAGTTGAGTATGCAGTTACATGTAAAAATGTACTCTCTATCTTGTAAAATGTAGCTACTCTCTATCTGTAAAATGTACTCAGATTACTCATGAACATCAAATCAATGATAACGCAGAAAAACTTGTAATAAAACAAAATGTTGATGTTTTCTAACGTACCGGACGATTGTGCAACTCGGTGTTATTTTATAGCATATTTAATATAGGAAGTACAGACACTTGTAAATAATATTTGATTATGGTAAGCTTTCGAATTTTGCTTTCCGCATTATCCCAAAACGTAGTATTTGGAGACGTGAGACTAATTTACTGAACGATCGATTTGTTTTTCCCCAAAGATTACATGGGCAACCTTACGAAACCTTGAGAAACGTTAGGACTATGTGGTATTAAATCTAAATGGAATTGATAACTAATAATTGTAAAAGTTAATAATGGCTGATAACTAATAAATGATAACTGATAATAATAAATGATAAATAATAATTGATGCTACGCACCTAGTATCTTTCGGCGTCTGCGGGACAAAGGGGGACTGCGGGCGGATTTTCCAAACTAGTTCAAAAAACTTTTTTGAATCTTTCGATACTATCAGTGTGCAGAAATACATTCAAACGTGTACATTTAAAATAATTAGCCTGCATTTGCATTAATTTTATTCTTCCTCCAACGAAATTGGTAACTTAAAAAAAAGAAAAAAAAGGTTATTCAATACTCAGATTCATCCCAAAGATGACACAGGCCTGGAGGAAAACTTTCCTACTGCTTTCGTAGAGAAAATAGAAATAATAAAAAAAGTTAAAGAAACCGTCCACCGGTTGTTCCAAGAAAACGGTTTCTTTGACGCAAAAACAACATAGATCCGTTAAGTCTAGTGAGGTGGAGTTTTTTTGGAAACCCTGAACACTGTACGTGAACCCGGCCCACCGTTTATTTTCCTTTGTTTGGCGAATCATAACAAACGAGTAACCATAGACCCCCGAGCAATGCGATACATATCAAAATAAACGCAAGGAACAAAACAAGGAGCCGCGCTCGCTTGATGTATTTATACGCTTCTCGGGAATAATTAGTTATGATATGGGATATTTTGAATATGAGCTTTCGTGCGCGATGTATTGCGCCGGCGTGCAAGATGGATTGGACCCTCGATATGATGCATCTCCCTTATAGTTGATGATATATAATAAAACATTAATTAATATCAGCGGTTTTTGTTGTGCATAATTCATAAAAGTTGGGGACTGTTAGTAACTTTACATTCTTGTGCCTGAAAAGTAAATCAATAAAATGTAGCCAGTTGATTATTTCATATTAACTGCATACATTCAACAAACTAACAACAGCCTGAGAGCGTTTGTCTTTCCCCCGAAAAGATTTCAAAAGATTGTTCTTTTATCTAGTAAACGCTTAATTCTTTTATATTTGGTCATTGGCCAATCAGCCGAGTATACGCATAACCCCCGACCGGACCCTAACTGTCCAAATACATACTATTTTTAAAATGTTTTTAGGTGAAAGAAGAGTCAACGGAGACCAACATGACATTTATATTTATTACTCCAAATAAAGCCCTGAATTTCATGGTTAAATTTAGTATCGGGTACGTCTTAATAATTTTACAATTTATATAAGACAACAAAGTAAACTTTAGAATTAAAGGAAAGGCCCTTGAAAAGAGTGTTTTCACAGAAAATACCGCTATAGAAATTATCTGCAGATCTGATCTAACTGTTTGGAACCATGACATTATTAATTATTGTTATTTTATAACCGAGTAAGTGAAAGTTGTTTGTTTTGTTCTAGCTGGATAAAAATTAAGATTAAAATGTGAAGAAACAAAAAAGGGATAGCTTAAGTACCTACATTAGAAATTAGGAACAAAAAAAATGTATGTTGTGATGAAAGAACGGTTGTACCGAAAAGTTATATAAACAATGTAAGAGTTTTTCATTTGTTCATGAAGATAATATTAAGTTTTCTGTGTTCAACCAAACACACTAATTTAGGTTGTATGTGCGTGCGTTTAGTTATGTGAAAATATTATTTTATTTTTAATAAATTCATTGAAATGGGTATTTCTTTAGTTAAAACTTATGACAGAAGAATTTCCAAGTATAAGTTTATGGTGGTCATTTGAAAGGTAAATTTCTGACGCTCTCTAACTAAAATACATATATATATAGGTATAAATATTTTAAAGAAAATTTCAATATTTAATGCTGAAAGGCCAATGATTCTGAAGCACATTTTATTTTTATTTTTTTTAGCTTCACAAATCCAACAATTATAACAACTCGTGATTTTGAGCGGGTTTGCGCTAGTACTCATAATAAAACCATTAACTAGTGTTCTTTATTATGTGCCGTTATTGTCACGCTTGTTACGTACGACATTAGTATGTCAAACAGCGCATTTGCTTTCAATTCTACGACTTGGATGATGTGTTAATGACGGCTAATGCAGTTAAAGCTAGAGTTCAATTCCGTGATGCAAACAAGAGAAACGGTAGTTATGGGTATGACTCGGCCAGTACAGCCCCATCATCTACATAACAACATCGGTTTTCTTTGTGACTTGTGTCAAACACTTTTACTAGATGCTGGATTTTATAATCTTGAATTGAGCCCTTTAGACAAAAACAGCTTATGAGAAAAAGTGATTTCTGAGATATGGGCTGTTGTATTTGTCTGTAGTGAGCATATTATATAACTACATTGAAAGTCAAATAAATATATACAGGGTGTTAAGGGATGTACTTTACTTACTTTAACCATTGATTCCTGACATTATTTGGAGTAAAAAATGTTAACTAAATTTTGATCTTCGGTGACTTTTTAATTTTTTTTTTTCAATTTTATATTTTCAAAACCGAACAATGTTTATGTTCTTCCACACGTCATCATTGGTCACTCAGCCGAGTAACTGCACAAACCCTCACCAAGATATAACTGTCCAATACCTACTGATGTTTTTAATGTGTTAGTTGAAAAAAAACATCAGAAATGTCACCGGAGGGAGACCAAAATTTTATTAACATTTTTTTTACTGGTGAGTATAAGTAAGTAAGTAAGTAACTCAAGTATATCCCTTAACACCTTGTATGTAATAAGATATTTCAAGTAATAAACAACACGTTTTTTGTATTTTAATCAATTTGTTAATAAGTTTTTAGTACAAAAATTAAACAATAATAATTATAAATATGCTAACAAAAAATTCTATAAAATTTAAAAATTAACAAATAACACAATGCAGATATAAAACTAATAATGACAAATATGCCAAGCATTGATCGCGTAAACCGTCATTTTCAATATAATGACTGACTTGTCTTTACTTTACAGTTTTATGGAAAAATATTGCGCTACCGGCGGCAGTCCTGTAGACATCAGTGGTTGAGATTTTAAAGTGATTTTTACTGTGGACGTAGATGGAGATGTATAATCTGAATGAATCTGCACAAAAATAGCGAAATCTGTTTTATCTAAGCTGTTTTTCCGCGTAGGGGCTCAATTTGAAATGTAAGAAGAGATAAAATAGCCCTTGAGGAGATTTTGTCACGAAAATGGCGCTGTAGAAATGATCGATACATTATTATTAAATAAAATCATATTTCTCTTAAGCTTTATTATTCTTACCTCAAAAGTCAAAGTTCGTTTGTCAATTTTTAAAAATTTCTAAAAATAGTTATGTACATTGACATGGGTTAAGTTTCCTTAAAGATAGCCAACCCCCCATAAAAAGGGAACCAAAATAAGAAGTTATACGTTAGACCTTCCTTGGTTTTTAAATATGTAAAAGAATTAAAACGGTTATTCTCAGACTACAATACAAACAGGTAGGAAGTTCTCCAAGTGTTCAGAAGTCAAGAATAACTTTCATTTTATAAGCAGACAATTTCGTCAACAGTTGCTGTCAAATAAGAGAATCGATAACAGAAATCAGAAGAGAATCAAGAAAACAGGAATGTGCCTTGTATTTATTAGTTCCAACAATTACCATAAAATCTCTTTTAATTAACACAACAATAATTCGCGAAAGAATAACAAAAGAGAGTACGGGATTCCTCTTCTCGCCTTCAACAGTCTTATTAAGTCCATTATACGAGTATCAGCTCCGAGCAGAAGTTTCGAATGGTATGTTTTGTCTCCAGGGCCTTCCGTTTCTTGTATCGTGTATATGTCTATAAGTCTGCCATATTGTGGTTGAAGCCATTCTTAGATGTTTGGAAGATTTATACATAAAACTAATTTAATGCGCCGAACGAGGATTCAATAGTTTAAATGTATGATTGAATCAATGTACGTTCCTAGCTACTATAGAAAATGTAATTTATAAATATCACAAAAACAAAAGTACAAGCTTCCTTATTCAAATAAACATTTTTCTGGAACATCGAGTAAGAATGAAAACAACAATCTGGCACCGCTCAAGTATGACTTTCGGAAAACTTTTGGTTATTTTGTTGAAAAATATGGAACAAACATTGTGTATATACAGCTTCTTTTTACAGTTTTATTTTAACATAGCTGGGTTACCCGGCTTCGCTCAGGACAATAAGATAGTGTTCTGGAATGTTGCACAATGATATTCCCGATTCCCTATTCCTGAACATTCCACGACATACTCCGCCAATCCTTCCAGAACTTTCTATAGATCTATGGAACCTTCTAGAACTTTCCGGAAGACTGTTCTAGAAATTTCAAGAGGGCGAAACTTTCAGCCCTTATATCTTCAAAAGCACGCCCTTTAGGTAAAAACGGATACCCTTATTCCCTAGGGGGATAGAGATCTACCACACCATATAACTCCCTTGATCGAACCGGGACTCGTTTCTGAGTTTTTGCGAGCTGCACGTTTTTTGGGACTTTCTTTTATAATATATGCCATATTCAAATAAATAAAATGTTACTCCTTGCATGTCCTTTCCCGTGCGTTCCAACAATTTTAAACTCGTGATATCTTTCTAATTAAATATCCGAAATGAAAAATTCAAAAAGTTAAATAAAGATATTGAAGCTGTCTTGAATATGAAGTAATTTATTTTGATAAGGATTAAAACCAAGATACAAATAAAGATCCTTTTCAAGCGGCGACATTTTAATTAAATTTTTAAAATAAAAGAATACTTATTGTGGCATAACCATAATAGTTAGACATATGCTGTCTCGACCTTTTTTGTAAATAATGATGTGTTCTACAAAGTCATAGTACATTATTTTATTCTATCATCAATAGTTTTCGCAGCGCACGCGATGTAAAGAATATTTTAGGTAATTTTTTTAAACCCTGGGTTACATTATTGAAGTTTTAGTAAGGATGCCTATTTAAAAATATATATATAATATAGCCTATGTTACCCAGGGATAGTGTAGCTTCCCAACAGCGAAAGAATTTTTCAAATAGTAGTTTCGGAGGCTACTCAATGCAAACAAACAAACAAACAAACAAACAAACAAATCTTACCTCTTTATATAGTGTTGTAGATTAGCTCAACACAGGATCTAAGGATTTAAGTCAGGAAAGAATTTAGTGGTCAGTGTGTCCGGGAGTAACGGACGCAAGAATCCATTTTTCCGTCTGCGGTGCCAGGCAAAGATGGGTCGAGAGTCCGGCTGGAGGAGTCCTGGTTAGGTCTCCCTCAACCAATTTCTCCCGATCCGGTCCGCCACGCAAAAAAAGGTAATCTCATTTGCCGCCAAGACCAAGACAAACCTTACCCCATGAACCCGGGCACCCCTACTAAGCCGAACCGAATATAGCGAACCTCTTGGGGTGACTTATGGCAGGGTTGTTGGTTATCGGCGGCGATATCCACATCCGACTCCCAAGAAAAATTAATATTTCAAAGCTGCAAGGTTCACGGTGGTGAAAGATGATAACCGAAGACATATAAAACGATAATTATTAATTTTCAGATTCCAAATTTCTCGAACGTTTTTACACGAAAAACGATTTTTAAACGATAATTCAAAGCTCCATACTCCATCATCGTGCTGAAAATCGCTGGAAATAGTGACGCGCCGAGTAAGAAATCCGAGGCAGAAAAAACTATTCAAACTTCTTGACGGCAAAGCGTTCGGTAGATCTTTGGGGGACACACAAACACATATTTTGCATTATAATCAAGATATCTTATATCACATTTAACGGGTTTACTAAACTGTACCGAATTTCGATAAAAAAAAATATAAAGATAGCCACAAGACAAAGTGCGTAAAAGTTTACAACAAATATCATAACTCATAATGCACGCACGGTTTAAATCCCCTAAAACAACCCTAATGAACACAACGTGTTTGGCGAATTCTGTACACCTGCTTCCATATTTTTTACCAACCGTGATATGTGGATTATTAGTCATGCAAAAAAGCTGTCTTCCTGTGCCTGAGGCGATGTGCAAAAACTCACAAAGTTTACAACGAAATAATTAGCTGAATATACACACGATAAATATATAATTTGTTCATAAGAGATCTTTAAGATGTCTGCTTATAAGGAAAAATAATTCATAATCACTGAGGAATGTCTGTGGTAAAATCGTGAACGACCGTATTACAATTATTGTAGAGATCCAAATAAAAGAAAAATCGATGTAAGAGTATCGAGCAAAATTAGAATCATAGATTTATATAGGATGATGGTTTTGTACATGTAGAACAGGTAAATGAAAAGAAGTGTTAATACAATAAACCGTCAGGCTAATTTGTTTGCTTTTCTAAACAACTTATACAGATTGTTGTGACTTCCTTATTATCGTACCGAAAATATGATTTTAAAGGTGTTAGAAAGAGAAAACACAATACTTTATATTCAAATCTAAAAATTAACCACAAAAGTAACGAAGTAAGGAGTGTGTACCAAGATGTTATGCGCAGTGATGATTAGATAGTTAAATGACAAAGCCAACTGAGCGATATTCTGGTAGGTACTACATTTGAATGGCTCGTTAAAATCTTTGTTCTTCTAAACTCCATTTTCGAGTCCTCTATTCCGCTTTGAGTACACTTTTACAGTTTCTTGAAAGCTTCGCGTGAAACTGAAATTGATCTAATTCAAATAGCTTTACCGACGTTTCTTGGATTTCACGATAATAAGAAAAGAAATATTATAATACATTTTAATAAAAATAACAATATTTGAAGCCTTCAGGCCTCGAGCGTATTTTGTCGTAAGGTCTAAATATTTTCTCTTTGCAAAAAATCCATATAAATGGAATATTTCTGAACAAATCTGAAAATAAAAACCTGTTTTTGAAAGGTGATGAATTGCGCTTTAAATTTTATAGATTAAAAAAGGATAAACTTGCGTTTTTTCTAACCAAAATTACTGATAACGAAAAAATATATAAATAAAACTAAATGTTATCGCCAACTCACTTTTTGTCGTTTCAAGTAAAAAAAAAATAATAAAAAATTCCCGAAGTTTTATAATTATTTTGCGGTAACCTTTTAGATTTGAATATGAAGCGTAGTGTTTTCTCTTTTTAACACCCTTTTTTAGATCATATTTCTAACCATGATAGAAAGGGAGAGACAACAATTTCTATAAGAACCTATTTGAGTTTTTCCGAAAACCGAATAAATTAGCTTAAGGGGTTAAACAACCAATGAAACTCAAAGAAATTAATCTTATTGCTAAAACCTCGATTATATTGAGCAAGTTTACAAGCTTATATCTGGAAAATTCACTATCTGATAGTAAACTCGCTCAGTGTAATCGTATTACTAGCTAAATAGCATATTGTGGACAATCTAAGAAGAAAGTTAAAAGGTAGTCAACTTTACTCGCTACTGGCTCAAGATGGCGGCCCACGAACAGCTGATTTCGTAACTGTCAGAATTAGTTCTCGCGGGAGTCGTAATTCTCGCTACTGTATAGCGTGTGGCGCTATCTGCGAACTCAAGTTTTTTATAAAATGTCAACCGAATTGACTCGCGCGGGAGTCGTTGTTTTAGCTGCTACTGTCGCTACTGAGCGAGTAGACAGTTTTGTGTATCATCATGACAATCTCACTCGCCGATTCACCCGCTTTTAAACTTATCGGCTAGTAGCTTGTAAACTCGCTCAATGTAATCGAGGCTTAACAGATCTGAGAAAATTTAAAAAATATTTGCTAAGCCATGTACCTTATTTCTGCGGAATAATTTATGAAAGACATGCACACGAAAACTCAAGATGGGTCATGCAATATAAATAAAACACGAGAACATTGTATCCCAAGAGTTTCATGTGTTTTATATGAGGACCGACAATTCCTGTGCGATCGCTCACTATTGCCACTCGCGTGCTCTCTTTCGTCGCTTCCGCCATGCCAGTTGAGGACATACATGGCTGCAGGACTATATGGAACAGATATGACTAGATTAAACTGTGTCGAACTGTACAGAACCGGGTGGATACCTACTGGAACTATGTGGAAGAGTATAATATGGATATTTGGAAGAGTGGTACTGTGTAGTACTGCAAAGAGCTAGATGAGGCTATATAAATTACATGACTAGGTTAAACTGTACGTACAGGGTTGGGAAAGTCTAAATAGGACTGTATTCTGTTGGGAGGTGCTATATTGGAAATTAAAGGGCCAAGTGGGACAAAAAAGGGCTGTGAACAGTATTATACCTTCATTGTAAAAAAATTGCAACCATAACTAAAAATACATAATAATAATAAATAATATTTGGCTAATTTATATAGCGCCGTTTTCGTGAAAAATCACCTCAAGGGCGCTGTACAAATAAATACATATAAAAATAATATTACTGGCTTACAACTAAGATTTACAATTATAACTAGTGACTTACATCTAAGTCTTATTGCTAGTGACTTATGACTAAGACATATAAAAGCTGACCTAAAACTGAGCTCAATGACATATATATTTACAATTATGACTTAAAGTTAGAGATTTATAACTAACATATTTATTTACATTTAAAAATACTTGAAAACATCTTATAAATATCATACATTCGCCAGAATCACTCCACAGCGCCAGAAGAAGAAGGAAGTTTTTACATAATACATATTACTATTTAAGGACATGGATGCAAAATTTATCGGATTTACGAAAATGTATGGATATCTTAAATAAATTAATGAAATTAATCGCCGATCTCCGCATTATGATGACTCATCGCTCAACATTAAACGGATTGGGGTGTTAGGTTACCACTGATAGACCATTGGTAGGTAGATCAATAGCATTTTGAGTTTTTCGTTAGTAGTTGTAGGGAATAGCAAATAAAATAGTATATATTCGTGGACATCATCAATTATTAGAGTATAATTAAATTACAAAGTTTAAATATAATGACGAATTTATGGAAATGAGTATTTGAAAAAATGAGTTTTAAGTTTGGATCTAAATTTCGCTGGGTTGGTTATGCATCTCAATTCCATGGGAAGTTTATTCCAAGCCTCAGGGCCGGATACTCCAAACGCGCGATCACCAAAATTAGTGTTCGGATTTCGCTTGGGTTCTTTCAATCTTCCAATTGCAGACGATGTCGCTGATCTAAGAGATGACTGCCTTAGACCTATATTTTCCGGAATGCATAGTTCAGAGATATAGGGTGGAGCCATTTCATTGATAGCTTTAAACACCATCCAGCATAACTTATACTGGATCCTTTCAGGACACTTCAACCAGTGAAGATTTCGGAGGTGTTCCGAAATGTGCGAAAACTTGGGTACCCCTGTGATTAGTCGTGCTGCGGCGTTGAACACGGATTGTAGTTTATCAGTTTGACATTTAGGAAGACTTGCATAGATACCATTGCAGTAATCAAGACGCGATACTATATATGAATTCACAAGAAGCTTAGTTGCTTCTGTCGAAAGGTTCCTACGAACTGACTTAAGTTGTCTTAAGTAGAAGAACCCTGTGCTAACGGTCCTATTCACCTGACTTTTCAATGAAAGGTCTGAATCCAGATAAACTCCCAGAAGTTTGACGGTTGTTTTCGCAATTACTTCATTGCCGGAAATGGCAATTGGTGAGTTGTCTATTAGATGTTGACGTCTATTTGTAGCTGCCCACAGAAATTCGGTCTTTGATGGATTAAGCTTCAGTTTGTTTGAGGACATCCAGAGACTAATTGCTTCTAGACACTCAACTGTGCGAATTTTGAGGCCGGTGATCTCATTTGGTGTGCAGTAAAAGTAGACTTGCTGATCGTCGGCATAACAGTGAGAAAGGAGACCAAATGACTCGATAATTCTTGCGACATCATTTGTGAAGAGGATAAAGATAAGTGGGCCCAGAACGGATCCCTGAGGTACCCCTGAAGAGAGTTTTGTGAAGTTGGATTGTTTATTTCCCACCTTCACTGCTTGTGAGCGATCCGTTAGATAGGATTGTAGCCAATTTTTTACGTTAGAATGTAAACCAAATGTTAATTCTAGTCTCTTAATGAGAAAGTCGTGGTCAATAGTGTCAAATGCAGCGCTCATATCTAAAAGTGAAAGAAGTGCTAACTTACCTGACTCTATGGCAAGGGTAATATCTGACAGGACACGAAGTAACCCGGTTTCTGTTGAGTGGAATCTTCTATAAGCGGACTGATGATCGGTAATTAATTTATTGTGGTTTAAGTGGGAGGTTATTTGAGAAGCAGCAATTTTTTCGAGTAGTTTTGCTAAGAATGGCAGATTTGACACTGGTCGATAATTACTCAAGTTGTCAGCATCAAGCTGTGGTTTTTTTATAATTGGGGTAACTACTGCATGCTTAAGTGCTTCCGGGAAGTCACCTGTGCTTAGAGACTTTTTAAACACGTGAACCAAGTAGGGGGCCAACACGTTGCAACATTTCTTGAGAAGCCACGTTGGGATAGGGTCGAGAACACATTGTTTATTTGGCGAACTTAGAATTAACTTTCCTACTTCTTCTAGCGTTGTAGGTTTGAAGGATGACAGTGTCCCTTTGGAATTGGCTGTAAATATTGGCGGGGGAGCAGAAGATGTAGAGGCGCGTATAGATTCTATTTTTTCACTGAAAAACTTAGAAAAGGCCTGCGGAGTAATGTCTGTAGAGGTTTGTACGGTGTTATTAGCGATGATGGTTTTAACGGAGTTCCAGAGACATCGTGGATTTTTCCGCTCAGAGTCAATTTTATTGATCCAGTATTCTGACCTCTTTGTGCGTATTATTCTTCTGTACTCTATTTGAGCATTAATCCACTCGTCTCGTGGAGTAACGTCGGGGTTTCTTCGGTGTGACCTCTCTAGTTTCCGCATTATCCTCTTCTGACTCCGACACTCCTCATCGAACCAGCCATCAGATTTTCGGACTTTCCGCGTTTTCGAGGTGGTTGGAGCATATTTACTAAGTAAACATGATAGAGTGTTGTTATACTCCTCAATCAGTTTTGTCGGCGTCTTAATTTCCCAGTTGCTTCCTATGCACAAGGAAGACTTTTTAAGTTCTTCAAGGAAACTATCGAAATCAAATTTTCGCCATTCCCTCGATACTATTGTTTTATATGGCACTTTAGGTGGGTTAAATTCAATTTCCGCGCGAATAAGTCGATGATCTGACAAACCTATGTCAAAAACGTTTGCTACCAATGATGGGCCATTACACCTAGATACAAATATGTCTAAGATTCCACCAGCATCATGAGTTGGTGCTTTGACCCATTGACGGAGTCCAAAGCTATCCAAAAGGTCAATGAATTTAACAGCATTGGGTGATGTGTCGCGCTCAAGGTGAATATTTATGTCACCTGTAATGATGAGAGTTTCAGAAAGTCCCACTACCCATTCCAAAAAACTCGAAAACTCCCTAAAGAATTCTACACAAATCGGTTTCGAACCGGGTCGGTACAGCGTTAGCAATATAAATGACGATCCAGCAGAAGAAACACGGCATCCGATATACTCAAACGTACTGAATGTACCGTTTGCCACCTTGGTAAACCTCAGTCCTTGTCGGGCTATTATCACAACACCCCCGTGATTCACGTGCGAGATGTTATGAGCATGTTCTGAAGCTCGGGGTCTAGCCTCCTCCAGAACAGCATATCCTAGAGCTTGAAGTCGCTTGATTGAATAAGACTCGCTATTTTCATGCCAGCTTTCTGTGACGGTTAGTATGTGGAGATTTTGTTCTCTGAAAATATCATCCACCTCCTCTATCTTGTTGTTTAGGGATCTTGCATTCCAGGAACCTACCGCGAGTCGTCTGCTTCTGAAATTGGCATGTCGTTCTGATTGTATTACATTCACGTTATGGCATTTTTCAGGAACACGAAGGTCTTCAGAAACTAGGCTGCTCCGTTCGTCGGTTGGTATGACAGCTTGAATACTCTGTTCTGCCAGAGAGATACTTTTATTACAATCAGTATTACTTTGTAGATATTTTTTCTTATGTTGACCACCCCGGCAACCCCGATACCTAGTTTTAATGTTCGGGTCGCGCACAAGGTTATACAAATTTATTTTTTCTAACACTAACGGGTCCAACAAAACAGATTCATTTTTAAAACTTAACAGTGTTGCCCGATTGTAGACAATAGTAGTATTTACACTATGCATCGCATCACAGAAAAAAACATCGTAAATCACCGCACTAGAACTGAACACTTAGGACTAGCTGGGCTGGGTCGGGTCCAGCCACGTGTAGAATGCACATGTGTTGATGATCAATGCCCACTGACCATCCGATGCAAGCGTACTGCATTTTACGAAACAGTCAATTTAAGAATTTGTAAATAAATTGTGCGTTATTTTATTAAAACTTAAATTAAACTGCAAACTGCCACACTAAAATTATTTTCAATTTGTACACTTAACTTAAAAATGGTAACTGTTATTTTAAGATATTTTTACAACGAAAAAAATTAGGACTTCCCAATGTTTTCAATAAAAAACTAAGAGCGATAGAAAAAGCAACCGGCCAGCTTCGAGAGCGCCTGCATGTTAAATATAGTGTAGTAAAATGAACAATAGAAAATAAAATATAAATAACAGTAGTTAATATGCAAAGAATAGAAATGTCTAGCTATAAGTTGAGGTTTCACATAACCCGCCTCAGTAGGCTAGCCTGTGTTGATACAGAATTTTTTTGCAAATTATTTTATTATACCTATTAATGTATCTACACTTTTAATAAAATATATTCGTTGAATGATTTGATTGAATCAATGACTTCGAATTTGAGAGAGTGCACCGGTGAAGACCCTATCATTACTTTTGATCCAATACATTATGTTTGAATTTTTTTTTAATAATATTTTTTTTATGTGCTGATAGTGGAATCGTGTGATACCGCTTAAGGTTGGGTGAATGACATATATGCACATAAAGCAAAATGCAATGGTAGAAATGTACAAGTCGAATGAACACAGTCTTGTGAGATATTCCCAGGATAAAAGTTGTTTCAAAATGCAACAAATGCTTAAAAACTGTAAACTTTTTACGTATCATTTGAATGACCAGATTTAACTCGCACGTAATAAATAAAGTAATAATGACTAATTCTCTTGCTAAATAATGCTACGTCACTCGTTTAAAAAGTAGGTTTATAAAATTGTCAGTAAGTACTACACCTACTTAACCCATCAACCTTCGGGCATATTCTACAAAAAGTCAGAAAATTTCCGTTTTTCAATAAAAAACAAATAAAAGGAATATTTACGTACATATCCGAAAACCAAAAACAGTTTTTGAAAGGTGATGAAATACGCTTTCAAATGTTGTTATTAGAAATTACCATATCATTTTTAATATTAAAACTATGAGTGCAAACATAAAAAAAAGTTTTAAAATTGGGTCATCTTACTTTTTTACTAACTTAGAACGAATTACTGATAACGGAAATAAAACGGACACACATTTTAATAGACAAAAGTATCTATTATAAACGTTGTAGTCACCACACTTTTGTGTCGGTTCATGTAAAAATAATTCATGAAAAATTCACAAAGTTTATTAATGTTTCTCAGATTGCGGTCGGAAGCTATGGTTTCGTAGAGGTGGGCATTTTAATGTGATTATTTTTCTGTTCTTCTAAAACAGCAAACTTATTTTGTGGCACCATTTTAATTCAAATGAATAAATTACTTATTATGAGTATTATTAAAACCCTGATAAAGCTTGGCTTACGAAACACGTCGGTTTTTTATAATCAATTATAGTGGTAAAAACAAAGTAATTTAATAATTTGTATTTTTCTGTTGTTAATTTCTAGATATACATAATATAAAGCATGTTTTTTTCTTTCCAACACCGTTTACATCATATTACTCGCCACGACAATAAGAGATTATATGAGACCTAACGATTTCTACGAGACCTTTGTTAGCTATGTTAGCTGTTAATCTAATAACGATTTCTATGAAACCTATGTTAACTGTTCCCAAAAAGCGAACAAATTAGCCTGAGGGGTTAACTAATGCAAGAAACAGTAGTAACTGTTGGAAAAACACATAAAACGAACGCAGTCTTTGTTAATTTGTTAAGATAAATTGATCATTTACGTTTAAAATACGTCAGACAAGTAGCAATGCAGTTTTTACAGTAATCAGTCTGTGCAAATTTTAGTTTAGCTTTCACCAACGTACAAACAGTTCGCAATACATAATAAAAAAACTAAGTCTGGTATCCACCATTAAACTGTTATGAGTGTGACGTACAGATTCCAATAGGAAGACCAGTAGGAACTTATGCAGACAGTATGGGGTACAGGCACAGCAAAGGAAATATTAAACCGCCGCATGAAATTTATGGGCCCATAAAACCAAACGTTTAGTTTGCAAAGAATACCTCCGCATTGAACAAAGTGTAGTGAACTACAACCGACCGTGCACCGCTGTTTTCGTGGTAAATAATTCATATCTGAGATAAATACACCTCAAAGGAATATGCACAGTGAAAGATAAAGCGAAAAAATTATACTATCCAGAAATCTAGGGTGTGTTCAGTTATTATATAGGATGTATTAACAGATACTTTAACAGTAGACAACTGCTAACTCTATAAAAATCTCAAGTGTGCCCCACGGTTGAATTTGACAGCCACCTCTGGTCTGGAGCTCCAAAATACCTGAAAAAAACCCGCGACGAAGAAACGGGCGATTATTCTATCTTCAAACGGATTGCAATCTTTAGAACACAGGCGTCGGGTGGTAATGCTATTGTTGTTCTACCGGTATTTCAATGAAAGACCCTCCGAGGAATTAGCGTCATTGATCCCCTCGGCACCGGTGTATAGTCGGGAAACACTAAACTAAAATTAACGCCCAAGCAACAACTAAATTCGCGCCCAAGATATGTACATGGTTGACATTAGACACATGAGAACGGGTTGTTTCTACGACTTGTTCTTGAGTACAATATCTCTGCTGTGGAAGAATTTGCCGGACTCTGTCTTTCCTCCCTCCTACAAAATGGGTCTCTTCAAGACCCATGTTCAGTGCTTCCTCTCAAAAAGACCCTATACACAACATCTTCAAAGATGACATAGGCCCCGAGAGAAATTATTTTCCTTTCGATTTTAACAAGAGACTTTTAAATATATTTGGAGTAAAAAACGTAGATGTCATTTCACTGTCCGATGATATTTTTTTTACACTTAAAAACGAAATAAATGTCTTTCTAACACACGTCGCCACTGATCACACCACTACAGGTCGTAAAGGATCACGTGACATGCGGTCTGTCGCGTCTGTTACCGTGCCGCTGGAATACTACCCAATGGCGATGCGTGATGGAAATATATATTTTTACGACTGGTTAAAATCCTTCAGGCACGCGCTGATGTACATATAGCATAGGCTTGTTCAAATTGTGAAACAACGCCAAATTTGAAATCGATTTGATTCAATTCTGGGTACATTGTTTGGATTTGATCTTAGTATGGAGATAATAGTAATAACTAAAAGCGTGTATATAGAGTTTTATATTTCACAAAACCTTCTACATTATTATTTACGCGACATTACAGACGCTTTTGAAATGAAGGGAATTTAAACAGAAATTTTTAGTAATAGTATGTCCCACTGAAAATTGTCGAACAGAAACTTGAGGAAATCAGAAATATATCTTATTGTAGACGTACAAATAAAAATATTCTAATACTAATATGCACAGACGAGAGATAACTCAAAAATCATAAAGAAATCCGCAAAGGGATTTCGAAAATATTACAAAAATAGAATCAATTAGTTTATTGTTTATTGGTTTTACACAATTCAGGTCACTGTGGAGATGATTCGACGCATCTGTTGAGCTACTAATGATATTCATCATCAGTCCAGAAGCATTGGAGCAAAATACATAAGAGGAGTCCATAGAGAACGATTAGGACCCATTAATATTAATTTTGATTACAGAAGATATAAGAAAATAATCAGTAAAAAAAAGCATGAAAAGACTTTGACTTTACTGTAAGAAGAATGTTCCTATTTGCGATCTTTTACTTGTTCAGAGGGTAAAGCACAGTTAAATAATAACTTTATAATATCGGATCGATAGGCGTGATTTTCGATGATTTTATATCGATAAACCGAGCACGGTTTCAATGTTGACAGTCGAATCGATATTGACATGATAGGAGAAATCGATATACTTCGGCAACACTGGCGGATTTGTCTACGAATTGACATCCCGAAACGTCAAACGCTAATCAATTACCTAAAAAATATTAATAAATTGGCAATATTGAATTAAAATAACCTAAATATGCATTGGCAGTTCGCATTTACTTTTTGACACTAAACGGGAGCTAATAAGTAAATGAGGTCTTTAGTCTTATTTCAAACATCTCAAAGATCGAACGGAATAAATTGATTGCGTCTTAGATGCATTATTTAAGTCTCACCGTTCATTAAATAAGCCAGTAATTTTGCATAACGAACGACATTATTTAAAAATATGTGTATATTGACAGTTAACCGAAACATATCTGATATTATGGAGGCCACGCTAAAATTTATCAATTGTGGTCGGAATATCTTTAACGATCATTGACCGTGCTCACAAATATTGATAACTGATCATAGATGATGGATCTGTTCAATAGCATATTGATATAGGATTTATCGATCGTCCTTTCCAGATCTCCAGAAAGTTCCTATTTACTGGATTTGCCCTTGGTAGCATAAGTCATTGTTTGCTGTCTTTAATCAGGACATAAAAAGTCCTTCACCGCCGCCTTTTGAACTTACTGTCTCTATTTGCTGTCTGTTTCTATCGGATAAACTATTTATGCAAATTATATACCTTCCTTGCTTATTCTATCGCTGTTTGATCTGTTGGAATGCTTAGATTAATGAACATCAATACCTACGCAGCACCACTTTTATCTGCTGCATTACTGAAGGAATTAGATGCATTAGAGATGAATAAGCATGAAGAGATGAATGGAAGCGAACAATATCTAAGCGGTGTAATTGAACTGACCAGAACAGCAATCGAACAAGAATAATGAATCCATTAATAATGGACATGAGGAGGATATGGGATTGCGTGAATTGACAACGGATAATGAGAACCACTGAACGAGAACCGATGCATTACAATGTCGTGTTCAGTTAGGCAAACAACATCAAAAAGGGAGTGCATTTTTATTTACTAAACTGAACAACGTCGTTTGAATGTTTTCAAGTAGGTGCATACTTGTATTATATACATTTAGTGCAATTGGATGAAAATAGTTCAATGCATGGAGATGTTGTAAACCCACTAGCTTCGAGTAGTGGGACTTTCGTTTGGTGTTCACACAAAAAAAAATAAAACATTTCAAATTCAGAGCAGTTAAATTATGCGAAAATTTAAGTGAAAAATTGGAAGAAGGCTAAAAACTTGATATAACGACCGAGAATTGAACTATTTTTTTTTAATTCAAAACTAATGAATTTATTTAGTTTTAGCCACTTTAACTGTTTGTAAAAACCGACATGTTTCGAAAGCGATGCTCACTTCATCAAGATTACTTAAAAGTTTGCCACAAGTTTACTTAAAATGGTGTCACAAAATAAATTTTCTGTGTTTGAAGAAGTAATTTTTTTTTATCCGATACAAAATTCAACATCACAAACCGGGATTTTGATGGATTCCCAACTGACGTTTTACAACCACGCAGTATTTCATTTGAGCATACTTCCAACAGAGTATGGACTAACAACCTTGCCAATAATCATCCTAAGGTCAGCTCGATAAAAAGCACTATGTAATATATTACAGAGAGCCATTACTCACTCATTAATGATTACGATAGCCATAACCGTTATTTAAACTGTAAACCAAACCAGACGGCTGAGCGGTATAAATAATCGCCTACATTGAAGAGTCAATGCGGAGGATGTACCGAAAAATGTTGCAACAACTCGAAATGATTATAGCATACTTTTTTCTGGTGTGGAATTTGGAAGATTCTTCTCGTAAGTATTCAGGACCTATAATGTTGATTTCAATAAATCTTATAACGGAAGGGTTATCATAAACATATTGGCCCTCGACCGCGGCTTCCTTGGTGGAAGGAGCACTAGCAATCCGGCTTCAAATCCCGGCGTGTGCAAATAAATTTTATTTGACTAATTTGTGTTGTTTCACAATTTTATTCATTTAAAATATTATATAGCATTTTTTGCGACAAGTTCCAGAGCGAAATATACTATACGGCGATACGTAGTGGTGTAAGACCACCATTCAGAATTGAAACTTTGCTTGAAATGGCTTTAGCTTATTTGGTGACCAGATCTGAATAGCCAGGAACTTCCCCATCTTCCTTTTCCCCATATTCTCTCACTCCCCACTACTCAGCGTTATAACATACCCCAACTTGTGATGCCATAGTCTCACTGGCTCCATACGGGAGCAGTTGGGATTCTTGTGAGGTGTTAAAATATGTATTTTTTTGTTTTAAAAGAAAGACAAACATCTTCGGGTTACGAATAACCCAACAATATTTGGAAATCTCTTATCAAAAACCATCTTAAGCGGAAAATGTTGCATGTGTCGTGATGGAGGATTTAGCAAGCTGAGGAATTGAACTTAAAACTCCCGGGAGGTACCCAAACGCGATGCCAACTCAGCCACTGACCGACTCTTTATCTAGCGATAGTTTAACAAGTCACCTTTCTCGAGGATATAAATATCGTTACCCACACATATATTATAATTATAAATAGAATAGCATCTTAAATGTAAAAACACAAGAATGAAATAAAAATTTGTTAAAAGAAAATTTTATGAATATAAATTATTGGGGGTAACTATTTGATGATTACTGTTGGACGATCTGTATTTTATCTTTGCCACAGATTGAGCCTTTGAGAATGCTACAGAGAAAATATTATTTTAGCTTGCAAATTTATACTTTAAGCTATTCAAAATATAAAACTGTTCACACTCTACGTTTCTGTTGGGTTTCCCAACCGCATCATATCTGTCAGCTCGTACTTCTAACTGTGTTCTAATCCCCCATCTAACAACTTACAAGAAACCAGATCTAAGTTCAGAACTTAATAAAACAACATTAAGTTTGTAGTTGGAAAATTAACAAGAAAGTAAACACGGAATATACATAGCAGAAACCAAAAGCTTATTAAATGTGTAGGTAGTTCATTCTAAACATTAAAGCCCGTTACTCGGAAAGTACTATCTCTGAACATGGGTATCTGGAGTGTACTATAGTTCTATCAACTTTCTGGTAAGTACCTGATGAAAATGTTGACGTTGATCTAAGAATTGAGGATTTTAGAAATATATAGTTCCCATAAACGAAGAAAAATTAACTAAAGTTTAATATAAATAGAACATAATTTCTGAAAATTCGAAAACGAGTAACACCAACAAAAAAATATAGATAAACGGTGAAGCCTTGAAAGAAGTGTTGAAATTAAATATTTGGGAGTAACACTGGACTCCAAACTAACTTTTTCTCAAAACATAAAACAAATTATGAAAAAAATATTGCCAAAAAGTCTGAAAAATCTGGAAGAATAAGTAAATTCCCAAACACAGTCTGCAATAAAAATGTATACAATGCAATCATTGTACCACACGCTAATTACTGTAGCAGAATTATATTCTTAGCCAATGATGGATTAATGAAACAAATGACAATAGTAAAAAATAGAGCTACGAGAATTATACTGAAGGAAAATTGATATTCGAAAATCAAGGAAATTATTTGCCTCAACACTTTATTCAATATCAATTGAATTTCCAATAAAAATTGAAAACCTTCAGCACAAACCCAAGCATGAGACGAGTAAAAGAAATGAATTAAGACTTCCCTTCAGAAAAACAAGAGTCAAAAGTCCTTGATGAACGGAGCAATAAGATATTTTGCGAAACACCAAAGGAATTAAAATTAGAAGAAGATATAAACAAACTAATGCTTAAATTACGTAAATATGTGATTGATTCATACTAAAATTGTTTTTTTTTAAATAATACATGTATAAGAATTGAATTAAGAATACGTAAGTAATAACTAACTACATAATTTTAAAAAATCACACGTTAATAAATAAATAAGGTGGGGACCTTCCGTTAATAATTGCTTTAAACATATAAATAAAATCCGGAAAAGCTTGAGCTGGATTCATTCAGGGCATTTGTGCCAATTAAAATTTATTATCGAGATTGAGATGAAGAGCCAAAATCTAAACTATCAAAGATAAAATGAACTAGATAATATAAGACTTAAACATCAATCAGCACTCAACAAAAAATGATAGATAATAATTTTAAAATGAGAGTCACATTTCATATCAACATCCAACATTAAATCAGCACCCAAAAGCCGTGTTATTAATAAGCTAGAATCTAGGCCGAACCAATACATAATATAGCGTTTTCTAAAAGCTATGAAAGATACTTCAAAATGAACTATAAAGAAGACAAAACTTACACACGAAATGGCATCCATCATTAAATCAAAATTATTTAAAAATGCGCTACCTACAAGCTACACATAGTTCCATCCAAGAGTTATATCAAAATGTAAGTACTAGAGACTAAGCTAAACTTACACAGTAATATAAAGAAGACAAAGCTTACATATCAGCAGCATCAAATAACTTCAAAGCGAACTAGAAATACAAACAACTTACGTATAGCAGCATCCATCAGATATATCAGCAATTTCAAAATGGACATAAAACCAGACGGGAACATTAAATGCCCGATGTAATATCATATGCTTTATTAATCAACTCTCAAGCTAGCTGTCATTGAGGGCAGGCAAGTACGTATTATATTGCGGATAGAATATCAAACAGGAATAAAGTTCTTGATGCACTAATGCCAGAGTATTGTTTTGCCAACGAAGATTGATTTGACGGGAATGTACACTGAGTGAGGGGCTTAGAAGGTTAACGGTCTGATAAAGTCCGTCTGATATTGTGAGCTGTTCTCATAGCTATCAGCCGGGGTTATATTTCAAATCACTCAAGCCCCTAGAGAGAAAATGTGAGAAAAAATAGAGCAACGTAATGTAACGTCCACAACTCCGAAGTCTCGAGAAACATAATAGATAAAACGAAGAAATATGGATTAGACTATAATCAGACAAATTAGAAATATTGGCAAAAGAACAACATGAAATTTGACTTCGTCAATTTGGGAGGCGGATGTCAGTATCGCCGCCCAGGCAAACCATTTATTAGATAACCAACACCTCTGTCACAGGTTTCGCCAAGTGGTTCGCTACGTTTGGGGTGCCCGGGTTCATGGAGTGAGGTTTGTCTAGGTCTTGGCGGTGGATGCTTCTGCCCTCCAATTGCGTGGGAGGCCGAATGGGGAGAGAATGGTTGAGGGAGACATGTTGACCTCTCCAGTAGGAATCTCTCGGAAAATCACCTTGCAACGCAGTGGAGAGATGAATTCATACGTCCGTCACTACTGGACACACTAAACAACAGATTCCCACCCACCCCTTGTACCTGTTTCCTTCCCAGAACTTCATCTCCTTTACTTCCTTAAAAAGACCTTCACACAGCATCCCCAAAGATGACATAGGCCCTGAGGGGAATTATTTTCCTTAGGGGTTGAGCTAACGTAAAAAAAAATCTCCTTAATTTCATAGATCGTTTCATCAAACATCTCTTCGCCAAACTTCAGTGGATTATTGAATCGATGGAAAAATTCCTGAAAAAGTCACTTAATGACACAAATTTTGCAAAACTATCATTACGGTAAGCTGAGAGTAGCTAGTGTTTTGAATGATCTTAGGAGCGGGCCTTTCTGTCATCTTTCTTCGTGGACGTTAACTGTTACAATCTTTATTTTAATGTTTGATTGTTCCGGCCATTTGTCGGTGGTCAGCAAAGAGGCCATAATTACAGGCGGCCTGATTGTGGTAAACCTAATTGCTATTGTTAAAAAGTAAATACACCGAGAAAGAAAAGACGCCGTAAGATGTTTTATTGTAAAGTTTTACCGGTGTGAGCCAAAAGAAGCAAATAGAATACTGAGAATTATGCAAAGCTACAAAACTAATGAAATGCGGTGTGAAAAATAAAAATTAAGTATTTGCAACATTGTTGGTCGGCTCATCAAGCATGAAGCAATATGGCGAATGTAATTATTTTGTATCGGTCTAGAAATACATGTTAATAGGTGCTTTATGCAATTATTTTGCATTCGCAGAAATTATAAATCAGAAATTATAAATCGTAACATAAAATTAAGTTTGAAGTAAAACCTAAATTAAATAATAATGCACAGTGCATAACTGGAGCATTTGGTTACTTAGAGCTTTAGAACAGGCAATCTGCCTAACTAAGAACGAATCTACGTTATACAATGTAATGTTTTTTACTATTATTCAATTTATAAAAACAGTTTATTTATAAACAGGTTATACAATGTATTTATTCAAAATATAATTCGCTCGACTCTCTTAGATATGTTAAAGCCAATTTCAAATATTTAATTATGCTGGATCAATTTCAAATATTTAATTACGCTGGATAATAAACTCTCGAGTCATCATTTGGGAATAACTCACATAATTACTAGAATAACGTTCTTTAGTCAAATTTAAACAATTAAGTAATTGGGGAAACTTTAAAAGTATATTAACCATTAATAATTTCAGTCATTTTACTCAGAAATTAGTAAGAAAAGCAATATAAAATTTGTATCTAAATACCTATCTAGAAATAATATAAATACATCGTCTGTAAGTGGTATAACCACAGGTTGATAATGCCTTCAGAAGGCGAAACAGCTGTTACGCGTAATGATGACATAGCAGAACTTGTTTATAAATATACTGTTTTTATAAATTGATAATCAGCATTCTTGAATATACAAAATAAAATAAAAAATATACATATAAAAAAAGCAATGTAATGTAATAAAACATACTAACTTCGATTGTCTGCGCGATGAGAAATATTCTCCAAATATTGGAACTGATTATAAGAATAATTCAGTAAAACGATAAAGTAGATAGGTAAAAAAATTATTTTATTTTTAACTAATTAATTGATAATTCTATATTTTTAGTGTGTATTCTTTCGCTAAAATTTTCGAAAGATATCATTTTCCACAAGTTTACGAACGGTGTTCATTCGAAAGATAATACATTCGGCTTCATACATTCCATAATTATAATAACACGTGATTTTACACGGGTCTGTGTAATCACAATGTTGAGCTTGTTCAAAAATAGAATATAATTATGCAAATGTATTCTGTGCCTTTTGGAATCATTTTAAGGTTGGGTATTCAGAAATAGAATATTTAAACATGTTTTTACAAAATCAGTGGGCGACTTTTTGGGAAGTGTTAAAATAAAATCATTGAATTTTTGGGATATTAGTTTAGTTTATTTTTTCAAACAGTAAAATCCGCATTTAAAATGACAAACGACGTGATGAAAACTTTATAATATATAAACATAATTATTTTAATAACAGATAAAAATATGTGAAGTCCTCCGATGTCGAGGTGTAAGGCTCCCGATTAGCAAACTGAAGGTCGTGGGTTCAAATCCCGGCGTGCGCAAGTAAATAAAATTTGATTGATTTGTGTTATTTTACAATTTCATCTTTTAAAATAGTATAAGGCATATTTGCGACATGCTCCTTAGTGGAAGATTCTCTCAGTATTGTCCTGGTGTAAGACCACCGTTCAGTATTGAAACGTTACTTGAAATGGCTTTAGTCGTGATCTAATACCAGGAACTTCTACACCTTCATCTTACCCATCCCTTCCCCTCCCCACTACCTTCAGCTTCAATACACGCCAATCGGGGATGCCATAGTCTAATTGGCTCCGGCGGTTGGGAGCAGTTAGGACACTTGTGCGATATTCACATAAAATTAAAAAGGAGAAGAAAACATACTAGGTGCATATATTTTTCAACAATTTTTATGTACTTTGGGCTTTCCTTTGCTTTTTTCACACATATTTAATAAATAAATCGAAAAATTTATTCGTAATTATATCATATTCGTCCTTATCAAAAAGGATATATTGTAAACAGTAAACGTAAAATAACGTAAGCTATTTTTTTACATTTTAAAATAAGTTTTCAAAATGACGAAGTTTTATTAAGAAATTTTTAGTCCATCAACTTGATTTACGATGCATTTGGGAGTCAAAAAGTTTAATAATTCGTCCGGCAGGCGAGAAGTCATTGGATACCGCGTGGAAAACAACATGATGCTGTTTTGTAACAGATCATGTGAATAAAACTCTTTCAGCATCAGTAACTAATATCGATGGGTGTCTGGGTAAAGTAGAAGCTGCGTGGGTTTCTTGAAAGCTATGTAGTGTTTCCAGGGAGATGAAATAAAGGTCAAGCCGGAGAGAAAATATACAAAAAACATGAGCGTAGACAGATTCACGAATGTCCCTCTTTAAATTCACATTAACGTCACACAGAAGGCCTTAGGGATTATTTCATCTTTGGAGATGTCGTGGGGGTGGTCTTTATAAAGAGGGGAAAGAGTGAAGGTATTTAAGGAGAGAGAAAACATAAATGTCGGAAGTCGAAAGTTCGTTCCGGAGCAAAACTGTTGGGCATATTGTCGAACAGCACTTACACGGAAAAAACGAGCATATGATGGGTACTCGATTATCTTGTCTTCTGAATGTGAACTGATGCGAAGAGAACCTTGATGAAGGTTACTAATGGCATCCTTTATCGAAATACTAGTAAAATAACCAATCAACAGCCCGTTCTTCATCCACGCTCTAACGATAACGAACGCGAACGTTCGAGGGGTGGTATTTTTTCTTTAATTGGTTACATCTTCATCATTATTTCTGCGTTGTTAAAATTATTGTAATAATCACGTTAAAAAACGTGAGGCTTCTAAAATAAATTTGTTTGCCGAAAGCTATGACTCTCATGTGCACAGTGGACACTTGTCAAATTCCATAACACACATCATTATTATATGACGATTCTTAATTTTTCTTTCTTTTTTTCATTACCGATTTACATATATTATTATCTTTTCTTAGTATTTTGAGTAACCAAATTAATTTATCTTTTTGTCCTATTCTAGATGTTTCCAATAAATCGCTCTGGTCTTCCCGGAAATCCCGTAATTACCCCTTCCCCTTTGTTCGCCACCCACTCAAACAACTAAATGTATATATTCTGAATCATAGGTTAGTTGTAATATTCTCCTGACGAAGGAAGAGTTCTTCGGAAACCAGTAGATTGTGAATAAAATTAAATTAAACTGGTCTATAACAAATATATGTGTTTTTAATTTAACTTATTACTTCATCTTATTGAATTTTGCATTACAAAATGAGGGCCTGAGCACGAGCAAGCCACCCAGTGGGGCCAACTTTATTAAATTAGATATACTTTAAAATGTATATTATTGTACCAAATAAATAATACAAAAGAAGGTTAGCAAAACAATATCGAGCTAAAAAAGAAATAAAAAAGCTAAAACCGCCATTTGCTAGACTAAAAGGTCTGGAGGGTTTAGCCTTTAAATTATATTTTATCGAGAATAAAAACAAATTGTATAACTTTTATCTTAAAAAAACAATGAAAATGATAGAAAAGAGTCAACGGTTCTTCCACACAGCCCTTTTTATTAAGGTTCATCAATAATTGAAAAGGAAATCTATTAGAAGAAAAAAAATCCAAAACTATTTAACAAAAAAAATATGGAAAGCTCATAAATAGCTATGATTCAATGACCCTTCTTCCATTAAGGTAGACCTACAATAGGTCACCAACTATGTGTTGAACATTAAATTCCAAAACAAACATAGTTAACCCGTGAATAAATTTATGGGGCATGCCGTTGAGTGAATGAATGTGTGAAATAAAATAATGCGAAAGTTGCAAGTACTAAAATTGTACCAGAATACATGACACCATTTCTGACACCCGAGCGTAACGCATTAGTTCCTCTGCCAAATACCCGGGCTTAGAGTCAGGTGTGACATTCCATTAGTACGAATATTCTTGCGCCACGTGGAAATAATTTTACCCTTTTTGGAGAACGAGGAAATTTTATAAGATTTTACCTATTTTCTTAGAAGCAAGAAGAGTTTCTTCGAATTAAAATTAGAGTAAGCATCAATGAACATAAAATCAAGAGTAAATGTAATAACAGTTCCACTGAGTAAATTTAATTCAAGAATTGATTGAAGAAAAATAAAGTAATTTCTAGCTTTCGATGGTAATTATAATTACTAATTACTTAGCAGTATGACATTTTCACAGACGTAACTCAATCACTGATGGACTTGCAATTACTTGGAATATAACCATATTACTCTGAACAACGAATGATCGGCACGTGATAGCACCAGGTGACACTACTATCATCGTGATAGTATCTCTGTTAATAAAATACTTGTTGTAATTGAAATTAATAACCCCTACATTAAAATGTAATTATATAATACGGGAATATCTACCACGGACATCAATCTCGTGGAGAAGTTAATTTATAATATATATCTGATAATTATTATTCAACGAAATTATCCCCTTGTGCGATAATATTATATTAATTCTCAATTTGGTACCGCCCCCCCGAGAACCATTTATTGCATAATCAATACTTCTGCCATAGGTTACTGCATACGTTTTGTGACTTAGCACGGGTGCCCGTGTTAATGGGGTGAGGTTGGTTCGAATGTTGGCAGCGAATGCGACTGCCCACCAATTGCGTGGTAGGCCAGATCGGGAGAGACCTGTTGAGGGAGACCTTTTAACCACTCTACCAGGACTTTCTCGGAACATCGCCTTGCACCGCAAAGGCAGGTATAGATTCATACGTCCGTCGCTGGACACATTGATCCCCGAATTCTTACCCACCCCTCATACCATTTCCTTCCCATAACTTCCTCGCCATCCTTTCTTAAAAAGACCCCCCCCCACACACAATTCACAAATATGATATGGACCCTGAGGGGAATAATTTTTTTGTCAAAGTTGCATTAGGTACCTACAGACAACAGAAAACTGCTGAAAAAAAATAACAAAAAAATGTATATACACGTTTTATTTTAAAGGCTATAAGTACCATTTTACGAAAGGCTATAAGTACCATTTCGTGTAAAATTCATAGAAAATTTATACGATTTCCAATTAAATTGTGAGGAGCCGCTTATCATTTCTACCTTTGTGGTGACGATGGTACTTACGGGACTCCGGGAAGGTTCTTGTATCTGGAGAAATAATAAGAGCTCGCACACGTTTGATCATTTATTAATTAATCTTGTCTGACAACATTTACATTTAAATCGCGGTAGGAGAAAATGGAAATGTGATTTTAAATTTACTATTAACGCGTGTTTACGAAGCGGGTGTCGTAACCGGAATGGTGTGAGTGTGAGTAGCGTCTCTCGGAACCGCGTTCGCCGGAACTCTACTAGCCACGTGACCGATGTTGCTAGGGCGACTGTGTTGTCATAGTTTGACGAAATAATCAGTTACTTTACAAGTACTTAATCACATTTCCATAAAATAAATGTTTAATATTCGTATTCTTTATTCAGGCTGTATTGTATAGAAAATCAACCACCACAATACGGGTATGTGCCTAGCATGGTGGCCGAAAAACCTCCAATATATGTAATAAAAAGCGAATGAATACAGAAAACTTATAAAACTGATTATATTGGCTGCTCCGTTTATATCAATCACATTTATTCTAGCCGCTTTTCTAATTCGTATAATCTGATTAAAATGATAGTATCGCTATTTAATTATCCCGTAAGTGTCTTGTCCAACAAAAATAAGAACGTTCATATATCAAATGAATGTGTAAAATTAATAGTAACATCACTTTGATTGACAAAGAATAAAATTACAAAAGTAAATTATCAAAAGACCCTTTCCTCCATTGATGTACTCAACAGGTGTGTTGAATAATATTCACTCGGTATTAATTTGATTTTAATTATCCAGCTTGTTTTTCCTACTAAGCTTCATAATATATGCATAATAATTGCATGATCATTACTACCCTTGTTTACGGTTGATCGTGTCTTTTTATCATTGTTTTTTTTTTTAAATATATGTTTTACTTTATTTTACAACTAGCTGTTTCCCGGCATGCGTTGCAATTCCATATTCAAATAAATAAAATTTTACTCCTTGCATGTCCTTTCCCGTGCGTTCTCCTCCAGCGTTCCACTTCCACCTTCCCCGCCACCGCTCTCCCGCTCCCCCGTCTCGCCAACCCCCCTGGCACTTCATTTCTTGACTCCTCTCCCGCCCGGCCCGAAGCCGAAACTTTTTTCTAATACTAACATTTTTAAACTCGTGATATCATACTAATTAAATATCCGAATTGAAAAATTCAAAAAGTTAAATAAAGGTATTGAAGCTGTCTTGAATATGAAGTCATTTATTTTGATAAGGATTAAAACCAATATAAAAATAAAGATCCTTTTCAAGCGGCGACATTTTAATTAAATTTTTAAAATAAAAGAATACTTATTGTGGCATAACCATAATAGTTAGACATATGCTGTAGCGACCTTTTTTTGTAAATAATGATGTGTTCTACAAAGTCGTAGTACAT
Organism: Limnephilus lunatus; assembly: GCA_917563855.2. Classification (NCBI taxonomy): domain Eukaryota; kingdom Metazoa; phylum Arthropoda; class Insecta; order Trichoptera; family Limnephilidae; genus Limnephilus; species Limnephilus lunatus. Next base: position 59,751,962 of record OU830592.1, read on the forward strand.
TATTTTATTCTATCATCAATAGTTTTCGCAGCGCACGCGACGTAAAGAATATTTTAGGTAATTTTTCTACACCTTGGGTTACATTATTGAAGTTTTAGTAAGGATGCCTATTTTTTTTTAAAATATAATATAGCCTATGTTACCCAGGGATAGTGTAGCTTCCCAACAGCGAAAGAATTTTTTAGATCGGTTCTGTAGTTTCGGAGCCTATTCAATGCAAAAAAACAAATCTTACCTCTTTATATAGTGTAGTAGACAAATATTAAAGTTGTAGACACTTCATCACAATCCAACCACTGAAGCGATTTTTGCCATAAATTGGCGCCATTTTAAATGTCTCCGATTGCTTTTCGGATAAGAAAGCCCATTATCTCTTGATTCGGCAATTTAAAAAAAAATATTTTTAGCTCCCACGCTTGTTATTTTGGACCTAAAACGAAGCTATTGGAACTGTTTCTATCTATTATGACCATAGATGTCGCAAATCCGAAATTCGAGACTATTTTAGAACGATGTTAAAAAAAAATCTAAAATATTTTTTTCACGAAGAATTTCTGATGAGCTGTTAACGATTAAAATTAAGTCATTTTTCCATAGATATGCACATTTCATCATCAAGTGTACCACATACGACACGCAGAAATCGAAAATATTCTATATTGACCCGAATAAGTACCTCTCACGGCAGTTTCAAAGTAACAAACACGCAGGATTCGCGCGGTTATAAACTTTCGATTTTTTTATAAATACTACAAATATGACATAAACGGTAAAATACGGGTAAATTAATTGGCTGTATAGCATTATAATGAGTTTTTTTATGTCTTAATGTTAAAATTCGAAGGTATGATATTTTAAATGTAATCTAAAAAAATAATCTTCTGGAAATTTATTTATTTCGCGTGGTCAATAAAGCATTTATTTACAACTACATATTTCACAAATAAAATGTTTATATCAGGATTATATGGGTACATCGTTAAATTTATAATAGTAATCTGCATTTTTTTTTTTAAATTCAACAAATTAGAGCAAAATATAAAAGTTTTTCGGTTTACAAAATCCCCGACACACGACGCAGCTCGGTTCGGCTCGAAATGAAATCCTCCAGTTAAAAACGGAATGAATGGTCGAGGAAATGGAACAGATGGCGAACGGCTCCAGTGGCCAGCATACCTGGCAAGGAGCCAACTCTCCTTGCGATTAAGGCCAGGATTCGGACCCACGCTTATCTGACTGCAATTAGATTCGCGGGGGCTAAGTGAAAAATAAAGGATCCTAGTTTTGACTTCTAAGAGACAAGAAGATTCGTGAGAAAATATTATGACTGACCAACGTTTATCTGACTACAATTAAATTTGCGCAGAATAAAGGATTCTAGATTTAACGTCAAAAAGAAAGAAGCAAGGTCGACTAGAGAAAAAGTCTGGGCTCACGACCGCTAAATTATTAAATTAGTGCTGTCGCTAAGTTAACTTCATTGTTTCAAGTAGAAAAACACAACATAAAATAATACAATACCAAAATCATCAATAACAACTAGTATCAATAACAATCGCCGTCATAATAACTGTCTAAATGTCTGGTGCTCGATGACACTGACTTGATCACATCACTGGCGATTCTTGAGAAAAAAATATAATTAAACTACTTTCATCTGAAAGCGACTAACTTTGGGGAACTAACTAGGTATGTGCCTAAGTGGAAATAAAGGAGCCAAGTTTTGACTTCAAAAAGACACGATTCGTTAAAAAATATTATTTTCTTTTAGCTGACTTTAATTAAATGTGCGGAACAATAAGGTTCTTAGATTTGACTTAAGAAGAGATGAAGATTCACGAGTGCGACAACATGATAACTTACCACTGGTTGGATTCGTATTTCACCTAGAAGATATTGGTAAGACTCTTACCTGAAAAGAAAGAAAAAAGACATTAATACAATGTTGAATTCGATTAAAGGTAAACAAGAGGACAGTGTAGTGTTTTGTGACATGGAATGAGATGAAAGAAAGAAAGAAAATTGTGATTAACTAACTATTTACATCAAATTAATTTGCTTTAGTAATTAATCCAAATTACTAAAGCAAATTTTCGCATTGCTTTCGGCCCAAAATAGTGGTAATTCAGCAAGTTGTGGGAGAGTGTTATATTATTTGTAAATAGAGCATACATTTAATTAAACCTGTGGTATTTATTACTATGCCACGCCACGAGCTATGTGATACATGTCACAACACGTTAGTTTATTTGGCTTGTTCATATCTGATTTGTTCTCAGTACGTATTCAAAATACTCCTTGCAAAGTGGTGACAAATTTTTGTAAGTACGTGTCTCAGTTATAATCCATACAAAAGTTAATGCTCTGAATAAGCTTGATATTATGATAATGTGGTGATATTTCACAAGATATCAAAGTTAATATTTGCTCTCCTGTCTACTAAGATGAAACAGGGATAACAACTTGTGAAATAATGCCACAGGAATGTTTCATTATTTAGAGAGGTAGATACAGCTTATAAATGAAACAGGATTAGAAACTTCTGTGACAAAGATCGCTTTTATTGATTAATAATAAATGAGTTCATTCACTTGGGTCGTAACATTTAAAAAAAAAATAATAGAAATATGCTTAATCATTACTTTATTCTTTTTGCCTGCAAGTTTCATCATAGGTACAAAATAAAAATATTTAACACAACACCATATAATCTCATTACAGTTTATACACGAAAAAAATTCGTAAACTAGTAAACTTTTGCCTTACCAAAAAACCCCGTGAAAAAATTATTCAATTGACAAACGGCCGCGGATTTGAAAACATCACTAATTAAAAAATTGTTCTTGGAAAAAAATACACACCGTTTTCACAGCCTGGGGGGCTAGTTTATCTCTGTTTTAGGGATGATGTCTGAACGAAATTTGGAATTTTCCAAAGTATTTTGTATGTTCTGTATATTTCTTATTTTTGAAGGTGCCGTAAAAACAAATACCATTTTTAAAAACTAGATAAAATTACCTTTTAGATTTGTGTATTTGAAATACACTTTAGCTTTAAAAAAACTGCCATATTTGAAGATTCAAACACGGAAAAAATGGAAAAAAATATTTTTACCAAAACACTTTTAATGAAAGTGTACAGAAATTTAAAAAAAATCAAAATTTAAAAAATACAATCCTTTTATATAATAATTTTGAAATGAAACTGTCACCTCACTTTTTCGTCGTGCATACAATAAAAATATAATAAAAAATTTCAAAGTTTTTTTTATTGCCAAAAGAATAACCTAAAAAATATCTCAGACATTTCACACTTCTTACACCACCAAAGATGTTAATTTCTTTGATAAGTTTACTCTCACATATATTAGATATTAATATTTAAAAAAAACACCACTTTTAAGAAATTCTCAAAATTCTCTTAAAAACGTAAATTTGAACTTTTATGTAACCCAAAACAATATTTTGAAAGTTCAACTTTTAAGTACTGTTTATTGTGCAATAACTTGATAAAACTGATGTAAAACCACACAAATAACACGGCAAATATATTAATTACATGAATAGAAGAGTGAATTGGTCACTATAATAGAAATCATTCAGTAAAATCTCAATATTTACTAAAAACATTCCCGTCATGCATGAAAACCAACTGCGCGGCAAGACGGTAGAAAATATGCCGGTACGACGCCGTTGCCATCTAGCGGCAATGGACATAACGCAAAATTGCACTGTTGCCAGATTTTAAAACCTGTTTTAGAGTGAAATTCGTTATTGGTAGTATTTCGTGTTTTAGTGTAAATTTGTTGTATCCATGTTGCTGCAAAAACACAGGTAATCAGCCGTGCTGTGGTTTTTTTTTAGTAAGGCCGTTGTAGTTTATTTAAAACTAGCTAACCCGGCTAACTCGTACCACCTCAGAATCAATACTTGTTGTGTTAACTTATTAGCTGAATTAAATTTAGTTTTTTAATTATGCTAAAAATTGCACAATGAAGCAATTATCAATGCGCCATTTTCCGTGTTTAATTTTTTTCAGTATCAGAGATGGCGCTGTGTACGGATTTATATTTATGTGATTTTTTTACTTTTCAACTTACTTACGAGATTGCGTTTCATTTTCTTTATACGTGTGAGGGAAATTTATTATAAATACTGTATTTTTCCTTTGGAGGGGTGTAGAGATAGGTATGTTCACCGCCTGTCTCATTTTCAACTGTTGACATTTAGAGTGTAAGAAAGAGGGTAAGCATTATATGTTTAAAAACAAAAGCAAAATAATCAGCGCGTTGACATTTGACTTCTGAATTTTTGGAATTCACTCGCTATTCAATATTAAACTTAACAACATATTCCTGCAGCTCTTTCCAAAGATGAGAATTCGTTCCATACAAAATATATGAGGAAAAGAATTTTCTTAAAATATTTTTTCGTGAATATTTCCAATGTTTTTCCTATGCTATGCTATTCGGGGCGGAGACAAATCCAACAAATCAAAGATCTTAAAAATCGGTCTAGCCTTTCTTGAGTTATAAATGGCGTAACTACCCCGACTTTGTTTTACATATTAAGATTACGAATTTACTCGCAATAGTCGTGTTCTAGTTATAAACGTAGGAACCTAGTTCCAGTGTAATTGCGGGAAATAAAAATTAAATTTAAGTACTTAATATTAGAAGTTTATAAATAAATCAGCCATCCGAATACACTGGAACGCGAATCTCGCAGAAATCTTGTTAAGAACTATTTTATAGTCGGAACTTAAAACTGATATTTTACGGAGTGAAGACGAGGCCTTGGGGGAGCGCGGGGCGAAACAGCGACCGGGGAGAGATTCGCAACTTTTCTTTTATGTGCAAAGTTGGTGCAGCGAGCGGGCATAATATTAACATAACCGCCGAGTAAAAAAGAGTTATTAGGGCCGTTATGACGTTGTAAGCAAATTTATAATAACGTTTTATTCGCCTCGGACGATCTTGTGAAATATATCGAGCGGCGTAGGGGAATATCTAACCGCCTTTATCGGGTAAACGGTAATTTATATTAAGTACACGGTGTACGTTCATTGTCAGAAGCTGATGTATGGTTCGTGGCGTTTTTCTTTTATATCAAATTTGTTATATTTAATTCGAGAGCCGAATTCGATGCTTTGAGAAGCGACCCTTACAGCTTTTATAATGGATCAACAAAAGGTAAATGGTTAGGGAAGAATTTCAAAATAAGGTAAATTTGCCGAAGTTCGCCGTTTTCTTTATAGCATGTACTTTCTCATAAAAGATTATAAAAAAAGTGGTGAGAAGTAAATACAACATACATTTCACAATAGTATTATTTTTTCGATTAAAACACATACAGAATCTATTATAACTTTATTCCATTTTTTTCATATAAAGGGAAAAATTCTAAATAACGGAAGTGGTGTCTTAAAATTGGCAAAACTTGAATTTTAAAAAAATCAATAGTTCATGAACGAGTTTTGAAATCTCACTATGTGCTGTAGACATTATTGACAAAATCCAATCTTTCCTACCAAACTGAAGCCAAGATATTCAATCGAATTTGAAAAAGGTATAGTTTGGATACAATAAATCATATAATAAGAATAATAAACGAGAAAATATGTTTGCCACAAATATGTATCGAGTTTGCATTTGAATACAATTGAATTTTTAAAATTATGAAAATTTAGTTTCCCAAATGTCAATGTCTGTTTGTATATTCTTCTTATTTCGATGGCGGGGGGTCAGAGGGGGGCATCTAGGTCTGCGAGCTAGTCTAGAGCCGCAGGCGTTGCCCTGTGGACCTTATCAATCTCGCCGGGGAATGAATGGAGCCGGCATTCGTTGACCACACATCGCCTGTTTGTATATTATTAGCACACACCATGATATGAGCTAAATCAAAAGGCACAAAATTTCTAAATGTCGAGCAGGTAGAAACAGATTCATTTCTAGATAAAAAAAATTTGGGAACATGATTTGCGACGAGAGACAGTTAATTAAATGGAACAAAAATGATATAAATCCCTCAAAACCATTCTTCAAACCATTTGAATAATAAGGTTTAAAATTTGAGAGCTTATCGTCAATTCAGGGTTTGCGTCATCTTGGTTTCGTTTTGAATGTAATCAGGACGGAAAGTGAAATAGGAATGTGCCCCGAGAGGAACGGATATAACAAGGGACCTAAACATAACTCAGCGAGGCTGAAAATTGAAACGAAAGCCGGGAAGGACTGGGGAAGCCAGAGTTAATACACAAATCAGGGTGATGATCAACATCCCGGCGATAAAACAATTATGTAATGAATATTAATTTTATTAGAGGGATCGCGGTTATTAAATAACCTCATTATAATAAGATTAATAGTCAACTAATGGTAGCACCTTTGAAAAATGCAGAACATTATTTTCAAACTTTAAGCTAACCCCTTTCAGCGAATTTAGAAAAATATTTCACTAGTGTAATCCAGTTCTTAGTGACAATTCAAATATTTCGACATATTGTCATAATTAGAAAATAAAAATGCCAGTATATCTTACTGGCACCAATAGGGTATCGCCTATTCTATTGCTATCTCTTTCATTCATATTTTTTAAATTTCTTATATATATATATATATATATATATATGTGTGTCTGTATGTAAACATCTGTAAAATAAATCACACATAGACAAAAATAACTATTCACATACAACCTAACCCATAAAATAAATGAAAATAATGGAATCATGTCAAATTGACCTTTAAATAGATTAGGCAGAATTTACTTCTCTACTTCATCTCCAACATTTATAAAATAACTCTCTTTAAAAGATTTACCACCCTTCCAATCACCTTTCTGTTTTAATTCTATTCAAAGATATGTATTTTACCTTAAATATCCTTGTAACTACAATATTCATTTATATACCTGTACGCCTGTCTCGACACAGGTATACCCTAGTGAGACAGGCTTATACATAAAACCAATGTAAATATATTTTATTATAGATAAATAAATAATAAATAAAAAATAAAAAAATGCCCTGATGAAGCTTGAGCTAAGCGAAACCTGGTTGGCTGTTAAATAATTAATAATTCAAATAAAGTGGTGTTTTACAAAGTGTGCTGTAATTTGTTTAAAATAGAGCTTTATTCGCTTATTTTGGGCACGAAATAGAGCACGCGAATTGACACTAAAAAAACCTTAGAAAAGAAATTGTTACAATTCCTTGAATCAAATTGTAACGATATTAAAAGTGCTTAAAATAATATTCTCAAAAAGGGAAAAGTATACAGAATAAGTAAACTGGATATATATTAGCCAAAACGTAATTAATTCCTTCAATGTATGGGATGAAACACAACGAAAAATTCTTTTGATAAACAAAAAAAAAACGAAACCAATAAATATGCAAATAATATACACAGAATTCATGGCAAAATTATACATGTAATCACATCAATTTAAAATTCTGCTCCTCTGAACAATTGGGTTGTGACTTATGCAGTATAATTTTAGGGTAGGTAGAACCTCAATCAGGACAGCCACCCCATAGAACATAAATTATTTGCGATATTATCTGAATGTAAAGGGTGACGTGAGTTTATGACTAGGAGTAGGTACTCTATATTGTGCCAAAGGATGGCTCACAATCAAGCCGAGAACAGTGCGAGCCTTGTTAGCCGGACCGTTGCGGATAAAGTGCATCAATCATCCCCGATCTCCCCGTGCAGTGTCCGTACTGTCCAGGACTGCAGGTCTATAATCCTGTCCATTCAATAAAGGATAGGGAAGCAATGGACACGATGGGGCAAGAAGATTAATGGTCAATTAACTGAGTAAAGAGCTTCCGTTCTACGTCAAAATAATAATAAAAATATGTTAAAATTTCTGTGAAATCCTCAATTTGAAATCATCAAACATCACGAATTTTTTTGGGTAATCCTTATACTGTAAATAGGCATTTAAAAAAAATTAAAACTTGCAAAAAAACTGGTTGTTTTGAAACAAAAATGAATAAATATTTTAACCCACACAAATTCGCTTAATTAAATTTACTTTCAGATTTAATTTTGAATTTCGCAGTAACACTGCTGAAGAAATAACGATCATTAACGGCAAACTAGGTGACATTAAAATTAAAGCGGTGTCTACAAATAAATATTTTTGGAATTTTTTTAGGAGAAAATCACAAAGAAAAAGTTTTTAATAAAATTCTACGAAGGGACTAACGAAAAACGTATGAAAACAATACGACAGTAAAGGCAGAATGTGGGAGGCGGGCAGGGCTGGGCAGTATTTGAATTACTTGTAATTGAAATACGTATTTGAAATACAAATACGTAATTTGTATTTGTATTTCAATTACTTCCTAAGAATGTATTTTGTAATTGGTATTTCAATTACCCGAAGCTGAGGTATTTTGTAATTTGTATTTCAAATACTTTTTTAAATTATGGCTTCAAAATACATTTTCAAATACATTTGGCGATATTAATAATGATAATGAAAAATAAACTAACGAAGATAGTACATAGACTAAAAACTTTAGAATCCAGCGCAATATTTAGAGTATGTTGGCAACACTATTTGTATCGTATTATATTATTAGTGACTGACCGAAACAGGACTTTCTACCGTAACCGAAACCGAATCTTCGGTGTATGTCTAAGTTTTGGCCGAAACCGATTCTTTTTTGACTATTTAATACTGAAATTTGGCTTATTTTTACACTAATACAGACAATTAACACGTGTTAAATGAATTTAAAAAAAAAAACCAATAATAAAGTACACGTGAAATTTTTTTTTTTTTATATTACTGCTATAAAACAAACAAAAATTAACAAAACATGTTAACTACTTCTTGGAAAAAAAAAATTGACAATAATCAACACTCACATTATAAAGGAAGGACCTCATTAATTGAGTATTTTAATTGCGTTTACAATCACAATATTCTTAATGAACATGTTAAATGAAATGAAGAAAACAAATATTGAAGTATGTGAAATTATTTATTATTTTTTTTATATAAGTTTCACATAGGTAGGGTTCCCAGATCAAAAAATCAAAATTCCGCAAAAAATTCCTGACATTTGATAAAAATTCCGGACTTTCGAAAGTTACGGAATTAACACAGATATGCTCTTATATATTTGCGATGCAGGCACAAAATGCCAATGTTGAAAGGGTATTTTCCTTAATGGGAACCCAATATTCAAAATAAAGGAACAGGCTTTCTGTAGAGTCTGTCAAGTCGATTCTCTTAACATAATATAATTTTTTAAATATGGCTTGCGAAATGTTCTTAAAAACTATTATTAAAGATTCGGAAGTGTTAACAATATTTCTGGGAGCATTAAATGTCAGAAGCGATGATTTTACTTTGATTTGTAATAAAAATAATTTGTTTATTTAATAACAAATCACTTTGTATAAATCACTTTTTAATAAACAATATCGACATGTTTCAATAACAATGTTATCTTCACCATCTGATAAAGATAACATTGTTATTGAAACATGTCGATATTGTTTATTAAAAAGTGGTTTATACAAAGTGATCTATTATTAATTAAATAATAAATAATGCCACAAAGTTATTTTGCAAAGTTTGAAGAAAAAATAATTTGGTTTATTTCATTTTTTATATCAATCTCCATTTAAATGTAGAAAATCCGGACTGTTTATAGGATTCCTCCCGCTTTCCGGACAAAGACCTATATTTCCAGACTTGTCCGGAAAATTCCAGACGTATGGCAACCCTACACATAGGAGGCCCTGAGGAAAATAGTTTCCCTCAGGGCCTGTCATCTTAGGGGATGCTGTGTGTAGGGTTTTTAAAGGAAAGGAAGGAGAGGCAGTTCTGGGAAGGAAATAGTTATGAAGGGTGGGTAGGAATCGGGGGGTCAGTGTATCTAGGCATAAAGGACGCATGAATCCATTCCTCCAACCGCGGTACAAGGCAATCGGTCGAGAGATTCCGGCTGGAGAGGATAAAAGACCTCCCTCAACCAGTCTCTCTCGATCCTGCATACCACGGAGCAGGCAGGCAGACGCATTGGCCCCCAAGACCTGGACAAGCTTCACCCCATGAATCCGGGCACCCCTGCAAAGACACCAAACGTAGCGAACCACTTAAGGTGACCTATGGAAGAAGTGTTAATTATGCAATAAATGGTTCCTCGGGCGGCGGTACCTACCCTTACCCGCCCCCCAATTTGGGCAGCGGGTATTATTACCGGTACATTACTGATATAAAACAAACAAAACATGTAAAAATTAACAAACATGTTAACTAAGTACTTATTGGAACAAAAATTTGGCGAAGGAGCCACGAACTCACCCGAAGTCAGCCGAACGACGCGCGATAATTCACGAACGCAGAGTTTCGGTGCGGCCGAAGGTTCGGCAGATTTTCTGCCGAAACCGAAACTGATTTTTTTGCCGAAACTCGCCGAAACCGAAACCGAACCTTTGGTCGGTCACTATATATTATACTTGTCATTGCTTTGTATTCTACATTTTCGTGTCATAGTATTAGATCAAGCACTATGGGAATAATTTGCTGAATACTAAATTATTTTTGAGTTATTAACAGAGCGCATTTGAAGTGAAATAACACCAAACTGCGCTATACAAATGTCATGTTATTATAATAATTATTAATATTATCTAACACCTGGGTCCTATACCACAAAACTTTACAAGTGGAGCGAGGATGAGATGTGTCTTCTAAGATTCTAAGCAATATGATTGGTCAATTTTTGCACGTCTCTGTTTCACTCTGCTCAGCTTTGCTTTTATATGGAAATGCACCCTTAGATAAGTGCACTTACGACAATTTATTGCAACCAAAGTTTCTACCAAAACCAAATGTATTTTGTATTTTGTAATTTGTATTTTGTATTTGAAATTAAAAAATGGCTAAAATACTGTATTTTGTATTTTGTATTTCAAATACACGACTTCAAAGTATTTTGTATTTCGTATTTTAAATACATGCGAAAAAGTATTTTGTAATTTGTATTTTAATTACAGCAAAGCATGTATTTTGCCCAGCCCTGGAGGCGGGTATGGGTGCGAATGGGTGAAACTATTTATTGGATAACCAAAACCTCTGCCACAGGTCACCACAAGTGTTTCGCTATGTTTGGTGACTAAGCTGGGATGCCCGGGTGAGTTTTGTCTAAATATTGGTGGCAAATGCGTGTGCACACCGACTGCGATGCGAGCCCTTTTGACCTCTTAAGCAGGATTTGTCGACTCATCGCCTTGCACCGCAGTAGGAGGGATGGATACATACGTCCGTCACTCCTGGAAAAACTGATCCCCAGATTCCCACATTTTCCATCCCAAAATTTCCTCTCCTTCCTTAATCTTAAAAAGAAAGCATCCCCAAAGATATAGACTACGAGGGAAATTGTTTTCCTCGGTTCCTCCTGTGTGGAGTTAATGTAAAAAAATAAAAAATAAATAAAATATATCTACAATTATAAAAAAAGTGGTGAAAAGCAAAAATTAATATCTTATTTTTATTATTAACTTAATGAACCTCAAATTTTAACATTTAATTAATGAAGACATTAGCGATACTCAATCTTTAGGTTTCAGATTTTCGATTGAGTTTCGCTACTACTGTCTCGATTAATTAAATGCATGTCTTCTTTTTTCTCGATTAAAACACAGGTCTGTCGAAACTAATTAAATACATTCCAGAAACGTAGGGAAAGAAAATAAACAAAAACAAAACAAATAGGAAGTTGAAAAACAGACAACAAAAACGTCCAATATTATATTTCCTCGAATAATTTGGAGAGTAGCTAAAGAAAATCGGAGAAACGAAAAACGTTGGGTAGGAAAGTAAGGCAGTATCAAAGCCAAAGAAATGGGATCTCCAACAGTATTAATGGATGAAAACAGAAACAGATAATTTCATAAATACACGCCGGGAATGAAGAAATTAGATTTGCGGAGATGAACAAAGAAAAAATATTACGAAGAAATGAAATAAAATTAGTATTTATAGCATTTTATACAAGCAGTGCGTATTCTCCGCATCTTAAAATACGACAGAAGCTCGAACAATTCAATCAGTGCCACAGATCAGAGAAAGAGAGAAATCAAATAATTCAAAAAAGGTTTTCTTTTTATAATGGAATTAATTGTGGAAACAAATTATTAATGATCCAAAAAAATAACTAAAAAAATTGCAATAAAATATTTTATAAATAGAAAATAACGTGATCCAAATAAAATAAAAAAAATTTGTTATAAAAATATTTTTTTACAATAGACATTATTTTAACTAAAAATTTGAATGCCAATGTGTGTAAAGTAGCCGAAGCTGAACGGTGGTATAAACTTACAGTTAGAAAAATTACGTAGTTTTTTATGAATAGAATTACAGTTTAACGCAACCTTCAGCACGCAAAGTCATTTGTCAAGGGGTATGGATCTTAGAAAATTTTAGACCATTTTTTTATCCACATTTTTAATCGTTTAACAAGATAGTAAACTCAAGGGAAGCCGAACACTAATTATTATTATAAGTAATAATTAGTAGCCTGAAACACTCATCTACATTGAAAAAATCTCCCGAGAAAATATACATGCCGCCGACGGGACTCGAACCAAAACCTCCTAGACTCCACTCCTAGACTCCACAAGGCCAGGACACTGGATCAAGATGGCCGCCGCTGAAGGCTGATGAGTATGGATTAAAAAATCTAATAAGGTGCCAATAATGGCAAAATAGTTATCTGAAGAGAGAAAATATTATACTAATTACACACTGAAGTGCAAAAAACATAGGTTCATGGCACATTGGGGAAAAAGTATTGACGGGTAAAATAAGGCAACAAAATTTCTTAGTTAAAATTTAATAATATCCTTATTAAAAATGCAAAATTTCTAAGTACAGTGTATTGGTACTTATAATTGGAGAAGGTATCAAAAAAAGGTATATTTTTTAGAATAAGGGCCAGTTGTTTCACAGAATTTAAACAATTCATCAAATTCCAATTTAAATTTAAAAATTCTGTGAAAGTTCTATTTAAGTTCTGTTATTAAACCAATATGGGCAAGTTATTCCACATAGCTGAAATAATAACAGAACTTGAGTAGAACCTCAACAGAACTTGAAAATTAACTTTGAAATTTGATGAATTGTTATTCTGCGAAACAACTGGCCCTAAAGAATAAACTAAATATAAACAAAATTAATGATTGATTACATTTAATAACGAAATTTGATTATAATGATATTAATGATATATGTTTGAATATATAATATGAATGTTGTGTAGTTGGTGGATATGATTGCCGGCAGTTGAGATTGTAGAGCAGTCTGCTGTAGTTTCTAGAGGTTGAAGGCTGGCTGCTGTAGAAAGTGCACCTGAAAATAATAACAACTAAAGTAGTACACAAGTAGTATAAATATTAGAGGTATATTGTTTTGAAATGTTGAATGGTGATGAGGGAATGGTGTATGTGGGTATATCAATCAGTCAAGAATATTTTTTTTTCCCGGAGCAAGTTTCACCCTCTTGTACTTCATTATGCATTGCTCTCCAGTTTGAATGTTGGTGTGAACACTGGTTGTAATGATGTCCTCCTTTCTAAAATGCAGCTCGCAAACCTGAAAAGTTATTACTTTAGTGTTAATTTATGTTCAATAAACATTAAATATCTAGGCACTCATTCATTACAGCAAAAAGCTGTCACAATATATTAAATTGTACAACAACGTTAACATAAACACATTTTCAAATCAAAATAATATGAATAAACATGTGTAAACATCACATCACAATCGCAGTTGCACGTTTTTATACATTGAGGTTATGTACAAACATAACAATCAATATGCATTCAATTGTGCTTGTTAATATAATGTAGGTACATTTTCACAATGCACGACAATAATAGATTTCGATTGTACAGTACACCCCTAAAAATAGTGTTATTTAGCCGTTTAAAATATTAAATATCTAGGCACTTTAAAAACTTATATTTTTTCATGGTGTTGTCTTTCATTACACCAAAAAGCTGCCAAAACCGATACAATATTAAACTAACAACATTAAATTAGACAATAAACACATTTTAAAATCAAAATAATACGAATAAACATGTGTAAACACCACATTACAATAGATTTTTATGACTTTTTTCATACAGGTACATTGAGGTTATGTACAAAGTTGAATCCTGTATTTGCAATAAAAAATAAGCACATTTCACTTACCGTTGAATATTTTGTTGGAATGAAATCCCGACGAATAGACTTAACCCATTTATTACGTAATATAACATCATTTGGGAACTTGAATGTATGACGTTTTGGTTGGTTATCATAATTTCCTTTACAACGAGGTACAACGCACTTATTAACCATTTTTAGAACTTAAAACACTTCTGTAGAGAATTAATATGTAACGTCGTTCAAATTTTTGTATGATTGTGAATGTAATACTTCTAATTTATAGTTTTTTGCCTAAATCAAAACGCACGCGCTGCACCGCGGGAATAATATCCATAGAAGTGAGGTTCGCAACGTATGAATCTGACGTTTCCAGCCGCCTAGCTTCAGCCTGCTAGAAGGTTTATTACCGCTAGAGGCGTAAACTGGGTCTTGGCCTGTATACCGTGGGTGACGCTCGAACCCGTGTCCTTTTGATTTCCGGTCAACTGCTCTATCCACTGAGTTACGTCGGCTTATCTCCTGTCCTTTTTATCAGTTTATCAATTAAAAATAATAACTAATTATTAGCTTTCATAATACAGAAAGCTTAAGCCAGTGCACACGCTTGTTCATATTCTAAGGTATTACGCTCACATGAACATGTCTCAAAGTGTGTACGGTGTCGCTCGATGCTTCTCTGTTCGATGCGAAAAAGATTCGAGGACCGCAATCCTTGCTCGATGTTCGACAGAAATTTACAAACCAATACTTAAGCTTGTACAATTGTACATGCTTAATGGTATTACGCTCATTCGAACATGTCTTAATGTGTATTGTCTCGCTCGATGCAAAAAAGGTTAAAGGAGCGTAATTCTTTCTCGATGATCGATAGAAACATCGAGCAAGGTTTAAAAAATTAAGGTAGAGCATGAATATGCGTGTTGACAGCTTTACATTAATTTAATCCAAGCTAAGTTTTTAAGAGAACGTTACAAAAAAAGCATGAAAGTTTAATGACTTTTCAAATGTTTCGTGACAAACTCTGTTGTACACCGAGCACGTTTAGCGTTTTCTTCTCTTGTTGACGTGTTCCAAAACTTGTAATTATTATTAATTACCATATAAAAATACTAACACCATAAGCATAACAGTGCGCGGGGACCGGTCGTTCGGCGTTACTGGAATATCTACGGAAGTAAAAGAGCGTTAGAAGTAAAATTGGACTAACCGGAGGTAAAAAAAAACAAATGTACAATTCATACACGGTAGAAGTAAAACCATTAGAAAACTAAAGTAGACAAGAGTGGGGATGCTACGAAGCACCGCGCAAAGAGGAGACCGAATATTCTATCTCATTCTCTCGCTGCTACATCTTACGGATGTATGTGTTTGTCTATTTTTGGTGTCGTTATTTTTGGTTTCATCGAGTTTCAAATCACAACGATGCTAAAGAAGTATTCACATAAAAAATATTTTAAAATTAAGTTATAAAATGCAGAGAGGAGTGGTATGTACCTCAATTATCGAGCACTGTGTGCCTTTATTTTTAAGATGAAGTATAATAATTTTACAATACACTTAAATACATTTCATACAATTAAAACTCATTTCGGTAAAGACAACATTACACAATTAAAAGAAAATTGTTTTTAATTACTTATTAAAGTGAAGTGTGGCGTAAAACAGTTCGCACCAATGCGCTGTTAGATCCGATGGCCGAGCGCCGAAACTACTCCGAAATAATCAGATAATTGTTCAGACGCAAAGAAAAGCACCGCGAAGAAGAGCGCGCCACAAAGCATTTCCAATCTGGGAAAGTTCGCCGAGGCTTCCGGGCATCCAGAGTAGGTAGTTGGTTAGGGCCCTTTGAGGCCGCCGCGACGGGACCGGCACTCGGCACTCGGCACTCTCCCCATCCCCGACAAACTCTTGCCCAACAAACCTGCCGAGGGCGTTCGACAGATTTACTGGGTCTGGGCAGTGTGCTGAACCAGACTTGGGGAACTTTACAAAAGTGTGACAATATAATGGAATTATTTGTTGGTATGCATGCATCGCGGGTTTGTTTATTAGTCAAGTGATGAGTTTCCTCGCAAAAAATAGTCAAATCGTAAAATTCATATTCATAAAACTACAGCCAATTTGCAGTGATACGGTTAAAATACAAGGAGATACACAATGTCATGTAAAATTCTGGATCAGGCCGCTCACAATAACACGCCTTGTTTAGATAGCGATAAGGTTTAAATTCCCATTTAACACCAGCCGCCTGTTAATTCAAGAAAAAAAGTATCGTCAAAAAGTGAATTTTATTTTATTTTGCGAAGCTCAGGCACAAATAATTCAATGTTTTACGATCATTTAATAAATAATTTAATTTTCCATATTATGCAATAAAATCATAACCGAAAAAGGGTCCGGAAGCAGGTAATTTTGAACTTAAAGGAGTTTTTATAGGCCTGATACTTAAAAAAAAAAGATTAATAAAAATAATTGTCAATTACTTCAAAGGCAAATATGTATTCTACTCGCAGTATTCAAATAATACATCTAGTTAAATGTAGTTATGAGGTGTCTCAAAAGATGTCGTTCGTGTCTAATGCACAAACGGTTTCTGAAATAGCCGATGATATACGATAAACAGCTGGGCTCCCTCGTTGTCGAGTTCACCGGATTCAGAATTACTTAGAGTATCCAAGAGAACGGACCTTTAGTTCAGTTAAATATTCATTGTAAAACCCTTAAGATAACGTTAATAAAGTAACTTGAAATCTCGACGAACCTCGATCTTTCTTAGCGATTCCTGAACACATATCAAGTGGTCTCAATCACTGGGGTTGAAGAAAATTACAATTAAGATATAAAAGTTAAAAGTGGAGAAGATTTAGATGCCCTAGATAAACTTCCAAATTAATAGAAATTCATGTTTACAAATTCCATATTATCGTGGAATTACCCATTTCACCCTGCAACGGGCATCTTCTAGACTGGTAAATTTTAAACTTATGAAAGGTTATTTACAGCCTTTAAGTATAAAAACCTTTATGGATACCTGCTTTTGGTTGGTACTTACAAAACAATATGCTTCTTGAAATGTTTTTATTTTTGCTAATAATAAAAAAAAAAATTAAGTTGGATTTTACATTGAATCATTATTTTCAAAAAAACTTTGTTAAAGTTTAAAATTTATCAGTCGATTTTGATTTCAGCAAGGTGAAACAGTTCCTGTAAACAATAAACACGTAGAAAAAAGTTTTACAGTGTTTTTAATCATAAATCAAGTTTCCGTAATCAAAAGTTACCCGAGAAGGATGCTTGGAAACTTTACTAAAGCTCATGACCCTATTAAGTTGGCTTATTGTTTTCCGTGGTCACCCACACATGCGGAGCGTATGTCCCTAACACAACATTATGTATATCCAAGTCCATCCAACAAAGCCACAAAATATCGCCGCGTATTTGTCAACAAAACTTCCCCCGAAACTTTATCTTGCGGGGAAAAACATAGCCGTGGGAATAAATTTAACAGAATTTCCCTAGAAACGGGCAGATTGCACAGCGGCAGCTGCGGAGAATGTCCACCTCTCCGCACGAAGGTCCAAATCGAAACATATCCTAACCAAAACATACCATTTTACCATAGCCCGGAGTAATTTTGATTAAAAAAAATTGTGCACGTGAAACAAGAGCAAACACATTCTTGGTCACATTTATGTGGTGGGACTTATTTCTACGGCTGCAAGACCTAAAGGTAAGTTTTTAATAGTAATAATAATAATAATTGGATGACTTTTATAGCTCCATTTTCGTGAGAAAATCACCTCAAGGGCGCTTTACAAATTTATTTATACATTTAATCTATACCTATATACTACAAGTGGCTTATAACTAAGATTGATAACTAATGACTTACAACTAAGACTTATATCACTAGTGACTTAGAACTATACTTATTTTTATAACCGAGTTTGTACTTGCGCTTGCAAGTCATAATACGAACAGAGCAGTATTGTTACTGCTTTATTTGTATCATGACTTGCAACAGTCTTACAATTAGTTATTTACGACTAACATACTTATTTACATTTATAACCACATATTGTAATGGTTACTGCAATAATAGAGCAGTATTGTTACTGTTCCATTCGTATTATGACTTGCAACTGTCTTAATATTGGTTATTTACGACTAACATACTTATTTACATTTATAAATTGTCTCCTATCAAAATAACTCTAGATGAGGTCAAAGCGAAATTGAATACTCTTGATATCAATAAGGGTTCCGGCCCAGATGGAATTCCTCCACTATTTATTCGAAATTGTGCAGACCAACTTGCAGTAACAGTACACAAAATATTCATCAAAAGTCTGAAGTATGGGGTATTTCCTGATTTGTGGAAAGTTGCCCACGTCATTCCGATAGACAAATCTGGCAGTAAAAATAATGTAACTAACTACCGTCCTATCAGCCTTTTATCTTGTTTTGGAAAAATATTCGAGTCCATTGTATACAAAACCATTTTTAACCATGTATCACGTATACTTAGTCCTTTCCAACATGGTTTTGTTGCTAAAAGATCCACAAATACTAATTTACTTGAGTACATGGACTTTCTGTGAAAATCTATGAATAATAAAACGCAAGTAGATGCCGTGTACACTGATTTCAGCAAGGCCTTCGACAAAGTTAGTCACCGTATCTTAATGTATAAACTGGATAAAATTGGCATTCACGTAAATCCGCTTCGTTGGTTAGAATCATATTTATTACATAGAAGTCAATTAGTTATTGTTAACGGTTTTAACTCTTCCCTAATATTAGTTACGTCGGGTGTACCACAAGAATCTCACCTTGGACCCTTGCTTTTCCTTATATTTATTAACGACCTTACATATAAACTCCGCTGTAATTTTTCTCTATATGCTGACGACCTAAAATTATATAAAACAATTAAATCTATTGAAGATTGTGGACTTTTACAACAATACCTTAACACAATATCTGCCTGGTGCGTTGACAATGAAATGGAACTGAATATAGCTAAGTGCAAAGTTATTAATTTCACCAAGAACACCAACAAAACTCTGTATTCATATAGCATATGTGGTCACAATCTAGAAAAAGTTTAATCAATAAAAGATTTAGGAATTATATTCGATAACAAACTAACGTTCAACCAACACATTGAATACATTGTGAGTAAATCAAATAAATTACTCGGTTTTATTGTAAGATCAACCAAAGTGTTCAAGAATTCTAATAGCTTAATAATTCTATTCAATTCCTTAATCCGTAGTGTTCTGGAGTACGTGTCATCAGTTTGGAATCCACATTATATTACACAGATATCTAGACTCGAATCAGTCCAAAGAAAATTTACACGTATTTTGTCTTACCGATCAGGTGTCTACCATCTTTTAGACGGGTACGAACAAAGACTTACACATTTCAAATTAGAGAGTCTAGTTAAAAGATGAAACATAAATGACCCTTTAATGCTTTATAAAATTGTGAATAATCGTGTAGATAGTAACTTAGTCAATTAAATCAAGTTATACGCCAGGCCAAAATCTACCAGAAACCTTAACATATTTTGGACCGAAATTTCTTCCAATAATACTGGATATTTTAATCCTATATCTAGAATGTCTCGATCATACAACGATCTTGTTAAAATACACACCATCATAGATATTTTTGTAAATAATATAACTAGCTTCAAAAAATATCTCCATGATTTGTGCATCTAATAAAAAATAATAAAAAAATAAAAAAATGCTTTTGTTCCATTACTTTTCAATAATTACTTCATAAATATTTCACATTGTTTTTCTTGTGATTGCTTCAGTGAATAACCTTGTTAATTAGTGCATCTAAAAAAAGGTTGTTTCATTACTTCTCAATAATCACTTCATAAATATTTCATATATTTATTATGTATTTCAAGTTTTGTATTTTAGTTTTCAAATTTTGTATTTTAGTTTTTAAGTTATCTATAAATAATAATTACATTGTTTTTTCATGTTGCTTCTGTGAATATGCAAATGTTATTACTGCAGACACATTAGTCTAGGTATATTTATATTTTGTATTAGAATTTATTTTATATTACCTGCAAAAATGTTTCAAAAATATCCTGTTTGTGTCTATTTAAATATATAAATAAGTAAACACATATTGTCATGGTTACTGCCCGTGCTGTCTGTGTAGGTCATGTTGTGTTCTATTCTAAGTTCTGTTTCTATTTGGTAATAGTTATAAAATTTGATATGGGAAATGGCGTTTACAAAATAATTCAAAAGAAAATCGAATCGACCTAAGATAGAAAAAATATGATTTGTCCGCCGATATTGTTAAATCACCATAAAATTTTAATCCTTTCCTTTCATTAAAAAAAACAGCATCCACATAGCATTCCAAAAGATGACGTAGGCCTCCGTGGTTGAATGGTTACGATTCTTGGCTACCAATCCGGAGGTCGCGGGTTCAAATACCGGTGTGCGCATGTAAATTTTATTCGATTTTTTGTGTTATTTCACAATGTATTCATTAAAAATAATGAATTATAATAGAATATTTGTTGCAAATTCCAGAATGGTAGATACTTTCAGTAAAGCCCTGGTGAAATAATTAATTCAGAATCGAAGAATTGCTTGAAATGGCTCTAACCGTGTTTGGTGACCAGATCTGAATAGCCAGATATTTCCTCATCTTCATCTTCCCCACCTAATTCCCTTCCCACTACCTTCATCCTCACAACATACCCCGATTAGGGATGCCATAATCTCAATGATTCCGGACGGTTGGGAGCAGTAGAATTTCCTTTGCGGTACTCACATTTTAAAATATCTACAAGGGAAACTTCAGGGCCCTTACTCTAGGATCAATATAATAAATAAACAAGAAATTCTAATGTTTCCATCTCAAATTCTTTTTTATTTATATTTTTGTTCAGCTTAAGTTGCTTTTGGGACCTCAGTGCCCCGGTGAGTAAGCAAACAGGCGAGTCGGGAACCCGAGGCCTCATTAAAAGTTTCCACCTCCCTCAGGGGGGGAGAGAGTGGGAGGCTCGGCGCGGCGGAACCTCCGAAAAACTCCGCAAGACCAACAGCAGCCTACAAGCCATTTGCAAAAACAACGCTGATGGCAAGTTCGAGCGAGTCTAAGTTTTGCTCCCACAATAGAGAAACACATTCAAATAAAAACAAGCTAACTTTTTAACCTACGCGCGGCAGGGCGGGGCGGTTGGAAAAGCTTATTTACTTAGTTAAATACTAATCTGTGTGTTGTCGCGAGTTTTTATGTGAATACCTTACAAGAGTCCCAGCTGCTCCGTCTGGAGCCAGTGAGATCCAATTGGGGTATGTTGTGAGGCTGAAGATAGTGGGTGAGGGGAAGAAGATGGGGAAGAATAAGGTGGGGGAGTACCTGGCTATTCAGGTCTGGTCACCAAACACGGCTAAAACCATTTCAAGCAACGTTTCAATTCTGAATAGTGGTCGATATCACCAGAGCGATAATGAGAGTATCTTCCACCTGGAACGTGCCGCAAATATATCTACTATATATTATTTTTAATGAATTATTTGTAAAATTATACAAATTAATCAAATAAAAATTATTTGCGCACGCCGGAATTCGATCCCACGACCTTCGGAATGCGAGCCAAGTACCTTACCTTTAGACTACAGAGACTAGGAAGAGTGATTTCTAGGGTCGTTAAACTTACACAGAGTTTATTGTTTTGATTTTTTAGGTCAGATCGATTATTTATATCTAGCACACAGCATAATTTTAACCACGAGTAGAAAATCTGCCATGTTCCATGACTATCCATTCAAATTTCGGACGAAACCACATTGAAAATTCAATTGTCTTAATAAAATGTGACTAAAATGCATTTTAAGCCCTCTTTTTCATTTCGTCATCATTCCTATCAAAGGTTGGCCATCGTAGGGGCGATAATGCAATAAATAAACTTTGAACAGCATAAAAGTAAACATAGGGTTGTGGTATAAAAAATCATATAAATAAGTCGTCTAAGCGTGGCATAACCAGTTTGAGATTGGCCTTGAACGCTGAAAAAGAGGTTACAATAATAAAAACTAAAATACTTGCAGAACTTAATAATAACATTAGTAAATTTGATTAATTTAAAATTAAAAAAAAAATATATATCGAGTAGGGAACAGCAGTGGAAGTACACTCGTACCACTTACGTCGGTTATTTAAATGCCTGGTGGCGCCAATTGATGTTTTAATTATATAAATTGTCTATTGCTCAAAGCGCTTTTCCTTTGGTATCTTGATGCCCCAATTATCCATTCCCTTTGCCAAAGACCTGTAAGGTTGTCAGAACTGCATAGTTTTGCTACAAGACAAGCGTTGCAGTGCATATTTGATTTATTGCCGCCATTGTAATTTGACCCGCCGCTGTATAAGCAACGTGCTCGTACAACGTATTTTTGTAATTTGACCCGCCACTGTATAAGCAACGTGCTCGTACAACGTATTTTTGTATTTTGATCCGCCGCTGTAAAGCAACGTGTGTCGCACCTTGTATTTTATTCCTCGCTACGCGCAAGTGTGAATTCGTTCTGGCCCGCCACGCAGTAGTGTTTCGTTGTTACCGCTCGCTACGTCATCGTAGTCATGGGAATTTACCCGCCAATTGTTGTGAAATATCTCTAATTGTTCTTGAACCGCCGCTATACAAATACTGTTTGTGTTAATTGTGAATAAGACATTGCTTGAGAACCAGCAGCCTAATAAGGAAAGGACGAGGAAATAAAGGTAGGTCTTTGGCATGTTCCCTGAAACCTACCTCTTTCTCAAGGCGTTTTGAGTTTTTTAGTGAATAATTTTGTTGCACCCGTAAACGAACGGATTTCAATTGATTCGCACCACCATCTTTTTGGTCCTTCGAGACGGATAATTAAACCTGTTCGTTTAATATTGTAATTGAGTTCGTACCGCAAATATCAAATAAATATAACCAATTTTCGGCTTGAAAGTTATCGCATAGATATTAGTTTAGCTCCGTACTGAGCTCGCACGTAAGTAGGTAATTTTAAATATTAAGTTAGCGAAGTAGGTACCGACTGCGGCGTGCGCCCGCTAGTTTAGCAAGTAGGTAGCTGTTAACCGTTAAAGCGCCGGAGTAAATTCCTTACATAAAAGTTTAACTCTTAGCGCGCCGTTTAATAATAGTTTAAACATTAAAGTGTATCAATTATTAATTTAATAATGGTCTATTATTATTGATTTGATTAATTGATGAATTATTAATTTGATTTAGTTTAATAATACATAAAACATAATAGATTTAATATTTTTCTTTTCTTTGATTGATTACCTTTAGCATTATGGCTACCGCAAAGGAAAAGAAATTGAAATTATTGTCAGCGCAGTGTGATGCCTTTAATGAACGCATTAAAAAATTGTTTGAATTGTCAAAGGGAATTTGTGACGGGAAAAGTCAGGAAGAATTTTTATCTTTAACAGATACGTTAGATTCAACCAGAAATAAGTATGAAGAAACAAATCAGCAAATTAATGTCATTAATTTGGAAATTGATCCAGATTACAATCCAAATTTTGAAAATTGGTTGAAATTTGAAGACATGTATTGTAAAATTAAGCGCACGCTATTTTTGATTGAAGAAAAGAAACCGCCATTGGATTTACAAAACAAAAATTGTAAAAAACCAAAACTACCGCCTATTGAATTAGTTTTTTTTAATGGAGATTTAAACAGCTGGCCAATATTTTATTCTAGTTTTCTAAATGCAGTGCACAATAATGAGTCGCTTTCAAATTCAGAAAAACTATATTATTTGTTGGGGAAGATTAGCAAACAAGTGCAAATAACATTTTCAGGCATTGTGTTAGCACCTGAAAATTACGATATTATATTCGAATCTTTAATAAATAAATACAATGATAAACGCGTAATCTCTTCCGCCTACCTCGATCAAATTTTGGATTTTAAATCGTTTAATGAAGCCAATATCAATAATTTGGAAGCATTTATTGATCATTTTGCGTCTGCGGTGGCTGCAGTGAAAAACGTAAAATTGGATAATCTATGTGATTACATTTTTCTGCACATTGCATTGAAAAAACTAAATTTGGAGTCCGTGAAGGATTTTGAAACAAGTCATCGTGAAACCGAATTTCCCTCGTTTGATGACTTAGTAAATTTTGTTCGTGAGCAAATTAAGATTTTGCAACGAACAGGCGCAACAAGAAAATCGTCCGCATACTTAGAGAAGCCAAAAAGATCGCAAAGATCGACGCAAGCATTTGTAAGCGCTGGTAGCGATTCGGAGAAAACCGAAAATCGGCCGTTTAATAAATGTTTACTTTGTAAAAAACCGCACGGACATTTATATAAATGTCAGGAATTTAAAAAATTAAGTATTAAGGAAAGATTCAACTTTGTCAAGGCTAAAGGATTTTGTTTTAGATGCCTTAGTGATAAACATAGAGCTAGAGCTTGCAATTCAAACGAAAGTTGTCATCAATGTAATAACAAATTTCATCATACGATGTTACATTTTGAGGAACAGGGTGAGTCACGCAGAAAGCAGTCAGATTCTTGGAACACCCAAAGAATGGAAAACCAGACCGCTGATCAAACAATTGATCCAAAGGAAGGCAGCTCGAATCCTGAAGTGGCTTTATGTACGTTTTCAACTGTTCGACCTTATAATCGCAACGCACATTGTACCGTTTTGTTGGCTACCGCACAAGTAGGTATTAAGGACTCACGAGGTAATGAACATCTTATTAGATGTTTATTAGATAGTGCATCTCAAAGCAATTTCATTACTCGTGATTGCTGCAGAAAATTGGGTTTCTTTGAATATCAACGCCCGTCTTGTTCCACAGTTAAGGGAATTGGAGGTGCTTCAAAACCCATTAGAGGCTCGATAGATACCAACATTTATTCTCGTTTTAATCGGGCAATAAATTATAATGTAACTTCATTGATAGTGGACAAGGTAACAGAACGCTTACCTACCGCCAAAGTGGACATACCTTCATTGTCATACTTGAATAACTTACCCTTGGCAGACGAATCGTTTGGAGAACCAGGAGAAATTGATATGTTGATAGGAGCTCAGCTCTTCCCGCATCTCCTGTTGTCAAAAAGGGTTCAGGACCCTTCGCAAAGGCATAATCTGCACGCTTTAGAAACGGTTTTAGGATACGTTATTTTGGGGGCAGCACCAACCCGAATTGAGGAGAATGCTACCGTATCTTGTTGTGCTATGATAAATGAACCAGAGGATATTTGTCTTAAAAGATTTTGGGAATTAGAAGAGGTAAATGTACAGTCCATTAAAAGTCCTGAAGATCATGAATGTGAGGAGATATATAAAAGAACTACGGCACGAGATCCCGTAAGTGGAAAGTATATTGTAGCCTCACCATTTAAGCGAGATGCTTCAGCACTTGGGGATTCGTTTGTAATAGCAAATAAACGTTTATGCCTCAAACGCAAATTGGAAAACTCTCCTAAATTGAGAGACGCTTACATGAGTAATACTATTAGTGAATATTTGGAGAAGGATAATTTGTCTCCTGCCGCACCAAATAAGGAGGATCAAACGCCATATTGTACAATACTGCACCATGAAGTTAAAATGCACGCACGAGAGGGTAAGATCACCACGATACCCCCCTCCCCCGCTATGGGCATATCCGAGGACGCCAAACTGGAAGAGGCCTCCCCTCGGCTGCCACCCATTTCCGACTCGCCGCCGGAAACGCACCAATCTTTGCACTCGCCGCCCGAGAGTGACCACCGCAACAACAGTTACATAATTCATTCCACGCATGATCATCCGCAATCAAAACCTTTGGATCACCCGCTATGGATCCATGGTCCACCATGGATAAAATTGAGGCCCAATCAGTGGCCTATTACCGCTTATGACGTCACCATGGTGACGCAACCGCCCGAACTGAAGACTACGTCGTTGGTAGTGACTTCTAGTTTAGAGGAGTATGAAATACTCAATTTGTCAAAACGCTTTTCTTCGTGGAATAAATTATTACGTTGTTTGGTTTACGTATTTAGATTTCTTAAAGTGTTACCATATCGAGGACACATAAGTGGATCAGATTTAGAGTTCGCAGAACTCAGAGTATTTCGCGAGATACAATTGGCTTACTTTCCCCGTGAGTTCAGCAATCTTCAAAAAGGAAAAACGTGTAAACCCGTATTTCAACGTCTGAGACCGTTTTTGCACGACGGACTTATAAGATTAGGGGGTCGATTAGTTAATTCGGATTTAAATTACGATCAAAAACACCCCATAGTCCTTCCACGAAAGGATCACATATTGAATTTATTGGTTGATCATTATCATGAAATTCATTGCCACTCGGGTCCCGCATTATTAATGTCTATTTTGAGGCAGAAATATTGGATTCTATCAGCCCGTAGTTTAATTAGAAATCGAGTACATAAGTGCAATTCATGTTTTCGGCTACACCCTAAAACAATCGCACCCTTAATGGCCGACCATAAGGATTGTCGTGTCACGCCATCTGTAAAGCCATTTACGCACATCGGAATAGACTTTGCCGGGCCGTTGAAGGTAACCATGTCACGTGGTCGTGGAATTCGTTCTCAAAAAGCGTATATTTGCTTATTTGTGTGTTTAACAACGAGAGCGATACACCTTGAACTAGCGTCAAGTCTAAGTACCGAATGTCTCCTGAATGCATTTAAACGATTTCTTTCCCGCCGTGGTCCCGTGTCAAATTTATATTCGGACAATGGGACTAACTTTGTGAGAGCTAAACGAAAGTTGAATGAATTGCACGCATTTTCAACATCTTCACATTTTGGTGAAGAATTCGCAAGTATTTTGGCCAATAATAGAATAAATTGGCATCTAAATGCACCAATCGCACCACATTTTGGTGGAAATTGGGAGTCAAATATCAAAAGTATGAAGACTCATCTTTTTCGCGTAATAGGAGATCAGATTCTGTCTTTCGAGGAGACAACTACAGTGCTCGCACAAGTAGAAAACATTCTAAATACAAGGCCACTATGTAGGACGCTCTCTTCAGACCCATCTGAACTTCTCGCGTTAACCCCCGCTCATTTCCTAACGACTACCCCGCTGAAACACCTGCCAGCCATGACTATCGAGGAGGATAATTTGAACCTTCTATCGCGTCATGATTTGCTCAATAAATATATTCAATCATTTTGGAAACGTTGGAGGTTAGATTACTTGCATACCTTGCAAGTACGTCCCAAATGGAATACTCCCGCTAACCCTGTCAAGGTCGGTTTAGTAGTAATTGTGGGGACCGAAAACGCTCCTACATTGCATTGGCCGCTAGGAGTAATTGTCGAGGTTTTCCCCGCAAAGGACGAAGTCATTCGCGTTGCTCGCGTTAAGACAGCTTCGGGAACATATATTCGTCCGGTAGTGAGGCTTTACCCTTTGCCGACTCAATAATAGGTTATTATTGTTAGAATTAGTAATAGCTTAGGAAATTTAGGATAAGTATTTGGTTATATTTGTTTGTTTTGCGATAATGCTATCACGGTATGGTTTAGAAAGGGCGATCCTTTCAAGGCGAGGGGGATGGTGGCGCCAATTGATGTTTTAATTATATAAATTGTCTATTGCTCAAAGCGCTTTTCCTTTGGTATCTTGATGCTCCAATTATCCATTCCCTTTGCCAAAGACCTGTAAGGTTGTCAGAACTGCATAGTTTTGCTACAAGACAAGCGTTGCAGTGCATATTTGATTTATTGCCGCCATTGTAATTTGACCCGCCGCTGTATAAGCAACGTGCTCGTACAACGTATTTTTGTAATTTGACCCGCCACTGTATAAGCAACGTGCTCGTACAACGTATTTTTGTATTTTGATCCGCCGCTGTAAAGCAACGTGTGTCGCACCTTGTATTTTATTCCTCGCTACGCGCAAGTGTGAATTCGTTCTGGCCCGCCACGCAGTAGTGTTTCGTTGTTACCGCTCGCTACGTCATCGTAGTCATGGGAATTTACCCGCCAATTGTTGTGAAATATCTCTAATTGTTCTTGAACCGCCGCTATACAAATACTGTTTGTGTTAATTGTGAATAAGACATTGCTTGAGAACCAGCAGCCTAATAAGGAAAGGACGAGGAAATAAAGGTAGGTCTTTGGCATGTTCCCTGAAACCTACCTCTTTCTCAAGGCGTTTTGAGTTTTTTAGTGAATAATTTTGTTGCACCCGTAAACGAACGGATTTCAATTGATTCGCACCACCAATGCCAGTTTCGTAGAAAATAGTATGTGCCTTACGAATCACTAAAATAACTCACATATTGGATGCCATAAAACTAAGGAAAATATCGATAATAGAAGAGACGCGAATAGAAAAGGTAAGACAGGTTGTGATTAAATTTGAATAATTGGGATATAAAGCTGCATTTTTCGATGAGTCAGCAGCAGGTGGTATATTTCAGGAGATAGTGCGGACTATTTCTGCCAACATTCAAAAACAGACCGAGCAAACTGAATAAATAGTGAAAATACGCACAGATAGGGGTTTATAAAAACAATTCACAAATCAAATAAACCATCAAGAACAGGTTCTTCGAAGTTAAGACTTACCTGGAATACGGTAGGTACAGCTGATACAATGTCAATACTTTTTAATGTGGGTCACAAGTCACCGGGGAAACTAATGAAGAAGAATTTACGCCATCCTAAAAGCGACCGCCGCGCCGCGTCGCACCCTTCGCTTAACATAGTTTAATGGCAGCCTTTTTTATTTTCACCCATCAGCGGTTTACTCCGTTATATCAATGTTTCAGCGAGGTATAGAACAAGCACTTAGTTTCTCGTCTATGGAAGGTTTCACTTAAACCTTCACAGTTTGCGAGATGGGAGCATGATTAAGTTTGCAACGTAATACTCGCCGGGATTAACTTCGGCGATAGATATATCAAAACTGCACCAAACATGAAAACTAACTCGAGATATCGATCAAATTTAAAGCGAGTTCAACAGCAAGTAAGAGATGGTATTTCACCGGCTTACCTGGAATAAACAAACAAATCCTTCAAAAGGAAGCGAGAAACAAAGTTCTGAGCAAAATAATAAACGATTTAATTTGTCGCTAGGGTAAAAGTCTCAGCGAGAGTTCGAAGGTTTAATTTCAGTGGACAAACTTAAATACAGGTGAAATTTAAGAGAAAATTAAATACAGGATAGAAGCGATTAAAAATGTTCAACTTTGCTCAGCTATCCGCTGGGCAGGAAATCCGCCGAGGAGCTTTTGCTAGAGATCTTCCGTCCGCCCTGAAAAACTTCTTTGTTACCAGCCGAGGCCTTCAGTTTATCCCGGGCTGGGCGCTGGGAGTTGCGAGGGGTTGAGTCTATCCCGAAAGACTAAATCTTAAAACAACGCAACGGTAGAAGAAATTTAAATAAATGAAAAATACTAAACTTTCAGGTTGTATGACAGCGTATTATATATCACCAAGGCAAACTATTTAATAGATTACAGATCTGGGAACGCGACAGCCAAATAACGAAGGCAGTGCTAAGTAAACTTGTGTGTAAAATGGTCGATATATTTACATATTTAATATGATAGCGGTAAAATTATACACAAATCAGCAGTAACAACGAGTATCAACAACAATCACCGCAATTTGCAAACTGGCAACCGATGGCACTGACTTGATCAAGTGACACTTGAAAATCGTTGTACGTTAAGCTATTATTTTTTTATGTTTTTACTTTAAGCTTTTAAGCTACGTATAGTTAAAATTACAGATATCATCGAATTCATTGAAAAAGTACCTTTAATAAGTTGCGTGGTGCCATTATTTTACTACACGAGCTACAAGATAGATATCTCATCTTTCAACCCAAATGGTTCGCTAATCTTGGTGACTGAGCATGGGTGCCCGAGTTTCATGGGGTCAGGTTTGTCCGGGTCATGGCGGTGGATGCGTCTGTCCACTAACTGCGTGGTACGCCAGATCCTGCACTCCTGGACACACTGTCCCCCAGATTCCCACCCACCCCTCATTCCTCTATCCTTCTCAGAACTTTTTTTTTTTTTTTTTTTTTAACTTTATTTATTCTCATTTCTTTTTACATATAATGTATAATAGAAAATTAATAGTATATTATAACATAAAACATAATAACATATAGTATAAACAAGAAATGAAAACCCACTAAGGCACTGCCTGAGTGTGGGTAATATTAAAAACAAAATACTATATTTCTAAGTACACAAAGTATAAAATAGACTTTAAAAAAAAAAACATATAAAATATAAAGTTAGTATTTCATAGTTAGAGTAAATGAAAAAGGTTTTATTCGACTATTATATATGTAAAATAAAAATATGGATAAAAACATACTGATTTTAAATTTTTTTTTAAATATATATTTTTTTAAGGTATTAAAAAAAAAATAATAATAAAAATAAACATAAAACATATTGTACTACAGTTTAGAAAGTTACAGAAAGTGAGTTGTATGAAGATGGATAAATTTATAGAAAAAGCGTTTCAATATCAACATTATTCAACCATAATTTTACCTCTTTTATATATTTTATCATTTTATTTATCATTTGAGTTTGTAGTGGTAGAAGGTTAAATGTACGAGGAGTACTTCCTCTCCTTTGTTTCCTAAAAAGACACTCCATTCAGCATCCCCGAAGATGATATAGACCCTGAGGGGAATTATTTTCTAGAGGGTTTGCTGAGTAGAGGTAACATAAAAAAATACAAAAAATAATATTTCAACACAACCAGTTCAATGATAAAACAGGCTAGTCGTAAAAAAACGTCCTTAGTGAATCCAGATTTTCCCGACAAGTATATTTTTGGCATTGATAGACTCTATTTTACATAACAGAAGAAAAAATCTCATTTTCATTGATATTAAAGATTGTACGACTGACTACCGAGAAAAGATACGGAATTAGGTACCTACTACAAAAGAACATTGTGAAATGTGTAAGGTAAAAATTCTGAAGAAAAATCACCTTCTGATATTTGCAAATCGCAAAAAAACGATTTAAAAAAAACTTGAACTAGGAAATAAAAAAAAATATGAGGTTAGTTAGAAAAATTTCGACAAAAATTACATTATTACGCTGATAATGGTTTATCTTTCTTTTCTGTAACTATGGCAACCCTTCTTGACAAATATCGTCTCAGATTCGTCCTCGTTACGTTTACGTACAAGTAAAGCACCCCTTGATAATAAAACTGAAGTGCTTTGCACATACTCAACTTGCCAACCATTTAAATGAATACTAGAATACTCCACTGTTAAAATAGGGTCCACGAAACCTAAAATACCCTTCAAACCCATTACGAGTTGATGGTGGGATTACGCCTGTTTCGTGGCTTGTTTCACTGTGACAATCAGCAAAAAATCGTTTGCCATTTTGTAGGAAATATCCCAGAAAGCGAGGATAATCGCTAGAATAAAAGATAGAAGAACTGGGGAATGTGCCCCCTGCTACAGTTGAAAAGAAAGCGAAATTTCACAAATTGCACTTGGCAAATGTTCGCATATACCGTAAAATAGGGTTACTTCTTCAATTCTAAACTTTGAAACTAAATAACTTTTTTATAAAATAATGTGAGATTTTTTTTTGTTTTCCTTATTACACACGTGTAAACTATGAAAATATATGTTTAAATAATTTATGTGTTCGGGGGTAAAAAAAAAACACGGTGATCAAAGTCATCTTTTGGAGAGGGACTTGGATATATGTACCATTTTTGTTACCTTATTACAACTTACTGTAAGCAAATCAACAAAATAAATGCGAGTTTGAATGTTCGGGTATAAATATAAGTCAGCGGTCGGGGAACCGGGGTAAATTACCCCAAATGGGGTAAAAATGTTTGGGTAATAAGAAAAGAAAAAACTGAAAGGGAAACCTGAAAATCAGAATTTTTATTTGATCCAATTTGAGAATATTATTTTGTTTGTTTATTACATACTTACTATTTTCATGTAAGTTTTTTTATTTTCCATATAAATTAATTCAATAAATAATGTTTATTTAAATACACACTGACTGTCTTCTTTTCAGAATGGGGGGAAGGGGTAATATAGACTTAGGCAAAAATATTTTGGGGTAATGGTTAAAAAAGTTCCCCGACCGCTGATATAAGTGTATATATCGATAGGCCGCCTACTCACATTCATTACAATATAAATAATACGAAACTCATAACCGTTAAGGAATTTATAACTTGTATGTACTTTTTTTTTAAATATATATAAATCCAAGTTGTATTTATTGTTATCAAGTTTACTTTGTAGAACCCCATTTTAAATCAAAGTGTTTTATATTTTACTAGCTGGGGTACCCGGCTTCGATTAGGTCAGGGGTTCCCAAACTTTTTCAAGTCGCGGCACCCTTAGAAAATTTGAATTTTCTCACGGCACCCCTGTCATATAATATCTATCTGTGGTAGCCTCGGGACCGAGTGGTGTCACCCCCAAGAGCACAATTCTCTAGCCACTCCCCCCCCCCAGGACGGAGGGTCAATTTTTTACCTACTCCACAGAATAATACAACTCGCAAAATGAATAAATGCATTTATTGATAGGAAAACTTACAAAGAAAATGCAAATATCGTTACAAAAACCGTTTAGTGCGACGGGTGAGCCTGCAGCTCGCTGCACAATTTTTCAAACCGGGGAGTAAGGCTTGATACAGCTACTCCTTATTTCTTTTTCCACATTTATTTTTGAACGATATTTGCTCTTTATAACCGCAACCGCTGAAAATCCAGCTTCGCACAGATATGAAGTAGCAAAGGGAATGAGGACCCTTACAGCTTTTCCACTTAGAATCGGATACTGATTTCTGACTGATATCCAAAACTCCGTCAAATCCGAACAAGCGTATTTCATTTTTAGGCTGCTGTCGGTCGAGAGGTCAATTAAATCTACTTCTTCCTGCGTAGTAAAATCTTGGAGAGCTTGAGCACGGAATGGATCTTGGATCGATACAAACTTCTCCACTTGGTCTTCTGCGAAGTACTTGGCAAACCAGTCAGTTAACTGTGATAGGTGCTCTGTGAAAAGGGTCAGCAAGTTATTTGAAACCTTAACTCCGCTATGGGCCATGTAATGTTGCAATATTGGAAAACAATCTTTGCCTCCATCGTCACCCATTTTTCTCTTCCACACTTGTAGTTTTTTTCCTGAATGATGAAATCTTGAATAAAAAAACTACAAGTGAATGCGGCACGCGGCCGCTGCAAGCGCAGCACCTCAACCGTATCCCCACTCCTGTGCCTCCCACCCAATCCATTCCCAGAGCGCGGACCGGCCACGCGGGTGATTTTCCATTCCATAAAATGTTTGTATTCGTTCATGTCAATTTTGATTTTTAGTAGAGACATCAGGGGCGCCCCGCGGCACCCACTTTGGGAACCTCTGGATTAGGTAGTTGATATGAGATTGTACTGACGTTCGAACCCACGACGGATCTTGCTTTATATATCCATACAAATAGGTAGCCCCACCCAAAAAAGGCTTCGAATGATCCACAATGTTTCAGAACATTCTACAACATTCTAGAGTGTTATGAAATGTTTCACAATGATCTGGGATATTCCGGGATGTTCCCGAACCTTCCAGACTATTCCCGAACATTCCATAATGTTCCGGGATGTTCAATTATATCTTCAAAAACACGCCCTTCAGGTAAAAATCGCAACCTTCTTCATGGACGGGGGATTGAGGGCTACCACACCATACAATTCCCTTGACCGTACCGGGACTCGTTTCTGAATGTTAGCGGCACGCATATTGTACACTTTTTTAAAAAATACATATTTATTATTTTATTACGTATTTTTTTAAAGAACACTGTTTATGTATAAACAGGTTCTGCTGCTTAGTTATCCTTACGCAGAAGACATTATCTAACTGTTAAATAATAATACTAAATAATATAAAACTTTTTAAAAATTAAGTTCCACGTTGCTAAAAAAAGTATCTAGAGAGAAGCTAGTAATTTATGAATGACAGCAAGAATAATCACGAAGATGTCCGTGATTCAAAAGTCACCCCATATTATGGCACTTGAAAAGAATTCAAGAAATTCCTCCACAATAGTCAGTGAAGTGAGCTGCCGTGTCTCACGCACAGTTCCATAACTTTTAATTTGCGTTGCGTTATTCGCGTGCCGATCGCAATTTCAACAAACTGAGCAACCTATTAACGGAAATGATATTTTGAATGGGAGCGTGTGTCCATATTTACAAACGTAAACATTAAAAAAAGAACTACTGAGTGTGCTTTTAACTCCCACTTAAAATTTTACAAATTGTATTCATATTTTCCTGGTTTCTGGACATCGGATTTAGAAGTTTGATAACTAACGCATTTTCCCCGCGAGTGTTTTAAACTTATTTATTTACAGAGTTAAAATTTAATAGAGTTCGAACACTAATCTGCAGGACATGGTCACTTGGAAAACATCTACACGGATGGATTTACTCACTTGCCATGATGATGGATACTGTGATACTCCAAAAATAAATCACGATATTTAGGCAATACGTACTGTCACTGTCGAGTTAGGATTTAATAGCGACCAGGCAAGCATAATGGCAACATGAGTTCACACATGCAACCCCTATTCATAATTTTTTTTATTTTATTTGTTTATCTTAAAATTGCTACATATTATAATATTACTGGTCTTCCATTAAAAGCATTAGCCTGTGGATGGAAGAAGAGTTTACATTTCATATACATATACAAATACAGTCACGTGTACAGTTAATACAGTTAAGTATGTATTGTGTATGTTAAGAATATTATATAAAATGTAATCTCGAAAAAAACAATAAATTATTTAAAAAATGGCCCTGAATTATTATTAGAATTAGTATGAAACCACTAACTACTCTCTGCACACCCCTTAAGAGGCTAGATTTCGCGACCGACGCGGAGCGTTTAGGTATTTCATTAAATCTCTTCTGTCCCGCTCGAAATAAGCTCACACACACTTACGACATTCAAAACAAGAGAACACACACTAAGTGACAAACTGCCCGCCGGACACCCCCCATCCCCCTTGAACCACTGCCCCTACACCTCACCCGCGCCGCCATGATTTGCAGCTGTGTTGTGGGTCTAGCATTTTTACTGTTTGGATCTCGGAAGTGCGTGAGCCGTGCATGTACCTACCTACCTAAGCAATCCGCATAATTATTTGTTCTTCGTAGTATTTTTGATCTCGCGTGACTTAGTGATTCCTCAATCAATATATTTAGAGGGTATCGGCTCCAATAATCACTTTTTTTTGTTTTTGTTTATTCTTTATTTTTTTCCATTATATCTACATTTCAAAAGTTATTTTAAATATTTTCTAAATACAGTAAGATGTAAACATAAGGTACAAGTAATATTGTAATACGTAGTTAGCAATACGTAAATATATAATAGACAAAATTAGGTAATGGGAACCCACTACGGCACTTCCTGAGTGTGGGTAATATAAACAAAAATGTTATACATATAACATCAATAAGTACAAGAAAAAAAAAAGTTAATTTTAAAGTAAATGTTTAGAAATTTAGGTATTTGTGAAAAATATGTTGTGAAAAAAATGTTGTGAAATTTTTTTTTTGTTGATTGTTATAGTTTTAAGAAAGTAAATAAAGTTAGTCTTGAAGTTACCGTAGATTTGTATTAAATAGTGAAACATAAAGGTATACAAAAAATTTATAGGAAAAGTGTTTCAACATCTGTATCATTCAGCCAAATTTTTTTTTTAATGTAAAGTGATATTTTATCTGTCATTTGAATGTATTTTGGTAGAAGATTAAATTTTCGAAGACCAATAAAAATGGACTTGATTAGTACTTTTGCTAATAGGCCACTTGCACCACATTTAAAAAAAATCCGGTTTAGGCAAATATTCTAAGACATTCCGTTTTTTTATCGTTGTTTTGAAACGCGGGCGGATTTTTGAAAATTTCAATCCGAAAAATCCGACCATTTTTTATAAACCGGAAAGACGGGACATATTTTTATGGGCGCGAAATAACGATAATTACATAGTTGAAAATAATTTTAAAAAAATAACTTTTTCCACGCGAATGGCGCGGGAGAATAACGGGACAAAAATATTACTTCTCATAAATATTTTTTTCCTTGATCTATCTTATAATGTTCACCGTCTACATATGACTAAATCCAATATAATATACTCGTACTTGTAAATTATAATAATAATAATATATTATAAAATCATCACCATTACCATTACACTTCTAAAACAGGTACAAGAGGCATAAAAAGCACGGAGTTCCCTTCGTAACATCTGTCAAAATGTCAAACCAAATGATAAGTTCACAGAGAACAAACAATATCTAGTGAATGTTAAATATCCTATTCAAAAATTCGCCTGAAATCAAAGTGTTACCATATAAAAAAAAAAAATCAGTGTGGAATTTTACAAAATTAATAGAACATTATCGGAGACGGAACATTTTCAGGTAGTGACTTTACGAGCCAAAATAATGGATTTATTTATTTTTAAAAAAACTTTACATTTCTAAACTAACACCAAAAATGCTTTTGGCCGTGAAAATCTAAAAACTTATCTTTACATTCCTAATTTATTTACTAACATTTTCGTAATCTTAGTAAAAAAATCTATAGACACTATTTTTTTCAAGTCTTTATGAAATTCATGCAAGTGGCCAATTCTATTTTAATTTTTTAAGAAACAAATTTTGTTTTTAAATACATATTTCATAGTCTGCAATTTAAAAATTGACGGATATTGAATATTTTTGTCTATTTTCTATTTGAATAATAACTCGGTGGAGAATGTTTTATTTCTATTATACATAACTTTAATTATGCGCTTTTGAGTGGTTTGTAAAGTGCATAGTGAACATGTTTCTTGATTGCAACTTGTATTGTGGATTCTAATTTTAAGGTTATCATGAGGTTTGTTTTTAATGAATTTTATAAAAAGTTAAAATAAACTGTTTTGCTGTAGTTTAAAATGAGTTTGTTACAATAAGAAATAATTTTTCCTGGGATTACAAAATTACATAAATCATTTATATTCATCAAAAATAGAATCGGCCCAAGTACTGTACCTTGCGGAACTCCATTTTTTATCTATGCTTCTGTGCTATGCATATTCCCATTTTTTTGTGTTCTGTCTTTAGGATAGTTGGTCAGTATTTTTAGTGTGTCTTTTTTGAAACCAACCAATAGAATTAAGAACTAAGTCGGTGAACTGTCCCAAGTTTGACTCAACAGACCTGCCTGTGAAATCTGCAGTGAAAAAAACAGTGTTTTTGGGTGTTAATAGTTGTGTTTTTACATAAATTGAAGAGTTATCGGTAAGGATTTTTTCCATGAAAACGCACAGCTTTGATATCGGTTTATAATTCTAAATATTGTGTTTATCCCCCTTTTTAAAACCAGACGTTACCAAAGATTTTTTTCCAAGTAGTGTGAAATACGTTTTCTTTGAGAGAATATGTGAATAGCAATGTCACCGGGGTAATAAATTATTCAGCACAATTAAAAATAAAAGTTGAATGTAATTTGTCACAACCAGCATTTTTTTGTGTCGTCATTTTGCAGATATTTTAATACTTACTAAAGATGTATTAAATGTTAATCGAATTCAAATTTATTGAACTCATATTATTATTATTGTCATTATTTGTGAGTATGTATTTAGTTTGAGAAAGGACAAAAATTGATTGAAAATAGACATTAAAAAGATTGGAAATTTGTTGCCATTCACTACAAGAAAAGTTTCCACGGAACATGTTATTAGGTATAGCAGAGGAAGATTATTTGGATTTCACGAAAGTCCAAAAATATTTCACATTATTTTTTGTGTTTAACTCGTCATCATTTATATAGTTTGCAAGTAACATTATGTGTTCACAGGAATAAGTTTGATTATGTAATATCATAAAATAGTCATATGAAAAAATATTATATTACGTATTGTTAAAAATGCGTTAGACCGTAATCTCTAAAATACATTATTGTAAAACTAAACAGAACTAACGAATAAAAATATATCAACCCCATCACTATTGTTGTATAAAATAGTCTTAACATCACTATTATCGAAAACGATGACTCCCTCCCCCCGACCATGCACTCCATGCCGCGACATGTAAAACGTGCGAATGAGACAACTGCAGTAAACTATCTAATTTACCTACAGAAATTGCTCGGAGAAGGGTTCAGGGAGAAAACACTTTTCTACACCGAAACTTTCGCGAAATTGTAATTTGAAAACTGTAATATGTTCTTAAAAGAAGAAGCTATGTCGGTATGTTTTTATAATTTTGTAATTCTTTATAATAATTGAGTTAACAGCACTTTTACCTTGAATAATACTTTCCGATAAATTATATATGTTTGATAGTGAATGTTTACGTTAATACGAAAAGTATCGAAAATGCAAAAACATACCGACATAGCTTCTACTTTCTAGAAGGCAATATAAAAAAAATATATTGATTTTGTGTAATTTTCGATGTAGAAAAGTGTTTTTTCCCGGGCGTCCTTTTTGTATGGGCCGAAAAGCGAAGTCTATAGTCTTAAGCAAGCAGGGGGACGTACTTGACTTACTTTATATAACCAGTGATTCCTGACATTATCTGGAGTAAAAAAAGTAAATGAATTTTACGTCTCTGGTGACTTTTTGATTTTATTACATTATCACTTCAAATAATGTCAGGAATCACTGGTTAAAGTAAGGCAAGTACGTCCCTTAACACCCTGTATATTGTTTATACAAGCCTATAAGAACAAAACATCGACACTGTAAATAAATTCGTTTCATATCCATATCAACTTATTGTTAA
The DNA here is from genome assembly GCA_917563855.2 of Limnephilus lunatus. Classification (NCBI taxonomy): domain Eukaryota; kingdom Metazoa; phylum Arthropoda; class Insecta; order Trichoptera; family Limnephilidae; genus Limnephilus; species Limnephilus lunatus. The sequence goes on from OU830592.1 coordinate 59,791,033, forward strand.
AGGTAATTTTTAAGTCAATTTTAGTTTTGACATTGGTAAACATTCCACAAATAATTATAATTTTATAGTAATTAATAGCGAGTTCTTGGCATGCGTTGCAATACCACTTAATAAATAAATAGTTTTTCCCTGCGTGTCCTTTTCCATTCTTCCCGTTCCTCTTCCGCTTCCCCTTCCTCTCCCGCGTCCCTCTCCCTCAAGCGTTCCCACCACTCCTTCTCTCACCCCACTCCCCTCTCCAACTTCCCCCGTCCCGCGAACCTTCCCTCCTGCGTTCCCCTCTCCTCTCCCGTGATCCATACATTCAGTCCTGATAGATTTAGTTTTCAAACAGCTCGCGTGCCACCTATTGCACTTTTTTTATACAAATTTCATAATGCCAGAGCTCACCAGTATATACAGAACTTTTTGCGGGCGTGCTCACAACAACTCACTAAAGTTTCATCGCATTTCGGATGGATGGTGTAGGAAATTATTTCATGACGCCAGATTTCACTATTATATACATATAGAAACCATCGCAGGCATGCGCACATCAAAGTTTCATCGCAATCGGATGAATGATTTAGCAACGCATAATTTCATGACGCCAGAGCTTACTATTATATTATATAGAAACCATTTCGGGCATGCGCACATCAAATCGCCAAAGTTTGATCGCAATCAGATGAATGGATTAGCAACGCATGAGGAACACACATACATACACACATGCAAGCAAGCAAACATTGATTTTCATATATATGGCAACTGTCGGGGGATCAACTGTCAGGTCACCATGCAAATCGCAACTTCGCAAAGCGGTAGCTAAATATACAGCTTTACAGCTGTACACGCAAAACACTACAAACGCATAACTTTCATTGACTCCCCTTATGAAATGATATAATCCGTGCAGATTGGTCATAGCTCGGCGACAGTCGGCGTGCTTGATCGACAAATCTCCCTTTGCTTCCATTATCTATGAGGATAGCAGATAACAAATTTCCAGTCTAGAATTCCAGCAATCTCGATCTTGGTCTCTCCTCTTCATTCAGTCAGAATGCGTTCCGTCGAATGGCGGCAACGATCAAGATAGTCGCCTCTTCGGAGACCAGCGCACCGGGAAGAGAATTCTATAAATTTTGCAGGTAATTGAGTAGGATATCCGTTTTCCCTCCCTGGCCTTCTTTCCTGGCAGGGCTTCTGTACGAGAACCTTATTAATGCGAAGTAACCGGATTCTCGGGCAAACATAACTCAATACAGGTAAGGCTGCACGCGCTGCAAAACATCGTTAATTACGAACGAGGAATAATGATATTACCTACTGCACTGTTCAGGCTATAACATTTTGTAGTTGTACAAAGAACTAATAACCTAAACATCCAGTAGCATTAGAGAAGGTATGATACGAAAGCAAGAAATTACGAAAAATAATTATATATATGTGTACGTGTGTATATTAATTTCAGTTACTTCATAATATGTTAGCCTGGGGTGTGTAAGTAACAACAAACTCGCTGGGCATAATTCCATAAAAATTATTTGATTAATAAATCTACTCGCTGATTAAAACATATGAAGAGAATGGCAATCCGCACTGGTCTAAATGTACAACATAACCATAACAGTGTTAATCTCTAGTGACCTCCCAGGTAAGTATGGTCCTGTATATATTTTCTGCCTGCACAGTACATTTTACAGCAGCATCGCGTTCATTGTTCAAATCATTGTACAATATTGTACATATGGTTTCGTATCGGTGATCGATGAACCGGTGGATGCAATTTTTAGCCATAAGTTGTCACAGTCGTTTGTCTAGTTTGTGGTACAGCGCTCTTCAGGTGATTTTTCACAAAAGCGGCGCTATACAAGTCATCCAAATATTATTATTATTATTAACAAAGACACCAAACTTTTAGAGCGATCAGCTGCATAGGCGGCCTTTTGGTTATTTTCCACACGTTAGAAATTTGATAATATTTTATGACACCGATTAGGTTAAGTCGATCCGGAGAGAGTAAAATCCACAATGTGTGTTTTCATGCCGTAATAACATTTAGATAATTCACATTCGTTTTCAAAAGGACACTTCATCGACATCTGTGGTCTGTGGTGGTCTATTGGCAGTTCAAACGGGCACAATATATTTTAGTATCCCTGAAAGCACATACAAACCGCCAAACAACCACTTTGTGATATAAATAGTTTTAATTTATAATCGAGATAAAAAATCTAAAACATATTATGATACCTAACCAGTTGCCAGAGGGGATTCGTAATTTTCGCTTGTTGGGTGTAAGTTATACCAACTCATTTTAGGCTATTTTTATTATTTAGTTAAGGTTATGAAAACTCACAGGATACTCCAAATTATACACAAATCTGTTAAATAGAATACTTTTTATTAAAATTATTATATTATAGGTAGGTGCTTTATCGCTTGCCTGAATTCTTTAAACATATACATAGTTCCAATTTTGAAGAAGTCACAAAAATCAAAGCAAATTTGAGTTCATTGAACCTTATTTCACGCAGGACTAACTGACGCACAATCACAGACCGAAATTAGTATGATTGATTTATTTACCCTTTTCAAACATGCGGCATTTCTCCACTACATATTAATACATCTTGACATCAGTTAATATGTAGCCCTGAGTGTGTTCGAAATTAACGTTAAACTAAATGTTAAGTGAGATATACACACATTTAAAGTTAAAACATTGTGTAAGTTAATTCTGAAAGCTATGAACAATCAATGAGTAACACTTAACATAGTGTGACAAAATTAAAGCTTTAAAATAAATTTAATTATACGCCTCCACGCGAATAATAAGGAGCGCTTACACATGTAGATGTTTTTCACGCTCAATTGACATAACAGTGGTAGTAGCGAGTTGCATAAACCGGGAGCTTTCAAAGCTCGGGACCGCCACTCGAATCCTGGGACTAAGGGCGTGACGCAAGCACCCGACTAAAGCACATTCAAATACACTCTGACTTTCAAAAGCTACTATTACTTTGAATCGAGGATTTGATAAATGGAAGGACGGTGCATGGTGATGGTGGTAAAATAAACTTTAAGGTGATGTGCAAGTCGTGTAAAATTCGGGATCAGGCCGCTTACTCTCTTTATGTAGATAGCGACAAGGTTTAAAATCCCGTTTAACACCAGCCGCCTGTTTTGATTTATTCGTGAAAAAAACATCGCCAAAATGCGTGTTTAATTTAATTTTGCGAAGCTGAGACACAAATATTCAAATGTTTCACCATAATTTTCTAAAGAATTCAATTTTCCATTCCACATTATAAAATAAAAGCATAACCGAAGGGGGTTCGTATGTAGGACATTTTGAACTTTAAAACAGTTTTTAGAGGCCTGATACTTATCCACTCGTTTCTAAGTTAAGATGATGCGTGTCTTAAAACTATTTGCCGCATTCATTACTATGCACAACATTACTAACAAAAACTCAAAAGCCACACCGAAACTAAAGGCAAAAAACACATTAATGTACCTAACTAATTATTATACTGAAATATCAGCCCTAAGAAGATTGACGCACTCAACATGGTATCATTTCTACTAACATAAACATTCACTTCACCACAATCCACAAATCTGCCCTGAAAATCACCCAGTAAGGCTATCCGAAACGATGACTAAAGGAGAAAGCGCGCCACGGCATTATATAATAATTTTGGCCGAGAAAATCTCAAATAATATCTGCGCAAAAGTAATCCAAAAACAATAATGTGACAAAAAATGTGTACCGAAAACCGTTACCATGGTGAATAAAAATTTTATGCACTTCCCACTATATACCATCCTATTGATAAAATAATGTATATTTAAATAAACAAATAAATACTCACTATAGGTAGAAAACTCGGCTACCTTATCCGATATACAGTCACTATTTATAGGTTCGAATACTGATTTTAAACTTGGACTTTATAAAAATAAATCTTAAATCACGTTATCCTGTGAATAGGATGGTGAAATACCCCCTGCCACTCATTATGAATTGACATCACGGACGTACAAATACATGGACCTGCCCTAAGCGATAAAAGGAGTATTATTTCCTCCTCCCATTGGAACCATTCCATCGGAACCGGCTGGGCTTGCAGAGCCTCACGTGAATCTAAAAATGTGACGTCATCATTCTTGTCCGGACCAGTGTCGAGCTCTTATCGTACATTTTACGAAATAAAACTGCAAAATTTGTGGCTTGTGCTATAAAAACGTGTAAAAATAGAAGTGAAAAGGAGAATAAACCCAATTGTCGTATTACCTTCCATAGGTAAGCATTATTTTACTTTATTTTAAGTTTATTCATATCACATAATATGATATGACATCGAGATACATGGTGACGCGAAACACAAAGCCGCTGTTTACTGGGTAAGTAAATTATGAAACATTTGTAAAAGTGTCTACGGCAACAAAATACATGACATCGAGATACATGGCGTCGCGAAACACAAAGCCGCTGTTTACTGGGGTAAGTAAATTATGAAACATTTGTAAAAGTGTTTACGGCAACAAAATATTCGACTATGAACATACGCGAACCTCACTTTGCCGCATTTGGACTTCTCACAATTGTTCATAACGTGGCATGCAATTCGCGCTCCCATATAAAAAGGTCTATTCGTTCAAAAGCAAATTTTTCTTTCAAGAACTAAATGGTGATATTATAGTGCGAGGTGCCTATATACTGTAGACGTGGGCAAAATTGAATGATTGAATTAAATGAATAAATTCAATCTTGTGACACACTCAATCTTATTCTCATTTTCAAAAGGAATTAAATCTTTATTTCTTACCCTTGGCCTTGCATCCTACGATTTTTTAACATCACCATATTTCTTTTAATTTGTAATAATTTATTTTATAGTTAAATAATTCATGTTATTTTGAGGTTAGAAAATAATAATGTACTCTGTACATATTGGATATTTGTTGCGCGGATAGGTACACCTACTACAGGCGGCGCGCGCCGCGAAATTGCCTATCACGTGTAGTAAGTATCCCGCGTAGTAAATCTATACAAAAAACCCCGTAAGCCAGAGAGTTCCCGTCCCCAGCCCAAGCGACAAAACCGCCAACCAACTGAACCGACAAGCGATCGAGTCATCCAAGAGTCAAGTAATTCTGAATTCCGAGTGTCGCGTCTATTTCACAGTCGTCCCGCCAGTCCCACTGTTCGTCATAGTCATAAATATTCCAGTCATGTCATAGTCCTACAAGTCTGTTCAATTATCAACCCCAATATCTGTTTCACTTATTCAATGAATCAAAACATTTGTGACGTCGTCGTACCAAATGACAAGTCCCACGGATCGAGTCGATCATCGGATCGAGCTCAATTCTAATCTGTTGAAGATATCGAGTCATTATTAGGTCCGCGGAATGCAAGTTATTCAAGTCACAGCAAGACAAAAGACACTTATTAGTCAGAAGTTCCTAATTCATTCCTTGATGCCCGCAGAGAATCGGTTCGTCGTTAGTTCCCGCGCGGCCAAGCCGTCATATTTGGGCGAAACTTGAACGGGACCCTGAACTTTTGCTAAAAGCGAAAGTTAATCCCATATTTTTTCTCCCTCACACGTGCGTAAATTATGCAATGCGTTTAGAAACAACGATGTTTATTTATATTATTCTTTTTTTGGTATCTATCTACCTAGTCGTAAACAAAACACCATTCGCTGTCGGACCGTGATACGTCATGATGATCGAGTGGTTTATTCCTTTATTTTTGTAATAAATTGTATGACGCGGGTCGCTCAGACTTTTAATTAGTTTTTATTCGGCGCATCGTTTTTATTTCACCATTGAGGTAAGTGCATTTAAAAATATATATTTGAGTGAAACTTATTCCAGGTGACCGGATCGGATATATATGTATATGAAAGCGCGATAATAGTATGTTTTTTATGTGAATACCGCAAGTCCCAACTGCTCCCGTCTGGAGCTAATGAGACTATGGCATCCTAAATTGGGATATTTTGTGAGGCTGAAGGTAGTGGGAAGTTTAGATCACGTGAAGTAGACCAATTTTAAGTTTAATAAATAAAATAAAATTAGTGAAACTTTAGGGTGAACCACAAAAACTGTTCCATTTTAAGATTTAATTGCTAGCCTAATATAAATACATTTTTCTTGTCAAAATTTGTTTTTTTTTTTGCAAAATAAGTACACATTAAAATATTTCATTAAGTTCGTTTTTAGTACCTTCAATTTTTCAGAACGACATAATTCACCCTAATAAGAGTGCTTTGCGCAGTGAAAACTTCTTTAGCACCGTTGTGATTTGAAACTCGATGAAACGAAAAATAACGACAATAAAAAGAGGCAAACACATGCTTTTTTTTTTGGAATTAATTGAATTAAAGGAACGAATAAAAGGAATCAATTCAAAAGGCCGGGGGAATCAGACTGAATCGATTCAGTCCTGGGAATGAATCTGCCCATGTTTAATATACTTTTAGATTGATTTATTGGCGAATCACAGTCTCTTCCCTCTCTTCGTCCAGCTATAGTTGGTTTTTACCCCTCATCTGTAAGTTCTCGTTTATCTATATTTGTATGTCTATGATTGACATGTTTAATGTCCACTTTGTGAAATTAAATAAAAAATACAATAATAGTTCTTACCTTCACAAAGCCGAATGCTAGGCAAACCGTACTATTCAACGTACAACCACGAAATCAACACGACTCTTACCTGAAAGAAAGAAAACAAGAATTAATACAACGTTGGTAAACTTCAAGGAGGCAGAAATCATAAATATCGAAGGTATTTGAAAAATTCGATAAAATAACTCATATTTTCTAAAGATTAACGTTCGTTCCCACTGAAGATACTGAATAACCTAAAAATTACTGAATTTAAATTGTGGTCATAGAAAACATTAAATTCATTGATAACTATCGCGATTTCCATAGTTATTTCATCCTCGCATTGAACTTCCAGTTAACGCGAACAACACAGGGTTGCTTGCAGGCGATAACTCAAAGAGAAATGCTTCGAATTACCGCACGCCACAATGCATCAATCCAACAGTCATGTTCAAGAATAGGCTCTGCAAAATTTGCCATCGATAATTGATTCATTGCATAAACGATTTACTCACATACGGCAGAGTAATCAAGGCATCACCATTAGATCATGAATTTTCCGAGTCGTGAGCTCTTTCACGGAACCTAGGTCATGTAACTGAATTCAATTTCTTTTTTGTTGGTCGTCACATCGACTCGACTTCCTCGACGTAATTTGTTCGTGATCAGATAGGCAGTCGAGAAAACGTGATCCCGGTAAACAGGTTTCACTGACGAGGGCCATTGTCTGTTATTAAATACGAATCGTGTAACAAGTGATGCAAAAGAGATGCAAAGACAACTAATCATCATCACTATTTTCTTCTACTTTAATAGTGGGGTCGGTGATTTATTGTGGTATCTTACTTATATTAACAGCTTAATAGATATATATGAATCTAAATTGAACGCTCTAAAAATACCACATTTAAAAAGCAATTTAATGCAGGGACGAGCACCAGTCCCTGCGTATAATGGATTTGTTGTTGAAAAGATTCGTGAATTTATTTATTTATTACCAATGGTATAAATATAAACAATAATTGTGTGTCACAGTTAATAGAAGCATCAGGAATTAGTCAAAATAAATTTTAAAAGTAATATACAAAACATATAAGTAGACTTACGAAATTAATATCGATTGAAAAAATATCATGAAAAGATATCATAGTACCTACCTTCCGTGCAGTTAAATAGATACGCCACATCTGCGTATCTATTATTAACTTTATGTGATCTAGGTACAAGAGAGTGTTTGCAATGCTCAGTCCTGTTATTGTTACAAACAGGATTTTGGAAAGAGTAGCTCTCGTAGGTATATGCAATTCAACGAGGTTAATTTAATCAAGGATGTCTAAACTGCCATTTACAATTTTGAACATAAATATTAAGTTGGATAAAATTCTTCGATCTGAGAGTTTTAGTAAATTTGATTCTTTCATCAATTTTTTTTTTACATGAATACCGCACAAGAGTCCCCGTTCTCTGCTCCCGTCTTATAAGTACTGCTTTCAATGGGAATACCGAGTTTAAAATCAACGTGTCTTAGGAATTTATGTTGAATTTTATCGATTGAATCTGAACTACCTTTGAAAATGTCTAAACTGCTCTAGAACCAAAAGACATAATCTCTTACATATCCCTTTCGCTACAAAAACTTTTGGCCAAAGAAATTTTAGATACTTTTTACCAGCCAAAACAGAACAAACATCAAAGAGATTATCAAAACTAACTTATAGGCACGTATTTTTTCAGTGGTACGTTGATGATTTTCTGATACTTTAAATGTAACATTGTGTTATTATTTGTATTTTTATTGTATAGGTTATTATTTTTTTTATAAACTGCCAATGTTTTAAAGTGCCTGTTATTAACACAGGTTTTCAGGGAGTTATGAGACAGGCATAGGACATGACAAATTGTAAGTCTTGAATTAATAAAGATGAAACAATTTTTTTTTAAATACGGATTACACTTATAAAAAAATGGTCATTTAAGGTTTAAATCAATGCAGGTACGATATATTGTGTATCTTCTTTAGACACGAACATCTTGATTGGTAAAAGCAGCAGTAACTCTAGTAAAGATAGTCAACTAAAAAACGTGCCGAAATGCATAAGTGGCTTCCAACAATTTTATTGCGAGGGTGAATTATTACTTCTATCAGAAAATCAAACGTGCGACCGACAGTGTTACAAAAAACTTGAACGTTTGTTAAAATTAATGAGTTTTTCATCTGAGCGCCCTTCCTCAAGCAATTCATATCGCGACTTTCTTTCCGTTCGGCGTTCCGCCCTGTGTGGCTGGCAGCCGAAGTGGTGGGAATTGGGGGGGGGGGGGATTGGAGAGGATTGTGGGTGAGAGAAGGGGGGTAGGGGATGCAGACCGTTGCAATTATGAAATTGATTGTTTAATTGCTCTCGCGCTCAAACATTGGCTGAATTAAGGGTAGTCACGGGTGCGGCCTCTCGACACTTACAGCCCAGAGTGGGCGTTTAAAGGCATTTTTATTTAAAAAAAAATACCGATTGATTGCTTTAAACTTTAAAGTTTCAACCACAAAAAAGTTTTAAAAATAATAAAAAATTGATATGAAATACGGATAGTTTTTAGTGGCAGTCTATTGCCAATAATAAAATAACATAGATAAATAAATAACAAATCATTCTTTTGATATAAATAAAGGGTTAATTTTTTTAAATGCAAACATAACGTGATTACAATAAAATAACATAGAAATTTAAAAAATCAAAAAAGTTTTAATATTATTATTATTAATAACAATAACCAAATATTTTTTTTAATCCCAGTACGGCTTTAGACAAAACTTGAGTACTGCCGACGCCATAGACGATGTCATAAATACGATCACAAAAAGCTTAGACAAGGGAAATAAATCTTTGGCAATTTTTATACATCTGCAAAAGGCCTTTGATACGATGGACCATAAAATCCTTTTCAAGAAACTTTGGGATGTCAAACACAACTTTAAATCTGCTAATAAGATACATGTCAGAACGTTCACAGTGTGTTAAAATTGAAAAGCGTAAAAGTAAGCCTCTCCCAATCAATTACGGTGTACCGCAAGGAAGTGTCTTAGGACCTTTATTATTTTTGATATATATAAATGATATCTGCAACCTACACACCTAAGGAAAAATCATTAGTTTTGCCGATGACACTGTCATATTATTTAATGAAAGTGATTGGTTAACCACTTTCAAAGATGCTGAACAAGGGCTTATACTTCTGCAAAAATGGCTTAAGCAAAACTCACTTACACTTAATGTTAACAAAACTAAATATTTAACTTTTTCTATAACAGCCAGAGACAACCAGCTGAGGATTACGATCTTAAATTACACGATTGTCAAGGAAAAAACTTAACCCAATCATGCCACTGCCCCACCATAACACATTCTAAAAACATAAAATATCTCGGCATTGAAATCGATGAAAATCTTCGATGGGACTTCCATATAAATAGCATCACAAAGAAACTTACAAAGCTTGTATACTACTTTAGAAACATACGCAACATACTTAATAAAAATGATCTATATAAAGTATACTTATAATCACGCATAGAATATGGAATTATAGGATGGGGAACTGCCTCAAACATTCACATGAAGCAGCTAGCTAAAACGCAAAAGGCAATAATAAAAACAATCATAAAAGTACCCATAAAAACTCCATCAAAAGAAATCTTTAAAAACTTTAATGTGTTCAGCATTATTAAATTATACTCAAAAAATGCACTACTCAAATTTAAAGAAAAATATGAATACCCTGTGGACCAACACACCTACACTACAAGGTCGAAATCCACAAAACTACTTAACATCCCGCAATTAAATACATCTTTTGGCCAGAAAAACCATAATTTCCATGCGACAAAATTATATAATGCCCTTCCAATTGAAACTAAGAACACCATGGAGATACAAAAGTTTAAAAAAGATATCAAATTATGGTTAAATAAACAGGACGATGAGGAAATCATTAAAATTATTAAGTAACCCCAATGCAACCTGCAGACAACAAACCAATACTTTTATTTTACTTATTGTTTATTTTGTTTATATTGTTTATCTATAATCAAGAAACTAGAAGATGAGGAAATAAAGATCAGCACCCATTCAGCAACATACAGTCCGCCTCGGAACAGGAAAACCTAGTGAGGAGGACTGTAAACAAACCACATAACTTGGTATTTTTACTTATTGTGTAATTTTACTTTATCTTATATTGTCATTAAATAAAAATAAAAATAAAAAATCAAGCCAGTTCTTAAATTTATTTTCATATTAATACTTATTGATTATTGTTGTTTGTTTTAAAAGTTTTTTTTATTAAATAAATGCAATTTTTACATATTCTAAAATAATTTTTACATTTAAATTTATTTAATTGTTTATTATGATATCTTATAAGTAATTAATTACCTCTCTCTCTTTCCTGTCGAAACACGTTGATAAATTTAATTAAATAGTGATGTTTTTACAAAGTTGTTTATTTTCATTTGATTAAAATAATATAAATTTGCAGATATTACTAATTTTTCATTTTAATGAGGGACTTCACCAATATTATTATTAATTGATCCAGTTTGCCGTTATGCCAAAGAAAAGTCTGCAAAATTCTATTGAGATCTTCGTGCATCCAAATTAAATATGTTGGACAGAATCAAAACCTCAAATTTTAGTATTTGACAAACTATTAATGGACGTATTGCCCCCTACTAATAAGCATGTTTTCTGTGAAAAACGTCAATAAAGTTTATTACGAGCTTGTTATCGTTTCATTAACTATATAATGGTTTATTCGTTGTAACCTATAACATTAATTAAATAATTAATATCAAATAATCATTGGTATGACGTACACAATTAAGCTACGATCAAAGATAAAATAATACAAAGTTCTAACATACATTATGTGAGTTTTGTGTTCAAACAATATTATAACAATTTTTGTTTGATGTCTTGGTTAGCAGTGGGAGTTAACCTTTGAACTTCAATTACCAAAATACCTTTTATGTATTGAAATAAGATAGATTTGTGTGATGTCGAGGAATATAAGGTCGAAGCTATTTATATCCAGTACAAGTCTTTTTTAGTCGTTTAAGGCTCCGCAACCGGGATTGAAAAGAAAAAGATGGAGAGATACGAAATTACGAATGTTCAAGGAGAGCGCTAACATTTACAGCGCCAAAATCGATGCGAAAATTGCGAAAATGTTTAATAAAACACGACTCGTTTAAAATAGAGCAAAAATCTATTGGGGAGCATCTTAAGTATCATTTAAAAAAAACAGTGTGAATTTTCACAAATATAATTTAAAAGATAATAGAAAAAGTCTTGTTTTTAATAATTTTTGGAGCATACTTTGCGATTTTTTTTCTATCGAGGGAATTTCATATAATTTGCGTTTCGGCTTGGGCAGCATCTAGAAATTATCTTAAAAAATAACATATATTTTTTTAAGAGCTTAAAAACTTCAAATGTTTAAGGGAGATATGTAAGAAATCGGTAGAAATTCGAGTTGCGGCCCCTTAAGGAAAAACTTCAAACAAAATCAGTGACTCAAAATGATAATGGTGTTTTGAGGATGTGTCATATTTAAAAAGTTTTTATCCTGAATCTTGATACTTCTCTAATTCTCCCAATTCTAAATCGAATTTGAATACACAAATTCGCTGATCTATATACTTGATGTCCCGTTTCAGCCAATTTGAGAAGCGAGTATGGATATTACCGCCCTGGTAACCATTTATTGGAAAACCAACACCTTTCGACCCAAGTGGTTCGCTACGCTTGTTGACTTAGCAGGGGTTCCCGGATTAATGGGGTGATGTTTGTTTAGGTCTTGGCGGCGAATGCGTTTGTACCTCACCTGCTGCGTGGCGGGCCGGATCGGGAGAAATTAGTTGAGTGAGAGCTTTTTGCCTCTCCCGCCGGACTCTCTCGAATCGTGGATTCATACGTCCGTCACATACTCGTACTTTTTCTTCCCAGAACTTCCTCTCCTTCCTTTTCCTAAAAAGACCCCACGCAGCATCCACAAAGATGACATAGATAGGGATTTTTTCTCCCTGTAAAATAGGAGCTAATGTAAAAAAATAAAAATAAAAGACAATAAGTGGATGTAAGCACGAAAAAAGCTTTTTCTCAGTGACGTTTGACAACCGTTTGCACCAAAAAATAAAAACCTAAGTTTACAAGTTTGTTTTGGTAAATTCTAATAGCGCCACCTGTAAGCGTCAAATTTTATATATTTCTTAACTTAATCGCTTTTATTGCACAGGTAGAAAATTTTTATTGTACCCAGAGTCCAGAAAGTAACGTCGGCTCGCGCATTGCAAAGCGGCAACGGCCATTAAGGCCACGATCCCGAGGATATTATAATATATTGCCCCTACAACCGCAATGTTTTAGCGTTCTAGTTTCCGCTTTAGTGCCTGCGGGAGGCTGCGGGCTGCGCTCACTCTTTCTAAACCGTTCGAGAATTCCTACCGACCGCAGAGAAAACAGCAGTGAATGAACCCCGAATAATATTCTGATCTTTGAATCAACTGACAAGGGGAAAGATCCCGTTCAATATAAAAAAAACGTAATATTTATGACATTACAGTGTATAAATTCATGGGGCTCGACAGACTTAACACTCATTCTAAATTTATGCATAAAATATTATTATCATTTTCTTCTCAAGTCGGTTCATCTTTGTGGATGATCGTGACCCCAACTCCAATTTCCATGGTGGACAAAGCTTCTTCACTCCTCGCGGTCCTGCGCTGCTTGGAAGGCTGCGGACACCGACCTACCGGACGCCAGTGATGCGTGGTGTCTCCATTGGTGAACCTTGGTGACCTTTCTCTGCTTCTTCTGCTTTCCACGTTGCTAGTGACTATAAGTTTATCCAAGTTGGATTCAAAGTATCTTAAGATACGTTGAAGGCAGATAGTTGAAAGCCTACTGTGCATGCCTAGCTCTTCCTTATTATAATTTATTAAAGTGTTATTTAATAAACATGATATAATTAAATAAACATCACAAATAAACCCAAGCCACCACTAGCTATAAAGTTGAGAATGACAAATGATTTGGTTTTACATAAAGCGCTACTGAGCTTTTCAAAGTGGGGTTTTTTTAAGGGGTTTAAAAAATCTAACTTTATATTAAGGAGATGCATCATGGTGGAATATTCGCAATCGGGCGAAATCACACAATCCTTTTGTAGATGGCGATAAGGTTGAAATTACGGTTCCACGAAAACTCAACATCCCTTTGAAGTCATTAAAATTTAAAAAAAAAATTAAACTAGCCCATACCTAACCTAACGTTACCCAATTAAACCATTTTCTCATTACTTTTAATTAATTTTCAAAGCGATGATTTTCCATGTTGAGTTGTCAGCAAAATAATAAAAAAATCATGTTTAATTTTATCTTGTTCAGGCACAAATATTAAAATGTTTTCTGATAATTTTTTAAAGAAATTAATTTGCCGTATGATTCAACAAAAATATATCCAAAAAGGGATTCGTAGGGAGAAGATTTTGCACTTCAAAGCAGTTGTTATAGGTTTTTGGATATACTTTTTTTTCTGGGCTTATGAAAAGACTTTATCAAAAACACATTTGATTATTTCAAAGGCACAAGATATGCTACAATATGTATATGTATAATGTTTTTAAGTTATTTAATTTTCACACCAAAAACACACTATTTAGAATAACTTCGTCTTAACTGATAAACTGTTATTTCAGCTAGACGTTGAAAAATCAATTTACAATAATTTGAAAATTAAAAATAATAAATTTTGTAAAAATCTCTCACGTCACAATAATCATAACACACTCAAAAATGTAAAATCTCTATAAAGCCTTGGACAGCTTGCATATTATGTTAAAAATAAAATGCCTAAGGGCTTGTTTCTTTAAATTTATACCGACATAATACTCTCTCAGTGGTGTTTATGATCCTCTTTCTTTGATTGACGCATAAACGCAAATTTAATCAACGCTGCATCCATCAAGATTGCAAGGTTCACACAGCAATGTACCTACGGTTGGTTGAGGCACGGGTCAAACGAAAAAGCGAAATGAGTAGGGCTTCACCAGAGCAATCCAGCACCTATTCAGACTTACCGGTTACCAGAAACCGGTTAGCCGGTTTTAAGCGGTGATCGGTTTTAATATCACTCGGCATATGTCATTCATAATTCTCTTTTAATCCAAGCATATTCTTATTTTTTTTAAATTTTAAAAATCCATTACATCCACACAACACTGTCATGTTTCTACCTTATTTCTACCTGTGCCCACTTTACAGATCCAAAACATGACAGTATTCATTTCTTAAACCACATTGATACTCCGGTAATTCATTCATTTTCGATGTTCAAACTCTAAATTATGGTTCCATCATAACTTAGAATCAACACAACTCAACACCTCTTCGATCTGTCATTAAAAGCTACGAAAAAAAATAGCGCATAACCAAACCTAACGTAACCTATTCAACCATTTTTTTCATCACCTTAGTGACTTTTCAAAGGAGGTGTTGAGTTGAGTATATTCTGAGTTGTTCGGTCATCGAAATTATACCATACAGAATCCTCGATTTTACCATATATATTCAGTGTCCATCACACTTTTATATTGATTAAAATTACTACCACTTAATTTTTACAAAAGTTTTTTTTTATATTTGATAAAACTATTATTTAATTTAAAAAACATTTTGTTTATAAACAATTTTGCTGTGTTAATATTGTTTATAAATAAACTGTCCCTTTAAATCAAATAGTAAAAATCTTAAATGTGAAAAAAAATAAAAATTATAATCGGGTAAGTACCACAAATTGATCTTAAAAACAATAAAAAAATACTGGCATTCTTCTTACTCTACCACATAGCGGAGTTGGTTGCAAGAAAACCGTAATTGATTTGCTGATTTAAAGGGGTTTTCAGGTATTTTTCTCTTGTTCAAATAACCGGATAACCGGTTTCGATTTTGAAGCCGTAGAAGAGTTATGGGGTTAACCGAAAATAACGGCACTAAAAATTGTCAAAACTATTACATAAACGGTTAACCGGTTTCGGTTTGGAAGCCCTACCAGAGGAACATTGCTTATTATTTCAACCCGCACAACAACAGTCTGGGCTTGCAGAACATCGTTCGGATGCTTTATTTTTCCTGCCGACAATGGACCAGAGCAAACAATAAAATGCTCGAATGCCTCGCGTGGGCTCGCTTTATCGCTCACGCTTTTAATTTGTTCTGCAACTCGTTTGACACGACGCTTTATAAAATTGAGCCCGTGGCCCGCAGCAGTCTCGGCCGACTTTACATACCGTTGCTGAATGAAACCTCATGACTTATTTAGGGACCCGTCTTAAAGCATAGAGCTGAACTTCACCTCGAAAGGCGGGAAGAACAATGCGTAATCGAAGATCATGAACAGTTTCCTGAAATCTGAACTAAGTTCGGAGATCGATCCTTCGGAGTGGGCCTAAAGATTGAACAATATAACTATATCATAGGAATCCTATTGATCAACTATTGAGCCGAAATGTTGGCTCAACTCTCCCAAAAAGCACAAATACGGTCTTCCCAATGCAACTTTCCGACCAATAGATGAATCGAGCGTTACTTAACAAATCTCTTAGCTAATCGGAAATTGAGATTGATCAATCGAAAGGATGGGGGCAACGGCCGTAAGACTGATAAGCGAGGCATGTTAATTCGAAAAATACATTCATCAAAATACAAATTTAAGACAGCAACCAGTAATTCATAAAATCAGCAACAGTGTTCAGGATACCTATATACGATACACTAGATCTAGATAATAATTTCAAAGATCAAACTTTCGGAGTGTCTGCTCCTAAAGCTCGGAAAAGTCTACTATAAGAACTAAACTGATACGCGAGTCTTGTTTATTTGAACTGTGCATTTCCAAAAATACTAATTCACGAGAACCAGCTACGGCCTTAGTCATTTTTCTTCTTCTTCGATGGCGCTACAGCCCATATCGAGCTTTGGCCTCCTGCAACAGTCGCCTCCAACTCCTCCTGTCCTCAGCGGCTGACTTCCAATTTCGTACCTGGAGAAGCTGTGCTGCATCCCCTCTTACCTCGTCTTCCCACCTCAGTCTGGGTCTTCCCACTTTTCTCTTTCCACCTGGGTGTCCAGTCAAAATTCTTTTTGGAACGCTTGTATCCGGCATTCTCTGTACATGCCCAGCCCATCTCAGTCTGAGGAGTCTCATATGTGGTGAGATGCTAGGGGCCTTATAAATATCATACAATTCTGTATTGTGCCGGATGCGCCACTGTTCACCCTCTTTCACGGGTTCACATATTCATCTCAGCACTTTTCTTTCAAAAGTATCCAGCATTTCAGCCATCTTTACCGTCAGTGTCAGCGCCTCACATCCATATGCCAATGCAGTTCTAACAATGGTCTTATAATGGATATTTTGGTTTTTCTGTGGACACTACGTGACTTAAACACTGGCAGCAAAGATAAGTATGTTTTGTTGGCTGCTGTGATTCTCCTTCTGATTTCTGCTGGATCCTCATTGTTCTCTGTCAGACTAGAGCCCGGGTAGGTGAATTGATCGACCACTTCGTATGAGTAATTGTCTTTAAATCGTGCACTACTTCTTCTTCTGTGGGAAGGGTTCCTGCTCTGTAGTATCATTTTCGTTTTGTCAACATTAACCCGCAGTCCTACTTCCCGTGCCGCTGTTTCTAAAGGGTCGAAGACCTCCTTAATGGCTGAAATTAATCTTCCGACAATGTTAATGTCATCCGCATATCCAACAACTTGACTGCTCTTGAAAAAAATAATGGAGCCAGTGTCTATTAGCGTTTTTCTTTATACATGTTCGAGCACAATGTTGAAGAGAGTGGGAGCCAGACCGTCCCCCTGTTTTAGTCCCTGCGATACTGAGAATTCTTCCGACAATTCCCCGTCTATTTTGACCTGACATCTTGAGTCTGACATTGTGGCTTTGATGAGCCTAACCAATTTAGGTGGAATCTGGAATTGAAGTAGAATGTCATATAGACACTCCCGATCTATGCTATCATATGCTTGCTTGAAATCTATGAATAGTTGGTGTATATCTATATCAAATATTTTCGAAAAATTTGGTCTGTTGTGGATCTACCGGTGCGGAAGCCTGCCTGATACTCTCCCAGTAGGTTTTCTGCATACTTATCAACTCTTTGTTTCAGTATCATGGTGTAGATTTTATATGCTGTGCATAGAAGTGATATGCCTCTATGATTTTCGCATTTTAGTTTGTCACCTTTTTTGTGAATTGGACAAATAATGCTTATTTGCCATTCCTCTTGGATTTTTACCAAGGACCATGTTTTTGTTATTAAATTATGTAGCAGATTTCTCAGGTGCTCATTTCCATATTTGAACAACTCTGCCGGCAGGTTGTCTTTCCCAGGTGAAGTCTCTTTAGTGCAGCATTTATTTCTGGCATTGTTGGTGGGTTCGCAGATTCTTCATTACTTGATTCAGTGGGGATGTTAGTAGGATGGCTTCTCAAGTCGCTATTAGGGTTAAGAAGTTTATAGAAGTAGTTTTTCCACACTGTTTTAATTCGTTCCTTATCGGATATAATTGAACCATCAACGTCTTTGCATAGTGTTGTATTCGGTTTGAAACCCTTCTTGAAGACGTTTACTCCCCTATATGCATCTCTAGAATTATTATCAACAAAGTCCTTTTCCATTTTCAGCAGTATATCATTCAAGAGTTTTATTTTCTTTCCCCTTATCAGCTTATTTGTTTCTTTTCTCGATTGTTCGTAAGCCTGTCTTTTGTTTCTTGTTGGCCTTTCCAAGTACTTCTTTCTGAGTGTATTCTTTTCAGTTATCTTTCTTTCACACTGTTCATCAAACCAAGGGTTCCTGGGCTGTCTGGGCATGTTTCCGACACTTGATTCCACTGCTCTTACAATTGCCTCTTTTATATCATTCCAGTCTTTTTCGAGTGATTCTTGGGAGTTCAGCACAGTGATCTGACCTGGTAGTCTATTTACAAAGGCGTTGTGATACATGCTGTTTTTTGCATTCTGGTGTTTTTAGAGCTTCCGTATTGATTTTTGGAATAATTGGTGGTTTTCGTGTCCCATTGTTCGCGATTCGGCTCCTGTAGGTGGCCACCACCATGTAGTGGTCTGAATCACAGTTGGCACCCCTATACGACCTTACGTTTGTGATGCTCGTTGCCCCCCCTTCTTTCTATAAGGACATGATCAATTTGGTTATGGTGTCTACCATCTGCCGATGTCCAGGAGCGCGATTCTGGTACTTTTTGCGTTAACTCTACTGATAGCGCTCACTAACAATGATGGCGCTTGTAAGGATCCGAATTAGTCGTCTCCTTACATCCATTTTCAACAGAGCGATTCTGTTTCTTCCATTGTCCTTACAGGAGCGGGTAAGGCGAGAGACCTAGTAAAAAAATCTAAACAAAGGTCGTTAAGACTGTTAAGAGATTCTTTGAAAACACTAATAAATTAAAAACAATCAAGAAACGCAAGGTTCTTGATCAAAACTTTTTAAAACAATTACTTTATGTTGTATTGCATTTTATGCACATCTCATTTTATTTTAAAATAACGTAAAAAGCCGTTTATCGAAGATTTTCGTTTTGTAAAAGGTACCTACCTCACTCTTGATGGTAATGACCTTTTTATTCATTCACTACTTCTAAAAGTGACAGATGTCGCCGAGCATCGCCGAGCCAAGATGGCCAATGGATGTCACGATTTCAATACAATCGTGTAGGTTCGGTTATTTAAACGATATTTTGCTGTACAAAGCAATAATGAGGTAAGTAAATGCTATAATGTATGTATCTAAAAGCATATAAATATACTCATATTTGGCTCGAACCGAATTATCAACAAGATTATGTCTGTGATTTGAGGTTACGTTTTTCATGTAAAAATCGAGACAGTTCATTTAATATTTTACAGAATAATATTATTTTTACCGTATTGTTGTTTTAAGAAACATAAGAAAAATATATGTATAATGTGACGTTAATTGGCGTAAAATTATTTTTCAGCGTTTTGATCATCAAACTGTTTATGGAATGTGTATCACGAAATGGAGAACAAAGACGGTTGAAGGAATCAAATATGCAGGAAGACGTTCCCAATGATGTATGTATTTTTATATTTGTATGGTGCTATATTGTGTTTCATATGTACACAACTAATATTGATAAAATGTGATGAACTGTTTTTGGAAAGCAGCACAGCGTATGTCACCTTCAGCAGACAGAATATGCACTGTCAAATTACCTGATTTTGAGATACAGAAATTTATTTGTTAGCAACAAGTAATATGTGTTATTTTAAACATAATGCTGTATGATACAATTTGATGTTTATTTCTTTTACAGACACTAATGCGGTGGCAGTAGGATTCGCTGCAGCTGATGATTGATGTTGACGTCCCGCAAACTTGCAGCACGAGGATAATTATCTGGACGTCAACTAGGGTAAACCTTTCATGAAGAGAGGCGGTCGAAAAGCTCAAATGTGCTGAAAGACCTTTCCCATTGATGAAGTATGTATTTAATATTTTTTATGGTATATTGTGTCAACTGATATTGATCATGTGTGTTGAATTGTTTTTGATGAAGGTTTAACGGAACCTACGTTATAATCTACGCATTTACAGATGGCGCCAATTTGATTATTTTAGGTTAAAACACTTATTGCAAGTTGTGCTTTAAAATATTAAGATAAATGAATTGTTTGCGCTCGCTCGTATTCAATATGAATATGAATACATAGTTTTGTCCATAAACTATTTTCCGAGAAAGGCTTACAAGTCCAATTTTGTATAGGTGACTCAATCCAATATTGTATTTGTTAGCCTTTATGGAAAGATTTGAGTTTTTTTATAGAATAAACTATTCATATTCATACGGAATACATACAAGCTCAAACAATTAATTTACCTTTATATTTTAAAGCATAACTTGAAAAAAAAGTGTTTTTACCAAAAATAAATAAATTGGCGCTATCTGTGAATGCGTAGATTATAGCATAGGTTTCGTTTAACCTTAAATGCTGCATATTAAAGCGTATGTCACCTGTGAATGGTAGTAGAAGTCGAAGACGCCCAAGAATGACATGGCACGACCAAGTGAATCAGATACTTGAGTTGGGCCATGTCAAGAGTCAGAATAATGGAAGAGCATGTACGAATGTAAACGAGGCAAGGAGTGTGTGCCAAGACCGAGTTGTTTGGCAGTCCTTCCTCTCTGCCTACCCCTGTGGCGAAAAGGCGTGATGGTTAGTTAGTTAAATTTCATATGATACAATTTGATACTTTTATTTCTTTTTCAGAGATTTCTTTCGAAACTGATGGAAGTGGCGTGGTCGCTGTATAGTACCTACTGTCGCTGATGACTGCTCTAGAGTAGTGAAGAAATGCTGGTGACTGAGGCGATGATATCCTCACTGGGATCTCCTGTTCTGGGGATTTCATTTGCATTTTAATATTTAATTATATAAATAATATGAAGTTACTGAAAGAACTATAAGTATATGATGTGGTATTTTTTTAGCGAGGTCGAGTATTTGTATAGGAAGAAGTACACTTGAGAGTGGGTCGGTGGTTTAGAACCCACACCAAGTCAAGTATTCCCTCATGTTGGAGAAGGTTCAGAAGAAATTTCTGAGATTTGTCTACCTGAGGGAGTATGGCTACTACCATTGGCTCTACCCTACTGACTTTCTCTTGGGCATGCTCGGTATTAACCATCTACAGGTCAGAAGATATGTGCTCATTATAACACATTTCTTCAGACTGATTCGTGTACGGTTCGAAAACTCGGCTATCATGGAGAGCATTAGTTTCTATGTTCCCGATGGTTTTCTCTGTCACCGACAGCATAGACTGTTTTATATCCCCGCGTGCAGAACTATCTTGCCAATGGTTATGCCAGTCGGGAGAGCTGTTTTAATATCGATATGTTTAACATCAATGAAGCAAAATTCAAACGACAAACTTTGTTGCTGTTAGTCTAAATTTGTTTATCTTAAAATCTGTAGATATTTTCTCTTTTAAAAATGCTTTGAAATTGTAATTTTGTAATATTTTTAAAATGAATAAATTAAATTGAATTGTATGTTTTGAATCCAGCTTTTTTTTTAGTTTTGAGTTATAATGTTGCTGTTGATTGTTAAATGAAAGTGGGGTTTAAAAGTAGTATTGTTTCACAGCAGAATTGTTTAATCGACACGACGCGACGTTAAGATATTGAAAATTTCTTCAGTGCTAGTTTTTTTAAGGCCTTTCAATATAATTTTCAAGACATCTTTTTGGGTTTTAATTAGAGAATTTATTAATAAGAATATTATAATAATGTATTATAGTATTAAAGTTAAGGTTTCCACATTTTTTTTGTATTTTCACAACGGGTTGAAGTTCCGGGAAGGACAAAGTTACTAGTAAACATAAGAAAGGCCCAAGTTTATGTAGGTAAACCTTAAACAAAATAAAGTTATAAGTAATTATTTGATTTATTACCCTTATGTGTTTTGCAATTTGAGTATTTTTAATAAAATAATGTTTCCCTTCATGCCATATTTTATTTTTACCTATGAACCATGTTTTCCTATCTCCTTCAGCCAGATATATCACACATACTTTAAACATGTAGTTTATTGTTATTATCACTATTATTATCACTCTAATCAAACATTTTGCAAGTTATGTACTTTAAAACCCCTCAGGCTAATTTATTTGGTTTTCGGAACAACTCACACAGGTCTCCCTCTCCGTTGTCTCCCTTACCATCATGGTTAGAAATACGAAAGGAAGAATATGGAAAGAGAAAATACTTAACTTTTTATTTAAATCTAAAAGTTAACCACAAAATAGTTCAAATGTACACCTATATGAAACCAAAGTTGCTGGTGGCAATTTGAAAAAAAAAAACAAGAAACTTTGTGAATTTTTAAAAAATTATTTTACATGAAACGAGAAAAAAATGAGGTGGTGATAACCTTTATAATACATTCGTCTAATCAAATATGTGTGTTTTTATTTTTTTTTTCATAGCCAGTAATTTTAGTGGGAAAAAACGTAAGGTGAGACATTTTCATGTTGCATTCAAGATTTTTATATTTAGAAAATTACATGGTTACTTCTAATAATAAACTTTGAAAGCGTATTTCATCACCTTTCGAACAAAGTATTTAGTTTTCGGATAGGTCCACAAATATTTCATTAATTTGTAATTTAATGCGAAGCAGAAACATTTTGACCTTCCGAAAAATAGGCCCGAGTTCTGACTCGTTAAAACATCGCAATTACGGTAATTCGGTACATTTAATAGCATTATTATGTGAAGAATAGTTCACTAATCATGTTTACATTCAAAACTTACGATAATATTAAGTTTTATTTTGTTAAAACACGCAAATATCGACAATGTCATACTTTAATGTCAGTCACTACCTCGCTAATGACAGCCCACACGGTCTCCTTTAGATCCTTTCCTTCGCGAAGTTCAAAGGAGAGGATTTAGCTGTCATTGGGAGAACGTGAATCGCAATTTGCAAAAAAATCGTTAAGTTGAAGGTAAGAAAAGGATTACTGTCGTTAAATAGAACCAGAATCGCGCTCCAGGTCCGTTTGTGTATGTCTTTTCTTGGAAATTGAGTCGAGGCCACAATTAGGTTTCTTGATTCTGCGAAATCAATCACTCGGGTTCCATTATTATTAGCGTCCTTGTGTAGACTGTTCATTCCTGTAATGTGTTGGAGCAGAGGATCCTGTCCTATCTTGGCGTTAAAGTCCCCAATAACCATCTTAATGTCGTTAGATGGTAATGTGTCGTAGACCTGTTCGAGTTTCTGATAGTATGTATCTTTCATTATGTCATCTTTATCTTCCGTTTCAGCATGTACATTGATCAATGTAACATTGAAAAATTTCGTTTTTATACGTAAGCTGCACATTCTTTCGTTAACGGGTTTAAAGTTTAAAATGCATTTTTCCATTTTCCGGTCCACAATGAAGGCCACTCCGAATTTATGATGTCTTTCATTTCCTCTATGCAGTATCGTATGTGTTCTTGTGTCAAATGGCTCAGATCCTATCCATCTTGTTTCTTGCACCCTCATTACGTCAATTTTGTATTTCGTCATCTCCCTAGTGATCTCTCCTAGGGCTCCACTTCTATAAAGCGTCCTTGCGTTCCAAGTAGCAATTTTCAAGTCCTTATTTCGTTTGCCGGGTCCTTTCCTAAGTTCAGTGGTTGTCCTTACGGCCTTAGTCATTAGTCGTCAGCAATCGGAAGGTAGAAGGCACTAAAGCGCTCTCCAGATACTAAGTTGAGATGGCACTATAAATGTATCAAGTTAGGCTCTTCGCTCAATGAGCGATGGATGATGCTGGGACCTCCCTGAAGAACGATCCCTTGATATGATTTATTTGGTGACCGGACAACTCAGAATCATGGAACTTAAACGCCTCCTTTAAAAAGTCATTAAAAATGATGAAAGAATGCACTGCACTATCCTCCCAGTCTTGCTAAATGAAATAAATAAATAATATGTGATAAAGCTTGAATATACTACTCGGTACATAAACCAGGACACAAACAAAACAGAATTCAGAGCGAACTCAAGATAAATTAACATTAAAATAATGTTAAAGTTAAAACCGTAAGCGATTGTTAAATGTGAAATTTTCCGCAACGTTACTATACACTGTATCCGTAAAGACGTCGTACAAGCGGGAAACTGCTGAACCCACATGGCATAGAGAACTCAAAATTACTTTTTATTTTCAAACTTTTTTCTTTGGTAACTAAAACTTTTGGAACCGGGTTTATATTTCGACGTTTTTTAAAAACAGTTGAATTGTCCCCGATTTAACTTAAAAACTCCAACTTCTGGCTTGAAAACAAAAACTCAAATAAAAAAAACATACCACAAAATCGACTCCAAATGTTATGCAGATTCGCCAAAATCTCGCTTGTGGTATGAGTTTCCGGAAACCGTGTAGATTATTATATATCTGTAGTGATCTTTCACAAAAACGCGGCTATACATTTTATCCAAATACAATTATTATACTATTACCGCAAACCCAACATCAATCCTACATTAAAGCCAAAATCGTGCGTGACCCTCGATGTTTGACAATTTGCTATTGTATAAGTCAATGAAATGGCCTACGGTTTCGAGTCCAATAAAACAATGAAAATGTCCATAAAGCCTGGTAACGAGGCATGGAACCGCCAAAAAAAATTATAACAATGTATCATAAATTATCAAAATTAGTATTGTGTATTTTAAAAGGTCAAGGATAAAAATATGCGAACATGACTTTTTGATCTAATAAAAGCAAATAGCGACATTCTAATTAAAACAACATAATACAACACACGTTATTAATAAATGTCACGTTTGCTCAACCATTTATTAAAATATAACAGGTTTATAATTACACCAAATGTTATTCATTTATAGTTACAAGTTATTGGTTAGGTAAACTTTTCATCAATTCTAAGGATAAAGAAAATAATTTAAGCCATTCTGGCATCTATAAGCTTAAATGTACTGATTTTGTAGGTTAAACAGCAAGAAAAGTTCAAACGAGGGTGGTTGAACACTCGAGGTACCTAAATAACCTAAACAGTAACCGGACAACTCAACAATGTGCAACTTCTTTACCTCTTTTGATAATTCATTAATAGCGATAAAAAAATTATTAAAAAAAAAATTAAATGGGTAAGGTTATTTTTTTTCCCTTACCTATTAATTTAATGACTTTTCAAATGGGTGTTGAATGCCACTTTGTTGAGTTGTCGTGGAACCGCCCAAACAGAGTAGATTTTTCAGAATTCACAACAAAATTAATAGACAAAGATCACTATTTTAATAAATCTTCGGGGATAGATGTACTGCACTATCTTATAATTGGGAAAGCTTACGTCTTTATAATGAGGAAAATTCCTAAAATAAATAAAAAACAATTTATTAAATTAACAATTAGATTTATCAAATAGCCCCACTTTACACATATTCCCCTTTCCGATACCTGCTCTCTCTTACCTACCACGAGCTAACCCGCCTAAGTTCTCTTTCCTCTTCTATGTTACCTATAAATACACCGTAACTCCGTAATTAGATTAATATGTTTGTATATAACCCTGATGAAGGATCAGGTAGAATCGAAAAAGTTTGGTTTTACATAATAACAATAAAAACGTTTGTTAATTTACCATAATTTACAACTTTACACTTTTTATTCATTCATAATTGATTCTATTGACAAAAATGTGACTGCTCAGCTAGAATTCAGGAGTTATTCTGGTAAGTACCTAACTGGTTTTCAGCAGTGAAATACATTAAAAATATATACAATAAAGTGGTATTGAAACTGAAAGTTATCTTATTCTAATAATTATTTGTTTATGTTACCAAGCACATATTTTATTTTCGGAACGTCACAGAGTGGAAGATACTCTCTGTATCGCCCTGGTGTAAGACCACCATTCAGAATTAAAACGTTGTTGAAACGGCATTAGCCGTGTTTGGTGACCAGATCTGAATAGCCAGGTACTTCCCCACTTTCCTCTTCCCCATCTCCTTCCCATCCCCACTACCCTCAGCCTCACAACATCCCCCAATTGGGGATGCCATAGTCTCACTGGCTTCAGACGGGAGCAGTTGGGACTCTTGTGAGGTATTCATGTAAAAAAAAAAAAAAGCACAATTACTTTATTTCCAATTAACAAATAAGTCAAATCTTCACTTAGGTATATAATGCAACCAATAAATTGCAATAATAGTATGTACTTGCAACTCTTATGATATTATTTGGTAGAGCTTATGATATTATTTTCAAGCCGATGGAATTGTTGTTTATTTATTGTTATTGTGCATAAGGGTAAATTAAAAATAATTCGCAATTCGCTCGTCCATAGATGGCGGCAATTTAATAATTTAAGGAAAAAAACACCTTTTGAAAGTTATGCTGTAAACTGTAAAGTGTTAAGAAGAATTATTTAATAATTTAAGTGAATTGGTACAAATAAGTACAGAGAAAGTCTCCTCGGGTGAATATTATTTAGATTACGTGGAAGACTAATTTTTAAATGTGATTTAAATAAAATAACTCCTAATCCATTTAAAACGAAAGAACTGCAAAATGAATCATTACATAATTTTTGTTTTCTAATTATAATATTACTATATAATAGACTATTATTTCCGTTAGAAAAGTAGACGAACTGTGAAAAAAGTTTCGTGAGGCATTCACTATTGTTGGGAGGCAATAAATTGCTCTACTTGATAGAAGTGAATGAACACAGATGATGCGCATTAACATAGACAGTACAGCTTATAGCCACACGACCGTGATCAGATGGGGCTGTTAGAACAAGATGATGCAAACCAGGGCCACCGGGAGGAAACGAAAAAGATAATGTGGATAAGTTAGAAATAAAGGGAGACAGTTGTAAATCTGTAAATAGTGTATAAACGCTCGAAAGACGCTCGTTAAATATTATGAAAAATATTGTGAATTTTGTTCAAATGTGGACAGCAAATATTTCAAAACATTTTAACATCACATCGCCACAATTATTTTTTTGATCAAATGCTGAAATGGGCCGAGCATCGACGTTTATTTAGGGAGTTATAAGTCGAAAATTCTTATTGGCGTTGAATGATTGGTGCCGATTTGCGGAGACGCCAAATGTGATGAGAGTTCATTGTACCCTCAACTTTGTACCCTCGTAGATGTTAAAACATTGTAGATTAGACGTCTAACATGTTCAATCTTACTTGAACAAACTCTAATTTACACATCAAAACGGTATAACTCACAAACGGTTCGCACCAACGTTAATTTGCGCAAACTAAATTTGCTCTAATTTGCACAAATACTTCAAGACGGCAAAACTGTATAATGCGCGAATTGCTTGCATACACTTCAAATGATTGCGATTTTTGCACAAACTGATTGCGCATGCAAGTCCCTGCATGTAGTGTAGACCTTTATTAAAAATGCTAAACCACGTACATCACGCTAAACTCTTAAAAAGGGTAAATTTTGAAAAAATTAAGAAAGATGTTAAAAAGTGCAATATTCTGTAAAATATGCTAAAACACCATCAAAAACGTGTTTTAGCATATTTTCTCAGAATATTTTATTCTTACATTAGTAATGAGATTATCATATACATAATTATAATTTTAAAAAAAAATAATTTAAAAACAGATGAGACAAAAATGACAACATAATGTGAGTCAGAAGCCTCGATAAAATACATAAAATAAAAAAAATTGAGAATGCTTGTGAAAATTTACGAATCTAATTCAAAATGCCTAATTTGTCTATTCGTATTTAATAAAAGTTATGCCCAAATGGACAGAATAAATGTCCAAATAAACGCCTGGGTTGCCGGTATTGAAATAGGAAATAGTCATGAAGACTTCCGAATCAAGCGCGGCCGGTACACGTTTACCAATTCATCTTGCCGCCCCTCAGTTCAGCCGCCCATGTGCGCCGCTTAAATTAAATATTTACATAATAAGGACACGGCGCCCCTGATGAAGGCCTTATTAGCCTATTACCTGCTCCAGCCGCCGCCAGTGAGAGAACTAGACCAGAAATAAAAACAACTCCAAGGAAGGAATCAGTGTAGATTTGCATGAATAATAGGCAAAGGCCGTCGTTTTTTGCATCATTTAAGAATAATGTTATGTTGTTAGGTTGTTACGCCTGTCTGAATAGATTAACATAACTTAGCCTGGGTAAACAAAATGAAATAAAGCTTCAGTGAACACGCCTCCGTGTTAAGAATGTTTTGTGTTGAAAAGGTGCTTAGTGGGATTCGAACGTAGAATGCAGGTACCAAAGGTTGAGAATTAAAAATCGTAAATGGATAGATTACGGAGTAATTTCACAAATATTAAGGCATTTAAAATATATAATTTCGGGTGTCATTATTTATGTAAAATTCTTAAACTCAATAATGCAAACTCATTATTTTCAGTATATATAATAACAGAACTTGAATTTTAAATTTGAAATTTGATGAATTATTCATTTCTGTGAAAACCCTGTCTTTAGGACGGATTTTTTCACAGAAATAAAAATGTAACATTGTCATCAAATAGCCATTCAGCGCCATTTCGTTTTCTGACAAGTTGAAAGGTACCCGTAAATGCTGATTTTCAGTCCGTTTCAGCTTTTGAACAATTGTAATTATCAGAATAGAAACTCACTTTGTTAATGCTTTGCTTATCATAATTTAATAGGAAAAATGAAACGCACCTAGAATCGGCGTTTGATGGCAAATGTTATATTTAAACTTCTATGAAAAAGTTATTTCATAGAAATTGACCAATTCATCAAATTTCATGTTTTTATAAAAAAATTGAAATTTCTATTCATGTTCTGTCATAATTTCAGTCATCTCAAACAAATGGCCAATAATGATATAATAACAGAACATGTAATAGAACCGAAAATTTACTTTGTAATTTGATGATTGGTCAAATTCCGTGAAATAACTTGCCTAAGTATTCCATTATTTGAGCCTGAATTCTCCCTCAAATGAACATCCCTATCAGCTTCCTAGCTCTAGCAAACATACGTATAAACCGTATAAATTATTATAAAATAATCCAAATCAGGTACCTATTTGTTTTGTGTTCTAAAATAAACATACCCACGCAGAACCTGTGTGAAAACTTGTCTCAAGGACAATGAGGGAAAAGGTGCCGCAAAGTGCAATACATAAAATATAAAAAACCTTTTGTCCTTCGGTTCTCACAGCTATAAGGTGGAATATTCCCGTGGAGTTACTTCAGTCATGGATAAATGCGAATTTTGTATACTTTATTTAATCTATCTTTATTTAATTGTATACATACTGTAAGAATCTTCCTGGTGAAACACCAACATTCGAAATGTTGCTTTAACCTTTACCGATGACGTGAGTCTCGTTGACGTTATACAAATAATAACTGTTAGAACTATCCACAGTGACACTTAGGGCGAAAATCTAATTTTATTTTTATTTAGACTAATAATTTTAATAAATAATATCTACCGAATAAATAAAATTAATATTTATAATAATAAATAATAAGTCATCATCCCCGGATGATATGAAAGAAAATAACAACAGGTTCCCTCAGACAAAAGGTTAGCAATTTAATTTGATAAATGTAAGTTGGGTTAAATGGCTCTATATAGTCAGGAAAATGTTAACTTTTCTCTTCCTCTTATTATTCATTTCCTGGTACGAAAAAACATTCCTACCCCTAATTGGTGCACTTGTGCAGCTAAAAAAATGTTACTCTATAAGTCTTTACTTGCCAACCAAAGCATTAACAAAAGTAAACCTAACATGTAAAAACTGACAATAAAAAAAAAAAAGCTAAAGGCATCAAGAAGAACTACGGTATTTAAAAAAAGGAAACTGTTACAGTTTGGAAGACACGTAGTAACGGTAAATATATATATATATATATTGAAGTGGGGAGTTCCGATAACAATATCGGAAAATCTCACATATTGTGTGTATTGTAAATCCGGGAGGCTAATGTAGATGTAAGAGCTATTTTAGATGCTTGATGTTGGAAACATTGAAAAATATTATGACAAGAATCTCGCAATCCTGCATAGAAAATATGCTTGTATGAAGTCACAAAATGATTTTCATTATTTATTTTTGTGGTATTATGCCGTGTTGCGCTACCTCCTTCTTTAGCCGACGTTTCGGACAGCGTTGCAGTACCCATAATCAGGGCAGATCTGACAGATGCCGGATCGGCCTTGATGATGGACACTGTAATGCTGTCCGAAACGTCGGCTAAAGAAGGAGGTAACGCAACACGACATAACACCTCAAAAACAAATAACGAAAATGCTTTTTGCCGAAAAAATTTAAAAACGTATCTCACAAAATGATGTTTTGAAAATTTCATGAAATGTCTGTAAATTTAAAAGGCTAATAAAGGTATTTTCAGAACGCAAGGTCATTTCCATCATGAGCTGTAGCGCTTTTGAAATATTTTATTATAAAAACGTGTTTTGAGATTCTTACATGCATAAAAAAAAATATTTTAAAAAAATCATAACTCAACAAGCCTTGAAGAAAATTTATTCCCTCAGGGCCTATGTCATCTTTAGGGATGGTGGGTGGAGGATCTTTTTGTGGAAAGGAAGGAGTGAACGTGAGACTTAAATGGACGCATGTTGTAAGAGGGAGGAAACCGCAGAGGCCGTGGTAATACTGGAGACTCATGAAAAACACGATAGTATGATTTCTCGACAATACCTATCTTTCAATGTTTAACGGTAATTAAAATAAATTTCCATTGAAAAGATTATATTAAAGGTAGGTAGGTACTTGGACGGAAATTCTCAAAACAAACACTTCTAATTTTTAAAATGACACTTAACTTAACTTTCTAATAAAGTGTGTTTTTCGGAAGTGACCTGCAAGTAAGTATGTTTTTGTATCTTTCTGTAAATAATAAAATTAAATAGAACCTAGGAATTCATAATGAATTGTAAAGCGCCCTTGAGGTGATTTTTCACAAAAACGGCGCTCTACAAATTGTCCAATTATTATTATTATTATTATTAGTAAATTCATAGCAAAATTTCTAGAGTTGATTGAACCGGAGTTACAGACAGACATATAGAGTCCCGACCGAAATTAGTATTTTTAACATCACGATAAAACAATTTCCAGTTAAATTACTCTACAAATCGTTGAAAACAACCACAACACGCCCGGAAGAAGTGTACACAAAAGTTTGGTTGTCTAAATTGCTGCATCCTCTAAAATTCACAAGCCAAACCGCAAACCAATTGTAGAGAGGATATTTCGCGGTTAAACGGAATTGGGGACATAACTCCAGCGAGATGTTCCCGCGAACGCTAACGGCCGGAAAAGGGAGAAACACAACCGTGACAAGTTCATTAATGTGACCCAGAATGGTGCCAAGTATCCCCTAGTGTTGTAGTTTGTATGGGCGGTCTAGGGCCAGACCTCCGCTTGCCATTTACCCAGTTTAAAACAGTTTATAAACTACTCGACTGATGGGTGGCAGTGAGGCGTCGAATTGGCAGAGGGGGGTAAAGTTAGTCCGAATGCAGTGTACCCTGAGGTGAACAAATTATGTGTGCCACGATCGCCGAATTACCGAAGGTCGGTGTAAGCGTAACTAAATCAGATTAAGATGTTTTGTGCATGTAGAGCTGATGTACGAATAAAGGGGTGTAAGGATAATATATGACGCGAATGTGAATGGAAGAGTAATTCGGGGACGCCGAAGAAAGAAAAATACTGGAGTCAATAACGTGAATGAAGTAAGGAGTGTGTGCTAAGAGATGTTTAAGTTTTTTTTTCGAATAAAACTTATTCGGAAAGGTTTACACTTTGTGATGGCATTATAAATTTATTTTAAAGAAAACACAAATAACTTTGTTTACATCGCAATTATTTATACACAATCAACAAGTTTCATGAACGATGTTCACATCATCAGGATCAGATGTATACTAAACTTAAAAATTAAATATAGGTCACAAATGGGAGGAAAGGGTAGAAGGAAGGGGAAGGAGTAAGAGTGGGGGAAGTTTATTAATTAGGGATTTCAATGTCATTAGCAGGGAAAGACCGGTTAAGTGGGAAAAGGCTCAAAGGAGGGTTTATAAAATTTGCTGCTTATTAATTATGTCTTTTTTTTTTACATGAGCTCCCGGCACAAGAGGCCCCGAGGAAAAAAAATTCACTCAGGGCCTATGTCATATTTGGGGATGCTGTGTGGAGGGTTTTTTTAGGGAAAGGAAGGAGAGGAGAGTTCTGGGAAGGAAAGGGGTTTAAGGAGTGGGTAGGAATATGGGGTTCAGTGTATCCTGGTCATCAGAGACCTAGACAAACCTCACCCCGTGAACCCGGACACCCCTGCTAAATCACCAAACATAGCGAACCACTTGGGGTGACCTATGGCATAGGTGTTGGTTATCCAATAAAGGTTCCCGGGGCGGCGGTATCCATTCCCGCCTTCCAATTGATGTCTGCTTTATTATTTACATTTTTTCTAATTTCTAAAATCTCTAAATTATTTATCTGTGATGCCTTATAGCCCGTATGTAATATTTTAAGTCCATGGTTTTTGTCAAAATTATGATCATTTTTTAATAGATGATATGCGAACTCAGATTTGCTATTGCCATTTAATACCCTGAGATGTTCTTTAACCCTTACTTCAAAGTTTCTATTTGTTCTACCTATATAAAAGCAATTACAATCCTTACAATCGAGTTTATAAACGCCCGTTTTTTTTGTTTTGAGTTTAAGAACTGTTTTGCGATCCAACCGCTGTCTATCCATAAGTCAGTAAGTTAAGGGATGGTTAGATTGTTGTGATGAACAGCGAATGGACGAAGGAGGGAGAATGAGTAAAATAGAAGCTGTCTGGGCAGTCCCAAGAAGACATGAGACCATCATCGACACAGCGCCCTTTTTGTGAAAAATCACCTCAAGGGCTCTGTACAAAATTAAAATTTATATCTATAATCTTACTTCTAACTACAGACAAGACAAACTATTATAACAGATTGCATCCACCGGTTCATCGATCACAAATATAAGACTATATGTATAAAGCATTTGATCAATGAACGTGGTGTTGCGTTAAAATGTACATAATATTGTTTTATGTATACTCAGTAGAGGCAGAAAATATACAAGACCATACTTACCTGGGAGGTCACTTCAGATTAACACTGTTTATTGTTTATTAGAGATATTTAGATAACATTCTGCAAGCAGATGACATAATCGTAATAATAATCATGAAATAAATTTCATCATCTCAGCTTATTCCTGCTTAGAAACGATGTGACGATGAGATAGTTGCTTAGTCATTATAGGTAGTTAAGTTCGATTATTGTTTTCAATTTTTTTTAACAAGAACAAATCATTCGTCAAACCTTAAAATAATTAAAGAGGTAACAATAAAGCAATTTTTATACAGCTTCTGGAATATGTAATCAACAAATATTTTCAGCTCACAATATTATTTCATCGTGAACTTTGAAAAATCCATTAAACTGTTACAATATAAAACCCCGATTTTTTTTTCTTCATATTCTTCTAATATTAGATAAGAAAAACTCGTCTTTACTTAGGTAGTACAGTAAAGCAAATGCAATTATATTAAACCATAATAATAAATCATCTAACATTGCAGGTTGGCTTTCTCGAACATTTACCCAAATTGAGTTGGCATAGTTCTCTGACAATAGCACAGGCGTCTCATCCGTTGGCAAAGTCTTTGATGAGTTTCGGAAAGTTGGACAGTTTGACGGAGTGGATTTTGATTGTGCGTAATTCTTCGACAAGTGGGTAGTAAATTTACTCGCATCGACATTAAAATCTGTTGGGGTAAACAACTAAGAATTTAATAAAACACGTTGCTGAGTACCGACAAAGTACCGTAGGTACTTAGAAAATTATATGAAAAGGAGAGAAAGCTCTCCCAAGAAATTAACTTGATTGTTTATTTTTTCATTATTAAATGTAAGTAAGTATATTAGAAGTTCTTTATGCTCATTGTTCTCCTCATTAGGGATTCCTGTTCCGAGACGGACTGTAGGTAGTTGTGTTGTATTATGCTGTCTTCATATTTTTATAATTTCCTCATCTTCATGTTTACTTAGTCATATCTTCATGTGTTTTTTTTTAATTGTCGTACTGTTTGTTAAGTTTATAAATATATGTATATTAGAAATTCTTTATACTCATAGTCCTCCTCACTAGAGATTCCTGTTCTGAGGCGGAACATGAAGTTGTAGTGTTGCTGTTTTCATATTTTTATAATTTCCTTATTTTCACGTTCACTAAGTCATATTTTTTTTTTTAAAGAAAACAAACATTCCCGGGTTACGAATAACCCAACAATGTTTGAAAATCTCCTACTACCACCACAGAAAGCCGAAAATGTTGCTTGGGTTGTGATGGAGGACTTCGCCAGCCGAGGAATCGAACATGCGACGCCCGGGTGAGACCCAAGCGCTATGCCCATTCAACCACTGACCGGTCGGTCACATATCCGGTATATTGATGTCGTTTTATAATTTATTTATTTTCAGTGTCAAATTTAAATTTTTAGCGTGGAAGTTGTAGCTTTTCTGATCAAAATGTTTTTAATTTTGGAATAATAAGTAGATTCGGGGTTTTAGTGCCTTTAGGGTTGTTGTTCAGTAAGGCACTCATTTTTTTTAAAGTTAAGTATAGCAATTTTCAAATTAGAGTTTCATAATATTGAAAACATTACATTTCCCTTAGTGGTTGTTTTTCTTCTTTTTTCTCTCCTTTATCATCAGTCACTTGTCTATTATATGATGTTTTACTTCCACAAAGACAAATTAAAACATCATCAACAAATTTTCAACTAGACATGGGCATATTCATTCCCAAGAGTGAATCGATTCAGTCTGATTCTCCTGGCCTTTTGAATTGATTCCTTGTATTCATTCATTATTCCTTCAAATCAATTCCAAAAAAAAAAAAAAAGCCACCTTTTTTTAATATGTGTATATATTATCTACACGCGGTTAAAGTGAAACCTTCAGAAAACAGAAGCAGACATGAGTAGGGAAGCACCGCACAAAGAGGAGACCGATTATACTATCATACTAATCTCATTACCACGCAGACTAAATTTTATAGATGTATGTATTTGCCTCTTTTTAGTGTCTTCGTTTCATCGAGTTTCAAATCACAACGGTGCTAAAGAACAGAAAACACTCTTCTTAGGGTCACTTATGTCGTTCTGAAAAAATGTACTAACGACGCGCGAAGGGGTTAACGTAATATTTTAATGTGTCTTATATTGATAACAAAATGTTTTTTTGACAAAAAATAAATTACATTATGCTAGCAATTAAATTTTTAAATTAAACAGTTTGTGGTTTCACCCCTAAAGTTTTACTAATTTATTAAACTTAAAATTGTTCCAATTTAAAAACCACTTCACGTGATCTAATATAAATAAACATTTTAACAATATTTTGTGACAGCTGACCACAGCCGATTGGCCTTATAATATCTGCAAATTCATACATTATATCTACCTAACATCTGCGTCTAAAAATATGTAGGCACTTATATTCCAATAGTTTTGGTACGTACCACAAAATAACCAACAAAGTAATGAAATTGACGGCTTGGCGCGCGGAGAGGAACGAATGATAAACCTCACAGGCGGATTCGCGGCAGGCATTCAAGAATGAATTAGTAACTTTTGACTAGTGTCTGCAGTAACTCGCTAGCTGCGGACCAAGTAAAGACTTGCGATGATCGAGTCATGATCGATTCCTTTGAACATTTGGTCATTTTTGTTCGTTTGGTCATTTGTCTGTCAACTGAACAAGACGCTAAAGTTAATTCACGAATAGAGTGCTTCAGACATGACTCGATAGCGACAGACTAGACACGCGGATCTGGAACGGGTGGGACCTCAGATTGATTGATTCTTCGCACAAGTGAAAGGACACAACGCGTCATGGCTTGGAACTCAGCTGACTCGCTGCCGGTTTTTGCTTATGCGGGGGACAATGATATACATACGCGTGATTTTATGAATGGCGGCGCGAGAATGGGATATGTATTTTACTTTAGGCAAGTTCGCGGCGCGCCGCCCATATAATAATATTTAAATACCTACGAAACATTATAAATTATAATCTTTTAATTGTTTACGGTACACATCATTAATTGAAATAATTTAACAGTAAATTAAATGGAAAATAAAAAAATTAATGTGCCGTTAAAAATCGTAGGATACAAGGCCAAAGGTAAGGAATAAAGAATCAATTCCTTTTGAAATTGAGAATTAGATGGAGTGTGTCACAAGATTGAATTTATTAATTTAATTCAGTCATTCAATTTTGCCCACGTCTATTTTCAACACGTCATCGCTGCCTTTTCGTAGCCATACTGTTTCAAATACCAATGAACGATCTGCAAGTACGATGCAACGCGTGTTTCCAATATTTCCTTTGGATTATGATGCTGCTACAAATATTCAGTCAGATGGCAATCTTGGGATAAATTGGCAACATTCCGAATGGCCGACGCAGGAATAGGAATGTAGCTGGAACGACTAATGTTGCCAGTAAACGCGGCGAACACGCGGTTTACTCCAAGTGGACTAGATTTATTTCTGTAACTCGGAGCGCGAATTTCATGTGAAAATACCATTGAGCAAGCTGAATGAAAAAACATTATTAGAAATTCTGTTTTAATGCTTATAGGATATTTGTTTGATTCGAATAAGATACGTAATTCGTGAATGAAATCGGGTAAAAATGATTTAATTGGTAAAAATATAAAGATATCGTTTCAGACGCTTAATTATTCCCTCAGATCCTTGATTGATCCCTTGGACATTTGAACCGAAAAGTAGATATCCTAAATAATATCTGCAAACATCTTGAGTGGAAATCTCTTAAGGGGGCATACATTAATTACGTGAGCACTTTTTCTTCCAAATCTAACCCCCCCCCCCCTTAGTGAGATAAATTTGAGCCACTTCAAATATTCTTTTCAAGTAACGTGAGATTTTGCTGAACCCCCCCGCCCTTTTGAGCCCACGTAATTAATGTATGCCCCCTTATACAAACATTTTTGCTAACAATAATATCGTGTCGCCGAAGAAGTATGCAGGGAGGACATACCGCCAAATAATAAAAATTGTATGTATATGGGAGGAATTACAACAAAAATAATCCCTGTCCGAGGGATCAACTGAGGATCAATTATCGAGGGGGATGAAGTATTATGCAATCGTTTTTCGTAGGTTTATCCTCAGTTGTAAGTTACCGGGTGCCTAAACAGACAGTGTTCATAGTAGTTACACGAAACACAGAATTATGAGTAAAAACAAAACAATGGTAAGATTTCACGTAAGAACTACAAATGCATAAATACTTAGGTTAAAAAATTAGATATGAATGTACTATTGAAATATTTATGTACCTGTTAATAATAATAAATACACTTTCAAATGCAAATATTTGTTCGACGTTTGCATGTTGCCAAATTTTTGAATTTTCTCTAAAGTTATCCCTTGTGCGGAGTTAATGAATAAAAATAGCAAACGGAAACTGAATTCCCTTTTGACTGCGACTTCCCAAATCTATTTCGTTGCCCGGCAAAGACACCGACAGATATTATTTGTTTTACTCCATGTGAAATGTTGAGTCGAAGCTCCAGAGAGCTCAGAAGAAGTGCATATGGTATGTATTACATCAGTCACATAACCACGTAGTGAAAATGCCTACCTACAGTGAGGGTGCGTATATGCATGTTATGTGTGTGTATGCAAGGGTGTGTATATGTGTGTGTAGTGTATGTGTATGTGTATGCGTATGTGTATGTGTATGTGTTTGTGTATGTGTATGTGCATTTGTATGTGTATGTGTATGTGGTATGTGAGTGTATGTGTGTATGTGTGTGTGTGTGTTTGGAAACAGTACACAACGAGACAATATTATTTCCTCCTCATGTTTATGTTTCCCGCGGTTAGGGCGACGTAAAACGAAGGAGGTGACTTCCCGTGATGTAAGGAGTAACTCAATTTAGCTTTATTGCCCTCCGAGGAGCTGTTTGTAACAGCGAGAGGGGTTGAAAAATATTACCAACCACCAACGCATTTTACTATTTTTTTATATTTTAAAATAGCAAATAAATCGGAGAAGTCGATAAGGCTGCAACAATAAAATCGGGAAGAAATTCTCTCATAACACCTGGCAGCGATTAGTGGAAAAGTGATACCAGCCCCTTGTAATTTTTAATACAGTTTTTTTACTTTATTTAGGAAACCAAATTGTTTTATTGACATACTAACTAACCATCACGCCGTTTCCCCGCAGGGGTAGGCAGAGAGGACGGACCGCCAAACAACTCGGTCTTGGCATACACTCCTTGCCTCGTTAACATTAATACATCGTCTCATACATGCTCTTCTATTATTCTGACTCTTGACACGTGCCTGACTCAAGTATCTGATTCACTTGGTCGTGCCATGTCTTTCTCGGGCGTCCCCGACTTCTTCTACCATTCACATTTGCGCCATATATTCTCCTTACACTCCTTTCCTCGTTCATTCTCTCTACATGCCCGAACCATCGGAGCGTTCCTTTCTTGATCTTTCTCATTACGCTTACATCAGCCTTGCATTCTTTGCGGATCTCCGCGTTTCTCACACAATCATACATGGTTTTACCACACATACGCCACCACACATACGCCACGACATATTTTCTACAGTGTGTTAATGGAAATAATGACTTACTTTGGCCAGTAATTGTTGAAATTATTTAGAGTAAAAAATAAACATGAAAATTTGGTCTCCGGTGACTGTTTTTGTATTTTTTTTTTCAGAGAAAAACATTTTTACTCCTAATAATGTCAGAAATGACTTAATTAGAGTTAAGTCAAAAACGTCCCTTAACACACTGTATAATAATTCATGTTTTCTGGGTTACATAAACCAGTAAAGTTACAGCATAAAATACATTTGAAGAAAAATATATACTACAAAATAAATGATAAAATAAATAACATAATTTTTGCGTTGGAACTGAGAGAAATTTTACAAGAAAAGAAATTATTTTTGAATAAAAAACAAATTAAAATATGTATATTCAAAGAAGTTAAAATTAAAATATAAACAAAATGCAAGAAAGAAAAACATAGTGTAAATGAGAAACACAGCAGAGCATTGAATTCGTTATTAACGGTGTGTTTTAATTTTTCTAATAATATGACATTTGATAAATTCACCTGTCGATAAATGGAAGATATTAGCGTCGGAAAAGATTTTATTGTCGGGGGTTTGAACCCGCGTCCTCCGGTTCGCTAGTCGATATCTGTGCCTCTCGACCTCGGAGACCAGTATTTACTAAACACGGCTAAAGACATTTCAAATCAATGTATTGATTCTTAGGTTCCTGCGTAGCTCAGAGGTTAGAGGAGTCGCCCATAGAAAGGAGATCCCAGCGATTAAATCTCGACCAAGGCAAAAATGTACTTTTATTGCACGTTTTTCTAACGCACTTGACATTAATACGCGTAGTTTGAATATTAGCACCACACAATGGAATCAAGTTTTATTACACTGTAAAATAAACTAGATACGTTTATTTTAAACGAAAAAAATATTAGACCCATTTTGTTCATTCTGTCTCCCTAGATAAGACTTGATTTATTGGACCTAAATGGGTGTATTTTTTAAAGCATCAGGACGGGGACGAGATTTATTTAAGGTTTCTCTCACAGGTGCGGTACTTTAAGATGGTACTCAACCCTAAGAAAAAATCCATTACAGGCGGGGCTACAGGCGTGGCCTACGGCCGGGCGTTACCGGCTAAATACTCACGGCACGGGTGATTGACAAACAGCGTTGTTGGCTGCGTTTAAATATCGCACAGTGCGACAGTTCTCAATTTAACCTGGACAAATTTTAGTAAATTTCTGCAACATTATTGTTAGCAGTAATTATGTAATCAAATAATTTAAATAACTAGCCGTACCTACAACAACAATAAGAGATCTCAAGTAATCCTAAATCACATTTCCTTCCTTAAGTTATTAATATTTTATTTATGAAGTAATTCATATACGATAAATATATAGTAATATATTTTTCAAACTGGTAATATATATATTATATCTTGTGGAATTTCATAGTAATGAGATTAAAAATAAAACAAATTTTAAGTTCGTTTAACTTTTATTTTATAGACTGGACCCGGGACCGGTAACGGTCATCTTCAAACTGGTACAGGAAAATAATTTTTAAGAGATTCTTGCGTGTGCAGTGGCGAACATTTAGGAATATAAAACAGATATGTATAATATGTATCAGAAAAAAAATTCCACCAATGAACTTCTTATAAAACTTATATAAATTAAAACTTTTTTATCGGCCATAGTTTACCCAATAATAATGGGATTGTTACAAAGAAAATAATTATTTTTGAGGTTGAATTTTATTTTGCGGCGGGAATTTGAAAAAAATTACAAAGTATATGACAAATTTAAAAAGCTTTAAAACGATGTATTCACATTGCTTACCTAAATCCTTCATGCCAAATAAGTGATGGTATATAGACATTTATATAAGTTGTAAGTCATATGTTGTAACCAAGATAATATAATTAAAAGTGAATACACGTTATAATATTGAATAATAGTATGTATTTAGAATAAAAAAAAATTTTACGGAAAATAAATAAAATATAATAGGTATGTAAATTTATAACATTATTTCTATAAATTTTGTTTGCAGATTCTACCTAAAAACAGTTAAATCCATGATTAATTTAATCACGCCGAGATCAGATTGCACCGGATTGATTGAACCTTCTGCTTCTGCGTCGTTTTGAAGGATTAAATGCTCTGCGTTTACCTGTAGCATTTCACAGTCATTTCGTTGGCTTTTTGTTGGTTTCGTAATGGAAGTGCGTGTCTTGGTACTTTTCTTACTTTTTCAAAGTCGGCTCGATTGCAGTCATCAATCATTGCAGTTCCATGTTTGTTTACTCTGCCTTCTTTTAATGCCGCATCTCTTTCTTCGGCAGCTGCCAACGCCATACAGTCAACAGAAGTTTCCTGCCAATTCTGAGATACTTCTGAATGTATTTTCGTATACAGCTTTGAAGACATTGTTGGTACGTCAACTGCTGCTAAAAACTCCTCTAACTGGTACTGTCCCCCGCCAATTGCCATAATTCCAGACACCGCACTCCTGTTAATATCCAAA
This sequence comes from Limnephilus lunatus, assembly GCA_917563855.2. NCBI lineage: Eukaryota > Metazoa > Arthropoda > Insecta > Trichoptera > Limnephilidae > Limnephilus > Limnephilus lunatus. The sequence continues at coordinate 59,832,507 of OU830592.1, forward strand.
GATGCACAATCTTCGTCAGTCGAAAGGATCTTTTGAAAATTGCATTTAATTGTGAATTTAGACATGAGACCGGTCCTTTTTTCTGACTGTTGACTATATATTTTGAGTTTTTTATATATACATTAATCACATTAATCAATCTACATATCATATCACTAAACAAATATACATTAATGAATCTACGGCCTTCAATCAGCATCTCAGTCTTTAACGTTTGACAAACTTCCACCTGAAAGAAGAAAAAATCCAGTGTGAAATGATGATAAAACGTTTTGTACCTCTTCAATATTTTAATTAATAGTATACTGTAAATATAAGTGAAAATAAAACAATTGGAAACATCTATGTTTCTCAATAATTTGTTTCTACATACCTCATATGGAATTGAGCAGGGATCAACGTCAATATCATGAGTGCTAAGATCGAAAGTTGGTGAATTCCAGGCGTTCATTTCTGGAACAATCTCTTGATTATCCTGAAAGAAGATACTTTCTTGTTAGCTTTATAAGTAAGTAAATACGGTAATTAAAGTAAATGTATTGATAATATGTTGGAAAAACCGAACATCAAACTCCATTAAAAAATTCGGCTGCCTTCTTGAATTTCTGACGAAACTAACAAAGAGCCACCTTCAAGGTAAACTCGCGGTAGTTGATTCCTAGTATTGGGTTAGTCTTATTTTCATTGTGTTAATAAATTAACATTATGTATAATTAAATGAAGACAATATCAGCGAAACTCAATCGAAAATCTGGAGACAGAAAAATCAGAAAAAGATATTGGTTCCACTGGGACAGCCAATAATATGTGCGTTAAGAAAATGAAGATAATGTTGGTAGTTCTTAGTCGAAGTATCATTCAGTTAAAAGTGACCGAATTGGAAATGGGTTTCATAGCTCAGTTGTAGAGCTCTTGTCATGTCAACAAAAGGGTCCTGGGTTCGTGTCTCAGTGGAACCAATATCTTTTTCTGATTTTTCTGTCTCCAGATTTTCGATTGAGTTTCACTAGTATTGTCTTCATTTAATTAAATATTATAATTTGAGATTTTACTCATAAAGTTAAAAATAAAAATGAACATAAAGTGTTCTTACTTCAAGGTTTGGGTTGGAAACGGCATTCAAGCCAGTGCCGCAAGAACTAGAGCCAGCAGATAGAGAACAGGACCGAATAATTTCAGGTTCATTATTCTCTGGTATATGCTGAAAAATAATATCGGTTTTTTGCAGTGTTTTTTTTATGACGCTCATTTAATCTCATAAAAGTAATATTATTTAATCTTTAAAACTTGCGGAAAAATTACCAAGTTGAGTGAGGATATAGAGTTTAACAAAAATGGCGTATTTTCTTTATTAGATGCGATATTGTCTTGATGATGCCCCACGAAATTTTGCCTGTAATCAAAAACACACATATACATAATAATAATAATTGGACAATTTGTAGAGCGCCGTTTTTGTGAAAAAATCACCTCAAGGGTGATTATATATATATAAATACAGGCTATGGCTAGCAGGCCAGACTGTCCCATGCTTACAGATGTAACAGGACGTGCCCGACAGACTTTCACCCGACAGACTTTACTGTGTATTTACTTGCCACAGCAGAATAATAATAAAATCATTTATGTAGGTGCCGCTCTAACTTGCAGATTACCTGCTATGTCTATTCTATAGTGTGCGGTCTACCTGCATATGTTTGAAGATATTGGTCTAGACAAACAGTATTATATTTTATTACCAAAACGTAATAGTCATTTGAATAATAACTATTACTGTAAACTGCTGTAATTTACAGGTAGACCGAACACTAAAGCGGCACCATTTATTTGACATATTTTTAGATGATTACCTACACATCTTACTTTTTTTATTACTTAATTCTATTGACAAAGGGGTAATTACTCAGCTTCATTTTCCAGATTTCTCCTGAAATACAGGTGGCTTTAAGCAATGCCTCTAATATAATAGGTTTAATACGATAATTAAAATGAACAAAAAAAATAAATTAAAGCGTATAAAATTAAAATTCAAAATAAATAATCTAATATTTATTACAAACCTTCTCAATTCCAACAGTAGTTTGCCTCGTTGTCGTAATCTTCTTTTGTATATTCCTTTTATCCTGTTATTTCCCATATTTTACTGAAATATACGTTTATATTAGCTATGAGATTTATCTTGACTTGTGAATTTGAAAATCATTTTAACTAAGTGGATACAGTAACTCAGGGAGGTAATTATGCAACTCTATCTACAATAAATAATCTCAAGATCTACTTTACTGTACAATTTAAAAATACGAAGAATTGTTTCAAAATTCGAATGAATGTAACAAATCTTTGCATGGAAACAAAATGTCTACGTAGACTTTTTTTCTAAGCAAAAATTTTTTAGGATTTTGAAAATTTTACAAACGGTCACCTTGTATATTATCTTATACTACCACAGAACCGTGAAAAATCACGGAATAGGCTGAATTCCTGATAAATCAGTTCTTATTTAGAAATTTAAAGAAAAATGGCTTTCTATTAAATTTTTTATATAATAGGTAATTATAATCATTTCCTATTTCGAAAACGACACCTTAATTGAAAAAAAATTTGAGTTCATTGAAACAGATTTCACAAATGATGCACAAACTATCGAAATCTTGAGTATGTTTATACCATCTGTATGTTTTTTTCCAAAACTACCGGGGGTTGATGATAGCGATGGCACAAAAAAAATAATTAAGGACATTGTTAAGCCATCGCAGTTAGGAATAAGGATAACGGGAGTAAAAAATATCAAAAACAAAGGAGTCATTATACACACTGCCAGCAGCCAGGAACAAGAAAGGCTTTTAAATGATCCTGTTATATGCAGCTCCGACTTGCTGAGTGCCCGTCTTCCAATTAAGAGGCAGCCTAGAATGATATTCTTTAATGTGCCCCGTGAACTTACGGACGAGAACTTTTTAGAGAAGGCCCTCTCCGGAATTTCTGAATCTAATGACTTCAAAGAGTGTGCATCCAAGTGCAAACTAAGTCATATGGCTGGAGCTCGAACCGGACCGTCTTGCCACAGAGTGTACTCGGTGCCTGCTAACATTCGTCATGCATTGGTGGAACAAGGACGTGTATTTGTGGACTGGACCGTTTGCGGTGTGCGTGACTTTGTTGGACTTACAGTGTGTCTGAATTGCCAAATGGTCGGACATTCGCACAAGTATTGCAAAGATACAAAGAGATGCTCCCACTGCGGTGTAGAAGGACACGCGCGTGAGGCCTGCCCCGCTGCTGCTGCAGCACCCAGTTGCGCCACATGCGCACGTTTTGGAAAGCCTGCAGCTTCACGTGCCCACCCCACCGGAGATAAGGATTGCCCGGCCTACAAAGCAGCACTATTGAAGGACCTCTCCACCATTGACTATGGCATCTAACCATACCGAAATAGATGGCGAGGTACTTGCTGTTGATGCATTAAATATATTATATCAAAATGTGAGGGGTATTCGAACAAAGACCGTAAGTGTGCGCAATAATATTTTAATCAATAATTATGACATTATTTGTTTTTCCGAAACATGGCTGAACTCAACAGTATTTAGTGAAGAATTGTTTGATGATAGATATGTAATATTTAGAAGAGATCGTGAGTCAACCAAATCTGTGTCTAAAGAAGGTGGCGGAGTTCTAGCCGCCGTTTCTAAAAAACTTCTTGTGTCAAGAAAAACGGAGTGGGAGAGTGACAATGAAGATTTGTGGCTTGTAATTAAGTCTCGTTCCAACTCGCTCATCTTTATATGCATCCTCTATATTCCTCCTAGTGTAACCGTTGATCATTATTGTAAACATATTGAAAAATTACAGGATCTGTATTTAAAGTATTCAATTTCCAATTCGCAGTTTATTTTTGTTGGTGATTTTAATTTGCCCGAAATTAAATGGTTACCTGACAATTTATTAAAAAATAATGTACTTTCCCCTTCTAATTATAAAAGCATGAAAGCACACAGTCTTGTCAATCTCTCATCAATTTGCAATTTGTATCAATTTAATTATGTACTAAATAGGAATGAAAATTTATTGGATCTTGTTTTTTCTGATAAAGTTAACATTGATATACATATAGCACCAGGCTTAACCAAATTGGATCACTATCACCCTTCATTTGAAATTATAGTGAAACTAAATAAAGATCAATTCCTAGAAATGAATAGAAGTGATTCAAAATATAACTTCAGGAAGGGAAACTTTGATGAATGTCGACAGGATCTATTGTCTGTTAATTGGATAACTCTTTTTAAAAATAAAAATGTGAATAACATGGTAATCTTATTTTATGAAAAATTGTGGGAAATAATTGACAAATACTTTAAAAAATATGGTACTAAAACAAAAAATCAATATCCTGTATGGTTTAATCAGCAATTGATTGCTCTTCTTAAGAAAAAAAACAAAGTTAGACTTAAGGTAAAAAAACATGGTTACGAGTCAGATTATAGGGAATTCTCTTATTTAAGGAAATTTACAAAAAAAATACAAAGCGAATGTTATAAATCATATATCAACTCTGTCGAAAGTGGTCTGCAAGATAACATAAAGTTATTCTGGTCATACTCAAAATCATTACGAAAAACTAATTGTATACCTAAAGTAATGCATCTTGACGATATTTCCGCAAATGACGGTGAAAATATAGCAAACATATTCTCTAAATATTTTTCATCTGTTTATACCAAGTCGGAATCATCTACTAATGATTCAATGCCAAACATAACTGAACACAATCAAAACAATTTGGGTAAAATACATATTAGTGCAGATGAAATAAAATATTTTTTGAGTAAAATAGATCACAATAAGGGCCCAGGACCTGATAATATTCCTCCTTTCTTTGTTAGTTGCTGTGCAGACTCTATATGTTTACCGCTTTTTATCATTTTTAATGCATCCCTTACCACGGGAACTTTTCCTGATCTGTGGAAAAAAGCACATGTGGTACCAGTATTAAAATCGGGAGACCAATCTTTAATAAAAAATTATAGGCCAATCAGTATACTATCCTGTTTTGCTAAGGTTTTTGAATCTCTGATATATAAAAATATTTTTTCACATTTTAAGCCCCTTCTCTGCACTAGACAACATGGGTTTGTTCCTCAAAGATCGATCAACTCAAATCTTTTGGAATTTTGTAATTATGTTTGTAATTCTTTTAATGATAGATTACAAGTAGATACAATTTATACTGATTTCCAAAAAGCTTTTGATAAAGTTAACCACTCCATCTTACTAAAAAAACTTGAACAAATTGGAATACATGGAGACCTATTACGCTGGGTGAAATCATATTTGTATAACAGAACTCAATTAGTTCTTATTAATGGATACAAATCATCCCCTATAGTTGTAACTTCTGGTGTACCACAGGGTTCAAATCTTGGCCCCTTGCTTTTTCTTATATTCATAAATGACCTTGGCTCGAAATTAAACTGTGATTATGCTTTTTTCGCCGATGATCTTAAAATTTTTCGTAAGATTAAGTCTGTTTCCGATCATCAGCTGCTTCAAAATGACCTCGACACACTCAATAACTGGTGTACTGTCAATGATATGCACTTAAATGTTGAAAAATGTTACATTTTGAACTTTACTAGAAATAGAATTATAAAGGATTTTTCTTATGTTATCAATAATATTATTCTCAAAAAAGTTTCTTCAATAAGGGATCTAGGAATCACTCTTGATTCTAAATTCATATTTGATGTACATATTAACAACATTAAGTGCAAATCATTGAAAATGATGGGATTTATTCACAGAATATGTAAACCTTTCAAAGATCCTCGATCAATTCTAACTCTTTACAATGCCTTAATTAGAAGTAAACTTGAATATGGAAGCACTATTTGGAATCCACATTACTGCAAATATGAAAACATTGTAGAATCAGTTCAAAAAAAATTACTAAGAATGTTATCCTTCAAATGTGGACTACACGACCATCTCAGATCATACGATGTACGTCGTGATTACTTCAAGATTGATACACTTAAAACTAGAAGGCAATTGACTGATCTAATATGTTTACATAAAATTATTCACGGCCATCTTGATACTAAATTATGTTTTAACAGTATTAAAATTAATGTCCCCAATTCCCATTGTTTAAGACGCCATAACATTTTTCATATTAATATATTTAAAAATAATATCGCCTACTTCAGCCCTCTGACCCAGATGTGTCGACTGTATAACAAGATAGAGTGCGCTGATGTGGATATTTTCATTGATAATTTGTACAGTTTTAAAAAAAAAGTTCTAGCGCTGTTAAAAAGTACTAACTAATTATATTGTGTGAATTGTCCCTCTATGCATGCTTGCGTATTTAATATGTCTTTTACCACTCATTGTAATGTGTTACTTGATTGACCTTGTATATAATTCTGTATTTTAATTTGTGATGTTTTTGTTTTTCTAATTGTATTTATTTGTATTTAATTGTACGTAATTGTAGATTTTTATAATTGTATAATAACTGAGTTTTATAAGTGGATTGTTCTCATGTAAATGTAAACATCTGTAAAACCCAGTATAAATAAATAAATAAATAAATAAAAAAATTAAATATCCCATCTTTAATATCATATCAAATAAAATGTATTAACTTACGCTGGGGTTTGAAAACGCGACCTCTGGATTCGTAGTTATTAATCGCTCGTCCACAGAGGTCAGGTAAACTTCCAAATTAAAATCCAAAATGGCGACCTTAAAGTTTTATTCCTCCAAACCGAGAAAAATGACACTTCTCGGAGTATGCTTTCGTAAATATACGACTGAACTGAACTGAAAATGTAAAAAAAATAAACTGATGAAAATATTCCACTTCCAAAAAATGCTGTGGTCTATAGCTACATAAAATTATTAATAATTTTTAAAACAATATGTATACATACATTATTTATGATTACCTAATTCTATATTCGTTATTAGTTTTTGTTACGCCGTGTTGCGCTACCTCCTTCTTTAGCCGACGTTTCGGACAGCGTTGCAGTGTCCATCATCGGGGCAGATTCGGCCGATCCGACAGATGCCGGATGCCCTGATGATGGACACTCCAACGCTGTCCGAAACGTCGGCTAAAGAAGGAGGTAGCGCAACACGGCATAACACCCCAAAAACTAGTAACTAAAATGCTTTTTGCCGTGAAAATCTAAAAACGTGACTACCTAATTCTAAATTATGTTTGAGCAACAAAGTTCTACTACTATAATTATTTTTACTAGCGACACTATATTGCAAAGAAACTTATGATTTGAAAAAATAGGTCTAGGTACAAAACAAACTTTAAAACAATTGTAAAAAAAACATTATTGTCCATACGTTTTTAGATTTTCACGGCCAAAAACATTTTTGTTGTTTGTTTTTGGGTGTTACACCACGTTGCGCTACCCCTTCTTTAGCCGACGTTTCAGATAGCGTTGCAGTGTCCACCATCAGGGCTGATCGGATCTTCCGGATCTGCCTGATGGTGGACACTGCAACGCTGTCCCAAACGTTGGCTAAAGAAGGAGGTAGCGCAACACGGCATAACACCCCAAAAACAAAAATTATTGTCCATATTTTTCTGAAACTTTACCACTGTGTGTATTTTAAATTCAAATAAGTACTAAAAAAATAATATTATTTTAAAATGTGTAAACACACAAGAAATATTTTACTTACTTGTAGAAGGAGTAAAATTAAAATTAAACGAAATATTTCACTAATAGATTTTAAAAGTATTCGATTGATTAAATAAAAAAATACGTAAAAAAATCACTGTAGAGACCGGCCGGAAAGAATACGTCCTTGCTTGCCGAAACCCTTTCGGCAACTGAATAACAATGGCTTAAGTGCTTCTCTTCCTGCATAGAAACATAATGGGGGGCAACGGCGTTTTAAAGTAACTACGGTTGGGTATCTCTTGTCAGGCCCGAAATTTGATTTTTCCAAGTGGTGGATTTTAATTAATTCTGATGAACATATGAATAAAATCTAAAATGTATTCAGATTAAACACCAGGGAATACATGAATTCATCGCATAGAAAAATAAAATTGATCGTAACGCTAAAGTTGTAGTTGTACAACGTATTACAATTTTTTAAAGGCGTTGTACGTTAAAAAAACTGATGATGACATACTGTTTTTATTAATTTAAAATATAAATAACTCGCTTCCCTTGTGCGACATCATTTTTGTTTTTTTAATTTAATTACAATTTCGCCAAAATAAATTAAAATGTGAGCCTCGGGCAAAACCTCGATGACCGAGGTTGTGTCTCGCCTTAAAACTTTTTACGCAGAGGAACGGTAATACCGATGGGTTTCACGAACCCAGACAAAGTTCCTGTTGAATCCGAGTACTGTTTGTTGTGAATTCTTTAAAAAAATAACAAGGAACCTTCGCTCCGTACGCGAGGGAAGCTGCCTTCATAACTCGAGAGCATTTTCACTGTAAATATTACGAACTTCTTACACTAGGGTTTTCCTCTTGAGACAACTTAGTTAATTTATTGAATGGTATTACGTATTTCGTCTTATATTTTTATTATACGTATTTTAGTCTAGATTTGGGAAGCGGGTGTGGGTACCGCTGTTTGGGAATATTTCTATCCTGTTGCCTTTCCTACATACACACCTACCTACCTACATACTTACTCCTTCCTACGAATGTCATTGTAACTCAGTGCAGTGATAACTTCCAAGCAAGCAAGCAGTTTAAAACAGTGTCTATGTGTATTAATCTTATCAAATGCAAAATTACCTTATAAATTTATCTTACATTCTAATTGATGGTGACCAGACAATATGTGCACAGATTGGAACATTTAGTGAATGTGAATTCTTATGTGGATACCATCGATCCAGCCTGCTACATCCTACAGTGAGTTTTACGCTTCCTATCTTCCCACCTTCTAAGAAAGTTTCTAACAACCGCCGTATAGAGAACCGTTTATTGGATAACCAACACCCCTGCCATGGGTCACCCCTTAATGATTCGCTACGTTTGGTGACTTAGCAGGGGTTCCCGGATTCATGGGATGAGATATGTCTATACATAGGCGGCGGATTTGCCCAGCTATTGCGTGGCGAGCCCGATCGGGAGAGACAGATTGAGGCATACCTTTTAATCTTTCCAGCCGAACTCTCTCGACCCATCGTCTTGCACCGTAGTGGGAAGGATGGATTCATAAGTCCGTCACTTGACGCATTGATCCCCAGATTCTTACACCCATCCCTCAAACCCTTTTACCTTCCTTGAACCTCCTCTCCTTAATTTCCTCCAAAAATATCCTCCACACAGCATCCCCAAAGATGACATAAGCCCGAAGGATTTGTTTTGCTCCTGTGTGGAGATAATGTAAAAACAAAATATGACATTCAAAATTAATAAAATCCAATCCACTATCGCTGCAGCATGGTTCAAGCAACGAGGTATCTAAATATTGGCATATACTTCAAAACATCTTCGTAATCTATAAGGCTGAATTTTTTTTTTTTTTTTTTTTTTCTTTATTCATTAAATACAAAATTGAGGTAACATTAGTGGATTTTTCGACCACCATGCTAGGCTGGTGCCCGTGTTATGGTGGTCGATTGGTGGTAATTATTCTAAAGGATTCGAGTTTAAACATAGCAAGATAGAATTTAAAGTCAATTATGAATATCTCCGCCACAGAAATTTATAAGAACTTAGACCCTTAATATCTAATTGTGTTTCATTGAATATACGAGTATTTATCAATAACAAGAGAAAACACATAGATCAACATTGCCTTTGACTATCAAAAGGTTAGAGATTAAAGGAAGAAAATTCAGTTCAGATTTCAGATACTACTATACTAGAAGATCGTGCTCTGGGAATAGCTTAGCAATAAGCTTATAGGATAAACTTATCCCTGTATTTAAAAGAGTTAAAAGCTCAACGGAATTCATATTGAAACTCAAAACTAAACTCTTAAAGAAAATACAACATTTAGTTAATAGTTAACAACGTACCTTCCTACTTAATTAATTCAAGGGGTAATTACTACAATTAATTTACAGGTAATTACAACTAGACAACTCTGAAAGCTTTGTTGGGAAATTGAATTAAAAGATGGTAATCAATCTGATAAATGATATCTTTGAATAATTCGGGCATACATTAATTACGTGAGCTCAAAAGAGGGGGGGGGGTTCCGGCAAAATCTCACGTTACTTGAAAAGAATATACGAAGCGGCCCAGATTTATCCTGCCAAATGAGGGGGGGGGGGGGGGGTTTCACGGGGTGAGGTTTGCCCGGATCTTGGCGGCGGATGCGTCGGATCGGGAGAGACTGGTTGAGGACTCTTGACCTCCCCAGCAGGACTTTCGGATAATCGCCTTGCACCGCAGTGGGAGGGATAGATTCATACGTCGGTCACTTCTGGACATACTGACCCCAGATTCCTACCCACTCCTTCATTTCCCAAAAAGACTCTCCACACAGCATACCCAAAGACGACATAGACCCCGAGCGGAATTATTTTCCTCAGAGCCTCCTGTGTGGAGCTAGTGTAAAAAAACTACCCTCTTTTGGAGATACCCACAAAAAAATATTCGAATAACTTGAGAATTCATAGAAGAGGAAATAACGCTGATTTACGAGTTACGTAGTTGTACTAATCAGTGGCGTGCACAGAGTTTTTGATCAGGGTAGGCAGTAGGAAAACCGCCGAATTGATTCAAATAAATAAAAAAGAAACTTGCCACAGATAGCTCCCTTCGTACAAGTTTTTGCTAAGTGTGCTTGCTGCTGGCTGTAGATGATGTAGGTTTGGATTATCTAAGCCACTTTAATATACAAATAATAATAATAATAAATAATCGCTTCATGTATGCGTATTATCACAAGCCAATTAATGGATATCCGAGGTGGCCTTGATAAAAGCAGTTGGCGTGTCTCACTTTCATACTTCAGATAACAACAGATGTCACTGTCGCCACTGATTGCCATTTGCTAATTTGTTCCAGAAAGCACTGCCTGATACTGATACTAACAAAAAACCTCATAGAAGCAAATTCAAACGACAGTTCTACTCTATGCTACGTGCATTTCGTAAACATTGATATTATATCTTGTATGAAGTTAGCTCTAAGCAGAAATAATTCCTGCTTAGCCCGCATTTTAGTGAGGTAGTCGGAGGGCGCGTGTAGTTTTTAGTTACAGTTTATGTCAAGTTTGTAGTACCTATGCCGATTGATGTGGCGCTCGCGTAGTTTTGGTTGCTTAGCTTTGTCGCGCTTATTTTTGAAAGTTTGTATTTATTTTTAGTAATAATTTAATAAATTATAATATTATTTAGATGCTTACGTTTTACAAATACGCTAGGGTAGGCAGTGCTTATGTGCCTATATGGAGTGCACGCCCCTGGTACTAATTACCCCACGAATTGACAATAACAACAAAGACAAAGACAAAGACAAAGACAAAGACAAAGACAAAGACAAAGACAAAGACAAAGACAAAGACAAAGACGAAGATAACAACAACGACAACAATAACAGGTTGATTTTTAGTAGTTCGTGGGGGTCGGGCTAAGATTTAAAATGTTACCCACTGTAAATTAAAATAACAGTTGTAAATATGTGAGTAAATGGCTGATAAAACTTCAAGTGTTTGGATTACAAAAAGTCCATTATCCCGGTCATGACAAATATATAATAACATAACACAAGACAACAACGATGACAACAATAACAAAAATAACAACAATAACAACAAACAACAACAATAACAACAACAACGACATTTTCAGCGAAAAAAATATTACGAGAAGAAAGAGAGAATTGTTTTCGTTGTCAATTTGTGTTATTCAAATAAATTCTTACAAGTTGCAGGGCAGCTACGTATGTCTGTGATCTTTGCAGAGTATGCATGTTCAGAATAAATGAAGCGAAATACCCGGAGAGAAGAATGCAAAAGGAGTAAGAGAAAAATTCCTTCGAGCGAAGAATCCGGAATACGTTTCCCTCCGGGAGATTGATTTACAAGCGACGGCGTTCATTTCCATGACATCGATACGTCAGTCCGTAAGCCGACATGAAAAATAAATGATGGACGAGGAAGAATCCAACCATAATTTTAGCAATCTGTCATAATGTAACGTAGGATCTCCAGACCGGGGGTCAGACACTCAGAACCATAACTACGTGATGTGGCTGGTGGTTATATGCGGCCTAAAGCCACAAACCACCCACGATAGATCGCAAATACACAAGTATTATTTTGCTCATAATGTATCGGAGAAACCGACGTGAAAATAGTCTAACAGAAACAAGCACGTTAGATAATACGTTTAGATTACTAACAAGATCAGGAAGACACGATCAAGGGAATCAAAATTTCAAGTCGGGTCACGTCAAGAGTCCAGTACATGTAATAAAAGAGCACCTACGATGTACGAGACGATGTATTTGTTATTTTTATGTGATTTGGGAGGCATGTAGGGGTGTCGCCGTCCCGAGAACCATTTTTTGGATTACCAACACGTCTGCCATAGGTCACCCCAAGTGGTACGTCACGTTTGGTGACTTAGCAGGGGTGCCCGGGTTCATGGGGTGAGGTTTGTCCGGATCTTGGCGGCGGATGCACCTGCCCAACAACTGCGTGGCAGGCCGGATCGGGAGAGACTGGTTGAGTAAGACCTCTCCAGCAGGACCCTCGGAACATCGCCTTACCCGCAGTGGAGGAGGTTGATTCATACGTACGTCACTCCTGGACACACTGACCCCCTTTTTTCCTTCCCACGACTTCCTCTTCATACTTTCCCTATATGGACCTTCCACACAGCATCCCCAAAGACGAAAAAGGCCCTGAGGGAAATTATTTTCCTCAGGACCTCCTGTGTGGAGCTAATGTAAAAAAATAATAACGCCCTTAAGTCCTTGCTAATCGGAGCCACAAAAACTACGGCATCCCAATTGGAATATAATATTTCTATTATTTATAAAGCACCGTTTTGGTGAAAAATCACCTAAAGGGTAGTGAGGCTAAGGATGTTTGGGGAGGGGAAGGAGATGTAAAATAAGAAGGTTGGGAATATTCGGACATAACAATTACCTGGCCATTCTGATCTGGTCACTAAACACGGATATTGCCAATTCAAGCAATGTTTCGATTATCCATGGTGGTTTTTCACCAGGCCATATTGAGAATATCTACCATTCCGAATTACTTACATAATCAAAAATTCACGATCGAGGGAATTAAATATGTGTTACTATAGACGGGTCTACCAATAGCCGGCGTAACAGAAAAGTATATTGAGACAATGTCATGATTTGTATCACCAATAGAGTTTTGAGACGTTCCTCCTGACTACGAGTATATGTAGAATTGCGGGATATAATATAATCTTGGAAGAATCATAGACACAAGCTGTCACACTTCACTTCTTCGAAATAAATTACAGCAATATTCGTCCCCTGAGGTCCCGAAAAGCGTGCTGTTACCATCGCTTACAGCGAGACATGTGCGGATGATAGAGACATTTATGTTACCCATTGATAAATTGATGTCACAAACATGTTAAGAGGAATATAAACGCTAGAAATATTTCGATTCTCGTGCCTGCAAAATTTGCAATCGAGCGTCTTATTTGCGGGAGGCAAGTAAGCGAAAAAGTGGTTTTTATTTATTTTGTCCATAATTTTATAAGAGTGAAAAAAAGTTAGAACGTAGAAAACCTCAAAAATGGTCTTAGCCATAAAGGGGTATTTTTATAAAAATATTTCTAGTATCACTTCATAGTTAAGTCATGAAAAAACATTTTTTTAAGTGGTTTACGCTAATTTTTGTTGTTATGTAAATAATAATTTTATTGTAATTCCGTTACACAGAAAACCTAGTTAAAGCTTTAATTTATCCGTAGCATATTTTTTGATGTTCATGCTGTAAGCCAATTCGTCGTAAAGATTAATCTAAATAGTACCTAAATAGGATTTCACGTATAACTTCACCTTAAGAGTATTTCTTAAACAAAATCCAAAGGAAAATAGAAAATAGCAGATTTGAGACAACGATGACCCAATATATGCTTGTGTTAAATTTTTCTTTGACATAGATTTTGATTTCCACCAAAAAAATTAACTAACTCGTAAATACAACAATTTTTATTCGCAGGAGTATTAAGGCAAGGAGAATGAAACGCCACACAAATCTGTCTTGACAATCGATCCTTATTCACTTACATTTACAAATAAGATGAAACAGCAAGTACCTGAAGGATTTTAACCAGCGATTCCTTAGCATATCTGAGGTATAAAAATGTAGATGTTATTTTGCTGTTCGATGTATTGTTTTCAATTAAAAACAACAGCAAAAATATTCACCATCACACGACGCCACTGATCACATAGCTCCATATAGCTTCGGATCACGTGATACGTACTCTGTCTCGTTACCATGCTTCTGGAACGAGACAGAGTACCTATCACGTAAAGCACTGGGTAGTTGGGTACGCAACTACCCAGTAGCAAAAACAAATATTTGAAAAAATAATCATCGGACAGCAAAATAACATCTACATGTTTTCCTCCAAATATGCTTAGGAATCGCTGGTTAAAATCCTTCGGGTATGTGCTGTTACACCCTGAAAACATCCAGTACACACTTTTCTGCAACCGTGATTCTTAATTGAGATTCTTGATTGAGATTCTTAGTTAGATTCCAAGCCGTCCCAGACTCCTTCCTCCGTTTACTTATCACATCACCACTCACCCACAAAAAAAACATAAAAAATTATCCACACTCAGCACGGACCGAATACATACCATGTATTCCTGGGGCGTTATTATTTCATCCACTATCATACAATCACCTGACACATTTTTCTTCCATTCACATACAAAAAAAAACAATAGTCACCAACTAGAAATAATAATCAAAAACAAATCGCCAAAAGAAAATTAATTCACATTCCGCGTCGCAGTCACGACACGTTACACACGACACATATACGACAAAACACAGCAAGAACAGACAAATCAGAGTGCGTATTAAAATGATTAAAAGCGGTGTTTTTTTAAAGTTAGAGTAAGAAAGAGGCGGAAGGGAACCGGGAAGGGCCGACCGGAGACGGATGGCGCATCCGTCACCGCTCCGGTCCCCAGCCGCGAGGCGTGCTCCGCAAAAAGTGACGCAAGAAAATAGAAGATGAAAAATGAGAAGTTGCAACGGGAGAGATACCATACTGGATTCCCTCGGCGAGTCACGACTGTGTCATTGAGAGAAGCGATTCTCAAACGTTCGGAAATGTACATGCGAAAATTATTATTGCCCTAGACCCTAGACCTAGACACTTCAAATGATGTCAGGAATCAGTGGTTAAAGTAAGTCAAGTACATACGTCCCTTAACACCCTGTATAAAGAAAAGTGTCTATGGCGGGCGGAGTGCATTTGATTTTTATACAAATCTGCAGATGAAATTTTATACACTACGAGAAAGTCAGTGTGTATATGATATTTTGAAAAATTACTCCCATCCCCTTTTCCCACCCCTTAAAGCAGAATTTTGATAATTCTTGATGAAATTTTGCACATTTTACAATCAAAAGAAGAGGAAGATTACCGTCTACGTCTGATTTCCAAAAACTTTGCGTAAAGCCGGGGCAACGCAGAGGACTTCAGCCTTTAAGGAATACAATTCACGAATCGTAACATAATTCACAATTATTACGGTAAATCATTCAATTCATGGCAGTCTCTCAGAACTTTAGATAAATCCTTTTTTTGCTGCATGATGCCTTGTTCTTAGTTATTCAAAAACTCCCGGAATCTGTGTCTAGTCAAAGGCAGTCCCAAAAAGTAGCACCAATTAATTTTTTGATTTTTTTTTAATGTTAAACATTAAAAAAAACTAACTTTGTCGCAAATGTACTGCAATATTGTAGATTCACTAAACTCATAAAGTTATGGTCCCATTGTTGTACAAAACTAATGCTACATTGAATCGCTCCATAGCGTTTATCTTTTCCATGGTAAAGGAAGTATCATCTTTCGCCGCTGAAACGCTGCTTGCGGTTACTTCGTTCCTTTCCCGTACATAATTCGTGGCTAAACGGCTCGCGCTTCTTTTCTTATGTGTAAACGCAACATTACACATGGGCATTGTCGTGACATTAAACAATTATATTATATTTATTAAATTAGACAAAAATAATAAATAATAAACTACCGCTAAAAAAGGTGAGCTTTGGAAACATGAATTTTGATTTCCACAACAATTTAGCCGGAAGTTTCTAGGCCTATTTCTGCTAGCAACATTTTTTCATTCCACCAAAAGCTAAGGAGCTTTCAATTATCCAGGCAAAGCCAAGTAGTAGCAAGTTATCTTTGAATGTGAATATCGCACAAAAGAGTCCAAACTGCTCCCTAGTATATTAAACAAAAGTAGTTTATTATTTTAAGATCTTAATCAAGTAAAAATGCTTCTTACACAAACTAAGGAGGACTACAAATAAGGGAAAGAATCGCGTCCCATCGTTTGGGAGAGTCCGTACGAGGAACAGCCTAGTTCATAGGGCGCTCGCAGCGGGCTCCAGCAAACTCAAGAGCAGGCAAAACTCGAAGGCTTTGTTCAGGAAACATGATATACACCACGAAATAAAGGCATTATATTATCTCCGGTGATATATGGAGCACTTAGACGACTCCGAGATTGATAAGTGAACGAAATTTATAGTCAGATGTTATGAGACGATATTACGCCGAGATTATTATTTAATGGCGTATGAAATCATGCGGTTAGCGAGAGAAGATTGCAATATCTATGTATACAAGAATACAACGCTGATAGCTCCGTTTTAACGTCTCTCTCTTTCTCGTGAACGAGGCTTGTAACAGAAGGAGGGGTCACAGCGGAGCTCTCTGCAGCAGGACCGTACAGTGGTAAATTGATTTCAGGAAGAAATAAAACAGAAGGCACTTGGCTTTAGGAAGATTAAGCAGGTCGAAAATCAGAGAATAAAGAGAAGCTTTAGGATCTGTTGATCGTAAAATTGTGCTCAGCTTTTCCGGCCGATGTAGCAAATTACGCTCATAAAACAATAGATGAAAGAGATAATAATATATGAGTATGTAGGTAGCGATTTAATATTGTACGGTTCCACGACAACTCAACAAAATGGAGTTTCAATACACTATTGAAAAACCATTAAAATTATGAAAAAAATTGATCATAACCTAACCCAACGAAATCTATTAAACCATTTTTACATCACTTTGTAATGACTTTTCAAAGGATTGAGGTAGTATGTTGTTGTGTTAAGAACCTTTTTTTTTTACTGGCGACCGGTTTCGCTTCCATATGGAATAATATAGCTATGTACTTTGTCCCTACTTCTCGTTTTGTGTTTCTTCCGTCGGTCCCACACGATTTCCTAAATGGTAATGCCTAAGTTTCACTGGATCGGGGCAGTTGACTCTTGTATGGTATCACACTAATAAAAAAGGTACATGTGTGGCATTTGAAATCTTAGTTTCCGTCACTAAGCAAAGATGGCTCTGGTGTCAGAGAAATTAACTGGTAGGTAAAGTAAAGTAGATTGCCAGTTCTTCAATAATTGAAACAACCTTACGAGGCTCTCAAGGAAATAGAGCTTTTTACATTACTAGAGAACATAATCGTCACCGTTATAAGTAGAGATGGCAAAATTTCGTTTTAACGAAAAACGCGAAAAAATAGCGAAAAGGCCGTATTTCAGCGAAATTATTCTATTTAGCGAAATAGGCGTGAATTTCCCGAAAATACCGGGTATTAAAATAATATGTGAGAATTTCAAAAAATCGATATTTATCAGCGGAAATAAGTGATTAAAAATCATCTCTAACTTCAGCTCGCGCTCCCCCGACTGTGTGCGTAAGCTCGGGTTTTCCCTACATCGCACGTTCTTCAACGCGCGATGTAGGGAAAACCCTTATAGCGTATTTCAGAAGTCAAAGAACCATACAAATTGGAGAAGCTGATACAGTAATATTTAGTCCAGTACAACTAAAGAAGAATTGAGAAAAATGCATAAGGACGGTAGTTTCATGTGAATGTGCAGGGAAAAGTATTATGCCTACTTTATTTCATTTTTGGAAGCCTTTCCTACGATTTTTTATAATTTTGTTACTATTTTATGTGTAAATGTTTAATATTTTTGTACTGTAGGCTAAAATTGCTTTTTGACATTACACAAATTGTGCGAAATAAATTACACCTATTGATGTTAATCGCAATCTGCATTAGTTGTGTTTGTGTTCGACCCGTACTTAGAGTTTCCTTCCTTATTAATTTAATATTAAAATTAATTATTTATAATCTTTCACATGGAAATACTTGCAAATGAAGGTTAAACATATATTTTACCAAAAATACTTAAAATATGCGCTAAAAACATTCAGGAAATACATTTTTTTCTATTTTGCTACAAAACGCTAAAGTATGCCTCAAAATGCTATAAAACGCTAAATTTCCAAGTGTTAATGCTAAAAAATCTGAAAATTAATGCTAAATTTTGCCATCTCTAGCTATAAGGAGTATTACAGTCAAATAAAAAGACACCGTGTTTGCTGTGAAGTAGTTTTATTAAAACCAGAATCATCACAAAAAAACAGGCAGTAGGATAAACACGTGCTTAATAAACTTAAGGCGATACACAACGTCGTGTAAAAATCGAAATCGAGCCGTTAATAATAACACTCCTTATGTAGTTGGCGATAAGTTTTAAATTCTCGCTTAACACCAGCTACCTGTTTTGATTTATGCAAGAAGAAAACATCGCCAAAAAGCGTGTTCAATTTTATTTTACGAAGTTCATGCAAATGTTTGAATGTTTCACCATTATTTTCTTAAGCACTAAGTAGGAGATTTTGAATTTTCAAACAGTTTTTATAGACCTGATACTTTATTTTTTTTCTGGGCTTACAAAAGGACTGTGCTTTACACCACAAGACTAAAGTAAAACTTCACAACTTATAAAAGAAGAGAGAAAGAAAATGTGCGCGCGCACTGCTCTGTCTTGCTCCTACATGTGATACAGACAATAGGCCTGCACTGTGTCTTAGATATACGAAACATAACTGGCTACGAGAGAAAGAGAGAAAGAAAATGTGTGCTCGCACTACGAAACGAAACGTAACTCTCTCTCTCTCTCTTTCTATCTTCACTGACTTATATCTCCCTCTCAACTTCCGTTCGCCTCGCCCGGTCACACTTTTCGTAACGCTCTCGTCACGCATTCGCCAGCTTACTCCCCAAGTCAAACGTGCGTAAAGAAGTTTTACTTTAAAAATACTCGATTATTTTAAAGGCCAAGGCGTGTTCTAGAAGAAGTATTTAATTAAAGCATCTAACTTATTTCCATGCGATCAAATTTTCAAACCAAAAACAAATGATTTTGCATTACTTTGTAGTGCTTCAAGTTAAGCACCGTTGTAAAGGTCTTTTATTTTATTACAACCAGAATTATCACAACAGTTTATTATGAGAAAATTGCGAAAGAATCTCCCAAATCCAGTGTTATTTAATCTAAAGATTTCGCCTTGTTTACTTCAATTGAATCACAGAATACAAATGAGTAAAACCTTCCAAGTTACCGCAAGAATAAAACAACGGCTCCGTCCAGAAGAGTTGTTATTATGTAAGAAACACGGCGAAACTTTTGTTTTTAAGAAGGTGTAACTTCTCCTAAGAGAAAATATATTATCTTTCAAGGATTAAACGGAAGGACTAAAGGGGATTTATACGAATGAGGGGGCCGGGGCGTCCAATAATAAAAGTTAGGACGGAGTGTTGGCAGGGGTGTTCGATAACCTATTAACCCTTGTCAAACTAACTTCGCGGCTGCTCGGGAGCGGGAAAGCATTTTCAAGCACCGCTTATGACATCATTGCTTTTCTTGTTGATTTTCTTGGAATTATTGTTCGGAATTACGAAATATTATTGATAAATATATAATCTTAATATAAAAAACAAAGTCGGGTTAGTTACACCATTTATAACGACAGAACGGCTGGACCGATTTTTATGATCTTTGATGTGTTGGATTTGTCTCCGCCACCAAAAATAGAATAGCTATTAAAACATCGGAAAAATTCACGACAATAAAGTTATGAAGAAAATTCTTTTTTCTCATATATTTTGTACGGAACAAATTCTTATCTTTTGAAAGAGCTGTAGCAATATATAGTGATAGGTAAGTATAATATTGAATAGGAAGTGAATTCCAAAAAATCAAATGTCAATGAGCTGATTGTTTTGCTTTTGTTCTTAGCATAAAATGCTGCACCTCTTTCTTGCACACTCAATGTCAACAGTGAAAAATGAGACAAACGGTGAACGTATGTCTGCACCCCTACAAAGGAAAAATACAATAATTATAATAATTATCCCTCACACGTAGGTATAAAGAAAATGAAACGCAATTCCCGTAAGTGGAAAAATAAGAAAATCCGTAAACAAGCCATCTCTGATACTGACAAAAACAAAACACGGGCAGTTGCGCATCGATAATTGCTTCAATGTGTAATTTTTAACTTAATAAAAAAACTGAATTTAATTCAGCTAATACATAACACGACAGATATTGATTCTGAGGCGGTATGAAGTTCGCTGTATTAATATATATTACAAATCAAGTTTTTTGAAGGGGTAAGGAAGTGGGTGCAGGAAAGGATTTATTAATGCGGATCTTAATGATTGTATTCGGATATATTCGCTCGGATTATATGAATTAGGAAAAAAAGATGCCTGTAGTTGCTTCCACGAGCGGCGAACCGCTTTACACAAAAAAAAACTAGCGGGAAAAACGACCCGTTCTCATGATTCCGACCATCAACTACTGTGAACGGGAGTTCCCCTCGTGTCCGTCGACTTCCACGTTACGTGTACCGATACTTATGCACATAAGCTTCTTCCAACAGACACAATTGAGACTCAGCATGGCTACATGACTTAATCGGTCTGTTAACAACGGATCGACAATCAGACGGACCGCCCTCCTCTGCACATAATCGAGTATGTTTACCAGGTATTTTGGGTGATGGCTCTCAATTCCAATTGTTTGATGTGGACTTAACTGCTATCAGTTGGTACTTTGCAGACGAAGAACATGGTAAGACACAAATCAAAAGTGCCCGAAATTCGGTCATCTGCGATGCGCTCTCGGTTTCGCATTCACGTTACATACATTTTTGTATCGGTTTACGCTACACGTCAAAATAATTTATTTTATTCATTTATTAATTTATTTAACGCCCAGATGGCTTTTACATGTTAGTAGTACAATTTTAACATGACAGATAATTTTGAAACTTAAGAAAAAAATAAAATTACATTGGATAAAAATACAAGAAACTAAAACTGAAAAATACAGCTTAGATAGGTTTACAAAAATACAAGATGTGTTTAGGAATAGTGTTGGAATAAATATTTAACATGATCCACAAAACTCGCCCAAGTTGATATTAAATATGTCAACATCACCTAAGTATTGATTTGCCATAGAGTGAAACCGTTGTATCGGAGATTGGGCAATGTACGAGTAGTTACGCTTATGAATGCTGCAGTAGAATAGTGTATTTTGTCGTGTTGTTACTGTGGGAATTCGTAAGTTTATGAGTTGCAAGAGTTCGCAACAGTCGAGTTTAGTATTTTGAATACAAAGGTTAAATCGTTTATTTTACGCCTGCCTTCTAGTGAATGTATTTTTAGAATATTTAATGAGAAATTATATTTAAGGTCTTCTAGTGGGATATTTAATTTAAAATATATATAAAAATATTTTTAATAAAAATGCATTTGCTCAATTTTAATTAGTGAATTTTGTAAGATGGATACCAAACCACTGAGTTATATTCAATTAGACTTATATAATAACTTTGGGTCAGAAAACACAAGAAATCAGTTTTAGTTAGTCTTTTGCTGCGTGTGTCAAAAATTACCATTGGTAGATATATTTTAGATGACGTTCACAATTAATCACACGTTCGATGAATTTCGAGTGAGAAAATAAATTATTCAATAATATTTGCAAGCGGACTGTAAAGCAAGCAAGCAACCCACTCAATATATTAAACAAGCACCGAAAGCTCTTTTAATATATTGAATAACTTAATGTTTGCGACAGAATTGTGATAAAAAATTGAGTCAATCAATTAAGGTTACCTGAGTGCTTTTAGCCTCTAATAAAACGTTGTTTGTGTATTTCGTAAATTTATATTTAGTATTAAAATTAATAACGAGATACAGAAACCTTTCGCCAAATACATAACAGTTTCCGATTTAAGAAAGGTCAGTTCAATTAGGCTAAAAGTCAATGAATTAACCCGCCCTTTCCTTCTTCTTCTGCCACATCTTATTAATGTTCTTGTAGCAATTATAATTCTAGTTACCACCCTCAAACAGTTGCCAGGCATTATTATCCGTGTTGTATCCGTGACATTAGTATTAAACATGCATAATTTTCAAACTATTCTCAATAATATCTACACACCAGGCTCATTATACCTAAATAAAATCGTTAAAATCGAGGTTTGTACATATAATGAATACCCGTGTTGGCGTGTTTCTCCAGGAACCAAAAACTGGACCAATTTTTACGATTTTTTTCAGCTCTATTTTATTAGAAGAGAATATTCTATGTCTGTCCGTTTTGCTTTATTAAAATACATTACCAAATTGTATTGTAATTGTAAACTGAACGGCTGTTAATGGCGTTCAAACTATGTAATTTTAAGGAGTTTTGGACGGTTCTAACTTCCATAAGAAAAGAATTATTTGAAAAAAATTAAACGTACGGACAATGCCAGTGGTCGAAATTTATAATATTTAAAAAAATATTTGCACTAGTGTCAAAATCCAGGAACTTAATAGGGGGATAGGTACGTTTGTATGGACAAAACGCCGCCCATGT
The DNA here is from genome assembly GCA_917563855.2 of Limnephilus lunatus. Classification (NCBI taxonomy): domain Eukaryota; kingdom Metazoa; phylum Arthropoda; class Insecta; order Trichoptera; family Limnephilidae; genus Limnephilus; species Limnephilus lunatus. The sequence goes on from OU830592.1 coordinate 59,855,453, forward strand.
TTTCTCAATGAAGCTTTCTTATCTTACGTAAATGTCCTGCTATATTGTAAGTACGAATATATAGTATTCGGATAATGCTTCAGAATGATTCAAATGTCATCTTGCATACAATATCACACCCAAACTAATACTACATGCAAGCAAAATTATTAAATAACAGATAAGATAACAAATTAGGAAGCTATTAATCGAGTGGAAACTGAAACGAACACTGAGAAAATTGTAAAATTAAAAATAAAATTATCACATTTGAGGGGCAAAATATCAAAACAAGATTACCAAAATGATGATGCCGGGAAAGATTTATGGAAGACGTAGAAGAGAAAGATATGGCTTTGAAATCTACGAAGAACGCGTTCAGTATTACAGACTGGAGCAGGTGAAGATTGCCCTGATAATCTTCAACTTTGATTTAAAAGAGAAAAGCAGTCTGAGGAGATTTGTCATAAAAATTATCCAAATATTGTTATTTGTTTGGTTCTTAGAATCAATGAGGCGATCTGGCGATCCGGGTAAAAGGAAGAGGAAACAATGGGAAATAGCGAACAAACTCCGTCTATGGACAAACCTGACCCGGGGTCGCGATGCCAAATGTAATAGATGACCAGATATCGCCTTCTACGTCTAAACGTGACCGGCGCGCGGCGTCGGACTCGTCGTGTGAACCGATACCGCACGGGGAATACCATAAACGTTCGATACGATACAACCGACCGCTTATGCGAGGAACTGAACTAACTAGTGGGTAAACGATTCCAGGATAAGTTATGTTTAGCGATCGGTACTGAGATCGGATTGAATAAATAGGCATGCCATAGAGCCGTGAAGTTCTGGTAAATTCAATTTGCATGGGGGCATAAAACAACATTGTAAAATATTATTTTCCTTCAGTCGGCTCCTCATTGCTCAGGATTTTAATCCTGTGGTGTAGAGGTTAGTCGAGTACTTTTAACATTCTTCAATAGATGTGGTTAGTATCGTTAGTTTTACGTAGTTTTGTGGTAACTGAACAGATGTCAGTTAAGTGGTATTTTAGAAGAGTAGCATATATCGTCGTTCGTGTCAAATGTACAAACGGTTACGATAATAGCCGAAAGCTAGATAGCCGATGGCTAGAATCCATTGGTGTCGCAGTCCGCAGCTGCAGAATAACTTGGAGCCTCCTATAAAAAGGACGACATCTCTGGTCCAGTTAAATAGTGGTTGGAGACATTACATATTAAACTCGCAGATTTATCATTTCTACTTGGTTTACTATTCTGTCAATAACAAGCACTATTTAATTACTTAGACATCGACTGCGGTTTGGTAAAAAAAACCTTAAAGCCACAAAATGAAAATTTTACAGGGGACAATAAAAACAAATAATTACAAAATTGTAAAACTAATTAAAAATCTAGAATTTACTGATTATTTGTTTTTTAAAAAGATTGATGTAAAATACTGCAATTCTATTTAATCGACTGCGGTCTGGTAAAAACACCTTCAAGCCACAAAATGAAAAATTTACAGGGGACGATAAAAACAAATAATTAAATTTGTAAAACTAATTAAAAATCTAGAAATTATTGAATAATTGTTTTTCTAAAAAGGTTGATGTAAAATATTGTAATTCTATTTATAATTACGAGAGATTTAAAGGTTGAGAATTTCATCTATGTTTTTTCAAAATAACCAAAAAAATTGTACGCATAAAATTAGTTTATAGTATTAGAAATGCCTTAATCAGCAAACATTACTTTACCGTGTTTTGATTTGAAGACTATTTTATATGAAATAGGGTTTTACCAAAAAACAGTCGATCAATATCTTAGATCTATATATAAGCTCGCTTAACAAACACACGCGCACGATTGTTTATATATGATATATATGTACATATATTTATATATATATATATATATATATATATATATATATCATATATAAACAATCGTGCGCGTGTGTTTGTTAAGCGAGCTTAACAATGGATGCAACGAAAGTTCAATACGGGTATTTATAACATTTAATTTGTTAGACAATCGTCGCTAAATTTCGTACTTGCTATTGGTAGATGCTTTCAATCAGGGAGGCGGTTATGGGTACCGCCGCCCTGGGAACCATTTATAACCGTAACCGTATAATATATCACAACTTTCATAAAGCCAATTACACTGGTATTTGTGACTTCCTCCCCAAGGTTGATAGGTCATTTCTAAATGATGGTGAATTAAATGACAATATCGAACAATTTTACTGTATCTTAAAACAAAGTATTATAAGTCATGAACCTATTACGTCATATAATAATACATCAACTTTTCCTAAATGGTTCAGAAATGATCTTATTAACTTAATTTTTAAAAAGAAGTTTGCACACCATAAATTCAAAACAACGAGGTCATCTCATGATTATATAGAATTTTACAAAAATTATATAAAAGAAGTTGAAAACTCTATAAAATGTAATGTTAAATCTTTCTTTAATTATTCTAAGTCATCACAAAACAATTATTCCTCTATCCCTAATATTATGAACTACGGTGGCAAGACTTGTACCAAAACTGAAGATACATATTGTCAATCTATTTGCAGACTTTTTCAAAAGTGTATAATTTCTAATATTAAACACTAGCTTTTACCCACGGCTTCGCTCGCGTAGTGTTAGTGGGAAATTACTGGCATAATTATTGGCATAATTGTTATTCTTCTTGCTATTTTGTCTAATAGAAAATAATTATTGTTGAATAGAAAATTTCAAAATTTGAGAATGACATTTCGCAAATAAAAATACTATTTTAGAAAATATTTGAATTATAGAAATAGAAATTTATTTTAAGTACCTACTCCCTTTATTAGTATTTTATTCATATTTGAATCCAGAGTAACCTAAAAAAATAAGAAAATGACGGTCCACTTCAAACGCTATGCTTTATAACAACGTTATGCTTTTTGTTCGGAGAATAAACATTTTTAGAGATATGTAGATATTAACTACGACGCCAAAAAAGTACTCTTTTTAATCACAACAAAGCACTCTTTTTAAGCCTAAAATTAAAAAAAAAACATCGGTAACAATTTCCAAGGTAACAATTTGTTTGACGTTTGTAATAACTCGATTTTGTTAGGGACAGAAAACGTATGATACATAATTTCATAACGCCACAGCTCATTCATAACGCCAGAGCTTACCAATATATAAAGCCGTTGTTACTCGCAAATAATGTAGCTTTCGATTAGTGAAAGAATTTTTAAATTCCATTGGATATTTATTGCGTGAAAGAGTAAGGACCATCCATACAAACATTCGCATTTATAATATTAGTAAGATGTTATTACCAATTGCCAACATGGGTTTGTCTCTTCTAGATCTAATCTCACAAACCTTACAGTATACGAAAACTATACAAACATAGCATTGTCTAACAGGTAACAGGTAGATTCCGTCTATACTGATTTTTCTAAGGCTTTTGATAGAACTGCCTCAAAATATTAAAAAAAAAACTAAAAAATAGGGATAATTGATCAGCTACTTATCTGATAGGTTACTCTTTATAAAGATCAATGTCTGTCTCTCTTACGAATTTATTGCTACCAGCGGTGTGCCGCAAGGTTCACACCTGGGACCTTTATTATTTATCCTATTCATTAATGACGTTACTAGCATTTTCCACGGTGTCGAAGTTTTACTTTTTGCCGACGATATGAAACTGTTTGAAATCATTAATGATGTGCACGATTGCATAATCTTGCAAGAGAACCTCAATAACTTTCTCAAATGGTGCTCAGGTAATAAACTTCAGCTAAATATTAACAAATGACAAGTTATGAGGTTCTACAAAATTAAACGCCCAATAATATATAATTATACACTCTGTAATGTAGACTTAATCTCTGTAGTAGAAATACTTGACCTAGGCATCATTTTTGACCAGAAACTTTGCTTTGTATCTCGTGTAACTTCTATAGCCAACAGGGCAATGAAAATGTTAGGTTTTATTTTAAGGATTTCCAAAGACTTTCAAAATATTCACACATTAAAAATTCTGTTCACATCTCTCGTTAGAAGCATTTTAGAATATAATTCTACAATTTGGTCACCTGTCTTTAATAATCACATTAATATCATTGAAAGAGTCCAACGCAAATTTTTGAGGTGTATTAATTTTAGACTTGGAATTCCTTTACAATCTATAAATTATGACTTTTTATTACATTCATTGAAATTGTTGAAGTTAAGTGACAGAAGAAATTTTTTTGATCTAATATTTTTTTATAAAATTGTAAATCATTAGTTGGATAGCCCAGATATATTGAAGCTGATTCACTTCCATGTACCTACCATTAGATCAAGGTTCCCTAGTATGTATTATTGTGACAATTATACGTCTATCTCAGGCCACAATTCTGTTATAAATAGAATACTCACCATTGGTAATTTTTATGCCAATGTTGCTGATGTATTCAATATTTCGTTATTAAAATACAAGGCTCTACTGATGAAACATTTCAGTCATATGTATTTTAACGAAGTCTCTTCATAACAGGTTTTTTTCATTTTATTGTTTCTTTTTAATGCTTTCATAAGTTGTTAGTATTTTATTTTCTTTTCTATCGTTATGTAAAATTTAAAAATAATAATAACATAAAATCTTTCTTTACTGTACTACGACTGTTTAAAAAATATTAAATAAACACATGTTTGTAAATGGCACTTTGTGCCGTAAATTTAAATAAATAAGATAACCAACACCTATGCCTCAGGTCACCCCAAATGGTTCACTACGTTTGGTGACTTAGCAGGGGTGCCCGGATTAATGGGATGAGATTTGTCCGGGTCTTGGCGGCGGATGCGTCTGCCCATCAGCTGCATGGCAGGCCGGATCGGGAGAGAATGGTGGAGGGAGTTCCTTTGAGTTCTCCAGCCGTACTCTCTCGGAACATCGCCTTGCACCGCAGTGGTAAGGATTGGTTCATACATCCGCCACTCCTGGACACACTGAGCCCCAGATTCCTACCCACCCCTAATACCCTTTTCCTTCCTAGAACTTCCTCTTCTTTCTTTCCTAAAAAGACTCTCCGCACAGAATCCCCAAAAATGACATAGGCCCTGAGGGGAATTATTTTCTTGAGGGCCTCCTGTGTGGATGTAACGTAAAAAAAAAAGTTATGGGTGTTTTTTTTTTTAATTAAACAGGGAAGTGAATTAAATCCACATAATGCCGGTGAGGGTTTTTTTAAAATCCAAATATGTTCCGACTCAGGAACTAACTCGTGTATAACATCACTGTTAATTTCACGTAATCCATTTACGCCAGGAAGACATGCAACGAGAAAACGGCAATAAAGCACAACCGATACCCAGTTCTTTCTTCCTTCCACCTCCTCGTTCGTGCTCCACGCGGCAGAACCAGTCGTGGCCAGTTTCGTGACTTATTAACAAAACACCAATTGACAAGAAGCAATCCGATCAGTTCATTGTACACCGCACAGTGTCCAGTGGAATACACAGACCGATAAGGCACTGGACCCAAGAATCGAGCGCATCTATTCTGTGGCTTCTAAACAGATTGGTTCTTGGAGAAAAAAGTAAAAAGAAGATAAGCGAAACGTTGGTCGCGTCGGCTTTAGTGAATTTCACAAGTAGCATAAATAATCGGCATTTTGGTTAAAACGAAGTAACTTCACAAGACAAGGTCATGAGAAGATAGAAGATTATGATTTGAGGTTATGAATTTGACCCCCCAGCGAGACAAACATTCTTTAACTATTTTCAATATAGGTATTGCCTTTAGGTGGATTTTAAGGATACCTGAGCTGATAAATATTCGTATACATTATACAAATAAGTACAGGAAAATACGGTACACGAAATGGGCGGGGATATATAAAAAATAAAAATATATGAATACCACACAAGAGTCCCAACCGCATGGAACCAGTGCGACTATGGCATCATCAATTGGGGTATGTTGAGAGGCTGAAGGTAGTGGAAACGAAGAAGATGATGGAGAGGGAATGGGGAAGAACCTGGCTCATCATTTATTAATTTATTTATTTACACATAAACGGCGCAACACGTGCCGTTAACATAATTGACATACTTATAAATAGTACAACAAAGAATAACAGTAAGTGAAATTTCAAGAAAAAAGGTAATAAGTAGTGAATAAAAGGTAAAATGTTTAAAAGTAAATTATAAAATATAAAGTACAAACTATAAATTATTAGGTAAAAAGTAAAAATAAATTATGGTCACTAAACACGATTGAAGCCATTTCAAGCAACGTTTCAATTCTAAATGATGAACCTGGGCGATACTGAGGGTATCTTCCACTCAGGAACGGCCCGCAAATATACTATTAATTATTTTAAATGAATAAATTGAGAAATAACACAAATCAATCAAATAAAATTTACTTGTGCACGCCGGGATTCGAACTCGCGACCTTCGGATTACTAAAGAATCAAGAGCCTCACCCCTCAACCACGGAGACCACTGGATATAAGCACAATCCCACATGCAATCTTCAATTATGACAATATAAACCCTATAAATAAATAAAAGCACGACATTCTCAGTCTGCGCGAACAGGTTCCTGGAATCGGTCAATTCCAGCAATAACATTGTTGTCAAACCAGAAGTCACATACATAAAGTGAGTCATGCGTCATTAGGCAATGACTAAAACGGCAACAATTTAAATGTATCCTGGTTTGTAAATATAGTAGACATTTAGAATGATCCTACACCAGATAGAAGTATGTATCATGGATAAATGGTGGTATCAGATAATTAAGCTCCTTGCTATCCAGCCGCGTGATAGCCAGTTGACTAATTAAATGTAGAATGGTTAATTATTGGTGTTTCCTCCCATTATTTAACAATTAAGTCGGGCCATGTTTATATGCACAAAAAATCAGAGTTAAATCTAACCAAGTTTACATTTGATTTTAATAATTTCCATTTCATTCCGACGGCCTCCGTGGTCAAAAGGTAAGGCTCTTGGCCCGCAATCCGAAGTTCACGTGATCGAACCCCGGCGTGCGCAAATAAATTGTATTTGACTAAATTGTGTTAATTTACAATTAATTAATTAAAAATAATAAATAGTATATTTGTGGCATGTTCCAGAGTGGAAGATACTTTCAGTATCGCCTGGTGAAAGACAACCATTCAGAATAGATATATTCCTTTAGATGGCTTTAGTCGTGTTTGGTGACCAGATCTGAATAGCCAGATACATCCTCACCTTCCTCTTCCCCATCTTCTTCCCCTCCCCGCTACTTTCAGCCTCACAACGTATCCCGATTGGGTACGTCATGGTCTCACTGGCTCCAGACGGTAGCAGCTGAGATTCTTTTGGAAAATTGGAAGGAAGGAAGGAAAAAAAAGGAAGAAATATCACGGTCTTTGATCAAATAAAATCTTGTTTTTTTTACATGTCTCTTTCTGAACGTAAAAATAAGCGAGCGTTATAAAAATAATAACATTATTCTATATAGTATATGACCAGTTTTCAAAAATAAAATGTGTTAATTCAAATCATTGCAACGACTACATATCAAAACAAATGGCTAGAATATCTCCAGACGTGTGTTCGATGTTTCTTTCCTTTTACTTAGATTAAATATTTCTGAGAGAAAATAAGCAAAGAATCATCATAAGTGAAATGGTATCATCAAAGATCGCTTTGAATCCTCAGGCCTTAGGCCTATTTTGTCGGAAGGTCAAAATATTTCCGCTTTGCAATTTGCAATAAAATCCAAATAAATGGAATATTTCTGAACGCATCTGACAACTAATGACTGTTTTTGAAAGGTGATGAAATAGGCTCTCAAATTTTATAATTCCAAAGAAACGATTTTTTTTTAAATATAAAAATTTAGAAGGCTAACATAAAAAAGTTTAAAATTGACTCACCTTACGTTTTTTCTAACTAAAATTACTGATAACGAAAAAAAATAAAAACACACATTATTAGGCAAATGTATTGTAAACGTTTTCGTCAACTCACTTTTTGTGGCTTCATGTAAAAATAATGAATGAAAAATTCCCTAAGTATCATTTTTTTTCCAAACTGCGATCGGGAAATTTAGACCCAAAAGAGTGTACATTTTAATTATAGATTTGAATATAAAGTTTTGTATGTTATAATTATAAGACCGTTTAGATCATAGATTCTCAACCTTTTTTTGCCCACCGCCCACTTTGACAATACATTTTTTTCTAGCGCCCCCCAACTGCTTTTACATACCACCTTGAGGGTTTCTCTGGGTTTCCTGAAAGTCCTTTTTTATTTTTTACATACAAGGTACCTAGTATGTAAAAAATAGTCGCGAATCTGAAACAGCTATTGCCACGATTATATTTAAACGTGTAATTACACTGTAAGAAAGACTCCTATCATATTTCTGAGAAGAAGATTTTTTCAATGAGAACAATTAAAACGCACACTTAATTATATAGAGAATTATTTTTATTAACATTGAAAAGATATTGAATTTATAACTTATTTAATGAGATGGTTGAATTTGATGCGTTTTAACAAGTTTGTTTATATTAGGCTCGATTTTACTTACAAACAAATTTAAGTCACCGCGTTCAGTAATACGGAGCCTATTTTTCTTTTTGGTTACCAACGTTGCTACAGCACTGAATTCACGTTAAGCTAAATAGGACGATGGGAATGCTATTAAAAATCTTTGAACTATCGACCATAATCCTGGGTTGCGAAATCGGCTTCTGCAGCCAAAACTCTTAGTAGCCATTCTTAAATTTAATTTTTAATTCCTCATTTGTCGTCAGTTCTATTAGTTCTTCTTCTAACTGGGATGAACCTGCTGTGTTAACATTTGAAAACGGATCCAAAACCCAGTCTGGTATGTCTATATTTAAAATATCCTGGAATCATTCCTTGAAATCACTGTGGAGGTTTTCCAAGTGTTGACAGTAAACAAGCAAGTCATCGATCTTGAATGATACTGCTGATAAATTTGGGAAGTTATTAAATTCCCGTCTGCCGATATTTCTTTTTTATAATAGTATTTTGGATATAAAAGCATCAACGCAATTTTTTGTATTAATCAAATTTAAGTCGTCGCCTTGAAGTTGGAGATTGACATCATTAAACAATTTATACAGGTCTGTCAAGTACGCAATATCGTTCTTCAATGAGGTGAGGTTGTCGCGCAATTCTGTATCTTTGTTTCCTAGGAACTCTATCACAGACTCAAACAGATTGTAAAATCAAGTCAAACAAGAACCTTTTGACAGCCAGCGCACCTCTGTGTGAAGCAGCAATCGGTTGAAATCTTCATCATTGGCAATGCAAAGTTGACTAAATAATCTGTCATTCAATGAGTTACTTCTGATTTTATTAACTGCTCTGATAACATATTGCAATGATGTATGGAGGCGTTCAATCAGATTTTTCGCAACCAAATGTTCGCGATGAATTACGCATTGCACAGCAAGCAAGTCAGGAACTTTATTTTTTAAGCACTCTATGAAGCCTTTGTGACGCCCTGTCATAGCTAGGGCGCCATCCGTAGCAGCTGACCGAATATTATTAAAAGGAATTTTATTTTCATCGCAAAACCTTTCCAGTGTATTAAATATGGTTTCTCCTTTCGTATGTGTAACAAACAATAAAATAGTACTTGACATATTTTCTTATTTTTAATGAATCTCACGTATGACAATAACAATGCTTCATTGGTTTGTAAAGTGGACTCATCCAGCTGAATTGAAAATCGACAAGACTGCAGATGATTGCACAATGATTCTTCAATGTTTTCAGCCATTTCATCAATTCGTCTTTGCACAGAACTATTGCTCAAAGAAATTTTTCGGATTATATCTGCAGCTGGTTTATGGAGCACATTATTACTTCTTTTACTGCTGGTAAAATTAAATCTTCCCCAATAGTATATGGTTTGCCTGTTTTAGCAATCAACAATGAGATATTGTACGAAGCTCGAAGTCCATCATCGTCATGCTTATAATCTGTTGAAAATTGTTTTGATGTAGTTGGCTGAATTTTGTACTTCTTTTTCATGTCTTGAAAATAGGTCACATTTTTGTCTTTCTTATGTATGGATTATAATAATCATAATCCGGGTGGATTTTATTAAAATGATCTTAAAGCCTTGAAGGCTTCATCGCTTCATTTGAAAATGTTTTTCGACAAATAAGGCACATTGGCGATGATGTATTTGTGGGATTTTCGATAAATCTGTATTTAATATACTCCACACTCTATTGCCGCATCTCCTTTTTTACTTTCGACATGGGTTTTCAATAACAAAAATTAACCAATATTAAAGTTTACTTTGCTTTATTAGTATGTAATTAGAGTGTTTTGTTTGTCTTTTTTAGACCAATTTTTTTTACTTGCCAAACTTGCCAACGCCCCCCTGAGCCATCTCAACGCCCCCCAATTGTCTCTGAGTCTTCTACCGCCCCCCTGAATGTCTCAAACGCCCCCAAGGGGGCGTTATCGCCCACGTTGAGAACCTATGGTTTAGATCATATTTCTAACTACGATAGTAAGGGAGACAACAATTTCTATGAGACCCATATGAGATGTTCCGAAAACCGAACAAATTAGCATGAGTGGCAAAAGCTCCACAAGAGCTGTACGTCCATCGAACAAGCAAACATTGGTAGAAATATTTAATATAACGTCATGCATATAAAGCTCCATAGATAAATGAAATGCGACCACTTATGCAAAGTGAAATATTACACATTATCAGATAAGGATAAAACCATCTACCATAAACATTTACGATGAAATTACAAATTTATCTCACGCTCTAGGAAACTGAGTGCTCACGCTACAAACTGGCGAATCACAAAACAGTTACAAGTACACATCGAGCACAATCATGAACACGATTTGATAAATAACCCTTTAAATTAAGTACCAACATAACTATAAAGATCGAGAGACAGCTCAGACTCAAAGGCGCCTTAGAAACATCTAACCCCCAACTTATACAATAGAATTAATGCCTTCTTTGAACTTGTGAATTGCTGTAATTTCAACCCAGACAAATATTGCTTAAGTGCTCAGATTTTCTATGGTGGTGTTTTGAATAAGTGATATCTACCTAGTTTGTGTACAAGAAAACAAAAAAATGCTGAATTTTGATCTTCGGTAGGTACCAAACTACCTGGGTATAAACTAGTAGACTCCACACAGGGGGCACTGAATGAAGCCCTTCCCCTCAGGGCACATACCCCGATTGGGGATGTTGTGTGGAGAGTGTTTTTGAGGAAAATGATTAAAAGTGTGTCTTTTTGTAGGAGGGTAGAAACTCAAAGGCCGGAAAATCATTCGACAGCCGAATTATTAAACACAAGAACGAGTCACAAAAACATCTCTTGGTATGAATCTCTAACGGCCGTTGTTCCCAACTTTTCGATCGATCAATCTGAGGATCCGGTCAGTATTTTGTTTATTAACGCTTGATTCGCCTGTTGGTCGGAGAGTTGCGTTGGGAAGAGCTTATTTATGCATTTGATGAGGGTTACGATACGATACGATTGTACCACCCCAGCCAGGATCACTCCTGTCCCGGTGAGACCGGTACACCAGGGGGCACTGTTTGTTAGGACTGGAACACGTGCTCTGAGGATAGGAAGGAGGTTGGAGTTTAATCGACCGGTATACATGGCAACCTGGAGCCAATATTGGAATATAGGATGGGCAGGAATAAAGGAAATGATTGACCTATATATATATATAAATATCGATTCTAGCCTTTCGCTTATTTTGCTTCCGGTTTCTTCTCGCTTCCAGCTTATTGCTTTCCGTTTTCATCTTCCCACTTCCCGCTTCCCGCGTATATATGTATTTTTTGGTTGTTGCCTCCTGCTGCTTCTAGCTTCTCGTTTCCGGCTTCCCGTTATTTATGTTTTCCGCCATACGCTTGCCATAGCAGGATTTTTGTTGTCTCTTCTTGGCTGTTCTTCCTTCTTCTCTTCTGGGTTCTTATTGTCACTTCGTGGCTCCTTTCGCCTCTTCTTGGATCTTCTCGACTCTTCCTCAGCTCGACTCGGCTCTTCTTGCCCCTTCTTGAATCTTCTCATCTCTTCTCGGCTCTGTTTAGCTCTTCTTGCTACTTCCTGTCTCTCATTGTCTCTTCTTGGCTCTCCTTGCATCTTCTTGGATCCTCTCGTTCTTGGCTCTACTTGCATCTTCTTGACTCTAATTGGATCTTCTCGTCTCTTCTCGGCTCTTCTTCTTGGCACTTCAAACATAAACCCATCCCACTCTCGCCCATGAGTATAATGGCGTTATAATTCTATTTCTTCTTCCTAGAACTACAGTGTAAATTTTCTAAAAAAAAAATAATAATAAAAAATAAAAACAACTAACCACGAAGGTAACAATTAAAATACCTTATCACAAATTCCGTGTATGAACAAAATGCACTTCTCTGAAATGTAATGAAAGACCGACTGGAAAAAAACATAAGCAATTAGAAAATTATATTAAAAACAGTGCTCTTCATTATTTTTGTTGTTTTGAGATCGTTCTTCGGGTTCAGTGTATATTATGTTAAAATTAACACTCTTCATCCCATCAACTAAAATGACAAAACTCTTCAACCAATAAATAAAAATGAATGACTTATCTTAATGGTGTGACTCGATCCTTGTCTCCTTGCGCCTAACACTTTGGTTCCCCACTTGAGATTGTTGCACACGGTAAAGAACTTTGATTATGTTTTAAAACTTAAATCGAGCAATCTTTAATCGATCGTATCTTCCTTTCCGAAAGAAATAAAATTATTTCGCGAAGTTTAGCAGATGTAATTAATTGTTAAGCGTATGCATGCCAACTTTCATAAATATAGCTTGAACTATAACGCAACTTATTTGAAAAAAAGTCAGGAACGATGTAGACACGTCTTGTTTTAACTGCGAACCACACACTCCCCTATGTATGCATTTGATGAGGGTTGAGCAAAAATTTCGACTCAACAGTTGATCAGTGGGATTGGGAACAACGGCCGTGAAAGTTGTAAGGCAATTAATTAGCCTAGAATTTCTTGGTCAAAGCGTTTATTTCAAGCTCGTAATTTCACTTTATATCTATTGATTGTTTTCAAGATTATTTTGTAGAACTCAATTTTAACTTTAAGTTTTCTTTTAATACAATTAATCAATTATTATTTCGTTCATTAAAAAAACACAGTTTATTTATAAACCAGTTTTGCTTTGTAATTATTACTCCGCGTGACAATTATCAAACTGTCTAATTCTGTTTGGTAATGTTGCATACAAGTTTAATAAATCTAATTTTATAATTCCTTCAGAAGACAAAACAGCTGCAACGCGTAATAATAATAACACAGCGGAACTTGTTTATAAATAAACTTTTAAAAATTAAATGTAATATTATTGAATATAGTATGTATAAAACAAAAATTAATAATCACTTCCATTATTAGCTAAAAATATTTTTCACTGTTGAAAGTTATGACTTGCCATACTGTTAATTAATACCTTCTCCACAAATATTGTTCAATTGGAAATTACCGTGCTGAAAATATCGGACGCACCCGGTAGTAAAACTAGTGTTTACACAACCTTTGTTTACACAAGCCAAACATTTTCATTAAAAAAACTGATGAACGTACACAATCTTAAAATCATATCAACAACGTCGTAAAAAAATCATAGTAATTCTCGCAATGATTGCTTCATTTGCAAATGCTTCGTTTTAGCGTTTCGCGTGCCAAAGCAAATGATTTAGTAGTCTATTGCCCTCTATATTTGCATTCCAGAAATATGCTTCCTCTGCATAAATTCAGTCCAGGAATTAAATCGCTTTATTAGTATGCAAGATTCGCAGTCCATATAATTATAATATTTTATTCCGGTAGTGTTTTGAATTGAATATTCATAACTCGTTTGACCCGCTGTCTCTATGGCATTAATATCTAGTGATGAGGTATTTCATGAGAAGTAGTAGTAAATTTTTGGAGGGGTACCGATTATTCGGTCAAAAAGTTTACAGACACGTGTTCAACGTACTATGGGTAACATAGTACGTTGAACATAAACATTAACCTTAACATAGACATTAACCTTCTGACATCATGCTTTGGACATAGGTCTCCTTCAAATGCCGAACAAAAAACCGAAAAGTAAAAAAAAAAAATTATATATAAAAATTAATAATATTATTATATATTTATTTATTTATTTATTTATTTATTTTCAGGAAATCGACAGTTTATATTTATTTCAGTTTGTACATAATATTAAATAGCCAAAATAAAACCAATTATGGATTTTCTCCTTGTGACTTTACTTGTACTGAGACAGCATAAAAAGAATGTAAATTAATTTTATAAAAAAGAAATATGAATCCAAAAATTATATAAAACAAAAACCAAAAAATATAAAACAATTTTTTTCTTATATAAAATGAAACATTACTAAACAAAAAATCTATCAATACATTGGTAGCCATGGAGAGAGGTTGTACATATAAATCAAATCATAACAGAAATATAAAACAATAAAAAAATAACATTATTCACGTAAAACATAACATTATTCATAAAAATTTTAATTTCATTAAATTTTTTATTTCACAAAAAAAAACATAACATTATTCACCATCAGAGAAATATTCTTTTACGGACCTCTTATATTTGGTAAGTTCGCAATTGAAAATGTCCACATTGGATAATACGTTATTATAACTATTGCATAGTCTGTTCAGGCAAGAATTCTGCTTACAGTTTGTCTTGCATTGATCCACCCTGAACAGGACAGAAGAGCGTGTTGAACGTGCAGGTACATTGAAATGTACTTTATTTAGCAACTCTGGGCATTGAATATCATTGTTAACTACTTTATACAGGAATAGTGCATCCATATGATGCCTTCGTACACTCAATGAATCAATTTTGAAGTGTGAAGCTGCCTCTGCATAGCTAATATATAACGAATAACGATATCCTACATAGTTAGTTCCAACTTAAATGATTATTATTAATTAGTTATTTCCACGATAATTAAAACTTCATTTAATCTTATTTTTTATTTTGTTAGACCAGAGCCCCGGCAAGGCTAATGTCCTGTGTTCTTTTTCTGATCTTTTGTTACAAAATTTTGTTCGAAAGTCGCTAATATTGTCTTCAATGATTCATTTCATAGAGTAAGGCTCGTCCAGGTCTTGACGGCGGATGCGTCTGCCCACCTGCTGCGTGGCGGGCCGGATCGACAGAGACTGGTTGAGGGAGGCCTTTTGACCTTTCCAGCCGGACTCCCTCGACCCATCGCCTTGCTCCTTGAGGGATGGATTCATACGTCCGTCACTCCTGGACACACTGACCCCCAGATTTCCTACCCACCCCTCATACATTTTTCCTTCCCAAAACTTACTATCCTTCCCTTTCTTAAAAAAAATCCTCCACACAGCATCCCCTAAAATGACACAGGCGCCAGAGGGAAATTATTTTCCTGGGCCTCCTCGTAGAGCTAACGTAAAAAAAAAAATTTTTTGGACTAACTAAATAATGATATAAACAGAAAGATCTTCAATGTATATTTTACAGTATATAAATCAAATATCGACAGACCAACAGGTGGGACTCCGACTAGTAAAACTTCAAAGGTCAAGTTGTAAACTGCGACCAGTTGCATGACTCGAGTTCAAAAGTTTGAAGGTCAATGTTATAAAATCATCATCTGCAATTAGAACCGAGATTCTGCGAAAACACACGTGTATTTACAAAATGAAAAGAGTTGAAACAGATTCACATGTTATTGGACGCAAGGGTGAACTTCTTGTGCTTCTCCTATAGGATCTCATACTGTTGATTTATTACAAAAAAAAGAGCCGTATAAATTATAATTTTAGACGGTATTTTTTACAGAATAAGCTTGAAAAAAACCTGCCTTTCATAAATCTTCTAGTGTCCAGCTATGGACAGTTTTGAGATATTCATGGTGATTTTTAACCATCCGAAGCTGGTTGTTCCCTTTAGGTGAGTGATTTTTTTTGGAGGGTCAATTTATCCATTTTCAATATCCTTGCGGCCTTCATAGGGTACATAGAGACATTTTTTAAAAATATTTTATTTAGTCAAGTAGGCTCGCGGGCCGCAGGTTGCTCATTACAGCTTTAGGTCGTCAGTCCATCTCATTTTTGGATGGCCTCTGATTTTCTTTCCCAATCAAGGAACAGGAACTTCGACGGTAATTTATTGCAGATACAATCAATTTTTGAAGTAAAACTTCTTTACGCACGCTCGACACTTGGGGGTAAACTGGTGAACGCGTTATGAAAAGTGGTGATTGTTACGAAAAGTGTGATTGTTACGAAAAGTGTGATGCGAACGGGAATCGATGCGAACGGTGATCGATGCGAACGGTGATCGAGGCGAACGGTCGGGCCTTTACGCACGCTTGGCTTGGTTTAAAAGGGCATTACGGAATTAAAGATTACGCAAAGAAAACACGTTCTGCCGGAGATGTTTTTGAATAAATATCAAGAATACAAGTTTTAGAAACTTTTATAGTCGCGACATGTACCGCATTTCGTTCAAAATATTTCACAATTATGCATTAAATTTTACAATTATTATGAGGTTTACCAAAAATACAGTTGCATCGACAATGCATAATTTTCTAGCCAGTTAATATGAACTCGAGGTAGGTACTGGCCTTCAAAATGCGAAGGAATTACATGCACAATATAAATAGTACGTAGGTAACGCAGCATTACTAGCGCGACGCGATACTAGCGCCAGGTACGGGGATGTTTCAACCCTAGCGGGAAAAATTGTAATGTCCTCCCGCGGTTTTCCACATTACCATTTAAAACAAAACTTCTAACTAGCAATGAGAACACTCATAAAAAAGTATTTTTCTTCAGTGCTGCTAGAACTTGTATGTGTTGTATTGGTTCTGACTTTGTTTTCGCGTCTTTTAATTTATTGCTATGCGTCTTAATTAGTGTTTTTTTTTCAATGGCAATGTCACCCCAATGTCATACGTTAGTGAAGTTTTACTTCAGTCGTGTGTAATAATATATTAAATCATATTAATCATAAACACTTGTTGTTAACGCTACCAGAATAAAATGTAGTGCTCCAAATAACCGAGTTTTCGAGACAACCTACAAACCCACCGTCATTAACAAATACGAGCAATGAATATTTTTTATTTAATTAATAACTATTAATATCAAAATTAAAAATGTAACTACTAACGCCATCTATTAACAAGATTGTTAAAACCTTTTATTAATAATAAAAGCCAGTCTTTTGCGAACTGCATAAGCGTGCTGTCATTCTAAGAGGTTATGGGCAAATATCCATTATATTTTTCGGTTTTTACTGTGTGAATTTAGTATAAAACAGTCGAAAATTGTTGATTTTTCGTTGAAATATGGCCGTGAACTATTTTCAAAGCATTGAAAAGTTGACAGGACGCCAGAATTATGATCAGTGGAGTTTTGCAGTCGAAAATCTGTTGGTGCTTGACAATCTGGTGAACTATATCAAGTCGGAACCAGATGCCAATTTCGAGAAAAAAGCATCAGATGACGCAAGGGCCAAGGCGAAGCTAGTTTTAACTATTGATCCTGGATTGTACGTGCATATTAAGGAAACAAAAACAACTTTGGAGTTATGGATTAAACTGAGGTCTATGTTTGATGACTCAGGTTTTTCTCGTAAAATATCCTTACTAAGACATTTAATCTCGTTACGACAAGAAAATTGTGATTCCATGACATCATACGTCACACAAGTGGTCGAAACAGCTCAGAGATTAAAAGGCACAGGATTTGCAATTACGGAAGTATGGATCGGATCATTACTTCTAGCTGGTTTGCCAGAAAAATTCATGCCGATGATTATGGCGGTGGAGCATTCGGGTATGCAGATTACCACCGATTTAATAAAATCTAAGTTGCTTGATATGGAGATTTCAAAGAATGACGTGAATACCAGCGGCGCTGCATTCGTTGCAAATAATAGCAAAAAGCATAGATTTAAAAATGGTGCGGTATCATCGATAAACTCAAAAGTGAAGATTGACAATAATGTAACTTGTTACAAATGTAAACAGACGGGTCACTATCGAAACCAGTGTCCATTGTTAAAGAAAAATACAAGTAAATGTGTTTTTAATGTTGTTTTCCTGAATGGAAAATATAACAAGAATTCATGGTACATCGACTCGGGGGCAAGTGCACACATGACGGCGAAGAAAGATTGGGTAAAAAATATGAATACAACGCCGTATTTGCCAGAAATTACTGTCGCCAATGAATCTAAAGTGCAGGTTGTTTGTTCCGGAGATGTCGAAATTGTTTCGGAATTAAATTATCATATAACAGTTAAAAATGTGCTTTGTGTGCCTAGTTTGACAACCAATTTATTATCCGTAAGTGAACTTATCAAGAATGGAAATAATGTCATTTTTGAAGAGAAGCATTGTTATATTCGAAACAAAAACAATGATTTGGTTGCAACTGCGGATTTGTCAGAAGGTGTTTACAAATTGAGATTACAATCACAAAGTTGTTTGTTGACTGTTCCTGTCAGTGGAAAATTATGGCACAGAAGACTAGCACACATTAACAGTCAAGATATGCAAAAAATGAGAAACGGTGTTGTGGATGGTCTGAATTATGAGAGTACTATTGACATAACCAAGTCTCAGTGTATTATTTGTTGTGAGGGAAAACAAATGAGATTACCCTTTTCTCATGTGGGTGAGCGGAGTACAGAAACGCTTCATAGGATTCACAGTGATGTCTGCGGTCCGATGGAAACAAATTCTTTAAATGGAGCTTTATATTTTCTGCTATTTATAGATGATTATAGTCGAATGACGTTCATATATTTTCTGAAGCAGAAGAGTGAAGTTTTCAACAGATTTAAAGAGTTCAAATCAGTTGTTGAAAATAAACTTAGTAAGAAAATTAAAATATTAAGAACAGATAATGGTCTAGAATTTTGCAATAAAGATTTTAAGAGTTACCTAAACCAGGCTGGTATAATACATCAAATATCAAATTATTATACACCCGAGCAAAATGGACTTTGTGAGAGAGCTAACCGTACAGTGGTTGAGAAAGCTAAATGTTTATTATATGATGCAAAGTTAGACAAAAAATTTTGGGCAGAAGCAGCTAATACTGCTGTATATTTGAAAAACAGGTCTATTGCATCAGGATTGGATAAAACACCATATGAATTGTGGTATGGATCAAAACCTGACTTAAGTCACCTGCGTTTGTTTGGCAGCAAAGTCATGGTGCATGTTCCTAAACAAAAACGTTTAAAATGGGATAAGAAAGCCACAAAACATATTTTAACTGGATATGGTGAGGATGTAAAAGGTTATCGTGTGTATAAACCTACTAAGAACTCCGTTATTATTAGCAGAGATGTCATAGTGATGGAGGATGAGACAGATGGGATGTTAACCAATGAAGAGTCGGCCGTCTGGATTCCTAATGAGGAGACGACAGAAGACAATCTGGTGGAAGAGAGTAGTGATTCAGTGGGGGAATTTTCTCAGAATATTCCAAAAACTGAGGATCCTTTTGATTGCTTTTCAGATTCTTTAATATATGATGATGGCAATGAAACACTAACTGAATTTCCAACACAAGATGTCTCAGAACACGTAGTTCAATCAACAGAACCACCCGAACAAGTGACAGAAAGCAGCACGCGTCAGAGAAAGAAACCAGAAAGATATGGTTTTAGTAACATGTGTGTTTCCAGTACTTTTCCAGCATCTGAAGAGATTGTATTCGCAGAGGCTCTTGAGGGGCCAGAGAAGGAGCAGTGGAAGCAGGCAATGGCTGAGGAACTGCAGTCATTTGAGGAGAGTGAGGCGTGGGAGCTTGTTGATAATCCGGGTGATGTGACGATAGTGAAGTGTAGATGGGTGCTTAATAAAAAAATTGATATTGAAAATAAAGTGCGTTTTCGAGCTCGGCTTGTGGCAAAAGGTTTTTCACAGAAAGCTGGTGTCGACTACACAGATACTTTTTCACCGGTAGTGTGACATTCTACCATATGATTATTGGTAATATTGTAAAGATGAGAATGAGTATTACTCATTTAGATGTATGTACTGCTTTTCTAAATGGAAACTTGAATGAAAATTTATTTATGTCATTACCTGAAGGTTTTGTAAACAAAAGTGGGGGAAATGTATTGAAGTTAAAAAAGGCCATTTATGGATTAAAGCAATCTTCCCTAGCATGGTATGAAAGAGTTAAAGAGGTTTTAACTAAATTAGATTTTAAAAATAGTCAATATGAACCATGTTTGTTTACAAAAATGAAGGGTAAAATTAAAATAGTTGTAGCACTGTATGTAGACGATTTTCTAATTTTTTCTAACAGTGAGGTTGAAACTACTAAATTAAAAAATGTATTAGGTTCAGTATTTAAGTTAAAGGACCTAGGGCCTGTTCGACAATATCTAGGCATGAGAATTAATTTAGATAAAAAATAAAAATGTTATTACTGTAGATCAACAACAATATATTGAACAGTTGGTTTCTAAATTTCAGATGTCTGATTGTAAAACACAAAGTACTCCAATTGAGCCTAAATTGAATTTGGATAAGTCAACAGATAAATGTTTACCAGCAGATGTACAGACCAAAGGTTTATGTTATAAATTTTTTTACAATTGCATGAGTTTGCTTGGCGTTGTATGCAATGAATAAACTGTATGTTTAATTTATTTTGATAAGTGGGGGTATTAATATCCATATCAAAATTAAAAATGTAACTACTAACGCCATCTATTAACAAGATTGTTAAAACCTTTTATTACTAATAAAAGCCAGTCTTTTGCGAACTGCATAAGCGTGTTGTCATTCTAAGAATAACAAATCACTTTGTTTAAACCACTTTTTTTAATTAACAATATCGACATGTTTCAATAACAATGTTATCTTCTTCAGGAAATGTTAATATAATAAATGTTAATTAAATAATCAATAATGCCACAAAGTTATTTTGCAAAGTTTGAAGAAAGAATATTTTTTAACTTGCATTATCCAATATTACAGCTGTTCACAACTAAAAAGAACTAACGCTCTACGGATATGCTGCAGAGTTGTTTCGATTTGCAGTAGGCTCTGACACTGTAGGCAGCGACATGCACTAAGCGCTGTTGCGTGTCACCGCGCTAGTCACCACCTCCCACACTCCGAGAGTTCAAATCTAATCTAGAAAGACCATCGCAAAGAAAACTGGCCACGTACGACAATGTCAATGTCCATATCTTCCTACGACGCTATACGACACGTCGTAGATTATCTTTTCCCATTTAGTAAATGGCTGTTAAGTTCATTTTATTACAGAGTATTAACTTAGATTGATTCAGAAGTGTGTAACTTTGCGAAAACGATTGTTATTTCAAGGTGAACTCTTCTTGAGATATATTCGAGAGAATCGAAAGATGCGACGTGTATTTTTAAATACATCTATTTCAATTTGGATTTTATTTGTTCGAACGAAAAATAAATGTGGAAATTAACCCACTTCCCGACATCCCATCGAGCTGAAACTCGGCAGAATGATTCTTTGTTGATGCATTCCATCAAAATTTGGTGGCAATCATGCACACACAAGCAGACAAATACGATTTTCTCTGAAACTCTACGACAAATCATGCAATGTCCAGTATTTTAGTATCCTCCGCGTGCAAAGTCATATCTTCTCCAAGGATAAGCTTTCTAAAAAAATGTGCTCATTGGAAGTGATCTGGCAGGTAAGAATGTTTTCTGTATCTGTTTGTAAATAATAATATAAGATAGAGCCTAAAAAAATCATAATATGTTGTACAGCGCCGTTGGGGTGATTTTTCACAAAAACGGCACTGTACAAATTATTCAATCATCATTATCAAACAGTATTAATATCCTAGCATCTGCGTGTGGTTGAATTTCAGAACCCGACTTCGATTGGATGTCCGACAAAGCTACCATTATAGTTCGATTTCTAATTAAAGAATTCGTCACAAGATGACGCAACTTTCGTCGGCAAAACGCAAAGGGAAGTTCCATTCCTTCCATTTGTGAACCTGGAGTATCTATAATCTCCCTGATTTCGGAAGATTGACGGTAATTCTCAGTTGTATCAAGCGGCTGTAAGACTGTACATTACATATGACGTCATCGTCCGTCCCGCTTACTTTTTCGCGGTGACTTGCCATCACTGGTTGGCACGTTGACAGTGGATACGAGGAACGGGCTAATATTGGAACCAGTTCCTATTGGATTTACAAAATGATCACCAACACAAAGCAAAAGCCGCCCGCAGAGCCTAGCAGTAAAAACCTGCTGAGCGGGTTTAAACTGCTAGTTATTATTATTACAGTCGTCAATCTACGCAACAAATGACGGTGTTATCCAATCGGGATTCGGCTCGTTTGGTAGAGTAGTCGCCTTCAGTTCCTGCGTAGGAAAGTTCAAACCTCAGTCAAACAAACAAAAAATCAAGTTTTAAAAGAAATTTGAAAATATTATAAATATAGTATTAAAAAAAAAAAATTTTACGGTTTAAATTTTTAAAAATAAAATAATTGATAGACGTCGAAACGCAGCCAGTATCATTTGGCATTTGCGGATTTTGGCATTTAGAAAAACTTTTTTGAAACTTTATATACTATCAGTGTGCACAAATACATTAAAACGTATCGTCTTTAAAATGATTTGCCTATACTGTTATACGGAGGTACCAAAATCAAGGTAGTACATATTCAACAGAAATTACCGGCTCAATCAGCGACTGTCACGACATTGTGATATAATTTGTCTGGGAAGAAATTCAACGGTGAGACTACTCGAAGGTCGTAGGCGTGATCGGCAGACAATGCTCATAGAAACTGATCCATTTGACTAATAATAATAATAATGAGAATTATTTATTTACGCAACTGGGAACTTACGATTTCGCAATTTGAATTGAGTTCAGTTCACACCGAATAGTAACTTAAATTATGACTAACCATCGAGATATTTCTACCACTGACAGACAGAGAGGATGTAACACCAAAATCCCTTAGTATATCGAACGTGTAATCTACCAATAAACAGCAAACAGCTTTATATGTCATTTTCAATGGCCGCCCGAGAGAGGAATGGTAGCGATTGTAAGATGCCATATGTATTTATGGCTTTACCCCCACTCCGACCATTCTGTCATGTCACTTACAAACAGCGTTATGTGAACTCTATGGTTGGCGTATGGACAATGATGGTGTCTCTAAAACGCCATAGATATTTACGCAATTACTCCCACCTTGACCATTGCTGACCAACAGCAGGGCCGTAGGTTGACCCCACCCCCTCCCACTACTTCGCTCTAGAACGGCCAGCCAATTGCAGGGATCGGTCTTGGAAATGGCTTCAAAGCTGCATGGCGGCTCTTTTTTGGATATTTTTGTGTAGAATTAATATTGAATTTATGCAAGTTTTGCTAGAGTTATTTCAAATAAAAGTATATAGATTAAAAGGCTGGACTTGCGTCCATACTGATAAGATAAAATGAAATATGTAAATGTTTCCATTAAATAGATATAAGGGTTTTTCATACTGACATCGGGCTAAAACCCCACTGGTTAACATTGTACAATTTTTACTGAATTTAATAAAACTGCTAGAATGAAGTGGTTTACATGAGATATAGCGGCAAAGAGAGTAGTTTTGCTTATATAATTCAATTTTATCATTCCATTATTGTATAATGATGCACGAAGCTGCAAAGAAATGTACCAACATTTAAAGGGTAATTCTGTGGATCGCGAACGCATATATATGCAGCCCCAAACTCTGTTCAAATTAGTCTCATTCGAACTTTTATCGTCGCGTCTACTCTCACCGCCTCTATCTTCTTGGACCGCTTCTTCCTGCCTGAAGTCTACAATTGTCTTTGACTTCCGACCTTGCACTTCCTTGGACAGCTGAATTCTCTCTCCTCGGATACTCACAGCAACCGGACCAGGCCCTGAGCGTGCACAGCAGCCCGCCGACTAGAAAACCAGCACCCGTATTTTACAGTCAATATAGAGGACATAAGTCCGATATACTTAGTATAAACTCCTTGCTTCATTCACATCGATACATTCATCTCATCAGAATATTGACATGAACCTACTCAAATACCTACTTTAATTACGTGATAGTACCTACTACATTTAAAGGCTTTTTACACGATGCTTTTTTCCAACCAGTTTCCTTAAAATGGGTCGTCTTTTCATGTGGATTCGGAATTAAAAAAGTGTACATACTGGAAAACTAATTAAAATAATTTTCCTCGGGGCCTCTGTCATCTTTGAGGATCTTGTGCGTAGGGTCTTTTTAGGAAAGGGAGGAGAGGAAGTTCTGGGAAAGAAAAGGTATGAGGAGTAGGTAGAAATTTGGGGGACAATGTGTCTAAGAGAGAGGCATGAATACACCCCTCCAATTATTGCTCCCACTAAATATTGCTCACAAATTAATTCTTAAAGACATGTACAAAAAAAAAATTTCGTTATCCATCTAAACTACTTTACAAGGAATCTAATGTTATGTGTATAAAACAGCTGTACATCATTAAAATAATTTGTAGATTTTTTTATCAATACTAAATCTGCAGAAAGAACCCAACAAATCCATACCACTAGAATTGGCTCAACAATGAACTTTGTGGCAATATATACTAAAACATCTTTTGGCCAAAGAAACTATTTATATCAGACTCCACTTATGTTTAATATTCTGCCAGATTACATT
This sequence comes from Limnephilus lunatus, assembly GCA_917563855.2. Classification (NCBI taxonomy): domain Eukaryota; kingdom Metazoa; phylum Arthropoda; class Insecta; order Trichoptera; family Limnephilidae; genus Limnephilus; species Limnephilus lunatus. The sequence continues at coordinate 59,880,224 of OU830592.1, forward strand.
AAGTCTTCCAATTCATTAACTAAATTTAAAAATATTGTTAAGAAATTTATGTTGACAGAGGATTGGCATACTATATTTTCATCCGTGTCCTTTTTTAAATAATAAGATTTTTTTTTAAATAATAAGATATTTGAGTTCCATTTGCGCAAATCGAAGTGTCACCCTAGTTGTTTTGAACTTACTTTGCTTTTGGCAGGTATAAATATTGTTACAAATCATTCTCAAATTACCCATCTGACCAGATGGGTAATTAGTATGTAATATTAGTGTTTTGAAAATAGTGAATTTATATTGTGTTTTGTATGTAAAATGCATCCTCAAATTATAATTGTTAAACTCAATACAGGCATTAGTCCTAGTGAGGTTAATTTATGTAAAAAAAAAACAACAAAATGTATGGTGAGAATATAAATAAAAAAATAAAAAAAATTGCGAAACAAAACATTTAAGTCGAGACAGTACGGCTGTAGAGGTCAAAGGGTATCCCTCTCCCAATCCAGCCCGCCACGCAGCTAGTGGGCAGACGCATGTGCCACCAAGACGCGGACAAACTTCACCCCATGAACCCGGGCACCCCTGCTAAATCATCAAACGTAGCGAATCACTTGGGTTAACCTATGGCAGAGGTGTTGGTTATCCAATGAATGGTTCCCGGGGTAGCGGTAACCATACCCGCCTGTTAAATTTTAAAGTATTTTTTTATTGATTGCGAATATTAGTATGGATCGGTTTTGTGAATTTCGCTTGCAGTTGTTGATGGTAAAGGCAAATGACAGTTGTTGATAGTAAAGGCAAATCTATGGTTAGGTATACTCAATTGGTTGGATTTTTTCGACCATAAGCATGAAAAATAATTCAAAGACTTTTCAAATGGGTCCCGATATAATTTCCACAAAGAAATCGGTATGGAGAAAAAAGCATCGTGTACAACACACATTATTCTTCCATTGGTCATGTTTCACGCTTTCGTGGGACTCCTCTGTTAGTAAATCCTCTGTACATGTACGAGTATATAAGCGTCCCTATCTTAATTAATCTTATTTATTAGATATGTACTACCTACTCTTCTTTTACGTCGGGATTGCTTTGTCATCGCATCTGCTCATTTGTAACTCGGTCAAACATCTCTACCACATATAGGGATCTCATGCGTATTACATTCGGCGGACTATCGTCTGTCTCCTGCCAATTTCATGCCCCACTGCCGTAAATTGGCAATCAGCGGTGGCTTTTCGGAAATGGACGGTTCCTTAGAAAAAGAACATTCGTCTTACAGTTAATTTTTTGCTTTCAAGTTAACTCAGCTTTTAGAAGTCAAATCACAGTCCTAATAATAAATTATTTAATTACAATACTCGGGAAAAGGGGTACCTCTACTCATAGTCATTGAAATTATTTAGTAATGTATGCGAAATTTCTAAAAAATTCTATCTATCCATTTTTGACTCATTTTCTTTTCCATTTTTTCAGCTACGCTTCGACGCATAAAATACATTAGAAATAACATCATAGGAACCTTCGCTCCACACAGCATTCCTGTTTGGTTTTGAACTGAGAATATGCTTAGTTACTACGGGGATGTCATTTATCCAGTTTCTATCTCTCGCTAATCACATCGCCTTACTGAAAAAGTATTTGAAATTGGAACAGTGGCAAGAAAAATAGTGCAAATTTTAGGGCGTTTGTTTTGAAAACAGAAGAAAATTTGGAACTACCCTGGAAGCAAGATGTTGGTTTTTTTTGTGTACACAATCTCATTTTTAACTAAAAAGAAGAATTTGATAATCTCGGAAGTAGGTACATAATATCGATTCGTACTTATTATTCTTGATTTGGGAGGCGGGAATAAGTACCGCCGCCCCGGGAACCTTTATTGGATAACCAACACCTCTAAAGTGGTACGTTTGGTGATTTAGCAAGGGTGCCCGGGTTCATGGGTATAGGTCTGAACCCCAGATTCCTACCCACCTCTTAAACCCTTTTCCTTCCCAGATCTCTCCTCTCCTTCCTTTCTTAAAAAAAACCATCAAGACAGCATCCCCAAAGATGACATAGGCTCTGAGGGAAATTATTTTCCTCAGGATCTCCTGTGTGGAGGTCATGTAAAAAAAAACGTATTTTTGTGGGGATAAATACCTCGAATTATCGCGGTGGAATTATATAATTATATTGTTGTTGTGTCGTGTACTCCTTCGCAGAGATACAGTGGTAAGTGATTGTTTATTCCTTTTCCTTGCATATCTTGTTTTTCCTACACACATTATCACCCAATTCCAGCAAACACAATATCGACTCGTTTCGTTTTAAGCAGTTACAGTCCATTACAAGTGTATCAGAAGCTGTAATTCGTAAGCAGTTTCGGATGCTACAATCCCCAAATATAAAATAGGCCTATAGATCTATGTCAATCTTTTTGAAAATATAAATATATTAAAAAGGAATGTTTCAATATTGAATTGAAAATAAAGGCGCAACATCCACATTGGCCATTCACCGAAGTGCGTTCTTCCTAAGATTTGGAGGTTAAACCGGCGTGGCAGGGACATAAATCTACTTCACGCCGGACAATGCTCGGCTCAGGTTGACGAACGCCCGCGACACGATTTGCATGAGAATGCAGCGCCCAACAATAGGAACACAAAACCGTCCGGACCTTCCCGTCCGGACTTCGAACTCCCAACTCCGGACAGTCGGTCGGGTCGAGTGGAGCCCTGTCTCTTTTGTCCGGCCCTTTTACGGCCCGGGACGTGACACATTTCGGGGATTTAATGTTTAGTTGAGAGATTGTTATTATTATACTTATTGTGGTTATGGGAAAGAACAAGTGATTTTTTTATATTATGTTCCTGGGTATTAAGAGCTTTCCTCTTCGCCTATTCTAAAAATGAGTGATTTTTTCCGTCGTTAATTTTAATGTGTCGGTTTAAAATGATAAATTAGGACATTAAATTTGGGAACGCTACAAAAATATCTTAAAAATGTGAAACATCCTGGTTTCTTTGTAGAATATTTTAAAAGGTTTTTTCGTTGTTAACTTCACCTTGATTATGAACTAAATTAAATAGCGCAATCAAAGAAATTTACAATTACAAATACATCACAAATAAACTGAAAATAAACTATGTACAATCAGAAACAAGTGATATTTTACAGCACTCTAAAACTACCAAATCCACTTTATACTTGCTGCGCCAATAAAATGTGTATCTTTATTCTGATTTCTTTCTATGAAAAACAATAGTTTCTTCAAAAGTCGCTTAGTTTTGGTGTGGACTAAACAAAAGAAAGAGTAAAAATTGTTAGTATCAATTTCTATGAAAAAATATAATTTCTTCAAAAAATAAGTTGTTTAGATTTGAGGTTGACAAAGCAAAAGAAAGACTTAAAAAATGTTAGTAGTAATTTCTATGAAAAACTTCAATTTATTCAAAAAAACAAGTTCCTTACATTTGATATTGACTTAAAAAAATGGTAAAGATGTTAGTATTAATTTACATGAAAAACTACAATTTCTCCTAAAAATAAGTAGATTTGATGTTGACCTATTAAAAGAAAGGGTAAAAATATGTTAGTATTGATTTATACGAAAAACTACAATTTCTTCAAAAAATAAGTTGTTTAGATTTGATGTTGACCTAACATTAGAAAGAGTAAAAGATGTTAGTATTAATTTGTATGAAAAACTACAATTTCTTCCAAAAACAATTTGATTTGATTTGACGTTGACCTGAGAAAAGAAAGCGTAAAAATTGTTAGTATTAATTTCTCAACTACAATTTCTGCAAAAAAAATAAGTTGCTTAGATTTGATGTCGACTTAACAAAAGAAAGAGTAAAAATTATTATTATTAATTTGTTTAAAAACATATTTAATCAAATATCATAGTAAGGCTTGCATAATATATTTACATATTTTTAATAATACTTTTCCTTTGGATTTTATCGTTTTTGTTTAAATTGTATATGGCTAAAATAGAATATAACTAATAATTATTATAAAATGTTTGTGCATTTATCGTTCAAGAAGAACAAAGGCCGGAAGGATGGCTCCGTATTTTATGTATTCGTGGAGTGTTGAGATATTATTATTGCGTTGAATTCAACAGATAAAGCCGTGCGTTTCATGAAAAGCTTCATGCACACTGCGCACACGTGGTTTTGTGGTTATTTAACTATAACACGCGTTAGCGCTTTGGATTTTATATTTTCGCGTGACGTTTGGATTTATTATGTTTGATTTCCTTAGGTTGGGTGCGGTTAGGTTTTCTTAGAACGTCTAAAGTAACTTTTGCTATAGAAAAGGATAATAGCACATTGTAAGTTTACGTTCTTAAAATTAATAAATAATCAAATATTCCGCGAAAAAATGATAATCCTTCTCTATACAACTTTTATCCCCCGACAGTTAACCCCTTAAAATTATTATTATTTATTATGGGGATTTAACATAAAATACAGTACATGGTTTTTTTTAAATTACAATAAAAATAAAGAGTTTACAAAATACAGGTAACAAAAAATATAAGAAACAAAATAAAGGTTACATAAAATATAAGAGTTGACACAAACTAGGTAACACGGGTAAAAATAGATAATCTGCCAATATCCTCCAAACCAACAATAATATTATTAAAACTGGTGTTCACATTAGTTTGTGGGATAGGCAGAAATAGTTGACACATACCTACGGCATTTGAAGTTTGCCAAATTCAAATTGTTGTCATATACATCCAAATTGTTTAAGTTAACGAGACCATGTAAATTATATTATAAAATTATAATTTGTGTGCATTATTTACCAATTTCAAGCCTAAAATCGTCTTCAAAAATATCTTTCATAACAAGTTGGTATGAATTTCAAACGAATATATTAACAGTGTCGATTGTTTTGTACTTAATACGCTGGTGTGTACAGCATATAGACAAGTGGCTTTAACCTTGATGAATTTGAATGTTTTGTACTTTCGTTATTCACTGGTTCATTCTCTCTTCACACCCCTTCTGGGACACTTCGTTATATTTTGTCTAAGAAGGTATTTTGTATTTTCCCTAAACCAACTAACCTACCTACACGATTATGTATAAGTCTGCCGGGGGCCAATTGTCGCGAGATCAACCGTCATGGAATCGTAGAAAAGATTTCTCAGGTACATCTCGTTGAATGATTCGACGAGCGCGTTAAAAAGACAAAAAATTAAGTGGAAACCCATTGCAAAGACAGGTCCGAAAATGCAATTACAACCAGTAATTATTACATGACTCGACGGACGAGTGCATACCTGGCATTTGTTCCAAATCCATTCAATCATGCGCTGATTATTAAGCAAAGTGGCATTGTGCCCTTCTGCGTTTCAATGAAATGAAAACATGCTTCATATTTTTGCAATTTTCACAACATGACCAGACAATCAATCAAATGTCTGATTTATTTACGCACTCCAATTCAAAGTTCGTATTTAAGAAGAAAGAAAATGTGTAGAACACGATATAATAATAATAATTGGATAATTTATAGAGCACCGTTTTTATGAAAAATCACCCCAAGGGCGGATATAATGAATAAAAAACTAATAAAATATTTAGATTTACTTAAATTATTTATTTATACAGAATTTACAAGAGCCACTTTTTTAATACTGTGTACAAAGAAGGAAGAAAGATAAAAAAATAAGATTACATAAGTAAACATAACAAAATACGAGGAATGCACATTAGTAACGAGCTAATGAAAGCAGTTCAGAAGAGAGAGAATCAAAAACCAAAAACCGGCAATGCAGTGACCTCGTTAAAATATAATACTACTAAAATGTTTAATTAGTACGGCTTTATACTGCAGTAGAGGCATATTAAGAATATTAGCGACAGTGGCATAAAAGTTACCAATGGCGAGTAATCTATTAGATGTAGGAGAGTATTAACAGAATTGAAGCCTTGTAATTTAGTATAAAAATATACTCTACGACTCTAGGATTCTCAACGTGGGCGATTACACCGTTTGAGACTTTCAGGGAGGTAGTAGAAGACCCAGAGAAAATTAGGGGGTGTTGAGATGGCACAGTGAAGGCGTAGGCAGGAAAAAGATATTATCCAAAAAAGACAACAAAAAAAACGCGCATCACGTATTAATGAAGCAAAGTACCTAAACATTAAATATAAATATTCTCAAAGTGGGCGATGGGCAAAATAAGGTTGAGAACCTATGCTCTAGGGAATCTTAATCTAAGGGTGGGTACATGAAAGTGAAGAGAGAATTAATATATCAGGGTTACCCGACCGATAATTTACAATTTTAAATAAAATTATAAGATCAAAAAAAAATTCTTCTATCACTTAACATCAACAATTTCAATGAATAAAAAAAATTATAATCTTCTTCTTCTTTATGTGCCTTATCAGGTACCCCCGAAGTTGGCGATCACTCTTGAAAAGGTCTCTGTCTTGCGCTGCCCGGAATAGCTCCTCCACACTTCTAATGCCGGTCCACTCTCGTATATTTCGCAGCCAAGACAGTTGTCTCCTACCAGGCCCTCGGCGACCCTCTACTTGCCTTTCAATATAAAATGGAGCAAGTGATACTTCTCCCCTCGAAGTATATGACAGAGATATGAAATTTTTTTGATTTTAATTAATATAAGCAGTTCCCTATCTGCTCTAGCCCGTCTGAGAATTTCTATGTAATAATCATAATCTATTTATTATAAATTCTAAGTCTAACACTAATACACCTCAGTAAAATTTCCGTTGGACTCTTTCAATGATATTAATGTGATTATTAAAGATATATATATATATATATATATTATATAGTATTGCTTGGTTTTTCAAAAAACTCACTTTTTCCTTGATGCGAAAATCGACCTCACCGCCCCTCGCGTTTCACCAACCTCAAGGTTCACTTTGGCTCGAAGTCTAGAATTGTCCCTTCGGCTGACACGCGAGAATGGACATTAGCGCTCGCTATTTTGGAACGCTTCAAAGTTCAAAATCCTTCGAAGAGTCGATTATTTTCCAGCCACTAGCAGTTGTTTTTTTTTTGTTAGGGGAAACATTTTTCATCGTTATCAATATGTTTGCCAAAACTTTACGGGAGACATCTAGCGGTGCGGAATACAAGTATGGATTATTCACATTAGAAAAAATCAAATGTCTATCGAATACTGTTGTAGTTCTATTTTCATCCGTTCGAAATGGCAGCTTCGTCTGAATTTAAATAAACACGCTAGCTTCACGATTTTCACAAAAAAAATAGACTAGACAGGAAACTCACATAAAATTGAATTGACACATTTTAAGAGCGAAAAATTATTTAAATTTGCGGCGAAAACTGGAACTACTCATAAAATCACTCAATTCGGCTAGGTTATATTTCCCGCCGACAGGTTCGCCCCTTTAAAAACGTCGGATCGAGAAGGGAAGTAAAAAAAAGTTAGTTTCCCGTACAAAACTGATTTTGCTAGGAATTTATTCTAATTAATTAAACGGCTTCGAGAAAGTTCTTTAGAAAAATTGACATTTTATAGGGGCATTACGGAATTAAAGATTGCGTTAAAAGTACACCTTCCGGCGGAGATGTTTTTTAATAAACATAAACAATACAAGTTTTAGAAACTTTTAAAACCAAAACATGTTTAGCTCCCCCTTGAAAATGTTTCACAATATTGCATTCAAATTCGACATTTTTCTGACATTTGCGAAAAATTCGCTTTCATCGATAAATGCAAATCGTTTGCAGCCTGTAAAATCGGCTGGTATATTAAAATTTTATAATTTTTCTCGAACTTTGCAACACTGAAGATGGAGTCGTGATGGCGTTAAAATCCACTACCACCTTAAAAAAAAGCAGACCCCGCCCTAATAGGTTTTGTATGAAGAATTTTTTTTTTTAATGGCGGATTTCAAATTGCATAGCTCGACAGGGCCTTAATTTAAGCAGGAATTGTGCAAATTTGTGCATCGGTCTTGCCTGTTTAAAAAATATAATTATGGAATATTATCTGTCTGTGTATGATATAGTATAGGTAAGTACCTAATACAAAAGCGCTAGATTTACCCGCGCTTCAACAGCAAATTGAAATGTCAAAAGAAAACGGATCTCTCAGCGGTTTGGGTTGTTGTTTTTCGGGAAACGGCATTGCGGCCGGAAAAACGATTCCAGCTTGGATGTTTTTGAAAAATACGGTACCCGGCAATATTAGGCAACTTTAAAGACCAAAATTTTGTGTTAGTTCCATGTAAAAAATTTCAGGGTCGCCGAAAAACCTATAAAATTTTCCAAAAAAAACAAGAAAATTGGTGTCCATAGATTCACTTCAGTAGGGTGGATATTTACCGGCCAAATTGAAATGTTATTAATTCAGGGTAGGTACCTACTTATCTCGGTAGTATTGCAAATATGACGAGAAAAGCAAAAACATTGCCGGAATTTTGTAAGGAAATGCGCCGGTACCTGCCGGAATGGGTAGTTGGACAATTATTTAGGTTTTTGATGCAATTTAATTTACTAAGGTAATGTTGTTTCCACGTACTGAATAATTTAACAATTTTTTAAAGTTCATTTTCACGTTCTGTGTAAGTTGTGTTTTTTTATCAGTAAATGCCAGTTGCATCATAAAACTGAAATATTTACAGAACTTGAATAGAATTCGAACCGAACTTTTACAGAACGTTAACATTGACTTGAAAAATTAAAAAAAAATTTATTTCGTTAAACAACCCAGCCTAAATATGAGTTCTTTTTTACGTATGTATGCAAGTACCTATACTCAGAATATAAGTAGGTTCCTACCTGCACATAAACACTCGATATCATCCGACGATATTGCATACGTATTAGTTTTCTAATTTTACAATGAAATTACTCGAAGTTGAACGGAATATTTTTTAAAAGTATTAAATTCATATAGCGCTTTATTTTAAGCAGTAAAACTACTGGTGAGTTCTGGCATTATAAAATTTGTATGAAAATGTACGTACGCTCATAACTTCCGAAGGACTGCAACAAATTGAAAAATTCTTTTTTTGTTGTGTTCGTTATTGTTAGTACAAGGTTTGTATAAAATTACTGGTGAGTTCTGGGATTACGAAATTTGTAAAAAAAAAAATTATAGATGGCGCGCGAGCTGTTTGAAAAATAAATGTACCGGGAATTAGTGTATTAATAATGCGGCAGGTGGGGGGGGGGGGGGTGGAAACAGGAAGGGGGGGAGGGGAACTCGGGAGGGGGTTTACGATACGGAGAAGCCTAGGAGTGAAGTGGGGGTGAGCTCTGGCAACACGAAATTACGCATTGCTCAACCGTTCATCCGATTGTGATGAAACTTTGGGGATTTGATGTGTGCATTTCTACAATGGTGTTTATATACTAACGTATAGCAGGTTTTTGCTGCTAGGTCCTGCGGACGGCTTTGTACATGGTTGTATGTTTAACCGCTAAGCGTTTCTAAACCATTCATCCGATTGCGATGAAAATTTGAGGATTTGATGTGTGCATGCCCACGACGGTTTCTGTATACAAAAGTGAGCTCTGGCATCATGAAATTACGCATTGCTAAACCATTCATCCGATTGCGATGAAACTTTTAGGATTTGATGTGTGCATGTCTACAATGGTGTTTATATACTAACGTATGGCAGGTTTTTGCTGCTAGGTCCTGCGGGCGGCTTTATACATAGTTGTATGTTTAACCGCTAAGCGTTGCTAAACCATTCATTCGATTGCGATGAAAATTTGAGGATTTGATGTGTGCATGCCCACGACGGTTTCTGTATACAAAAGTGAGCTCTGGCATCATGAAATTACGCATTGCTAAACCATTCATCCGATTGCGATGAAACTTTGGGGATTTGATGTTTGCATGTCTACAATGGTGTTTATTTACTAACGTATGGCAGATTTTTGCTGCTAGGCCCTGTGGGCGGCTTTATATATATTTGTATGTTTAACCGTAGGTACCTACCAGCTTACTATGGTTTTTTTTTCTGTTAGTTAGTAAGTCAAGTTAGTTTTAACCCGTTAGTTGCATTTGCAACAGGCATAAGCTAGTGATAGTATTATTGCTTAGTTTATCATTGGTGATTCCCAATCTTAGTTAATGTGCATTGATTCAGCGTGGTTACAGCCAATATGCATTAATCAACTAATTAAGAAGATTCGATAAGGCAGTTGGATACAGTAATGAAGTACGTTGATTAAATTAACAGTTATCCGTTAATTTGATCAATCAACAAATTAATATTGACATAATGAGAAATTCCAGAGAAAAATCTAACCACGAAAAAACATCGTATACAACAACAAACTTCGATTCTGAATATTCGTATAAAAGATTCATTGTACACATATTATGGTAAATAATAAAATTTTGAAAGAGGATTTCAAATACAGGATTAAAGATACAGATCTATCCTATCCCGATCGTAATACTGATATTGCAGAGAAATTATATTACATGTTATGTCATCTGTGATGGAATCCTTTACACGAGAATATAATAATGAAACATAATTTAAAAACTAACGGCATTTCGGTTATGCTTAATATTGCAAAAAAATATATGAAATATCTCATTGCCAGACCAAGTTGTAGACATGACGCAAAAAATAATCAAATATTTGTTCTAAGCCACCCATCAGAGTTTCATTCTCACAAAGCGTTAACTACAAGGAATTCAACCGCACATTAAACGATACAGTAATTAGGCCACAGCGGATCTGAAAAAGCTTAAACGATCCATGTTTGCAATTATTACCGGGCATCTATTAAAAAGTTCCTTAAATAATCATACATAAACAATGGTCATTACAAGCCCCGAGTATGTCAAATATCACGAAGCAATTCGGGCGGAGCAAAAAGGGGACGGGAGAAAAAACCGACAACATGGTGAGGGCATGTTTCTCCATAACAATGAGACGTTAAACTGACAAAAGTGACTGCAGAAATGATAGGCTCGCTGTTTCTGCTAACCTGGTCGGACCTCCGAGCAGATTCAGGTGCCAGGAGGGCAGGAGAGGACGGAGGGGGTAAATACAAACACGCCGGCATGTCACATAAGATAATAAGTTTTTCGTTTATTTCAACGTCGTTGTTTGGAGTGTGCAATACACAAATCAATTTATCAAAGAAATTCAGTTCAATATCACTTGAACTTTTAAATAAAATGAATAATCAAACATTATTTTAGATGTAAAGTAAAGATCTTCCATAAGCCCGAACCTTTTCACATACCATGTAAAAATTGAAAATATTTACATACCTAATAATAGCATTTAAGTCTCGGCGTTTATGTTTTTGTTAGTGTTTATTTCAAGGTTGTATGGATGTGTGCAATATAAAAATCAATTTATCAAGAAATGCAATAGGTCAAAATAGGTCAAAATCACTTGAACTTTTAAATAAAATAAATAATACAACATTTTTTTAAAGATTTAAAGATCTCCCAAAAGGCCGAACCTTTTAACATACCAAGCTAAAATTGTAAATATGTAATAATAATAATAATAATAATTGGACGATTTATGCAGCACCGTTTATGTGAAAAATCATCTCAAGGGCGCTGCACAAACTTATAATATATGTCTAAAATCTAGAAAAACTACAAGCTAGACAAACAATTAAAAACAACTTAAGGCTAAAAATTGCATCCACCGGTTCATTGATCATCGATACGAAAATATATGTACAATGTTTTGACCAATGAACGCGATTCTGCCTAAAAATTAATGAATACAAGACCATACTTACTTGGGAGGTCGCTTGAAATTGAATTGAAAACACTCTTTATTGTCTATTTAAAGAAATTTCGTCATCGTCAGATCTACCGGATCTGCCCTGATGATGGACACTGCAACGCTGTCCGAAACGTCGGCTACAGAAGGAGGTAGCGCAACACGGCATAACAACCCAAAAACTAACAACGAAAATGCTTTTGGCCGTGAAAATGTAAAAACTTATCCAAATTTAGATAGATTTCGCACGCAGAGGACATAATCGTGAACATTTAATCCTGAAAAATATTTTCATATTAATACGTAATATATTCTTTAATGAGTGTATTTTGGAAAGTAAAAGCAACATTTAATGGTGGGCGGTGCAATAGTACAAGGATTTGATCTTCCTAACTGTGAATCGTCAAGAGACAGATTGATGTGTAAGGATTCGAGTACATGCCTAATAATAGCATCTCGGTGTTTATTTATCATAAATCCCGAAAGGTTATGAAATTTAAAGGCAGTTTTACCTCTGTTTGTTATTTTCCAGATTTGTTAAGTGCTCTTGAGTCGAAAATTTAAAGAAATGGCGCTATAAAATAATCATTAACAAAAATGATTATCATGCTTTATTTTTAAGATGATGCACGACGTCATGTAAAATTCGGAATCAGACCGCCAACAACAACATTCCGTATGTAGATGGCGATAAGGTTTAAATTCCCGTTTAAAACACGAGCCGCCAATTTTGGTTGAAAAAAACATCACCAAAAAGCGTGTTTTATTTTATTTCGCGAAGCTCAGGCACAAATATTAAAATCTTTTATGATAATTTAATAAAGAATGTAATTTTCCACATTATACAATAAAACCGTAACCGAAAAGGGGTTCGTAAGTAGGAGATTTTTAACTTTAAAGCAGATTTTATATGCCTGACACTTTTTTTTGTCTAGGCTTATAAAAATACCAACCAAAAAACATTCGATTATTTCAAAGGCAAATGTGCGATCCTAGCAGTAAAGTAGGTACTTGATTAAAGCATCTAAAATATTTCTAAGCGATCTAATTTACAAACCAAAATCACATGATTTTGCATTGCTTAGTAGTATCATATCCATTCGTGTTCTGCAATGCCATAATATACCAATTAGGTATATTACACATAAAAAAATATATTCAAACTCATTAACGCTTTTAAATGGTTTGTACTTGAAACCTTGCGATTTGTCATTTACGCCTTTTGGGCCTGGTACAGTCGACAGTTGATAAATACGTGCCGAATTGCTTAAAGTGCAAGCCGCTCACAGGTTATGCAAGAAGGTAGGTAATAACAATATAATAAATCGAAGATCGGCATAAATATCTCACTGTAAGGGTCGGAACGCCCGCGTCTGTTCTCGCGGCTCCGGGCGTGGGGCTTGTGGACCGCGCGACACCGCGATACTATTATTTTATACCCTGATTTATAGCGGGTCGCCTAGTTTGTGGAACGAATAAGTCAATGCGATTTACTGACAGTTGTGCGACTGCAAATGTAGTAAATTATAAATAGTAACAGCTGACATCTCGACAATAATTATGAAAAATCAGAGTGAGGAATTCACACGCAGTAGAAGTGAAATCTTCAGACAACTAAAGTAGACAAAAGTGTGGAGACTAAGCACGTTTTTTCATCAATGCAAAGGATGATTTTGTCCATATTTTTGTCGTCAAATTCCAGTGCACGTTTTCCTCTACATTTGGTAATTTTATTAATATTTGTGTTTTCTTCTTCGGCGTCGCTAGATGTCAGTTTCTTTTGTGTTTTCCTTGCCTGTTCATTTTGGAGTGGTTTGAAGATTGGATATTGATTTTATAATTTTTTTTTTTGGATTTCGTAGGATTCGATCCTTGGTCCGCTGAATGTCTGGCCGCTAAGGTTCGTCAAGCGGGACCGTGGATTTATCGTATTATATTGGAACCGAGTACCGGTGAAATAAATAAATATTTTATTGCTATCTCATTCTCTCGCAGACTAAATCCTATAATTGTATGTGTTTGTCTCTTTTTACTGTCGCTCGCTTCCGTTTCATCGAGTTTCAAATGACAACGGTGCTAAATAATGTTCACTTTAAAAAAATCACCTAACAATAACAAGGCGAAGATCGTAAATTATTTCCAAACCCTGCACTCATCAAATATTGTCGCAAAATTCAACTACAAAACCACAAAGTTTAGGGAATATGTTGTGGTTTCCAAAGCATAAACATCAGGCTAAATGCATTGAAACCGAAAGAACGTCATCGTAAACTAAATTTACGATAACCAAAAATCGAAATGTGTATTTGTCTTGTTTGGTAACTGTGTTCCAAATGACCTTACCAGAAGTATAAAATTTCTTCTAAAAATACGCTACGAACTCAATAATATCAGTTACTTATCGTTATGCGGTTTACATTAGCCAATTATTATTAACAGCTTAAAACAGGGAAACCGCTAAAATGAATAGATCAAAGGCATTAAGCGAGAAATATCAAAGGATGATTACTATTATTTACACTAATTCCAATGAGATGTGTAAACTTGGGGGAAAAGCATTTGAAGACCAGCAAAATAATTAGAAACATATACGGGAGTACGAACCAGAAAGCTTTTCGATCAGCGATTCCAGAGCATATTTGGAGTAATAAATGTACATGTCGTTTGGCTGTCCGATTTTATATTTTTCATTAAAAACGTGTTTTCAATCATACGTCGCCACTGATCCTATCCCTATACGTCGCGACTGGATCAAGTGATCTGCGCGCTGTTTATGTGTTACCGTGCTGCTAGAATTGAAACGAAGTATTTATCGTGTGACCCGCAGTGTGATGGAAACATATTATTATTGTTTTTAATTGAGAAAAAATATCATCAGACAGCAAAATGATTTTTTTACTCCAAATATGCTAAGGAATCTAAGCTGTTACACCTTGCATATTTCTAGACATTTAGTTAAAGAAGAATTTTATTTTGTATTGTAATGTACATAATGTTGAGACTTAGAAATTTAGCAATTCACATTTTTTTTTAATTAATATCTATAATAAACAAAATAATAACACCCTATAAATCACCATAGCTAGTCATGTTTCCTTAATATGACACACCCCATTCTCTCCCTCCACCTCTCCAACATTCCACCCTTACAACCCCCACCTAGTAATATCTAACTATTTTGTACTTTACTACTTTACTATAATTAATTTGACTTAAGTTAGTTTTAAGAACGGTTGTATAGAACGGTAGTACGGATGAATAGAAAACGGTAGCGAAATATTAAAACAAATAAGTAAAAACGAAGGTATACATTGCAAAATTAAATTCTGATAAAAAAAATATTAAATGGCCCTCCTGTATTATTCATTTCTTCTTTCTTCCTTTTTTTCACTTTTTGATTTATTGGCATACAGAGCTCAAAAAGGCCCCTTTCTCTTTCATCGTGAGTTTATAATACGAGTATATGGTTGTTGAAAAATTGGTTTAGTTTGTTGTTTGTAAAAAACTGTTTGCAAGGGGACATGGCTACAATATGGGGAAGTTAATTTTTACAGAGGATTTGTTTAGGTTTTTTATGTGTGGACGTTTTCGTCGTACCAGGCGAGGCAGTTTATGGAAGCGTTTTCATGGGTGGGGATTCCCGCACAAAATGTTTCCGTGAGACGATGTGTTTTTTTTTATAAGGAGATTTCAGAATCTTTGTGGGGTTGGGATACTTATCCGTTTGGCAGCACCCAGGGCTATGCGTATGCTTCTTACTTCAATTTTGTCAGTAAAGTGCGTATTTTCTTATAACAACAACTAGCAAGATTAAATTTTAATACGTTTGCTGATTGTTAAAAGCGGAACATTGATTTTTCAAAACCTCAAACCATATAAAAGAATTGTACAACTGTTTAGATACTTTACTATGTTTATTGGCAGTTTCAACAAAATCCGATTGCAAAGAAAAAATATTTACTTTATCAAAGAAGTCAAATCGAAGTCGCATAAAAACTTAACCTTTTAGTGCCCCGGGCCATTCGACCATTCACTTGTCCCCGATCTTATCCCAAATTGTCACCGGCGAGAGTCTTCAACAAAGGATCGCCGGGATTTGCTCTTTTATTCACCGGACATTCCCACAAATCTCCTAGCCGTAAAAAAATGTGTCGAGTCCGTTTATCTGGGGCGGCGTTTATTGCCATTATCCTTTGATTAATGCCACGAGAGGTACAATATTTAAGAAAGGAACTAAGTAAATCGTAAGCGGTTTTAATCCTAAACGTGGCTTTAAGTTTCACATTTTTGGTTAAATTAATTCATACTTCTTTTGGAAATATCTGAGGTCATAGCTAATGAAAATTGCACTGTAAGTAAAGCGTTGTATATAAGCAAAATAAATTAAACTAAAAGGCCTTACACGACTGATCGGCCCAGAAGAAAATAATTCCCCTCAAGGGCCTATGTTATCTTTGGGGATACTGTATGGAAGGTCCTATTAGAAAAAGGAAATAGAGTAAATTCTGGGAAGGTAAAAGGTACAAGGGGTGGGTGGGAATCTGGGGGTCAATATGTCCAGGAGTGACGGACGATTATATCCATACCTTCCACTGCGATGTAAGGTGACCGACAGAGCCCTGTTGGAGAGATCAGAATATCTCCCTCAACCAGTCTCCCCCAATCCGGCCTGCCACGCTGTTGGTGAATTAGCAGGGGTGCCCGGGATCATCGGATCAGGTGAGTTCAAGTATTGGTGGTGGATGCGCCTACTCATCAACTGCGTGGGGGGCCCGTTTGGGAGATCCTTTGACTTCCCTAGCTGGTATCTCTCGACGTCTCGACCCAATGTCTTGCACCGCAGCGGGAGGGATGGATTCATACGTCCGTCACTCCTGGAAACACTGACGCCTAGATTCCTACCCACCCCTTATATATTTCTCCTTCCCAGTACTTCTTTCCCTTAAAAAGACCATCTACACAGCAACTTCAAAGATGACATAGCCCCTGAGAGAATTTTTCCTGGGGGCATTCTGTGTGGAGTTAATGTAAAAAAAAACGTATTTTTTTACTAGCCCGAGTTTACTATTGTACACGAAAATATGAATAGTGGTTACGTATCGGATAAGTTTTCCGAGTTTTCTATCCATCGTGACTATTTATTTATTTAATATATACGGTACCCTAAAGACAAGCTATCAAAAGAAGGGTGAAATACTCTCCATATCGGACGAGTTCACCGACTTTTCTACCTATTGCGAATATTTAATTATAATAATAAAAAGTTTTCGAGAGGCTAGTGAATAACCCCTAAACCCAAAACAATAATAAAAAGGTTTGTAATTAAAAGCATAACAGGGCTAACACACTTGCGCTACATTCCCATGGCTTGGCCAAATTCAGCATATCGCTCACCATACATTTTCAATTGCAATGCATGTCGAGCGACATGCTGAAATAGGCGAAGCCACGAGAAAATAACGCGCATATAGGCCTAAAGGATTTTTGCACGAAAATATGTTAAGAATTTGTGTTTGAAAAGCTTTGCAACGCTTTTAAGAGCATTCTCCTGTTGTGTTTGGATTGCACTATTGCGTAGCTTTATGAGACAAAAAATGCTTTTGAAGAGTGATTTCAGGCATTCGGTCGGAGGCGAAGGTTTACGTCAAATTTGGCGGTAAAACCTACACAAAAGGCATACCTACCACTGAAAGATCCGTCGTCGCCTCTCCCTCTTTCTCATAAACAGTGAATGCTTTGTAAACAAAAGTTACAATGCTGCTCTCAGCGGCAGGACCACGGTGTGACGGAAGGTTCAGAATTTTTGCAGAAATAATGTCGAAGGGAACTTTTACCGACATGACATTTTTATTAGTACCTGGCCACAATTTCAGGATTTCAAATAAACACTTAGGAATGATTGGGTAAGTAAGATATACATAATAAGTGGCAGAACTAATATTGAAAAAGTGTTGTGTAATAAGTAAGTAAGAAACTTACTTTGAGCAGGCATCTAGAAGTAGTGTTGATTTATTAAAGCTGACTTACCTGTAAAAAAAAGTAAAATGACATTATTTATGGGCTCTATAGATAACGGTCGGAACTGGGACTCGAACCCAGGTTCTCTCTTATTACGCCAATGACGACCACTTATTTTTTTTTTTTAAAGAAAAATCTTTTTATAACTTTTGAAGGTTATTTTTAAGTTATTTTTGTCGTACTAATATTTCGAATTCAGAATTAACAATATTATCTTCAATAAATAATAAGAAAATACAAGTGTGTGTAAGTCACTTCATTAAATAAGGTGACGTAAAACAAAGTATTTTCTTTTTATTTATTTAAAATGTCAAGTCACAATGTCTTTGCTTCTTTTGAAAAATTAATATTATCTTCGACTAATTTTCCCATATTATTTGCTATTTTTGGACACCAATTGACCTTTCCTAAAAGTCTAAATGAATATTCAATTTTTATTGGAATAATTCGTGCTATAATAACTTTTAAAGGTTAAAGCCATTATTTGAATATATCATTGAAGTTTTTCTTTTTAGTTCGTAGATTAGATAATATTGTTTTTGATAATATATTAGGTTATGAACTCAAATAATGTTATTTAGTTTTTATTATTCATTAGCTAAACAGTCATGAATGCGCAATAATAATATGGCAACATAATTAAATATTAAACTGATCACAAAATTAACTAATACAATAATGAATAAAACGTTTGATTACACTCTTAAATTCTGCGCGTCAAGTTGAACGCCTAGCAGTTTTATTCTAAAATATTGTTTTGTAGTTAAAAAACATTATTTATGTGTTGGCTTATAAATTGGTTGTTGATTAGTCAGATATCTCCGAAAACCCAAAGTTGAGCTGACTTTTGATATACTGGCATATACAGAGCTCCGGGCCAAAAAGGCCCCTTTCTCTTTCATTATGAGCTTAAAAAGTGGCCGTTGGAAAAATAAATTTGAGTTGGGTTTGCAGTTATGTATATTATATGTACAAGTGTACCCTCTATCTGGTACAATACTCAGATTACTCATAAACATTACAAAGCAATTATAATGCAGAAAAACTTGCAGTGATTAAACAAAATGTTGTTGTTTTCTGGGTCTCTAGCAGAATATTCAAAATGTCTTACTTAATGAACAGGACCATTTTGGCCCCCGGTTTTACTTCGTAACGGTGACCGGCCAACTCAGAATGAAACCAACTGAGAAACACCTCAGAAAGGTCATAAAGAGTGATGATAAAAAATTGGTTAAATAGGTTAAGTTAGGTTAGGGTTACCGGCTATTTTAAAATTATTTTTTCATAGCTTTTAATGACCTTTCTGAGGTGTTTCTGAGTTGGTTTCATTCTGAGTTGGCATGGAACCCAATCAAACATATTTGATTGGGTTCCATGCCTGAAAGCCGTGTTTGCGCTTAGTAGCTGCAGACACGTATTTATTTAAGCTCCCGGACTTTAATTCTCTTGAAGGGGTAGTTCTTATATTAGTGTTCTGAAAGTCCGTCCCTATTAGTGAAATATCCCAATTGTTGTGTTTTTTAAGTTAAAATAGTTGTATAGTGTTAATTCTAATAGATAGGACAATTTCAAATAATACAAGTAAAAGTTTTATTCAAAAAACTTTTAACGGACATAGTGTTGTTTAACAGTGCAGTGTGGGTTCACAGATGCTGCCACATGTTTTCTGCCGGGGTGAAGCAGTGACCGATATAAGGTTGCCTTTATTTTTTGTGTGAACTTTTTGTAATGGGCTGTAAGGTCATAAATCATGATCAGATATACTTTGGACGAACTGTACGCTTTACGACCCTTGCCGGTAACAAACAATAATAATAGTGATAATTTTAGTGATAACAATAACAATAGTGTACCTTTTCCCCAACTTAAGGGAAGAAAAAGAGGATGTCGAGCCGGAAGGAAGGTTAGATTGGTCAAAAACCTGCGGTTAGCACGAAACAGGAACTTGCGTTCGCCTAAGTCTCTGACAATTGCCGCTTGGAATGCGAGATCTATTGCGAATAAACACGAGGACATTTTGGATCTGATTCGTGGCAAGGGTATTCACATTTTAGCGCTAACGGAGACTTGGCATGAAAATGCAAATTCCCACTCCATCAAAACCCTTCGGTCAAGTGGGTTCTCAGTATATGAAGCTGCAAGGCCGATCAAAACCGAAACAAACAATATTAATTTTACAAATCACGGGGGAGTTGCAATTGTAGCGCAAAATGGTATTCGCTTAGACAGTATAGGGATACGTCAGGTGTATACAACTTTTGAGTTTGTCGGCTGCAAGGCTTCTGCTAATGGTGCATCCCTCGTGATAATCTCCATCTACCGTCCCGGGTCGTGCACACCGACTGCAAATTTTTTCAACGAATTCAGGTCTCTCCTAGAATGCACCTCCAACTACAACTGCGAGATTATTATTCTAGGAGATATAAATATTCATTTGGAAAACAAAACTAATCCCATGTCCATAAAATTCAGCGGAATTCTGCGTGACTTCGGCTGCGACCAGTGGGTGAACTCAGCTACTCATGATGCAGGAGGCACACTAGATGTAATCATTTCCCGGGTTGGGTTTCCCCCGAATAAAGTAAATATTACTGACATTGGACTATCAGATCATCGTCTCGTCACATCCGAGTTTGCCTTCGATCCTCCGAAATTAGAGTTCAAATCCGTTGTCTCCAGAAATTGGAGAGAATTCGACTTCGAGGCATTTTGCAGTGAATTGAAAGCGTCGCCTCTCTGTGATAAGGAAAAGTATAGCGAGAGCCATGTAGAAGAGTTAGTAACTCTATATAATTCTACTCTACGGGCATTACTCGATAAAAATGCTCCTTTCACAGAGAAGGTCTGCCGCGTTAGGAATTGCAGCAAATGGTTCGATGCTGAATGTCTTAGAAAGAAGAGGGAAATGCGGAAATTTGAAAGGATCTACAGACGAAACCCGACTTTCAGCAATCGGCAGCTTTGGATTACCAAGCAAAAAGGTTACAAGGAAGAAGTCACCCAGAAGAAATCTAACTTTTGGTGTGAGCAAATTGAGACAGAAAAAGACCCCCGAAAACTTTGGCAAAACGTAAGGACTCTGTCTGGAGAGAGCAACAACAAGGTTGATTCCTCTCTTGAAGCAAACAGCCTCGCAACATACTTCAGAAGTAAGGTTGAAAAAATTCGGGACCTCAGTGTGGTAGGATCGTTTTCTGTCGCAGCATCAAGTCCGCTCTCGAGTGAATTCACTACTTTTGCAGCAGTAACGGAAGAAGATGTCACGCGTGCGATAAAATCTTGTCCTAACAAGCAATGCGCTCAAGACCCCATACCTACCTGGCTTTTAAAACAGTGTCTTCCTGATATAGCGCCTGTAATTACCGCAATTATCCAGAAGTCACTAGTAAATTCACTTGTACCGGGAACACTTAAAAAATCAATCATAACTCCGATTCTAAAAAAACAAAATCTTGATTCTGACAATACGGATAATTACAGGCCAATATCCAATCTACCGTTCCTTTCTAAGCTGCTTGAGAAAATCGTTGCCAAACAATTGGTGGGGTATTTGAACTCTGCTGGTCTATTTGCCAAAAATCAATCAGCTTATCGACAGTTTCATTCAACGGAAACTGTTCTTCTGCGGTTGATTTCAGACTTGATCATCGGGATGGAAGCAGGTAAGTTGGGTTTGGTATCTGTTCTTGACATGAGTGCGGCATTTGACACGGTAGATCATAGTATTTTATTAAATGTGCTTGAAACCGAATTTGGCGTTCGAGGTGATGTACTCCAATGGATGACATCATACCTGTCTGGACGAGTAGCCTCAGTAATTTTCAATAATTGTACTTCACCTGAAACTCCCATAGAATGTGGAGTTCCTCAGGGTTCTGTCTTGGGTCCCATTCTCTTCATTCTGTATACGAATCGCCTCGAGAAACTCATTCAATCAGCTGGCTTTGAATCACAAGGCTATGCAGACGATCGTTTCATTTTCAAGTTTTGTTCCCCGGATGAAAAAGACGTCCTTAAAAACGAGGTGGTTAGTTTCATTAACACAGTCTCAAGTTGGATGTCTGTGAATAAACTCAAACTTAATCCGACCAAGACGGAGTTTATTTGGATAGCTTCTCCTGGAAGGCAAGCCCTCATCGACTCTAATCCAATCCATATTCAGGGCACAGATATAATCCCTTCTACAGAAATAAAATTTCTGGGTTTCACAATAGACAATAGTCTTTCTCTTGAATCACAAATTTCAAAATCTGTAAGTTCAGGCTTTTTCCATCTAAGGCAGATAAAATCAATCAGGCGTTGCCTTCCCTCTGATGGAGCAAAGTCACTCATAAATTCGTTCGTTGTCTCACGTATGGACTATTGTAATAGTGCATATGCTGGCTTACCTAAAAAACAATTCAATAGAATCCAGTCCGTTTTCAATGCTGCGGCGAGAATGATTTTTGGTGAATCTAAGTATTGCCGTATAACCCCGCTTCTAAGGGATCGCCTTCATTGGCTTCGATGCCCTGAAAGAATAGAGTTCAAGATCTGCTTAATGACCTTCAAAGCATTACAAGGAATGGCGCCAGCCTATATATCAGAACTATGTGTCCGACAAAACTTAAGCGATAGACAGCTTACTCTAAGGTCAGCAGATCAAGATGTTACTAATCGTTTAATCGAACTTTCTAGGTCAAATCGAGCCGTTTACTATGATCGATCTTTTCGTGTAACTGGCCCGCTCATTTGGAACAAACTTCCCTCAGTTCTTACTAATATCAAGAACTTGGCTGAATTCAAAAGGGCTCTGAAAACAAACTTATTTAAAAAATCATACCTTTCATGAATTTGTAGCTCCTTTTCAAAAAACTATAATAAACCATGTTCCTCGATTTTCCAGTAATTGTTTGGTTTCGATTACCTCCTTACTATAGTTTTATGTGCACTCCGAATTTGTATTATTTGTAAATGTAAACTGTTTCCTGTTCTGTAATATATTTTAGTTTTTAATGATTCTTGTTGAATGGCACCGTTATGGTTTCAATGGGATCAATATCTATTGTCATGTGCACTCACTATTGTTGTTAATATTGTTCTTTAGGAATTGCTTTGTATATACTGTATATTCTTTTGTTTCACATTATTTAATCAATTTTGTAAGGACTCGTAAATAACACTATATAATTAATTTTAAGCTTATTATAATTAAGCGCATTTGAAGTGAAATATCACAAAACTGCGCTATATAAATACTATGTTATTATTATTATTATTGATATGTAAAATAAAGACACGTGTAAATAATATTTGATTTACAGTGAAAATTCGAATATCACTTTCCTCATTTTCCCAAAACTTTGTATTTGGAGATTTCTGACTAATCAAAACTGAACGATAGAAATTTTGCCAAAAACCATCAAAAAATTAATAAGCTGTCAAATAGTTGCAGTCTATAAACCCTCTTTTGAGGTGTTGTAATAGATATTCATATTACTAAATAGTGGAAAACGAGTTAACATGATGGACACGAGAAGCTTGGCAGTAAGGATGATAAACCCCTCTTTAATTTAACAAGATTTTCAAAGATAAGGCAGTATTCATCGCGATCAGAAAGCACGTTTACTCGACTTCACAACACATTTAATGCAAAAAGTGGTATCAAATAACACCGCGAATCGTGTTACAGGACGTGATCGCTCGAGCCGCGAGACCACCAGACCACCAGACCCTTCTGGTCTCCTGCGCTACTCGTCAGAAAGCCAATTACAAACGCGGAGAACCGCACCAAACCTCATCCGAATCTTATTATCCGCCCATATCGCCGATCCTAGCAGCCCTCCCTCTGCCTCCTACCCTCTGCCCGGCCTGCTCTCCCGATAACCCTCGCGGGGTAGGGACTAGCGAGTAGGCAGACGTAGAAAGGAAGATGGGGAAATTAGAATGGACAGATAAGGGAAGGAGTACGTAAACTTTTTTGAAAATAAAACAGATCGTTTTCAATTTTGTGAAACAATCTTAGAGAATTAAATTTTTAATTAAAATTTCTCAAACTTAGAGAATCAATTGTGTGGGGTAATTACAGTTAAAATTTAGATTTTTCCTCCTTAAAAGGAAACCAGGCAGCGTTTTATCAATACAAATATATACCCCAATTTTTTCTTTGGATTCTGACATTAGTGCGAATATTTTTTAATATAATATAGATATCAACCACTAGCATGACGCTAAGTTTTTTTTATTATTATAAGTAATTTTTTTGAAAAAGTTAGGCCCCTCAAAAAATTGGTAAATAATGCCTTTTTTGAACGCCATCAACATACGAGTACGTTCTGCACACAAAATACAAACTAGACAATCGGTCCAATTTTGGAGGAGAATGGGGAATACAAAACCTCGATTTGATAATGAAGTGAATATAACTTCATATTCAAAATAATGAGTTAATCAATGGAGTTCCACAAATGAAACAAAATCAATAAAATAGTGGTTTTAATAAGTTTATTACTTTTATTAACTTTTTAACTCTTTTCCCTTATCAGGCACAAGAGCTCCTATTTTCTGATGACCAATAACGACCTTTATTATAATATTTTGTAAAATATATGTATATATGTAACTCATGTTTTATATTACAATAAAAAATAATAAAATAAATTATCTAATTATAATAACAATAAATAAAACTGATCTATTTACATTTATTTTATTTTATTTGGTTAAGCAAACAGATGCATACACAATTTGACATAATCACTGTTTACTTGAATGCATAGACTAATGAAGTTTCCACTAATAACTTCGTATTTGCAAAAAGCAGAACCATCCACCTACCCTTTATGAAGATGCCGATATCCATGACGGTGTTAATAAATGCTCATAAAGTCGAATAAATTATCAATTTAAAATTATAATGTGTTTTATTTCATGATATTACAAGCTCATATTTATAGTCATATTCTGTACGAGCGCTTAATTATCACAATAAGTTTTCTAACGTAATACAACGTAATTATTAGATTTTTTAATTGGCATTATCTCCAGGACTTTTATAATCAGACGGAGATAGATCGATGCATTCTAACAAGAGGAAGGCTGTGATAATTTGACACTGGTTCGGGAATGTAAGTACATCTAATAGTTTTATGGGATTTTTTTTACCAATAAGACTGAAGATTTTAATTCCATGATATTTGATCCCTCTACAGTTGGCCCTCGGCATACTTATATAATACATAATAATAATAAAACGTTTAATCTTCAATAGATTTTTTTTACAATATTGCATATTTAGTTCTTTTTTCATTGATTCTATTGACGAAAAGGTCACACTGCTCACTGCTCGGCTACAATTCAGGATTTCTACTAGAATGCAGCTGATTTTCAGCGTACAATATGCAGTCGGTTTAGAGAAAATACGGTAAACCTACTTACCAGTGGCGGTCCGTGAGTTTTCAGTGAGCTAGAATGCTAAGATTGAAAAATATGATGTTATTGATGTTGTTGTAGCTGAAAACGATTTTTTTTTCAAAATGTCAAGCTTTTGTATGATGATATGCGGCTCATCCCCAAACTGAAAGAATCCTGAACGTCTTCATACAAAATATAGAAAATTTGAAAAAAAAAGAATTTTCAGCTACAACATCAATAACGTTGTATTTCTCAATCTTAGCACTCTAACTGACTGAAAATTCACAACCGTAACTCCTTCTTACACAAAATGTAACTAGGTGTCCCCAAAAGTATGTGCAGAGAGCATATACCGCCAAATAACAAAATTATTAAATATATTTTCGTTCAAATGCATCAACGAAAAAACTACTTATTAATACACTGTATATACCAGTGTGAATGAACAAACAATTACACTGTAAATAAATTCATTTGAAATCCATACCAACTTATTTTTAAATGTATTTTTTTAAGTGGATTTCAGCTTTGAAATTGGTAAATAAAGTTAAAAAATTAAAATTTTATAATAATTGTAAATTTGGGCGGGCCAACTGTCGGGGGATCAAAGTCACCGAAGATTTTCATGATGGCTGGAGTTCATTGCTTACAAGTTTCATTAATAACACGCCTACCGAAGTCCACGACTACGCACCCCTGAGCAGCGGAGAGCCTAGAGAGATAGTAGAGGATTGGTAGACATAACCGCCAGTACCTACAGCAGGAGTAGAACCGCCTTGCGTCAAGTGTCAACGAGCCCGTGATAAGGTGTGATACGGGTCACACGGCGCGTGTGCGCGGCGTGATTTGATATGAGCCGGAATATTCAGTGTCGCCGGGCGTGATGGGAATTCCACAGCCGACCAACCTACCCACCAATCCTGCTGCCTGCTGCCGAGAGATCCTTTATAACTTCCCTATCTGTACGTCGTTTACGAAAAAGATGAAAGGTTACAACGGGTGTAGGCTTTTCAGCGGTAAACTTTTTCAGCGGTGAATTTAGGAATGAAGATCGACGGACTGAAATGGGTCTAGATACGAAAATATAAACCATTACAAAAATTTTATTCCCAAGATTAGAATATTTATTCTAACTTTTATTTAAATAGTAACTTCTCCATTTGTTTGGAGTAACCAATACAGCAGTAATATAGCAGCTGCGAAAACCAAAAACTCTCGGAATGCGTAAACTATTAGCGTTAACTATTTTATTCAAAAAAGGGTCAACCAGTGATATTCGTAATCATATTACTTCATGATCTGGTGTTCAATCGTCCCCCTGCATGTTAAAATCCGTAAATGCACTGATACCAGGTGCGATAGAAGATAAAAAAATTAAAAAAAAAAAATTATAAAATAAATGTTATGTGAGGTAGGTACCTGGTATCATTTTATATAATATTTTTTTTTTTTCATATAAAATCATATTTTATATAATACCATTTAGAAAAATATCATTTTTTAACTTAGTTCTTATTACAAACATTTCTTCTGGCTATCGGACTCACAATTTTTTTTCCGGCTCAAAGACTTAAGTACTCGACTCAATACTAGATAA
Source organism: Limnephilus lunatus (assembly GCA_917563855.2). NCBI lineage: Eukaryota > Metazoa > Arthropoda > Insecta > Trichoptera > Limnephilidae > Limnephilus > Limnephilus lunatus. The sequence goes on from OU830592.1 coordinate 59,906,954, forward strand.
AACTACTAACAAGAATCATAATACTTGTTCGGCAAGCATGAATTGAAGTTTTTATACATACCGACTTAAATTGATGTTATTTAGGATAATAAGACAATTATTCATTTTATAAAACATTCAAGGTATAATTAGCATTTAACTGTAGGTAACAAAAAAAGGTGTGAAGATGAAATTACAAAGGCATGAATTTCACTTATCTACCAATATTACTGCCAGAATTACATACGATTGATTAAACGAATTACAAACGAGAATTAAACCTGTCGGAAAAACACACGCCAAAAATGTACAAATGTGTTTTAAACAAACTTCAAAAATGAAAAGTTAGGTTTATTAGAAGTGTGTAATTTAAGAAAGCGTAATTTTAGTTGGTATAATTCTCTCCATCTGTAATTTCGTCCATGTGTAATGTTATGAAAAACACGTCAATGTACTTTCGCCAGTTTTGCAAATAATTAACATTACAAACAATAGCTAAAACGCAGAATAAAATCAAAGAAAAATTCAATCCACACATTTCTCGATCCAACTAGATCGAGATCGCAAATGCAGATGACCTGAAAACGACCGTAGAAGGGCCAAGCACGTCCCAAAAGGATCACCGTGAGGGTGCCAGAGAACCAATAACTCAGTCATAGAGCGGCCCCTATTGAAATGAAGGACCCGGAATGGCCGCTCTGACGGGGTCAACAGGCGTGCCTGTATTGAAAGTCGTATGTGACATGTGACCCGATATATCTAAATGGATTCCGTCTAACTTCATCCCACTATAAATAATAGAAGTGAAAAGGTGATATTAGGTAAAAAATATAATTTATAATTAATAAATTATCGAGCTTTAGTTCAGAAATCGACGAAAATTCTGGAGGACAAAATGCAAAGGTCAGTAATCAGTCAAGCAATAAGTTTAACGAAGAAAGCGAGGCTAGCAGCAGCCCATAATGTAGTTCTGTTACTAACTGGCAAAGTAAGGACGAAAGTAGGCTGGATGCATAAGAAATATGAATGCCGTAAGAAAGGATGTAAATAAAACGACTAAATATATCTCAGAAACGCATATTAAATACAATTTCAACGTTCCCCATGAGGATGTTAACAACAGAAATCTTTAACCATTTTGACGTTCCAAGTTTACATAAAACTTACTCCAAAAATATTATGGTGCGTTGTCTCAAAAATTAAAAAAAGGACAAAAAGGCAAACACCTCACAAAAGAGACAAGATAAATACGGGTTTACCAAAGTGTAATGTAATAGTATACAGGTACTTTGGACAAAGAAGCTCTGAATAAAGTTATACAAAAACTACCACCTAGTATCATTCAGCTAAAATCAAAAATCCATTTGTAAATATTGACTTAATTAATAGAAAAAAAGAATTGACTAATATTTAAAAAAACGATCGCAGTAGAAGTTTCTGAAAATACCTTATGAAATTGAACAACGGAAGTCGCTGAAAACTATCCATCCAAAGCCTAGTCACCTCACCAAAGGGTCTCTTAGAGAGGACTAAGAACGTATTTTATATCTATTATGATATTAAGTTTTATTTTATATTTTAAAATTATATAGATACTAATTAATTATAATTAGCAAAAAATAAAATAAAAATTTACATATGTGAATAACCGCAGCAAGAATAAGGAGATTAGCGTGATGGTAGATATCTGCCTAAAAACCTGCATGGTATGTTAACGAACCTAGTTTGATTTAACTTTTTTAAAAATTAACATATAAAATTAGCAATTTTTTAATGCTAAAATAAACATTTACTGATAATTGATAATCTAAAAATATAATTGTACCTATGTACCTACTTGTGAGAGATAATAAATATAGCACTGACCAAAAACGACAACCCGAAATCAAAGTAGTATCTGCCGCCCAACTATTTCCAAGGTAAGCTCAGCACGAAAAATAAGGCTTAACTTTTCCACGAGGAAAAAACTTGGGAAGGCGGAGTAATCTACGATGAAAAATCGCGCCGTGAAGACAAAATGGCGCGTTTTCATCACCTGGCAGTTATAATAAAGCTTGCGGCTGGTTTGCGTAGGGAGGGAGGGGAAGATAAAAAATCACGGAAAGTAGACAAGACGCAATTCCATTATATCATACCCGGGACGACACATCATTCTCCCGCTGCGAGAGAGGCGTTAAACAGACGCTGTTATTTATGCGTGTCAACTTAATATGACGTTCGTATAAATATTATTAAGTACCAAAGTATTCACTTTTCGCTGTAGAGGAAAATCATTTCCTCTACATCGATGTAGAGGAAAATCAGAGTCGTCAATTTAATTTTGACAAGCTTTGTGGCAAGGCGGTAAGATCCGTGGCTAGAAACTGGAGGACTTAAAACTTCAAGAATGCAAATAATTTTGTAATGGTTTATTTACCCTTATTATGACTCCTACCCTATAGAATGTATATTTTTTATGCGAATAACGCACAAGAATCTCAAATGCCTGAAGCCAGTGGAATTTCCGATTTTTTTTTACATTAGTCCACCGCTCAGGAGGCCCTGAGGAAAATATTTTCTCACAGGGCCTGTGTCTTCTTAGGGGAGGGTTTGGAGGGTCTTTTTAAGGATAGGATATTCTGGGAAGGAAAAAGGTAGGTATAAGGGATGGGAAGGAATCTATTGTCAGTGGGTTCAACAGTGGCGGACGTATGATTCCATCCCTCCAACTTCGGTGCAAGTCAATGGGTCGAGAGAAAGCAGCTGGTGAGCAGACGCATTCGCCTGAACCAAAACCTGAACACACCTCACCCGATGAACTAGAGGTTACCTATGGCAGAGGTGTTGGTTATCCAAAACTAAGACGGCGGTACCCATGCAAGCCTACCAAATTAAATTGGTAGGCATAGGATGGAGATTTCGAAAAGGAAGAAAGAGGTAAGTGCCTGGCAATTCAGTCACAAAACATGGTTAAATCCATTTCAAGCAACGTTTCGCTTCTGACTGGTGGTTTTCCACTTGGGCGATACCGAGAATATCCACCATTCTGGTACAAATTATTTTATACTTTAAATGAAAGGTACTTTAAGAACAACCCTATAAAGAAAATTATTTTTATTATTTCGAATAAATTTCACATCACAATATTCATTTGCTTTATCACGACTACCCTCCTACTAGGCTCATGCCCCTATCCAAAGGTAAAGTAAAATGGTTAACTTGTTAAACAACTAAATCTGAAAAAATAGGAAGATTCATCCCCTATTTCCGTCCGCTTCATTTGATTGGGGTGTGCTCGGGGCATTGAAGCGATTAATTGGCAAATAACTTAGATTTAAATGGCAAGTAAGAAAAATAATTAAATTCAATATAAAAAATATATTTCCGCAAAAAATAAATGACTATTATCTTTAAAAAGTAGATAAAATAATGACTCACAATTTACACAATCACAAATAAAAGTTATCCTTCGCAGAAAAAAAATCACTTGGATAAAATAATATAATAAAACGAATATTTAATTTACTTTTGACCGTAACCGTTTCAGCCAGTTAAGGCCATCTTCAAACTGGTACAATTATTTCATCTACAGGTTTTGTAGGTACCTAACATATGTGGAAGAGGGAGAGGAGTAGTCTACAAGAATTTTTTTCAATTTAAATGGTTTCTAGCAATTTGTTGCTAGTCGTCTTTGACGATTGGATTTCGAGTTTTTTTAGTTATTAGCAGGCTGAAATTGGTTACGGTCACAAACAAATTAAGAAGAAATAAGATTTTTCATATTTGTTTTATTATGTTATTATAATGAAATTCCACCACGAATTTTCAGTATGAAAAACAAAAATATTCGCTTAGATATATTTTAATATTACAATAATTTCAGTTTCGCTTGTATCAAACTGTGATTAAATTTGAAATAGTAGGGAGAGATTTTCTTCTTCATAAGGGTTGAAATATGATGCTTCCTGATGTGGCGGTGGTTCTTTGCATAAAATACCGACACGTCATTCGTGAAATACATTAGCCGAAAAGCCGACTCTTGAATGGTAAAGGGGAAAATCCTTCCGCAAATTCTACATATTCCAGTATTTCACGGTGCATCAAAGAACATAGCCGCGAGAGAGGAAATGTAAAATAATAATAAAAATGTAGCCTCTTTTAAAAGGAAGGTTCTTATTTCCTAAAGGAGGAACACACAGTATGATCCTGCCGCTGAGAGTTCTAATGTAACCTCTCTCTCTGTAACAATTCTCGTTTATGAGAAAGAGGGAGACGTTACGATGGAGCTATCGGCGGTACGCCTGTACCAGTACACTGTAAACAGCCTGCGGTGCAGAGAACACTTCTGAAAATTGAATTTCTGTAAAGAGAAGGAGCTCTCCAGCAGCATTTCAAAGGAAGAATTTTGTAAAATCTCATTTTATATCAACCTTTGAAAATTATGTGAAAATTTTAAACCAACCCGAAAAAGCCTTAATTTTAGCGCTGTGTTTGTATATATGTATGTAGATTATTTCACAAAATAAAAGTTTTTAAAATTAATCTGTGAAAATTAACCTTATTTTGACAAGAAAAAAATGTAAAAACAATGACAAGTTATTACAATATTTTTTCCTCCTACTCAGCGTGATGTAGCGAACTCTTGTTTTAATACGACCGTTTGGCATTTCGTCCGTTCCGTTTCCATTTCAATATGAAATGGTGGCCGTGCTGGATACTGCTGTTTTATCTCGCTAGAGTTCGCATGAGCGTGGATCCTTCTACAAACTGTCAAATCGAAATAATCAATATTATTGTTTCCATCTGCCCGAAGAAAGCTTGAAAAAAGTATTGTCATCGAGAAAGTGACGTTTTATGGAGAAAAAAAAATTTGTTGTTAGAAATAAAAAAAAGTTACATTAAATATTATACAATGGTTTATAATCAAGTAGGTAAGTATTTAAGTACCTACTTTCAAATTGTATGATTTCAGAGGAAATTTTGGTTTCGATTCATTAATTAAAATTAGACACATATTTTTTAGCTGTGAGGTTTACTATTCACAGAATAATAAGGGATTTTTTTTTACGGTGCTCCAGATTTTATGGCCGGGTTGAATCTTTCCCAAATGAAAGACTAAACCCTTCCACACACTTTTCCACAAATGAATATCTAGTAAATTAACGCAATGTAAGTGCACTATATAAGAATAAAACAATACAAGAACAATACGTCAATCCACCAGAAACATAATAGGAAAATATTTCACCGACTCCAGATATTTTCATATCAGAGGGTTCGGCTCTGATGAAATCCTAACTGGTCCGATAAATCCTACTGATCCCTCAATAAAAATATTTAAAAAATCTTTCGTAATCCTACATGTATTTAAAATGACCGACTTTTGCATTTTTATGTACAAATTTTTTGACAAATCTAATACGCCTAAATTTTGAATGAGAGAGCTAGGTATAATGCCAGTAGCCGAAATAACAAATGGTAATATTTTTATAGTCTGAGAATGCCAAATTCTTTTAATTTCATTTCCTAAATCTGTATATTTTCTTATTTTTTCAGAAACAGTTTTCTGAATATTACAAGAATTTGGAATAGCGACATCAATGATATAAGTTATTTTCTTAATTTTGTCATGTAAAACTATATCGGGTCTATTATGACTAATTGTTCTGTCTGTCAGAATAGTTTTATCATAATAAATTTTATAAAATTCATTTTCTAAAAATGAATTTGGTTCATATTCATAATATGGTACATTACGGCAGTCAATCAAGTTATGTTTAATTACCAAACTTTGGTGAATTATTTTTAAAACTTGATTGTGCCTAAATGTATACTCGGACGGCGCTAATACAGAACATCCCGATATAATATGTTCTATAGTTTCCGGAAAAGCCAAACATTTTCTACATAAATCATCAATTTGATTTGCATCTTTGATGATATGCTTCCTATAATTTTTAGTATTAATGACTCTATCTTGTATGGCAAGCATAAAGCCTTCTATTTCTGCGCTCAACTCTCCAATACTCAACCATTTGTTTGACGAAAATTTGTCAACATATGTTTGGTTGAGATAATTGAAGTGTTTTGCGTGAAGAATTTTATTTGACCAGGAATCTAATAATTCCTGGTTGGTATTTATAAGAATGCTGGCATTCTCGTCGTATAAATTTAATGGTGAAATATTTCTATCTGCCTTGCATATTATTTTGTGCATTTCTGAACTATCAGCTTTCCTATGGAAAAATTTTCTTAGCATTTCTACCTGATTCTGTTTTAAAGATGTTATTTTGACTATACCTCTACCTCCTAAATTTCTGGGTAAATTAATACGTTCTATAGCTGAATTGAAGCGGTCTTCCGAGTCAACAATAACATATGTGACGCGTTCTGTCAAATCTCTTGTTTGTTACGCTTAAAAACAATAAAATCGCAAACTAACACGCAAAAAAGTATAACCATCGGATAAAGAGTCCGCGAATTACTCTGTGAGAATGTTATTCGTCTAAAACTTAGTTATTTAGATTATTTAATTTGATTTCTGACAACAGTGACAGCTAAGTGACTTTGGAAATAAATACATCGGCCTAGCGGACCGAATAAAATAAGTGAATGTTTTAAATCCTAGTAAAGTGACAATTCCGCGTCGAATGTGATTGTGATTACTCTCAACTGGTGAAATTCTCTTTTTAGTGAACATTTGTCCATTTTTATCTTCTAATAAATAATAATTATCACAAAACAAACAAACTATATATCTGATTATCTCGTTAATAAAAAAGAAACTTTTCGGTCAAGAGAATAGTGGATCTCATAAATACAATCTCAGTGAAAAGTTTTATAAAACTTTCTGTGCTTAATTTGTGCTAATTAACCAAAAATTGCTACATAAAAACTCGACACGGTAGCTCTGTTTTGTTTCCAAATCGAGTCAAGTAAGACCGATTGCCCACTTTCAGGCGTAAAGCCGAATACAGCAATTTTTAACACTTTTATAAAACACAAACAAAATGGACAAAAACATGGAATTATTTCTATTCAAACTTGACGAGAAATTAGAGAAACAAGCCGAAATAATAACTCGTTCGGTAACCAAAAATGTGATGGAAGCGCTGGATGAGAAGATGAAAACAATTATTGAGGAAAACAATATCCTTAAAAATAAAGTATCAGAACTAGAACAAAAACTTAAAGCAGTAGACAGAGAAAAACGTAAAAATAACCTGGTGTTCTTTGGAATAGAAGAGAAGGGAAAATCTGAAGGAGACCTAATAGACTGTATTAAAGGCCTCATAGTAGACGTGGGAGTACATTTGGACAGACAAGAAATTAGCAACGTGTATAGAATAGGGAAACAAAGCGAAAACAAGAATCGTCCGGTTGTAGCCTCTATCACGACCCAATGGAAAAAACATCTTATACTCAAGAACAAGACAAACCTCCCGTCAGGTATTAATGTGAAAGAAGATTACTCGAAGGAAATCCTGGAAAAACGGAAACAGCTACAACCTCAACTAGAAGATGAGAAAAAGAAGGGAAACATTGCTTTCATAAGATATGACAAACTGATAGTGTTAAAATCGAAGGACAACATTACCGAAAAGAGAAAACGAGGAACTTCGGATTCTCCCAAGTCATCACCACAAAATAAAGTAAATAAAAACAAAATATTGAGCATTCCCTCCCAATCTCTACCCAAAACTAGCACGAAAGAGATGACCAGACCTAACATACTGAACTATCTCAACCGAACAAGTTCTGACTCACAAATAAATACTCCATAAAAAGTAATAATTGCCTCGGAAAATCGGTAACAAAGAATACTAATACCAACAAGAATTAATAATCAAAACCTATTAACAAAAAGTCTCCCAATTCGGCTGGTCCCCGCGGGAGATATAGACCACCACCCTCTAACAACAAGAAGAAACAAAACACTCAATATTGCAACCTTAAGTACGAGAGCCCTTAGAACCGAAGAAAGAAAGAAAAAAGAATAAAGAAAAACTACATGAAGCTTGAAAAAGCTCTCGAAGAAATAATGTTAGAGGAGGCCTATGCCAAGAGGCAAACTGAGCTTCGAAATATAATAATAAACAAAAACATGTCTAGTATTTATACCTATCATAAGTTCAGAATAAAGGGCTTATTATTATTATATATAGCTGAATTTGGATGATGACAATGAAATTTTGTTAATGTAGTTCTAATTAATCGTTCTAAGCTATCTAAATCTGTATTAGACCATTTAATTATGCCAAATGAGTAAGTTAATAGAGGTATTGCCCAAGTATTTATCGCCTTTACTAAATTTTTAGCAGATAGATTGCATTTCAAAATTTTTCTGATCCTAATTTTAAATTTAATCCTAATATCATTTTTAATACTAGTCTGATCTAATCTATTTGATTGCGGATATCCTAAATATTTATAAACCTCACCCCCTTTCATACTTTCAATTTTGAAATTTCTAAATATACCCTCGTTTCCATCTACAATTTTACCTTTCTCTATATGGATCGTTCTACATTTATCTAAACCAAAAGTCATTTTAATATCATCTGAAAAATTTTTAACTACTTTAATCATTTTCTCTAAATTTGGTTCAGAATTCGAATATAATTTTAAATCATCCATAAATAATAAATGAGAAATTATATTTCTCTCTCTAGTATTACCTTTAATTTTTATTCCAAACTTGCTTTTGATTAACATTTTAGATAGAGGATTTAATGCTAAGCAAAACCAAAGAGGACTCAATGAGTCTCCTTGAAAAATCCCTCTTTTTATTGAAATGCCCGGTACTATAATTTTCTTATCTTTCAAATTCAAAAGCAAATCGGTATTCCAAAATGCCATAATTTTTTCCAAAAAGCTAATAATAATTGGGTTAATTTTGTATATATTTAAAACTTTTATCAGCCACGAGTGCGGGACACTATCATAAGCTTTTTGGTAATCTATATAATAAATATGTAAATTACGTTTTTGGGTTTGAATCTGTTTTAGAATTACAGAATCAATAACTAATTGTTCTTTACATCCCATATGTTTTCTGCGACAACCTTTTTGTTGTTCAGATAAAACATTTTTTTCATCTAAATGAGTGTATATTAAATCTGTCAAGCAAGAGGTTAAAATTTTATATATTGTCGGTAAACATGTAATGGGTCTATACTGAGAGGGATTATTAATATGTTCGCTTTTGGGCAACATATAAGTAATGCCCTTAGTTAGAAAATTTGGAAAATTTTGAGGTTCTCTGACAAATTTTGAAAGATTTTTTGCCAAAAGGGGATGTAAAGTAGTCAGACGTTTATACCAAAAATTATGTATCCAATCGCAACCCGTGGCTTTCCAATTATGAGTATTTTTTATAATTTTAGCTAACAATTCAACCGATATATCAGAAAAACTCATTTGTTCAATGTCTGAACAATTGAGTTCTTCATTTTCTATCCACGGACCTGACTCATTATGTTTTATATCTTTACTCCAAATATTTGTCCAAAAATCGCGCATATCTGATTCAGATGGCAACGGATTATTATTATTCGAAATAATATTTTGTTTATCGTCAAGTTTGGAATAAAATATTTTCTCATTTTTCTGAAATAATCTATTATTATTTTTTTTATTATACGTATAATTGTATCTTTTTAATCTACTAGCTTTTACACCTAATTTTTGTTTTAACAAATCTAATAAATCATTGATTATATTTTCATTATTATTACTACCAATGCTATAACCAAATTTTCTCCCAATTACATCTACATGTCTCAAAATATTCCTACTTCTATTTCCATTTTTATACTCTATTACTCTAGCTATGCTACTTCTTAAAAATACTACATCATTTTCTAATCTACTCTGCCATTCTGGTTTTCTATAATTATATGATCTATCATCAGAAGACGTTAATTTAACTCCTAACTTATTACATATAGTGATAGCACTAGCATACACTATTGTATGAAGATCTAAAAAACTAATGTCATCAAATATAATTTTTGGTAAAATTATATTATTTAATTCAGAAATTAATTTAGATAATTTCTTTGACGTATGTAATTTTGGTAATTTTGGCCTAACTGTGGGCTCTATATCTATATATCTATTTATATTATTATGAAGTAAGTTAGCTAATTCTATAATATTTTCATCTAGTAAGTTTAAATTTGCAATGTTGATTTCCCTAAGATTATAAATAACGTCTAAGTTATTTGAGTCTACTGTAATATTATTGGATTCTTCGACTAGAATATTATCTGAACTATCTACGTTCAATGTATCTGATATAACATTACTACTCGTATTAAATTGTTCTAAATTATTTTCTAATTGCAATCTATCTGCTACTTCCTTTTTTATCTGATCTAATGTTACTACAGGAATTAAATTATTTTTGAAAATTGCCCTCTTTTGGTCTGCTAATCTTTGTTCGTTTACTTGGGCAATCGGATAATTTTGTGAGAAAATTAAATGTAATTTTTTCCTATACAATAACATATCTGTTTCTAATTTAGTTACATAAAAATATGTACGAACGATGAACATATTGACATCGTTCGTCAATTTCATACGCTGCCTAGGAATACCTGCTTTTGTTTTTGGTGGTCTCAGACTATCATTGTTCATCTGTGTAGATGACATAACAGACCGCTCTTCATTTCGGTTGGTTGTAAATGACATATTATCAATTTACAAAACAACACAAAAATTATTATTATTATTAGTTCCTACATTCCAGTAACCAAGCAACTATCGTTACCTAGTAATATCATTTGTTAATTGTCAATTGTCAACAAATAATTTTCAAAATGCCCAAATAAAATATTTTAATTTAAACCTTTTACCTTTCAACGTTACAAATCTATGATATATTATATTTTAGAATACTGCTATCAAAATAAAATATATGTAATTAAATTTACCTTTAAAATATATTACAAATTAATCTCAAATATTATTGTTTACCTTGGTTACTGGAGCCTTCACAAAAGAGATTTTTTATATCCTATTTATTTATCTAAATAACCTATTGTTTACTGGCAGTTTATTTATTACGTAATCTAATATACTTATTTTCAAATATTTATATTTTTTGGGATCAAAACTAATTATTTTCTATCTGATATAATGAAAAAATCAGAGAGATAATGAAATGCAAATGTCTCTATAGCGTTGCTAAGCACCGATTTTTATAGTAATAAATTTATTATATAATAAAATATTATTTTAAAAAAAACGAGTGTGCTTTAGACCACACGACTGAAGTAAAACTTCACTAACTTAGGCCGTCCATTAACAATATAACAATAACAGAAATAAAAATATCCCAATCCCCTCAACCCAACCCAACCCAAACCAACTCAACTCAACCTCCAACCCAACCTCCAATCCAACCTCCAACCCAACCTCCAACCCAACCTCCAACGCAACCTCCAACCCAACCTCTAACCCAACCTCCAACCCAACCTCCACCCCAACCTCCAACCCAACCTCCAACCCAACCACCAACCCAACCTCCAACCCCAACCTCCAACCCAACCTCCAACCCAACATCCAACCCAACCACCATCCCAACCACCAAACCAACCTCCAACCCAACCTCCAACCCAACCTCAAACCCAACCTCCAACCCAACCTCCAACCCAACCTCCAACCCAACCCCCAACCCAACCTCAAACCCAACCTCCAACCCAATCTCCAACCCAACCTACAACCCAACCTATAACCAAAACTCCAACTCAACTCAACCTCAAACTCAACTAGCGTGTCACTTTCATTAGCGTTTGCTTTATTTAGTGTTTTATATAGATTAGCGTTTCACTTTCATTATAGCGTTTCATATAGATTAGCGTTACATATTCGTAATGAAGTTTTACTTAATTAGCGTTGGCATATGGTTCTTTTTCGTAACATACTCATCATTTTACCCCCAAGTGTCGAGCGTTCGTAAAGAAGTTTTACTTCAAAATTTTGGAATATTAAAAAAAAACAAGATAATGAAAATGCAACCGGTTCCATAAAACACAGAAGGGAAAATATGACCTTGTTGTGATTTATCGTTAATAGTTTATCCAAGTTGCATATATTCAGATTAATAGGTACAGTGCTGTGTGAATATTTGCTTTCTTCTTCGTTGCACATGAAAGACTTTATACACACATAAATAACATAATATGAGGCAACTAAGGTAGATTTATTGCTTTAAAAATTCTGGCAAATAGAGGTACCCTTTTCAATTAAATGCGAAACCCCATAAAAAGTCAAAACAAACTTAAAGACGAATATTGTATTCTGACAATTGAAAAATAATCATCCAGGGGTCAAGTGTTCTTCGCGTCTCAATAAATCATCGAATAAATCTGAAAAGGTTGCAGGACTTGCGTACATGTTAAAAATACGGCCCCCAACCCGCGTCTGAGCTTAAATAAACAGAAACAGCGACAAGGCGGTCCTCGTTAGATTGCAGCAAAGAAGGACTTATTAAAATAACACTTGAGAATGATTTAAGTTCCGCAATCACGACTCGCGTGAATATACAGCCTTACCATCCTCCCCAGCCTCAAGAGATGTTGCAAACAAACCCCTTCGCAGCGAACGCACTTTATTATGGATGATGGGGACAACGTGGCTTGATAACACGCTAATAATATCTGGATTATTTAATAGATCGGTGTTTGACCAAGGATGATCTTTAGATTGGATGATTCGAAGTACATATTTTATATGGACTGTTGCAGCTAGGTTAATTGGTTGAGGAATCTATTAAATTAAACTTTAGAAGAATGATGTGTGGTACATTGCCGAATTATGAACGAAGAGGCCTCCAAGTAATTCACGGTAATGTAATGTAAGCGTAGGAAGCAAGCAATGAGGGTTTGGACACGAAGAGCGGATGGACGAAACAAAGAGAGTCAAGGAGCCACATGACATGCGAAAAGAAGTCAAAGACTTCCCGGAAAAATACAGCACGTATCCGCTGAGCTGGATTCTAAGCCTTTTTTGGATTGTAAATAGGTAAAACAGCTAGTATAATAATTAACTTAACTAATAAACTATCACGCCGCCGTTTCTCCGGACGGGGAGATAGAGAGGACGGACCGCCAAACAACCCTTGCTTCAATCACAATCATACATCGTCTCGTACACACTCTCTTGTTATTTTGACTCTTGTCATGGCCCGACCCAAGAATCTGGTTGAAATAATCGTGCGTCCCCAACTTCTACCATTCACATTCGCGTCGTTCACTCGCTCTTAATGGCCAAACCATCTATGCGTCTTTATCTTAACTACAATAATCTTACACATTACGCTTACATTAGCCTTGCATTCTACGTGGATCTCCACATTTTTTATACGATCATACATGGTTTTAATCTGGAAGTATGTTGCCTATTGTATGCTGATGATGCGGTGCTAATTTCTAACAGTATGGAAGATCTACAGTCTCTCGTGTCTAGGATGAACGAAGTATGTATGAAGAATGAGTTAATGATGAATGTAAGTAAGTCTAAAGTCATGGTGTTTGAAAGAGAGAGTACGAAAACAGTATGCAATATAGTTGTGAATGATGAATACTTGGAGCAGGTGGATGAGTTTGTGTATCTGGGTAGTATGTTTACGAAAGATGGGAAGGCTGATAGAGATATTGAAAGAAGGGTGAATGCCGGTAACTCCATTAATGGAGGACTGAATGCCGTTGGCGGTAATAAAAAACTGTCCAAAGACGCGAAACTAGCCGTCCATAATGGAGTGCTGGTACCTACCCTGATGTATGGCAGTGAGGCATGGAACTGGCAGAGGAAGGATGAAAGCAGACTGAATGCTGTAGAAATGAAATCCCTGAGGCGAATGTGTGGTAAAACCATGTACGATCGTGAAAGAAACGTGCATATCCGCAAAGAATGCAAGGCTGATGTAAGCGTGATGTGTAAGATTAAGAAAGGGACTCTCCGATGGTTTGGGCATGTAGAGCGAATGAACGAGGAAAGGAGTGTAAGGAGAATATATGATGCAAATGTGAATGGTAGAAGAAGTCGGGGACGCCCGAGGAAGACATGGCACGACCAAGTGAATCAGATACTTGAATCGGGCCATGTGAAGAGTCGGAATAATAGAAGAGCATGTATGAGACGATGTATGAATGTGAACGAGGCAAAGAGTGTGTGCCAAGATCGAGTTGTGTGGCGGTCCGTCCTCTCTGCCTACGCCTGCGGGGAAACGGCGTGATGGTTAGTTAGTTAGTTAGTTACATGGTTTTACCATGCATAGGGATCTCATTTCTAGAGCATACTTTCTTCTTCTTTATTTGCCAGTTCTAGTGCACTCCATTATAGACAGCCAACTTCGCTTCCTTGGATATTTTTTTAACGCCAACAGCGTTCAGTCCTCTATTAATAGGCCACTTGCACCACTTTTAAAAAAAAAAATTCCGCTTTAGGCAAATATTCTAAGACATTCTGTATTTTTTTAATCGTATTTTTGAAAACCTGGCGATTTTTTGAAAATTTCACCCGAAAAATCAGACTATTTTTTTGAAACCGGAAAGACGGGACATAATTTTATGGGTGCGAAAAAAAGATAATTACATAGCCGAAAATCATTAAAAAAGAACGTTTTCCATACGAGCAATAAATTGTACGGGGTTCTCTTTGTAACATCTGTAAAAACACCGCCATGTTTATCAAAAAATCAAACCAAAGGATAAGTTCGCATAGAACAAACAATAAATCTAGTGAACGTTAAATGCAAATTCAAAAATTCGCCGAAAATCAAAGTGTTGCCATATAAAAAAAAATATTCAGTGTGTAATTTTGTAAAATTAAGGGAAAATAATCGGAGACGGGACATTTTCATGTAGTGACGTCACGGGCTCAAATAATGGATTTATTTTAAAATAAAAAAAATATATACATTTCTAATAATTTTTACTAACATTTTATTAGTAAAAAAATCTGTCCACACGATTTTTTCCAAGTCGTTATGAAATCCATGCAAGTGGCCTATTGATTTGTCTTCAATTCACTAATTATTAATATAAATAATTAGATGCTAAAATTTAACCAAATTTACGTTAGGTACTACCAATGTCTACTTATTATTTTTCTTTTTTCGTTTCTTTAACTTGTGTCCGGACGAATGAAGGGGATTTTCCAAAACCGATCGGCATTTAAAATTTGAGTATCTAAAGCTAAATATTTCTATCCTATCTTCACACTTCCTTTCCCTATCCACTACTCTCAGCTTCTTAACATATTAAATAATTGGGGATGCCAGTCTTGGCTTCACAAAAGACAGGAACCTCTAGTCTTTAACATCTTTTAAAATTGTTTAATTTTACACTAAACTTTTACCGAACTCGAAGCGAGGGGGTTTAAATCACCAGGGCCGCAGCAAAAACCTCAGAACGATAAGCGAGATATTCGGGAAACCTGCGGGACCGAGCAAGGAACAGGGCGCCCGCATAAAGAGTATCGTCCGGGTCCATAGTCTTGTCCAGCGACTCGCGATAAATAAAGTCAACTGTGCGGACTACGGTCCCGGGCCCGGGCGAGGAGCAGAGTTCACGGGGCTGGTGGATGTTTGCTGTACCTGTAATTGTTATTAGTATCTGCAGGCGCTGGGCGGGGGGAATGAAGGTGTGAAAACGAATAGAAAATAAAAAAATTTGTGAGTTGAATTTATGTCTTTCCTCGATTGATATTTCATTTTTAAAGGATTCTTACTTACGATTGCGATTATATAAAAATAGATAAAAGAAGAGATTAAACATATGATTAGATAAGCTTTTGTTTTTTTTTGTAAAAAAAAAAATCTTCTTAACCCCGCTTTGGATTCAGCTACTAATATTTAAACTAACTTTTAAACCTTCACTTGTCTAAAGTTTCAAAGATGTTTTTATGAAGAAATATTAATTTAATTTTTCCGCAAATATTCCACATCTGGCTCATAGCGCTTACAGTTAAAAAAAAACTTTAAACAAGTGTTAGGTTTCTGCATGTTTACAGAAATCGTGAACTGCCATGTGTAGAGATTTGATAAAGTGCGTCATTAATGAAAGTATGAAACACAAGATCTATGTTCGCACCATAGAATCAACAGAAAATACTAACAGTTAGTAGACCTCGAGTCCAAAATAGCATATTTCTAATTTTCTCGTGTATCGAAACCATAATTTTCTCTGAAATCATAAGATTTGTAAGTAAGTCATTAAATATCTACCTACTTAATTATAAATAATAGTATATTATATGTAACCTTTTTTAAATTTCTACAATTTGTCCACAGAAACGATACTGTATTAATGACAATTCGTTTTCAAACTTTTTTCAGGCAGGTAGTTAACACAATATTGATAAAATGCCAATAAAAATATCGAAATTAACAGGAAGATTTCACATTAAAAAAAAAAAATCTTTACTGAAGTATTAAAACGGCCACCATCTTAAATGAAAACTCGTCGAAAAAATCGTCAAAACGGTGGACTTTGAACAAGACTTCACTACGCTCAATCAATTAAATTACCTTGTAGAAGGCGAAAGATGTACTCAATTCAAATAATTCTGCAGAATAAAATAATAATGAAATGGATTCTGAAAACACTGCTGAAAATAAATTAAAATATGAAATTAACGACGTAACTAACAAACCAAATTAGAAAGCACTTACAATTTCACAAATACCAAGCGATCAGTCGTTTTCAGCGGAATTCAAATCGTACAAAAACTGGTTACGGGATTTAAAGGGATCAAGATTAATCTTCCTTGGAAAATAATACAGGTACCTACCTGTCCCACCGCGAAACTAATTAAGTTTAATAAATGTCCTCGTTCACTTTTCATCCGCAGAGTGCTGCGAGATATTAACATTAACGACAGACAAAGAGCCGTGAAAAATGATTCGAAATGAAAAGAAAAGAAATGCGTTAAGTGCTCAACCTTTGTGATAATAATTGCACGCAGGCAAGCCTGGTTCGGTCTGCAAGACACTTGAGAAATATGGAGTCTTTGCGAATAACAAGGCGCGTGACAAATAACGTTTCCCAGAGAGCGAGGAAAGAGGATTAAAAGATAATAACAAGAGATTTCCCTTTGCAGGAATAAACGTAAAATATGGAATGGAAAGGCACACAAAATCCATTGAATGAGGAATGTGATATAAAAAGACAGAAAAACGTGATTTCAGGTGATGCTAAGGCATCCCCAATTCGATGTACGTTGTCAGGCTGTCAAATTGGAGTAACGAATCAGATGGGGAAAAGAAAGACTTGAGATAATTATCTAATCAATTATCTATCTGGTCAACAAACACGATTGAACCCATTACACGTAACGCATAGATTCAGAATAAGAAAGTGGAATTTTTCATCAGTTTGTACTGTTGTAGGAGACGAGAGTACTACCATATTGTCGAGCGCCCCTATCCCGGTGGTAGGTAAACTACTAGGGATGTTCAGAAAGTAAGTGTACTGTGACCATAACGGGCTGTCGTTTTTTTGTTTTTTGGGGGTTGGCGGTACTGAGTGGTAGAAGGAGGTCTCCTGACTAGAACGAGCATCGCAGGAACGTGGTAGTATGTAAACTCACGTTGTAGTGTCCAGTTGCGTGAAAGATGTCGGCAAAAAATCCCGCCAAGTGCTGTGATCCGCTTTTTACTTACGGAAGGAATAACACCTACAAGAAAAAAAGGTGAGGATTCCTAAGCTCTATTGTGACTGGAGATGATAGTGGGTGACTCATTACACGTCTGGGAAAAAAACAGTCGTCAAAGTGGCGTCACACAAAGTCCCCATCTGTCAAAAAATTGAAAACCACAATTTCGGGCAAAAAACGATCATGGCCTCAGTGTTTTGGGACCGAAAAGGCATCATTTTGGTCGAATTTTGGCCTCAGGTTGAGACCATCAATGCACAACAATATTTTGTACCCTGAAAAAACACAAAAGGAGCATTCAAAACAAAGGAGGGGAATGCTGACCAGAGAAGTGTGCTTTTTTCACAAAAACGTCTGTCTTCATACAGCCTTAGCCACCTATACGAGCATGGAATCATTTGGTTGGGATGTTTTGAACCACTCCCCGTAATCCCCTGACTTGGGGTCTTCATATTATCATCTTTTCAGCTCCCTTAAGGCATATATGGATGAAATTAAATTTTCAACCGACGAGCAGGTGCAGAAAATGGTTCTTAAGCGGGGGAAGGAGCTGGCGGGAGAATTTTTCAAGGACGGCATAAAGAAACTTGTGCCACGGCTCACCACATGCATTGAACGGGATGGCGATTATTCGGAAAAATGGTCATAAAAGTAGTCAACAAGTGTATTAACAATATCCGGACATTTTTTTTAAAATGTGCTTTAAAAAAAATCAATACACTTACTTTCTGAACATCCCTCGTACATCACGGGGCACTGATTTTTGTAGGACTGATCGTGCTATGAGGATGGAAATGACTAGCCGGGGACTAGGAATTAGATTAGCCGGTGTACGCAGCAACCTAGAGTCTAGAGCCAATATAAGAGTTGTGATGATCTCGCCTTTAGGCCTACGAAATAATTCTTTTAAAATTGAGAGATCGATTTAGAAATATATTTAATTTTGTAACAGGGTATGGTTTCAGAATACAATTCTCTGTTCCAACTCTTAAGGGTGATTTATGAAACCGGGCCATTACTAGGAAAAACACGTGTGCCGAAATACTTTGGTTGGAGGAGGAATCCTAATGGATATTTCAGGTTCATTATCAAGTCAGGGGCGGCCGATGGATATTTGCCCGAGTGGTGACTGACTTTAACGCGAGCAAATTGATTTGTGAAACAATTGTCTTGTGCATTTTCTATGGGAGTGGGGAGTTGAAAATTAGGCAATAAGGATTGATCGTTGGTGCATTTAAATATACTAGAGCGACGCGACGATTACGGGTTGAAATATTTGACATATTTGTCGAAATAGGATTGCAGAATTCGTTAAATAGTGACGCACGTAGAAAGGACAAAAGCGTGTTCGGACAATGAATATATAATGTTATTATATAACCAATAGTCAACGCAAGTATTGAGAAAGAGTATTAGATTGAAGTACGCCACTGAGCTCTTCTTTTAAGCGCTATTGGAATAATTTATGACTCCGGCGCAGACAAAATTAGTTTGTATTCTGTTATCTAAAGGTTACACAACAAAAAAATAACGAACATGGTTTCTACACAAAATTCTCTGAAATAAGAGTTATTATGTGACATTTTTGACTATTAAACGTTGATATATGCATATTGGGAGATGTGCTTATCACTTAAGATTTGAAAAAAGTGACTAATAAATTATTGAAACCACACAAGTGGATGGGTGGGAGTCAGAAGGCAGGGGGTTGGAACTGGACAGTTGGGGCAGGGAAGTGTTGGAAGACGGTCGGAAAAAGAACCTGGGCACGCACGGTCGGAAAAAAAACATCGGAGTTTTGATAAACTGTAGAATTATAATTTGGTGCGCGTAAACGGGAATAATTCATTTAATTGAAAAAAGGTAGTTCACGCGATTGAGGGGAGTCAAGATTTGGTCGTTGGGAAGCAAGGTTTAAATTAAGGGATCGAGGTCCGATAGTCGCGAGGAGACCAGTTTGGTGCGTCTAAATCGGGGATATTTCATTTTAATTAAACAAAGGATATTTCGTTTTATTAAACAAAAAGAGTCCACGCGAATAGGGAAGTCAGAGATTGAGGCTTGCGAGTTCATGTCGGTGAAGTTAAATAATATAATTTGTAAATTGAGGCGGTCGGGACGTACTTTCGGGGCGTCTATCAGGGTCAGGGTGAAATTTAAAAAAAAGAAATCTACGCGAGAATTGTGTTCGACGGCTGCATCTTGGAATAAATAACTGCATGACGGGTTGTGTTTTAGAAGTGCTTGTTTAATTAAATATTATTGTAGTGAATTGATTAGTGAAATTATTTTGTGCAACAAGGCGAATTTGGTAAGTTTGTATAAAATTATTAACATATTTAGTACGGGCCTTGCAGGAAAGAGTCATTTAGGGTTTGTATACTACAAGCCTTAGGAATCTAGGACCCTTTTTTTTGTCGAGCGATGGGGAGCGAGGGGCTTTGCACGTTTCCGGGTTGACCGGCTAGCAAGTACCTTTGTTGGGTGAAGTTATTCTTGAGACAATAACGTTGTAAAATAATAATTTGGAGTTCAATGAACTAACTAGCATTTGAAGCACAAAGTGCGCTTTCGGGCAATAAATCTTAGACGAGAGACTTCATTTAAAAGACGGGATTTTGAAACCACAAAACAATAATAAAACCCTTTAAAGTGCTTTGTTGGTGACCTAGAAAATTAGGTTACTGGGTATTCTCCAATACATAACGGGTACCAAAATACATAGGTATAGAATGTAGGTATAAATTAATTTGTAAAGCGCCTTGGAGGTGTTAATTATTATTTACGAGTTTCGTAATAATATTTTTAAACGTAGCTAGGGGACTATATTTAGGAAAGGGATTTTGAAAAGGCATTGGGTAATATAACGGTTTATGAAGGGTGCGTAGCATGGGCATTTTTGATTACTAACAAAATCTGACATAATTGAATTCCCATTCCAAAAATTTCCCACACCTTATTCCAAATTTTAGGTATCACAACAAGTCTATTACATAGGACTTTGCATAAACTTGGTTCGATATCTAATCATATAATCACCTTTGGTTCACGTTTAGGTATACTTCTTTCGACTTAGCAAAAAACTTTCATATTGTCGGTTGAATGCAGCCGTCGGTAGGTATTCACATTTTAGCGTGATGTGCTATATCCACCTACTTAATTAACAAACTCTTTTTCTTCAAACTTAATTGAGCGGGTTACGACTCGAGGATGGACGGCGGTTGTCGAATGAATTAACGGGTCCGGCTTTCCTATTTCACCATGAGGAAGTATCTCACGCGACTTTATCGGGGGCGATGTGATCGAAATGCAGGTGGGCTTACACTATTTTCCTAATGTGGAGGCGAAGTAAGCGATGGTCGTGTCTGGTCCGAGCAAATTGGAATCCCTTGTGATCACATCTCGGTAACGTGGATCTCGTACCCGCTCTAGACTGGATTGGAAGCGTGGCCGGAGCCATTCCATGATGTCGACGTATGTACGTCACTAAGGCATTGGGGGACTTCAGGAGAACAAAGGACGTGCACCCATTTCGCCCTCCTTCTACCGCCGCTCCGAGGTACCAGCGGATAAAAGTTGTCGTCGCGGGAGGCCAGTTTGATGCAGGACGAAGATTACGATCTGGCCGGACTACCTTCGTCATGGGGGAAACGAAGTGACGAAATTTGCGTGGGCTTCACTACCTTTTAGGTTACGCTCGTGTGGGGTCTGCCTTGTCGGCGGAACGAAGGGAACATGACATATGGAATCGTTTGGCAACCGATCGGCGGTTCTTTGTTGGAATCCGGATAAGTTTTCTTAACTACTTTTGGTCTACGCTTAGGTAGGTATATTTCATTCGATATATTCGATTTAGCAAAAACTTTCACATTGTCGGTTGAATGAAGCCGTCGGTAGGTATTCATATTTTAAGCGTAATGCGCTATATCCACCTACATAAGTAGCAAAAGTTTTCTTAACTCCCTCACACTAGGAATAGGGATCATCCAGCATCAGGGTGGGAATGTACTCTGGACGAAAGCGCAGCCGGGGAAATAAAAGGGAGGGAAGCCAGATTCACGACCTGGTGCCTTTCATTCTTGGACCCAGCACCCTGGAAGCCGAGCTTGACATTCCTTCTTTGAGCTGATGTTTGAGTTTGAGGTTGGGGTACGCCTATCGTAGAGCATATGCCCGTGACATTTCGGGGAAGGTCCCACGTTACGCTTGTGTATGTTATGCGAGAGGACGTATTTTTCATTCAAATCAAATACCGATGACCATCGCGATTGCAGGCTGGCGCATGTTTTTGTAGCGCGCCTAGGAAAAACGTAATCATTATTTCTACTGGCTCGAGGCGGCGTGCTGGACGGAGAACGGGACTATTGAGGACATGAGTGACTGCCAAGGCGAGGATCGGTGACATCAAAATTTTCCTTAATTAAATTCATACATCGCCAGATCAGAGGAGAGAGCGGCCCCACCGATCTCCTGACATTGCCGATTGTCTAATCAACTTCGGTTTAATGTTTATGCCGGTGCTTTAGGAGTAAATGGAACTCAAGTCATCGGCATGCTGAAGAACTTCAAAATCATCACCATCATCATCAATCCAGAGTAGGATGTCACGATCTAAAACCTCGTGCCACCCACGCATTTCCTGAACAGTTCCTGACATCGGCTATCACGCCATTAATCGGAGCAGACCCTCATATCAAACGGTATGAGATGACCTCTCATCATCATCATCAACATATTTATAATTTGGCGGCTTATTGGTCGATAATATTCCCATTACCACTCTATGATCCAGAAACACACATCAAACCCTTTCCCGACAGAAGGCAAAACATGTCGATTTTCATTCGTCGCTTGCGACCTTAACATTCTCCGGAGGCGTTGGAATTGGAAGCTGATTCGGCGGTCTATGACCATCACCTTATCAGTTGGGCTATGGAGGAGTCCAATTATTTAAACAGCACATGTTCTGTCTCATGTTAATCCAAAATACCTACCCGTAGAATCAAATTAACAAAATAAAACAAGCTAGCTAACTAACAAACTGCATCTAGCACTGTAAGTGTAGAATTATTGCACTCCGTACTGCTTTGAGTGTAAATCTTTTGTTAGAATGTACATAAGTGTCAAATTATTTTCATGATAGCATTTTATAGAGCTGCAGAGAGTACGTGACATCGCATCGAAAGGTAGGATCTTCTCAATTCGCCGTTTGAATGTAAATTTATATACTAGATGCTAGGAGGGAAAATGCAGATTACTTCAATAAAAATAGTCGTCGATGAGCGTAGGTGTATAACAGGTGCTAGGGGAGGAAGCTGAACGAATATAGATAGATAATTAGTTATTTTTCAAGTTAGTCAGACCCAGTCATTGTTACTCGAAGCCTTGCAAGTTGTAACACGCCATACCTAAAAGAACAAGGGTTTACCACAAATAAATTATTAATTAAATTGGATTAACTATACCAAACCACTCAAACAAAAAAGTACACAACGTTGTGGGGTTAATTACAATTGATTAATTGAGAGCATCTCGTCACGTTTGCATAAAAGTATTACGTGATGGGGTTGAGAAGGCGCTGCAAAAGAAATTCAGGGGAGAGACGCGAGAACGGGCGAGCTACGAGCTTTTTAAAGGCCGAGCGGGGTAGCTGTAGCAATGTAGCAGCATTTGGAAATCAAGAGGAAGCCTTTACTTCGTAAAAGGGGGGGGGTTATCACAGTTTTGCTAAGTGACCAGGAGGTATGGTATTACAAAGTGTTGCATTTTGCTGGGCTTTATACAATGACTTAAACAAGAATAGAAAAAAAAAAATAATACAGTAGGTATAACGGTTCGCATGTCATCCGAAGATGACTGAAAACACAACGAAAAAAAAAGTAAAATACTAGGCCAATAGATGTGTAGCAGAGGAATTAGAAACAGGTTCAAATGTCATCCGAAAATGACTGAAAACACAACGAAAAAAAAGGTAAAATACTAGGCCAATAGATGTGTGGTAGAGGAATTAGAAACAATAACGTTTACATTAGCTTAACTAGATAAATATAGGAAAGATAGGCCGATAATCTCCAACTTCCGATGAGACGCAGGTTAAAGGTGTCATGTTTTGAGGGGAGTAGCGCCGTACGTCTATAAAAGGTGAAACAAAATTAATCAAGAGAGTAGGTAGTGCAATAATGTACACGTTAGCTTAACCAGATAAATTTAGGAGAGGTTGGTTGATGATGTCCAATTTCTGATAAGACGCAGATTAAAGGTATCATATTTTGAGGGGAGGAGCGCTGTACTCCAATAATATTTGGAACAAAAATTAATCAAGAGAAACTAATGATATCCCACCTTCGATAAAGTGAGAAAGGGTGTTACGTTATTAGGGGAGATAGTCCTTCAATAATGCATTCAATATCAAATCGCCAAGGTGATAATATCGATGTTAGTCAACTTTCAATTGGGTTTGAACGTTTGGTAAATTGGATACCGGACGATTAGTTAAAATAATAAAAATACAAAACATCGAGGAGTAGTTCTGGTTACCGAAGTAAACAAAACATTACAATTGTAATATTGATAGGTATTAGTGTCCTTTAGTGTCAACAATAGAAAAAAGGGTCTCTTTCATTTTGAGGGCAGATCATTTAAACATTTAACGCTCAGTGTGGAGAACAAAAAAAAGGGAGGTCATTAAACCGAGTGCCGACTAGCGGAGATATGTGTCAAATAGGTTTGTGCGTTTAACGTAACGGTAAATTGAAACCATGAACGGAGGTCTAGCCACGAGTGGTGGGACAGTGCGGTTTTTGAAACAGAAACAATAAAGAGCATACCTTTTGGTGATGCATGGTTCGAGTGTAGGTACTTCTAAAGGGATAAGTAGGTCATTAAACCGAGTAGCGGTTAGTGGAGGTGCCTATAATAGAAAGAAGAAAAAAAAAAACCCGTAGTTGGTGAAACAATAATAAAACTAACCAGTAGGTAGACATACGTTGGGCTAGGAATACAAACTTTTCTTAACTAAATAGTTCAAAGAGACAGAATCTGTTGAAAAACAAAATACATGTAGAATAAACATTGGTGACGTGAGCCGAATTAGGCGTGAAGACAATGAAATCAAATTGAAGATGGGAGAGGTAGGTAAAATGTTAGGCAACCTCCGATAAGTATAGGGAATAAAAGGTGTTCCGATGTGAGGGGAGGAAGTCGGTTCTTGATGGCGAATTAAATTTTTAAAAATAAATCGTTTGCTAATATTCAACCCGACTTACAGAATAAACGTATCCAAAATGTTTAATTCTAATAATGCACTAGATTAAAAGGACTACAATAATAATTACGTACTCAAACGTATGAATCTGGAGAAATAAAATGACTAGGTACCTACTGTAGACAATTAGCATTTCTTAGCAGTTAGATACTTTTATGATGATATTGGTCCCCAGTACCAAATTGTTAAATTTAGAACAACGGTCAGGTTCATTTTGGGCAAAGTTCCTTTAACGAAAAAACAAACAAAAAAATAAGGAAAGGTCGGTCACACTCGTATAATTACGGTAGGGATATTTATGGGGAAAAAAAAAATGCAGACGGATCTTCGAGACGGCCATTATGTGAAACCGAAAGGAATTATTAAGGGGAGAAGTACCGATTTAAGCGCTCTGTGCGAGCAGATACTTGCAATTTTGTAAGGGAAGTTGTATGGGTGAAACGTCACCTGATCGCCTCTTAAAATAGATAACAGCGACTAAGCAAATACAGTTTCAACAGTGTTTTGAAAACAGGGGAACATAGACGGAGCAAGTTTACGAGTGATAGCCGTATTACCGATAACAATGACAGAGCCGAATTGGGGAAAACACTCTGGGTTATTTTATAGAGAAAAATACATTATGAGTTTAGACACAGTGAGATGTGGAGCATTGGAACATTGATAATGTTTAGTAGTAGATTGTGGAAGGGTTTACAAATTACGCAAACAGAGTTTATTGTGAAGCAGTGGGTATTTAAAATCAGCGTAAATAGGTGATAAAGTTAGGCAGAAATTAAAATTTGGATTAATTGGTTTAGAGACAATAATAGATACCTAACTGCTCACATACTATATTGTCGGCTTATGTGGGGAGTACAATAGGAGACAGTTAGGGTACCATGACTAGGTACCGTTGTAGGTGGTAACCGGGACAAATTCCTGGAAATATGTAGGCGTAACGCAAGGTACATTGACCGTAGTTTCAACATTAGACAAACATTGGGCAAGGTCGACGAAGAAACGGAATAGGGAAGGGATGCGATGACGTACAGGACAGGGCCGGATTAGGAAATATTCATCATTACAATTTTGAAAAAAAAGGGCACAAAGATTTAAGGCGAGTTCAAACGGGCTGACTACTGCTGAAGTTCTGGAACAAAATAGGTGATTGTAGTTTGGGTTTCTATCTACCTCCACTATTTTTTTCCATAAAGGGGAGACTGTGATGATCTCGCCTTTAGGCCTACGAAATAATTCTTTTAAAATTGAGAGATCGATTTAGAAATATATTTAATTTTGTAACAGGGTATGGTTTCAGAATACAATTCTCTGTTCCAACTCTTAAGGGTGATTTATGAAACCGGGCCATTACTAGGAAAAACACGTGTGCCGAAATACTTTGGTTGGAGGAGGAATCCTAATGGATATTTCAGGTTCATTATCAAGTCAGGGGCGGCCGATGGATATTTGCCCGAGTGGTGACTGACTTTAACGCGAGCAAATTGATTTGTGAAACAATTGTCTTGTGCATTTTCTATGGGAGTGGGGAGTTGAAAATTAGGCAATAAGGATTGATCGTTGGTGCATTTAAATATACTAGAGCGACGCGACGATTACGGGTTGAAATATTTGACATATTTGTCGAAATAGGATTGCAGAATTCGTTAAATAGTGACGCACGTAGAAAGGACAAAAGCGTGTTCGGACAATGAATATATAATGTTATTATATAACCAATAGTCAACGCAAGTATTGAGAAAGAGTATTAGATTGAAGTACGCCACTGAGCTCTTCTTTTAAGCGCTATTGGAATAATTTATGACTCCGGCGCAGACAAAATTAGTTTGTATTCTGTTATCTAAAGGTTACACAACAAAAAAATAACGAACATGGTTTCTACACAAAATTCTCTGAAATAAGAGTTATTATGTGACATTTTTGACTATTAAACGTTGATATATGCATATTGGGAGATGTGCTTATCACTTAAGATTTGAAAAAAGTGACTAATAAATTATTGAAACCACACAAGTGGATGGGTGGGAGTCAGAAGGCAGGGGGTTGGAACTGGACAGTTGGGGCAGGGAAGTGTTGGAAGACGGTCGGAAAAAGAACCTGGGCACGCACGGTCGGAAAAAAAACATCGGAGTTTTGATAAACTGTAGAATTATAATTTGGTGCGCGTAAACGGGAATAATTCATTTAATTGAAAAAAGGTAGTTCACGCGATTGAGGGGAGTCAAGATTTGGTCGTTGGGAAGCAAGGTTTAAATTAAGGGATCGAGGTCCGATAGTCGCGAGGAGACCAGTTTGGTGCGTCTAAATCGGGGATATTTCATTTTAATTAAACAAAGGATATTTCGTTTTATTAAACAAAAAGAGTCCACGCGAATAGGGAAGTCAGAGATTGAGGCTTGCGAGTTCATGTCGGTGAAGTTAAATAATATAATTTGTAAATTGAGGCGGTCGGGACGTACTTTCGGGGCGTCTATCAGGGTCAGGGTGAAATTTAAAAAAAAGAAATCTACGCGAGAATTGTGTTCGACGGCTGCATCTTGGAATAAATAACTGCATGACGGGTTGTGTTTTAGAAGTGCTTGTTTAATTAAATATTATTGTAGTGAATTGATTAGTGAAATTATTTTGTGCAACAAGGCGAATTTGGTAAGTTTGTATAAAATTATTAACATATTTAGTACGGGCCTTGCAGGAAAGAGTCATTTAGGGTTTGTATACTACAAGCCTTAGGAATCTAGGACCCTTTTTTTTGTCGAGCGATGGGGAGCGAGGGGCTTTGCACGTTTCCGGGTTGACCGGCTAGCAAGTACCTTTGTTGGGTGAAGTTATTCTTGAGACAATAACGTTGTAAAATAATAATTTGGAGTTCAATGAACTAACTAGCATTTGAAGCACAAAGTGCGCTTTCGGGCAATAAATCTTAGACGAGAGACTTCATTTAAAAGACGGGATTTTGAAACCACAAAACAATAATAAAACCCTTTAAAGTGCTTTGTTGGTGACCTAGAAAATTAGGTTACTGGGTATTCTCCAATACATAACGGGTACCAAAATACATAGGTATAGAATGTAGGTATAAATTAATTTGTAAAGCGCCTTGGAGGTGTTAATTATTATTTACGAGTTTCGTAATAATATTTTTAAACGTAGCTAGGGGACTATATTTAGGAAAGGGATTTTGAAAAGGCATTGGGTAATATAACGGTTTATGAAGGGTGCGTAGCATGGGCATTTTTGATTACTAACAAAATCTGACATAATTGAATTCCCATTCCAAAAATTTCCCACACCTTATTCCAAATTTTAGGTATCACAACAAGTCTATTACATAGGACTTTGCATAAACTTGGTTCGATATCTAATCATATAATCACCTTTGGTTCACGTTTAGGTATACTTCTTTCGACTTAGCAAAAAACTTTCATATTGTCGGTTGAATGCAGCCGTCGGTAGGTATTCACATTTTAGCGTGATGTGCTATATCCACCTACTTAATTAACAAACTCTTTTTCTTCAAACTTAATTGAGCGGGTTACGACTCGAGGATGGACGGCGGTTGTCGAATGAATTAACGGGTCCGGCTTTCCTATTTCACCATGAGGAAGTATCTCACGCGACTTTATCGGGGGCGATGTGATCGAAATGCAGGTGGGCTTACACTATTTTCCTAATGTGGAGGCGAAGTAAGCGATGGTCGTGTCTGGTCCGAGCAAATTGGAATCCCTTGTGATCACATCTCGGTAACGTGGATCTCGTACCCGCTCTAGACTGGATTGGAAGCGTGGCCGGAGCCATTCCATGATGTCGACGTATGTACGTCACTAAGGCATTGGGGGACTTCAGGAGAACAAAGGACGTGCACCCATTTCGCCCTCCTTCTACCGCCGCTCCGAGGTACCAGCGGATAAAAGTTGTCGTCGCGGGAGGCCAGTTTGATGCAGGACGAAGATTACGATCTGGCCGGACTACCTTCGTCATGGGGGAAACGAAGTGACGAAATTTGCGTGGGCTTCACTACCTTTTAGGTTACGCTCGTGTGGGGTCTGCCTTGTCGGCGGAACGAAGGGAACATGACATATGGAATCGTTTGGCAACCGATCGGCGGTTCTTTGTTGGAATCCGGATAAGTTTTCTTAACTACTTTTGGTCTACGCTTAGGTAGGTATATTTCATTCGATATATTCGATTTAGCAAAAACTTTCACATTGTCGGTTGAATGAAGCCGTCGGTAGGTATTCATATTTTAAGCGTAATGCGCTATATCCACCTACATAAGTAGCAAAAGTTTTCTTAACTCCCTCACACTAGGAATAGGGATCATCCAGCATCAGGGTGGGAATGTACTCTGGACGAAAGCGCAGCCGGGGAAATAAAAGGGAGGGAAGCCAGATTCACGACCTGGTGCCTTTCATTCTTGGACCCAGCACCCTGGAAGCCGAGCTTGACATTCCTTCTTTGAGCTGATGTTTGAGTTTGAGGTTGGGGTACGCCTATCGTAGAGCATATGCCCGTGACATTTCGGGGAAGGTCCCACGTTACGCTTGTGTATGTTATGCGAGAGGACGTATTTTTCATTCAAATCAAATACCGATGACCATCGCGATTGCAGGCTGGCGCATGTTTTTGTAGCGCGCCTAGGAAAAACGTAATCATTATTTCTACTGGCTCGAGGCGGCGTGCTGGACGGAGAACGGGACTATTGAGGACATGAGTGACTGCCAAGGCGAGGATCGGTGACATCAAAATTTTCCTTAATTAAATTCATACATCGCCAGATCAGAGGAGAGAGCGGCCCCACCGATCTCCTGACATTGCCGATTGTCTAATCAACTTCGGTTTAATGTTTATGCCGGTGCTTTAGGAGTAAATGGAACTCAAGTCATCGGCATGCTGAAGAACTTCAAAATCATCACCATCATCATCAATCCAGAGTAGGATGTCACGATCTAAAACCTCGTGCCACCCACGCATTTCCTGAACAGTTCCTGACATCGGCTATCACGCCATTAATCGGAGCAGACCCTCATATCAAACGGTATGAGATGACCTCTCATCATCATCATCAACATATTTATAATTTGGCGGCTTATTGGTCGATAATATTCCCATTACCACTCTATGATCCAGAAACACACATCAAACCCTTTCCCGACAGAAGGCAAAACATGTCGATTTTCATTCGTCGCTTGCGACCTTAACATTCTCCGGAGGCGTTGGAATTGGAAGCTGATTCGGCGGTCTATGACCATCACCTTATCAGTTGGGCTATGGAGGAGTCCAATTATTTAAACAGCACATGTTCTGTCTCATGTTAATCCAAAATACCTACCCGTAGAATCAAATTAACAAAATAAAACAAGCTAGCTAACTAACAAACTGCATCTAGCACTGTAAGTGTAGAATTATTGCACTCCGTACTGCTTTGAGTGTAAATCTTTTGTTAGAATGTACATAAGTGTCAAATTATTTTCATGATAGCATTTTATAGAGCTGCAGAGAGTACGTGACATCGCATCGAAAGGTAGGATCTTCTCAATTCGCCGTTTGAATGTAAATTTATATACTAGATGCTAGGAGGGAAAATGCAGATTACTTCAATAAAAATAGTCGTCGATGAGCGTAGGTGTATAACAGGTGCTAGGGGAGGAAGCTGAACGAATATAGATAGATAATTAGTTATTTTTCAAGTTAGTCAGACCCAGTCATTGTTACTCGAAGCCTTGCAAGTTGTAACACGCCATACCTAAAAGAACAAGGGTTTACCACAAATAAATTATTAATTAAATTGGATTAACTATACCAAACCACTCAAACAAAAAAGTACACAACGTTGTGGGGTTAATTACAATTGATTAATTGAGAGCATCTCGTCACGTTTGCATAAAAGTATTACGTGATGGGGTTGAGAAGGCGCTGCAAAAGAAATTCAGGGGAGAGACGCGAGAACGGGCGAGCTACGAGCTTTTTAAAGGCCGAGCGGGGTAGCTGTAGCAATGTAGCAGCATTTGGAAATCAAGAGGAAGCCTTTACTTCGTAAAAGGGGGGGGGTTATCACAGAGTGTAGGATGGACAGGGATCAAGCGATGATTGAAGTAACGTGAACCTTCTTCCTTATAACTATTTATGTGCCTTTTGTGTGTCATTCTTTTGTATTAAAACATAATGACGTACCAAAACGAAACAAAAACAAAACTTACGCATTAAACTGGAATGGTGTCCAAGTTTTTAATCGCTGGGGTAACCGAGATGTCAAGATACTTTTAGTAATCTACTAACTTTTTATAAAGTAAATTTGAATGCTGACTTCTATGAAAAACAATAATTGCTTCTGCAACGAGAGGTTCAAAACGAAAAAAATTATAATTCTTCTAATAATCTCTACTCATTGAAGCGAACTTCAGAGATGTCGTCAAGTTTTGCAACTTCTATTTATGTATGTCTTCAAATTTAATTTCCTTTGCTAATTAAATAATATTTCCTATGAAGCGATTATAACATGGATATTAATGTGAACACAGCAGTTGGTGTCTGGGCTAAAAAACAAATAAATTAACTATAATTTGAGCATATTGTAAGATACCAACATTCTAAACCATACCCTCAAATTTAAAATGAAATACGCATAGAAAATCCATTAAATCAATGTTTCCCATCGGATAC
Source organism: Limnephilus lunatus (assembly GCA_917563855.2). Lineage (NCBI taxonomy): Eukaryota > Metazoa > Arthropoda > Insecta > Trichoptera > Limnephilidae > Limnephilus > Limnephilus lunatus. Next base: position 59,938,500 of record OU830592.1, read on the forward strand.
GCCACCAGGTTTCATGTTATGTCACGTGTACAGGTGTGTATATTTTCACGGAGTTTAGGCGTGATACGATCTCCATAATGATTAATGAACTTTTCCGAAGTGAAATACTGTGTAGATTAATGGATTTTCTAAATGCACGTGAAAGTTTTAATTTGCGTAGCTTTATTATTGCCATTCATAATAATTAAAAAGAGAATTGTCAAAAACAAGTTCATTAAATAAAGATTATCCGAGCAGGCGATTCTCAATACTTTATTTTAATTTATTTCATTATACAGTACCCGGAGCTTCGCTCAGGGAGTTGATATGCGATTGAACTGACGTTCGAACCCACGACTGATCTTGCTTTATATACTTTATATATGAAAAAGGCTTCAAATGGTCCACAATGTTACAGAACATTCCACAAAATTGGAGAAAGTTCTGGAATGTTGTACAATGATCTGGGATGTTCCCGAACGTTCCAGACTATTCCTGAACATTCCAGAATATTCTGGGATGTTCTGGAATATTGTGGAATGCTCTCAAATACAAAAATAGCGAAACTTCCAGCCCTTAATATCGTCAAAAACACTCCCTACAGGTAAAAACGGGAACCTTCTTCGTGGATGGAGGATAGAGGGCTACCACACCATATAACTCCCTTGATCCTACCGGGACTCGTTTCTGAGTTTATATACGTATATATGTGTATTGATTACTTATCTCTATAAAGATCTGAGATACTTCAGAGCCCATCTTATCTAGAAGGATGCTGCGTTAAACAAAGAAAAGTAAATCTGGGCCTTAAAAAAACATTTTCTCTCTCCGCAAATGGACGTAAAACATACCCGTTAGAACGTGGCAAATAATCTTAATAGTACCAGTCTGTGGAACCAACTTCGTCTGAAATACCAGTAGAAAAAGGATCTCGGCCAGAGATGGCTTCCAAATTTACGATTTTTAGGAAGTCGGCAGTATAAAAAATATATATATATATAAAAAAAACCAAGACCCACGTTAAAATAAACTGTTTTATGTTGTTTATCGTAATACTGAATACCTTTTAATGCTCTAAGAAAATTTACAAAATAAAACAATTTAATAAAGATCTTTAATTACAAAGGCGTGTCAACTATTCAACTTCCTAAATTATTAGAAGGTTTCGAGGACTAAATATTCCATAAGCATACCTACCAGGTAACTCCTTTAATCGCACAAGTCGTTAAGCGTGATATAATCACAGGTGTGAATAGAGATAAGTTCGTGAAATATGACTTAACAACATGAGCTAAACCTGAATACGTTATGGCGCGTACACACGAGCCGAACATGTGAAATTATTTTTTTAACGATTCACGACTCACGAACCAACTACAAACGGTGGTTCGTTTATTCCTTTCCCATGGATCTGGTTTCGAGGTTCGTTGAAAAAATAATTTACGAATGGTTCACAGGTTCGGCTCGCAAGTGTACAAGCACCATGTATTATAGTAGAAATGCAAATCATAATATTAACACTTGGAAAATTTTTGTAACGTAATGTTTATTAATATCACTGCTCCAGTGCTCCAAAATAGCTAAAAACTACAGCAAGAATTACTCTATCAATGAAGGCAGTGTTTTCAGAAATATATCTAAAAAAAAACAAGGATTCTTAAAAATACATTTTTTACTATGATGAGTGATGTAACTAGCATATGAAGAACGAACGTAGGATGAATGCAAAGGATATAATTATTGTAAATCTAAAGATACTCGAACCTACGCAGAAAGAATGGATAAGAATTTTTTTTACATTGGTAAAACTCAAAACCAGTTTTCTTAAAATTTTGTAAATTATTGAACTATCCTCCATAGTCAGATATTATTCAAGATTTTCACGGCCAAAAGTATCGTATCGTTAAAGAAAATATCGTTCATAGCGTTCACATAGAGTGTTGGTAAGCAGTTAACTTATTCAATTTTGTATAAATTGTTTTCATTTTCAGCTGTTACGCCTAAAAATAACTATGCCTATCTACGCTACAAAACCTTCAGAGAGAAAAAAAATGGTGAGTGTAAAGCGGAAAAATAAGAGGCAAAAAAACTCTGTATGCGAGTTGCTAATCCTCGGCCGTAAAAGGCAATAAATCTCGACAGTAAAGCAATCAACTATCTCGACACATCCCACACCGAGTGAAGAAGCCTCAACAGTGTTGAAACTAGTACACAAGTACACAGCAGCAACACAGGGATACTTTTCCAGCAGACATGATTCAGGCCAAAGCTTCGGTGAAATATCGATGGGGTCAGACGCCGGTCGGGGGTAAACCTTGGAATTTGTACGGCTTTGCTCGCCCCACTGGCCCGGGAACTGACGACGCTTTGGGGTTAGTGAAACAATCACCACCCACTGTTCCCTTTACCTCGTTTACCGGAGTACAGCCGATATGGTACAGTCATGTGTGGGGATTGAAGGGTGACCTTCAGCGATGATTTTCAATTTCCAGGTAACCCCTCACAGGGGTCTCTTAGGAGAAGTAGGTAAGTCTAGGCGAAGCTAAGGATCCACAAAATGGAAGAGAAACGCCCAAGTATTGATTTAAAATATCTAATTCTTCCCTTTTCAGAGGCGGGCTTTCTTTTCAGGACAGTCTCAAACTGCAAACTGCAGCTAGAAAAACATTCACTCACATTCACCTAAAAAAAAGTTTACGTCGAAAAGGGAAAATAATATTTTTGAGTGGAAGATCTCAAAAACAGTTTCAACTGATTGAAAAACTGTTAGGTTATGTATTTGTCAAGAAATTCCAATGTAACATTGTCATCAAATGGGCATTCAGAGACATGTTGTGTTTTGACAGTTGAAAAGTTCCCGTTAAATTCCGATTCAAAGACTGTTTCAGCTTTTGAACAAATTGTGATCGGTAGAAGAGGACAACTATCATGTTGTTTAAGCTCGTCAGTTTATTATTTGATAGAAAACTGCAACGCACATAGAATCGGCGTTAAGGGGGGACTTTTCAACTGTCAAAAACAACAATATGGCACTGAATGCCCATTTGATGACTTTGTCACGCGTGAATTAGTGAAGTTAGCTTGCAGGGTTAGAAATTTTTCGAAGATGTAGGCATAGATAAGTGAGTAGAAGGTTTATGGAGGGCAACACTACACACTTCGACATTTTGGAAGAGTATAGCAATAGCTGATATTATAAGGTACCTTCGCCATATATATAAACATGGATTACAATAATAATAATCGTCGATCTAATTTCAACCGCTAAAGAGTCCATCTTTTACAAGATTCTGAATTATTACTGCTCTCAGTTTATAAAACATTATAATATTTGTGTCTAAATTACTGTGACAGTGTTCTTAAGTCACGACTGAGTTAAAATCACGACATCCAAAAGAATTCCTAAGAATCCTTTCAAATAACACTCGCCTTGATAGTATCTGTAGTATAATATTATATTTGGACACATTTGGGGCATGGGGATATCACGCAATTTAGATTATCGTGATAAAACGTCAATCAATTCTCCTTTTTTATATTCGCAAATATTTTCATCATTGAGTCATCGGAGGATCGTGGATTTTTAATTTGCCAGAGTTTTGCAAAATCACGAGCTTTGTGTAGTTTAGTGAGGGACCTACCTAACCATGATTAAAATTACATTATTTAAAACGAAGGTAATATTGACAAGTTTTAACGAAACGTGAAACAGAACAAGACACACAAAATAAATTTTAAAAAAGTACCGGTCGTTAATGGGCGAACTAAAAAAGACCAAAACTTAATTTACATTTTGTACTCTAAATAACGTCAGGAATCACTTGTTAAAATAAGTCAAGCCTTGTACGACTGTATGTAATTATATTAGTTGATATAATAAGTCCTAGTGAACCCTTGACATAAGCGAAACCTTGTTGGCTGTCATGTATTGATTCAATTTAAGTGGTTTATTACACGGTGTGTTTTGCATTTAATTTATATATATGAAAATAAAAACATGTTTGCTTGAGTGTATTTGAGTACATGAGATGTCTATGGGTTGCTAAACCATTCATCCTATTGCGATGAAACTATCGGGATTTGATGAGCGCATGCCTGCGACGGTTTCTATATACAATAGTGAGCTTCTGGTGTCATGAAATTATGCGTTGCAAAACCGTTCATCCGATTGCAATGATACTTTGATGAGTTGTTGTGAGCACGCCTGCGAAAGTTTCTATATATACTAGTGAGCTCTGGCATTATGAAATTTGTATAAAAAAAATTGCAAAAGCTGGCACGCGAACTGTTTGAAAACTGAATGTACCGGGATTGAATGTATCGAATGCGTGAGGGGGAAGGGAATTCGGGAGGAGTGGGGAGAGGGGAGGCGGAGAAGACGGAGAGGGGACGCGTGAGGGGGAGGGGACGCGGGAGAGGAAAGGGAAGCGGAAGGGGAACGGGACGAATGGGAAAGGACACGCAGGGAGAAACAATTTCTTTATTAAGTGGCATAGCATCGCATTCCGGGAACTCGCTAGTAAATAATATATTTTCGCCTAGTTGCTAGTAATGTTCTTGACTTCAATCTCAGTTAAAGTAATTTATTCTTTTCTACCATTAAGTTGCCATTTTTGAGAATGATATTGATTGTCGATATTTCGCAATACATAAAAAAATATTACTCCATAAGAAACCCCTATATACAACTTATTATATAATATACCGCTCTATTGACTTTCTAGGGTAAGTTTTCCTAAGACTCGTTAACCAGACTAAAAACTTTTGTTGTGCTCTTATATTACTTAAATTGAAGTTTTCATGACCTGATATGTCTACCCTGAAAAGCTCGAGGGAATGGCACTCATTATCTAAAGTTTACAGAAGTATACAAATAAGTTTTAATCCTTTGTTTAAATGTTATTTGTTCACGTTCATTTTAAAGAGAATTAAAGTTGTATTAATATTGAGAGTCTTTGCTGTTGTTGAATCTGATAGATTTAAAAGAGAACTCTTGAAATTGAACGACATTTTCGTTTTCGCGTGTAAATATTATTTGTCTGGGACTGGGATGTGCGGTTAGTTTCAATTTATTTTCCGACAGAGGCAATTGACATTTGATACGTGGTAGTAAAAAAAAGAATTATGCAATATTTGGCTTTGATTTTCTTGCCTGAGGAAAAAATTCAATTTACAATCCATTGTCAATGGATTTTGAGATGAAAATATTTCGTTTTACCAGGATGTATATTTTGCACCGGAGTATTTTAATTAATCAGTGCAGTGATAACTTCCAACTATACACAGATTATATGGTGACTATAATTTGAAGTAAGATTTATTTATTTTATTACATTAGTTACATACAGCAAAATTACATAATAATAATATTTCAAAATAACTGTAGATTTTCAAATAGATTGACTGTTCTATGGAACCAAATGCTGGTGAAAAATGCCAAACATGCATTCTGTAAAAAGAAAAAGAAAAAAATGTTTTTTTTATTTTTTATTAGATTAAATACACCTATACTAAGTTTTACTGATGGTGCCATTAATAATTAACCATGTATAATTTTAAGTTTTAAGTGAAATTATTTAATAATTTTTCAGACTAATCCTACCTAAGCCAATCAACCATTTAAGAAGTTATTATTGAACCGATACATGCCATTTTCTATGTTTTAATATTTAATTCTGAGGGGATTTTATATGTATATGTCTTTTGAAACTTTGCTGTTTTGCTCCCTGGGACCACTTCTGGTGCGACTTCTTATGATATGTTTATGATCAATTTTATTAAGATTTTACAGATTTTTGTGTACTTGGATAATAACCCTTTTTATGTAAATTATTATTTTTAATTGATAAACTAACGTTTAAGACAAGATTTTTATGCTTTGTACAAAGGGTAGATAACAATTATTATGAGCAATAATTATCAGCCTGTAACACTCATGTACATTGAAAAAATCTTTTGAGAAATGATACTGGCCGCCAACGGGACTCGAACCCGTGTCCCTCTGATTGCCGGTCAGGAGCTCTGACCACTGAGCTATGGCGGCTTATCTAAAACCCGCCAAATAATACATAATTAGTGTCGACGCCACCTAGCGAGAGATTTAGCATTTAACAATACCTCTCTCACAAAAATAAAGTTGGTTGTTTTCAGTTAAAAAAATGCAATAAGAAGTAATTGTCGAATGAAACACTAGTATATATTGAATTATTTGGCGGCTTTTAGATAAGCAGCCATAGCTCAGTGGTCAGAGCTCCTGACTGGCAATCAGAGGGACACGGGTTCGAGTCCCGTTGGCGGCCAGTATCTTTTCTCGGAAGATTTTTTCAATGTACATGAGTGTTTCAGGCTGATAATTATTGCTTATAATAATTGTTACCTTTTTATGCAGTTTTGACGAATATCAAGTACATAAAATTTGTTGTAAACTTGTAATTTATCACTCGCAATTCGAGAATACAAACATAGACACTTACATGATAACACACTGCTCGCTTGTTGAAAGTTATCACTAAGTCACTAAGTAGGTACAAAGAAGTATGTAGGTGGGTATATAGCAGGGGCGTGCACAGAGTTTTTGATCAGGGTAGGCAGTAAGAAAATACAGCAAGTTTCACAGATAAAAATTTCCAAATTCTATCAGATAATTTCAGAATTAAAGCACGACAAACGTTTTTGAACCGACAATTGGCATTTATGAAAGACAACTATTTGATAGAAATACATAACAACAGATGTTGTTGTCGTCACTGATTGCCATTTGCTAATTTTGTTCTAGAAAGCACTGCTTGATACTAACAAAAAAAACCTCACAGAAGCAAATTCAAAACGACAGTTCTACTCTATGCTTTGTGCATTTCGTAAACATTGAATTATGTCTTGTATGAAGTTAGCTCTAGTCAGAAATAATTCCTGCTTAGACCGCATTTTAGTGAGGCAGTTGGAGGGCGCGCGTGTAGTTTCTAGTTGCAGTTTATGCCGCGTTTGTAGTATGCCGTTTAATGTGTCGCTCGTTTTTTATGCCGTAGTATGCCGTTTAATGGTTGCTCAGCTTTTTCGCGCTTATTTTTGAATGTGTATTTATTTTAAGCAATAATTTTATAAATTATAATATTATTTACATGCTTATATATTACAAAAACGGCAGGGTAGGCAGTGCTTATGTGCCTATATGGAGTGCACGCCCCTGGTATATAGTAAGTATGTAGGAAAAGGACAAGAATATTAAAACACTAACACTACCTGTCTACAAAAATATCTTTAAAATGAAATATTTTGTTCTTATTGATTTCTGAAATTATGTATATTACCATGAATATAAATGTCCCATGCCTTTCTCGATCATGGCTTCGCCCAATTTATCACAAGAGCCGAGAAGCGTCCTCGCGTCGGGCACAAGAGAAGTATTCGGCATTCATCATTATTGATGTTTCCCTTCCCCCTTTGACCATTGATATATTTTCGTTTTTCCCTTGAAGAGCCCCAGCCGACTGAGGGCTTTTCAAATCGTTATCGAATAATGTAAATAAGATGAACCCTTCGGTTTAATAGTCGCCTACACGCGCTACGCCCTCCACCTCGCCGCTCCGTTGCCCTACATGCCGCCCTACACACCGCCCTAGCTGATATTCTTTCCGTCACATCCGACGGAATATAGTGACATTTAATATACCTCAAGGGTCGTATGATCAAGTAGGGAAGGTACTCGGCGGGAAGCCATTAAGGAAATTTGATTTTATCATTATTAAATTTGATTATTACGACATATGTATTTATTACAGTTAAAGAAATAATATACATGTTTTGCTTTTTAACTACATAATCCAAAGCTATTATCGTTAGCAATAATAGTATAACGATTTTATCAGCGAAAACATGTTTTTAGGCTTACTGTTTTATTTTAGCACTCTTTATTTTTATGTATCTTTGTAAAGCTGTTTGTTTTCCAAATAAAGATATTATTATCCATTGGTCACCATGAAACAGGCAGCCGCCTAGTATGGTGATCCAATATATCCACACTATGTTAATAACTCAAGTATGTATCATGTATTTTATAAATAAATAAATAAATAAATTATTATAACAAAACTTGGTTCTTTTTAAAATTTTTGCCTCCCCTCCATTCAACATTTCATCCCTTCTAAGTCTGAACTCGACTCCAATCTTCCATATAATTCTGAAATTTGTACATTTAAATAAAATTAATATATAAATTCTCCTTTCCTTCCTCTGTAATTTTAAATGATGGCCTAGAACACCCTTGAAGGGTGAAAGCCAGAAATATTGAAAAAAAAAAAAAAAAAATCTTCTCCGTTTTTAGGCTATCGGGAAGAATATTGTAAATGTGTGTATGCCATGGCCCATACACACACACACGAATATTGGATGGAATGATGGCGCAACTAGGTGGTGCTGTTTTTTATAGCTTTATTCTTATTATTTTAAATCGTTTAAGTTTATAATACATGTGTTTTCCCATATTTACATTAAATATTTTAGGTGGGACTGGATTTAGCTAAAGTATAAGCCTCTCTGTAATTTACTCAATTAAACAAAAGCTTTATTTTAACCAGGACCTTTATTCGAACAGTTAAATTCTTTAAGAAGGAAGGGTGCTTCTGTAATCGATTGATATAAATAAATGTTTAGAATAAAAAAAAAATTTCATTCAACCTTAAAAAGTTACTGCACTTCACCGGGTTTAAAACCGTGACCTCTAGACCCAGGGTCAAAGCCCTCACAGCTCTGCCTCAAAAAGTTTTCAGAAAGTTAACCAACAAACCAATTTATTACACACAGGGCATGTTCGCGGAAAAAATACGCTGCATAAACCGCGTCGAATAAGGTGATACACAACATTTTAATTACATACATAATAAAGGTTGTGGCTTCTACGTTGCCATGTTACCTACCCCTTTGTGGCGGGGCTTAAATCTTCAGCCAGGGGATGAAAACCGGGAAAAAATAACGGCGTGCATAAAAACAATATTCGTTGAGCGAAATTAACCGGCGAGCAACGGTTTCTGCTGAGTAAGAGGAGTAGAGGAGTGGCTACTTTCGACTTTAATCAGTGGCCCGTGTTAGTAGTTTTTATTTGGAACTTTCAACAGAGCAGCGCTTCGGGAAACGCTAATTAATGCTGCGTAAGGGAGACGAGATGCTCGATTAAACGTGAATTATAACGTGTCCTTTAGATTGAAAGAGAGTAAAATCAAGAGTCAGTGAGAGGGTAGATGATATATTTGAATAGGGGAAATTTTGGTATCAACGTGGACGATCATCGATAAGAAACCTGAGAAGCTAGTATCACAAATATGAGAGGAGGAGCCTAGTTCATAAGGGAATTGGCATGGGGGTTACGACTCTCAACAATCAGAGAATGACTGAAGAAGAAGCTTATTCGAACTTACTAATTACGACGTACAAGTGGGTACTATATAATGTCTGCTTTACTTCAGGTTTTTCAAAACAAATGAAAATTGGAATGTACAATATTGGGTTTTAACTCAATCTGGCAGAATGAGGTCTACCAAAAAAACCCTAAAAAACACTAAAAACGATATAGAAGACAAATACACCGGAATGAAATAACTTTAGTCCGCCTTCGCACAGGACCCCTCTAGTAAGGAGATCATTCACCGCGCTTCACTCATCTTTAACATGACATACAGTGAATTCGACTTATTTAACACAGCACCTAACATTTTCAAATCTATAATGAATAAATAACATTTACACATATTTACACAGAATAGATCCATCCCTTTCCCCTCCCTTCCACCATCCCAGCCACATAACCTAATTTAACTATTTTTCTTTATACCTACGTACTTAATAATTTAATATACATCAGTGAAAACCTGTTATTGGTTAAATTTTTATACATATGTATTTCATCAAACATTATTGTTATAAACTGTTGGTTTTCCAAATAAAATAAAATAAAATAAAATAAAAAAGTAATACCATTACTATACTTAAATTCACCATTATATTTTGTAAGCACAATATTTTATTTATATAATCGCTAAAAATCAAAATAATAAAAACAAATAAATAAATAAGTTAACGCTCCGTAGCAAGCGCTCAAAAAGAAGAACAATATGGTTTGAATGGGAGATATCGATCGTCCAGTTGATGATTATCATTATTAAATGTTTCCCGAAATTTTGTCTGGGTTAAAAAACCAAATAAAATAAATAAATAAATTACATCTTTCAAAACGATTTTTTAAAATCAAATGACATTTTTTTTCACATTAAATTAAATTTAATTGCGAATCTGAATGTAGTAGTTATCGGGAAAATCGCGTATCAGAGCGAATAAAATCCTTGGTTCGTTTGGCATTAACGTCAGCCAGCAGTTACCCTTCGCGGGCGGAATCATTTAGCGGCGATAAATTGTAAAATGCTAATAAAAATGCGCGTATTATGGTAATGACGGCGATACAGAATACAGTCGGTGCCGTTTGCATTTAACGATGTTGTTTATATGTTGTGTAATATTCTGTTCCCCAAATTTTGATAGTTACGACAAATTCATGATAATGTTTCATTTCAGCTGACTGAAACAAGGGTGAAAGAATTTTAGAAGATCTGTGAATTGCTAATTTTGTAGCGGTCCAAACTTGGGGAATCACCTTAGTATTCCAGAGTGGTAGGTCGATATTCTCAGTATTTGGGAGGGTAAGGCGCGTTTCCTTCCCGCGACAAAATATCCCTGACAAAATATCCTACGGACAAAAACTAATCTAACCTAACTTTACAGGATGTCTGTATTATTTTATTACCACTTAACTCATTTAAAAAAAAAATAATATATCGTCTTTATTTATATATTTATGTTTGTATTATTTTTGTCCCATTTTTTTGTTAGGATATGTTAGGTTTTAGTAGATATTTTGTTGGGGGAAGTTTTGTCCGTAGGATATTTTGTCGGCAATATTTTGTCGCGGGATAAAAAGTCGGGGAACCTTTGGGGGGCGGGTATGGATACCGCCCCCTGGGAACCTTTTATTAGATAACCAAGACCAATTCCATAGGTCACCCTAAGTAGTGCGCTACGTTTGAGAACTTGACAGGGGTGCCCGGGATCATGGGGTAAGGTTTGTCTAGGTTTTGGCGGTGGATGCGTCTTCCCATCTACTGAGTAACGGGCCGGATCAGGAGACTGGTTGTGGGAGAGCTTTTGACCCCTCCAGCCGGACTCGACCCATCGCCTTGCACCGCTCTGGTAGGTATAGATTCATACGTCCGTCACTCCAGGACATACTGACCCCAGATCTCTACCCACCCCTCATACCTTTTTCCTTCCCAGAACTTGCTCTCCTACCTTTCCCTAAAAATAACCTCCGTACAGCATCCCCTATGCAAAGATGACACAGACACCGGGGGAAATTCCTCAAGGCCTCCTGTGTGGAGCTATTGTAAAAAAAAAAAATTGTGAGCTTGGAATTTATTTATAAATAACACTTCTTGAATTTTGAACACAAAGAATGCAACACTTTGCAATATTTACGAGTAACAGTCAAGAAATCCACCGTATCCGTATACAAAATACTTTATATTTTCGATTCCGGAAAAACTCAATTTTGCAACTATCATAGATAATTTACATTTAGAGTTTTTGGGATGTTATGCCGTGTTGCGCTATCTCCTTCTTTAGCTGACGTTTCGGACAGCGTTGCAGTGTCCATCATCAGCGCAGATCCGGTAGATCCGACGATGTGTGTCGCACACATCGTCGGATCTACCGGACCGGATCTTTTGGCCGTGAAAATCTAAAAACTTATCAGAGACGATATTTTTTTTACAAAAAAAGTATATACTGAATGTTTCTTCAAAAAATAAGAAGTGATGACGAAGAACCAGGCCTTCAGTGAACCAATGAACATTTATAAAAAGCTATGCACTGTTTTTTTTAACGTTTTAATATATTATTATTATTGGTTGTTTGGCGGTCCGTCCTCTCTGCCTACCCCTGCGGGGAAACGGCGTGATGGCTTTTTTAGTTAGTTAGTTTAATATTACATGCCTCTCTACAGCTATACGATCCAAAGGATGACACCGCTTCTAACACATCGTTGCCAACTAATACACCCCTAGGTGGTGGTGGTACCGCGGCAATAATTCAGGCTGCCTCGCGGACTCATCTGCCTGATGAGATTTACGACGGCAGTCGGCATCTCAACAGGGTTATTATACCTCCAGTAACAAACACCCCCAGACGGGGAGATAATCGCTCTGCTGCGGCCCTATGTTCGCCTGGTAGTTACAGGACTTAAGACGCATTAGCAACTTAGCTTACTTGTAATGTAAGGTTCATTTAATTTGTTATCTGCATTAATAAAAAAGACGTAGTGGTACAAAGATGGGTGGGAAAAGATATGAGAGAGGCTACCTATTGAAGAAGAATAAGAAAGTGACCCTCAGATGTTTTGGACAAATATAAATAAATGGAGAAGTGAATATCAGGACGAAGCTATCAGCAAAATTACTACTTTCGATTTTTTTACATTGAGGCCTTGAGGAAAATAATTTCGATCGGGGCCTATGACATCTTTGGGGATACTGTGTGGAGGGTCTCTTAGGGAAAGGAAGGAGAGAATTTCTGAGAAGGAAAAGGGTTTGATGGGTGGGTAGGAATCTGGGGGTCAATGTGTCTAGGAGTGACGGACGTATAAATCCATTCCCCCAAATGCGGTGCAAGGGGATGGGTCAAGAGAGATCGGCTGGAAAGGTCTAGGTAAAGTCTCCCTCAACCAATCACTCTCGATCCGGCCCACCCTGTAGGTGGGCAAACGCATTGGCGCAAAGACCTAGACAAACCTCATCCCATGAAGACGGGCATCCCTGCTGCGTCACCAAACGTAGCGAACCACTAGGGGTGACCTATGACAGGGGTGCTGGTTATCTAATAAATGGTTCCGGGCGTAGCGGTACCCATATCTGCCTCCCATTAATCTTTACTACGAATTGGTTTGCATTATAATAACCAAATAAATGCATCTGATAAATCGAATCTTTTCCGACAGTTTCGCTTGATTAAAATAAATATAAAATTGTTATAACAAATATAGGCTTTAACTACAAAACTTTTTTTTTAGATTATTAACGCATATAAGAAACTTACTGTTTCATGGCTAAGAGTGGGTTTATAGAAAAAGTCAGGGATGCCAGAGACATGACAAGATCACGTGAAGGACATACTTAAAACGGAAAAACTGGGTAATAAATCGGTATCATTAAACGTATTGATAGAATTCTACTAAGTACTAACAGTTTCGAAAATAGACGTTTTAAAATAAGTTACTTCCAGTAATAAGATTTTCAATCAATTTTGTGGGCGTCTTTCTAAAAATAAAGTTTCCTACATAATCTGTACGACCCTCGCTACTAATAAGTTTCCAACATTCATTATATTGATTTCATAATAAATAATAAGTCTTCAATTTATTTCAGGCATAGGTACTCTCAATAGTTATATATTCTATAAATAACAACAACATTGCAACAGTCTCAGATATTCGTGATCTTGGTATAAATATTGATAGTAAACTACAATATAACCTTTATATACAACAAATCACAAATAAAGCTGCTAAAATGTTAGGTTCCATCAAAAGAAACACGAAACTTTTTAATAGCATCAGCATCATCAAGCAACTCTACTTTGCCTATGTACGTAGTCATCTGGAGTTTGCATCAGTTGTTTGGTCTCCATTTTATAAAATCCACATAAATAAAATTGAATCAATTAAAAATAAATTTCTAAAATATTAAATAAATTTCTAAAAATAAATTGTTACAAGTCATATATAAGGTTTAATAATTACGCAGAGGCAGCCTCATACTTTAAAATTGATTCATTGAGTGTTCGAAGGTGTTGGATGCACTATTCCTGTATAAATTAGTTAACAATAATATTCAATGCCCAGAGTTGCTAAATAAAATTCAATTCAATGTACCTGCAAGTTCAACACGCTCTTCTGTCTTGTTCAGGGTGGATCAATGCAAGACAAACTCTAAGCAGAATTCTTGCCTGAACAGACTATGCAATAGGTATAATAACACATTATCCAATGTGGACATTTTCAATTATGAACTCAACAAATATAAGAAGTCAATAAAAGAGTACCTCCCTGATGTTTAGTGAATAATATTATGTTTCTATTTCTGTTAAGATTTGATTTATATGTACACCCTCTCTCCATGGCTACCAATGTATTGATATATTCTTTGTTTTGTAGTTTTTCGTTTTATAAAAAAAAAAAAAATTAGTTTAAAATTAATTTATTTTTAATTTTTGTTTTAAATTTATTTAAAAAAAATTGTTTTATACAATTTTTTTATTCATATTCCTTTAAAAAAAATATATTTTACTTATTCTTATTATGCTGTCTCAGTAGAAGTAAAGTCACAAGGAGGAAATCCATAATTGGTTTTATTTTGGCTATTTAACACTATGTACAAACTGAAATAAATATAAACTGTCGATTTCCCGAAAATGAATAAATAAATAAATAAAATTAAACAATGCACTTTCCATGAAATCATCGACTCCAGTAACAAACGTAAATAAACGGAGCGAAGTGAGAAACTGGAACACCAACAAATCGTAAAATTCCAGCAATGCCCAATGAAAACGGCGCAGTCTACAGATATGAATATTGGATAGAAAACAAAACCTAAGTGTAAAGTTCTTCAATCCCAGTGCTTGGGATTACTTAATATGTGTTCGGAAATCTCCAATAAATCTCAAGATTGCATGTTACTTTATTTACGTTTTCGTGAATAAAGTAACATGCAATCAATGATATAATGAACTCGACACTGAAGGAGCCCAGTTGTCGATCATATATCATCGGCTATTTCCATAAAAGCTCGTGCATTAGACACGAACGGCGACAGATGTCACTCTTCTAACTAATAACTACTTAACTGGCATCTGTTGAGACACCTCAAAACTACATATAACTACCTATACTGACGACGTCGATATTGAAACTATAATAAGAAAATTTGAAACATCAACAACAAGAAAATCTGAAACATCAACAACTTCAGAATAGTGACCTCTGACGTCTTGAAATTTGTCCAGTTTCTTTTTCCTCGATTTTCAGGTCAACACAGCCGTTTTCAGCTATCTATGTCATTTCCAACATGAGCTAAGGGACTTTAAAAAATATATTATTTGAAAAAAATTAAGAAGATAGACGCCATATCGTGTGTTATATATATTTTTCAATTGTACAATAAGAAAAAAAATAAGAGTGTGCAATTCACACGCGGTAGAAATGAAACCTTCAGAAAACTACATTTCGAGAGAAAGAGACGAATGCAGAATATCAGGAGTCGGATAATTGTAGGGTTTATTGATTATAATATGAGTATTGTTACCAAGTTTAAAAATTATATTACATTTTATTCTGCGAAGCACCGCACGAAGTGGAGGCCGATAGGCTACGAATCACCGCACACAGAGGACATTGATTAGTCTATCTCATTCTCTCGCAGGCTAAATCATATAGATGTATGTGTTTGTCTCTTTTTAGTGTCCCAACGGTGCTAAAGTTTTCACTTCAAAAAATATTTCGACAAAAATAATAATATTGAAACGCTAGCACAGCTAGACAATATTATAATTTTGTAAAAAAAACTAAAGCTAGTCTGAACAGAACATAATGAGCACAAACGTAAAAAAAAAATTATTGAGATCAGAAATGAAGATATAATAATAATTTTGTTTCTTGGGATGTGTGTTACGTACGGTATTGTGTATGAACAAAATATTTCTGCCACTGAGAGCACCATTGTAACCTCAATTTCTGTTACTTACATTGGTCGTTTATGAGAAATAGAGAAAATGTACAACGGTCCTGTCAGCGGTATGCCGTTAGGCTCGGCCATGTAAAACGGGCATTATATTGCCGCTACGCATTTCCTCCTATGTTTATTAGAAAACATTTCGAGCTTCTTCGAACGCGATCGTAAACTTCGCATAAAATGAAACGTAAACCTTGGGTCTATTTATGATTGAACCCCTTGAAGTACCCACTTCTTACTTTACTGAAATATAGAAACTTTGCTAAACAAAGTTATTGATAACATAACAGTACTAGTACAAACGAAACGAAACAGAAGCAAGTAAGAAATAGTATGTGAAATTCAATACACACGCACATCAAATTATAGCAATATAAACGCTACACATTAATAACACAAAAAATCTATGTTCAATGTTCCACTGCAATATTAATGTGTATCAAAGTATCCTTGATACAAAAAAGTTAAATAATAGATACAATAGGATTGTATTGCCCTAGCCAGGAGCTATCCTGTCCCGGTGAGACCGGTACATCAGGGGGCACTGCTTTGTCAGGACCTGTAATACGTGCTCTGCGAATGGGAAGGAGGTTAGAGTTTATCAACACAGGCTAGCCTAGTGAGGCGGGTTATGATAAACCTCAACTACATAATTACAAATTTCTATTCTTTAGTCTGTTCATATGTATTTTATTTTCTGTTTATTAACTTTTTTACTAATGTAATTTAACCTTTGTGAACAACACTGAACAATACTGAACATGTAGTGTTTTTAGTTAAAATATTGCAAATTTAGTTAAATAAAGATTATTGCCGTTAGATATGCATGGTAACTTTACAAAAATAATATTGGAATTCAGGATGGCAGGAATAAAGGAATTGATTGAGCGTTGTTTTTGGTGTCTTCTTTCTTCTTGCATTTTTTACATTGCCTTGAAACTTTTTGGCTCTTCCTATTCATTCCCTTCATTTCGTCTGTTCTTGGCTCTTCTCTTCTCTTCTTGTTTCTCTTTACTCTTCATGCCCCTTCTTGGTTCTTCTTGAATATTCTTACCTCTTACCGCCCCTTCTTGTCTCTTGGTTCTTTTGGATCCTCTTGACTCTTCTAGCCTCTTCTTACATCTTCTCGGCTATTCTTGAATCTTCCTAATTGGTTTATTTGTATCATAGATGTGATATTTTCATCAAATGTGTTTATTCGAATTCACTTGCAAACTCTTTAACACTATTGCAACAATTCAAAACCAAATTTCGTAATCAAAATACAAAGTCAACAATTATAAAAAATAACCATTCTTACAACGAAATTAAGTTTTAAGTACCGATTGCACAAACTAACTTTGATCCTAATTCCTATTGAAGACACCCATTGCCATCTTAATGTGAACCCTTCTTTCTTGGGATGGATCCCATTTGCCAATAACCGAAGTTTCTAACTACAGTGTTTGTATTGTTCGATAGTTTGAGGTCGATTACTAAATTCGTTGTGTACGAGACAATCCGAGTTTCGGAACTTTATTTTATTGAAATGGTAGTTAACCCCAAAAGTAGTGTTAAGAACTCGATGACTTAATAAACAGTTAATGTTAAGCAGTTTAGTTAGGTTGTTACCTAATACTTATGTCGAAATAACGTAAGGCTGGTTATAATAGTGAAGAAGGTTAATGAATTGGTGTGGGTAATTCAGGAAAGTTTTTGGAAACGGTATAAAGAACATGGAAATTGGAAATGAAGAAATATAAAATAAATATGGAAAATATCCTTCTTATCGAAAATGGAAACATTAATCGTGTTGAATTAGTAGAAATCCATTAAATTTAAAAAAAAATCACATTTAATAAATTTATTATAAAGTTCTGCAAATATTTTAGTATTAATTATTACTGACAGCTGTTTCGGCTTACAAGGCCGTTTTCAGACATTTTTAAAATGGCTCTGAAAGCCGAAACAGCTGTAACAATAATAAAAAAACTAAAATACTTGCAGAACTTAATAATAAATAACATTATTAAATTTGATTCAGTTAAATTCACAAAAAAAAATAAAGAAAATATTGCTTTATTTTAAAGTGTTCGGATTCCATACTTTTGTAGCAAGTAACTAACTAACTAACTAACTAACCATCACGCCGTTTCCCCGCAGGGGTAGGCAGAGAGGACGGACCGCCAAACAACTCGGTCTTGGCACACAGTCTTTGCTTCACTCACATTCATACATCGTCTCATACATACTCTTCTATTATTCCGACTTTTGACATGGCCCGACTCAAGTATCTGATTCACTTGATCGTGCCATGTCTTCCTCGGGCGTCCCCTACTTCTTCTTCCATTCACATTTGCGTCATATATTCTTCTCACATTATTTTCTTCTTTCATTCGCTCTACATGTCCAAACCATCTGAGGGTCCCTTTCTTAATCTTACTCATTATGCTTACATCAGCCTTGCATTCTTTGCGGATATCCACATTTCTCACACGATCATACATGGTTTTGCCACACATTCGCCTCAGGGATCTCATTTCGACAGCATTCAGTTTACTTTCATCCTTCCTCTGCCAACTCCATGCCTCACTGCCATACATCAAGGTAGGTACCAGGACTCCATTGTGGACTGCTAGCTTCGCGTCTTTTGACAGTGTTTTATTAGCGCCAACGGCATTCAGTCCTCCATTAATGGAGTTACCTGCATTTACTCTTCTTTCAATATCTCTATCAGCCTTCCCATCTCTCGTAAACATACTACCCAGGTACACAAACTCATCCACCTGCTCCAAGTATTCATCATTCAAGTCAGTCATCATCATTGTAGCAAGTAGGTAAAAATTAAATGTTAAAAACCACTCATAATTCATAATATTATGCACATTTTCAAATATTAATTCATTACAATTACAATTCATGAGATTTTATTTTCGAGGTCAAACATATGAGTTATCTATTACGTAAATGTAGTATTCTTATCATTCGAAACATGTTTACTTCGTTGCATAACAGAGGGCGGTGACACCCGTATCACCTCCTCCACAAACAAACAACAAAGGAAAGGTTACACAATGTCAGCATTGTCAGACGTGATAAAAACACAATTTTCTCGTCTCCCACTTTGCGCGAGCATAATATATAAAAGTAGCATTATAAAAGACTCAAAAAAATATATTCAGAACGTGTAACAACACGTGAACTCTTCTCGTAACCGTAGCGTGTATCATTTTCTCACTGCACATCTCCGGAAAGAGGAGGGGGAAAAGGAAGGGACTAGGGCTATTCCCTGTGGCAACCCCCCTGGTAATCTCTCTCGCTATAATTCATTTAGCGCATCCCTTATTCCGGTGGAACGGTGGCTGCGCAACTGAGGTTCGCAATCGTCAGCAGAATGATAAAATAAGTTATTGCTTAACGTATTAAAGAAAGTGACAATAAATCTGGAACCTGGACGAATTGAAGTGTTAGTTTAATCGTGTGACAAAATCAAGTATTAAACAGGTACGGGAAAAAGTTGACGGTTCGGGAAAACCCAAACGGTGATCCAAATTGATTCATCGATCTAGCGAAATGCTGGTGAATCAATAAGGAAAAGAGCAAACCCGTCCGACCAAATCAAAAACAAAAGCAAAAATGCCACCAAAACTGAAATAATTATTGAATGTTCACCGATAGAGATTTTTTTATTATTTTGAATGGATTATATGAATACCTACTAGCTAACCCGGCACCGCGCTGCTGTGGCTAACGAAACATAACGCCATCTACTGGACGCTTATCCAACCTTTTAACTCATACCGCCATCTATTAATTTGCATACAAATCAAATCCACACCGCCCGCTTGCCAGCCCGTTCGTCCACCACATACAGACCTTTAATTATATATTTCAACCAATTTACACAAAACCTTGACAAGTTATATAAGTACCCAAACCTTCCTCGTGAATCACTCTATCTATTGGTGAAAACCGAATGAAAATCCGTTCAGTAGTTTTGAGCTTATCGCGAACAAACAGACAGACGCGGCGGAGGGCTTTAATTTAAAATATGTAGAGATCGTGTTGGAAATGAAGCGTCTTAAACTCTTATAAAGCAGGTGTATCCAAAAACTAATTGATATGTTCAATTTTTATACGAAAAACTTTCTTTTTATAACTTTGTTGGAGGTTATTCCCATCAGTGAAATATATCATATTAGAGTAAGTTAACAATAATAATCTAAATGAAAATATGAAAGAGAACAAGACACAGAATAACAGAAAAAAGGCAATGGTCGCAACTGGGACACGAACCCAGACCGTCTAACCGGTCCCAGTTGCGACCATTGTCTTTTTTCTGTTTTTCTGTGTCTTGTTCTCTTTCATATTTTCATTTAGATTATTATTGTTAACTTACTCTAATATAATTGATATGTCTTCATTTCACAATAAAGATACTTTTTTCGTTTGGTTTGATTATTCAGCAAACCAAAAAAGTTTTGAAAACCAAGCGTCAATGTCCCGGTTTGTATCCGAGAGGGAGTTATTGAACAAGAAATAACAATCATTAATGCCAAATCAACAAACAAAAAAACCAAGAAACTTGCAAAGAGAGAAAACGACAATATATCCGAGTGCACTGACCTCGCCAGAAGAGCCGTAGGTGCTCATGCATAAACATAAACCGAATCTAACGAAAAAAATTCCCGAACATTGAAAAACCCCCGAGAATACTTGGCAAATCCACCCTTTGCATCCACTTACATATTCACCGTATCAGAATCGCAAAAAAACACGATTCCTTTCGTCAAGATCCTTCTGTTCGTGATGATAATGAACTGGTGCTTTTTACTTTGGAGAATATGCACGTGCACACGTCGCATAATTTAGCAATTTCCATTCAGACAAAAGGAAGATGTAGATGTCTGACACGAAACGGAGATGTGACGTGCTTGTGCTGGGTGAACATCGCTCGTGGGAACTGTAAGAAGAAATTTGCAATACAGCAGTTTTTCTTTTAGCGAGTTAACCTTTATCTAGTCTTTTGTCACGTAATGGTACTGCATTCACTGACACAGCAGTTCCGGAATGATCACATTACTGTTAATATAATTTACAATTTAGAACTATAATTCAATTCACCAAAGAAAAATAAAACTAGGTAAAACAATCATTGCGCAGTTATATTTCCATTAATAAATACACGAAATAACTTTGCGTTGTATATTTTCCCACAGAATACAGAAATAACGTGAATGGAGATGGAAAAACAGTCAAATGTCTATTAAGCTGTTTTTGATCAGGACAGGCAGTAAGAAAAACATAAAAAAACTTTCCAGACGTAGTGAGTTTTCGCTAAGAATGGATGTGAAAATATCCAATTCATTAATGCATTACAAGCTTTTTTTTAATATTCGACAGCACAATTGCGTGAAAGAAAGCCTAAACAACATGGTTTTTATAGTAAGTAAAGTTGATACTAATTAATACAGGTACAGGCACTGATTGCCACATTTATTATTTGTACAAAAAGTGGGTAATACAGTCAACATTAATTTTAATCAAATATGACATGTGCGTCTTTTTGCGTACTTAGTTCCTGCTTTTGACACGTTTTAAGTTATAAGTAGGGCGGTCGGAAAAGTGCGCGCGGTGCTACGATTCGATTTCAGGCGCAGTTTTTAAATAATTCTTGATTTTTTGCAATAATGTTATAAACTTTATTATAATTTATATTTTATGTGAGTAGGGTAGGGTAGGCGATGCTTATGTGCCTATACGTAAAGCACGCCTCTAGAACCAATTGATGAATTGTTTAAAGTTGGAAAAGCAAATCTCGCATTGTGTGGAAAAGTTGGATGTAATATAATATAAACGTAGTTAAGAAGGTAGCCTTTTTTGGACTGGGAGACATTCAACGTTCGACCCTGTAATGTTCTGGAATTTTAAATCAATAAAGTAAATATTAGACCCAGACCCACCGCAATGCGTTCAAACAGGTGCATAATTAATGGTACAACGATTTTTTATTAATTTATTAAATTAAAAGAAATATAAAGTTTCACTTTCTTAACTTAAATATGCACTAAATGGTAAGATTTTTAATTTTGCTGTAACAACTTAAGATTAAATAGTATTTTTTTAAAGATTTTTATACTCTTCTCCGGTTTTAGGCTGTCTGGGAGTAGTTTACATACTAGTACACCCTCGTGACCAATGCTTCTCTTGCCACTTTCGGTCTTAACAGTATGTGTGTACAATTTATTATGTTCTCTAGTAATAGATAAAGACAGCCTTTCTTCGATTCGTCGAAGCTTGTCAGAAAACTTCACGTAATTGCGAAATATAAAATCAAATAACATCAAAATAAGGGCGCAGCAATAAAGCATGCTCCAATATCAACGGTAACACTAAATTATAATACAAAGCGTATCCCCGTGGTGCTCTTGAATAAAACGAAAGTCAAGACTTGTTGAATTAATTATCACCAGGAGACTATCACACCCAAGTAGGATATGACAAAGTATCTGGCACGGCTCCCCATTCTCCACTGATTATCCTATTAAATTTCCATTCCTTCTTTCCAAACACAAGGGATGCTGGAGATTATGGCGCCGAGCTGGCAGAGGCTCGAGATTCGCACCAGACTTAAGATGACAAGGTGAATAAATTATTTCTTATAATTTATGAATGATCACATGATTTTTTTAACAAGATCCACTTGATGGATGCTGGATTTTATGTTCGTGACAAGACAGCCATATTTAATGTACAGCACTTCTGTTAGAATTGGGAAATGATAAGCACAGCTTCATAAATGCACACATTTCACTGATTCACAGATAATATTATATTTCGGTATTTAGTATTACACAAATTTTAATTTTTTTTTTTTATTATTATCGACGGCCCTGCAAAACGGAACCAAACCCGAAAAACCATAAAATACGATATGGGTATCAAAATATTTGCCAAAAAGGGTATTTTCCCAGTCTTAAAAAGCAACAAAATTAATAAAAACTCCTTAGGAGTCGAAAAACCTGTTTGATAATGTCTAATACACAAATGTACCCAGTTTTATATAAACTATTTCGAATTATTTCCATTTAAAACCGACGAGATTATTTTAAAAACAAGGGTTTACATTTGAGGTAATGAAGAAATTTCAGTGAAAACTATTGTAATTTAACATTTTCGCATAATGCGCAAAAACAAAAAATTGATTATCTCAAAACAAGAGATTTTGACTTATTGCAATTCAATACCGGGTCCAAAAGGGTCATCGTTATCGTAAAATATTATTTCGTGGTATGTTATTATTTTATGAATATTATTTTAAACCACGTGGTATTAATTACTATGTGCTTTAAAATAATAAATATATAAATATTTGTGGACTACCAATTAAGCTAAAAAAATAAATTTCATTTGAGATATGTTATCAACCATCCATTTCAGTCGATATTTCAAAGTTAATATCAGTATATTATGTTTTTAATGATAATTAATCTGATATACACCAATTTAATTCACTATAAAAGCATTTTCAATTCGGGAGGCCTATTTGAAGCATAGTAAAATTAAGAAAAGTCCCAATAAATTAAAACATTAAAAATCCAATAAACTTAACGTATAAAAATAACAATTTATTGCTCGTAAATTATTAATAACAAGTTCTACAAAGTAATGATTTTATGTTGTTCAAAAGTACATGCTTAGTAATTACACTGTAGATAAAACATGGTTTGTTATAAGAGGATAATTAAAATTATAGTATGAACGCAATGTACATACATAGCTTAAAACATAAAATTGTAGTGGCTCGACGTCTCATCAATCTATATAATAAAATTGTGAAAAATAATTAAATTTTACATAGTCTGGTTATATTTATAAAATTGAATGTATCTAATAAAAGTTAATTAATTGGCTCCATCAAAGATAGAGTTAAGGGGAACGAATGCGTGGCCCATTTCGACGCGTTTCATACAAATCTTAGATTTGGATTTGAGATCAAAATGCCCAACTAAACTGAAAAATTATTTTTGTAATCAAAAGGTATATCAAATATCTAGTACGGATGTGAGCTAGTTTATTTATTTTTGCTTTAAATTATAAGATGTAGGCCATTAAAGATATTAGTGTTTCATGGTTTTGGAGGCAACTTAGGCAATTATTTGTGAGTTAATGAAAAACATAAAAAAAAAAAAATTTACTATATTTATTTTGAAAATACAATGAAAAATAAAACAAAAAATAAAAAAATTTCTTACAAATGCATTTTTTGGGTAGTAATTTTAATATATAAACGACTATTTTTTATTCCACCGTAAATAGGTAATTTGAATTTTTAATTTACACATATCAAAATGTTTTTTTTTTAATTGTAATTTTATATTTCATCATATTTAAATGATAAATATAGTAAAATAATTTTTTTATAGTTTTTCATTTACTCAAAAATAATTTTACAAATCGCCTCTAAAATCCAGAAACATTAAAATCTTGAATGGCCTGTATCTTATAATTAAAAGCAAAAATAAATAAAGTAGCTCATATCCTTAATAGATATTGAAAATACCTTTTGATTACAAAAATAATTTTTCAGTTTGGTTGCGTATTTTGATCTTAAATCCAACTCTAAGATTTGTACGAAACGCGCTGAAATGTGCAGCGCATACTTTCCCCTTAAGTTGGCCTCTCAGAAACTAGGCGTGCGTACAGGGCCCATATATTTTTTTAAAGTACACAACTGCTAACCCTGTACAAATCGCAAGTACTGCTAACCCTGTACAAACCCCACAATTGAATTTGGTAGTCATTCCTGGTGTGGAGCCCCAGAATACCTGAAAAACCCCTCAACCCTGTGCAGAAACGGGTGTCAGTTAGATAGATTCTGCTATAATAACGTACGTATTGCAATCTTTAGAGCACGGGCATCGGGTGGGAATGCTGTCCTTGTTATAACGGTGTTTCAGTGGAAGATGCTCCGATTAACTAGCGCCATTGATTCCTTCGGCACAGGTGCACAGTCGGGAAACACGCCAAACGCGCGCCCAACATTCGTGCACAGTTGACATTTGTCACATGTGAACGGGTCGCTTCTACAACTGGTTCTCGAGTTCAATAGCTCGGTTGCGGAACGAGTTGCCGGCCTCTGTGTTCCCTCCCTCCTACAACATGGGTCTCTTCAAGACCCAGGTTCATAGGTTCATTCCTTTCTTTTCACAAAAAACCTACACACAGCATCACAGGAAATCAATTTCCTTGGGGTCTCCGTTGTGGAGTTAATTTAATATGTATTCAGAGCATAATAATAATAATAATAATGGATGACCTGTATAGCGCGATTTTTAAGAAAAATCAACTCAAGGACGCCGTACAAAATTATAATTAAGACATAATTAATTACAACAAACACAAAATTCATTAAAACGTCTCAAGTACATAAACACTTTACACGACAACATACATTTAAACACCATCCACACTAACTATGGTAAACAATCCATTGTTTACGAGGGGGGCAACTTATATAATTGCCTACCAAATGACATTAAAAACGAAAATAAGTAGGGTAAATTTAAAAAAAATTATTAATATTTATTCTTGATAAACAAAATAATGAAGTAGAATAGCGCCGCATTGAAATATTTAGTTTATCTTAATGTGTATAATTATTTCTAGTAAAATGAGTGAAAATGTAATTTTCTTTTGACTGGAATAAAAAAATAAAAATAATCTATTTCTACAATCAAAATTAAACTACAAACTAGACAAACCATTATAACAACATAAAACCATTATGACTAAAATTTCATCCACCGGTTCATCGGTCACCGATACGAAACTATAATAATATGTACATTGATTTGAAAAATGAACGCGATGCTGCGCAAAAATGTACTGTACAGGCAGAAAATATATAGGACCATGCTTACCTGGGAGGTCACATAAAATATATTCAATTTGAAAATAATTAATTATATTCACACATTAACCGAATTGTTTTTAATTTTTTTTTAAATAATAAGACAAACTTGCCATCATTGACAGGGAGAAAACCGAAATTTAAACGGTAAGTGCCTCACAGAATTGATTTTCTAAGCAAATCAATTTACCAAAAACGTGAATAAATACTTTAAACAACATACAAACAACAACGGGACAAGCGTTAGTAAAATCGTAAGTCGATTCAATGTGGCACAGCCACACTTTGATAATGGCCTAGAACGCTGAAACAGCTGCCACAATAATAAAAATTGCATAACTTAATAATAACATTATTAAATTTGATTTAATTTAATTTTTATTGTGGTGATCTGCGAGTAAAACACAATAATAATACATAAAAATCTTAGATGACTAATTCATTACCTAAGCTTTCTTCCCGGTGATAATCGTAGCGTGAAACCAAAGTTGAATATACGTTGAAACGCAGAAATCAACAAAGAAGTAGATAAGCAAGCAGAAATTTGAGTGTTCACTAATAAGGATGAGGGGAACGAAGAAACGCACATATACGTATTTTGATTGACACCATAGAAAATGGGAGTCCCGTTGTGCATATGTCATGGAATAAACGTATTTTCTTTGTCAGATGTGTTATGTTACAGAAGATCCAAATAGTTCTCTTGAAATACAATTCTATTATTCACGTCATCTACGTGCTTATACGTATGATCTCGAGCGACACTGCTCATTACTCAAATACATTGGAATAGAATTTGCTAGGTGTCTAATCATATGCTGATAAATATTTTTGGTCTCATCGCTAAGTGCTGGGGTTGAAGAAAACCGAAAGCTAGTAATACGATATTGTGCTATTTGGGTTCTACTGGTACTATGGAAATTGTTAGGCATAAATCGGTCACAATATTAAAAGGAATCAAGTCAGTATTCCATCGCTTCCAAGTCAAGAAGGTAATATTTGTTGTACATACTAACATATTTTTAAAAACACAAATAAACCTGACTCCTGGATTAGAGATATGATTGCAATTGTCCGACAGAAAAGAGTTTTGAAGACACCTCTAATTTATTTTATAAAAAAACTTTGCAGTTTTCATGGGAGCACATCAGAAAAATGTTAGGAATCGTTTCACAATTAGGATAAAACCGTAGAAACAGTGATCAAATTTAATGTGTAGCCGGCCCCTTGCCAACAGAATATTGGTGATAAGTCGGTCTAGTTTCTAGTTGTATATTGTAGTGGTATAATATTATATCTAGTTTCTAGTGGTAAAATATTATATCTGCTGCATATACTGTTCATGCAACCGTAACACGTCATAAGCCACAAAATACAAATTTTACAGAAGAGCAAAAAAATAACGTAACTTCACAAATAATTAACACAAATATTGTGACTTCCGACATACAATCTTAAGTAAAATCTAACGAATGCTTTGATGTAATGTGTCGTATCATAAATAATGTAGCTTACGACGCGACGAATATCAACTAAGCGATTTCAATCCGAGTGCGATAAGACATGTACGTTAAACGTAAAAACATTGATCAAACGATTTTTCTAGGTCATGGGTATTTTGCCACACAATGTATTACCACCGATATGGAAAAATAATAATAAAAAAAATTGGATATGTGGGTGGCTTACGACATATTACGCTTGCATGGACGATTAGTGAGCACTTGAAGTGAAATAACACACAACTGAGTTAAACAAATGTTATAATTGCAGATTAGACCAATCTTGTCTATTTCGTATCGTTGACTCATCAAAACATTTGAATCCCATTTTAAACCGTGATCAACTCTGTGCGTTAGATACAATTGTTCAACATTATTTCAAAGTCATTGTTCAAGTGCAGGATGGAGAAGTATTCACAAAGAGTTGAAAAATTGGCTCATCCGCAAACAATGGGAATAAACCAAACGATTTGCGTTAACAATTTAGAAGTTTCAACATCAATTTGACTCTAGGTTATAAGATGCTAGAAATGTAAAAAACTGACAATGTTATGAAGGCCTGCATAAAAAATACTGCATCCACATTATTTAGGTGGTAGTATTATTTAAATGCAAATTATTAATTAATAATGACAATATTAGCGACTCTCCACAGAGTTAATGTGAACCCATCCGATTTGGTTATACGTAACTGCATCGTATTTCGATACAGCTACCAACATTATTTTCATTTTCTTAACGAATATTTTTATTGGCTACTATCTTTTATGTATGATCAGCAATTTATTTAGTTCTCACTATGCCTATCTATTTCCTGAAGAAGGCACAATGATGTGTATGAAACAAGATGGCTTAGTCCAATAAAGTGGTTGGTGGGTGAGAACATTGATTCTTTGTAATCTACACATAATTTATAACCATTATTATTTAACGAGTTGGGGACCCATTGTTCAGGCAATGATATATGTATTAATTAATGGTTTGTCATCAGGCATTCAGTCTCACACCTACAAAGCAACAACATTGCATACATTATAAATATATTCAATCTTCCATTGTTGATTTATTAATATGAGTTTGTTATACTACAATTTATATCGTTTCAAATAGACATATTTATTTATTAATTCCCGTCGGCAGGAACATATCTATACACATAAACATAACAATAGCACACAAACAGAAATAGAAATAATGTGAAAAATGAAAGAACAAAATAGAAAAATATATTTATGTTAAATACTGCAAAAAAGCATTACGATAAAAAAAAATTGCTAGGTTAAGCTAAATATTTATGATAATGAGATTTTCACGGCCAAAAGTAAATATGTTTGGGGTGTCATGCAGTGTTGCGCTTTCTCCTTATTTAGCTAACGTTTCGGTCAGCGTTAATGTGTCGCTCGTCTGCCAAGAGCGTTGCAGTGTCTATTATCTGCCCTGATAATGGACACTGTGACGCTTTTGGAAACGTTGGCTTAAGAAGAAAGCACAGCACGACATATCACCCGCGATATATTTTAGATATACCTACTTTTCATTCTAAATTTATTTATTCCCCCACCTACTTGCCGATTGCTATTGATTAAGGACAGGTTGTTTAAAAAAAATTGAAGAATTCATTAAATATTTGAAGTTAATTTGGCATTCTGTGTAAGTTTTATTCAAGTTCTGTTATTATATCATTATAGGCCAGTTGCTTCATAAAACTGAAATAGTCAGAGAACTTGGATAGAATTTTAACAGAACGTGAAAATTAACTTCAAATATTTGATGAATTGTCAAAATTTTTTTGAAACTATACATTCCAAGTATTTCCTTATGGAATGGAGTTTGTACGATGTAATTTAATCAAACTGAATTTTGAACAGCGAGGAAATTTCTTTCTATTCAATGGTTGTATCACTGATGATGTATGAACGTGACCTTGACAGATTTCGGAAAATGTAAAATAAAAGTCACATTGCTGACAAATGCAACACAGCCCACCTTTAATTCATCATTGTTCGTAAAAAATAATAATAAATTCACTGGGAGAGGTCAGTATTAAAGTACAATTAAACAATTATGAAGGTGTTACGTGACCAACGCTTTGTTCAATTTCATGAACGTGCATGTGCACAAATGTGTGAACAAGTTCCCAATGGCATAGTATTTAATGTTTCTTTGTTTTATGTGAAAAATTTAATTTATTTCGTAACCTGTCAATATTTAATTGTTATTTTATATTTCCACAACAATACGATATCAAAACAATTTATTTAAATAAGAAGCTGATTTTTGACATAAA
Organism: Limnephilus lunatus; assembly: GCA_917563855.2. Taxonomy (NCBI): domain Eukaryota; kingdom Metazoa; phylum Arthropoda; class Insecta; order Trichoptera; family Limnephilidae; genus Limnephilus; species Limnephilus lunatus. Next base: position 59,967,984 of record OU830592.1, read on the forward strand.
CACGAATATTATTCATAGCATTGACGGCCTCCGTGGTCGACGGGTATGGCTCTTGTCTCACAATCCGAAGGTCGCGGGATCAAATCCGGCGTGGGCAAAAAAATTTTTTTGATTAATTTATGTTATTTCACAATTAATTCATTTAAAAATAATATATTTGCGGCACGTTCCCGAGTGGAAGATACTCTCAGTATGCCCTGGCGTAAGACCACCATTCAAAACTGAAACGTTGCTTGAAATGGCTTTAGCCGTGTTTGGTGATAATATCTGAATAGCCATCTCCTTCTCATCTTCCCATCTACTTCCCGTCCCCACTACCTACAGGTTCACAGCATACCCCATTGGGGATCCTATAGTCTCACTGACTCCAGACGGGAGCAGCTGGGATTCTTGTGATGTATTCACATAAAGAAAATAAAAAAATACCAACTGGGTAAATAAACTTTTACAAAGGTAATGAAAGTCATGCGAACAATACATATTTGAATGACTTTTCTTCATCACAAAGTGAATATTTTCAAAAATATTTATGATTAGTTACTAAAAGAAGGACTAAAGTTATAATATCTAAAATTTACCAGTGTGAATCTATGTTACGTATTTAAAGCCAACAAATTGTTTCAAAACTTTTAAATAAAATGATATTTATAAAACTTGACGAGGAATCGATATCACTTCGATAACACTCGAGTGTCACTTCAACCAATCATGGAATGGAATCAGATATTATTATGTAGACCTTAACCACTACGCCACGAAGCCACTCACAATTTTGCAGACAGACTCGAATTGTTTTAATAGCACACCACAAGACTATTTTGAAAAAAGCCAATTAGCGATACAGTCATTTTCACCCTTCCGCTGTTGTTTATTTCACATGGGGAAAATGCGAAACCACAGACAGTGGTAGTTAGTTGTCCCCATTCAGAAAATCCATTACTCTGATTAAAGTAATTTTAGGGGAAATGCGTGCGAGTGAATTGTTTCAATCATTACCGAGAAACCATCGTTCCGCTGAGTGCCTATTAAGATTTTCAAGTGCATTCCTCCAGCAGTATTCTCGGCAAGATATTGCGGAAAATGTCTGAAAGTTTCGGTTGAATGATCTGTCTGAGAAGTCTTAGACAATAAAGATAGCTACTTTTAATATAAAATCGCGATATAAAAGTTTTTTTTTTAAATTTGTTTTTTTTTTATTAGCAAAGTTTTTGGTACATACAGGTAAATACATAATTGAAAACGATGTTGATGGGACAAATGTTGAGTTTCACATCAATGAAACCCTAGCCTCAGCAAATAAAATACTTGCAGCCCTTTAACACATGCTATGCAATTTACAAATCAACGATAAGGCCAAAATAATTCAAGCCCCATCTAGGCTCACGCTTCAGAGTCTCATTTGGTAAAACTACAAACATCCAGAATAAAGCCATATACATAGCCCTGGCTACCCCCAAATGGATAAGGATATCCCAACTCCACAAATATTCCGAAATCCCCCGATTTAAAAAAAACACGTCTTAAGTTTCACGGAAACATTTTATGCGGGAATTCCCACCCATGATAACGCGTCCATAAACTGCCTCGCCCTGTACGACGAAAACGTACACGTACCACACATAAAATAAACAAATCCTCCGTAAAGATTAACCTCCCCATATTGCAGCCATGTCCCCTTGCAAATAATATTTAACAAACTACCAAACTAAACCATTTTTTCAACAACCATATATTATAAACTCATGATGAAAGAGAAAGGGGTCTTTTTGGCCCGGAGCTCTGTATGCCATTATTTTAAAAAGTCAAAAAACGTTGGGCTTTTCAAAACCCTTCCAAAAACTCTCTAAAGGCTTTTAGAATGTACTTGCGTTACTACTAATTAACATTTCAACATAGCTGATGATTGAAATGACGCTACCGGATAAAAACAGTTTTACATAGAAATTTAAGAGAAATTACACTATGTCTGATGTCGCCAAGAGCTGTTTCTGATTCTCCCGTAGAGGAAACACGCACTACAACGCAATTAAAGCAGTAAGGAGAAATCTACCAACAGAAGCGACTAAATTACTAGTCAATTCGTATGTTGTTTCACGTTCAGATTATAGCAACGGAATATATGCAAGTCTTCCAAAATATCAAATCAACAAATTACAATCCGTTTTCAACGCTGCGGCAAGACTTATCACCGGCGTATCTAAATATTCCCATATTTCAGAGCATCTCAAAAATCTTCACTGGCTCAAATGTCCTGAAAGAATCCAGTTCAAGCTCTGCTGGATGGTATTTAAGTCCCTTAACGGAATGGCTCCGGCATACTTATCAGAATTGTGTATTCCAGAAAATTCCAATTCTCGACAGTCAACCCTAAGGTCAGCAGCGTCATCAGCTGTTGGAAGGTTAAAGGAACCAAAGCGCACACCAGATACTAAGTTCGGTGAGCGCGCTTTCGGAGTGTCGGGACCTAAAGCATGGAATGCACTGCCACATGACTTAAGAACGATCACAGACTCGGCAGAATTTGGAGCTAAACTTAAAACCCACCTTTTCAGACAGTCGAATCCATAAACTCAAACTCTTTCACCTTCACATTCAATGCCCGCGACACTGTAAATAACTAACCTAAAAATGAAGAGAAAAAAAAAAAAAAAAAAAAAACTATTTGTAAGCGTTTTTAAAGGTCATTTTAGTAACATTCTCCAGCCCTAAAGAGTCCTAAATTCTCCAGTCTTTTAAAATACATATTTTGATATTATCAACTCCACTTTTGCCACTAATCTTTTAAAATGTAATACTTATAGTGATAGGGGTAGCAAATGTAAAATCATGCAATGTCTAGTGTTTTAAATATAATGTCCTCCGCGAGCAAAGCCGTATCTTCTCCAAGCACAAACTTTCTAATTAAAGTGTTTATCGGAAGTGACCTGCAGGTAAGTATGTTTCTGTATCCATTTGTAAATATTAAAATTAGATAGAACCTAAGAATTATGAATAAATTGTACAGCGCCCTTGAGGTGATTTTTCACAAAAACGACGCTCTATAAATTATCCAATTATTATTATTATTATTATTAACGCACAATTGAAATTTTTAAAGGAACGGAACATTTATTAAGTTTCGTAGGCAAACTTTTATCTTTCATCAACCCGTATATATTTTTACTACTTCATTACACATGTCAAATCTATGTTATTGGGAAAAAATAAGTAATAAAATAACCACAAATATTTTTTTATTGAGGAAATGGTATTTCCAGATATCAAAATCAAAGAAATATATATCTATATTGGAAGGATATGGAGCAGATAAAATATACGTTATCAAAGCATTGATATTATAATTTCTGAATGACTGGAAATTCAAAGAAAAAACTGTAGCCTCAAGATAAAACGAAAGACAATAGAAAAGGCATTAAAAATACAAAAAATGTTGAGAGACATACCAACATTGCAAGATACGCCTCTGCCGTCGTGTGGGATGATTCATTTCTTACCTGCAAAGAAAAAAAACACTTAATATTCAGTTTCAAAAACGCTCAGAGCAAATAAATAATCACTGATTCTGATTGTTTAGTGCGCACAATGGGTCTATTCATTTTGGAAAAAGGCGGTTAATTATAATTCTAAAAGCAACGGATACTATAACTTAGATCGTTGCCAAAAGTGCTGATCAGATAAAATGAATAGATTGGACAACATCTGAGAAGCTTATCACTACATCACAGTTTAAAAGGGACCTAGGTCATCTAGATTAAGAAATAAATATTATGTAATTGCAAGATAGTTGTCCCGAAGAAACCAACATCAAATAAAATAATTCAGTATTTGACAAGAATTAGATCACGCTCATGGCAATGTGCAAAAATGCACGCGCTGTCGATATCGGAAGAAGTTGGAAGTTACAAGTCAATCTCATCTCCGCTAGGGTTATTGTTTCGAATAAATTTTGCATAGGTAAATTTAAAACGTTGTAGTACCGATAATACTACAGTATCTACACAATCAACTTTGTTCCACCGGATTTTCAATGGAAGATGCTCCGAGGAACTATCGTCATTGATTCCTTCGGCACAGGCGCGCAGTCGAGAAACAAGCCAAACGCGCGCCCAGCAATTTTACGCAGTTGACATTTGGCAGATGAGAACGGGTCGTTTCTACGACACATTCATGAGTTTAACAGCTCGGCTGTCGAACGATTTGCTGGCTTCTGTGTTTCATCCCTCATATAATATGGGTCTCTTCAAGATCCAGGTTCACTCCTTCCTTTTCACAAATATGACATAGGCTTTGAGGGAAATTATTTTCCTAAGTGCCTCCTGTGTGGAGTTCAAGTAAAAAATCAGTAGATCAGTCAATTATATGTGAACCAATAAAAATAAAATAAACTTATTGTCACATAGATAGACCACCAACTGACAGTTTATTTGGATGAACGTAGGAAGGTACTTGAATTGCGATGATAAGGTAAGACCCCATACCTACTTCGGTTTTAAACAGGTGACCAACAAGAGTTTCGTAAGGGAAAATCTCTGGAATAAGAACGACAGAACCATGAAGACGGTGAAAGATCTGAAGAAAATTGATGAATAATGCATGTCAAGACTGCAAACAATTATAATACTTAAAATCCGACGGTCATAGTGAGAGGTTAATCAATTTCAACGAAGTTTAGATCTGTTGAATCACCAATTGACTGGTTGACCCGCATTTTCTGTGCAAATTATATCAACCAACTACAGTTGATTGGTATTGATGATTCAATCACCATCTTTATTACCCCGCTGCTAATTATTGTCTATTATTATAAACCATAATGAACTTCAAATCGAGCGAATTCCACGACAGTTGTATTTCGCCCGGAAGGCGAGAAGTCCGGATACGATCACCAATAGCGTCAACAATAAATTATATTTACTCATTAGCCAAATTGTTTTGGATCGATAAACCTAATTCAGTTGATAAAAGCTGTAGCGTCCACAGCGATCGAAATTACATAATAAAACATATACACTTTAAAGGTAAATCACATATTATACGATTCCGTTGGTTGGGAATGACATAATTTTCATAGATGAACATGCAGTAACAAAAAGACTGAAATGAATGTAATTAAAAAAGAAAAAGCAGAAAAAAGAGGAAATTTACTGCTAATTTTATCAACAGATTAAAAATATGTTTTGTAAAATAAGGGGTATCCATTATTTACGTGAGCAGTTTTTCTTCCAATCTAGACCCCCCCCCCCCCCCTCCCCCTCGGTGAGATAAATTTGGGCCAATTCGTATATTTTTTTCAAGTAACGTGAGATTTTGCTGGACCCCCCCCCCGTTTGTGCTTACGTAATTAATGGATGCCTCCTAAAGTGATTTCGGTTACGTATTGTGTTTTATGTTTTGGTTGACAATAATACATCTGTACCCACAAAAATCACGGATAGGTCTTTCAATAAATTGAAACAATTTAAAACTTTTTTCCATTTTTTTTAATTCTGACCGTTACCGGTTTCAGCCTCTTACGGATATCTTCAGACTGGCCCAGCCTGAAAATGGCCGTGATGGAACTCCATGGCGAAATCTAAGTATCAAAAATAGAAATATAAGGCCTTTTAGTGTTCAGAAAAGGGGATATTATGGGAAAATAAAAAAGCTGCATTTAAAAAAAAATCGTCGATTGTAGAACCATTACATTTTTACAATTTAAATTAACTAACAGTGATGAACAGACACATAATGGAGCGAAATAGGACTTGAACACTGTGAAGAATGATACTTCGGAAAACATTATTGAAGGACAGAAGTATTCTTGAAGAAAAAGATAACTAATGATAAACTAAACAAAAATATGAAAAATAACAAGTTACAGAAAAATAAAAAGATAATGGTCGCAACTGAGACTAACAGGAATAATATTCAAAAGTTAGAAAAAGAGAGTTATTAATAAGATTGTATAAATTAATATTCAAATGCCAAAAACTTCATAAATTCCATAAATATTTTTTTAAAGAAAGTGTGCCGCCGGCTCTTGAATTCTATGTTATATGCGCATTTTTTAATAAATAAAAACTAAAATTTGTAGTAATGGCAAATTTATTTTTATTATTGGCATTGATTCGTTCTTCAAATGCATTATCACAGCCTGAAAAATATTTATTTAAAATAAAACAATGCAATTACTTAACAAATATAAAATTAATTAACATTCAAAATTAATAGCGCCTCCTCTGAGCGAAGACAGTCTTGTCATATAGAGAGGCTATCATCATTACTTCGATTAAAAAACACTTAACGAGCGGTCAGTAGGCAGTCGTCACCCGACACCGGTCATCTCTATACACCGCCCATCGATGAAGGCTGGACATATAATATTGTTGTGGACATATTACAGCATTTGCCCGGGGTATACAGTATGTGTGTGAGTTACGTATTTACTCGTATCTCGTATCGGAATCCTGTTTCGCTGGTTGACCTCTCGGACTGATGTAACGCAATTGAATTTAAAAGTAACGGAACATTTGTTTTAACTCCTGAATTTAAGATAAATTTCGATATCTTTTTTTTCAAGCACTCTCGGGTTACTAATAACCTGCCGCGACACCTGGGTGGGAACCCGATGCATTTCTCCACTCGGCTACTAACCTAACTAATTTTACACATCTATAAAAATACAAAGAAATGTGAGTTTATGTTTGTTTTTCAATTAGGCAGATAACTGACTTAATTTAGCGAAGTCCTGTTTCAACTCGACCGTTTTGCATTTCATCCGTCTGTATTTTTTTTTACCTTTCGTGTCGGGTTCAAGATGATGGCCGTTTTAAAGTTTTAGTAAAGACAATTTTTTCAAATTAAATCTTCATATTTATTTGGATTTTCAATATTATGGTACTTACCAGCCTAAAGAAAATTTTAAAAAGATTTTTTTTAAATTCCTTTGGAAAATTTGTATAATTAGTGATTTAAAATTTTAAAAAAGTGTTACTCAAAATAAATGGTTTATTATTTATTTATTAATTTTATTTATTTATTTTTCAGAAACAAACAGTACATAATTCCATGTTAGAAAATAGTTACAAGTTGTAGAATTAATACAATAATTGATACCAATGACATGTCGCTGTTATATAATATATGTTTTTATGTGACAAATTATAAATTTTACCTATATTAAATTAGCAAATTATTGAGGGAGAGGTGTGTGTTTGTGTGTGTGTGTGTGTGTGAATATGTGTGTATGTATGTACGTAAGTATGCGCACTAAACAATTTATATGATTGACATGATGCTCTTTTTAAATTTGGGCAGTGAATCGGAGAAAATGTCGATGTTATAATTTAGATTAATATTATTGAATATATGAAGAGCACGACTGATTGGCGAATTAGTTGCTGTATTTGTCTTGTAATTAAGCGTGTGGAATAGTTCTGTATGGCGTGTACGTCTTAATGGTATGTTAAAATTAATTAGGGAAAGTAGTTCGGTACAATCGATGTTATTATTTAAAATTTTGTGTATAAATGTCAAATCAGCAATTACTAGTCTTTGTTGCAAAGTTTGAAATGTGCATTCATAATTATTGTTGAATTTGAATTTAAGATATTTTATAAATTTGTTTTGAATATGTTCTATGCTATCTATGTATAATTTGTACTGCGGGTTCCAAATTGGCAAAGGCATATTCCAGTATACTTCTGACTAATGCAAAATATAAAATAACTACTGTGCGCTGGTTACTGAACACTTTACTTATATGAAGAACAAAACCAAGCATTTTATATGACCTGTGAACGATTGAGTCGATGTGATTATTAAAAATAAGTTTGCTATCAAGGTAAACACCAAGATCTTAACATTCTGTTTTAGAGATGACAGGTTCATTGTTGAGTGAATAAGAGTACTTAATTACATTTTTATTTCTGGTGAATGTCATAGTATGACATTTGGAAACATTGATATCTAAACAGTTAACTTTACAATACTTGCAAAGCCTATCTAGGTCACTTTGTAACGCTTCACAGTCAGAGAGAGAATGCACAACTTTGAATATTTTCATGTCATCAGCGTTAAGCACATATTCGGAATTTTGAAAGCATGATCCAATGTCGTTTTTATAAATGTTGAAGAATAGCGGACCTAGGTGGGAACCTTGCGGGACACCAGATATTACCTATTTAGACTTTGAGTAAACACCGTTTATTAATATTACCTGATTGCGATTACTAATGTAGGACTTAATCCATCTAAATAGGTCGCCATGTATACCAATTAGGATGAGTTTCTTCAAAAGAATTGAGTGAATTACGCGGTCAAAGGCTTTAGAGAAGTCTGTATACATAGTATCAACTTGCTCCTTATCGTCCATCTTGCTATGCAAGAAGTTAATGAAAAGGGCGAGGTTGGATGTTGCAGACCTACCTTTCATAAATCCGTGCTGATTCGGCGTAATGTTTGTCGAAATAGACGAGTACAATTCATCAAAGACGATTTTTTCAAGAACTTTGCTTAAAATAGGGAGTTGGGAAATTGGTCGGTAGTTTTTAACGTCATGTTTATCACCAGTCTTAAAAATTGGTGTGATAACAGCTGATTTCCACTTGACAGGAAACGATCCTTCCGTTGGTGACTTTTTTATAAATGGCGCAAACCGGAAGACAGATATATTTACTACAGTTACGTATAAAAATTCCAGGCAGCCTGTCTATTCCTGGTCCTTTGTTTATGTCTATGTTTGATAGGTATTTTAAGGTGATTTCTTCGTTTATTCTGATTGAGAATATTAACGTGTTGTTAAGAGGATCTTCCTTATAATCAGCATCATGAGTTGGAATTTCATTTGTAAAGACCGTTGAGAAGTAATCAGCAAAAATGTCTTTGCTGTCGTGTGCTGTTGTGGAATGATACGCCATGTGTTCTGGTATAGTGGAAGATTTTCTTTGTGTCTTAACATAACACCATATTTTTTTAACATTATGTTGTATGTCGGATTCCAATGTAGCAATATAGGTTTTATGAGCAAGACATCTTCTTTTGTCTTTTGCGGAGTAATGCAAAAGATTGATAATCCAATGGATTCTTATAGCGTTTCCAGGCACGAAAAAACTTTAATTTTTGTTTTGTTATATTAATTAAAGCAGCTGAATACCATGATGGAAATTTTGTTGAATTGGTTACTTTCTTTGGAACCAGATCATATATTATGGCATCAATGATTCTACAAAAATGGTGTAACGCAGTGTCAACATCTTGCGCATTTACTACAGAAGACCAATCACTATTTCTAAGAGCATCATTAATTAGTACATAGTTAGCTTTGTTAAATGATTTGATTATCTGTGATTTTGGGATAACAGCAGGGAGGGGAATATTGAGTTCAATTACGATAGATTTATGATGTGCATCTTCAAATACCAGTGGTGAGTCGGCAACGGAGACGTTGACTGTAGTGTTGCAAAGCACAAGATCTAAAATTCGTCCATGCGAATTAGAAATTGCATTATATTGTGTTAAATTAGAGAACGAAAGGCACCTAAGGAGAGTAAAACACAGAGGTCGGTACTACATGGTTGAGACGTAGAGTTCCAATTGACGTTTGGCATATTGTAATCACCTAATATTAGAAAAATGTCATTTGGATATTCAGTGGTTAAATCAGATATGGCAGTTGTATAACTATTGATGATAGAGAAATGCTTCGCGTTAGATAACTTAGGACTAACTCCCGGTAAGTAAGAGCAACAAATATGAATATTCAAAATGCGATGTTTAGAATGTCGTAATAATAGTGAGATCCATATATCCTCGGCTTTTGAAGTCCACGATTTTCGTGATCGAACTTTAAAATCTTTTTTTATACCTATAACAACGCCTTCCCCTTTAGTTTTACCCGTAAGAGTAGTATCTCTGTCATTTCTGTATACGTTGTACCGGCAATCAAAAAGCTCGTCATCGGATATACTGTCAACTAACCACGTCTCACTAATTAAGATTATGTCAAATTCGTTGATCAGGACATTTTGATGGAATTCCTTGGTTTTGGATCGAAGGCCTCGTGCATTTTGATAAAAAATTATGATGGTGTCATGCATTGTGTAAATGAAAAAAATATTATCCTGTTACGATTTGAAATAAATACAATAATTAGAAAAAATAAAGCATTAGCCGAAATGAGTATACTATGATAATTATTAATCAGCAGCCGAAAGTCAACTGGATATTTAAGCATATTTGTCAATCTGCGCAGAAATTAATGTATGTGTTTTTGATGTATTGATTGAGAAGTTGAGTAATGTGTGTGTAAAGTTGAGTGGAAAAATATTACAAGTTGAAAATATAAAATAAAATTTAATTTAAATTTAAGAAAAATTATTAAGTTAAATTGTTTAAAAGGGAATGACCAGATACAAGTATTGCAGTAGAGGTGACATTTTTTCTTAAATAAATTTTTGAGTCTCGCACCCATAAAAAATCATAATTATTAACACTTTTGAATTCTTTGGCTGACCTCAACAGAAATTTATTTTTTCTTGTAAGGTGATCATTGATATAAATTTTACCTCCTGTAACACCTAAACTCTTATTGTCTACCCCTTCTTCTTTTTAATAGCCGCTATCAGTTCGTCCTTCTTCCTTTTATTGACGAATTTAGCCACCACGTTCCGAGGGCGGGCGTCGCGGGGAGCTGCTGATATACCCTCTTGAGAATGTCGACGTGGATTAGCTCTAGTAATAAATTCAATGTCATCTTCCTTAATAATCTGTCCGACGTTGGATGCAATTTTAATTAGACTGGAAGTAAGGTTTTCGTCTTGGTTTTCAGCAAGACCGAAGATTTCAATATTGTTGATGAGCAGCTATTGTTCTTTATCGTTGTTTATTTATCCAAATATGTAACGACCTTTTTTAATTAAATTACTTCGGCTTCAAGTTTATCCATTTTTTTAAGTTTTTCTTCCAAAACCAGAATTTTATTGGTGTAGTCCTCAATTGTGCTGTTATTGTGAACAATTGTCTGTTCAAATTCATTGAGTGCAGTTGTGAAGAGAGTTTCTTAATTTCTTTAAGAAGAATTGACGAGTTGACAGAGTTGACATTACTGGAGAGTGGTGATTGTCCTGTTTTACATTTAGTGCACAACCATGACTCCCTGTTCTCCTCAGACATCTTCCTAAAAACGGCAGAGGTAATTTAGGCACAGCTGAGATGCATTTGGTGTTTACAACTCATGCATTTCATACCGTCAGCCGTTTGCACAGACTTGCTACATTGGTTGCAAGCATTGATACATATACATAGATGAGACATTTAGCGAATAAATTGGTCCAACGGAATCGTAGGTTGCAACCTCCATTTCATATTAGTAGTTCTACAACCGTCGAGCGTGGCTGGCGTGTGACGTATCAAAGTTGGATGGAAAAGGATGAAACCATGGGCTTGAGTAAAAGGAAAGAACGGTCAGACGACCGAGCCTTTCGACGCGGTGGCTTCAGTTAGAATTCTTAGAATTCCTTTCCGAGTACACTATTCAAACAAACATCACGTGGTTTAACGGCATAACGGTATTTCAAAGGGATATTAAAACCGCGGCCTGCATTCTCGTGCGGGCCCCCTCATTTCTCTATTTCACGCATTTAGTGAGTCAAAAACACCGATGTGATGTCTAGGGAGAAAAATATTTTTTAGGGAAAAGGGAAATCAGCACAAAATGTAGGGAAATTTTGAACTCTGGCAAAAAAAATTACATATGAAAAATGTGTTCTACGTTACTGCAAAAACAATGCCAAAAACAGTGGCAAAATCAACGGAATAACTTTACACAGGTGAGTAGGCTTTTATTTTATGAAAGTTTTTGGTTTGTTGTTTTTTGCATAAATTTATAAAACATTGTTAATTTTTAATAATATTTTGAAACATCAAGTACTGTCGCTTCTAAACACATCCGAATTGCCAACGTCTTTAAGAAAACATGTGGGAAGGGATCAAATAATGGGCTTGGCTAAGAGAAACGGCGGTCTGAATATCGAGCCTTTCGACGCGTTGCACCATGTCTCCAGTTAGTATTGAACAAACCAATCCGTTAAATTAGTGTTGGCACATTGATATTTAACCTTGCTCTAAGTTTTTGTTTCGTAAATTATAATGTATTCGGGCAACGTCGTCTATTTGTTTTGATATTGGATCATTACTTTAGTAATTACATTACTTTACTTCAGTTTTGTGTGTATGAGATATGCAAAACTAGGACAACCACCGCTCTTTTTTATATTATGACGTATTGAAGGAATTTAATATAACTGAAGTAGAATCTTTGTTGTACCTTCAGAATACACCTAAATATAAAGTATGCGGCCCTCTACTTGAAAAGTCTGTAAACCCCTGCTTTGCAATCGGTTTCGTGGCCTTCGGGCCACATGTTTTAGTTCGGTAGAAGACGGAAATTGCCGAATTACCCCTCCCGTAAACCTCCGCCAGCCTGATACGAGCACGAATTTCAAAAATATTTGTATGGCGCAGCGCCTCTATTGTATAACTCTATGGTTGCAAGTAGAATTCATGGTAACTATGGTAACAATAAATAATAACTGCGATGAAAAATTAAATTCTTCAATTTATATTTTTATAACGTCCTGCTCCTTAAATATACCAAAATTAAATGTTTGGTACGCAGAATCACAGAATCACAAGTTAATTGTTTACACACAATATAGCACTTAGAAGTACAGATTAATATTTTTAAAAACGCTAAGAACTTTGACACTTCAAAATGATGTTGTCACACCGTTTGTTATGGTTGTTGTTATTAAGTAGGTAGCTGGGTTTTTAAGTACCTACCTAATTCCCAGGTTTTGATTTATTAAATAAGATAAAATTAGAAATGCAGTTTTCAGACTGCGAGGACAACAATTCACAGAACTACCAATATTACATAAAATGATTATTTTAATAAAACATTTTTTCTAAATGTCAAGGGTGCTTTACAAAGTTAAAGTTATAAAATTGGTTTTTACAGATATCCTGAGCTGTGATAAAAGGTCAGAAAGTAGGAAAAATTTTCAACAAATAATATTTCAAAAATATACATAACTTTCTTAAAATGTTCGTTTTGTGAAACAAGGATTTTTTTTCAATGCGATTGAATGAATTCTCATAAAAAAGAAAACATAGTGTCATCATTATTTTATTTTTTACCTACTTAATTTTTTATTTGTTAATTGAATAATAAATTCTTGCCTAGAGATTAATTGAAGATGTCAAGTGTGAAGCAACGTTTTTATTAGAAAGAAAGATTTTTTTACATTCCTGCTAATTCTCTAAGGAAAATAATTCCCCTAGGGGGGTGTTATCTTTGGGGTTGCTGCGGGGAGGTTTTTTCCAGGAAAGGAATGACAGTAAGTTCAGGGAAGGAAAAAGGTACGATGGGTGGATAAAAATCTGGGGGCCAGTGCCTCCAGGAGTGACGGATGTGTAAATCCATCCCTCCCACTGGGGTGCAGTTGATGTTTCGAGAGAGTCCTGCTGGAGAGTTCAAATGTTCTCACTCAACCAGTCTCTGCCTACCATGCAGCTGGTGTGCAGATGCATCCACCGCTAAGAGCCGGACAAACCTCACCCCATGAACCCGGACACGACGATGCTAAGTCACCAAACGCAGAGCTGTCGGCTATCCAATAAATGGTTCCCGGGGCAGCGGTACCCATACCCGCCTAGTCATAATAATACCTACGTAAGACTGGTTAAGTGCACATGAAGAAAAAAACGCATCGAACCCAACACTCGCGGCCGGTGCACTCTTCATCAGTTGGTTATAGCGGGGCTCCAACATGAGATGAATGCGAACAGTCACAGGCCGCGAGAACACCAGTAATACGGTAATTGCGCCAGCCAATATACACTGAGCACTGCACATTGTGGGATATGTTCACCAGAGTTTCCCAAACTTATTTTAATGACTTTTGGCAATAACAAAATTTTACTAATAATATCTGCAATTGAAATGTCGGAGAATATTTTTGAAATAAAATTGTCGAAAGTGTTTTCGTTGAGACCTTTAGTCGTGAAAATAGATCAGTTACAAATGTATCTTGTACTCTATACTTTATTTATTTATTTTATTTTATTACAGCACAGAAGACAGACGGAGACAGAATATTTCAGCACAGAAGACAGACAGACAGAAGACAATGATGACCTAAAACTTGTTTCAATGTTTAAATACATAGTAATAACAACAAAAAATAGTCCCAAAAATAATTAGCTAAATATGCAAAAGTAAATGACAAACAAGAATTAGTAAAAGGTAGAATACAAATAGGTTCACAAAAAAAAAATTATTAGCAACTGTGCTGATGGGACACTGATCTAGTAGGTACAATATATTGCCAGTAAAGAGCTTCATCACAATATCAGCTTAACATGATTAATGGAAAAAAACAAGTGTTTAAATGTGTCAATAAAAATGTCCTATTTCATTATTGGAGCGGTGTTATAATCTCTTAATGTTCTATATTTGTTTGGTAGCCTTTAATATTTACATGTATTTCATCTTCCTCGTTGAATTTGTTGATGGTGTGTTATTTTTTTTATTTTTTATTTTTTATTTAAGTACATAAAACAGGCAATTATTCCCAAAAAATTACATATATGGATGATTTAAATTACAGAAATTACAACAAAAGTAGTATTAACAATAATTAGTTACTCAAATATGCAAAACTGAATGACAAACAATAATAGTTAAATGTAGAATACAAAAGAATCACCAACAATTTATTATTGGCACCTGGATTTAGTAGGTACAATATTTCACGTCTTTGAATAAAGGGCTTCATCACAATATCAGCTTTATACGATTGATGGTAAAATATGTTTTTTGAAGTGTTTGAATGGGTTATTAAAAATGTCAATTTCATTATTAGAGCGGTGTATAGTGTTATAATGTCTTAATGTTCGTGGTAAAGGGGAGAAATATCCTGTATTTGTGTGGTAGGTAGATATATAGAAAATATCTTGCAACCTCCTTGTTGTGATGTTAATTGTTGATGTTAATTTGGGATAAAATGTTTGGTGTATCAACTGATGCATGTATAATTTTGTGCAGAAGCAATAAATCGGAAAGTTTCCGTCTTCCTGTCAGAGAGTGTAGTTTATGGTGTAGAATTCGGTCGTTATACGTTCCAAATTGATCAGATAAACCTTCGCGATATGCAATAACACGGGTTAATTTTCTTTGTATGGATTCGATTCTATAATTGTGAATCTCATAATTGGGAGACCAAATAGTGGATCCGTATTCGAGAATACTTCGCACAATTGATTTATATAATTTTAATGTTAATTCTGCAATTTGTGATTCTAAGAGTTAATCCTAATATTTGCGATGCACTATTTGAAATTGTATCTACATGTTTATTGAAGCTAAGTGAAGAGTCAAATATCACGCCTAAGTCTTTAATTGAAGTTATGTTTGATAAAACGATATTGTTAATGTGATATGTGTTTGAAAATTTTTTTCTGTTCTTTGTGAAGGAAATTACAGCACATTTGTTATTATTAAAATACAAATCATTTAGTGTGCACCATTCGTGTGGTGATGATAGATCTTTTTGCAAATCGATGCAATCTTCCAGTGATTTGATTTTTTTGTACAGTTTTAGGTCGTCGGCAAACAGGAGATATTTTGAAAATTTTATTCTTAAAACTATATCGTTAATAAAAATTAAAAATAGCAGGGGTCCAAGATGAGAGCCCTAAGGAATTCCCGACGTTACAGTAAAAAGGTCAGCTGAGTATCCTCCTACCACTACTTGTAGTTTTCTTTCAGTAATGTAACTCTCAAACCAGTTCAGAGTATTTCCACTAATGCCAAACATTTCTAGCTTCTTGATAAGTAGTGCTTGATTTAACTGGTCAAATGCTTTACAAAAATCCGTGTAGATAGCATCTACTTGTAAATTGTAAATGTGTTAACGTTAATATGGGGTAAAATATTTGATGTATGACCTGATGCATGTATAATTTATGTAGAAGCAATAAATCAGAAAGTTTACGTCTGGCTGTCAGAGAATGTAATGTATAGTGCAAAATTCAGTCATTATACGTTTCAAATTGATCAGATAAACCTTCCCGACAAGCAGTTGCACAAGTTAATTTTCTTTCCATAGATTCAATCCTATAATTATGAATCTAATAATTAGAAGACCAAATTGTGGATGAGTATTCTAGAAAATTTCGCGCAATTGATTAACTGCACTTTTAAAACAAGAGTGATTCTTAACGTTAATCTTAATATATGTGATTCACTTTTTGCAATTGTATCTCCGTGTTTATTGAAGCCAAGTGACGAGTCAAATGTCACGCTCAAGCCCTTAATTGAAGTTGTGTTTTACAAAGCGATATTGTTAATATGGTGATTGATGTATATACGATGATATGAGAGAGATCGTATGCATGAAAGAGATAGCACGTATTACTATATAAGAGATGTACTTTGTCCATTGTGTGTCTTTATTTGAAATCTCCACTTGATACAACATTGTATACTAGGCACTTGCTTGTACATTAAAATTCAGTTAGAAGAATCGAACTCTATTTATTGATCACCACTATATCAAATCTGTGGAAGCCCCCGACCACGAGAACCTTGCACCATCGCGGTGCAAATCCACCACAGTTAATGTGATATGTATTTGAAAATTTATTTCCGTCCTTTGTGAAGTTATAACATAGGCGATTCGTAGGTATAATTCGTGCGACAATGTTTGAGAGTGTAGATCGCGCTTCAGGGCGAAATTTGAGTATTCAAGATGAAAAATAGTGAAGATTCAAACCGTGCAACAATAAATTAATATATATTATTTCATATGTCTAAATTTAACATTTATTCCATGATGGAAATTCTATTTTAATCAAAAATTCTTTTTTTTTTTTTTTTTTTTTTTTTCATCTAAAAAATATATGAATACATAATATAATATCATATTACAGTCGGTATTGGTTACATTTTAAGTACATTTTCCCTTTTTATTTTCTTCCTTTTCTTTTACACAGTAGTAATAATAACATAATTTTAATGACAATAACATGTTACTTACAAAGTTAAAAACATAAGGTAATAAATTATGCATTAGTAAGTAAATATCTATGAGTTAATAACATTTTTATAAGAATAATGTTATAATAATAATTGATGCCAATAAAGCAGTATCAAAATAGGAAAAAAGATATGGAGGTAAGAACTGTTATATAGAAGTAACATAATATATATTTTAAGTTTTGCATAGTCTGCCTCACTAGCGAACCTGTATTGAGGCAGAATTTTTAGTAAATTGTTTCTCGTAATTTTGTCTATGGTTTACTTATGAATGTATAATATATGTTCTTATACAGCAATACTTTGTTGCTGTTTACATTATTGCTGATACACAATACAAAAACAGCAATTTTACTACTACAATAACCGTCAATGACAAGGCGTTTGGGTGAGGGCACCAGTAAAGGATCGATCATTAGAAAATATCCAAATTTTAACATTTTTTTTAAATTCTTTCTGTGTTTGACTCAGTTTGATATTATCAGGAAGCATATGATGCATACTTTGATTGTCGTAGCTTTATAATAGATCAATCGTTTATCATTCGTCGTCTTCGCTAACATTTGGTGGAGAAAGTACCAGCAAAGAAATAAAAAAAAACACAGTCAATCAGTCATTAGGTTATGGTCGGTAAAACAGATTTCGCATTTAGCGAACCAGTAGCGGTAAACTACAGCCTGTGGTGGGCTGTATGTTTACTATAAAGAATCGGTTACATAAACCCTTATTTTACCGCTAGCAAATACGAAGTACCAATATTATATTTTTGTCGCAGGTTTTCATGAATTTACCACCCTCTGGAGCTTCGCGGTACAACACTGAAACACGGTGTATATAATCTAATCTATTTTTTTACATCAAACAATCTGATACGTTTTAGATTTTCACGGCCAAAAGTATTTTCGTTGTTTGTTTTTAGGGTGTTATGCCCCAAACAACTAAAACAAATAACGAAAAAATCATACAATCTGCTTTTTTGCAACCACTTCTTATTGCTCTCGCCGCAACTTTGGGAATCTCCGATGTACCCAGACAGCACCTTTGTTCCCCGGCCGCCCCGCCCGAAACGCAGCCTGTCACCGCGGATAGATTCACCCATTAGCAAGTAGGAGGATCACGCGTCCAATCTCCCAATGAATGCGGGAAATTGCCCGCCCGAGTAATGCGCAAAGGCCGCTCTTCATCAAGGTATTACCGCCGCGCAGATGCGCCATCTTCACAGAAGTGTCGATTTTTTATGTTTGCAATTCACATGGAAGCATTTATCTTATAAAACTCTGTTAATTTCAGATTTTCTGAGAAAACATTATTTGGTCTTTTAAACAATTCTCACTCGTATTTATTTTACACGAAAGAATCCTTGCAAAAATTGAACGCTGATAAGTGTAACGACCGCGACCGTCCGATTATTCCGATTGACATCTAGAGCAGGCTTTCAGTTAAAGATTTTTTGCGGCCCACTTAAAAAATGAAGTTTTCAGCTATCTATGTTTTGGATTTTGTTATAAGCTTTCTGGTAAATTTATCAGATTATATAATATTTTGTGAAATTATAACGTTCTTGTTATTATGCGTGGTTTATTGGTTTGACTGAGGAGGTTCAATCCTCAGTCAAACCAATAAACCACGCATTACCGTATCACAAATGTAGAGATTCTGATATAACTCAAGGCTGATGTAATCGAAGTGAGTAAGATAAAAAAAATCATACACTTTAGTCGGGAGATGTCCAGTCCAATACAATAGAACACAATGTACCCACGTATATGAATATGAATGAAGCTAATAATCGTGTGCCAAGACAGGGTTATGTGGCGTTCCGTCCTCTCTTTAGTTTGTTAATGTATTAATCGACCACCATAACACGGGCATGAGCCTAGCATGGTGGTTGAAAAATCCACAAATGATGTAACCATTCAAAAACAATGAATAAAGAAAAAAAATGCATATTATGATGCTAACATCTTTATTAGTTTTGTTTACACAGCGCACTGTATTCATTGGAGGCTTTATGTAGTTCGCGCCACGCCATCAATTACTGGCAATTAAGTTATCATAAAAAGATCAATGTGAAATGGAATTATAGGGTGTCACAGTGGTCCCCCTGTTTGAACGGTGAGCAGACTTTACTCCCGGTTAAAACTAACACAAAGAAGGGAGTGTCGGCTGAATAACTTCTACTAAACTATACACTGCGGCTGCAAAGGTAAACCTCGTGGACAGTACCGGAGAAACTCGATTATCCGGATGATGTTTTCTGGAGTCTAATTAGAACAAAGATCCTTCGCTTTACCTATATTATTAATCGCTCACATAAAGGTGTGTAAAAAAACAATATTTAAGGGGGTTTCAAACTCAATCACAATAAAATGATGACTATAAAATCGACGATTAGCGCCCTTTTGATATTTTGACCTTTTAACACTCACTTGGTCTCTTTTAGCTTTTGATAAAATTGATTAACTTTCAAGCATTTCAAGCTTTCAAGCATAACAGTCGTTCATGTTGTCATGCTAGGTTAAAATTTGATCAAAAGTTAAAACGGGCCAAAAAACGCAAGTATAAATAAAAGCGGCATTTTACTTCTCTGTTTATTTCGCAGATGAGATAATAAAGAATTTTGTCTAAAGTCCTTGCAGAAAATATGAGAAGGTAAATATCTAAAAGTATTCAAACAATATAAAATATCTGATTACAAGTAATGGAAAATATACGCGAAAAAGCTCTGTGCTCTTATTATTGCGACCGGGATTTGAACATCAGAATCTTCCCAGCTGGACGATACCTCGCAACTGCGCTATCGAGATAATCTTCAGACACGCTGCGATTTTCAAACACGCATAGTTTATTCATTTTATTTATTATAAATTTATCCACTCCAAATCTCCCGTTCATAAAATACATAATAGTTTCCTTTCATGAACATTTTATGTCAATGAATTCACAAACGTGAGTTTTATCAAAGCTTTCGATAAGATATGATGCAACAATAAAAAACATGTAATTTAAGCTACATTATCAAATTAGAAATGCAGTTACAAAACTACTTTGGCCTATGATTTAAAAGAAAACATGCAAAACCGCGAGACAAAATAGCTGTTAAGTCTTATTTGACAGTCTTAGTTGACAGACATTACAATAAAATAATAAACTCTAACAACTTAAAGGTCTGTAACCATTTATGATGATATTGATGTAAGATTATGTCATTTTAATTAGTTATCTTCTTTTTTTATTATTGAATAAAATAATGCATACAATTTGAATTTCTTACCCTCTAAGCTACCGCAAGTAGCTTGTCAGCAGAAGATTAGTTCCGCAGATGAGTTACAACTACAAATTAAATAATCATAAACGCGTTAGCGTACCAACAAAGATACAAATACACATATAACATACCTACCAACATTATGATGTGGAATAGGAAAATATATATATATTTTTTTTTAAATATCATGAAAAAGTTGAAAAACAGCAATACATTAGTAGTTAACCACATACTATATTCAAACATCTCTAGGAAGCTTGACAAAAATAATTGCCATCTATGTTTGTCGACGATCCGTGTAAGGGAATGAGTGCCAATGATTAAATTTGTAGAAAATTACAAACTAGTATTTATTACCTACCAGTGTCATGTTGTCACTATTTGTGTAATTGTCTGAATTTGAACAAGAAAGAGATTAAAATAATTAAAGACACTCTTTGAAATTAAAAGAGAATTGGATATTATGTCAAGCAATTAAACAATAGCTGGTTGTTCTGACAATAGATAGCCATGCTATTCAAGTCATCCTATAATTTGATCATTTTTGCAATCATTTATGCTACTTATGTGTTTTCGTTGTTAGTTTTTGGGGTGTTATGCCGTGTTGCGCTACCTCCTACTATAGATCTGCCCTGATGATGGAAACTGCAACGCTGTCCGAAACGTCGGCTATAGTAGGAGGTAGCGCAACACGGCATAACACCCCAAAAACTAACAACGAAAATGCTTTTGGCCGTGAAAATCTAACAACTTACTTATGTGTTGTTTTCATACTCTTATTTTTAATTTATAATATAGAATTCTGATATAGATTTCGACTACCATAATACGGATATGTGCTTAGTGTGGCAGTCGAAAAACATGTAAAAAGAAAAATATGCACACTAATATTAAAAAAGAAAAACATTAATAATTTTAATAATGTTATTAGTCCGAGCAATCGAGATGTTAATGTGTCCCAGTGTTTCCAGGTAGTTACAGGTGTACGCAGTGCATGCCATGCATAATAAACAAGGTGTTGGATAAGTTCCGTATTGTGACAGTTAGTCAAACAGCGCGTGATTAATGGATACCAACGCTGTTTGAGCAGGCGCTAATATTTTTTTAAAATTATTTATAATCATTCCCAAGAGGCGAGAGGTAAGGGCCGGCTGAAGGACTTTCACAAAGGGCTCGAGAAAAAATTGTCGAAAATAAGAAGCTTAATCCTCTTAAATCTTAACCCCCGTGGTTGAGTGGTTAAGATCCTTGGCTGCGAATCGGGAGGTCGCGGGTTTAACTAGCGTCTGACTCGGGTCTAACCTAGCGTCCGCCAAGATTTTGTTTTAATTGATTTGTGTTATTTTACAGTTCATCTCAAGTTGTTCGAGTCGGATCGAGAGAGACTAGTTGAGAGAAGCCTTTTGACCTCTCCAGGCGGACTCTCGGCCTTTCGCCTTGCATCGCAGTAGGAGGGATGGATTAATACGTCTGTCACTCCTGGATATACTTTATACTATACTAATGATATACCTTCACAGACCTTCCTCTCCTTCCTTTCCTTAAAAAGACCTTCCACACAGCAATCCCTAAGATGACATAGGCCCTGGTGGAAATTATTTTACTCGGGGCGTCCTACGTAGAGCTATGTAAAAAAAAAATTTATGTACGATATATGTATGTATTATTATATCTCGTAGTTCCGTAGTGGTAGTGTCCTGGTGAAAAAACATCGTTCAGAATAGAAACGTTACTTGAAATGACTTAAGCCGTGTTTGATAACCAGATCCGAATATCCAACCACCTTCCTCTTTCCCATCTCATCCCCTCCACACTACCTTCAGCCTCACAACATAACAAAATTGGGGATGCCATAATCTCACTGGCTCTAGACGGTTGGAAACAGTTCGGACTCTTGTGGGATACCGACAAAAAAAAAATGTTGGTACCATTTTTATGCGCTGTTTTTCGAGAAAATTCACCTAGAGGGCACTTTACAACGAATTTATAGGCTTAATTTAGATAAATTTAACACAAAAGTAATTGTAATCTCTCTGAACACTACTTGAGCGTAGTACACAGATTAAACTTTTCTTAACACTTATATATACGTACCGTAAACCGTGGCTACTTTGCATCTTAAGGGTGAACTTTCCATGGTACTAATAATGACTATTAGGGGTGCCTAAAATGTTTTGTTTATGGCATCACAATGCATTAATTTGCGGTATCTAATGAGATAATAATGAAAAACAAAAGTGATACAAAGTCACCCCTTCAATGGAGTATCCGTACATAATGTTTCAAAAAACTTTAACTAATGTATAGAACTACTAAGTACACTTTAAACAACAAAAAGATGTTGATCATATCTCATATTGCCTTACCATTAAAATAAAATAACACCTACTCCTTAAAAAAAAGTTTTAGTAAAAAAAAATTAAAAAGTGATGCAAAGTAACCACGGTTAACGGTATATTGGTTCAAGGTAAGTTCAGTCCTTACAGCTTAGATGTTGTAAAGCTTTAAATAGCCCAAAAAGAAGAAAAATAAATACGGGTTACTTTATAAAAGAAATGTGTTAATTTATGGAGGGAAAAAACAGTTTTCCTTTGAAAAGAAAATAGACTCACTTGAATATAAAATAAACAAGTTTCAGAAATCTTAACTCTAATTTACTGCTGCACAAATATTGACAGCTGGTTTAGTAGACATGAAATAAATCAGCAAGGTTTGGCGTTAAACCGAAACGTCTAAAGCAAATAACATTTATGATTAACAAAAAAATTGCTACAGAGGGACTTGAAAAATTTTAAATGCATAATACACAAACCTAACAAAAAATAATGCTAAAGTGCATGTTGACGCAACTATGAATTTGAATGCCTTTCTTCGTCTTACCTGCTTTCAAACACTATCCAATCTGACAATATTACCTATGCAAATACTATCTACCTGTGAAACAATAAATCCTAAGGAACCAGCAGTCTTTCGAAGGAATTAGTGCAATGATCATCTCCTAATTGATCCCTCGTTTTTTTTTAAATATCGAATCCCGCGGAGACTTGTGGGAGACTTGTGCGTGTGCTCAGTCAAGTGATCTATCGATAATAACATAACAAAAACATGCTCAGGAAGAAAAAGTGAGTCAGATTCCCCTTTCAAGTCCACTGTTCACATCCCAATAATTGTATCATTAAAATACCATATTTTTTTATTAGATTCTAAATTAATGAATGCAGTCCCAAATATTAGCAATATATTTGCGACTATAGGGCAAATTAGAAGTAAACTTCCATTAAAACTATATAGCAGCAGTTAATTCAAAGTAATTAAACAACTGTAAGACAATACAGGATGATAATAGAGGCGGAACTACCGTTACGGGTTAGTGTTGAATTCTCTCTCATTAATTGAAACTAGTAACAATAAACCAATCACATGGCTGATCTCGCCCTGCCATAGGCAATATCCATGGAAAAGTGGTGTGTAGTCGATAAATTATTCACACTTTGTCACGAGTGATGTAAATAATCGTCATTTTAAGGATTGTTAAAAATTAATTCGAATTACAGTAAGATGGAAAGAACGGGATGCGCATCGTTGAAGACATGGGTCCAGGGGAAAGGGGGGGGGGGGGGGGTGTTAATAACGACATTGAATTATCATTATTATTTGCATTCAAAATTATGATACGAATTTTAAATTTGTCAATTTGACTGGCCTAAAACAGGATCCATTCCTAGTTGGCTTGTCAAAATTTCCACATATGTTTTATTGTTTAATTTTTTGTGAAATAAATAATAATAATAATCATTATTAATATAAAAGTTTATTCGAATCTCGGTTCTGTTTAATGTGCTGCGAAAATGGAATGAAGTTGGTTTTTCGGAATCTCACTTAGACAGTGACCTCTTGTTTTGAAGGTCGAGTGTGCAAAATTTCATCAATCTCTGAATTTTTATTAAGTTGATTCGTATAAAAAAAAACAAACCCACTTTAGACACTTCTTTATATTCAGAATGTTGAGAGACTTACCTGACTTACTTTAATCAGTTAATCCTGGGTTATACGAAGTAGAAAATTTATCACTTTTTGGTCACCGGTGATATTTTTTTAACAAAAGCATTTTAAAAAACCAAGAGGTATTAGACAGTTAGGGTCGGTTTGGGGAGCGGTTACTTGGCTGTGACGATATGTGAAATAATAAAATGAAGAAAAAAAAATATGTCCCAGGAGATCAATATTTACTTCTTCAAACCTCAAAATTACTTTGTGGCATCATTAATTATATAAATGAATAACAGATTACTTCGTATAAACCACTATATTATAAACAATATCTACATGTTTCGATAACAATGTTATCTTCATTAGGATATGTTAATATAAAGAAAAATAAATGACAAACAAGTATGGACAAATTAGAATAAACTAGAACATAGACCAAATATTAAAAAGTAGAGGTGATTAATTGCTTAAAAATCATAAAAAGAGTTATACAAAATTAAATATAAAAATATATTATTATTTTCAATTTGTATTTGAATTTGCCAACCATATTTTGGAAACACGTCATTCTTTTGATATTAATACAGGTCTTAAAATTTTACATACTAACACTACGGGCATACAATTGGATAATTTAGAAATTTTACAAATTAGAAAAAGCGTTAATAGTAAATTAAATATTATAAATAACCAAACATTTTTTTAAAATAGCCATCTTTTAAATTTATTTTCTTATTAATACTTACAATAATTACAATTATTTATTTTTTGATTGAGACTAAGTCATTAATTTAATTATTTGTTCTTAAAAGTTTTTTTATTATCTAAATGCAATTTTATTTTTCCTTAAATAATTTTTATATTTATTTTTGTATAACTATTTTTATGATTTTTAAGCAATTAATCACCTCTACCTTTTTATATTTTGTCTACGTTCTAGTTTATTCTAATTTGTCTATACTTGTTTGTCATTTATTTTTCTTTATATTAACATATCCTGATGAGGATAACATTGTTATCGAAACATGTAGATATTGTTTATAATATAGTGGTTTATACAAAGTGATCTGTTATTCATTATATTATGATCCATATTTATTTTAGATTTTTTAATCAAAATAGAGCCTGTAATCACTGGTAAAATAAGTCAGGAATTTTTTTTTTTCACCGTACCTACCAAAGTTATTGAAATGAAACAAATATATTGCAGTATAATATGAATATGTTAGTTTGGTAGGGTGAGACAGGGATGCATGAATAAGAGCGCGAATGTGTATGTACTCGTTCTAATCGAGATCACGGGTGAGAAGTCGGTTGTATTTCTTGTATTTAAACCTTACATTAAATTAATTATGATATGTAAGTAAGTATAAGTAATTAATTATGATATGTAAGTAAGTATAAGTAATTCACGCTGATAAATCAAGGATATGACACTGGCGCAGCCGGAAGAACCCAAACCAATGCTTCCAATTAATTGCGAGTGATCGCCACTATCACCAGCAAAAACGTAATTCGAATTTCGAATATTAACACGTTTCGATCATGCGCATCAATACGAGTTACGTTAAAAAAAAGTTCAGTAATTAATAATTTACAATGAACAGTAGATCAATATTTGCAACAAATATACCAAACATTTTCAACGAAATTACAAACACTTTCGACACATGACAAAAAAAAAAAATTAATTTCTCCTTGGAGCTATTTTGACGTAAATATGATTATAATACAACCGAAAAAAGACAAAAAAAGAAAACCAGTTTTGTATTATATTTGTTAACAAAGCACAGTTTAGCAATCAGTTTATCCAACACGTAGTTGGATAAACTGATTGCTAAATTTAACACGAAAATTTCCACGCAAAAATCAAAATAAAAGACGATGTCACCTGTCAAAATATAGAGCAAACAATGATAAATCGACAATAAAAAGTAAAATACCCACATTTAAGCAAATTTAAAAGCTTTAAAAAAACTTTACGTAAATGATTATTTAAAACGTCAAATAAATACAAAAAAGGATAACTATTTTTGGAAATTAGGATCTTATATAATATTTCATAGCTTTGTGAAGCGCCCTTGGTGCGATGTTCAGTATTACTAGTTACTATTGACATTGACCGTAAAGGATCACTCAACAAATTAAATGTTTTAATGAAGGTTAATAAATTGTATCTAGCCATTGACGTATGATATCTATCTAGCAGTTAAAACCCGCTCCGCAGGTTTTTGCTGCTAGCTGCTAGGCCCTGCGGGCGCCGCGGCAATAGCTTAGTCACAAACTATCATACGTATCCAGACCAGATTAATGAAAATGCACTTACGCCTGCCAGCCGACGTTCCTCATGCTAGCTGTTAACGTAAGTGGCGCCATCTTTTGGCATTATTAGATACTTGCTTTAATTCGGTTCTACTATGATAGTAGCTTAAGTCACAAACTTCACGTTCACAGCTAGTTTTAGATGGCGCGGCGTAGAGTTATACTCAAAATTGGATTCTTAAATTTCAACCGTACAGTCGCTAGGGTATTAATAACGTCCGATAAAGAAACATTTTTTTTAATCTTTTTCCTTTTGCCAGGATGTGAATTACGCCGTGAAAAGAAGCAAATAGTTATTTTTGCAAGCTTTAAGAGGATATTTTCTGTTTTATCGTAGGCGATAAAGGCAGATACAATAAAGAATAGAGAATAAGAAGCCATGGAATAAAGAATAATACAAGAATTGCCTTGTGGGCGTGTTTCATGATCCAAATATTTGCCCAATCGAGCCTTAAATTTCCAATACAAAAAAAATGTGCTTACGAAATTCAAATGGGATGGAGATCTACGATTTCAGGCAGTGAGTTTCAAGTGAGACAAAGCGTTGGGCTATTGGGCTAAATGGAATATATGTCTCCATTCAAACTTATAGGGAAGGCACTAGTAGTTTTGTTATTTATTACATAATACAAAGAATTCAATGCGGCGAATTCAAGTGAGCTATGTATACCAACTATGTATTTTACAAACTACTTAATACTCGCGTGTTTATTACATGGTCCTATATTGACGAGCACACCATCCATTTAAACAGGCCCTTTACAGCCAAGGAACCTTTACCGAAATTCAACCTATTACGCCAAATTGCGTAACTACCCGAAGTCTTGCGTAAAGTTTGAAATTATTATAAGTTGGCACGCTAGTTGGTGTCATGTGCCGTAACTAAACTATGTGCCGGCTTAAATGTTAAACTACAAAATGGCCACGAACTCAAACCCGTAAAGCGATGGTCTACGAAGTACATAAACTACATAATGCAAAATCAAGAGTTTTTGTTTGAAAATTTGATCGCTTAGAAATATTATAGATGCTTTAATCAAATACTGCGAATAGAACAAATCTTGGTCTTTGAAACAATCGATTCAACAACTTGACAAGTCTTTTTGAAGTAAAACTTCTTTACGCACGCTTGACTTGGGGAGTAAGCTGGTGAATGCTTGACGAGAGTGTTACGAAAAGTGTGATCGGGCGAGGCGAACGAAAGTTGAGAGGGAGATATAAGTTAGTGAAGATAGAAAGAGAGAGTTACGTTTTGTATATTACTGTAGGGGCAAGAGAGAGAGGTACGAGCACACATTTCTTTCTCGCTTTCTCTCATAGCCAGTTACGTTTTGTATATCTAAGACACAGTGCAGGCCTATTGCCTGTATCACACTGTTGGAGCAAGAGAGAGCAGTGCACGCGCATAGTTCTGTATATTACTGTAGGGGCAAGAGAGAGAGGTACGAGCACACATTTTCTTACTCGCTTTCTCTCATAGCCAGTTACGTTTTGTATATCTAAAGGGGTCTCCACACGATACTGCCGCAGTACCAACTGCCGCATTATAATAACAATACGGCTGGCGCTTTTGACTACAGTCAACTACAGTTCTGCGGCAGTTGGTACTGCGGCAGTACCGTGTGGAGACCCCTTAAGTCACAGTGCAGGCCTATTGCCTGTATCACACTGTAGGAGCAAGAGAGAGCAGTGCACGCGCACATTTTCTTTCTCTCTTTTTTTTATAAGTTAGTGAAGTTTTACTTCAGTCGTGTGGTCTAAAACACACTATATTTTTTATAGGTATATATACCTATATATTTTTTAAGCTAATAATAATGTATCTGGCCTATAAAAACTGCTATAAAGTGCAAAATTTCGTACTTATAAACAAACCCCTTTTCGGTTACGGTTTGATTATATAATGTGGCAAATTAAAACTTCTTTAGAAAATGACCGAAAAACATTTCAATACTTTGTGTACAAGATAAAACGTTTTTGGCCATGATTTTTTTCCATGGATCAAAACAGACGGCTGATGTTAAGCGGGAATTTTAACCTTATCATCATTTACATAAGGAATGTTATTGTTATTTGTCCGATTCCGAATGTTACACGAGATGGTGAATCGTTAAATAGACTAACTTGATGAAAACGTAGAAATTAATTTTAAAAAGGAATCTTTTCAATTACATTTTAACTCTTGTGTTGCTTTAGATATGTTTTGTATACAAATATTCAAGATATTCAAGGACTTTTAAAGCATCATATAATATATTTTACATTTCATAAAATCATTGATTGGTGATGTAGTCCAAAATACACCATTACTAGCCACCCCTCATACCCTTTTCCTCCTTCGAATTAATTTCCTCGGAACTTTTTGTCTTAGCCTAAATTAACCTCATCATACGTGGTACTCCAATATAATGTGTTTGTTTTATACAAATAAATAAACAAAATAATAAGAAAGCAGAAAAAAGAGAAAGTATCAAATAAAATTAAATCCATTTGCCGACTACCATCTTATAATATGAACGTGTACAGCTAACATACAGTAGCGCTACGGTCTTGAACTTCCTAATGAATATTTAAACGCGTGTAGCCTCCATAACCATATTTTCCAAAACAACGCAAGCGTTCGTAATGCGGCACCGGCCGGAGTGTGAAATCAGTTAGACCCCCGGTACACTGCAATCATTCCGCTTGCCCCGCACCGGTTAATCACGCAGAGATACCGGTTCGATTGAAATACTCAAAGGGATAAATGCCCTGATTTACTCATTATTCTAATTAAACATGCGGGAACAGGTGCTGAATGAAAGCACCCGCTAACAATGCACTTTACTGTTGAGCGGTGCAGAAAAAACAAGCTTTTAATATGGCTCCGGTTCACGATACAATGATAGCGACACGTAGTTGAAAGAATCACGCGATGCAGAGTTTTTTTAAAGTATTTATATGTAGTCATTAAAGAATCTAGTGGCGTATCGAACGCTCGAAGGATCTACATTAAAAAATATATAAATCAAAGAAGAATTAGGTGGGAATATGTTGGAGAATTCAACCGGTATTTCGATGAAAGGTTTTTCTAAGAACCAGGAACTTTGCTTTTTTGGCATTTGTGCATAGGCAGGAGATACGACAAACTGTATTGGTAAATTGGCATTTTCTGTATTGCTAAATTGGCATTTTCCCCATCAGAAAGATTTGTTTTAATGCTCGTTCTTGCACTTACCCCTTAATAAACATGTTTTCTATTGGATCTATACATCGATCGTCCATTTGAATAGTCAGACATCTCCGAAAAATCGAAGTTTGAGTTGAGTATACAATTATATGTAAAAGTGTACCGGTAGAATAATCAGATTACTCGTAAACCCACCAAATCAAGTATAATGCAGAATATCTTGAAGTAAATCAAACTAGATGTTTTCTGGGTCACTAGTGGGATATTTCAAATTTGTTATAGTAATGTACTGAACTGTTGCCGACCTGCACGTGTTATTTTATAGCATATTTAATATGTAAGACACAGACTCGTGTAATTAATATTTGATTTATGGTGAGCATATAAACATCGCTTTCCTCATCTCAAAACTTCGTATTTGGAGATGTATGACAAATCAACTAAACGATCAATATTGGAAGAAAATTCTTAAAAAAACAATCGACGAGAGAATGTTGGGCCCAATAATTAACTGGCTTGTCCGCGACACGTAATTTTGCCGCTACGCCACTGTGTAAAGCTAATATAAAAATAATTCAAGTGGTTTCAAGCATTTAAGTTCTTCATGCAACATGCAACTGCGACAGATACTTGGAAGCTTGAAAACAAATAATTTAGTGGTTTTAAATAAGTATAGTATTTATTTATTCATTGTTTGAAACATTTACAGAGTGTTCACAAATATTAATCAAATGAAATTACCACTGGGATGTGCATGCATATTAACACTCAAACTTTAAAAAATGTTTACAGCATGCGTTAAATGTTTACAGCATGCAAGGTTTAATTGTTATTATACAAAAATATTACCGAAATTAGGTGGGTTAATCGGTGTCTAAAAATGCTATTATTATAAAACCGACTATCAATGCTGGAAGGCAGAATAATGAGTACACAAAGTGTGTCCTTGGCACTCACCCTCCACTAATTAAAATCAGGGAGTTGCGTTCGATCGTCCGAGAAATGTGCGTAAAAAATACACTAATTGCGAAAATAAATTTCCATTGCGGCTATGCACATTTTAAGCAATAGGTACATCAAAATCCCCATCGAGTGTCCTAGCTCTAAATACAAGAAAGTTTGAATTTCACAAAATATAATATAAACGTGATAAGTTTACGATAACGATAATTTTTTTTTGTATTAATACCAACATGCAAAACACAGAAAGCTGAAAACTATATTTCGGGAAGCTAATAAATTCAATTGGCCCGCAGGTTGGGCATAGCGTGCCTCACTTAGACAATGAGTGGTTTCAAGCTTGTGAATAATTTTATTGAAACATAAAGTAAGTTGATTGTTTCTTTTTTCTAATGTTTCGTTTAATCGACATTTTAACGATAATAATATATTCTTAGAATATTTTGAACAGATTTAACAGAATCTGCATATTTCATATAATGTGGGTTCCGTATAACACTCCCATATTCTAATTTACTTCCGACTAATGAATTATATTACAACGTTACTAATAAATGGGGGTTTTTGAATGGCTTTGATAGTATTTATCCTAGCATATTCAATGGTTTACTCATAACATCGTTTATGTAAACAGTAAAAAGGTTTGTAATATTTATAAAAACTACACCGACCGGCTTAAGGGTAATTTCAGTCCTTTCATGTGAGGCATTTTAAAATCAAATCCCAGGAGTCAAGAAAGAGGAAAGGGGAGAAACGGCGGGAGCACGCTCTCTTCACTGTTGTGAACCCATTTGCGATAATAATTTCACATTAAGGAGTGTAAAAAGCATCTTACAGGACTCGTGATGCAATGGAAATGGCTTTTCAGAAGTGAGTATCCCTGTTCTAGCAATATCCCAATCTGTAGCTAGACAGTACTAAACCAGAATACATAACTATGTATAGTTAAAGGATAACCGTTGATAGCTCCGTTGAAGCATCTCTCCCTTTCTCATAAACGATGCACAAGTAAATAGAAAGAGAAGTAGTAATGGCGTAACTTTGAAAGTTCCTTTGTAACCTCTCCCTCTTTCTGGAAAGCGACGCATAAAACAGAAAGTGAGGTTGCAACGGAGCTCTCAGAGGCAGGACCCCAGACACTAGAGTACTAGAAAGAGGATTCTCTAGGTAAGGCCAGGGGGAACGAACTGAGCTATTATTTTTTAGAGCGCCGTTTACAAAGCAGGTGCGGGTACAATCTAGTCCCTCGTTGCACTTTTATAAATAGGTAATACGGTTAAAAAGAGTTTTCACAACCCGCTACGGTAGAGAATCATAATAAAATTAGTTACGCGTAGTAAAAGTGTAAAGAATGGCCCTTTTTACGATGAAAAATAGAGAGTGCCTTTCTGAAAATCGTAGATGTAGACGATCATAATTTTATTTAAAAAAAAAACCTTCTCGGCGGTTGACAGCGCTCAAGCCAGACGATTCATCATAAAAATGAAATAAATATATATTTAGAAACTAGACATACGGGTTTACAGCAGCACTTAGGGGAATTTAGAAACCTAAAAAAAGATTAATTTCAGCGAATTTATTTCCGGTTTTTATGGAAAATTTTCATCGTTCATAAAAAAAAGAAGGGGACCCTTTATACAAAAATTCTCACATGGTGTCATAGAAACTGGATTTTCGAACAGTTTAAGACTTGTGCATGCAAATCGGATGTATAGTTTATTTTTTATATGTTGTCAACCGGGTTGAAAAACGTAGCTTCGAGAAAAACGGGTTCAAAGTTTTGCTGAAGGATATTTCAACGTACAAACTATTTCAAGCGGTTTCACATAAAATGCTGTATCTCCGTCAATTTTACGAATTTCTTTAAAACATTTGGTGAGAGCATTCTTAACAACCAATGCATCTTTCAGAAAATGAAATTTAAAAAAATGACAATTTTGTATTTTACCGTGGTGTGGTGCCTTAAGTTAAATTAGATTAGATCTCGTACTATAAATACAATTTACAAACAATCCTTCGCACCGCTCACAAATTTTATCTTGTTAATTTTTAGCGGTGAATTTTCAGCGGTGTATCGTGGGCGGTGTATGTTCGTAGAACCCATATCGTTATAACTATCATTTATTACGAATCCGTACACCAATTTTTTTTCTACGATTATTTATAAGAATCGTTACTATTATTACAATAACTTATAACTTACAACATTATTATTCCGCCATACCACGGATATAGCGATCTGTGCGCTATACCGATATGAATCTACATTATAATAAAGAAACAATAAACAATAATTTATATAATATACAGTATATGAATACCTAATGTCAAATGTGGAATACAAGTAAAAGATAAGTGACCTACTTTCGTGCATAATATTTGCATGAATTATTACTAAATTTACCAGTAAGTAAGAATAAACTCCTTACATACGAGAAAGACAATAATACCATTGTCTCATACCAGCAGCCAAAGCACAAGTACACCCTTTTACAAAGCTGCATTCGCATTCGCGTGTTTATAAAGAGATTTGTTAAAACTTGTGGTTTGTGTTGCAAACCATTCACTATCTAGTTTGGGAAAGAATTTAAAACAAATTTGGACCACTGACTCTCTCAACAACTCGCAATTATCGGTTGTTTAATTAATACGTGGGAATATGATGGGTCAAATAGCCCGTCATGAATAAATGTCATCTAGACAATTTTCAAATATTGTAAATTAAATAATAACAATTTGTGTGTAGTTCTGTTGGATTATCATTATTAACATTTGACACAGTTGACTTAATTAACAGTTGATTTGATTAACAGTTGACCCACCGACATTAGTATAATTTTTTTTTTTGCATTATTTACCAATTTTAAACATAAAATCGACTTCATAAATACCTTTAATAATCAATAATGGATATCACGAATTTATTTTTTGTACGTACAAGCTAGTGTATACTGTTCATAGACAAGTAGTTTAATCTTGATGCATTTGAATGAATGTTTTATATTGTTGTTATTCGGCGGTACACCCTCTCTACACACCCCTTCAGGGACACTTTATATTTTGTGTAAGTAGGTATCTTCCTTAAAGTGACAACACATTGTATATAAGTATGCCGGGGGACGAAATGTCATGGGATCTACTATCACGGAACCCTTATTTTTACCATTGAAAATCGTTTATTCCTTTCCACAATGTTGCACGGTTACATATGTTCAATTATTAATATCATTGCATTATTATTAAAAATGTATGTTTACCGATTTATTAAAAGCCTGCACGAACGTTCTCAGGTGAAATATAAGTAAATGTTGTTAAAGAGGTAGATACTGCGTTCATAATATATTTGTTAATGTTTATACCAATTACTAGCATATTAGATAAATATAAAATTGTATGTTGCAAAACCACACATTGATAATGCACTCGAGGGTGAAATTGCTGTCATGTCCAGCAATTATGTTGAATTACAACACTATTTTAAATGATATGAAAATGCTCAAATTGTCAGACTGAAGAATTTTTTACTGACTTGGTACTTCTATATAAAATTCTAAATAATTTATTTGATGGTCCGGTATTGCTTGAGTTGATAAGCCTCCGAATGTACGTAGTACTAGACGTCAGGATTTATTTTAGTGCAGAAATTCTGGGACGAACTACCTTATGTATTCCTTTATGCCCAGAATAGTAATGGAGGGAAACAATTATACCAAGTCAGTGGACATCTTCAGTTTGTTTATCTTTAAAAAAACATAAAATATTGGTACTGAGGCAATTCAGTTATGTACAATAAATTCTGTATATTTCTTACTATTCATATGCAAAAGCCCCGAAAAAGGTCGTTAATTAATAAATAAACGTGTAAAAATAATAGCATTGCTATAAATAATAAGAAAAGTTCCATCGCTGAAAACGAAAAAAAATGTAAGACAGTAAAAATTCTTTTCAGAATCCGGTGATGATGATATTTTTTAAATAGTTTAAAAAGCACTGCTTTAGAGGACCACTCTCTTAAAAGCAGAGTGCCAGTGACATCTCGTCGGTATTTTTTTCTCTCATTTCTCCGATATACCTCCTCCTCACACAATGAGCTCCAACACCAGACACCGGGTCTCTCGGTGGTCCACCCGACTTCAGCCAGATTGCGGGGACCACATTCCGCGTTGGTTTTATTTCACTATTTGCCAGAGATTCAATTCTAAGAACGTCCGACTTCTTTCTTGCGACGGTTTTTTCAGAGACAACTTAACTTTCCCAATTTAGACCGCTAATTGTCGCCTTACCATTAAGAATCTCGTCCGTTTAAGAAAAATACCGAATGGAAGATGAAACGGTTAAAATAAAATTGTTTTGAGAAATAAAAGTGCATTAAATGTCATTCATACCATCATGACTAAGAAATAAAATTATTATTATAATAGACAGTCCTGATTTAACTAACCTCGTTGAATTTCATATATCCACGAAAGCAACTTGTTTCAAAATCCTTTTAAATGCAAAAACACTAGGCCTGAGTATACGAAACACTAGCTTGTACCTAGGTTAAGGGCCAGGTATCAAACCGCGCTAACGCTGCAGTTAGGTATTTCTTGTACTTGTAGACAAACACGGCCGCAGCTGGCCGCCTGCGTCTGACTAGAGGAGATGTGGGTATACTAGACACTACGGACTTACGAAATAAAAATATACTTGCCTTATAAAATTAAAATTTAGTTTCTACTATAATGGATACAGCTTAACATACTAAGAATCATATTGTGGAATAGCGTGGATAGCTCATAGAGACATTTGCGCCTGGGTCAAACTGCCCATTCACTGCAGTTAGGTATTTTTGGTAGTTGCAAACAAGCTCGGCCGCCGCGAGCCGCGAGCCACCCGCTCGATCTACTGTGTATTTCGGTTAGATTCAGGCACAACTGGTCAGCATTTAGATAAAATACGGAATAAAAATACACTTGCTTTATAAAAAAAATAATTTATTTGCAACATAATTGATACAGATCGACAGACTATAAATCATATTATGCAAGGGCAAGGATACATAGACTTTTTTTAGCCCCTGGACCTTTACAGACGTCTTTGTTTTTGACTCAATGTGACATAGAATCTCATGGTGTTTTGATGTGGAAAAAATTTCTGGTTCATATATGGTTTGTTTTCAATTGCAGCCAACACTTTCCTAAAAAAACATTTAAAATAAATTTATTTGTAATAACTAAAAAAAAATTTAAAATAAATTTATTTGTAATAATACAACCCAGAATTTACCCAACATCGAAATTCATTCGATTTATCAATGGATCTGACAGCTGTTGTTTTCAATAAAACTTAGTGACTATTTGAACGGAATCGGTAGAAAACTCAAAATGGTCGTCGAAATTATGCATTTTGACATTAAATTCGAGTTCGGTGAACCTCAAACTCCTTAAACCTGATTTTGAACCAAATCGTCAAAGTACTTAAGATATTCAAGATGGATGCCGAAATTTTGCATTTCGACATTAGATCCGAGTTCAGTGCACTTCCACTAACTAACTAACTAACCATCACGCCGTTTCCCCGCAGGGGTAGGCAGAGAGGATGGACCGCCAAACAACTCGGTCTTGACACACACTCCTTGCCTCGTTCACATTCATACACCGTCTCATACATGCTCTTCTATTATTCTGACTCCTGACATGGCCCGACTCAAGTATCTGATTCACTTGGTCATGCCATGTCTTTCTCGGGCGTCCCCGACTTCTTCTACCATTCACATTTGCGCCATATATTCTCCTTACACTCCTTTCCTCGTTCATTCTCTCTACATGCCCGAACCATCGGAGCGTTCCTTTCTTGATCTTACTCATTACGCTTACATCAGCCTTGCATTCTTTGCGGATCTCCGCGTTTCTCAAACGCCCGAATCCTGATATTGAACCAAATCGGTAGATAACTAGAGAAATTCAAGATGGATGCCGAAATTTTCCATTTTGACATTAGATCCGAGTTCAGTGCACTTCCAAACGCCCGAATCCTGATATTGAACCAAATCGGTAGATAACTAGAGAAATTCAAGATGGATGCCGAAATTTTCCATTTTGACATTAGATCCGAGTTCAGTGCACGTCCAAACGCCCTAATCCTGATTTTGAACCAAATAGGTAGATAACTAGAGAAATTTAAGATGGATGCCGAAATGTTGCATTTTGACATTAGATCCGAGTTCAGTGCACCTCCAAACGCCCTTATCCTGATTTTGAACCAAATAGGTAGAGAACACGAGAAATTCAAGATGGATGCCGAAATTTTGCATTTTGACATTAGATTCGAGTTCAGTGCACTTCTAAACGCCAGAATTCTGATATTGAACCAAATCGGTAGATAACTAGAGAAATTCAAGATGGATGCCGAAATTTTTAGATGTCAAAATGCAAAATGACTTCAGTCCACCTTCAAACTACCTTTGATAGAAATCAGTAAAAAATTTAAATGTTGACATTATTACCTTATTCTCCTTTTCTTCCAGTGGGTGGGTCTATTTTTATGGCACGGTAAGCAAGGCTTCCTTTATTTTTACCCATTTTGAAGGTACCTGAAGTTTAAAAAAATAATAATAAATAAAATCTGTAAAACTGTAAATCAAGTTAAAAATAATTTATTAGATAATGATAAATATATTTTATTTCAACTTACCCGGTTTCTGTAACACCTATCTCCTCAATGATTCCTTCAAAAATCAAAGACACAGCGAACAAAATTGCCGCGAAAAAAATATGCGTGCTCCCGCCCTGACCGCTTTCTCACAACTGAATGAATTCTGTGAAATTCAATAGACATTTGGCGGCATCGCGCGGCGCATTATTCCGCCATACATTTTTGTATGGCGGAGGATAGTTGAAAAATTCAGAAAGTTTAGGCGAATTACAATAAAAATCTAGAAACACTGAAGTGCTTTAAATTTAATAGCGTGTTTTAACATAATGTTTACTCTGAGATTACGGAAGGATTTTTGTTAAAAACGTTTACAACAGGTTCAGGAGAGATAATCGCGAAGGCCTTTTTCAACGTTTTAACTAAAGTTACAGCATGTATAACTTATAGAATTTGTAAGATTACAGTAAAAAAAGTTTAATCACTAGTAACTTTACACATTTTTCTAACTACCCCTATATAATTTTCTAGTATTGCTGCTACTAGATGCGGATGCTACTGATAATGCGGAGCGATGTTTTCCAAACCCTACCCTTAATGAAGTTAGTAATACATACACAGATGTGGTAGATCTATTTAACTGTATGGAAGATAGGTACAAGAAGGGTATACTATCAAATATTTTCAATGAATATTAATTTTATTTGTACTATAGAATTTTGTATGTAATTTTATCGCTAGTGTAATTTCCCATTAAAAAGCCATAACTAACTGTTTTTTATTATTATTTCTTATTTAACTATGATTTTGTGACATTTAATCAGTGTTTATGGTATATTTATACGGTTGATGTTAAATTAATAAAATATTATCAAAGTTTTTAAATCCCTCAACACTATTATAAAACAGTCCTTCTGCATAATCCTCATACACAGTTATCGTGATTTTATTTCGGGTTTGTGCTCTGTTGCAATTCCTCCTTTAGCCAACGTTTCGGACACCGTTACAGTGTTCGTATTCATTTTACGTTAGAGCAAACTTTATGGAAGTTAAGCCTAATACCAGTAACCGCTGTGCAGCTATATATTACGATATTATGTTAGAGCTCCCGAACACCAAATACACCGGAGACACAGCATCCGTTCTGCCGTTTTTGCTATTCGCACACAAACGATAAATTTTCCAATTCCGGCAGATCACACTTTAAATGGAATAGATGCAGGAATGTAATTGATACTGTAGTATTAGAACAAAAATGTTTTCAGTCTCATCTGTTGAAATGAGAACAAGCGTTTAATTACCCACGAGTGATGAAGCCAGGGTTTAGCTTCATCGCTCGTGGGGAGTGTTTGAAAAATACTGACGTTTTGATTGTATCTTCTGGGTTATCTTCTGAGAATACAAGAAAGATGACCCAATAGTGCAAAAGTCTTTTAAAATAGCGGGTCTTGAAGTAAGATCTTTTACTCAAGGCCGGAGAACGCGTGGTCGAGTGGGCCAAAAATTTAATTGAATATATCCTCTTATATTTTAATGTAGGTACCTAATAGAAAACATCTGAGCAAATAACTAACAAAAAATCTGTACGTTTGCCTGAAGCATCTAAACCAGAAAAAAAACTCTCGAACTGTAAGCTCTGGCGGCTTGCAACAGATTAAGAATTGATTTAAATTTGCACAGATTTATTTTTCTACATGTCTAATTGAAACTAATTTTAAATCCATTACAAGCGAAGAACTTCAAAATGATTGATAAAAAGAGAAGCAATTCTTATTTATAAGCTTTTGTAAATGTCATTTCATGGAAATTCTGCAGTTCTAAATTCTCAAGTCTTTAAAAATAAATATTAACTCAACTTCGGCATTAATTTTCTTAGAAATGAAATACCAACAGTGACGGGATAGCAAATGTAAAATAACGCATTACCCAGTGTTTTAAATATAATGTCCTCCACGTGCAAAGTCGTATCTTCTCCAGACACAAACTTTCTAAAAACGTGTGTTTATCGGAATTAACCTGCCAGGTAAGTATATTTCTGAATCTATTTGTAAATAATAAAGTTAGATAGAGCCTAAGAATTCATAATAAACTGTACAGCGCCCTTGAGGTGATTTTTCACAAAAACGGCGCCAAACAAATTATCCAACTATTATTATTATTATGAAAAAAAAAACAATGATTCGTTAAAAAAAACTCAATATTAATG
The DNA here is from genome assembly GCA_917563855.2 of Limnephilus lunatus. Taxonomy (NCBI): domain Eukaryota; kingdom Metazoa; phylum Arthropoda; class Insecta; order Trichoptera; family Limnephilidae; genus Limnephilus; species Limnephilus lunatus. The sequence continues at coordinate 60,007,609 of OU830592.1, forward strand.
AGTAAGAAAAAAGATATCCGGAAATTTTCACAATCTTAAGTTTACGTATTTATTGGCACTGATTTCTGTCCAAAAATACGAAAATGGCAACAGCAGAAGTTTCAGCATTCTTATAATAAAGTGAGCATTTTTAAAGCAACAAAACTTATATAAATGTACCTTTAGACATATTTGAGACAGGCCCATCGATTACTGAATATAACATCGACCGCCCTAAAGGCTGATGGTACAATATCTGTTATTATTTTAGTTATTACAACCTTTCTGTTGTGTAGGCATATAAAAAAGGGATACGTTTTAGATTGGGCCCAGTATTGGGTATAGGTGTGTTTTGCATCCCCCGGGGTCTGATAATAAAGTTAACCCGCCAAAAATGGACGATGGGCCTCATCAAAAGGCCACTTTATTTTATGGTGAATTTCCGATGCGCCAATAAACATCTCTACTGTACCTTCCTCACCTTCCTAACCCCTCCCGGCAGGGGCGGACTGGTAAAAATAATAATAATAAAAAACTTGTCAAAATATTTTGTTCACTGAGTTCACTCTATCCTTTTTTCAATCGTTCTTTACAATTGGAATAAATGCATGCACTCAGTCATTACAGCAAATGAACTACTTTGAAACACGGCAGATAAGTAATATGTTCCTAAAAGCATACTGTATAGTTTTTTTATCAGATTAATTCATATTAAAAATATAAATGAAAGAAAGACCAACACTCCTGGGTTACAAATAACAAAAAAATAATTTAAAACTCCCACTACCACCACAGTAAGCAGAAAATGTTGCCTGGGTCGATGTTAGTGATAGGGGAATTAGCCAGCAGAGGAATTTAACTCACGACGCCAGGGAAAGACACAGACACGATGGCAACTCAGCCATTGACCGGTAAATTGAAATACATATTTTATGTAATTAGCAAAAAAGAATAGTTAGTCTAAACTCAACATACGCAGAAAACCAGTGTGCAGTAAAATCTTGAAATACCCTCACAGAGGCTACATAAACGAAATATAAAGTGTTATTTGCGCAAGCGATTACGATTTCGCCCTTTATACAGTTTTTAAAGCATAGGTAAAGTTTAAAATCGCATCGCAAAAATTCTAGAAAATTTCGGTCGTAATAAAATGTTCACATATGAACGATTTGTCCATGACAGATAAAAGTTCCTAGAAAATGGCAAAATTTACAAAAATATTCCAAAGCTATGATTTTTTCTTAACACGGCAGTTTAGGGTTTAAAAAGCAAAATAAAATACTTGACCCAAATAATGGCTAAAACGAAATGACTCCATTCGAAATGGAATAATCGTTTCGCAGTGCGATTGGCAATCGTTAGTTCAATTGCTATATCTATCAAACTCTTTGGAATTGATGCATTGCAATTCATCGCAGAACAAGATTTGTTATACGTACTTATAATTACATTATATCGCGATTGACCAGGTTTTGACAACAAAAAACCGAAGATTATCAATATATTTCCGCAGACTTCCACAAACAACGGACGCACGGGTCGATCCATCAATCGAACTTCAATACACATTGCTAATGACGAAGGCACATTGACAATTGACATTGATCATCTCCAGACCCATTAGCGGTTGGCGCACTGAGAGCATCCTGATCCAACTCCCCCTCTGCCTCGCCGATTCGGTGTCTTTCGCCAGCCCCGGGGTGTCAGGCATTAAGAACAAGAAATGAAATTAGCCGTTTTATTGCTGCCATTTTGTCCTGTGTCGTGGAGTGTTTTTCTCCAGAAAGTCGTCGCTCCTTTATCTGCCGAACCGCGGGAGGGAGCGAACTGTGGTGTGAGGTGACATCAATTCTACGAGGAATGCCGTGGGTCAAAGTTGAATATATTCAAGTTCTTTAGTATTCAAAATTCAAACGCGTGCAAAAGTAAAACCCTTTTTTGTTACGGCTAGCGTTTTCTAGGCTGCAGGTTTATTATACCTTCACATGCAATGTCAATAAAAAATAACAGATGTGGAATACTTTTTCGGACCGTTTCTAGGTTCATGGTGAACTGTCGTGTTTATTTTTTTATTTATTTATTGAAAAAAATAAGAAATACATGAAAACATAAGCTGCACATCTCACTAGGGGATTCCTGTAACGAGATATGCAGTTTTACAATAAAGTAATTTAAAAAAAAAAGAAACATACATATACCTAAACTTAAAAGAAATATAATAATAAACCTACAAAAGAAGCACTGAGTACAGTTATTTATAGTTTTTATATACAGTTATTTATAGTTTTTATATATACAGTTATTTATAGTTTTTATTATAAATTAATATGTAGGTAAACTATTCGTAGAATAATTTAATATATTTCATTTTTTCAAGTAACCAACAATAGAAAAAAGAAATATCACATTCATTTTCAGGTAAAAAAAGTAAATAAAAAATGATAGTGAAAAAAGTAATATGAAAATATTTTTTTTACATTAGCCCCACACAGGAGGCCTTGAGAATGACTTTCCTCAGGGCCTACATCATCTTAAGGGATGCTGTGTGGAGGGAATTTTAAGGAAAAGATGGAGGAAGTTCTGGGAAGGAAATAGGCATACGGGGTGGGTAGGAATCTGGGGGTCAATGTGTCCATGAGTGACGGACGTATGAATCCATCCCTCCAACTACGATGCAAGGCGATGGGTTGAGGGATTCTAGCTAGAGAGGTCAAACGACCTCCTCAACCAGTCTCTTTCGATCCGTCCCGCCAAGCAGCAGGTGGGAAGATACATCGGCCGCCAAGACCTTGACAAACCTCACCCCATGAATCCGGGCATCCCTACTATGTCACCAAACGCAGCGTATCACTTGGGGTGACCTACGGCGAGGTTTGAAGTTAAATTTCAAGCCCTGGCGCTGTGCAAATGGTTATCAACATTGTTTTGCAAATTGTCTGGATATTGTGATGTTGATTGCCTAAATAAATAGGTTTCGGAATATTGATGAGTAAACAAACATAAATTTCTTCCTTTTGGGATCATTTACTCCTTTAACATTACAAAAAAGGAAATTATTTTAATATCACCAAAAAGGAGGAGTTTTATCAATACTATTTCATAAAACCATCTACCTTTTACCTATTCTGATTTGTCATTTACTTGTGCATATTGTGTTAATTATTTTTGATACTATTTTAGTTAATATTATTGTTATTATTACTATGTATTTAAACATCCATTAATGTACTCGTAAATTTATTGGCATACGCCTGAATTACGAATAGAAATAAAATAAATAAAAGATAATTAAAACAGATCAAATCCTCTAATATGGCTTTTTAAATACCTACCATTAAAAAGGAGGAAACCTCCTTTATACAATCTATCTTAACCAAAAGAAACATATAAACATCCTACTCGTTATCATTTCCTTTCGTTCCGCAGCAAAAAAAGCTTCATATCATTATCTCCTTTCATTCTAAAGCAAAGAACGTCTGCAAAAAGCGCCCGGTGTCGTACAAAGAACTTACAAGACAGGATAGCATTAACCACAACATAATTGCGATACGTTTGCGGAAAAAAGGCGAGTGTTTTTTTATCATCACATCCTCCAGCATTAATCACACACAAAGCAGCGCTAATTGCCGCCCTGACAGACTGCGGACTGCGGACGGTTCCAGGACGCGGGTCCAAGCGCCCGGCAATAATGTACACCTAATTATTACAGCGTGGACCTCCATACAATCTACTCTATCTACACTCTATACACTAATATACAAAGCCGTACGGGGGGCAGATTGCAAAGGGCAGAATATACAGTGGAGATTATGTGCAGATTTGAATGCACACATAACACATCATTTTATTTTATGTATTAATTGTCAACGCCCATCAGGGCTTTTTACACGATTTAGTGTACGAATCACTAAAGAAACAATGTTTAAATAAAAACATAAGAACTTAAAGAAATAAACATTATACATGATGAGTACAAAGGTACATTTAAGTGAAAATAATATACATAAGTGAAAATAATATATATATATTTTTTTTTACATGAGCTCCACACAGGAGGCCCTGAGGAAAATAATTTCCCTCAGGGCCTATGTCATCTTTGGGGATGCTGTGCGGAGGGTTTTTTTGGAAAGGAAGAAGAGGAGAGTTCTGTGAAGGAAAATGGTTTAAGGGATGGGCAGGAATCTGGGGTTCAGTGTGTCTTGGTCATTACATATAGATGAAAGAAAAATAACAGAAATCAACCAGCTTTAAATTGCAGATGGCATAAAAATAATGATGAAGTGTACAATTAAAAATTTACAGGTGAATAATTCATGTCAAAGTGCATGATATGGAAAAAAAGAGGAACAAGTTTTTAAATTGTAAAGAAATAAAAATAATGTATGCAACAGTACGATGCTCCGTAATTATAAAAACATGCTACGTAAAAATATCACAACATAGGTAAACAAACTTGCATATTATAATTTTAACCCCCTCTACTCTTATTTGTAAAGGGAATGTATTGAGTACATGATATTATATCATTTTATTGATTATTTCAGTTATAATTTATAGTTTATTCTAATGAGGATATATTCTTGATAGAGAAAACGAAAATAAAAGTAATAAAATCATATTTTTTATTTCGTTTTCTTTTTCATTCAAGAATACATCCTCACTTTTACCATTAGAAAAAACTATAAATTATAACTGAAATAATCAATAAAATGTGTACTCAATACATTCCCTTTACAAATAAGAGTAGAGGGGGTAAAAAAAATGGACCAAAAATTGACCGGCAAGATCCACATTATTAATCTTTAACCTTTTTTTTTAACTCAAATCCATTGGTGGAATTCGGTCCTCACATTTTGCACACTCAACTGACTCAACTACCTCTAGCGCCCGGTCTTTAGTGAAATTTTAATGATATTTGACTTATTTTTTTCAGTATATCCCTGTAAATGACACGTCATTGTAAAACTAAGAAAATACCAACTAAAAATAATAGGATAATGTGTAGAGCGTGGTTTTGTGAAAAATCACTCAAAATGACGCTGTACAAATATTACTTGCAAGGATTTATCTTATTGTGTACAAACAGATACGGAAACATACTAGCAATAACGTTACTTACATTTATATAGATACATATTTAGTTTATCATACAATGATACAATATAGGAGACTTTGTAATGTTTTCGGCTTTTTGTTTAGCAGTACCATCCCCGCATTAAGGTACTAATGCATGAAATAATACAAAACTCTTCAAAAGTATAACTTTAAAGACTTTTGTATCGAGCCAAAAAATTGGTTGAGAGCAAATTGAGGGAACATTTTCGAACAACCTTGAGAAAACGCTCAGTTTTAATCGGTAAAAGCTTTAAGCTCGTTCCTGTTAGATGATTTGATGAAATTGCCCAGTTTGTCCGGAAAATTAATGAAATGTTTCTTTTTCATGTAGACTAAAAGGATACATCTTAATTTTAAGTGAAATAATATGTTTTAATATAATAAATATTACAAAACAATATATTGTAGGTATACGTTACAATTTTGTAAACCTTTGATCACCATACTTTTAAATTATTGTTGTTTGTATTTTTATATTATGTATGAATTTTTTTCTATCGTAACTTATTGTTATTATCACTGTACTTCAAATTTTTGTTGCTTATATTTTTATTTAATTTATGTACTTTTTATTTCTATCGTAACTTTATTTACATTATTTCTTTCTTCTGTTAAAGATGTACTGCCCTTATTATTTATGAAAAAGCCCTCTGGGCGTAAAATAAAATAAAATAAATAAATATTTCAGCTTCGCACTAAAAGCCAAATAAATGGAATATTTCTGATCGAAAACCGGAAAACTAAAATCGGTTTTTGAAAGGTGATGAAATACGCTTTAAAATTTTATTATTAAATAAACATATAATTTTTTTAATGCAAACTTAAAAAAGTGATTAAAATGATTCAACTTACGTTTTTTTTAAATAAAATTCCTGGTAACGAAAAAAAATAAAAACACGCAAACATTTTATTTGACAAATGTATTATAAACGTAATTTTCAACTCAGTTTTTTTGTAGTTTCAATGTAAAAATAGCTAATAAAAAATTAACATTTTCATAAAAAAATTAATAAGTAAAAAAAAATTCTAATTACGTTCTAAACATTGGTTTCATCAAAGTGTACATTTTTTGGGTTAAGTTTTATATTTTAATATAAAGCGTGGTGTTTTCTATTTCTAATGCCGTTTAGATCATATTTCTCACCATGATATTAAGGATGACATAACGATCTTTATGTGACCAAGGTGAGTTGTTTCCAAAAGCAAACAAATTAGCCTCAGGAGTTAAGGAACTTATTGAAAAAGTATATTATAACATAAGAGTTGAAAGAAAAATCAAAACAAAAACGATAAACCAAAGAGGTTTTTTTAAGGAATAACATTTTTCCTCGCCGTGAAGTTTCGATAGCCAATTTTCAATAATGGCTATTATTTTATAAGGGTTAAACAGTGCACTTTTGAGGCTCAAAGAGAGTAAGGCCGGACATGTGAAAAATATATCCCCGGACACTTTGATTGGTCGCGTAATCGACGATCCCTTTGACTGCATTACGGACAGTCGGCCCCCGTCGCCGAAGGGTTAACGCCTGATTAATATTCCCTCTCCGGATCGCATCGTAACACTTTTATGACCGGACAGAAATTAAATCGGAACATTTTTTATTATTTTAAAACGTGGTGATGCCTACCTTAAAAATATTTTAAAGCATCCTGTCTTTCAGTAGTACGGTATAATTGTTTATATCCAAATAACCTTAAAATTGTTGTTTTTTGACGATCTTCGAGTTAAGTTATTAAGAAAGATTCCTTGCACTTCGTTGGATAGTAAAAAAACGCGATAAACAAATTAAATTCAATTTTGTAATAAACATAAAACAGTAACAGTAATTTATTTTAATGCAGTTATTGCTTGGAACCAATCGTACGGCGATAATAAAACTGTACACAGAAAATTAGGATTTAAAAATAACAATGTGTTTTACAGATTGGTGTAATCCTATTACAATACTTGTGACTTAATTTATAAATAAATGAAAAATGTAATAGTTTTTGGCTAAAATGACTCTTGAACTCTTCAAGGCCAATGTTGAAAATGTCCAGAGAGAGACCTAGAGATATCATTTAGCAGCGCTATACCTCTTGTCATGCTGTTCTGGACCTGGGAATACAGGAGCAAGCTGTGGTATCGACCCTGGCAGAAGCTGTTCGATACAAACAATTTACAACATTCAGGAAGTATGGGCTGTCAATAACATAGTTTATTATTTTAAATGATGTTAATATAAAAACACCACTTCTCTAAGATTGGAGACTTTCGTAGCGCGTTTTGGAGAGCAAATCCATGTGATGCATAAAGCTAAGCGTCCACCTTTCGGCATCGTACGCATCGCATCAAACGTATTGTAGTATTTATTCTTTGTATAGAAAGTCACACAAGCATAGCATTCTTCCGAACAGGACCTCCATTGGTATGCTTGGTGTAACTTTAAGTGACCAGCTCAGGTATGGGGGCTCCATCGAAACCAGAGTTAAGTTAGCCTCTCGGAAACTGGGCGTACTGTACAGGGCCCGCAGATACCGTACTGCTAAACCTGTACAAATCGCAAGTGCGCCCCACGGTTGAATTTGGCAGCCACCTCTGGTCTGGAGCTCCAAAATACCTAAAAAAAAAAAAAAAAACCCTTGACTCTGTGCAGAAACGAACGGTCCGTTTCATAGATTCTCCCATCTTAACAGACGGATTGCAATCTTTAGAGCACAGGCGTCTGGTGGGAATGCTGTCCTTGTTCTACCGGTATTACAATGGAAGATGCTCCGAGGAACTAGCGTCATTGATCCCCTCGGCACCGGTGCATAGTCGGGAAACACGCCAAACACATTTGTACACGGTTAACATTAGTCACATGAGAACGGGTCGTTTCTACGACTCTACAAGACCCATGTTCACTCCTTCTTTTCCTCAAAAAGACCCTCCACACAGCATCTCAGATGACATAGGCCCTGAGGGAATTTTTTTCCTCCACGGGTGGCCCTGAGGAAAATAATTTCCATCAGGGCCTATGTCATCTGAGATGCTGTGTGGAGGGTCTTTTTGAGGAGAGGAAGGAATGAACATGTCAGGGTTACACCAAGCATATCAATGGAGGGCCTGTTCGGCAGATTGCTTCCGGTGAAGGAAACTAGATTTTCATTTCGATCCCTTTTAGTCGTAATCAGACAAGATTGGTCTTTGAAACATTGAATTCAACGAGATTATTTTTACCCCAAGAGAAAACACAGGAAACCGTCCATTCTTTGCTTCAAAGCCCTCCGAGCCGTTGGAGTTTGTGAGTCTTTTGGGGGCTTGTCAAACAAAAAGCTATCATGGACTGTACTGTCATCCGCGTAACAATGAATTGGTGCACATGACAAAAGTCGTGGATATGCAACAAAAACAAAGCCGGAGACATAACCGATCCCTGCGGGACGCCAGCATTTATCGAGTGTGAAGAAGAGGTGAAACCATCGACTACCGTCTGAATCGACCTCTCCCTCAAAAAGTCGGCAATCCACATACACAAGGATGCGGGAAGTCCGTAAGAAAGAAGTTTGTTGACAAGTCCTCGGTATATTCCTATATATATTCTTTTAATAAGAAATTAAGTCACACCATTATTTTATTTTATTTATTTATTTTTATTTTATTTATTAACAGAAACAAACAGTACCTACATTATTAACATTGGTGAAAAAAGTTTACAGTTAATAGGTATATTTCAAGTTAGGTACCTATGATATGTTTCATTGAAGTATCTTGTTTATATTAAATTTTTACCGGGTGATGTGCGTTGTGGGAGGGTGTGTGTGTGTGTGTGTCTGTGTGTGTGTGTGTGTATGTGTGTGTGTGTGTATGTGTGTGTGTGTGTGAGGGTGTGTGTGTGTGTATGTATGTGTGTAAGTATGCGCATCAAACTATATGATTGACATGATGCTCTTTTTAAATTTGGGCAGTGAATCGGAGAAAATGTCGATGTTATAATTTAGATTAATATTATTGAATACATGAAGAGCACGATTGATTGGCGAATTAGTTGCTGCATTAGTCTTGTAATTAAGCGTGTGAAATAGTTCTGTATGGCGTGTACGTCTTAATGGTATGTTAAAATTAATTAGGGAAAGTAGTTCGGTACAATCGATGTTATTATTTAAAATTTTGTGTATAAATTGTCAAATCAGCAATTACTCGTCTTTGTTGTAAAGTTTGAAATGTGCATTCATAATTATTGTTGAATTTGAATTTAAGATATTTTATAAATTTGTTTTGAATATGTTCTATGCTATCTATGTATAATTTGTACTGCGGGTTCCAAATTGGCGAGGCATATTCCAGTATACTTCTGACTAATGCAAAATATAACATAACTACTGTGCGCGGGTTACTGAACACTTTACTTATACAAAGAACAAAACCAAGCATTTTATATGACCTATGAACGATTGAGTCGATGTGAATATTAAAAATAAGTTTGCTATCAAGGTAAACACCAAGGTCTTTACATTCCGTTTTAGAGATGACAGGTTCATTGTTGAGTGAATAAGAGTACTTAATTACATTTTTATTTCTGGTGAATGTCATAGTATGACATTTGGAAACATTGAAATCTAAACAGTTAACTTTACAATACTTGCAAAGCCTATCTAGGTCACTTTGTAACGCTTCACAGTCAGAGAGAGAATGCATAACTTTGAATATTTTCATGTCATCAGCGTAAAGCACATATTCGGAATTTTGAAAGCATGATCCAATGTCGTTTTTATAAATGTTGAAGAATAGCGGACCTAGGTGGGAACCTTGCGGGACACCAGATATTACCTATATAGACTTTGAGTAGACACCGTTGATTAATATTACCTGATTGCGATTACTAATGTGGGACTTAATCCATCTAAATAGGTCGCCATGTATACCAAGTAGGATGAGTTTCTTCAAAAGAATTGAGTGAATTACGCGGTCAAAGGCTTTAGAGAAGTCTGTATACATAGTATCAACTTGCTCCTTATCGTCCATCTTGCTATGCAAGAAGTTAATGAAAAGGGCGAGGTTGGATGTTGTAGACCTACCTTTCATAAATCCGTGCTGATTCGGCGTAATGTTTGTCGAAATAGACGAGTACAATTCATCAAAGACGATTTTTTCAAGAACTTTGCTTAAAATAGGTAGTTGGGAAATTGGTCGGTAGTTTTTAACGTCATGTTTATCACCAGTATTAAAAATTGGTTTGATAACAGCTGATTTCCATTTGACAGGAAACGATCCTTCCGTTGGTGACTTTTTATAAATGGCGCAAACCGGAAGACAGATATATTTACTACAGTTACGTATAAAAATTCCAGGCAGCCTGTCTATTCCTGGTCCTTTAATAATATCGATGTTTGATAGGTATTTTAAGGTGATTTCTTCGTTTATTCTGATTGAGGATATTAATGTGTTGTTAAGAGGATCTTCATTATAATCAGCATCATGAGTTTGAATTTCATTTGTTAAGACCGTTGAGAAGTAATCAGCAAAAAGGTCTTTACTGTCATGTGCTGTTGTGGAATGATACGTCATGTGTTCTGGTATAGTGGGAGATTTTCTTTGTGTCTTAACATAACACCATATTTTTTTAACATTATGTTGTATGTCGGATTCCAATGTAGCAATATAGGTTTTATGAGCAAGACTAGAAATCTTCTTTTGTCTTTTGCGGAGTAATGCAAAAGATAGATAATCCAATGGATTCTTATAGCGTTATTCTAGGTATATTCTTTTAATAAGAAATTAAGTCACACCGTAAAAAAAGGTTTTTCAATAAACAATAAAATAAATCCAATCATACATAAAAAGCAAAATAGAAGAAAGAATATTCACTCTTGCAAAAAAAGTTATTTAAATTTCAATTAAATCATACATTCGTACAACCATAAAAAAAATCGATGATAACAGCATATTTGATAAGAACAGAAACATGTATTCATAACAATATTATGTTGCAAGTTGCACGAGCCTATTGAGATGTAACCTGGTGGTGTTTTGACCATACAACGTACAAAAGTATTTCCCTAATTTCTCTTTGGATTTTGACACTAGTGTAAACATTTTTTTAATATAATATAGATATCAATCGCCAGCCTATCAGTACGTTTGACTTTTTTGTCATGATACTTCTTATGGGAGTTAAGACCGTCCAAAAATCGTTAAAATCGCATGGTTTGAACGCCATCGAGAGACGTTTAGTATAAAAACTAGATACTGTATTTTAAGAAAAAAAAACGTACAGACAAAGAATATTTTCTTTTAATATAGTTTAGACCAGTTTTGTAGGAGAAAAATGGGGAATACTAAACCTCGATTTAAACAATGGTATTATCAGCCTGAGGTGCATTTGCACCTCTTGCTAAATATTCAGTGGGGTGACAGCGACAGTGACAGCAACAGTTTGGTAAAATAACTAAAATTCAAATTTCTTAACTAAATGGTTGATTATGCAATTCAGGTTTATGTGGCCACAATATGAAATATTATATAATACAACTCTAAATGCTCTTCTGCACTAACGAATGTTAAAATTAAACCACAAATAACCAACAAATAAAAAAAAAACTCTGTCATTAGTCAACTTACTAAGTTTTTTTTATTAACCGGAAGACTGGAAATCAATACAAATGAAAATAAATAAAAATTAAGATAATGCATCAATGCAGTGTCAATTTGTTATAACAGCTGAATAAATACATTGTTTTATACATAAATCTCTTCATACATAACAATACCAGTTGCAAACAAAAGATATTATTATTTATGGTTCGAGTTTCCATTGAAATACTTTTTGTATTCAATTGTAGAGGCTATGGATACCGCCGACCGGGGACCATTAATTATATAACCAACACCCCTGCGACTTTGGTGACTTAGCAGTGGTGCCCGGGTTCATGAGATGAGGTTTGTCTCGATGCTTTTGCCCACCCACAGAGTAGCGGGCCGGATCGGGAGAGGCTGGTTGAAGGCCTTTTGAACTCCCTCGACCCATCGTTTACACCGCAGTGGGAGGGTGGATTCACAAGTCACTCTTGGACACACTGAACCCCAGATTCATACCCACACCTCATACCTTTTCCTTTCCATTTGTACATATTTCCAACGTAGACCTTGAGGGAATTTTTTTCCTCAGGGCCTCCTGAGTGGACCTAATGTAAAATTAATTATTAAAAATTATGTGTTTATCGAATACAAGCACGCCCGCGTCAGCCCAATTCGTGAAACAATGAGATTAAGCTCCTAACGAAAAACAATCATATTTGCATTGTGTCGAACGTACAGCGTACAGGTAATGGGAATGAGCGTATTTAAGCCTTATTTGGCTTAAGTCGTGGGAAACCGCAGTATGAAATCCAAATACAGAAACATTATACAATTTCCAACAATGGATGCAATATTGGAGACTATATTTCTATACAGCGGTGCATTTGCCGATACTCTGCCGGTAGAGCGCAGGACTACTAGGGGACGTGCTTACGATGGGCTTCCGAGTTTAAAAAAAAAATGAAGCTATTCTGTGATTTGTATTATAAAAATTGTTAAAAAATAACTGATAAATTAATATATTGAGTTACTGAATAGTAGTTAATTCGTTCCGGTTTCTGTAGTTATTTAAAATGAAAATATTATCTTATTCGAACGAATAGAATTTGATTTGCTTTTGATCTGATAGTGTATCAAGTGTAAACATATAAACACCATTGAGGACGTATTTTGAAGTAAGAAAATCATCTCTAAAAGTGCAGAATTATCGGAGAAATCCAACGAAAACACTTTCGGAAGTGCAAAATTTTGAATGAAATAATGTAACGTGTCCTTACATAACTATTTAAGAATACATTTTATAGCAACAGGTTTACCATTTCACTCTACCCACATTAGTGCGTAATTGCATGCGATGTTCGTGAATGAATTTTGATAATATTAAGTACCGAAGAGCCTTGAGTTAAAGCGAAACTCTATCGGTATCAGAAATAAGAAAAAAATGGTGGTATGTAGAAAAGTTATAATAGTTTTGATATGCGTAGTACTCGTATTTATAGATACCTATACGGTAAAGCGTGGGTATAAAATATCGTGATTTTTTAATCCGGCACGAAGGACCAATGACCGTTTCAGAATTATATGAACTTTTTTATTTTATTTGGGAAACTAACGAAACCAACAGTTTACCTTAAAATAAAGCATAATAATATCCAAGTTACATTAATTGTACTATTTACAGGTTTCCACTTCGGTATTATAATATATAAGTGAATTGAAAGATGATAATTAAGAAAAATTACATAATAAATTCTTTAGATGGGAATACGGAGTGAGTAAGGTGGGGGGTCGATGTTCTATGATCAAGTCTATAGTGGGTAACCATAAATAGAAAACCGACCATAATGCACCAAAATTATAATTGATAGAAGTGATTCAAATTCCAAATGAAATTTATTTTGAATTTCCAGGAGCGCATAAATCAATAAAAGTGAATGTACGGTGTAATACGAATGTAATGTGTTGAAAGGCTACAATTGTGGCTATCCGCGTTTCAGCCGCAGTATCCGGGCCGCAGAAAGGAGAAGAGTGCGGAAAGATTGCGGATAACACCACAGCTCTGGTACTCTGGTGGCGGCCGCGGTATGTGTCAGAATATACTTATAATAATTTATTGCGATGGGAATGCGGCGATCTTGCGGGGAATTCGCGGTGTCATCAAAACGGGCAATATATGGAATACATTTAATATAAGATTTAAAACAGGTGCTCATTACTGTCTATTTTTGAAGCACCTTAAGAAATTATTTGTTGTGGGGCAAACATAAATATCATGTTTTTGCAATAAGACAAAATCATACAAGGCCCAAGACAAGGCCTAAGACAAATGAAACATCTGTACGTAACAGGTTATCGTTTATTAATTTTGGAACAGATTTCAACATAATGTGAAGTACGCTTTTCATGAAAGCAATATTGGGATTATTTATTTTTTATTTATTTAATTATTTTCATATTACATTAGGTTATAATAATGACGTATTGCCCATCTCACTAGGTGTGAAACACCTGTGTTGAGATGGCAATTTACAGAGTGGTTATAACTAACTAACTAACTAACTAACCATCACGCCGTTTCCCCGCAGGGGTAGGCAGAGAGGACGGACCGCCAAACAACTCGGTCTTGGCACACAGTCTTTGCTTCACTCACATTCATACATCGTCTCATACATACTCTTCTATTATTCCGACTTTTGACATGGCCCGACTCAAGTATCTGATTCACTTGATCGTGCCATGTCTTCCTCGGGCGTCCCCTACTTCTTCTTCCATTCACATTTGCGTCATATATTCTTCTCACATTATTTTCTTCTTTCATTCGCTCTACATGTCCAAACCATCTGAGGGTCCCTTTCTTAATCTTACTCATTATGCTTACATCAGCCTTGCATTCTTTGCGGATATCCACATTTCTCACACGATCATACATGGTTTTGCCACACATTCGCCTCAGGGATCTCATTTCGACAGCATTCAGTTTACTTTCATCCTTCCTCTGCCAACTCCATGCCTCACTGCCATACATCAAGGTAGGTACCAGGACTCCATTGTGGACTGCTAGCTTCGCGTCTTTTGACAGTGTTTTATTAGCGCCAACGGCATTCAGTCCTCCATTAATGGAGTTACCTGCATTTACTCTTCTTTCAATATCTCTATCAGCCTTCCCATCTCTCGTAAACATACTACCCAGGTACACAAACTCATCCACCTGCTCCAAGTATTCATCATTCACAACTATATTGCACACTGTTTTCGTACTCTCCCTTTCAAATACCATGACTTTAGACTTACTTACATTCATCATTAACTCATTTTGCATACACACTTCGTTCATCCTAGACACGAGAGACTGTAGATCTTCCATAGTGTTAGAAATCAGCACCGCATCATCAGCATACAACAGGCAACATATTTTCAGATCACTCAAATTCGCGCCCAATTCCATCTCTTTCAATTCTTGCATACAATTATCCATGTATAAATTGAATAACCATGGTGACATTACGCAGCCTTGCTTAACACCTTTTGTGATGTCAAACCACCCCGTAAAACCACCGTTCACCCTTACACATGCAACGCTTCCCTCGTACAGAGA
Source organism: Limnephilus lunatus (assembly GCA_917563855.2). NCBI lineage: Eukaryota > Metazoa > Arthropoda > Insecta > Trichoptera > Limnephilidae > Limnephilus > Limnephilus lunatus. The sequence continues at coordinate 60,022,839 of OU830592.1, forward strand.
CGCAATTGCCTGTATGAGATTTGTATTCACTCCATACTTGGACAACACCTTCCATAGCTTTTTCCTGTCGACTCGAGTGGTTATAATCTATGATTTTGTTTTATTAATATTATGAACATGACAGCTTGATATAAAATCTTTTTTTTCTAAGTAATATACAATTCAAGTATGTTATATGAACATTGCAGTAGGTACATGGTTACATATTTACACACAGTAGGCATAAAGGTAAGAATGTTATTAAATACTCCTGATAAATATGTTTATTTGAGGTGATCAATGATTCTACTTTTAAATGCACTTTTGGTTTGAGTGTTTCTTATTTCAGTAGGTAGAGAATTGAATAGCTTTGTTGCATTATATTTAAAAGTTCTTTGTCCATAAGAGGTTTGACAAACTGGGATGTTAAAAGATTTTACATTTGACTCTCTTAGGGCTCTAGTGTTTTTTCGTTCCTCAAACATATGTGTATTTTTAAATTGGTGAAGCAGAATATTTTTTGAATACAGTTTTTGCAGGTTAGGAACATTTAGTGTATTAAAAATAAAATCAGTGCTCGTTCTCAACGGGACTTTAAGAATAACCTTCAAAATTAGTTTTTGAATCTTTACTAAAGGCTCCAGGCAAGTATTTGAGGCACTTCCCCAGCTAATAATACCATATTCAAGTGATGATTGTATGAGAGCACAGTAAACTTGTTTCAGTTGTTTTATATTTAATATATCTCTAACATTTTTAAAGAAATAGACGAATTTCCTCAGTTTTGTCGTTAAGTTTGTAACATGTGCGTTCCATTTAAGAAGATCATCTATTTGAATACCAAGATATTTAATACTGTCAACTCTACTTATAGAAGGACAGGTACATGGAGTTAATGAGGGGTTACAGCTGTGAACTTTAAGGCTTTTTTGTGAAGGCATGAGCTTATTTGATATTCGAAATGTTAGAAATTTGGTTTTGTCTGTATTCAGGGTTAATATGTGAGCATTTAGCCAATTTTTAACAATACGAAAGCCATTTTCTGCCATTTTAAAGACTTCATCCCAAGATTTGGCGTAAAATAGCAAAACCGTATCATCGGCAAAAGTTGTGATTTGTCCACAAATTTGTAAGTTACATAGATCATTTATATATACTAAGAATAATAAGGGTCCTAGGATGCTACCTTGTGGAACTCCACAAACTGTTTTTTGGGAACTACTACAGGTACTGCTTATTTTAACACATTGCATTCGATCAGTTAGATAACTATGAAGTAATTGAAGAACTGTATCTGATATTCCTACCCTCTTAAGTTTATCTAAAAGTATTTTGTGGTTCACAGTATCAAACGCCTTTGCAAGATCAAGGAAAATTGCTATACATTTATTTCCTTTATCAACATTACTTGTTATGAAGTTTGTTACGTTAGCGATGGCATCTGAGGTTGATAAGTTTTGGCGAAAACCAAACTGATTTGCTGATAATATTTTACTAGAGTCAAGGTAAGTAGTTAATTGATTTCTCAGTATTCCTTCAACAATTTTGGAGAGTGCACTTAGAACACAAATTGGTCTGTAATTGGTAATTTCAGATTTGTTCCCACCTTTAAAAATTGGAGAGATAATACCTTGTTTTAATACATTTGGGAAGCAACCTAGAGTGAAGCTCTTATTAATTAGGAATTTGAGGGGAACGGCTATATGAGATTTCAGTGATTTTAGTAGTTTACTTGGTATTTTGTCATGTCCAGGTGAAGTCCTCTCTTTCAGTGAGTCGATTTCTTTGATGATATCCTCCATCGATACATCTTTTAGAGTAAATTTTGCGTAAGTTTCTTCTCGGAGATTATCATCTGGTGGTGGAGTTTTAGTATTGCAGTTGATGTTTTGATTTGATATTAATTGGTATTAATTTTTACTTTGATATTAATTGGTGTTAATTTTATTTGACACAATTTTAAATTCTGGTTGGTCACAATAAAAGAAACACTTGTTTTTATTCTGGAAATATGTGACTTTTTGCGATCTATTTGGCATAAGTTGTACAAAACCATTATAAAAAAACGATTTTCAAGAATTAAATCAATAAAGGACACACATGCACAAATAATATTAATTTATTGTTATTATTAATTATAGGCCATTTTAAAGGATGTTGTTGATAGTCCAGAATTGCTTGCATTGATAAACTTTTGGATTTCACTAAGTAATCTAGAAGTCTAGAAGAAATACGATTTATTTTTTAAACACAGCAAACATATTTTGTGGCACCATTTTAATTCAACATTAATAGATTACTCAGTTTTAAACAAATTTATTGTTCAAAAAGCCGACATGTTTCATAAGCAACTTCATCAGGGTTATTTTAAAATAGCCCCGATGAAGTAAGCATTGCTTATGAAACATTTCGGTTTTTATAACAATATAAATAATAGGCCAGTGCAATTAGCGATCTGCGATCGGAATTATTCCGGTAGTCCCAATTTTTGTATATGTTTTATACACTCATCTCGTGATGTAAAATCTGAGTTTTCGACCTTGGGTCACTTGAGCTTTCGCCGCCATTTTGAAAATCCAGCCGAAATCGTGCCAAAATCTAGTTTTTCTCAAATATCTCGTTTCCAATAAAATTTTCGGCTAAAGTAGCTTAACAAGTTTAGTAGAACATACATACCTACAATTTTTATCTTAAAAAGTTTTCTTCTATCTTTAATAAATATTGAGATATGCAGTCGTAAATATGTGTATAATTTTATAAAAACAGATAAATTGCTCGACTTGGTTTGGTTTTTTATGGGTATCTCTTTTCCAGTTCAATTTTGTAGAGAATAAAATTTCATAAAAGTCGTAGGTTTAAACTTTTGTAAAAAAACTCAATGAGTAACCAGGTTCTAACACAAAAATTACAAAAAAATGGTCAAAAATTGAATCAGAAGAATAGTGTTTTAATCTTGGCATACCTTTATTATTCTTGCTTTTTAAACAATTATTGTTGGAATAACATGTAAAATACATAACAGCAACATTAAACATCAATGTAATCACAACATACAAATAAAACATATTAATTAAGTTACATAGATCCCGTTAAAATAGAAGTAAAAGTACTTTCTTTAAATTTATGACTAACGATCAAACTTACGGGCCCCGAACAGTTTCAATATTGTCTTGCTACCACTCATTAGCCGTATTTGTGGCTGGTTCACCATATTCCTCGTCATCATGAACGAAGGCTTCCACAGTATTCTCGCATGAGCTGCCATTACAATGAATACAGAGTAGGGAGCATTTCAAACCCGACTTTCTACATGTGCACTTTCCAGCGCAACCTTTTTTGCATTGGCATGAAATAAAGTTCAGCAACTCCTGAGGTGCAGCCTCCTTCAACATTGGTACTGGAGTTTGTAACCCAACAGCGTCCTTCTTCCACCCCCATTCATTTGGATCTTTATGGTGACCAAGCACTTGAAAGCTTGCACTTGAAAGTATGTTCTTGAAGCATGTTGCTGGACTGCATCTTTGGTGGGTGGTAGCCTGGATAAATTGAATTTGTTCTTTTTCACTCCCTTGATAAAAATAATGTACCTTAAATTTTCCAAATTTGATTTCTCATAGCCGCCATACAAAAGAGCAAAGAATTGTTCGGCAGCCAAAGTGATTGATTTTCGCTTTGCTTTTGGATCTTGAAATACACGAACAAGTTCATTCACTGGGTGGTTCTTGAGAAGAATATTACAAAATTTTGTATTTGCCTTGACCGAACGGAGCCCAGTTGTGTCGCAGCCGCTTATATGAATAAATAGAATGTTTTCTACTATTTCAATGTGTTTAAAACATTTGTTGGAGTTCAACGCGTTAAGTGATTTACATTTACCAACTTTTTGGTACTATACGTTTGAAGGTGAGAGAGCTGTGAGGAGTACCAATAGGTCAATATCCTGACCAACGATTATGAATGCATCATGTTGAGATGACAACGAGTTTGCTGTGGTTATTATGAGAACGTTAGCATCCTCTTCAGCTTGTACTGTCGTTATTTGCGATCGTTCAAATGAGGCTCTGAGTAGGGAAATAAAACGGGACTTGTTCTTCTCATTTCCCAGAAACTTTTCTAGTGGCACTTTTGGGTGAGTGGTTTCATAAAAAAAAATTTCAGCAGAAGTTGTAACTCTGGCACGCCGCCGTGCTCTTTCCACCCCCTTAGTGTTTTCTTTTCAACCGAATCTGGGTATCCATCGAATACCACTACTGCATTGGCTCCATAAAAATTTTGTACACACCCGACATATTGCTGAAAAATGATTGAAAAAGGCTTAGCACGACCCCATAACACTTTATGCAGTAAATATCCTCCATCAACTAAGTGTATTTCACTGCCTCCCAGTTCTTTGTTATTTAGTAGAGGATTGAACGATGAGTAAAATATGGATTTGGTTCCTTTGCGCATGCCTTCCTCTGAGAAAAGAGGCAGTGGGACCGGAGATAGTTCATATGGGAAATATTCTTTAAGTTCAATTTCAGACTTTTTGGCAATACACATACGATGGAACAGCATTAATGGATCTATTGTCACAGTCACAACCTAATTTTTTCATGCTGCTGGTCACCGCTGCAAGAGAAACTATCGCATCCTCACGTTTTAAGTGTAGGTGTCCAATGTTCTGATTGATAACTTTAGATATAGCAAATTTCCCCATCTTTTCAGCCATGTGACAAGTTACTTTGCTATCCCCGACAGTGCCACTGCTTATAGACACAATCATGTTTGTTTTAGGAAATGGACATTTAAAATAAAATTAACACACGTCCACTGTGTCTTAAGGCGCAAAAATTTCGGCAATCCTTCCGCAATGAACGCTTCCATGAATGCCAACTCGATTTTTAAAATATAGCCAGATATCACCCGATAATGAGCTAAAAAACAGCTATAATCCAGTGTTGTCTAAGTTATGACCGACAAAAGTTTCATCGGGACTGGCGGCTATAGAGAATTGGTGAGAAAAAAAAAACAAAAATTTCAATATAAAAATAACCGATCCCCATCGAAATAACTTCTAAAATGTAATTTTAGTTTTTGACTTTTGTATTTAAAAAGATCTGACGACCTGAATGTAGAACTAAATGTTGCTCTTATGGAGCAGATTGGCAACACTGATATCCCGTCCTCGAGTGGCTAATTAGCGGCAACTGCAGGGAACAGTGGGGGAGGGGGGGGGGGAACCTCCGACTCTCGTTAATTTGTTATAATATGTAAAATGTAATATGTTAAAAAGTCGAATAACGTGGTAATAAATCGTGATGAATTTTCTGTTTCCACTACGATATTTGTTTATCTTTATACATATGAGTAAAAAAAATTACAAAAAAAACCTAAAAATTACACTTCTTTTAAAAAAATTATTCTCTACAAAATTGATATCAATAATTTTTTCACAAAATTGAACTGAAAAGAGATACGCACAAAAAACCAAACCAAGTCGAGCAATTTACCTGTTTTTATAAAATTATACACATATTTACGACTGCATATCTCGATATTTATTAAAGATAAAAGAAAACTTTTAAGATAAAAAATTGTAGGTAATTGTACGTTCTACTAAACTTGTTAAGCTCCTTTAGCCGAAATTTTTATTGGGAACGAGATATTTGAGGAAAACTAGATTTTGGCTCGATTTCGGCTAGTTTTTTCAAAATGGTGGCGAAAGCTCAAGTGACCCAAGGTCAAAAACTCAGATTTTTCATCAGGAGATGAGTATATAAGACATATAAAAAAATTGGGACTACCGGAATAATTCCGATCGAGAGCCCCTTTTTTGCGCTAATTGCACTGGCCTATAAACGTGGTTTAAACTAAGCAATCTATTAATTTTGAAATAGGATTTAATTCAGTGCAGAATTTCTGGGACTAACGATCATAATCCTTATTGCCCGGAATGCTAATGGAGGGAAATAATTTTACGAAGTCAGTGGACATCTTCAATTTATCACTAAACAAAAACAAAATGTTGTTACTGAGGCAGTTCAGTTATGTGTAATAAATACTGCATAAGTTTTACTATTTGATGTAAAGCCCCTAAAAGGGGCGTTAACAAAATAATAAATACATATGTGACGCTTATCCGGAATTTCTGCAAATACCATAGGTCCAGAATCAGAGATCTTACAACTGAACTTTCACAGCTTTCGACGAAGCATTTAATTTAGAAATTACTTCCAAGTAAATGGTTCCTAAACACATAAGTACCTACACATACAATTGACGAAGAATGTTAATATACAAGTGAATTCTACGTGTTTTAAGTCCCATTCACACGCGGACTCGAGGCGGAATATAAACGGAATTAGATACAATGCCAACTGCAATTGTGCGTGGAAAGGAAAACCGCTAAATCAAGTCGGCGTTCCGGCCGCCGGCGATTGTGGGCTGCTCTTTTAAAACGGAATATTATACTACATTATCTGTACTAAATGCAAAATAGAATATATTTTATATTATATACGTATATGAATAAAGGAGTGAGTGGATAACCACGGCACACCCTGTGTACAGCGGAAACGCGCTGAAAAGCGGACATCAGCGCTTCCGAAAAGCCGCTGATCAGCGCTGAATAGATTCGTCCATCTGTACTATCTAACTAGGTAACTAACTGGCTATCCACACATCGTTGGTTCATTAATCCAATTGGATTGGATAGACCTCCATTGCTAATCAAATATTATTGAAATTGATGTAAATATGTGTATGGAATTTACAAGACAATAAATGTTAAGGGCACTCAAAGTTCATGAAAGAGATAGTAAGATTAGACTTTTAATAGACTACGGTACCAATCAGAGATATACTGTCTCGGAATTAAATTCTGTTATCCTTTACAGAAAACCCGGCCTTTATTTGTACCCAGAACATCGCATCGGCAAACTACTGTACAATTACAGTCAATATCAGAGAATGAAGGATATGTTTCAGTTAGATAGCCTAGGCAAAGCTAATGAAAACATCAAAGACATTTTTTTTTTGTCAAATAACTCCACTAATTTCGTTTAAAAAAACATTGTAGGTACTTACTAACCGTATTCCCGAGGATTAATTTTTCTTAGATGAGAAATCAATATGAAGTCTCTTACCTGAAACAAAATAAAAACAAACAAGTTATTAGATTTGGTTTAATGAAAACTGTTAATTGGAGTGCAAGAATAATAAGTAATTAATAATTAAACTTTTTTAAATATAAATTCAGGACATAGAAATAACTGCAAAACGGCTGCTTGTCTGCAGGTTCTGCCTTAAAATCCATTCAGTAGTTTTGCGTGAAAGAGTAACAAACACACAAACATCCATACAAACTTTCGCGTTTATAATATTAGTAAGACTGTATTAAACTGTTGGCAGTGGACATTTTCGTAATTATGTTTGTGTCGTCGCTAGTTCTATTTGAAGTTTAGGTGAGAGAGCTTCTTCCTCTCTAGCGATTTTCAAAATATTAACATGGGTAACTATTCCATCGCGATAAGAAAATTGTATCTCAAAATTAACCATAAATAAGAGCGTATGTTGACGGCAAATTTCACACGATTTAAATTTTTGGAATTAAAATTAGCGTTAGTGAAACAAACTTCCAAACAATTCGAAAGAAAAAAATAATCAAATTAGACCTCCGCGCCGTAGTTTGGAAGCTACTGGCCTAGATTAATATGGACCTTATGTCTTTGGGTATACGGAAAATGATATGAACGTGTATTTCATATAATATGATTTTCTCTTCGTGATTTTGGTAGTTAGTCGCTGCACGTTCATCGCTTCAAATGAAACGGTCCTAGATTTCGAAAACAATGCTATTATCATTGTGTAGAAAGCCAGCAATAATGAATTTACAACTGCCGACAATGTAAACTGTACTTGGAGAAGTAAGTACTTTGTATGCTTTAGGGTAATTTAAATATAAACTGTTGAATAAATTATGTTACTCGTGGTTTTAAAGGTTGGTGAAAAAACAATATAAAATATGAATTTACATAACGTGTTGATGGCTCTCTGCTAGTCTGTTTGAATAAATAATGAAACAATAGCAACAAAATAATAATTATGAATTTGCGTGGCGCAATTTAGTGACATTCTAAGACATGGACCATTCAGTTAGTGGCTGTCAGCTAGACGCTATAAAAGACGTCGTTAATCTTTTAATCTATTTTACAGGAGAGTTCTTCGTTATTTCTTACTACTATGTACCCACTACATTAAAACAACCCAAATGCAAAACTATTGTATTTATCGAGTCATAAAAACTACAATAATCTCTTTTCTAAATTGCGATAATTTATCTACCAAACAGAACAAATAAATAAAATAAAAATAAATTACGATAATTTAATAAAAATATATTTAATACAACATATTATAATGAACAACTACAGTAAGAATCGTAGCTCCCTTATCAGGCACAAGAGCTCCTCTTTTCTGATAAGGAAGGCATGACCAACAAATGACCTATGTAAAATATATACTCGATGTATAAATATGTAACCCATGATCTTAATATTACAATAAAAATAAATATATGTAAAATTTATAAACAATATTTAAGATAAGCATAAAGAGGTCAGACTAAAATTTAACAACTATAAATAGAAAAGACAAATAGTTATCTACACACCCAATAAAAGTTTAATATAGTTCAAGTGAACTTCACATCATTATTAGAAAGATATTGGATTAAAAACACTACTTTAGATGAAAAAGACGAGAGAGAAAGAAGAAAATACAACTAAAGAAAAAACGAGTAAATAACAAGGCAAACAAATTGAAAGGTAATAAATATTGAACGAGCATGAAAAACCTTACAAAAGTAATACATTAATTACATATAAATTAAAGAAAAAAAACATAGGTTAATTGCTGTGAAAAAATGAACAAAATCATATAATAAAAATAAATGTTTTATTATCTTCCTTTTTGTTACAAATAGAGATAATGATATCCTTACTGTGATCTCCCGGGCTTCACTTACATATTAAAATTTAATTACAAATAAGAAAAATATTAAGTAATCACAAATTATTATGTAGCGTTGTTTTCCGAAATAATTATAAAATAAATTACAAAAGGTTTTTTTTTAGTAAAGTTTTTTTTTTACATTAACTCCACACAGGAGGCCCTGATGAAAATAATTTCCTTCAGGGCCTATGTCATCTTTGAGGATGCTGTGTGGAGGGTCTTTTTGAGGAAAGGAAGTAGTGAACATGGGTCTTGAAGAGACCCATGTTGTAGGAGGGAGGAAACACAGAGGCCGGCAAATCGTTCCACAGCCGAGCTGTTGAACTCAAGAACGAGTCGTAAACACGACCCGTTCTCATGTGACTAATGTCAACCGTGTACAAATGTTGAGCGCGTGTTTGGCGTGTTTCCCGACTATGCACCGGTGCCGAGGGGATCAATGACGCTAGTTCCTCGGAGCATCTTCCATTGTAATACCGGTAGAATAAGGACAGCATTCCCACCTGACGCCTGTGCTCTAAAGATTGCAATCTGTCTGTTAAGATGGGAGAATCTATTAAACGGACCGCCCGTTTCTGCGCAGTCAAGGGTTTTTTTTTTTAGGTATTTTGGAGCTCCAGACCAGAGGTGGCTGCCAAATTCAACCGTGGGACGCACTTGCGATTTGTACAGGGTTAGCAGTTAACTGGTTTCGGATTCAGTCTGTATTTGGTGACAGTATATTTTCACGTTTAATTAAATGAAGACAATATTAGCGAAAATCAATCGAAAATCTGGAAACAGAAAAATCATTAAAAAAAAATTCGCACCTCTGGGACTAGAAAAAAAAGTATACTTTCAATTTCTGAGCTCCCTATATTTTGTATGCAGCTTTTCATTTCAGATTTAAATGTTATAATGTTTTGGATTTTGAGTGAGGGAGATTTTTTGTAGAGTTTAGTACCATAGTATAAAAGAAGCTTTTTGTCCAAATAATGTTACTTCTTAGTTATGTTTTGACCCTTATTATTTATTTATTTTATTTCTATACACTACAGTTTTTACCTTATATTTAATATTTTAATATAATATATTTTGGAAACATTTTTACATATTAATATAACATTTTATTATGTTGGGTGTAAGGTAGGTTTGAGAAGGTGAAACTGTTGGTATATCTAGTGTTTCTAATATACGTGTTAGTTGTTATTTCTTGTGTTTTGTATTTATGAATGTTATAATGATATTATATAATACAGATCATTATATCACATCGATGACCGTTAATGTTACGTGGAATTTAATATAAGATACCTTGAATCATTCTTCGTCATACCCCAGACATGCAAGCCAGATAAACACGATAAGGTACAAGATGCGGAGGAATTCCGCCTGCCGAAGCGGAGAAGACAGGACTGGTAAAAGGTACCGAGTTATAATGGAGGTTCTGTACACAAGATAAAATAATGTACCCCCGCCTATATTATTTAACGTCATAAAACGGGTACAGAACGACGGCGACGCCGAGGCATGCCGAAATGTGAAGGATATCTGAAATTAATCTTAGGAATAATCGACGTTTTAAATTTCATATTAAAAGGGGTGGAGATTTTGATAAAGGAGATCAGGTGTGCCGCAAGCATAAATAAAAATAAAACTATATACAAAATAATACGCACATTTTCTTACTCTCCTGTGCATTATCCAAAAAATTCGCTGATTCCCACAACACATTACTCGAAAGTCTATTAATCGAGCAATTAATTGCCTGTTTAAAAAAATCCTACTTAAACAACAAATATTGAAAAAATCTACCATACAGTACCTTTCTACACCAATTTTTTACTTCTATGAAAATGTGCACTTGTTGTGGTGCAGTATAAATAATTATCACTATATGTAATTCAAAACAATCACTTTTTTGTAACACCTCACAAGAGCACTGTCTGTACAATTTAAAGGGTACTATGTCACCTCCGGTTTGGCAGGGGTGTGAGGGGAGTTGATGGAAGGGCTGAAGGAAGGGATTTATAAATGCGGGTCTTAAAGAGGCCCGGATTATATGAATATATTTTTTATGTTGAATTTACTTGCATGGAATCTTGTGACTTTGATTTTGTGCTTAAGACACCAATTATTATTTGATGATATCCGAGTTATTTTGTGATAAACTATGCACTAAATGTATAGTTTATCGAATAAACTGACAAAAAAACGTTATTTTCGTAAATAAAGTCTGATAAATTCCCATTTGAACCGAAACTATCATATATTTTAAATGACCCGCAAGGTTGTCAGTATGTAGATAGATCTATCTGAATGCGTAACGAAATAACGTTTCATATTGCATAGAATATTCAGTCTCATTAATCAATAATAAACTAAATTTAAAATTTCTACCGTTGATCGATTGGTTGGTAGTTGCAATTTGTTAGTTGGTGTTAGATATATGTTTTCAAGAGCCCCAGAAATAAGATAAAATAATAAATATCGATCATCTATTGATTAGCCGAACATCTACGAAAAATCGAAATTTTAATAATTACAATACTCAGATTATTCACAAACACCATCAAATCAACAGTAATGCAGAAAAACTTGTAGAAAAATAAACAAAGTGTTGATGTTTTCGGGATCACCAAAATGATCTTTCAAAATTTCATGCTAATTACCGAACCATTATGCCTTCCGGTGTTGTTAAGCAGCGTATTTAATATGTGAAACACAGACATTAAAAAAATGATTTAAGGTGAGTAATCGAATATTGTTTACCTCATTATCTCAAAACTGAGTATTTTAAGATGTCTGAACAATAAACTGGACGATCGATATGTTCACATTGAATTTATATACCTGATGAAGTTTTTGTATATTTTGACGACTACTTTACCCAATTTGTGCGCGTATGCCAAGTTTCAGCAACATTCATAGAAGCAAGTCTAGTATATAGCGAAAAATCACCATCAGTAACTACAAATAATTTTATAGAAATGTTCCATTATTAAACCGGAATTATAAATTATTTCCTTAGTGTCGTCATTTAGATAATAATATGTTGCCAAGCAATCATATAAGCAAGTCTGGTATAGAGCGAAAAATCACCATCAAGTAACTAACTACAAGAAATTTTACAGACACGTTCCATTATTTAGCTGAAAGTATCGAATATTTCTTTAGACTAATCATTTAGTAAAGCAACTGTGGGAGTGAATACAATGAAGAATGTAATTAGGAAAATGAGAAAATCGTCGGTCCCCTGCCTTAATGGAAAGTCAGAAGACAAAAGACAGACACCGGACCGTATCTCCAAGTATCTCTAAAGCAAGTGTTGTACGTAGGAACAAGGTAGGTACAACGTATGGTGCTGCCACCAAAAGCTCCATCGCCACTCTTCCTTCAGTTAAATGAGTCTTGTATGAGAAGAAGGGAGAGAAATTACACGGAGCAATGAGCGGTATGCCTAACGTGACCATACGTCCCGTTTTAATCGAGACCGTCCCGTTTTTAGGGACCCTGTCCCGCTGTTCCCTAAGGAAAGCTTCGGGACGCGGAAATGTCCCGTTAAGAAAGCGGACCAGTCGTGACATCAAATTGAGAACAAAATATGTGATCACCTCAACTTTTGGGCGCTTTTATACTATGGTTACGGCACAAAAAATACGTTCTTTATCACAATAATGCTGCAGCTCTTTCTTACACACTACATAATAACGTCTTACGCGCTACATAATATGAGAAAGAACTGTTGAAAATCAGACAAACGATATACGTATTGCCGTGGGAGTGATAAAATCGCCCATTAGATATCGTCACAGAAAAATTAATGGTGTTAGAAAAGTGATCTATACCGACTTGAAAGAGAACTGATGTCGCCAATTAGACAAGCCATAAGACCTTTCAACTCCTAGACACCAGCTAGATAATGAAACTTCCACATTTGTTAAATAAAGACTTTCGATATTTAATAATGTTGGATTAATTTATCTTGGAGTTTGATAAAATTGACTTTACTTTCTGCACATAACTAACATTTACTTCCACGGTGTTACCTCTTCAGAGGGTATAATGGATGCAGATGGTCCCGGTGACGTGCGATTCAAAACAAAATTCGCAAAGTTCATCCCCACCCCCCCGCATTACTACCAATGTCCCATTTTAAGGCCAAAAAAATCTGGTCACCTTAGGTATACCTAGGTATGGCTATATCTTCGGCCGATGCGGCGTATTGTTTATCTTTTAGCGGTGATTCGGTACTGCGGGTAGCCGGCGAATATCTGCACGGATCGGGCCGTATTTTACATACGTCCGGCGGCGGATGCATACAATTGTCACACTCGGGCGCATCGGGCGGGGGCGGGGCGCTAACAGACCAAAAAAACTCCTTTGGGAGTGCGGTGCCGGCGGGCGCGCGGGCGAGGGGGGTGCGCAACGAGATCACACCATCAGTGGTGGGCATTATCCCGTACGGAAATATCCATCCTTCCCAGTTACTTTCCAACCTTCTTCTACCCCATCTCCTTCTTATCTCCACTCACTTCAGCCTCACAACTTACCCCAATTAAGTATGCCATAGTCAGGGAAGTAGGAATCAGTTAGAACACTGAAATCGTGGATGTTTAAGCAGTAACCTACCTACAGTATCGCATTCATGTCCAGCTCTTTCTTACTGAAATAGCACAGGGGTTTTAATTTTTAACAACCCGGAGCCAGTGCCAATTCCTTAAAAATAATGCTAATCGCCAGTTGTTTTACAGAATTTGAACAATTCATCAAATTTGAAATTTCTGTGATAGCTCTATTCTGTTTTTATACCAGCGTGGACAAGTTGCTTCACAGAACTGAAATAATAACAGAACTTATTATTACTTAAGAATAGAACTTTTGCAGAACTTTAAAATTAACTCCTCAAAATACATTGCCTAAAATGGATTGGCGACCAGATGGTTATATCCAGGTTTTTCCCCATCTCCTTCCCCTCCCCATTACCTTCAGTCTCACGACCTATCCCTATAATTGAGGATGGCGTAGTGCCAATAGCTCCAGAGGGGAGCAGTTAGGACTATTTTGCGGTAATCACTTAAAAAAAGCACACCGAGTGTCTAACATCCTGGAACGAGGTATAAACAATTTTTATATAAATTACGTGTGAAACAACCAGATTGTCGCTCTCCCACGGAGGTCGTCCACCTACCCCCACAAGGAAAATTCAACGATTCAAAGTCACCTGAATACGATTCATGAAGATTTGCAACGATATTACAGTAGAAATTTGTCAAATAAAAACGTAATATATGGATTTAAAATATAATAAGACGAAGATGCAAGATGGCGTTAAATCTGATCGAATTACAACATGAATTTATCAAACTGTATGGATAAGGAATTTCGACAGTGATTTCTTAGGTGAATGCTTAAGGTATTTTGCAAATTGCAAAACAATTTTACAAGAAACAATTGTGCAAGTGTCATTTGTATACCATACTGTGGGGTCATGCAAATTAACACACTATGATTATGAAAAAAAAACATTCTAATAAAAAAAAATTAAGTCAAAATAAAAATAAATGTAAGGAATAAAATATAAACTTGATTTACATAATAAGGATTATAAATCATGCGTACAAAGAATTGATCTACTTTAAGGTTTAAAAAATAAAGAAGTTTCAAGATGCGGTTGAAATTGATCGAATTGCAACAAGATTTATAAAACAGTATGGATCAGGAATACTGATGGTGATTTATAGCAGCCTTAGGTGCAGGAATGAGGTATTTCGCAAGGTGCGAATTCTAACAGTGATTTACAATAAATGTGCTAGTTGTTTCACAAAACTTTAATACAACTTTCAGAGAACTTGAATATTAACCAACTTTGAAATTTTATGAAGTGTTCAAGTTCTGTGAAACAGCTGGCCATAGTTCTAAATTTGGCTACATTCTAATTAATATTGCAAAGGCAGATTATGGAAGAAAAATAACATTGAAAAAAATACCATAAGCACATATTGTCAGAGGATATCTGTTTCTACGAGTGAATAATTTATTTATTTATTGGTAAGAAACAAACAGCTTTTACATAATACATATACAGTGATAAATATATAATTGAACTGGAGTCAAGCCACAGAGGTTTCTTATGCTAAAGTACATCGGAAATGAAGTTTTATTATATTATAATTAATTTTGGGTTATAGGAAGGGGAGAGGAAGAGGAATATAGGAAAAGGATAGGAGATGCTCACGATATATTATTATATTAATAATCGATCGTACGCGTTACTTCATATCGATATTTCTTAAGGTTTTTACTAAAAATATCAATGCTGTGAAATTTTGTATTATATTGTGCACATACACGAGGAATTGGGGAGTTTTTTTCTAATGTTTGTTCTACAAGAGGGTAAATAAAATAAATCAGATTGCCAGGTTGATCTTGACGGAATACGAAAATTTATTAAATTGGTAAGTTCTGGTGAGTCCAGGCCATTGTTTAGAATTTTAAACAATAGGATTTGATCAAAAATTAGACGTCGTGTTTGGAGGGATTTGAAATTGTGAAATTTAATGGATTCGGTATAATTTGAGAAGTGTAATTTAAATTTATAATTTAAGTGTTTAAATTTTTTTTTTGAATTCTTTCAATATGGGCTTGGTATAAAGGAGTCCAGATCGGTGTACAGTGTTCCAAGTGCGGGCGAATATATGAGGTGTAAAGGGAATATAGAGTGTTTATGTAGTGGAAGGGTTTTGCTATACGAATTATAAATCCCAGCATTTTATTGGCTTTGTTAATTATTTCATCAGTGTGTTGGATAAAGTTTAATTTGACATCCATTGTTACCCCAAGGTTCCTGATATATTTTACTTCATTGATATGTGTGCCGTTCAGTGTGTATACAAAGGAAATTATATTTTTATTACGTGTAAATGTTAATTTATTGCACTTTGAGATGTTAATAACAAGTTTGTTTAATTCGCAATAGACAAAAAGACGATTGAGGTCTTCTTGGAGTTTAATGCAGTCATTGATCGATGTAATAACTAAGTATATTTTTTATCATCTGCATATGCTAGGTAATTAGCATGTAAAAACATTTGTAAATATCATATATATACACATTAAAAAATAATGGGCCTAAATGAGAACCTTGAGGTACACCGGAGGGCACAGAAAAGAAGCTGGACTTTGTTCCCCCAATTGAGACACTTTGAAGTCTACTCCAAAGGTATGAAGTGAGCCACCGGAGTAAGTCACCATGGATGCCTAAATGTTTTAATTTTTGAATAAGGATGAATTTAACTGATCAGCATGTCTTTTCCAAACCTGATCCGAATTTATCATTTTAACTAGGTAAACTCTGGTTCCTATTTTTTTAATAATTTCTCCCATACGCCATTTATTATGATCAGATCTGAAATCCTTTGCCATAACTTTAGTACCGATTTCTAGTGATTTCTTAAGTTTTCTCCCTTTGCTATATGAAACCTGCCTGCTCTGGGCTCTCTTCATGTTGTCGGCCACTTATTATCCTACCGGCTGCGCCAGTTTGTAATATCTTCACTTTTAATAAATAATTATTGGGTGGGGAGGGGCCTTTAAATCTTCCTTACAGCCCATTATTATAATTCAAAGAATAATTATAAAAATCATCCTTAGGAAACCATACGACTTCCCTACTCTAGAATTATTTCGGGAATTTAATGTACCATCAATCATAGAATTGTACAAGAGAAACGCCTTATATCAAATATATAAAGAATATTTTATTCAAAAAATCCACCCCTCAGATATCATAAGCAATAGATTTAAAACTAATGGCTTAATAGCCATCCCTGTGCTTAGAACAACTACGGCTCAGCATCACTATTTGTATTTAGGTGTAAGATGGTACAATTTATTATTGTCCAAAAACAAAATTAATATAACGGGAACATTGAAATATGAACAATTTAAAAATCAAATTAAGTCCCTGAAATTGGATAATGATATATTGTACCCTTAATTTAATTTACCCTTACTTAAACTGAAATATTTAATATTAAAAGAATATGTTATATATATATATACTGTTATTGTCCTTCTAAAACTATTTTTTCTAAATTATGTACCTTTGTCAAGTAATATTTGTATTTATTTTCATAATGTTCTTTGATCATTGCTTAAACATCTCATTAAAACACTATTAATTTTTTTTTTTGCATGTTAATACTCCTCCCATAAACACGAGCTCTTGAGCTCAAATTATGGAGTAGTAGTAATATAAAATGAATTATTGTATAACCTTGCACATGTAATCATTTGTATTGTAAAAACAAAATTTTTGAAATAAATAAATAAATTTAAAAAAAAAAAAATATTAAATTAGACCTTTTATATTACAAGCACATTGTCTTTATTCTGACACCTCCGTTCATCTGTTTTACATGTTCATCTGTTTTACCATAGCTTTTATTTCCATTTATGAATGGTACCTACATACTAAATAAGTACTTAAATAATTAATACATTACAGTTTACCTTACCGAAGGCCTTAGAGTAATCAGTGTAGATTACATCTACTTGGTTTCTTTTGTCCATATTGCTCGTTAAATATTCCTTAAAATTTACCAAATTTGTTAGTACTGATCTCTTTTGAAGAAATCCGTGTTGTTGGTTTTGTATATTGCGAACAATTATTGTGTAAATTTGATCGTAGACAACACGTTCAAAAAGTTTACTAAATACCGTGAGTATCGAGATTGGGCGGTTGTTTTCAATGTTAATTTTTGAGCCTTGTTTATGAATAGGGATTATAATCGCTTCTTTAAACTTTGTGGGAAATTTACCTTCTTTTAGTGACATTATAAATATGTTAGTTAAAGGGTAAGAAAGAGTTTTGGCACATTTTTTGACAAAATATGGCGAGATACCGTCACCACCAGCACCCTTACCAACATCTAAATTAATAATACGATGTATGGCTGTTGGAGACCTATTTTATTTTCATTTTATAGTTTATAACTTATTGTTATCATCTCTTGCTATTTTTGAAATTTATTCTGTCAAATAAAAAAAATTCTGTCTTTTAAAGCTTGCTTTTGTGAGTTTAACCGTGGGTGACTATCAACTATTATAAAACAACACACTGTTATGTACCAACATATTCCACAGTAAAGATAAAGCTACGTAAATATGTACACTGACTGCGCGCAAGAAGAGATGAAATGAAAAGAGACCAGTAGCACTTTTTTGAAGTTGAATTGCGATTTCTATTTTTCATTGTTTGTACGTTAAATAAATTTTAAATAACAATATTAAATTTTTTTTAAAAAACTAATTTTGAAAAAAAAATCGGCGAATTTAAAGACGTTTGAGTGGTGGCTCCATTGTCACTTCTAAATTTTTCTCGCATACAGAAAAGATACAACGGAGCCCTCGGAAACAGGACCAGAGTACCCTTTCAGTTTTTTTTTTTGTGTTTTTTTTTTCAAATATCGTCATCAGAGAGATACACAATTACAAAACATGACGTTGATACTGAAATTGAGATAGAGAGGGAATATCTTTAACTTTTTATGGCAAAAATTAATTCATCCACAGGCAACAAAATTCCCGGTCACGTACTGAGACGAAAGTTTCCCAAACCTGCCGCTGAGAGATTCTTCGTAACCCACCCATCCGTAACATGCGTCATTTATGAGCGGAATGCGTATATCGAACAGCTTTGGCGATTTGATATGATCCCGCCACTGAGAGATCCGTCATAACCCTTATTTCTGATACACCGTTATCAGATACAGTGTCTTTTATTAGAAAGAGAGGGTATGCCTTCAGCGATCGCGATCTAAAAATTTAAATTTGGCTTGACGCGAGCACCGCATAACCTGCGAGAGATATCCGCCGAGGGTAATAAAAACGAACATTAACATGCAATCGTGACGGCCATACGAAAAATCTCCAAAGGATGATCGCTCTGATAGCCGCGAGATTAATTATTCTTACTCAACGTGAAATCCCTGATCGAATATTCATGTCATGCACTTTCAATGAAGATAATACGGACAAAAACATCATGTGCAACAATGTGCTTCGTGTATGATCTACGCAGGGGTGTATTTGTGCGGTCCACAGGACATATAAGTTTATATAAAAATGATTTCATTACGTTTTACCGAGCACTGGATCTAGGAGCAATTAAACATACTGATTTCGGTTGTTGGTGCATGGGTGCATGCGTGATATGATGGCGTATTTTAGTGTAAAGCATAAAATTATTCAAGTTCAATGAAATTTTAATTTTCAAAATTGGAACTAACTAGTACAAATCATAACTTCTTCTAAAACAGCAAACTTATTTTGTGGCACCATTTTTATTCAAATTAATAAATTACTTTGTTTTTACCACTATAATTGATTATAAAAAACCGACATGTTTCGTAAGTCAAGCTTACTTCATCAGGGTTTTATGTCTATTTTTAAAAATTATTTTTTATGTCTATTTTTAAAAATTAGTATTATTAAAACCCTGATGAAGTAAGCTTGGCTTACGAAACATGTCGGTTTTTATAATCAATTATAATGGTAAAAACAAAGTAATTTATTAATTTGAATAAATCATAACAGCCAAGCGACAAAGTAGGTACCAAAATTATTTCATTAACTAATAATTCTTTATTTGAAAAATGTATTTCATTTGTTTAAATGTTTGACAGGTTGACAGTCACACAGAGGAAGACCAAAAAACTCCTGGATGACTCAAAACTCCAAAATATAACAGAGAAACGGCCTGGATGAAAGCGATACCCACAACCGAAGAAGATGTAGCCTGAGAACGAGAAGAGCCAATCCCAACAGCCTACCTAGGCAATGAGTTGGGACAGTGCAAGAAAGAAGAAGAAATATTTGACAGATGCCGTAATTTTTCAGGCTAACTAACAACAAAAAAACCTTTGAATCTGACTTCTTTTAAGGGCAATGATCCTGAGACATACATTTGTTTTGAGAACACTTTCAGCTTCACAAATCCTACAATTATAACATCCCGTGATTTTTCACGGGTCAGCGCTAGTTACTCCTAAATAGGAAAATGATTCATACCAATGGGCATTTTGTGTACATCTTACACTTTTTGTCTTAAAAACATTATCCCATATTTGGGGATGCTGTGCGGAGAGCTTAAGGAAAGAGGAAGCCCTCCTGTATAATAAAGATACCCGTATTATAGGAGGGTAGACACACAAAAGACGACAAATCATCTCTAAAGCCGGGAAACATAAAAATCCATTCGGTAAATGAATATAAATGTTGTAAATGTTTGGCTTGGCGTGATTCCCGGCTTTTCTTCGAAATAGATAGGTAAATATCTACTATTGATTTAGAAATAAATAGATGCTGATATAATTTTTTTTAAATATTCATTCAGTCGGCAACAATACCAGAGTAAGTATCAACAAATTCTGGCCGGGATCGAGCAAAAAAGGTAGGCCATGCCTGTTTTAGTGTTTAGTAGCTTCACTTTTTATGGAAAGACAACATTTTGAATAAGCAAATCTATGCTTGGAAAAAACAAAATTACGAACGCTGCCCAAATTCAAAGTGGCCTAAATTCATCAAAAAATTGACTAATACCTACACAGATATGAGACAAAAAGGACAGAGCACAAAACCCAGAAGCAAATTAAGGACGCAGGTGCTCGAAGAATTTTGGTTTATTTGTGGTTTATAAGTTCGTTGAACAGGAATACCCAGCTACCTGCTGAAGGCCGTACATTTTATTTATACGCAATTTACAATAATTATAAATCAACGATCTTTACAGAGAATCGTGCTTTGAATAGAATACTTCGGAATGTTTTCCTAAACATTTTTTTGCTTACATTAATTAATCAATAATTTAAAGAAACTATATTTTTGGTCTTTTCCATTTACAAATTAACATTTTTATTATGCCTATCGTCCATCATTACCAAGATATTATTTTTCAGAGGTTCCCAGACCTGAAACGCTTCTAGAAAGAAAAAAGTTTGCGCTTATGTAAACATGCCAGATAATATCCAACCAGCTTTTTACACTAATAACAAATTAAAAATAATATATATTAAGACAGGGGTGCTTTTTTTTAACAAATCTGGGGCTTATAAATTAATTTGTAATGATTGTAACTTTTTTATACAGGGAAAACTTCTAGAAATTTTAACACTAGAGAAGGAACAAGTAAGGTGTTTAAATAATAATTATTATTCTGAATTCGCCAACCACCACATTTTAGAAATAAATCATTCGATTGATATCAATAAAGGATTAAAAAATTTACACACAAACACAACGGGTTCACAATTAGATAATTTTATAAATTAGAAAAAGTGTTAATAACCAATTAAATATTATTAAAAAACTTTTTTTTTAAATAAGCAGCTCTAATATTTAGTTTCATATTAATTCTTACATTTATAAAAAAATATTTTGCTATTTAGACTTCCTATTATTTTTTTATTTTTTTAAAGTTTTTATTAAATAAAATTCTAAATTTTTTTATTTATTTTTCTTTAAAACGCTATATATTATAATATTACTGGTCTTCCATTAAAAGCATTTGCTTGTGGAGGGTAGAATAAGATAAGATTTCATTTTATATAATTGTTTTAATGATATTGTAATACATCACCTCTCATTTCAATATTTTGGCTATAGTTCTTATTTGTCTATACTAGTTTGTCTTTCGTTATTTTATTTTATTTTTTAGTATTAATCTTATCCTGAAGAAGAAAAAGTAGTTTTAGAAACATATTGATTTGATTATAAATGGGTGTTTCTACAAAGTCATTTGTTTTCATTTAATTAAAAATGACACTACCAAGTGTATTTACAAAGTTTTAAAACATAAATTTACTAGATAAAACAACAATTTTTCGAGATCCATTCATTTTTTTGTTGAAAAGAATGGATACGTCTAGAATTTGATTTAAAAATTACGTATTTCCGGTTGTGTCTGGTTATTCTCTCTTAAAACTGACCTATCTTCAACAAAAATCTAGGATCAACAAACAAGAATTGATTATTTACGAACAGATTCTTAAACAAATTAATATTCACTTCCAGTCTCCACCATCACATGTGCAAAAACAATTAAGAAATGCTTCCAGCACGCCATTATTTAATCAATTATAATGTGTTTTTTTAATGCAAGATACGATCCTTCTCCCTGGAAGCGATAATTGAATTTGAATAATAATTATTAATATATTTGGCTAAGTATTTTTCAATTAATATTATGCATATATTATACCTATATTTAATAGAGTTAATTAAAAGAATCGAACGTGAAACTGATACATCTATTACGCAGTGTTTATTGGTTTATTTTAATGCACCCGTCACACAGGGGGCCAAAAGGTTTCTTCCAGCCTTGTGTCCATCGTTTTATATTATTAGGTACTCAGTCGGTGCTTGTGTCATCTTAGGTAAAGGAAAGAGAGAAGCTGGAGCTTAAAAATACATTTTTGTAGGATGAAGGAAAGACAAATGCCTGTTGCAGAAGGAAAGTGGATACGAGAGTTAGAAACTCTCAGTATCGTCCTGGTGAAAGATCACAATTAAGAATTCAAAATATCTTTTTAAGAGTCGGGTATAGGTATCGCCGCCCCGGGAATCATGTATTGGATAACCAACCGCCCTGCAATAGGTCACCTCAAGTAGTTTGCTATGTTTGGTGACTCAGCAGGGGTGCCGGGTTCATGGGGTGGGTTGTCTAGGTCTCGGCGGCGGGTGCGATTTTACACTTATTGCCAGTGTTTTAAAAAATATTTAAAACACTGGCAATAATGTCCTCCGCGTGCAAAGCAGTATCTTCTCCAAGCATAAACTTTCTAATTAAAGTGTGTTCATAATTTTTCACAAAAACAGCGCTCCACAAGTTTTCCAATTATTATTATTATTATTCATACCTACGTCACTCCTAAACACATTGACCCCAGATTCCTACCCACCCCTCATACTCTATTCCTTCCGAGAACTTCCTCTCCTTCCCTTCCCTAAAAAGACCCTCCACGGAGCATCCCCAAAGATGACATAGGCCCTAAAGGAAATTATTTTCCTCAGAGCCTCCTGTGTGGAGCTGAACGAATGGCAATAATGCTAAAACGGGCAAAAATTCCTTATTCTACAAAAAGCTTAGTTGATTGTGGAAAAAAAATAATACGGATTTCCATAAAATAAAGAAAAGGACAAAACACCAAAACAGAGAGCTTCCTGTTTTGACGTAAATGGTTCAACACATTTTATTTTTCAAAAGATTTACTTCGGAAAAACGTCACTTCGGGCGAAAATGTTTACCTTTAGAATACAAAGGTAGGTACAAATTAAATACCTATGTATTGAGTACCGTAGACATTAGCACCCCCCTCCCCCCCCACTACACACACTTCGGAGCGACCGTTCCACGCGCCACCTCAGGCCGCCGCCGCAGAACCGTCATCTTGTTTCTGGTCTTTACTTTTCTGGTCTGAAGTGGCGCGTGGCACGGTCGCTCCGAAATGTTCGTGTGGGGAATGCTATTGAGAATCGGTTTAACAAAAACTGTCGTTCTTACTAGGCTGACATTATCCCTGGAGTAGCATCCGCGACATCTGGGGCAGACATTGATGGACCGCCCTCGATGTAATTTACACAGAATTGAAAATGGCGAAAAAAACACAAACAAATTGAGATCGAAACCGCTGATAAAGACTCCCCCGAGGCTATCTGTTAAATCCAAGACAAAATGTTCGCCAATGCGGGGATTAATTTAATTCGTGCGCAGCGATTGACATAATAATAATTAACTGATACAATGAATTGAATTTCGCGAATTTCTAAATGTTTTTCAACAGACAAAATTAAATCGTAGGACGAAATAAAAACAAACACACTAATTTTGGTTGAGTCTGATCATGTAACTCTAGATTTGCTTAGAGTAAGGGTCATTTTACTTATTGGAACTGATTGTGTGAATAATTCAGACAAGAGATAAAATACCTATCTATAATATTTTTAACAGAAAATTATTTTAATTGACATTTTCAAAATTGGAACTGATATGTTAATAATTTAGACTATCCCGTGATTTTTCATAATATGTTAGTTAGAAAGGTAAATAAAAAAAAAAAATTACACTATTAAAACAATTGTGAAAAATCACGAAATCTGACTTTACTAAGCTTCACAAATCCTACAATTATAAAATCCCCTGACAACTAAGAATGAAACCAACTCAGAACCTCATTTGTAAAGGCATTAAGGCGCCGTATCCCGGCTCAAAAAGAAGGAGATGGAGAGATATGTAATTACGAATGTTGGAGAGGGAGCGCTAATATTAAAAACGGTAAAATTGAAGCAAAAATTGTGAAAATGTTTAATAAAACACGACGCGTTTAAAATAGAGCAAAAATCTCTTGGGGGCTGCCTAAAACAGCATTTAAAGAAACACTGTGAATTTTTTTATATATATGTAACTTGTAAAATAACTGAATCAGATGTGAAAATAATAATTTTCGGAAAATACTTTACGATTTTTTTCTATCGAGGTATTTTCATATAATTTGCGCCGGGAATGTATCGATATTATCTTAAAAAATAACGTATATCTTTTTAAGAGCTTAAAAACTTCAAATGTTTAAGGGGGATATGTAAGAAATCGGTAGAAATTCGGGTAGCGGCGGCTTAAAAGTGATGAATGAAAAAAAAATTATTAAATAGGTTACGTTAAGTTACAATTATGGGCCGTTTTAAAATTATTTTCATGGCTTTTAATGACTTTTCAAAGAGGTGTTGAGTTAACTTGATTCTGAGTTGGCAAGGAACCGTTTTTTGACGAGGTAAGTCAATAAGGAGGTAAATGTGGGACCATTGTCTAACGCGACGATACCCTATAGGTTCAAGATTCAAATTTTCAGGTACGCACTTTTACCATCTAGCTCACCTCCTTAACGATAAAATCGTGAATATTATATGAAGAGATGAAAGATTATTATGAATTTCTAATTTTTATTTGGTACTGCGTAAGAGTTCAAAAAAGCCAATGGAATTATAGTACCTACCCTCATTTGGGGAATGTTGTGAGATTGTTTTTCTACAAATATGATTTTTTAATTAGTGTTAGTTAAACACGTTAACAAGAATACTCACATGGACCTGTGACTATCGGCGAAAATACACATGTGTTAATACTTATTACTTTATAAATATATTTATCATCTGTGGCAAAACCTTATCTCGGTTTCGGGTCACTTTGATTAAAATGAAATGTGGTAGGCAAAAAAAGACATGATTTAAATCCATTACGAAATATTCGTCGATATCAACTTTCCGGTGATTATAACAGGAAAATAACAACAAAAATATAAGTACTAACACAATATCGGCAATTGGCGAGATACACGCGGTGTCCGGAAACTCGTTTTGAATCACAATTGGAATCGATTTTGTGGCATAACTTTTATGAATTTGTGCTTTGTTTTTCGAGAAAATCCAGTCCATAAGGTCTTTAGATCGAAATTAAACAAAATTGGTCGTTAAAAGGTGAATATCACATATTCAATGACTTTTAAATTGCATTGAAGCACAGACCCGATTCCAGAAGGTATTTTTAACCCTTTTTATCGTTCTGTAGATTCACCAGTTTACTGCTTGTATCACTAGTTAACGTAAACCGTGTTTTTTTTTTAAATTATATGAATACCGCACAATAGTACGAACTGCTTCCGTTTGGAGCCACCGAGACTATGGAATCCCCAACTGGGGTACGTTGTGAGGCTAAATGTAGTAGGGAGGGGAAGGAGATGGGGGAGAGGAAGGTGAAGTACCTGGCTATTCAGATCTTGTCAACAAACACGGCCAAAGCTATTTAAAGCAACGTTTCAATTTTGAATTAATTCTACAAACCAGGACGATACTGAGAGAATCTTCCACTCCGTGATGTGCCGCAAATAATGCACACAGAATAATCAAATAAAATTTATTTTGCACACGCCGGGATTCGATTCCGCGAGCTTCGGATTGTATATCACTTGTTCAACAACTTTTAAATTGCATTGTTCCAAAAGTTATTTTTGACCCTTTTTTATCGAAATACTCGGATCGAGAAAATGTTTTTTTGGTTATCTACATGTTGTAGATTCACCGGTGTCCTGCTTGTTCAACTATTTTCCGGACATCATGTAGGTATACATGTAAAATAAATCGAATTTCGCTTTTACTGGTACCGCAGTTCTTTGGCCAATGACAATGCGATGCGATAGGGTGACCGTCCACGGCCAACCCAGATATGGGGACAAGAACGAAGACGACTCGGACGTTAAATCAGAGAAGGGAAGAGATTTGCATACTCGTACAGAACAGAGCGCTATCTGATCCACATCTAGTTCATAAAGCCAGACAAGTGCGCAGAGTGAGCCCTCTGATTTATACGCTTCTAACGAACACGAATTAAATGCTGACTGCGTTTTCGACCCCAGATGAGATAATACTGATAATGACAAATAATAAAGGTTAAAAACATTGGATTTGGTGGATTTTTTCAAGCACGACGACTAACAACGTTTAATAAATTAAATGCGTGGGTAGATAAGTCGAACGAGTATTTTAGGTTTTGAGAAATTTTGAGCACCACGCGAGAAGGTTCTTGTTTTGTGGGATTAATAATTCTCGAAATAAAATTTCTAGAAAAATCTTCTTCGTTTATTTTACAGTTAGCTCCATATGCTTGTGATGAAAAGAATTCTAGAACTGAAAAACGTTACATTTGCTTTAAAAATTATGGACAGAAAAAAACAGTGCAAAAATAATCGCCGCGAAAAAAATCTCTCAACTGCGGGCGCCCTTAGTTCATATTGCTAATATAAAGTTTGGATTAAAATAAGAATGTTAGAAAACACCAAGTTTTCAATTATTTTAATTTTTTTTTCTTGTAATATAAACAAAATTAGTTACATATATGTATATAAATTTTACAACACATTACATATCTATATATAAGGCCGTCATTGGTCATGTATACCTTTTCATTGGATTATCATCAAATAGAATAATAGTTTTCATTGGATTATCATCAAATAGAATAATAGTTTTAAAAAATTACTGAAAAACTGTCATTAAATCTGCGGTATCGACGACCTTAAGCCGAATCTACAGTACGGAACTAGTTGCGCACAAGTTGTTTCATGACATTAGGTGCACTGCTAGTTTCAAGTGTACACGTAGTGTTTCATCATGCATGTTGTACGTCACCAAATTTGAATTACGGCATTACTAATGGTAAGCAACTAATTACGTAGTGTAAAAATGTGATGCAACCAGTGTTAAGGAACCATTCCAGCTGAGTGGACGCTTAGTGTACTTAACACTGTGCATTGCAGAAAATGCTTTGATATTGATGGTGCCGTGTTTGCTGTGATACTGAAGTTTGTATGACACTAAATTTGCACAATTTACACAAACTTTTTGGTATTAATTATACGGAACATGCATGCAACTAGTTGCGTACTGTAAATTTGGCTTAATCCTACATAAACTGACTTTTTAATCGTATTCCGATAATCGCGAAGCGTTTCTAATTTTAAAAGTACAAACAGATTTAAAATCCATGCCGCAGGATAAAATCAATGACCATTTACCTAATTCAAAATTGCACGACGTGAATTCTTTCCTCTCACATGTTCGCAAGTCAGCGATTTGCATTTTTAAGATCACTAGAGAATTAATCAAAATGCAAATGACATGTTAATCCGACTACCCCCCTGAATCACTCGTTAGCGCAGCCATTTGTAATTTCAATAACGCGACTCGTTCAATCTTCCCCCGGGTCGTGTCCTCGGGCAGCCCGTATTACACGGGGTAATAGATTGACTAGAATCTTGTACTTGAATGATGAAATTTTAGTTTAAGTTTTAGCTCAGTAGCACATTATGAATGCTTCCAGAACTTTACTGCAGTATGTGCGTCAAGAGCTATTATATATACTAACTTTTTATTCCAGGATGTGGGAAGGACAGTGCAATCCCACACGTCCCATACAGGTACAGATATTTACAAAGAAAAAATTAAGTAAAGAAACAAATAGAATAGAAAAAGAAAAAAATAATATAATAATTATGTAGGTGTGGACTTGAGTGAGCTCGGGCCTAACGTTCACTCAAGAGTGGCGCTTGGTGCTGTAAGGCTGCGGTCACCATCGTGTTGTTACGCCATTAGCCGCATCCTGGCTCCAGTGACCCGGTATCTCATCAGGCCGGCGAATCCATTCAGTCCTAGTTCCGTAACTAGGACTTAATTGATTCGCATTCGTAAATATTGTCGATGCGCTTTCTGTAACTTCTGAATCCAAATATAATACTGCAGGCGTTATTATATTGGATCCGGAGTCTTTCCATCGAACTGAATCGGTAGTGACACCATGTTTCACAGTACAAAATCCATTAAACAATGTTTTTTAACATGGTTGTTGCATTGTATGAATCCACGGGCAATCATATTAGACAGTACACTGCAGTACACCGATACTCCTTTGTCGTTCAATATCACCATCGTCCGAGAGGTCTTCAGTAGTGATGTGCCCTAAGTATTTTATGTTCTTATATGTATTTGTATTGTACGGGGAGTATCATTTAAGAATGTTTGCGGTGGAATGCGATTAGTTCCGTCTTCTTGGGGTTGTACATCATGCTGTGGTAATTTGCATATAAATATTAAAAATAAATACCAATTACAACAGTGATTAGTGGACTTTTAACAAATACGTTAGAATGAGCAAGTTTAAAATAAATTATAAGCTTTTTCAAAATGTTCTCTTACACAAGTTTACTTGTCGCATATAAAGCGGGTTCCAGCCTTCCTTTTACTGGCGAGAATAGAAGCGTTATCAGTTATCACTTATCCCACATACTTTGTCCCGGGGTAACTGCTAATTGGCAGAGTCGAAGGACTATCGGATTGCCTCGGGGATATATCATTACCATTTTATTACTGCCAATAGTGACTAAATGACGCATAATCTACCTGTTGAAAGTGGCTAAATGAGAGGGTAAAGGAAAGTGATTGAGTATTTTATTGTTTTGAAAGAGATTATGCTAAATTATTGTATAATATAGTGTGGGTTATGTATTGTTCGCAGAATAAAAACGATATTATATTATTCAGAAAATCAATTTTGAAAATATATTTCGCTATCCTCCTGATAGCTTATCCATATGACAACGAATATCCCGTAAAAACGACTATTCATAGGTTTAAGCGCCGAATAGTAAAACTCAGACTTTTAAATAAATATATTTTGTTTAATTAATCGAAAATGTACGTTATCGTATGGATAATCTATGAAGAGGATGGTGAAAAAATACCCCTATGTCTTTCTGGTGGAGCCACTGGTAGAATACGTTATAAGAAAAGGAAGGACAGGAAGCTCCGGAAAGGAGAAAGTAATGAGGGATGGGTAGGAATCACGAAGTTATGGACTTATGAATTCATCCCTCCCACTCCAATGCAAGGCGATGGGTGGAGAGCTCAAAAGGTCTCTCTCAACCAGTCTTTCCCGATCCGGCCCACCACCCAGTAGGAGAATAAACGCCAGTCCTAATCAAACCTCCCCCCCCCACGAACGCAACTAACCACTTGGAATGACCCATAGGTCACAGGGCAGGGGTGTTAGTTATCCTATAAATAATTCCCGGGACGTCGGTACTCATATCCAAAATTGAAATATGAGTTATATAAAAATTACAGAAAATAATCAGATCACAAAAGCTGTAAAAGAAAATTCCGACGGTTAAGAAGGTTAGGAGGAACCACGATATTCAGATACAGTTAAGCACAAAACATAAATGAAGTCATATTTATTACGTATCGTGTATAAACAATTTATTGGTTTCTAGTTTAACTCGGACGATACTGAAAGCATCTTAAACCCGCCGTCAAATACCTATTACTTCAATTAAATTTTCACGTACATCTCTGTACAGATTCAAGGTTCTTACTGTTCTTCCACGGAGGTCGTCAAACATAAATTTCACATTCTGAGGGCACAATCCAACAGGCTCAGTGTCGGTACCTTGCAATTAGGGGAACGTAACACCTCCCAGAAGGCAGATACAATTACAGAAGACGGAGACAAACAGCTCGGCGTCAAGTAACGCTGATCAATTAGGAGAAATGTTACCTACAAATGAAAAGCGGGCTAGAACTGCGTAGTTCCAAGACGAGATAGAATATACGTTGTATGGCGAGACTCGAATGCTTAATCCAACCAGACTTTCCAGGAATATCAAGACTTCTCTCAAATAAATAATTTATCCGACTTACGAGGTAGGTAGTGATTAGATTGACAGGCCTGGTAGGTACTACATTCCACGAAACAAGATGGTTTTGAATATTGATGCGTATAATTAATACATCCGTTTGGAAATTATCGATTTTTCAGCAATGGAAATGTCTGAACGTTTTTATTCTAAAACAATCAGTTAGAAACATGACGGTGATTCCAAAATAGAAAAAAATTTTGCTTTTCGCAAAACATGAATAATTTATTTCGCTTAGAAATTATAAATACATACGATCAAAAAATAATTACAAAAAGTACATATGTAATTTTAATAATTTTTATTGCTAACTTGAATGTAGGTACATATTAAAGAAAATTTTGAATGAAATAAAATCGATATTAAGTTATTAGTTGAAAATGCTGGTTCGGAGAATAATTAATCTTTCTCATCGGAACCCCCCTGTACAGTTGCAAGGTTACAATCGCAAGACCATGTTTGGACGAAATTTGAATTCTCGGCCGCTTGTGCATTATAACAAATGAAATCAAAAACAAATTACAGAAAAAATCCTTTACTGTTAGACCATGCAGATTGCCTTGATAATATTCAACTAAAAGGCATTGAAAATGCAAACAGCATTAAGTATTTTAATTCCCTTCATTGAGTTGTTTGCGCATTTCAGTGGACATTTTCATTAGCACGCTGAACCAACTCACTGCATACGGTTTATGCGTTACTTCACACGCCGCGGCCGCCTAATGGAAAACAAGCAATATTTTCCGTTTTCCCGTCCGATCTATCATACTATTCCCTACAGAACGGCCATTAACAAAACATATCAATCTTTGCTTTTGACAAGCGGTGAGGGAATTTGACTAGATTATCATTTACTCATGTCGCGTGTGAATTTAGATGTGCACAACTGAAATAAACGTTACTTTATTTATTAATTGTGAAATATTGCATATTTTTTATGAGACACCTCACAAGAGTTCCCCTTTCTGTAGTGTAAAGATAGGGGAACTATGCTGACACCCGGTTGGGTTAGGTTAGGTGAGGCGGGTTGAGGTAGGGATTTATTATTGCGGATCTTGAAAAGGCCCGGATTTTTTAAATTTATTTTGATACATTATTTTACATTTCATAGTACAATTCAGTACTGTTGGCCTCACTGGGTGGCTTACCCGTGCTGAGGCCCCCATTTTATAATATAAGAGTTTATAGATAAGGATTATTATGGCGGAAATGACTTATATATGGAGCCCCGATACTTGTAACGAAAAAATCAAACGTGTCGGTATTACATCACTACATCGACCGATATATTTCGTTTTGCGGTTTAGGGTTTTGCAAGCAGTGCTTTAAATCGGAAGGTGCGTAGGGCGTAATAGTCTAACTGGCTTCAAGCAGTTGGGAACATTTAAGACTTTTGTGCGATATGCACTTAAAAAAAATAATAACAGTTAAATCCACAACGGAGGTAAGTATACGAAATTCTCACTTTCGTGAACAATAAAATATTGAGTAAATTTAAATAGATACCTAGTCATGCAATTTATAAGTCCAAATTCCGAATGCTTGAATGCAAATTTTGGCATTAAAAATAGAAAATAAAGGAAAAAGAAAATATTTTTCCTTTATGGAGATATATTTCTCCATTCCCGTGGGGCACATAAAACTAACTCAATTATTTTTCATGGTGCGCTACAAAACGGAGATAGCATCTAAATGTGTTTTGCGGACATTAGCGATGTGATAATACCACTTCAAGGGGTTCTTGGCTGTAGTTAGGCGTTTTATCCTTCTTACACACGAAACATGGCACGACTAACATCCAAATGTGTCGGTCAAGCCATCCGGCATTACAAGTTACAAGGGAATTATGGTAATATATGCATTGATGAGTTTTTAAAAGAGTGAACGAAATAAACCCATCTAATTAATCATAGATACGTGACTTAACCACGTACAATTTATTGCAAATTACCTACACTAAAAAAAACTTTAGTGTGTTCTGGCATCATGAAATTTTAACAGATGTATTTTTAGGTCAACGAAGAAATTTTTCTTTGAAACTAAAAAATATAAATTTTACCTTCAATTTAAAAAACAAGAAGACAATGATTGTAATCGAGATGTTCCTAATAGACTCAAAAAAATAACTTTCACTGCAACAATCATGTCAATACCAATTCGTTTATGTACCTACTCCCCTATACCACGCTTACACAGCGTAGGTAACCAATATGCAGAAGCAGCAGATATTTTAAATAACACGATACGATACGATTGTACCACCCCAGCCAGGAGCACTCCTGTCCCGGTGAGACCGGTACACCAGGGGGCACTGTTTGTTAGGACTGGAACACGTGCTCTGAGGATAGGTAGGAGGTTGGAGTTTAATCGACCGGTATACATGGCAAACTGGAGCCAATATTGGAATATAGGATGGGCAGGAATAAAGGAAATGATTGAGCTATATATATATTTATATATATAAATATCGTTTCTCGCCTTTCGCTTATTTTGCTTCCGGTTTCTTCTCACTTCCAGCTTATTGTATTCTGTTTTCATCTTCCCACTTCCCGCGTATATATGTATTTTTTTGTTGTTGCCTCCTGCAGCTTCTAGCTTCTCGTTTCCGGCTTCCCGTTATTTATGTTTTCCGCCATACGCTTGCCATAGCAGGGTTTTTGTTGTCTCTTCTTGGCTGTTCTTCCTTCTTCTCTTCTGGGTTCTTATTGTCACTTCATGGCTTCTTTCGCCTCTTCTTGGATCTTCTCGACTCTTCCTGGCTCTTCTTGCCTCTTCTTGAATCTTCCCATCTCTTCTGGGCTCTGTTTGGCTCTTCTTGCTACTTCCAGTCTCTCATTGTCTCTTCTTGGGTCTCCTTGAATCTTCTTGGATCCTCTCGTCTTTTCTTGGCTCTATTTACATCTTCTTGACTCTAATTGGATCTTCTCCTCTCTTCTCGGCTCTTATTGTCTCTTCTGGAACATTATCGTCTCTTCTTGGCACTACCTTTATAGCAGATATTTTAAATAACACCGAAAAAAATTAAAAAAGCATATACACATTATACACATATTTTTTTAAACAGTTATTATTTTACATTTTGATTACAAAATTAAAAAAATGTACATTTTAAATCACACGTTTACACAGCATCATTGTTTTGTAATAAATTTGTATGTAAACAAAAAAAATTATTCTGTATATACTATATGTAAAGGTATTTGTAACATAAATAGAAAATTGAAGAGAAATAACAAGTGAATAAAATTTAGAAAACCTAAAAAGGTTAATGCACCTAGATACTAAATATACTCACACAATATTTCAATAATGATAAATGTAGTGATTTCATTAGTATGCTTCATTAGTAGGTACGATTTTTGTGTATTATTAATGGTTTTTTTTTCCAAAATTGAGTTGACTTTTAATTCAGTGCAGTCGCACCAACCAACCGTTGTGTCAAATGAATATATAATTCGCGTGACCTTCTTATCATATCGCTCTGTGGTTAGCATTGCCAATTGTTGCCAATACAAAGGTACACGCTGTAGACATAACAGTAAAAAGAAATAGCATCGTATGTGTGCTTATGGAAGCCGGTTCAGACTAAACAGATGCTAATGAGACAGGTGAAGCGTAAAGCGTGGGTCAGTTGGGAGACGGACTTCATGATCACTATCTATGGCTGATAACTAGTGATTATTTATAACTCGCGATTTTCAATTGCTAATTGTGATATTATTGCTAATTAGTGATTAGGTTTCCTCAAAAAGATCCTCCACATAGCATCCCCGAGAAGAAAAAAGCCCAGAGGGAAATTATTTTTTTCGGGGCCTCCTGTGTGGAGTCAATGTAAAAAATGATAATCAGTGATTATTAATAGGTAATTAGTGAGTATTGGTAATTAGCGATTAATGACACTTAGTGATTTTTGATAATTATTGTTTATTGATAATTAGTGGTTATTGATAATTAGCGACTATTTATAATTAGTGATTATTGATAATTAGTGATTATTGATAATTAGTGATTTTTGATAAATAATTAGTGATTATTGAAAAATAATTAGCGATTATTGATACTTAGTGATATAGAGCAGTCAAGTTAAACATGAAAAGGGGGCTGTGCTTGCAAAAGGTCCAGTCATTCTGATTTTTTTATGCGTTGTTAGGACCTAAAACCAATATTAAAAAACAGATTTGCAATTTCCAAAGTTATGTGCAAGCGGCGGTGGACCCAAAAAACCATGAAATTTTCTGACTTTTTTCAGTTTTTGCTCAATATCTCAGTGAATGAAGGGTCTGACCGGTATAGTTATTTTACATACTTTAAAAGTAGACTAATTTTTAAAGTAACTAGGAATACTGCATTTAAGAAAACTGTCAAGATGTGGTCGTACACGGCCGATTTTATGTACGTTACGCTGGCGTAAAAGATACAGAAACAACCTTATGAGCGCGTAAGGGAGCTGCACGAAGCAAAATATGAGTGCGTGTTTCAGATTAAAATTATTCTAATTTCAAACATTATTAATATGAACGTAGAAAATAACATCCTCAAAAAAAGAGACCCGGAAAAGGGGACGTTAGCAATAACTGACGCCCGGAAAACCGTGACTGATAAAAAACATGGTGAAACTAATAAATAACATGGATCCACTTGTCATGCAGGTGTCAACATGCTTTGATTACAGCTGATTTTATGATTACGCGATGTGACTAGTGATGGGCATAATAGAGATACCGTTTCGAAACAAGAAAATGGAATTCACACGAATGAATAAATAATAGAGTATAAACCTACTCCCTATATATCAATCTTTCACATAATATAATAAGAGTGTCGGTGGGTTTTTTTTATACAAATCTACAGTTTTATACCTAGATGGATGAAATTATGAATACTTGACCTTCAAACAAGCGGAAAGTCGTTGCCTACACGATATTTTGAAAACCCACCCTAACACCTTTTCCCATCCCAGTAGTAGCCAAATTATTACTGTCTCCATCTTATTTTAAAAAAACCCTGCTTAATGTCAGGGCAATGCCGGATGCGCCGTCAGCTAGTAACCGATAATAAATCATTGTTATAAAGTCGATTCATCAACAACAAAAAATATTCTTACATATTATACAGGGTGTTAAGGAACGTACTTGATTTATTTTAAGAAGTGATTCCAGACAATATTTGGAGTAAAAATATAAATGAAATTTTGGTAAATTTGGGAGGCGGGTGTATGTACCGCCACCCCGGGAACCATTTATTGGATAACCAACACCCCTGCCATATGTCACCCAAGTGGTTCGCTACGTTTGATGACTTAGCAGGGGTGACGGGGTTCATGGGATGAGGTTTATTCGGGTCTTGGCGGCGGTTACGTCTGCCCACCATTTGCATGGCAGGCCGGATCGGGATAGAATAGTTGAGGGAGTCCCTTTGACTTCTCCAGCCGTACTCTCTCGGACCATCGCCTTACATCTAAGTGGGAGGGGTGGATTCATACATCCGTCACTCCTGGACACACTAACCCCCAGATTCCTACCCCCCACCCCTAATATCCTTTTTCTTCTAAGGAACTTCCTCTCATTCCTTTTCTAAAAAGACCCTCCACACAGCATCCCCAAAGTATGGAACTAATGCAAAAAAAGTCTCCTGTGACATTTTTTATATATATTTTTTTAAACTAAAAACATTAAAAAAATCACCAGTTATAAGACAGTTAGGGGCGGGGTGAAGGGTTGGACGGTTACTCGGATGAGTGACCAGTGACGACAATCGAAAGATGTTTTTTTATTACGTAAGAAAAGTCACCGGAGATCAAAATTTCATTAACAATTTTTACTCCACATAATGTCAGAAATCACTGTTTAAAGAAAATCAAGTTTGTCCCTTAACACCATATATAGTTTTTCCCACGACCTTGTAAGAATTTAGCGAAATCTTAAAAGAATACAAATAATGAATTTAAACAATTGAAATTTAAAAAAAAAATACATAGAACCGAGTGCAATTGTGCAAAAAGTTTCCCATTTTTCCCGCTCAAAAGGTCGTAATCATAAACAAACGAAATTTAACCGACATGCAAATTAAATATCAACTTAATAAAATACACGCAGCACGGGCTAGGTTAGGTTTAAATTTCCTCCGGCTCTTTTATGGGTCCGATGCACTTGGTCTATGGTCCGATGAAATGAAATTTTACAGAAATATTAACCGACTAGGTATTCAAATTTACAGGATCGAAATTTTCCTTTACCAAATTGATTCGATTATGAAAATTATCACAATCAAAATGTTTGGTTTATGCTCAGCGCTATTTGGGCCTTGACATTGAGATAAATAGTTCACACGATATAATAAAATATCCAATACCCACAAAACACCAGACCATAGACATACGATCTATATACGGTATCTCAATTTTCAATTTGGGAGGCTGGCAGGGGTACCGCCGTCCCGGGAAACATTTATTGGATAAACACATAGACATATGAATATTACTAGACCTGCCCTAAGTGATTAAAGCGTATTATTTCCCCCTCCCATTAGAACCATTCCATTGGAACCGGCTGGGATCGAGTATTGCTTCGCGTTAATCTAAAAAATTTGACGTCATAATTTTTTTGCGAGCCAGCGTCGAGCACTTATCGGTGAATGTTACGAAATAAGACGGTAAAAAAGTGGCTTGTGTTTTAAAAACGTGTAAAAATAGAAGTGAAAAAGAGAATAAACCCAATTGTCTTATTACATTCCATAGGCAAGCATTATTTTACTTTATTAAAGCTAATTCAAATCACACAATATGATCGTTTTTGTAACATATAGGTACTATCACTCGAGATACATGGCGTGTGCCCGCACTGTTTACTGGGGTAAGTAATTTATGAAACATTTGTAAAAGTGTTAAAACTAAATACGGCAACAAAATATTGGTCTCAATCGAATATAGGCGACCTTACTTTGGCGTGTTTGGACTTCGCAAATTTGTACGGTACGCGGCGAGCAATTCTCTCTCCCATGTAAAAAGGTCTATTCATTTAAAAGCAGAGTTTACTTTTAAGAACTAAATGGTGATATTAATGCGAGGTGCCTATATACTGTCAGATTGAGTTTTGACGAATCACACATCGCCAAATTCCCGCATTCCCACTCTTCGTCCCGCTGAAGTTGGTTTCTACACCTCACCTTTCTGTTCTGGTCTAGTAATATTCATATGTCTATGGATAAACAACACCCCTGCCATAGGTCACCTCAAGTGGTTTACTACGTTTGGTAATTTAGTAGAAGCGCTCGGGTTTATGGGGTGATGTTTGTATAGGTCTTGGCGGCGAAGCGTTTGCCCATCTAATGTGAGGCGGGCCGGATCGGGAGGGACTGGTTGAGAGGAACCTAATCTAGACCTCTCCAACCGGACACTCAACCCATAGGCTTGCATCGCAGTGGGAGGGACGGATTCATACGTTTGTCACTCCTGGAGACAGATTCCCACCCACCCTCATAATTTTATTTCTTTTTCAGAACTTTCTCTGCCTCCTTTCCCTAAAAAGACCCTCCACACAGCATCCCTAAAGATGACATGGGCCCTGAGAGATTTTTTCCTCAGAGCTTCCCATATAGGGCTAACGTAAAAAAAACATGGTGTGCAATTCACAAGCGGTATAAAAGAAACCTTCAGAAAACTACAGTAGACAAGAGTGGGAAGACTACGAAACACCGCACAAAGAGGAGACTGATGGGCTACGACGCACTGCACAAAGAGGAGACATTCTTTCGCAAGCTAAATCTTATAGATATATGTGTTGGTCTCTTTTTAAGGTCAGTCAATTTCGTTTTATCGAATTTCAAATCACAACGGTGCTAAAGAAGTTTTCACTTCAAAAAGGAAACTTAAGACTTGCGTTTGCAAAAATTTCGACGAACCTCAAAATTCTTTATAAATTGTACAGCGCCTTTGAGGTGATTTTTCACAAAAACGGCGCTCTACAAACTATCCAATTATTATTATTAGTATTACGTGCAATATTTCAGTAGGCATGTGAGATAAAACTAATTCTTTAACTTGTTAGGATTACCTAGGGTTATCTACATCAATGCTCAGGTCCAATGATAATCTCACTGAACCCAGTGAATGAACCGGTGAACCCGTCGGCTGCAAGCGCTAGGCGGTCATAAAATAAATTAGAAGGCAATTTGTCAGACCGCGTGCACATTCAGTACCTACTACCTACTGGACAAACAATTGAATACATTCAGTATCGACACCTCGGAGAAAGGAGGCTAAATGTTATTTGAATCGTAGTCATTAATTTGTTTACGAATCTTATTCACTACTACTTTAATCGTATTGTTTATGCGAATTTCTCGAGCAATAAGGTTTATGGTAGTTGGCTTTTTTCCAACCATATAATGAACTTGTCGCTGATAGCTTCATCACATTCTTTCTTTTAGATATTATTATATGTATCCATTGTTAATGATAAAGCTGCACGCTTTTGACAATAAACATATATTTTTATTTTATTTAAAAAGTACATAATGTTTTTTGCACACGAGTCCCGACTGCTCCCGTCTGGAGCCAGTAACTGGATATTCAGATCTGGTCATCAAACACGGCTAAAACCATTTTAAGCAACGTTTCAATTCTAAATGGTGGTCTGACACCATGGCGATGCTGAGAGTATCTTCCCCTCTGCAACGCGCCACAAATGGTTCCATGTCAACTCCGAAACGACTCAACTCACCACCTCTTTAAAAAGTCATTAAAAGCTATGAAAAAATAATCCATAACGTAACCTTACGTAACCAATTTTATATAATTTTTCATCACTTTCAGAGGAGGTGTTGAGTTGAGTTCATTCTGAGTTGTCCGGTCACCAACGCAAAACTGTACATTATTTTTAATTAATTTATTGTGAAATAACACAAATTATTCAATTAACATTTAATTGCGCGCGCCAGGATTTGAACCCGCGACCTTCGGATTGTTAGTCAAAAGCCCTACCCCTCGGCCAAGGAGGCCGTGGTTACGGTTATTATATGTTAATATAAAAATCACATAATATTTAGAAGTAAGTTTACAAACTAAATACAGAAGGCTTTTAAAATTACAAATTTTGAATTTGCATATATTTTCCTTTTCTTTTATGTATATTGGTCGGTATTTCTCGGAAAATCTTCAACACTCCATATAGTAATGAGTTGATGAGCTGTAATTTAACAATTTTTTATCAAACTAACTTGCTTAGTAAAGTTACATGTTCCGACAACAGGAAGTAAATATTGCATTGTTGGTAATGTTCAATTTCATAAAAAAAATCATTAAATTAGGTACTCATTAATTTGTATAAGAAAGCATTGATTTTCAACCTTCAGTAACAACGTAAAGTAATTTACTTACTGAAAATCGAACGAAATTTACTTACGTGAATTACTTAATTGAATTAAAACCCAACTGACTTAATTGAATTAAAGTCACTTTTTTTTGGTCAAGTTAAATAATAATGTTTCAAGCCTTGTCCAACCGAACGCGTATCAAAAAGAATTAGGTGCCAACCAACAAAGCTACAATAAACTATGATAAATGTAAATAGTTTATAAGAATCAACCAACGAACCTTCAAAATACACTACGCATATATAAGAATCCGTTATCAGATTTATGAACCGAAACAAGACGAATAATCAAGTTAAGAGTGAATAACCAGCACATGACAACTTCGATTCCGACACTAGCGCTAACACATCAGGGCTCGCGAGCGGGCGTTTTCAGAACTAAATTTCGTTCCGCGGCAATCCGAGTTTTTAGGGTTTTGTTCACGCGAGCTAGGGCTACCCGCTACTATTACTACTTTATATTACT
Organism: Limnephilus lunatus; assembly: GCA_917563855.2. NCBI lineage: Eukaryota > Metazoa > Arthropoda > Insecta > Trichoptera > Limnephilidae > Limnephilus > Limnephilus lunatus. The sequence continues at coordinate 60,062,927 of OU830592.1, forward strand.
ATTCTCGCTTCCAGAATTTTAATTAGTAGTAGTTATTTGTAATTTGTATATTGAAGTGCATAAACATAAATAGATACAAGTGAAATGCGTAAACACAGTAGGTATTAAGTAGATACCTACATGAATAAACAATTTGTTATATTCTTTTTAATATTTTGGTTTTTTGTTTTTTAATTTTATTTTACGGCCATTAGAGCGAAAGATATCTCAGTATCGCCCTGGTGTAAGACCACCATTAAGATTTGAAACGTTGCTTGAAATGTCTTTAGCCGTGTTTGGTGACCAGATCTGAATAGCCAGGTACTTCCCCACCTTCCTCTTCCCTATATTTTTACCCTCCCCACTACCTTCAGTCTTACAACATACCCCAATTGGGGATGCCATAGTCCCACTGGCTCCAGACAGGAGCAGTTGGGACTCTTGTGCGGTATATTTATGAAAAAAGTGTAATATTCAGTTGGATTGTAAAAAATGTCTCATTTTGAAATATTTATTCGTATGCACAATTTTTTATTTTATATTTATCTGAATACCGCACAAGAGACCCAAATGCTCCTACTGGAGCCAGTGAGACTATGACGTGACTATGGGGTATATTGCGAGGCTGAAGGTGGTGGGGGAAGAGGAAGGCGAGGAATTACCTGGCTATTCAGATCTGGTCAATAAACAACGTTTCAATTCTGAATGGTGGTCTTACACCAGGGCGATACTGAAAGTATCTTTTACTCTAAAACGTGACGCAAATATATTATTTTTAAATTAAATAATTGTGAAATAACCCAAATTAGTCAAATAAAATTTATTTGCCTATGCCGGGATTCGATCCCACGACCTTCAGATTGCTAGTCAAGAGCCTTACCCCTTGACCACGCCGGCCGTCAATAGGTGGTATCAGTAATTTGGAAGGTACATCCACCAACTACATGGAAGGCCGGATCGGGAGAGACCGTTTTTTTTACACTCGCTCGACACACTGCTTATGTCTTCTTTGGGAATGCTGTGTGGAGGGTCGTTTTAGGGAAAGGAAGAAGAGGAAATTCGGAGAAGGAAAGGGATATTAGGGGTGAGTAGAAATCTGGGGGTCAGCGTGTCCAGGAGTGCGGATGTATGAATCCATCCCTCCCACTGCGGTGCAAGGCGATGTTCCGAGAGAGTAAGGCTGGAGAAGTCAAAGGGACTCCCTTAACTTTTCCAGATCCGACCTGCCATGCAGCTGGTGGGCAGACGCATCCGCTGCCAAGACCTAAACAAACCTCACCCCCTTAAACCTAGGCACCCCTGCTAGTCACCAAATGTTACGAACCACTTGGGATGACCTATGGCAGACGTGTTGGTTATCTAATAATTGGTTCCCGGGGCGGTGGTACCCATACCCGATTCTCGTGTCAATTAGACGACAATGTCACGATCTTTCTAAAAATTGTTACAAAGAATACTTAAATAATGTGGAAAATTCAATTGCAAATAATGACATCAACACTTTATGGAAGTACTCAAAGTCATTAAAAAGAAATGAAATAGATATACCTGCTAGCATGTTTTATAACGGCATAAATGGAAATAATGCAGAAACTATTGTTAATTTATTTGCTTCATTTTTTAAAGATGTATATGATAACACAATTGATAATAGTGAAATTCCTTTTTTTTCATCTAACATCAATTTACAAATTTCTAATATTCACATAGATATAAATGAAATTAAAACTCATATTAACAAATTAGATATAAAAAAAAGTTCGGGTCCTGACAAAATACCACCAATTCTATTGAAACACTGTATACATGCCTTGTCGTATCCCCTCTATTTAATTTTTAATATGTCATTGTCATCGGGATATTTTCCAATTGCATGGAAAAATAGTTACATCACACCCATATTTAAAAAAGGTGACAAATGCGATATACGCAACTATAGACCTGTGTGTATACAGTCAACTATTCCAAAACTATTTGAAAAAATTATTTTGGATAAAATTAGTTTTAAATTAAATGGGATTATAACAAGGTTTCAACACGGTTTCATGAAGAATAGATCAACTCTGACAAATCTACTGATATATGAAAACTTTATAGCGAATGCCTTTGCAGATAAATGTCAAGTAGACTCGATATATACTGACTTCAGCAAGGCATTCGATAAAGTTTGCATTAAAATATTGATAAATAAATTAAGGAGTATGGGTATAACCGGGAACTTTCTTAAATGGGTAGAGAGTTATTTAACAAATAGACAACTGTTTGTAAAGTTAAATGACGTAATATCGGATGCCTTTTCTGCCACTAGTGGTGTGCCACAGGGCTCCCATTTAGGACCAGTACTGTTTATTTTATTTATTAATGACATTGTAGACGTTTTTTCCGATGTTGATATCCTGTTATTTGCTGATGATTTAAAATTATATAAAAAAATTAAAAATACTTCTGATTGCATAATTTTACAAAAAAATTTAAACAACTTGTTTAATTGGTGTATAAGCAATAAACTGGCACTTAACATTAGTAAATGTCAAATAATAAGATTTTATAAAATAAAGAAACCGACCATTTATGAATATAATCTTGACAAAATTATATTAAACTCAGTAGAAACAATAAATGATCTAGGTATTATTTTTAACTCAAAACTTACATTTATTAGCCATATAACTAATATTATTAATAGAGCAATGAAGATTTTAGGATTTATTATTAGAATAACCAAACAATTTTGTAACATTGATACTATTCGCATTTTATACATAACGCTAGTGAGAAGCATTTTGGAATATAATTCTACGATTTGGGCTCCACATTATAATATCCATATTCAAGCGATTGAAAAAGTCCAGCATAGATTCCTTAGGTATATTAATTTTAAATTAGGTATTCCAAGAGAATCCATGGACTATAATTTGTTATTAAACTGGACTAATCTCGTAAATTTATCAGATCGCAGAAAAATCTGTGATCTATTAATATTATATAAAATAATTCACTCGGTCTTGGATACCCCTGACTTAATAGAACTAATACGATTTCATTGCCCTGGTCGCGCTAACAATAGACTCACTCTACCGTTCTACTATAATAACACACATACATTATCACATTATTACTCACCAATCAGTCGATTACACATGTTGGGAAATGAACATGCTAACATCGGCGACATTTATTTCTTAAAATTAGCGCAATATAAACATGCACTCAAAAATTATTTTTCATTAAATGTTGAAATGAAATGATGATATTTCTCATTGTTCTTTTTTTGTTATTTTTTGTTGTGATACACAAAATGATTGTATGTTATTTTTAAGTTTAAAACTACTATTATGTAATGATTTTATTTTTTTTACTTTTGTACTCGATTATATGTTTATTTATAAAAGGCAGTATAGCCGTTTATGTATTTAAAATAAAAATAAAAAATAAAATAAAATTATTTTTCCATCAAAATTATTTATGATTTGTCAATAATGTCTTAGTAAAATAAGTATGTAATAAAATCTGAAATATATTAGTTTTTAAGTGTGCAAATAAATAAACAAACGGACCAATTTTCGTCAAGAAACACATGTACGTATATATTTTTAAATAATTTAATTTATCTATTTATTTACGCAAAAATAGTCTATTAACAATAAAACAATAACACGAATAACAAGCGTGCGTAAAGGCACGACCCACCTAGCAATCGATCACCGTTCGCATCGATTACCGTTCGAAGGAAATTTTTCGTAACAATCACCACTTTTCGTAACACATTTACCAGCTTACCCCCCAAGTGTCGAGCGTGCGTAAAGAAGTTTTACTTGAAAATAAATATTTTGGAGCAGTTGGGACTCTTGTGCGGTATTCACATAAGAATAATTTACAATAAAAAAAATTTCAAAATTATAAAAATTTTATCATAAAAATATTCAATGAACATGAAATTTTGCGTTGGGGCAACCCTATAAATTTTACAAACATGAAATCCTATTTATTTTGCTTCGTTATTCGTTTGAAAATGTTGCGATGTAGAGCGCCGCGAAGACAACCGCCAGTGGCCGCAGTTGCGGTCTGAATGAGCGCTCTCGATTCGTGTTGTCGTCGATAAGAAAAATTGTGAAACGCGAAGCTGTAAATTAATTAATATTAAATACACCCTAAAATTATTTTTCCATTAAAATTATTTATGATTTGTCAATAATGTCTTAGCAAAATAAGTATGTAAAAAAATCTGAAATATATTAGTTAGTAAGTGCGCAAATAAATAAACAAACGGACCAATTTTCGTCAAGAAACACATGTACGTATATATTTTTTAATAATTTTATTTAAACTTAAATTAAAATTCTGACAAATAATTTTACCAGATAATGTATTGATTTATTTTACTGCATGATTATATGATTTGAAATTGGTGTTGTATAATACATGTACTTTTTTGAAAATATAACAAATCTGCCAACGACCTATGGTATAACCTTATTATACTTAAAATAAACATTTTTTCTCAAAAGTTTATCCATACCTTTACTAGATAAAAGAACAATCTTTCAAAATCAATTTATAATTTTTTGTGGAAACGAGTCAATAAGTCTAAATACTGATTTAAAAATGACATATTTCTGGTTTCTCTGGTAATGTCCTCTTAAGCAAATAATTAGATAGACTCTAGAATGTCATATTTGTGCAGAGCCCTTGAAGTGATTTTTCAAACAAACGGCGCTGTACAAATTATCAAATTATTACTGTTATTAAAATATTTATTGATGAACGAGTTTATTTGTATTTTTTATTGATTTATTTAGTTTATTTTTTTAGTTTGTCTCAACACAGGTATACCCTAGCGAGACAGGCATTGAATAATATATTGTAAATATCACGTAGGTATATAGATCAATAAAAAAAAATTAAAAAATATATATTTTTTTTTTTATTATTTTTTATTGATGAACGAGTGTGCGTTATTCCAACTGAGCGCATTATTTTTGCTATATTGTCAGATTTACATAACTTTGAGTATTCAACGCCATTTTGTTTTTTTTTTGACAGTTGAAAAGTTCTCGTTATATGCCGATTCAAAGTCCGTTTCAGCTTTTCAACAAATGTTGATCAGCAAAAGAGGACAACTATCATGTTATTAAACTTGTTAGAATTTTACAATTTTGAAGAAAGCCGAAACGCACCTGGACTCGGCTTTTAACGGGACCTTTCAAATGTCAAAAAACAGAATTGCCATTTAATGGCAATGTTAGGTATATTTGAATTTCTGTTAATTTCTTTCCGGATTTTCTCTCCGGATTTTGCTTTTAGAAGTAACCATTTATAGAAGCTAGGACTCTCCAAAAATCAATTGCCTGATTTGAACGCCGTCAACAGACGTTCAGTATACAAACTAGACGATATTAATAGAGTACATTAGAGAGTACATACAGTGTACAAACTAGACTTATTTTTTTAAAAAGCAAAACGTAAAGGAATAGAATATTTTCGTCTTATACAGTCGGTAAAAAAATATCTTAAAAATCGCTCGAGTTTTGGAGAAGAAGCATAGAGAATACAAAACCTCGATTTTTACTATTTTATTTAGGTATTATCATGATGTGCAGTTGGCAATTGGCAACATATTTGATACATCAGTAAAACAAATATTTGCCTTTGAAAAAATCGAGTTTTTTTATTCGTTTTTTTTATAAGCATCAGGTAAAATAAAGTATCAGGCCTACAAAACGGCTTTCGCTCCGTATTCGGGAATGTAAAAGCGAAAGTAATAGCAAAAGTTTTGTAAAATACCTATTATTCAAATTTCTCGCCGATCGGGATTCCTCTTAAAGACGATTTTTGTGAATAGAGCTTTAGGTTTATCTTTACAACAGTACGGTGCTTGATTGGTATAACAATACTCATTCAAAAGCCCACGCAATTCTGTGTTCCGCTGAACAATCGATAATTTTACAATGGATTATAACCGTTAAACATATACATATAAATCACCAGTTATTTTTTCCGCTAAATTGTATGACGTCATTTCATTATTCTATTTTTTTATAATAGAATTTTTTGCATTCAGGCGGCTAAAAGAGAAACTAACGATGAGCAAAATACATTTATTTGTAGGTATTCCTGAAATTTGCATTTGTACCGATCTACCGATCGCGCGCAGTACCTAAGCAAATTGCAAAGTGATTTATTGTGCGCATGTCCATGATGGTTTCTATACATAATATTGAGCTCTGGCGTTATGAAATAATTTCCTATACTATTCATCCGATTGCGATGAAATTTTGATGATTTGTGTGAGGAATTGAACACGCGACGCCCGGGTGGTACCCAAACGCGATGCCAACTCAGCCACTAACCGGTATTTGTTAGTATTAACCTCTTCTTCAATAAAATAATATTTAAAAAACCGAGTAAAATAACGCCTCATTTTGACCGTGACATTCATTACTCAACAAAGGTGATCATTTACGAACATAATATTTAAATAATTATAATTTCAGTGACAATATTTTATATTATATAAAATAAGTGATATAAAATAAAAATAAGTGTTTTATTTGGCATATCAAATGAGAAACCCAATCTCAATGGCGAGGAGAATCGCCATTAAACTCCTTGAGATGATTTATAATGCTTTTTTTGCTTTTATGTGTCCATTCCAACGCGTCCCCGTTCCCCTCAAGCGTTCCCTTCCTCTCTCCTGGATTCCCCTACCCCTCCCGGTTTCCCTCCCTGTCGCTGAACTAGGTATATGAAATACACATATTTTTCAAAAAACTCACGCGACATTTAGTACAAATTTCATAGCGCCAGAGCTCACCTTTATATATAGAAATCACCAAAGTTTCATCGTAATCGGATGAATGATATAGAAAATAGTTTCATAGCATCAGAGCTCACCATTGTATATAGAAACATTTGCGGGCATACGCACAAAAAATCATAAAAGTTTTAAATCAATCAGATGAATGGTATAGGAAATAGTTTTATAAGGCCAGCGCTCACCATTATTTAGAGAAAGATTCGCGGGCATGCGTGCAACAAATCACCAAAGTTTAATCGCATTTGGTTGAATCAATGGTTTAGGAAAGCATAAGGAACAAACAAAGAAACATTAATTTTGTATGTATTAAGATAAGATAAACGTTTTAGAATATTTTAGGTATGTACCTAAAAAAGGAATAATAATATTAAAATAGATTTATTATACCACTATATAATATATACCGTGAAGATAAAAAGATATATGGGTAAAATAATATCGTTTATCGTTAGCTTATCGAGGCTTTAAATTTAAACATGGATCACTTTGGGTCTGAAAAGGTTACTGAAAAGGAAAATGTCCTTCGACACATCTGATAGTGAATTAACTCACTTTTTGCAATTTCTGAGTTAGAGCTCAAAATCATAATCTAGCTCTACCAGAGAGAACCAATCAGAGAAATACTGTCCATGATTGGTCAAACGGTATTTGTCTAATTGGTTCTCTCTGGCAGAGCTATGTAGATTATTATTTGGAGCCTTTCAATCTATAACTCAGAAAATGCAAAAAATGAGTTGGTTCACTACGGTTTAACACGACCCATCTGTCATATTAAGAACAAAAACGAGAAAAGGAAAAAAATGTTGGGAGAAAAATGGTGGAATAATTGTAATAAAATTTACATTTAATATCTATAACGCATATTATGTGATTCGTTAAGTGTTTTTATTGTTCAGTGCTCAATTTAGTAATAAAGATCGAAATATGTATGGATCTATGCAGTCGGATGCGTCGCCCATGTATTTTTTTTATTTTATTTTTCTTTATTCATTATTTACAATCAGACGTTCGTGTAATATTTGTGACGAAAATAAATATAAAAAACTCTGTCAAGAGTGCATTTGTACAAAAAATCTAAGGAATTAAAACATACATGGAGGGAGGTGATTTTTCATAAAAAAACAGCGCAATTCAAATTATTATTATTATTTTTTTCTTTTTTTAAAAAAGAAAGACAAACATTTCCGGGTTACGAATAGCCCAACAATGTTTGAAAATCTCCTACTACCACCGCAGAAAGCCGAAAATGTTGCTTGTGTTGTGATGGAGGACTTAGCCAGCCGAGGAATCGAACATGCGACGCCCGGGTGGGACCCAAGCGCTATGCCCACTCAACCACTGACCGGTCAATTACTGCACTGCATGTTTGTTAATTAGTTTCAATTTTGGCCGCTTACACAGAAAAAATTACAGAGCTGTAATTTTATATCAGACATTGATAAATTTCATGTTCTGCGCAAAACTGGGGCATTTTACATCCCGTAGAAAAGTGTTGTAGGTGAACATTTTCAGTTTTACGCCGTATTATGTATGTAATTCCAAAAGAAAACGTTAAATAAAATACATATCGCACAACTCCACTACTTACAAATCATACGGCCAGTTGTTTCACAGAATTTGAACAATTCATCAAACTTCAAAGTTAATTTTCAAGTTCTGTAAAGTTTAAAGTTCTGTTATAATATCGTAATTGGCCAGTTGTTTCAAATAACAGAACTTGAATGTACTTTTATTTTTTACAAATCGTTATTAACAAATAGAATTCTACGCCATTGATTATTAATATGTTTAGAAAACGGGTAGATATATGGTTTTAAGAATTTCTGTTAATTCTTTTTATATATATCTACCCTATATACCCCTCCCTTCTACCCTTTTCTTCCATGTGTAATCTATATTTAAATTTTAAGTTTAGTATACGTTTGATCCTGATGAAGTCAACATTGTTTACGAAACATGTTGATTGTGTACCAATAAAAGTGATGTAAACAAAGTTATTTGTTTTTTAATTTAAAAAAAAAAATGTATTGCCTTTACAGGTTGTGTGTATTATTTTTGTCAAATTTTTTGTTAGGTAAGGTTAGGTTGGGTTGGGTTAGGTTAGGTTAGGTTTTAGTAGATAATTGTTAGGGTATGTTTTGTCCGTAGGAAATTTTGTCGGAGGTTGTTTTGTCCGTAGGATAGTTTGTCGGGGGTTATTTTGTCGCGTAACCATTATCATTATTCTAACGTACATAGCTATTGATATGATCGAAAGACGATAGAATTTTTGACGTATTCATCTTTTTAGATACCAAGAAGGAACTTGTCGTTAATTATTTACAAGAATTCTAATCAAGGGACATACGTGGGAGTCATACTAACAATGCAAAGATAAAAACAAATCAAGTATGTAGATAATTTGATGTATAAACATGTACATTTTAATTATGCAACCACTATCAGTACAAACATAATGAAAGCGCTTCATATCAGTACTCGAATTCAATTAGAAGAAAAGAAAACAGAAACGCTGTTCTAAAAATAATTTCAAGATAAACGGTTAAATAAAAAGTTATCGTCATGTTTTAACAATACAATAAACATATAAGTCTAATTATGTGAAAATCATAGTGGAAATGAGGTCAAGTTTTTATGTACAATGAGTTTCAAAACTAAACGTTCTGATTGAATGCGTAGAATTGCTAGAACAAATTAAAAAATATATATTCTAAGGAATCTTTATTTATATAATACCCCCGAATTATGCATCACTTGGGTTTGCTTTCTGAAACACGCAACGAAATTCTCCAATCCAGGAGGAATGAGGCCCTTAAATTAACAGCATTTAAAATAATAAACTATTTTATTGACAACCCATATTTCCTGGAACACTATAAACTTTTCGTACCGAACAACTACCGCCAAGGTCGACACCATGACTTGCTCTGTATTCCACATGGCAGAACGGACGATCCAGCTTCTCTACGGCGTGACAAGAGGTATGTATGGTACAATGGTGCTGCTAAATGGGTGACCGGACAACTCTACAATGTACGACTTAAATAGGTTACTTTAGGTTAGGTTATGGGTTATTTTAGGAAAATAAAAAATTCGTCACTTTTATGACTTTTAAAAAGAGTGTTGAAATGCTACTGTGTTGAGTTTTCATGGAACCTGCATAATTATATATCAAGGTCTCTTGACATTTTCAACTTGGGCCTTGAATGTTTCAAGATACATTTTTAACATTGGCCTTGAATGTTTCAAGAGACATTTTCAACATTGGCTTTGAATGTTTCAAGATACTTTTTCAACATTGGCCTTGAATGTTTCAAGAGACTTTTTCAACATTGGCTTTGAATGTTTCAAGAGACTTTTTCAAAATTGGCTTTGAATGTTTCAAGAGACATTTTCAACATTGGCCTTGAATGTTTCAAAAGACTTTTTCAAGATTGGCTTTGAATGTTTCAAGAGACTTTTCAACATTGGCTTTGAATGTTTCGAGAGACATTTTCAACGTTGGCCTTGAATGTCTCAAGATACTTTTTCAACATTGGCTTTGAATGTTTCAAGAGACTTTTTCAATATTGGCCTTGAATATTTCAAGAGACTTTTGCAACATTTGCCTGAATGTTTTAATAGACATTTTCAACTTTGGCCTCGAATGTTTCAAGAGACATTTTCAACATTGGCTTTGAAGGTTTTAATAATCATTTTAGACTATCTAAATATATTGTTGTGAGATTTTTCATTTATTAATATTATGAAATTCTGTCATGTGTGATTGTAATAGGTTTACATTAATCTGGAATACACAGTATAAAAAAAAAATGTTTTCTTTTGTTCTTATCAAACGTTCCAGTTTAAAAAGCGGTGTTAATTATAAGAATAATAAATAATACGTGAGGTGTTTATATGTTCATATTATTATTGTGGCGTTGTGATGTTTATCTTTAAGAACAGTCCTCATTTGCATATAGATCTTGAAACAAAAAATACGATGTGACTAAAACATATTGTATAAACAAGTGGTCGTAATGAATCATTAATCATTACTATAAAGTTGCACTTTATTAGGAATTACAACAAGTAGACTTGATTTATGCATCATGAAGCCATCTGGTAGAAATTTGCATACATTTTACAAGATATAAATACATACTTGTTTAGTATTTAAATATCATTAAAGTGTGTTTGCGTTTTGAGTGCGTTTTGCATCTTATTCGTTGTTATTTTGGGTGATATGGTATAAATATCATCAATATGCAATTTTCAACAATCAGTGTATTCCCTATTGGCAATTAATAATTCTAAGCACTATTCGGTAATTATTATTCACAAAAATCAACTGGTACTTGCTACGGCAAATTAGTAGTAAGATTTTTTTTTTTTATTCATTCATCTTTATTAATTCTATTACAATTGCTGTGCTGTGTCTGTCTCACTAGGTACTCCTGTGTTGAGATCAGGCGCAGTTTATAAAATGGTCAGATTATAATAGAAATACAAATAACAAAACAAAATTATTTTTTAAATATAATAAAATCAGCATCGTACCATTTGAAACGCATACTTATAAGCGGAGACGTAGTTTATAACAAAAATACGAATGATAGCGCAATGTTACCATTCAAATAAAAATAAATCATCGTTGTACCTACCATAAGAATGTATACTTATTGGTTTTGATAAAATCTTTGATTTTAGATCTGTCTTGGCTCATGATCCAAGACTTGGTGTCTTATATATATTTAAAATAAGTTGTGTTCTATCTAATGGCAATACATCCACACTAGATTTAAGTTTTGTAGCCCAAACTACTACAGTTCACAACGAATTGATTTTGATTTCCAACCGATCATAACGAAATTGTCTAGTTTTATGAGAATTCGTTTAAAAATAAAGAATCAATAAAACTCTAAAGGCTCTACTCATAATATTGCTTCCACCCTCATAAACCGGTTAAGCGACACGAGATCGCAGGAGTTATAGGCCAACATCGCTTTAGAATTAATCGCAACAAGTTTAGCTCGACCAGGGTCAAGCCCGTCTAGACGTTCATAACTAATATGGAAGAAATTATAGATAGATTCCATAGAACTACAAAACTACAAGAACTCAAGAACAGAATATATGTTTCACTTTGGCGATTGGCCTATTAGCCTGAACAAGTTTTTAAGATCTGTTCATGAACCAAGAGTACGTATGTGATAAAAATTACATGAAAAGTTGTAGTTGGAAAACATTTGGTAATCTTCATTACAACAGAGGTCACTCGAGAAGAACAGATTGACAAACTTATCTATGCAGTCGGGGGAGTCGCTACTGCAGGGTTCTCAACTTTTTTGTACTCTAGAGCACATTCTAAAATAAAGACAGTTAGACACAAAATTCTCCAGTTTCGGGCACTCCACGGGGACCCATAGAGTTACAAACCGTGCTCTTGGGGTGTCACCCCCCCCCCCCGTTCCTACGCTAATGCTCTTCGGAGAAGACTTCTCCCTAAATTTCTTTCAGAAAAGACTTCTTCCTAAATTTCTTTTAGAAAATACTTCTCCTTAAATTGCTATCAAAGAAGACTTCTCCTTAAATTTACCATCCACACAGCATCCCCGAAGAAGAGATGATCGCCGAAGCAATCGGGACAGTACGAGCAGTCAGTTTGGCTGCCGGGGCCATGCTTATTGCTTTCACTGTGTCATGTATTGTGTTTTGGCGTTGGAGTGATTTGCAAATAGCACTCCCCGTTCCAGGCTAGCGTGAAGAGTGCAGTCTGGCTCACCGCTAGACAAGTTGCAACAAGTACTGTCAGCAAAGGAACCACTTATACATACAATATCGCAAACATACGAACGTATTTAATAAACCTAGGCACTCAAAAAAATTAAAACTCTAACAAATAAATTAAAATAATCCACATTTTAAATTAATATTTATGAAAAGATTTTGTCTATGTCGAATAGTGGCGGGTACATACGAATCGTTCTGCGGGCGCCATGGTGCCCGCGAGCACGGGGTTGGGAACCCCTGCGCTACTGTATACCATTTCGATGAAATCAAAAGCAGTTTATGCTTATTATATATTATCTTTTTTTGGTCGCCTGCATTGATAACCTTGTAGACTTGTAAATAATCTTTTTAACAGTCAATACATTTTATGATTTTATTATCAATATGAGACGCGAATGAAGTGGAAACCTACCGGCAATCACAATAATTAAACATTAAAGTGGAGATTTGATATTAAATTTAGTTTACGAGATATTTCAAGCGTTGTTTTTAATTTCAACGTTATTTTAATCTCACGACACCCAATTAATTTAAGTGTGAATAACAATAACAAAAACCAATCCCGTAATAAAAACAAGGTTTTTTTAATATAATACAATACATCTATTTTCAATTTTTGGGCGATTTCTCGGGCAGGCTAGTGGCCAATTTCAGAGTATATTATCGTTGACAATGAGACTGTCGAGTTTCAGTTCGATCGGATGTCGAAAAGTGGGTTAATTTCCGCATCTAAGAATAGCCATTTATTCATTCACGAAAACAAATTCGAAACTCAAATAGCCGCAAATCAGTGCAAATTGTTAAAATTATTAGACTTGAGGCAGTTGTTTCACAGAATTTGAACAATTCATCAAATTTCAAAGTTAATTTTCACGTCATGTGAAACAACTGGCCAATAATGATACAATAACAGAACTTGAATAGAACCTTTATAGAATTTGAAAATTAACTTCAAAATATGATGAATTGTTAAATTGAGTGAAATAACATGTCCTTTATATTATTGAACCAATGACAAAGACAAGATTAGCGACTCTCAAACGAAATTTTGTAACATAAAAATCAGAAAATGTTTCAAATATTACAATATGAGGTTTTACTCATTAAGTTAATCCACAAATTTAAAAAAAATTATAATAATATTGATACTCCACCATCACCATGAGAATATTATTAAAATTATCTCTCTTAAATTATTCATATTACTTTTGGCTTTTCATGCTTTTATAACATTTTTTAAGTCAGAGAATCGTCTATATGGCGCCATAACAAATAAATAAAACTGTTTCAGATATCATAATTATATTATACTGAATGCGCAAAAATATCATTTAATATTTTTTTCAACAAAGATGCAACGCTGCATAATAGCTGAATAGAAGTTCGAAGTCATGAGTAGGCAGTCACAATTCATACACAAACCGTAAACCACAAGCAACATATAAAATTAAAAAATATATATATCAACTTCGAGCTCGATTTACTCGAACACGAAAGGTCAAATCAAAAAATGTTATGCCACAAACTCGACTCTCCAAACGTGATGTAAATTCTTGAGTTAATTTTACCGCTTGTACCGAGTTTGGTAGACGTGAAGATTATAAGAACCATTTTACGTGTTTAACATGTCCTGTTTAAATGGTCTAGTTAAAAATAATATAAACATCAACACCAGTTCACCAATTACCATAAAGTGAACTTTTAAATGAATTTCTATTAATTCTACCACAAAAAGACCAGTGTCGCCATCTTGGAAACTACATTTCCACTAAAACCTACAGGAAAATCATTGAAAATTATTTTTTTTATATTATCACATTCCACAAGGAAATCCAGTAAGACACCAAATTTTTCCGTTTCGAGGGCACTCCAATCCGTTAGATACGACGGGAAATCCGTCAAAATGGCAACACTGAAAAAAGCCCTCCCTATTTTACCAAGTGCTGCACGAGTGGAGTTAGGATTTTTAAAAAAAATCTTGAAGGTCAATTAAAATGAATCAACGAAACGAATATGAGAACACTATTTTTGTAAGATCACAAAAGCTTTTTACTGATAGGGTAAGTTGCTGCTAACATAATGTAAGACTTATAGAATGTTAAATAAAGTTTAATTTTCATCCATTCGCCTTATTATAAAACTAATGGAATATTTAATACTATTTACAGTGTTTATAGTCAACGAAAACATGATAAGGAGATTAAATAATTGTAAAACTAAAAATATTTTTAGTGATAAGAGAATTAACGTAAGAAGGCAGATAACTAAAATTGTTGCTTTGGGGATTTTAGGCGGTCGATAAATTTTTCAAACATTTTACTCGACTAAATAATAAGACATTCCGAACGTATTTATAGTACTTAACTAAATAACATTATTTTTTTTTGTAATTATGTATACGAAAAAAGAACTGGAAATAACGTAATTCAAGTAAGAGTTCGTCAATTATTTATACAAGACCTTTGATATTTATACAACCCACTTCTGTTAGTTTACCTCATCAGTAAAAACAAACCTATATGCCGTTTTAACCCATCAATCACTATCTACATTTTTATAAATAAATTCGATTAAATGTGGAAGAACCTTCCCGCGTAAATCATTTTTTTAACAACATAATGTAAGACTTATAGAATGTTAAATAAAGTTAATTTTTCATCCATTCGCCTTGTTATAAAACTAATAGAATATTTAATATTATACACAGTGTTTATAGTCAACGAAAACATGATATTTTACAAAAACATTTTACTCGATTAAATAATAACGAGACATTTCGAACGTATTTATAGTACTTAACTAAATGTTCGTGAGACGATTAACGATTTAGAGAAAATAATAACGTCGAACAAATTCTTTGTCAAAAGGTCAGCGTAATTAAAAGTGTCTGACCCAGAAGTGGACACGAACGTCTTTAAAAAGCAGGAGACTAACGACCGCTTTCACCAATTAAAACTGAACGAAGGTTTGAAATTACCCTTAGCGGAAGACTTGGCTAAGGAATTTACAAAGTGACCGAGCATTCGCTCAATGCATAATATTTATCAAGTTATACTGAATCATTTTGTAGGTATGGCATCCCCAAATGGGGTATCTCGCGAAACTGAAGGAAGTGAGAAGGGAAAGAAGATGGGGAAGCTAGAATTATCTTGCTAATCAGAACTTAGTTACCAAACACCGCTAATGCCATTTCAAGCAACGTTATTTATTCTGACTGGAGGTCTTTCACCAGGACGATATCGAGGAAGGGTATTTTTACAGAATTACAACAATTCATCAATTATCAAAGTTAATATTCGAGTTTGATTGAAGTCCTATTCAGGTTCTATTATTATCCAAGTACAGTGAAACAACCAGCCCACGACGAAACAGAACTTAAATAAAAGTTTCACAGACGTTGAATTTTAACTTTGTAATTTTATGAATTGTTAAAATTCTGTGAAACAACCCATCCTAAGTGTATATACTATTTTGGTACATGCAGCAAATATATTATATTATTCAGGGTGTAACAGCACATGCCCGGAGGATTTTAACTAGCGATTCCTGAGTACATTTGGAGTAAAAATTCATACGACATTTTGCAGTCCGATGACATTTTTTTTTCAACTAAAAACCAAACAAAAAAAATTCCATCACACGTCGCAACTGAGTAGTTGGGTATAGCCCAGCGGGCCACGTGATAAGCACTCTGTCTCGTTCCAGAAGCACGGCAACCCGTCGCGACGTGTAGGCGACCGTGTGATTAAAAAATATATTTTTTGTTTTTAATAGAAAAAAATATCATCGGAAAACAAAATGAAATACACATTTTTGCTGAGCTGGTCAAAATTCTTCAGTTACATGCTGTTACACCCTGTATGATATATAATTTTATTTGTAGAGACTGATCAATGCTGTTAAAAAATACTCTCTCTATACATAACGTGGCCAAACGTCCCGATTTAACCGGGACAGTCCCGTTTTCAGGCAGCGTGTCCCGGTGTTCCCGAACACAGCTTCGGGACGCCAAAATGTCCCGTTTTCGAAAACAAAGAAATTAGCAATAGAATTTTTAAAAATTAAAAAAGCGCTGTAATAAGAATCCTGGCGGTAGAATCTAGTACTAGAAGATGAAGATGTTGGTATGCGCAGTACAATAAAACAGTATATTTTTGCGCTTGCACATACATACAATCTCATTATACATACATCTGACCATAGATAAAAGATATCGAGAAAACTTTTCTCTTTGATCTGATGAAGTTTATTAGTAAAAAAAAAATCTCTTTAAAATTCTAGAAATACAATCGTCCATGCGATTGGTAGCTGCAAGATGAATTGTAAATCTAGCCTCTTTTGCACAGCCCTCTTGAGGCGATTTTTCGCGAAAACGGCGCTATATCTATTTTTTTAGGGAGAAAAAATGAATGGTCACATTATCTATACACCAACAGTGACTTCATCTAGACAGTAAAAAAAGTTAATGAAAAATAAGATAATAAATTACATCCGGTCCATTTCAACTTATATAAAATTCCCGTTGCCCTGTATCAACCATGTGCAAACAGACGTACAAAGATTTATTTCTTTACGGTAAACGTCTTTAACATAAATAAATGTTTTAACGTAATTTATAAATTTACATTCAAATGGCAGCCTGTGCAAATTAAATTGAATGTGACCATACATCTCCTCTAGTCATGTCATTGGACAGAAATAGCTTACAAACTGTTTCGTAAAAAGACAAAAATCTGTAGGAATTGAATATTGAATAAAACGAGAAGAAAGAAGAAAAAAAGAAAAACGAAAAAGTGAACATGGGATAATTTTTATTCAGTAAGTGCATTTCCTATTTTATTGTATTTAATTTTTGGGTTATTTTATCATGTTGCTCTTCCTCCTTTTTTAGCGTTTTTGCAGCATTTTAGAGTTCATCATCAGGGCAGATGTATATTGAATAGATTGTAGTGAAGTGTGTGTTTACGTATGTAGAAGTGATAAAGTGTTAACTCGGTCTTGGCACACGCTCCTTGCCTTGTTCATATTCATAGATCGTCTCATAATATATGCTCGTCTATTATTCTGACTCTTGACATGGCACGACTCAAGTATCTGATTCACTTGGTCAAACCATCGAACGATCTCCGCGTTTATCACACGATCATACGGGGTTTTACCACATATACGCCTTAGGGATCTCATTTCTTCAGCATTCAGTCTACTTTCATCCTTACTCTGCCAGTTCCATGCCTCACTGCCATACATAAGGGTAGGTACAAGTACTCCATTATACGGCTAGCTTCAGTACTCATAAAGTGTTGCGCACATTAATTCTCTTAGAAGTCGGTATTTCAGTATAATGATTAGTCAAATTAATGTGGTTTTCAGCGTTTAGTGTTGGTGTAGCAGTCAACCCCGTAGTTTCTATTAATATTAATGAGGTTTTTTGTGAATCTCAATTGCCTCCGTAAATCCACTTTACCACAATCTACACATATACCCTGACGATGGACGTTGTAACGCTGTTCGAAATGTCGGCTAAAGAAGGAGAAATTGCAACACGAAATAATAACCCAAAATTAATCACGATAATACATAATACTTTCGGCGGTTAAAATATCAATACTATTTCTAAAATTTTACTTTTCTTCCTAAAAAATGTTCGAATCAAGAGGAACTATTACAATCTCTATTCATGGTAAAGCTAGAGGTTGGAAGAAATAAGGAATAGAAAGAAGAAAACATGGAAGGTTGAAAAAAACTGGATTTGCAGATCCAGATCTAATTGCAAAATATAGCTGCAGCCATTTCAATCACCATTTTGATTCCGAATGGTGGTCTCTCACCGGGGCGATACTAAGAGTATCTTCCAAAATAATGCCGTGTAAAAAACTACACTTTTTATTTGTTTACATAATGTATGCGAAAAAACGGTCAAAAATAATATAATTCATTTGTTAAGTAATTTACACCAAATTGAAATAAAACTGATTTCGTCATTTATTTATTTGTACAAGACCTTTGTACCATCAATTTCACTAGAAGTAAGGCAAAATTGAGCTTACTTCTAGCACAAGGACACAACACACATCTGTTAGTTTACCTGTTCAGTGGAAAGAAATCTACATTCCGTTTTGATCCATCAATCACTATCTACATTTTTATAAATACATTCGATAAAATGTGGAAGAACCTTCCCGCGTAAAACATTTTTTTAAATCAGACCAAGTTGAAATCTGATAGGTTGAAATAAACTCAGTGTTGAGGATCGAGCAAATGAATATTCTGTATTAAGGCCAAGCAGCGGAATGTTCCGTAGAAACAGTTAGGCAAATATATTTATTATACGGTCGTGGCAGGAAAGACGAAGGAAACAGGCGATCCGGCCTAGCGACGATTAATTACCACGGTTAAATAGAAAAAAGAAAGCGATGGCAGTAATTTGCCCAAATGCCTGCTCGCACTTCTGTCATTTAATGGCCAGATCTCCGGTGACACTAAATCCTATCCCAAAGGGACCCATTTCTGAATTACTTCGCTTTTTTCTCACGTCTCTATGCATTAAGTTCAATGACTGTACCTATATCAAATATCAAGACTCAGAGAAGATACGACTGAACGAACGTATTTATTAAAGCTTTTTCCACACTCCTTTTCTTACAGTTCAAACTGCTCCCAACCTTCGGAATCCAGTAGGACTATGGCATCCCCAATTGGGGGATGTTGTTAGTGTGAAGGTTATGGGGATGGGAAGGAAATGAAAAAAGGAAGACGATGAAGAACCTAACGTAAAAGACTATAACCAAAAGAAATTTAAAGCAAATTTTCGATTTGCGAGGTGTTAATTTTAAAAAACAACGAAGCGAGACGAGCGCGCAAACTACACTTTCTGTAATCTCGTTGAGAATGCTTAGCATTCATAGCAATCAAAAGAAGCAAAGTGCATGAGTCGACATAGTGAAACAACGGCTTTTTCAGGTAGATACTACTTTTATGCACACTTAAACACAGCATTAGAAGACCACTCACAACTAAATAGTTCTAGCTAAAAAATGTCTAGGATTTACATTTACAGTGTGAACATAAGCTATTAGAGAGTGAATTTGAGGCAAAACATCACTAAATTACGAAATATAAGTTTAATGTATAATTTAGATTTCTAGTAAAATCAAACATTCCATAGCCAAATGATGAGTTTTTGCTTTCTGCTAATGCTAGGAAAGGTACTCTTTTTGTAATGAATAACTAACTTTTGGTAATTCGGCTCACCCGGCTTTGAGTTCCGAACTAATCGATTCACGGTTGATTTTAAAGATAGCGAGTGTTTTCTTTAACTCACATTTTTCAGTCGTATCCTGTCATTATAAAAAGTAGACAGAAAACGGCAAAAAAACATTCTAGAGAACTGTTAATCTTTCCGTTATCATGTAATGTATTTTATATGATGATCGCTATAATCAGCAGCTTAACCTAAAAACATTTTACAGTCTCAACTATGAAACGTAAAATGGCAACTAAAACTCTCGAATGGACAAATCTGGCGTCATGATTTTTTGATGAAAGAACAGCTTTTTGTTTGGAAAATTTCTATATAATGTATACGGAATAGGTATAGTGCGTCGTTTGATAAATATGCTTAGTTATTTTTTGTCTATGTATACATTTTTGAGTGGGTAATTATTTAATGTAAGAAGATAAACTCTGATTAAAGAGTGGGAAAGTAAATGTATAAAATGCGCAGGATTAGAGCAACGTGCATTTGGGGTAAAATATCACCAATTAATTGCGCTATTTAAATGTAATATTCTTATAATTAATATGGGGAAGATTGCCCTGATGATAATAATTATGACGAACTCCTTGGTCGATCTAATCCCGGCATGTGCAAATAAATTTTATTTGGTTAATTTGTGTTATTTCACCATAGTATTCATTTAACATAATAACCAGCATATTTGCGGCACGTTCCAGAGTGGAAGATACTCTCAGTATCGCCCAGGTGTAAGACCACCATTCAGAATTGAAACGTTGCTTGAAATGTCTTTAGCCGTGTTTGGTGACCAGATCTGAATAGCCAGCTACTTCCCCACCGTCCTCTTCCCATTTCCTTCACCTCACCACTACCTTCAGCCTCACAACACACCCCAATTGAGGATGCCATAGTCTAACTGGCACTCTGGCACCGGACGGCAGCCATTGAGAATCTTGTGAGGTACTCAAATTTTAAAAAATAACTTCGATAAGAGAAGGCACCAGAAGAAGACGAAGATAGAAGACCTTATATCAAAGAGGAAATTATGAATAAGAAATATAAGGAATATAGGGGTGTTAATAAAATACGGCAATGATTGGCGTACATGGTAGTAACGATTCTCAAAAACGTATGAGAAAATCTAATCTTGTTTATACTAACGTATTTTATGAGAAACTTTAAGTGTCCTAGATCGTAAAGAAGATAATATAATAAAGAATCTAATTGTTTTAATATTTGTCGTAAAAGAAAATAGAAGGGAACCCAACCTGAGCCCTGCGGAATGTATATAATAAATTGAGACATATTGGTAACGATTATCAATAACAAATGAGAGAATGTTGATACCAACGTATTTTATAAGAAACTGTAAGTTTCCTAGATCATATAATAAAGAATGTAATTATTATAATATTTGTCGTAAAAGATAAAAGAAAGGAACCCAACCTGCGCCCTACGGAATGTACTTACAGAATAAATTGAGACACATTGATAAAGGATTATTACCATTATTACTCTCAATTGAGCCATAAAAGAGAGCGATGGATCCCGCCTTGGTTTGGGCAACGAAATCTATCCCGCTACAAATACACTGCAGACTACATCATCAATATTTATAACTAGCCTCCCTTCACTCTGTTTCTGTGGATAAGATAAAGGAAGATATTGTTTGATAAGTGAAATAACATGAATAGACATTTCATCGATTATTTTTTTTCTTTTCTTTTAGGGACTCCAAGATATCAAGTTTTAATATGAGTTCACTTTCACTTCACATAGTGCAATAATCGCTTTACAACCAACCGTGTGATATGCAATGTGCGAACGTGATATGCAATGTGCGAACGTTTTAACAATCGAATGACGCCTGGAGTCACCTCATCATGGGTTCACTTCATGTAAAATCCTTTTATTTTCTTTTTAATACACATTACATTGTGTCTATACAATATTATGATGTTCAACTGTTTTTCTACGCTGTACTTTGCGTATAATGTATTTGTACGCCTTTCACTACATGTTTACATCTACACAATATTGTGATGTTAATCTCAACAAGCTACTAACCTAATATGTTCAATACTGCCGCAATGGGTAGAACCACAGTGTCCTCCTTGAGAGCCTCAAAGAAGATACTATGTTTCTATTTATGACGGCAGAATAACACTTTTTAAAAATATGCGAAAACCTCAGCACAGGTTCTACTAGTGAGGTGTTTACACAACACAACTTATGGCCGTTTTACACCATCTCTTTTTTCAAGTCAACATTTTTCACTTTAAGCGATCGCTATTTCCATCTCTATTTTCATATCTACGATTTCAGTTGGCATCACAGCAAACATCATGGTTCATGTGTTGTTTGCAGTGATGACAATTGAAATCATAGTTAAATAGAGATGCAAATAGCGATCGCGTAAAGCGAAAAATATTGACGTTGATCTCTAATTGGAATCGGGCTGAAAAAAAGAGATGGTGTAAAACGGCCATTAATACTTAAATTTTAACCGTTTACATACAGTTGGTAATTATATACCATGTTTTACGGGTATATTATGGATATTCTGCGTATTTTACAAGAACTTATCATCCACATAATATGTTAATAATATTTACAATATTATTGTAAACTGTATGTTCAAGCGTAGAAATACCTAATTTGTTTTTAAATTTTAAATAATCTATAAACATGAAACCAATACATATCAGGGAAAAAAACACTAAACGTAATAGTAAAATACTTTTTACGACATTTTATAATGTCCATCTCATAGATTACGACATTGAACTTCGTCAGTGTCCCAAATAAGTTTCGAGAACCATCAAACCTCTCGAAACATTTCGTATGCTAATTCTTCAGTATGATTTTCAAACTGTTTGCTTACTAATTCATCCGAGTGATTTTTTAACTTGCGAAATCTGTTTGATTTTCTGTTTTTTTTAATTAATTTTTACTGTACGACAGAATTTACGGTTTTTCTTATTTCAACATTTTAAACGTTGTGGAATTGTAGTTGTACGGTTATTTAAAGAGTTTTAAATATATCTCTACTGCTTTAAAAAATTCGTTCACTAGTACAATTCCTCTTGTCATGCTAAGCTGTGCTATAACATCTGTAATGCCGTGTGTTATCTTGAACAACTCGACTACGGTTACTACTGAAGTTTTAAGGCACGTTTTTGTAACAAATATGGAAGCAGGGATGAGAAGGAAAATGGGGAATAGGAAGGTTGGGAAGCAGGTACCTGACTAATCAGATCCGGTAATCTGGCCACCGAGCCTTGAACTCGCAACCTCTGGTTCCGGAATCAATAAGTTCACCGCTCTACCATAGAGGTCAATAAACGAGATATCGCATCCATAAGGAACATTCTTAAACAAATCGATTTAAAACCCAATGCATCAGCTTCGTGGGTGATATTATTTGATCTGCCCAAGTGCCCAAGCATTACCTAGTTCGGAATTCACTCCACCTGGTCGTGCACATTTTTTCAACCGATATTAAATATTTATTATAAGAGGCCATTTAACATATTATATGAATATTATAACGGTATCGATTTGAACAAACTACTCATTGTGGTCGCAGTTTGTGGGAGTATAATAATTCTAAAGACTTCTACGCCCCCTTCCAGCTTCCTAGCAAAAAAAAACACCACAGATAAGTACCAGCTCATAACGAGCCAATTGCAAAGAGTTGCCGTAGTCATACATAATTATATTGTGAACATCATTATTTGATGTTCACAATAAGCCAATGTGGCACGATGCGGAGGACATTCACCTGTGGTGATTCGGAAGTACATCGTGTTTTTTTACATTAACTCGACACAGGAGGGCACGAGGAAAATAATTTCACGTGTAATCTTTGGAGATGCTGTGTAAAGGGTATTTTTGTGGAAAGGAAGGAGTGAACCTGGAAAAAAACGAAAAAAAAATCTGCTTTTCTGTAGATTTTTTAGATAGGTATACGCAACTATTTTTAGACTTGAGAATTGCGATAAAATATGGAACTTGCAGTTAGGCGTTTTATTCGTCTTGCACACGAAATATATCATGATTATTTATGTTATGCTGATGAAGAAATCCGGCGTTCCACGGTAAAATTATAAACAAACGGATGAATTTATAAACAGATGAAAGATTGCACTCGGCACTGTAGTTATTTAGATGCAACATTTTTTTATTGGAATGATAATAAAAAAATTAGAGTGTGCAATTCACACGCGGTAGAAGCGAAACCTTCAGAAAACTAAAGTAGACAAGAAGTAGGGAAGCACTTTTTTATCAATGTGAAAGAAGATTTTTTTCAAAATTTTTGTCGTCGAATTACAGTGCACCTTTACCTATACATTTGGTATTATTTTTGGTACTTGTGTTTTCTTCTTGTCGAGTCGCTAGATGTCGCTTTCTTTTGTGTTTTCTTTTGGCTGTTAATTTCGGAGTGGTTTGAAGATTAAATATTGATTTTACAAAAATTATTTCGTAGGATTCGATACTTGGTCCGCTAAATGTCTGCATACATTCGTCAGGCGCTTTATACCACTACATCGAAGGAGACGTGGGACTGTGGATTTGTCGTATTATATTGGAACCGAGTACCCGTGAATTAAATAAATATTTAACTTCTTCAAATACAGTAAATTTATCTTGTGGCACCATTTTTTCTGTACTTTTCAATTAAGCACGGTGTGTCGAAAGTCGGGCAGTAACTACTGGCGAATGTAACATTCATAATAATATTTACGAATATCATTAATCAATGTGAATGTGCTTCGCGGAAGCACATTGGAGCGGAGAAAGTGTTGGCACATAAGTTTAGTATGGATAGTAGCTATCTAATATTTGACAGGAAGTGAACATAGGGTACTGTTACGTACGTGTTGTGATTTCAACCAGTTGGTTACTGAATACTAACAAACAACTGATACAACATTGTTTTTTTACACCGCACCAGAGTTCCAACTTCCCGGAGTCAATATAACTATGTTACTGAGGATGAAGGAAGGAATACTAGATTATTCAGATCAGGTCAATAAATGAGGAATCCAATGAAAGAAAAGGCAACTTTCAAATATACTACTTAGTACTTAAGGAGTATTAGTACTTGGTATGGGAAAGACGAAAGTTGGATAGTACCATCTCGTATCTGGTCAATAAACATAACTCAAATCGTGTCAAGCAACATATCGATTCAGATTTTTAACCAGGGCGATATTTGGAAAAATCTTCCCTGTAGCCAACGGTTCTATTTATATTTTCATGGCAATCACGAAACCGCGTTCCAAAATCCCATTTTAGGCAAATCCTGTTACGTATTGGATATCAATGTGTTCGTAATCGAATTCTCTGTTTATTCAAAGTTACTGAAGAAATTAAAATAAAGAAAATAATTAAAAGAAGCGAAAGTAATGTTTTGTTTGCACCTGTCAGAAAATTTCTGTTTTCGCAGCGGCGTCTGTTTTTTATTATTGTAACCCTACGTGTAATATCGTAACGGTCTAATGAATTCAAAGGAAATACAAACTATTTTTATTATTCTAGGATAATTCATAGTTTGATTAATTACGATTGAAAAGTGATACGTCAAGGGAAAATAACGATCTAACTTATTTGGTAAGTAAATACTGTAAAACTTTCTAAGTTAAAATAGTAATGCGTAATGTTATTATAAAGATATAGGTAAGTAAGTACATCATTTTAATCCTTGTTCTAGTTCTTTTAAAAACTGTATTACTGTATCACAAATATCATGTAATAAGTACAATTTCAAACTATTCCTGTAAAAAAACATGCAAATTTCACGATTTTGTGAATTTATTTAATGATTTTATAT
Organism: Limnephilus lunatus; assembly: GCA_917563855.2. Taxonomy (NCBI): domain Eukaryota; kingdom Metazoa; phylum Arthropoda; class Insecta; order Trichoptera; family Limnephilidae; genus Limnephilus; species Limnephilus lunatus. Next base: position 60,088,565 of record OU830592.1, read on the forward strand.
TTTTTCATAACAGACGGCCGGCGTAGTCCAACGGTAAGGCTCTTGGCTCGCACACCGAAGGTCGCGGGATCGAATCCCGGCGTGGCAAATATTTTTTTTTTGTTATTTCACAAATTATTTATTTAAAATAATATATACCTAGTATAATATTTGCGGCACGTTCCAGAGTGGAAGATAAGCACATTATCGCCCTAGTGTAAGACCACCGTTCAGAAATGAAACGTTACTTGAAATGGCATTAGCCGTGTTTGGTGACCAGATCTGAATAGCCAGGTACTTCCCCACCTTCCTCTTACCTATCTCCGTCCCCTCCCCACTACCTTCAGCCTCACAACATACCCCAATTGGGGATGCCATAGTCTCACTGGCTTCAGACGGGAGCAGTTGGGACTCTTGTACGGTATTCATACAAAAAAATATAAATTATGAAAAAATATAGTTAAATTGTTGGCTTTAAAGGATTTTTATCTGTTTCGTATTCGTATTCGGAGGTATGATTTTGTTTAATGAACGCGAGCGAATCCAAAACATTAATCATTTCATGTGTCGTTAATTTATTTAAAATCATTTAATACCTACTCGTATTTAAAAAAAAATTGTGAATACCATACAAGAGTCCCAACCGTCTGGAGCCGGTGACACTATGGCCCAATTGGGGTATGTTGTAAGGCTGAAGGTGGTGGGAAGAGGAAGGAGATGTGGAAGAGGAAAAGGAAGGTGGGAATTACCTGGCTAATCAGATTTGGGACCAAACAAGAAACAACAACAGACCAAACACGGCAACCATTCCAAGCAACGTTTTAATTCGGAATGATGGTCTTACACCCATGCGATTCTAAGAGTATTTTCCACTCTGGAATGGTTGTTAATAAACAAAGTAAGTACCTAACCATCACACCATTTCACAGCCGGTGTAGGCAGAGAGGATGGAACGTAACAAAAGTAAGTAACTATGTCTATGCAAATACTTCTTGCTTCATTCGCATTTATGCATATATTGTTTTATTATCGACTGATTGGCATGAGCAGACTCAAGTATTCTATTAACTTGATTATATACATAGTGTATCAATACAAAATGAAAACATTTCAAAGTATCTAATAAAATAACCATTTATGTGAGAATGCACAAAAACTATGTCCGATAGATACATTTACGATAAACACTCAAAGAAATGGCAATACGTTTTATTTTTATTTTTTGTATACTTTAAATAAAATTTTACGTCGAAATTTAAATAGGTTTATGTTTTAAAAAACAAAGAGTTATTTTTTGTATCAACAACACTTTGTCAAGTTCTAACAAGTTGTACAAGGTTCTAACTGACATATTTTTTTCAAAAATGACCCTTGAATGCAAAATCATTTCTTTTGCTCATTTCTACAACCAATATAATTTTCAGAGCCATCTATTTCGTTGATACTTGTTTGACGAAGTTCTAACATCAATTTGAACCTTTTGCAATTGCCATTTGTCTGTATCTGATAGTTGATCGTTTATGCGAGGCGCAGTGTAATTTGTCACATTAGTTGGATAGGGTTCTAACTTCGCCTTACCATGTTCTGTGGTGTCAAAGTTTGCAAAGACCAATTCTCATAATCTATTGAAGAATTTATGATTTTGAGGTTCAACCTTGTGCAGTATTTTAGTTAAACATATCTAAAAGGAACCTATTTAATTAGAAGGGGGCCACGTATTGGAATGGCATTAGGGAAATGTAGTTAGAACCTAATGCAATGAATTATTTATTATGCACTAGCTGGTTGCATGCGGTACATCCTATTTAAATAATTTCATTTAAAATACGTTAAACTAAATTCATTTACACAAGATTCAGTCACAAAATTAGAAACCATTGTGAAAAATCGACTTTGCAAACTTTGGCATCTAATATCTCAGAACAAGGTACTTAAAGTGAAGTTATAACACCAACAACCAAAGTGACAAAAAATAAACGATATTATTTATAGGAAGTACTTAGGTAAGTAGGTACTCATGATATAATATTATTAATTTAGGAAAAGATAATAATATCATACGATTTAAATAATATCGGCAGAGTGTGACAATAAAATGTAGTTATTCCTTCCTCGTGGTGTTTTTTTACTCACTGACTATATAAATATTCGCCTATCAGTAATAATTATTGTACAGTTTCATTGGTAAACAAATAAGATAAGATCATCAGCATTGAATTCATCGTTTTACACATAATCTAAAATATGAGTGTAGATTGCGAAATGTTTAGTCGGCTAATCTAATCCACAGTTATGTGTGTCAAATAATAATGTTAAGTTGAGAAGATAATTGTATTATGAATGCTACTCTTAGGAAAATGGAACAAATGGATTAGCACGAATGTTCTTTTGTGGGCATTTTCTTCACGATCGAATCATCGAGTGGGATCGTGTAATGCAGAAACGGTTCAATTTCGAAACATTCCAACGTTATTTGGCATTCAAAGGAGGAATATATTATATTCAACATACTGTCAAAATAATTATTTATTTATTTACTTAATACATGAAAAATCGAAAGTAAATATAGTTTTTTTATGATATTTCACCCTCCATGCTAGGAATGATCCTGTGTTATGGCATATAATAATATTGTGAAGATATAGGTACCTGTTTGTAAGAAAATAACAGTTTGCTAACGAGCACAAAAATACCACAGCAAGATAACAAGGCATGCGTTTATATTAAAATAAAAGTAAGTATTTAAAATTGAAAACAGCGATAGGTGACCGGCATAGAACCGGAATTTCCGGTATATATGATGGAATCGGACTCATTTGAAAGGTGGGCGCACTTTTGGTTTACATTCTTCGCGGTGGGACTACAATTGACATTGAATTGCACAAATAAGTTTTGAATGGAAGGACAATAAAAGGTCAACTTTGCAGTTTTAAGGGGAATGACTCACCTCTTTGACTTTGTCCCTTCGCTCCCTCGCCACGGGGTCCTTATCCTCCCCTCTGTTGACGTCAGGATAGTGGTTGCTGGGCGCTGGGGGCACTGTCACAATCGGGTAGCTGTCCAGGATGTCATTGTCTATCTGCTCACCGATGGCGTTGTCCACATTATCCACTATCGGCAGATCCAGCAGGCCGTTCTCTTTCGGAGCTAGGGAAGACGATGGCTTCAGAGGAAAGTCGATATTCGGTCTCTCTAACACCTTCAGAGCTTGGTCCTCCTCGATCTTGGCTTGCAGACGGTCCCTGTCTTCGAGGAAATGAGGGTCGAGCAGTTTATGGTCGTCGTGACGTATCAAATTGGGCACATCCAAATCGTCCAGATGAGGTGGCGCTGGAATCAGCAGCTCGGGCCCTGCCTTCTGCATGTGCTGGTACACTTTGTAAACACTGTTGTTAACAGTACTGCCCGAACTCCTAAACTCGGGGAGGAAGAAGAAAGCGCCGAAACACACAACACCAAATGTCAAAAACACCAACAGAATCAAATATTTTTCCCGAGGTCTGAATGACCGCCTAGAGAATGAGGGGACGGGAACACCATTTACGAAACGTTGATACGTGGGTAAAATCCCGGTGGACGTCATGTTTACACGTTATTCTGTCGCGATGTTGACGTTAACCCAAACAATCCGTCACTGACCGTCGCCATTAACGAAACACACTGAAGATAGCTGCGGTTGCCTTGCGCAGTTCACAGTTGCCGATGTTACTGACATCTATTGGATAAAGTTTAAGAGAAAAATAAAATATTTAAATGGTTTGAAGATTTGATAAAAATATTTATTTAGTTACTGATGTGATACACAGATGGCAATAATTATTCATAAAATAATTGTTTATTTTCGTGTGAAATGAAATCATATTTTTGAATTTTTATTGGCTAGCATGAAAATGGTGTAATAAAAATATAATTATTGTCATCAATACACCTGCAATGAACTTCTACCTTTTAGCCTGCACACATCATTTTTGTAGTGGTGGTCGTTTTTGTAGGAATCTTTCTATAGTGGTGACCAAAATGTACACCTATTGTAGGAAATTGGAATCGCCAAATTTACAATGAGGTTAGGAGGTCAGGGTCTCACTTTTCACCATGGATGGAGAATTGATTGTCTTTAATAAGCTTCTTAACGAAGAACCTAGGCAAATAGCTTATATCATTTGATTATCTTGTGAAACCATGGTTAAAATACTTATCCAAATGAATTCTCATCTTATCTTGATATGTTGTCTATACAAATCTTTTTTTTAAATATTTTATAGGGCCCACTCCCCACAACCAGGATAACAAAGCCTTATCTGTTGTAAGTTCAATTTGGGAAGTGGGTATGGGAACTGCCCCCCCAGGAGCCATTTAATTGATAACCAACTACTATAATACAACAACTATATAATTCGCTACTTTGGGAGCCATGGTTCTTGTAGTAAGGTTTGGTCTTGGCGGCGAATGTGTTTGCTCACTCACGTGGCAGGCCGGATCGGGAGAGACTGGTTGAGGGAGTACTATCCTTGACCTCTCCAGCCGGATTCTCTAGACCCATCACCTTGCACCGCAATGGGAGAGATGAATTCATGCGACCAGACTCCTGGACACATTGACCAATAGATTCCTACCACATATCCTCATACCTTTTTCCTTCCCAAAACTTCTTCTGCTTCCTTTCCCTAAAAAGACCCCCAACAAGGCATCCACTAAAGGATTTTTTTTCCTCAGGACATTTGATGTGGAGCTAAGGAAAAAAAATTAAAATCAGATATCTAAGCAATTAGTTTGAAACTAAATTTTGAGTTTTGATGTTTGAGATCCAGGAGCAACCAATGACAATATAAAATATAGGAGCAGCACATAATATTTCGTATTTGAGTTACACAAATACATAAATAATAGCTGTATTAGCTAGGACGTCGGGTATCATATTAACTTTTCGGGCCAATCGCTGGGTGAATTCTCATTGGGACTTTCCGGTGATTAGTGGAATTCCTTCTCTGGCTACTTTTTTCTGTTGAATAAATGTTTCTTTTCTTCTGTTATCACTAGTAGGCGGCTGGCGGAGGAAAAATGTATGGCGAGCGATATGCTGAAATAGGCCAAAGCCAAATGATCTTTTATAGCTAAGTCTGTTGGCCGCATAAAACAATATTGACTGATTGAATAACTATAATTTAATTGTTTTGCCTTTAATAATGAATGGCTATGGAATCTTCGTTTTGTCACCGCCAGCCGCCTACTAATTATCACTTATCACTGTAAAATACTTGAATTATATTATTAAAAAAAAATTCTCCATCTTTACTGCTTTTACCCAGAAAGCTTACGCGAAGGTTGCAGCTTTTATTTTTCGTTTCTCGTTGCACGTTTATTTGTATTATCATGTTAACTATTTCATGGGATGAATTGAATTCTTTAATGGATGCTGATTTAATTAAGTTTATTTTATTTTATATAATGTTATTCTAAGTACTTTACGTACTGCACACTAACCCCGTATGCACAGACTTTGGAGGGTCTCTAGAGTCATTAAAAATAAATGTAGCTTCGTTCTATAAAAAAATTACATATAATTAATTAAATTTTAATTAGTCTTGACTTGTGCAGTGAAGGAAGAAACCATATATTATGTTTCCTTATAATGCTGTTGGGAAAGTGATGGGGTCCCCTCCAAAGTTGCCTAGCAGTTTGTGAATTTGTGGAGGTATAATATATCCATCATGCTAACTTTTATAAAGTGTTCTTTATGTTTAATACTTTTAATAAAATAAACATAGAAATATGTTGTTTACACAACTCGTTAAGTAAAACACCTCATTCCCTTTCACTTAGATAGAGTGCTTTTATATTCCAAAAAAATTTGTATCAATATCTGATCTGTCTTCCACTAGGTACTTACAACAGTGGTAATACCCTTCAATAACAATATCCACAACATGTCTTAAACCTGTAGGATTCTCAAAGTCATAATTATAGGTAACATTGTTTTTAATATATTTGTTTAACTCTTTGTTTTGTGTGGGTATGATATGGTAAACATGATAGGTACCTATCTGCCTACTCATCTTTAAACATTAAAAATTCAGAACATAATAATACGTTTGGGAGGCAGACATGATAACAAACACCTCTGCCATAGATCACCCCAAGTGGTTCACTACATTTGGTGACTAAGCAGGGGCGACCGGTTCATCGTAAGTGGTGTTTCAGGTATTGGTAGCGGATGTGCCTGCTTACCAGCTGCGTGGCGGGCCAGAACAGGAAGTGTCTGCTTGGGAGACTCTTTGATCTTTCCAGCTGATCTCTCTCGACTCATCGCATTACCCCGCAGCGAGAGGGATGGATTCATATGTCCGTCACTCCTGGATACACCGACCCCTAGATTCCTATCAACCCTTATACCTTTTCCTTCCCAGTACTACCTCTCCTCTCTCCTTAAAAAGACCCTTCACATAGCATCCATCCAGGGCCTCCTGTGTGGGGCTAAGGTAAAAAAATAAATAAATACATAACAATTTTTTTAAGAAAAACTTTCTTTTTATACTTTTTTGAAGGTTATTCCCATCAGTGAAATATATCATATTAGAATAAGTTAACAATAATAATCTAAACGAAAATATGAAAGAGAACAAGACACAGAAAAACACAGATTGACAAATATGACGGCTTTGACAGAAGGTGACAATAGCGAAATTGGTTAACGCGCTCGTCCCGGTTAGACGGAGAGGTCTGGGTTCGAGTCCCAGTTGCGACCATTGTCTTTTTCTGTTTTTCTGTGTCTTGTTCTATTTCATATTTTCGTTTAGATTATTATTGTTAACTTATTCTAATAAAATACATAACACTTTACTGAAGTGAATAGATAAATAAAAAAATAAATTCTTACAAACAGAGCATCCTCGGGTATTTCTAAGTTCATATTGCATACATGGGCGAACTTATTGCGGCAGGGACGAAACACAGTTGTTGTATTTTTAAGTAGAACGAGTCATTATGACCCATTCTTACGCGGAAAATGTTAAAAACCATATATTGTTGAATCGTTGAAACATTAATTAAAATAGGGGTATGTACTAGCACAGCACATTATTGTGTTAATGGTTACAGATCAATTTATTTTTTATTTTTTACAAGCTGACACGACGACCTTCGTACCGCCTTAGAATCAATAACTGTCGCGTTAACTTATTAGCTGAATTAAATCGAGTTTTTTCATTAAGTTAAAAATTACACAATGCAGCAATTATCGATGCGCAACTGCCCATGTTTTTTTTTTGTCAGTATCAGAGATGGTGTTGTTTACGGATTTTCTTATTTTTCCACTTTTGTGAGGGAGATTTATTATAATTATTGTATTTTTCCTTTGGAGGGGTGCAGACATTCGTTCACCGTTTGTCTCATTTTCCACTGTTGAAATTTAGTATGTAAGAAAGAGGGGCAGCAACAAAAGTTAAACCATCAGCGCATTGACATTTGAATTTTCGAATTTTTGGAATTCACCCACTATTCAATATTATACTTACCTATCACAATATTGCTGCAGCTCTTTCAAAATATGAGAATTCATTCCATACAAAATGTATGAAGAAAAAGAAATTTCTTCATAACTTTTTTTGTTGTGAATTTTTCCGATGTTTTAATAGCTATTCTGTTATTCGGGGCGGAGACAAATCCAACAAATCAAAGATCATATAAATTGGTCCAGCCGTTCTTGAGTTATAAATGGTGTAACTAACCCGACTTTGTTTTATATACATATTATAGTAGGGGAGGAAATAACGCTAAATGGGTAGTTACTCGAGCGTTGTGGAGACCTATTGGATTGCAAAGATTAGATGCTAAAAAGAAAAAAAGTTTATGTGATGTATGCCATTTCAGTGGTGGGTGGAGCGAGTATAAATTTTCAAAAATGTAAAAAAAAATCGTCACAATGACTTACTCGAGCGCGTCAGATATTAATAGCGTATACGCCCTACGTGTTTCTGGTAATGGAGAGATATTAATCTGACGAGTTGAGTGGTGGGGGTGGCCGTATGAAGAGGTAGAAAATTGAAAAAAAAATGGATTTATTCGAGCGTGTCAGATTAAGGTAATGTGAGTTAATTACATGCAGAAAAGTTTAGATTTCAATAATCTGACGATTTGAACGTGACGTTAGAAAATTAGCGAGTCACAAAGTTGCAAAAAAAAAAACGTCACGTGGATTTACTCGAGCGCGGTTATTTTTTTTTTTATTTCGAAGGAAATAATGTAAGGATCACAGAAATAATATAATCTGACGATTTCAACATGCCGAAGAAGCTAAAATCATCACTGAGTGTGGAGCGTACAGCGGCTGACGGCGCTGAGAACTGCCTACAAAGTCTCGACTCCATAGACATAGGAATATTACTAGACCTGCCCTAAGTGATAAAAGTGGTCTGCCTATATTTAAAGAGGAAAGATTTGATTGTTTGTTTGTTTGCATTGAATAGGCTCCGAAACTACTGGACCGATTTGAAAAATTACTACGACTCAAGCGGCGACATTTTAATTAAATTTAAAAAAAAAAATAAGACTTATTGTGGAATAAATATAATAGTGAGACATATGCTGTCGCGAAACTTATTGTAAATAATGATGTGTTCTGCAAAGTCGTAGTACAATATTTAATTCTATCATCAATAGTTTACCAATACCTTAATCTGACACGCTCGAGTAACTACAGGTATCGATTTTTTTTTACTAATCTGATCGGTTGCCCTAGCCGCACCCACCAATATTATTGGTTCATAAATGGTGGTAGTCCATAGCAGGGTCGGGAGGTATCTCCCCTTAGTTAATCTGACGCGCTTGAGTAAATCCCAAAATCCCTGCTCCGCCTCCCCTACTATTAAGATTATTCATCTTTATTAATTTTAGACTTACAATTTGTTTTGTCCTATGCCTATCTCACTAGGAGAACCTGTGTTGAGAGCAGATGGCTAGAGAAAGCTAGAGTAGTAAGATTCTTGTTTGTGTTTCTGAAGGGTTGGATGTAGGATTATTTTCAATGATTTAACTTTGTTATTTATTGATTGTTCTTTATTGAAAAAATATATTTACACTCTTTTACATTGTATTATTACAATTAATTTAATTAAAATTAATATATAAAACATTTTCATAAAATATTGAGATCACGCAATAAATTGCATAATATTCTTATTCCTTACGACGTATATCACACTTGTTTTCAATAAAATATTTACTTAACAAATACAATATAGAATTTCATAATCGTTTCAACAATAGAATACCTGGCAACTATCAAACATTTACCATACTTATAGTTCATTTTAATGTGATTCAGTCACTAGGAATAAAAAAATAATTACACAAATTTACTTATTAGCAATAAAACGTCATTAAGATACACATTTAATATTTTTCACGCTATACATTAAGTTTTGTACTTCATTTGAATTATATTAATTTATTTAATTGTGTCTATAGATTATTGTCCTATGTTCTGGGTTTGAATCTTGACATGTAAAAGTCACAATCAACACAGTATATCGCTGGAGAGTTCACTTGTTTTTTTCTACACAGATTACAAGGATTTTTACCTGGCGCACTATTAGCAATTACACTATTAGCGATTACACTATTATTTACACCGTTACTTACACTAGACATAATGTTATTATTCATGTTAAGATTATTCTGTGCAGGATTAATTTGATTATTATTAATCTGAATATTGATCAGAGGTCCATTTGTGGTGCTGCCTTTGAGGCCAGGAATATCGCTTCCTCCTTTTGTTCCTGGTTCGAAGGATACAGACTTCTTGGGCGGTTGCTTCGATAAGGGCAGCTGTTGATACGGTGATGCCTTCATCGGTGCACTCTGATATGGCAAGTTATTATGCACTCCGTTCCCATTTTCCACAGGATATCCCTGTTGATAGTATTGCGGTTGCCGTGAATCTTGACTAATATGTTGGGGGTTCATTTTATTCTGATCGTTGAATTGTTGCGGAGCTTTTTGATACTGATTCTGATTGGAGGTGGGTTGGGTTTCATTATAATGTTGCGGAAGTCGCTGATACAAAGGTGAGGCCATATTAGAGGGGTGATTATTTATATTTTCGCCATGTATCAAAGGCACTCTTTGATATGGAGAATTGTAAGCAGTTTGTGAGAGCTGTTGTAGGCTGTTGGTGTAATTGTAGTTTGGTGTGTTATTAGCGTTTTGTGTAAACTGTTCGGGTTTTAACTGTGTTGTGTTGTTTGTGTATTTCATTCCGTAATCAGGATCGTACATTTGATTGGTATTACCATTGTCATTGTTTTGCATTATGTGCGCTGAAGTAGGGAGGTGTTGGTATGGTGAATTATTATTAGAAGTGGGCATTTGACTATACTGGGGAGAATTTCCAGGCATCGGTTGTGTTCGATTGACTGGGAAATACATAGAATTTTGTTTTTGCTGTTGAGCATTGGTTGCTTGAGGATAGTTATTGGTATTTGTAACCTGTCTTGGAACTGCGGTATGTTGAGCAGTATTATATTGAGCATTCTGTGTATAGTTTTGTACTGTTTGAGGATTTTGTAAATAATTTTGCATTGGTTGTGTATTTTGTGTTGTGTTTTGAACCTGCTGCGGTTGAGTGATGTAGTTTTGTGTGTTTTGTGTAGCATTTTGCAAATAATTTTGCGAAGGTGGTGTATTTTGAGCGTAGTTTTGTGATTGTTGAGTGTTTTGTTGGTAGTTTTGTAAAGGTTGTGTGGATTGTGGGTAGTTCTGTGATGATTGAGTGTTCTGTTGGTAGTTTTGTGTGGGTTGAGTGTTTTGTAGGTAGTTCTGTGCGGGTTGACTATTTTGTGGGTAGTTTTGTAACATTTGAGTGTTTTGTGGGTAATTCTGTGCAGGCTGGACATTATTAGAAGGAATTCCTGAATTGCTGACGCCATTTGTTTGCTGGGAGTTATAAATATTAGTGTTCTGATTGTTTGAAGGGTTTAACTGAGGTGGTGTTTGCTGTGGTAAAGTTTTCATAGATTGTCTTTGATTAGAATTAAAACCATTCACATTTTGAGAAGTGGGCGATGACTGGTACAATGAGGGGTTATTATAGAGAATGTTATTAACGTTTGAAAGATGTTGATAAGGTGAATCGTTATGCATTCTATGGTGCTGTAAGGACATGGAAGGAACTTGATGACCCGGATCAGAATGACGAGGAATGTTGATGTTTTCGCTTTTAGCAACTTGTATGTTAGGATTCTGTTGATAAGGTGCTCCAGGATTCTGCGTTTTCATGTATTCATTTTGCAAGTTCATTTCTTTTTGCAATAAAGAATTCTGTGACATGCATGAGATATTAGATTTCTGACTCTCCATGGAGTCTTGTCTGTGAAGGGATGGTCTTTCACCTTGCAGAGGAAGAGTGATAGTTTCTGGTTTGTTGAGGGCTGATTTAAGAACTCGCTCCAATATTGGGTTGGGAATATAACTGTCATCTTCCTGGTCCTCCGCTGTTGCTACTAGAATCACTTGATCGCAAAATGAAACAGACTTCTTTTTGGTTCGCAAGATATGGTCAACCTTGGATTCTATACTGTTCAAGGCATCAGTTGAAGAATTTTTACTCAGTTGTCTATTCACCGCAGCATTTAGCATCTCTACCTCTCGAATTTCTTCTTCGATTTGATTTTTACCTATGGAAGACTCTGAAGTTCTTCTGTTTGGATAGTGGTCACCCAAATACGCATTCAATTGATCAGCATTCTGTGGGCCGTTATTAGAAACTATAGATCCATTCAAATCATTGTAATTGATTTGAGGCTTAGGAAATTCGAATCTTGAGGTCAAACTTTTCACCAAATTTGAGTTTTCTCCCGCTTGATATTGCTGTACCGCCATATCATACTGAGAATTCAATCTTGAAATTTCATTCTGGGTTTTGAGTGAGTCAGCAGGTCCTGATTTCTTTAACCTCAAGGCGGCTTGTTTGGCTTGAAGTTCTCTCAGCCAGGTCTCACCTGTAGATCTCGTAGATTCTTCAGAGTTATTGTTTTTCATTGTATCTTGAGAAAGAATCTGCTGACGTTTCTGTTGGAGTTGGGCAAGTAGCCCTGTTGCTGGTTTTGCTTCAGGTTCAATTGCATCGTGATTTCCAGAATTGGCAGGTTTCTCTTCTTCTCCAGGAGTGTGTAGCGGGGGCGGTGGGGGAGGGAAGTCTTCACTGGGCTGGCGGGAGTGTACTATAGAACTGGGAGGACTCGGGTAAGGTGGAAGCTCCATATTCTGCATCCTGGTTGCGATACAGTCTACCTCATCAACACCATTGTCAAAGGCAGTCGATAAATTCTGCATATGACTTTGGGAAATCGGTAAGGGATTGTTTACTTCTTGTTTTATCGGACTTCTTTCTTGATGAACATCCGCCTTTGTCACAACCATGTGGTAGTTGTTAACTGGATCTGGATTCATCGGAATACAAGAATCGTATATCATGCCGTGGTTATAATTTTGAGGCATGTCTTTACTGATCTGCGGCTGCAGATAACTTTTATTACCATTGGTGCCATCATTGTACGATGGTAAGAACGGCAATGATTGAGGTTCGTGGTCGTAGGTATTGTACGCATCTACCTGGTTTTGTTGGTTCATTTCTTGATTCGTATAATGTTGTTGATGGAAGTAATTTCCATGAACTTCGTTAGGTAGTGGATACGGAGGTCGTTCCGCAACTTCGTGATTAACTTCTGAGCCTGGCTTGGTTCCAGTGAGCTGAGAAGTTGTTCGTAATGGTGGTGGAGGAGGAACTTTGGCGATAGTCAGCATTTTGCCGGCGCTTCCGTGGAAACTTTTTCTCATCAATTTACTTCTTTCTAAGTTAGGATTTGTGGTATTTCCAGAGTATTCCAAGTGTCCTTCTGATAAATATCCACTCATTCCTGATAGATTTTTATCCATCCCTTTTAAGCCGACTGCACTATCATCAACTGATCCTGCAGGTTTCTCTTCGCTGACAGGTTTATGTCCATCGTCACCATTTCCTTCTGTAAGATCGGGCATCGATCTGTTCTTTCTCCTAATCAAACCACCCATAAGCAGTTTCCTTCTGATCTTATGTTGCTTCTTTCCAGGTTTGGCTTCTTTTTCGCTTTTCTTTTCATCCTTGTCTTCCTTATTTTTCTCTCTTTTGAGAGTGTCTTTTGCATTTGCTAAAGAATCTGGAGCTAGGGATAAATCTTTTGAAATTTTGCTTCTATCTTCACTTCTTGATCTCTTTTCCTTCGCTTTGTCATCATCTTTATTCTTCGATCTTCCAAAAATACTGCGACTCTCTCTATTAGGACGATCATAGATCATATACTCTTCATCTTCAATGGCATTATTTTGCTGTGGTGTTTTCTTCAGTGTTGATTTCTTTTTAGGTAAGGTAGCATATATTTCTATATTCTTGCTGGTTGGGATAACCTTTTCAACAACGGGAACTGGAGTGGCTAACATTTCTTTGCTGTTCTGCCGTGAGTGACTTGTTTTATCCCGTGAATTTTGCCTGGAATGACGGGCACTGGAATTGCTTCCTTCTCTCGTGTGTCGCACATCGGGAATACCCTTGTCATTGTCGTTGAAGCCTTGTTCTTGTAGCATTCTTCTGTGAAGACTTCTCGCTCTCATAATGCAAGTGTTGTGTTTCATTCTGGCAAATGTCATGGTGTGTGGATTATTGTAAGGAGCATCCATCGCTGCTCTCGCTTTAGTAGCTGCCGCGTTACACAGTACTAACGCAGTCTCCAAATCGTCGTTGTCCTCTGTTTGCCGTGATTTATCTAATAATTGGTCAGCTTCCACACAAAGTCTTTCGCAATCATCCTGAGTGATTTGTGGCTTTCCAAAGAGTCGAGCCTGAGGTTGATATTCTGGAATCTGAGCCAACTGCAGGTTGTGCTTTAGGCCTTGTTGTAGCGGAAGACTATCAGTTGATGATAAGGAGTATGAATCATACCCGGCATCGTAGCGCCCACTGCTGCCACTGGACAATTCCCCTTTTCTCGTTGGGCTTCCTGGCACACTTCCATTTCTTTGTTGGATTTTCCCCACCAAGTATAAGTAAGGATTTTCCATTGTTGTGGATGAGGAAGAAGATGTGCTATTCCTGTCTCCACTCCAGTTACCAGAGTCCCTTCTGCGGGGAACATTCAAATGATCAGGGATTACAATGTTGTCCACCATATTTGCAGAAGTCGAACCAGTACTTAAACTTCTGTGCAGCTGCATTTGCTGTTTCTTGGCATTTTGAGCATTCAGCACAGATTCAACTGTTTTGCGGCTGATGTAATCTGGTTCTTTACCCATATCACCATCAATTGTGTCAACATCAGATGGAGACTGCTTTCCAAATAAATTATCTTGGATGACAGCCAGATTCTGATATTCATTGTATTGCCTGTTAATGGGAGGCCTGTTTTGTGTAAACATGTGATTGTCTGGATTTGGTGTGATGGCACGACGAGTGTTACCGATGATAGGCTTTTCAGGGCTCGGGGTAACAGATCTCCTCAGCACAGTGTTGCCTGGTATGTTATTTGCATTCATGTTAGGGAAGGGTACCACAGTTTTAGGTGCGCTTTCCGTATTGCACGGGGTTCCATTTGGGGTGGCGTAGAGCAGCAACAAGGGTTGATATCTCCCCCGCCTGCACTTGTCGACAACTTGATCCCATCTTGGTCCAACTTCCTTCACTGTAGCATCGTCAAAATATATCCACAGTCTCAATTTGGTGTGGAAGAAGAACGTTGAGTAATGCTTTCCGTAGTATGTGACGACGCCCACGAGATTATGGACTGTTATCGAGGCCCAGTGCTGGTCAACAACGCTGTGGAAGACGTCCTTCAGTTGGAGAGAAGTTCCAACGGTGCTGAAGACATCCATGATGTGCTCCAGGGTCGGCCTTTCGGAGTCCCAAACTACTCCCACGGAGACGATCTCGGGTCGATTCATCAGAGATCTGCAGATCTGTGTCTTGGCTCCGCATGAACTCTGCAAAAAGATAAACAAACAATAAATAAGCTGTCTTGAAATCTAAATCTCAAATAAACTAGGAAAGCAATCAACTACCTACCTATATATGTTTACATTTTTACAGATGGACAGTGCATAGGTATATGACGCTCAATTGGATGAAAAGAGTCGTCTGAGATAGATAAGGCTCAATCGAATTCTTGAGAAAGAGTGCGATTGGTTAAAAAAATGAAAATAGGTAATTACCGGACAATCTCGGATGTCACCCATTCCTCCAGCCCTCTTCAAAAGATCGCCAAATATTTCAGTATTCTGGACATTGTTGGGCGCCATGTTTCCAGTCTGTCTTGCTTGTGTCGTCAAGGCGGAAGCAGAAACATAGTGAACCATCTGAAACAAAATAAAAAAACAACAATTAATATTTACGTACTTATAACAATTGAAAAATGTCGCAAAGTTCATTAAATATTAGACGTAAAAAGCCCAAGAAATAATTAGATACCTATTGATGACCTGAACTATTAAGTTCATGCCAATCAAGATTCCAGTGCTTCAATGCATGTCAATGAGATTTATAAAATAGGATTTGGCGCCGTTAAAGTTCAAGATGGTACGATGATTAATGACAAAACATTTATTATATAATCACCGTGGTTTACCATCTCCTGCTCATATAAATAATGTCAATATTCCAACTTCGCCCACTACCACGAGATACTTAGCCAGACTTCAGTCTTCAAGCGCATGATGTTTATAATACCTCAATATTCAACCACCAGAATTCAAGGTAAGTAACTATTACTCATTGTTAACTTTGCCTTTGTTAGTTTAGCAGAACATGTTCGTATAAAAAGCTCCAGGCGAAATATGCTCAATCCAAGTCTTTAGTAGGAACTTTACGTGACTCTGCATTCGATCCAAGCATTTGATTTCCATTGAAGAATTCAAAAGATGATGCCGATTTGCTTCCGAGAACTCCCACGATAAGATCAACAAAGTCAATAATACCCATTCGCTATTATTTAATTGCGTGAGATTTGATTATTCCAAATTCTTCCGACGAATTGACACGATTTAATCGAAGGATTTCAAAAAGATCATGTTTCAAAATTCAATGAATCGATTCAATTGAGATTAGTAAGATATTCTTGCTGTTTCATTGGAGGGTCGTTTACATTTCACGAATAATAAGAATCAGATGTGCATTTTGCTAAAATTCAATCAATTAGTGGGAAATAATCACACAAATCAATTGAGTGAAAATATGAACGTTTTAAAAAACTGGTAGCCTTTTATCATAAATAATTAGAAAGGTTTGGGCACATAGAGCAAATGAACGAAGAAATAATTGCAATGAGAATATTTTACGTAAATGTGAAGAGGGCGGGAACGCCCGAGGAAGACATGACACGATCAAGTGAATCAGATACTTGAGAGTCAGAATAATAGATTAGACTGATTAGAGTATGTATAAGACGATGCAAGAATGACAAGACTGAGTTGTTTGGCGGTCTTTTCTTTCTATCTACGAAACGGCGTGATGGTTAGTTATTTAGTTAGTCAGAAAGGATAAATTGTCTCAAGTATTGAAGATAAATCTGAAAGCCAATCTACTTAAAACAATAGGAACCTCTGCTGATAAATTGAGTCATAAATCCACTCGATCACAAATAGTGGTGTTGCCTTTGTGTGGTTAAAGTTGTAAATATGATTTATAGTTTGGAAGGATCAGATACGATCACTGCTTTGGTTTACAGTCCACACGAACAAAGGAGAGTAGTCTCATTATCGTGCGCAGCAATAAGCTATGCTTCTATGCTAGTTATATACAACAGTACTAAACTTAGATAAACCATAAAAGGCTCTATCTAACTGGCGCCTGAAAAGTGTACGCCGCACGGTGGACGAAATGGAGAAAAAACCCGAATTAAGTGGTTTTTGCAAAAGTTAATGTTTTAAATATTTATATTTTTTTTAGTATAGAAAAATAGTTTCTGCATTTTATGTGTTTATTTAATTTTTTTAATAGCGCTTGACGGAAGTTTGGCAAGGCCGCAAAGTGTGTCATAAATTGGGTATTCGGCATCGCTTTTTTCAGTTCGCTCCTATGTATGGGCAGAGACGGTTGTATATCATGTCACGTTTCAATATATTTACAAAAGTTTGTTATGGGTGCTATTCCTCAAGGTATTCTTTATTTAATTTACTCAATTTTATATCAATATCACATATGCGTGACATTTGAACTAACATCTAATGTTCCATTATTTTTGTATTTTTTTGCTGTTAAAATGCTCATTTCAATTAGCATTTAGAAACAAAACATCGTTTGCTCCCAGTTATGAATATATACGTATTATAGACTGAAGTTTCACCTTTCATGTGATATATAAATTGTTCTCCTTTTTTCTCCTTTCTTGAACAATTTTGTTATTTTAAGGAAGGCCTATATGCATTCCCCGGAGAAAATTATTCGAGGTATTAAATGTACGGGGTATATTAATTGCCACTTCTGTGACATGAAAGAAGTTTTTAATTAATTATCTAACATTAAAATACCACATAGTGGCAGGTTCGAACATTTCAAGCCCTACATTTTACAAAACTGTTAAGTATTTTTTACTACAATCAATGAATAAATGGAGAAAAAACTGCAGTTGTTATTGTGAGGTTTGAATATAATTTAGAGTGGTTGCAAGAAATGATATTTGTGTGTTGGGGTAGACCAATAAAAGTATTTCAAGAAATCGGTTCTAGATCAAGGAAGAAAAATTGAACGATCTGTTAGAGTCTCGCACTCTTGATAAACTCCAGTTAGCAGCAGAAATGATTTGTACAAATGTACAAATGGGGCTGTGATGGTTATGGCAGTCACAGTCACTACAAGCAAAAATATGGTAATGGAAAATATAATGATCTCTCTAATCTCCCTACAACGTCGTTGGTGCCACTTCAACTCTACAGCGAAGGAAACTCAAAAAGCATTACTATTATATGGCAAAACCCACGGCCTTCATCTACAAGGTACTGCAGACCAAATCAGATTACAATTTAAAAAAGAAACTCCAAAGATAATAAGAAATGAATTTGCAATTTGCGATCACTTCCTAAAAAAATGTTTCTGTTTACCTAATTAAGTTTTAAGTCCGCTAAGAATTCGTCCAATGGTTCTGGAAATTTAAGCGATGATTTAGACTCCAATGACAACGGATACACCTTTAGCACTTAGATTTTCTACCATTTTCGATTAAAATATTAATGAACCTAATTGTTACCCATCTTTTTGTGTTCATAGATGTGAAATATAATATGTAAAATTAAAAATTAATATGTTTTATTTGCCTAGATATTTGTATATCTTCAAAATTTATTATTTCGTTTTTGTAAATTTCTACGCAAGAATAAATTAATATTTTTTTCTTCAAAATAACAGTATTAATAGGCTTGCGTCTGCGTAGCAGTTTTTATCGGATTTATTAAATGGTTACCTACACCCAAACCCTTCGCCCAGGCGAAGCCAAAGTAAAGGCCGCCCGCAGGGCCTAGCAGAAAAAACCTGCAAAGCGGATTTTTAACTGCTAGTAGTTATAATTCATTAATAAGATCAAAAAAAAAACATTGCATTAATATTTAGTCAGCAAAGAATTAATTCGTGTTTTTTCTTCATTCCGTCCACTGTGCGCCGTCTGGACCAGTTCTAAGCGTGGGGGCAGAAGACTTAACTTTACGAATTGAAACTACACAACCATGTTGTAAAAGCACTAAGAATATACTCTCATTATTCGCTTCGTAAAATCGGAGTTGTGCAGCAAGTTTTTAGATGCTGTCGTCTTGAGTTCTGGTCTCAGCAAATTCAGTAGGAGTTTCGCCTTTCTTTCGACGATGTCCATTTTTCGATTGCGGTGCGTAGGAGAAACGAGAAAAGATAATGTTGATATTTAGATAAGATGACGCATCCGGAGATCGAAATACATATTAATTGCAAATGTGTGTAGAACACGAAAATAATCATAAAAACAGTGGACGAATGAGGTGTCTCTTCACTCCCACATCATCGTTACAATTTGTCAAGATGTTATTTGATTCGACAGGCCAAAAGGCGTTGATGTTATAACGAACGATAATTCTATGTGGATACTAGATGAGGGAAATAATTATAACGAGTCAGTGGACATCTTCAATTTATCACTACACAAATACCAAAAGGCTATTTTTGAGGCAGTTAAGCTATGTGTAGTAAATACTGTATAATTTTTTACTATTCGTATGCGAAAGCCCCTAACAAGGGCGTTAATAAATAATAAACAAATAAATAAATATAAAATATTATGGATAGTGATGAGCTGAACAAAAACAAAGAAAAGCATTTGTTAAGTTAGCCTCCCAAAACTGGGCGTTTTGTACCTACAATCGCAGATCTAAATCAGTACCTACAACAGTTGACCTTTTGCAAAAGTGCGCCCTATTGTTGAATTTGGAAGAGCCCTTGGATACCCTTGACTATAATATTATGCAAAGACAGGCAATTTATTTCAACGGTCCCGAAGAACAATGTAGGATGTGCGATTTTATAGTTTTGCAGTAGAGCTGTTTAAATTTTTAACTATTTTTGAGACCAATAAATGTATCTATATAGTGTTGTTTTGATATTTTGCTTTTCATTTCGTTGAAAATACCGAACATGGATACTTTTAAATCAACAAAATAAGCCAATAAATAAGCCAACAGAAAGATTTTCAATTTTTAGCAGATCCGACATTGTTCTTCGGGACCGTCGATTTGATAGATTTCACTATCAAAACGGACAGATTACAATCTTTGAAACTTAGATGACATATGTGTTAAAAAAAAAAAATCGAAACTAAATAAAATGAGGGTAATCAATCTTCTCCGAGAGATTTGGTTGGGACAATGGTCAAGTAAGGATATCACAAGTAAGATAAAATCGGAAAGTTAAGGATTGTGGTAGGTCTGGAAGTAGCAAAATATCTATTTTCAAGAAGTACGTCTTACCTGCGTGAATGGCAGCGGCTCCGAGGTGGCACCACAAGCCGCACAGACGCTCTGCTCGACCAGCCCCATCGCGAACTTCCTATGCGGCACGCAGTGCGCGGCCCTGCACGCGTCCTCGGGCTCGCTGTGCGCGGCGTGCGCGTGCACCCGCAGCAGGATGTTCTCGAAGCACTCGGCGGCGTCGGCCATGCAGCCAAGGCGGAAGCGACGCTGGCCGCAGAAGGGCGCGGCTAGGGCGCGACGCACCTCATCTGGGGGAAGAGCGCGTTCCCGGGAGAATTGCAGCTGGGAGAAGAGCTCCTGAAACAAGGAAAATGATTCATTAGTTGCTGATCGATTGGTACAAACATTTAATCGGATCATCACCTAATCACAAGAGTAGGTACAAGAAAAGGCTGTTCTGGTCAATCTGTTGGCGAAATTGTTAGAAAATTATAGTGAGTGTTAGAAATATTTAGGTCAACCGTAATAATGAAAATAATTGGCTATTTATTTTATTTTGTTTTTTATATTAATACCGCACAATAGTCCCAACTGCTCACGTCTGGAGCCAGTGAGACTATGGCAACCCCAATTGGGGTATGTTGTGAGGCTGAATGTAGTAGGGAGGGGAAGAGGATAGATGAAAGGTGGGGAAGAACCTGGTTACTAAACACGGCTAAAGCCATTTCAAGTTGGGAGGCGGGAATGGGTACCGCCGCCCCGGGAACCTTTATTGGATAACCAACACCTCTGCCATAGGTCACCCCAAGTGGTTCGCTACGTTTGGTGATTTCGCAGGGGTTTCCGGGTTCATGGGGTGAGGTTTGTCTAGGTCTTGGAGGCGGATGACCAGGACACAATGAATCCCAAATTCCTACCCATCCCTTAAACCCTCTTCCTTCCCAGAACTATCCTCTCCTTCATTTCCTTAAAAAACCCTCCACACAGCATCCTCAAAGATGACATAGGCCTTGAGGGAAATGATTTTCCTCAAGGACTCCCGCGTGGAGCTCATGTAAAAAAAAGCAACATTCCAATTCTGATACTGAGAGCATCTTCCACTCTGGAACTTGTTGCAATTCTACTATGCATTATTTTTAATTTATTAATTGTGAAATAACACAAATTAATCAAATAAAATTTATTTGCACACGCCAGGATTTTAACTCGCGCCCTCGACAAATAATATAAAAAAATATTTGTCTACTACATTAAACAAACGAAACTTGAATTAGTAAAGAACGTATGTATTTAAATATGTTTTTGGCTGTTCAGATTTGAGAATTACGTGATTATTTACATAAATTGAATTAAATCGTGTCAAATGAACACTTTTTAAACTGAATGCTTCAGTTAGTTACGAAACATACAACATTATCAATTAACAGTTTCACCTTCTCAAACCTACCTTACACCCAACATAATAAAATGTAATATTAATATGTAAAAATGTTTTCAAAATATATTATGTAAAAATATTAAATATAAGGTAAAAACTGTAATATATAGAAATAAATAAATAAGTTTGAAAATATGGCAATGTATTTAGGTTGATCAAAGGTGTCGGAAATGATTTCTGATGCCTTTGATCAACCAAAGAAAGATACAAAGTCCCAAGTCACTTCTCAATTCGACAAAGAGATGAAATCATGCACAAAAATATTAACTATTTTTGCGTCACTAATTACAACATTTATTAACATTTTGGAGTGTAACGTAGAAGGAACATTATAATGTATGCAATCACTTATTTATGAAATAATCGGGACGGCTGTGGGCCGATTTTGGTGAAACATTCAAATTCATGCAAAAAGCAGTAAAATTATGCAAGCGAATCAGCATAATGCCCCTGTCAACGCGGTCAAAACACAGTGCAAATTATTTAATGGGAGCCTAGTAGGAATAACAGATGAACATTAAATCATAATTTCGCGACCCATATCTCTCAAAGGTATTTTCGCGTGGGGTTTTGTGTTCAATATACCAACTCATAGAGGAAGGTGATCTTTCGTCGTGAATTTGCTTCATCAAGTTTTGATGTTTGTATCAGTTGGGCAATCAATTCTTGACATCTGATCAAACAGCGCCGGATCTACTACAAAACAATTTTCGCGGTAACATGTTCCTCCTGCACCTAAAGTGCCTTTGAGTTTATTCTTTCACGACAACAATGGTATAAAAAAATAGATTTCTCGTAGCACCGATGTCATAAGAAAATAACCTAAATTTCTACCATATTTCTCTTGAACGCCTTAAGTTTTTAAGTTCATAAAACAAAGAATGCTATTTTTTTAAATAATATCTATCACATTTGTAAAGCCGAAACGGTAATTATATGAAATTCCCTCGATAGAAAAAAATCCCTAAGTATTCTCCGAAAATTATTATAAACACATTTTATTCTGTTATTATGTAAAATGTTATAGGTAATAAAAGTCACAGTGTATCTTTAAATACAACTTTAAGCATTTGTCGAGAGATTTTTGCGCTATTTTAAGCGGGTCGCGTTTTATTAAATATTTTCGCTTGTTTTTTTTTATATTAGCCCGCACCCTCTAATATTCGCATTTAACTGCGAAAAATCTGTAGGGTGTTCAAAATCGCTTATTATTTTTTCGCAAAGGAACTTACAATAATTGCAATCTAATCTAACCTAATTATCAATATAATAAATGGTGTGCATCTTTTTCGGAAAACACCGAAACACATAAACCACATGTCAATTATTTGAACCTTAATACATGTGTTCCTAAAGACAATGTTCGCAGATCACTGTGATAAATCGTGAAAATGTTAACCATTTGCCCATTTTTGCTTATATTTTTTACAAATTACTATTACTTTTGGAATAACATTATTTATATTTGCCACGGCGCGGCTGTTATGTGAAATGAATTATAAAGAAGCTCCCTCTAAAGCGCATCTCGTATAGCATTACTTTGTCAGATTGAACCTTATTAGTTCTAAGGGGTCAAAGTTGCTAAAGTGTGTAAGTCCGACTCTGTTTCAAAGTTAGGTACCTAGATGGTTCTTATACTGAAATTAAGTAGTTTTCTAGTAGGTAAGTACCTATAACATATTAATATAAATCTATGGTGGCACAGGTGTTCGTGGATTGCTTGTTTTTCTATGCACTTCATCAGCTCGTGGTTTAAAAAAAGAATGTAACTGGTTATCACGAGTGATGTAGAGATATTATTCATATATTATAATGTGTGTTGCAACTTGCAGCCAACGGGCAATGGGTAGATAACTACCTACTGAACAACCTGTCCGTGGTCGGATGTTTGATTGTAAACTTTTGTAAATCAATGGCCAGTCGGTGGCTTTAGCCTATTGATAGTTAATAGTGATCCCACGCGTTCAATAAATAATTGTTATTACGAATCCACAGCTAACTAGGTAGAGTATCTAATTATATATTTGCTAAAATAACCTTGTAACGGAGTTATCAATAACTAATGATCTTTAATTGCGATGGTTTATAGGTTAGAGTCAGTCACAATCTAAAGTTCTTCTTAAATGATAAATGATAACATACAGATAGGTGCAAAAACGTATTATTTATACTAAGTTCTTACACAATTCAAATATTAAAAAAACTCAGTAAAATGATACATAATACAAAGAGAAGCAAGAGATACAAGTCAGTGATACGTAATCATTGTCACATATTTTTTTGCAATAGCAGGACTTTTTTCTGAACTAAAATGTCGACTTTAGCACTCTCCATATTATTATAATATAGTCGACACATTTGGGACAGAGGCCTATTACGCAGATGAAACATGCTTTGGCGTCAAACAATAGGAATATTTATTTATAAAAGTATCGACATGACCCTGAATTATTTTATGTAAACATATTAAACCAATCAATTGCCTTCTAATTATAAGTGTATTAATGTTAAAGTATTCAAGACGTACGTTTTATGATCTAAAATGGCCATTTAAATTATGAGAGTCTTAACATTATTTTAAACCGATTCTACGATGTTTTCATATTTACTGTTATGTGGAATCCTAATAGTGCTTCCATATTCATGTTTATTTCTAATTAAGGCGTTGTAAAGGGTTAGAATTGATTGAGGGTCTGTGAATTATTTATAATTATATTATACCGATAAATCCGTGCTAAGTGCTGCTCTGTATATCCTTGTGTCAATTGTGTTGAAAAATAATTTAATGATATAAGTTTAATGATTGTTCTGAATTGTTATGATTTATTGTTTAAGAGGAATATAAACGCTAGAAATATTTCGATTCTCGTGCTTGCAAAATTTACAATCGAGCGTCTTATTTGCGCGAGGCAAGTAAGCGAAAAAGTGGTTTTTATTTATTTTGTGCATAATTTTATAAGAACGAAAAAAAGTTAGAACATAGATAACCTCAAAAATAGTCTTCGCCATAAAGGGGTATTTTTATAAAAATGTTTCTTGTATTACTTCATAGTTAAGTCATGAAAAAACTTTTTTTTTAGTGGTTTACGCTTATATTTTTTGTTATGAAAATAATAATTTTATTGTAATTCCAATACATAGAACACCTAGTTAAAGCTTCAATTTATCCGTAGCATATTTTTTTATGTTCATAATGTAAGCCAATTTTTCGTAAAGATTAATCTAAAAAGTATCTAAATAGGATTTAGATACTTTTACGTATAACTTCACCTTAATTGTGGTTTATTGTAATAGGATACCTTCCAGATTTTGCATTGATCCAATATTAACTATAGGTACATTCATTCTGAATATTAATTTGAATGGGAGTAAGTCAAACAGCATCACTTTTATCACTGTTTCTTCCCCTCTAACAACTAAAAACTCATCCTTCGTATTACTGTCATAAAAAAATGGCAGCATAAGAGGGCCGAAGATGTTGGTTATCTTCCTTCGATGGAAAGTAGTGAAGAACCAACATTCTGGATTCAGAATCCTACCCAATTTTATCACCATAGAGTTTATAAATTTACTCTACCCTAACATAATGCTTTCTTACCTAACTACCAGAATATGGTTTTTGGTCAACATTTTTAAATAATTTAAAACTTATATTATTGTGTATTAAATTTTAAATTCTTTAAAATGTGGTCACCTCACAGACCGAGGCCCCTTTCAGAGACCCAGGTAATGATATGTAGGAGAACCGTTACATAAGCCGCGAGCTGAGAGAAGCAGGAGGGAGGAGGAGGGAGAGATACAGACACCGCGGGCGAGACAAAGATGGACTGTCCAACGTCCACTCACCTAAGCGGGCGAGATCTCTGGCTTAGGACATAGTGGCAGTCACTTTGAAAAACGTACAGCTTTTTTTAAGGTGTTAATCTTGTGAATGTTTTGAAGCGAACACGAAAACATGTGGATGTAGAACAAACACAAGCAGGACTATGTTGTTTGATTATTGAGGTTTTGAGTGGTGTTGCGATCTCATAAATCCACTAGACATAACAGAAGATACGACACTTTTGCAAGGGTATACGTACTAGATACTAGTATTATTGATGTTCTATCAAAGCTGCCTACGATCAACCACTATTAAATAAGTAAGATCAGTTATTAAATTGTAATGACTATACAATATGGGTATATAGTTACGTATCAGTAATCTTTTATAATAAATATTTTGTGTGTTTACGGAAATTCACTAAGTTCACTAAAAGAAAATTTCCCTTTTTAAAAAAACTTTCGGTGTATGGAAAATAAGATTTAAAAATTCCCACACACTAGCTGATTATGCCCAAGAGCAAGCCGAGAGAGAGTGAGATTTTATTTACATTTTTATTAAAACTTGAACTTTGGACGGGTGTCACCAAAACTGTCAGCGTAACAAAGGGTTATAGATTTGCCGTATACTATTTGCGCTGACATAATAAACCAGTCGCAACCATATAAACACGATTGAACTGCAATTACATCAGTTGAAAGCAAATTCAATTGATTCAAACATCAAACTTTAGCTAACCTGTAACCGGTGTCTTCAATATGTCCTAACCACTAAAGTAACCTAACCATGAGATACAAGATACCAGATAACTCCGTGAAAGTATTCTGATTGGAAGAAAATAATAATAAAATTAATTGTGCGGCTAGTTCGGCTTCGGGACAGATCTCGCGTCCCACATTCGGCCAGCAAGCTCTAGCTATCTGGGTCATCAGCTCGCACCAGTCACTACTGACTACACACTACGGGCACCTCTGAGATAATAGCCGACCGACGACGAGAGTGGATTGAAGAAAAGCGCTTTTTAGGGTATTCAGGTATGCAAATTGTCATAACAGGCCGAAGGAAGCCAAAATCATTACGGAATTGTGTCAATGAAAGCCAATGGAGATAAAAATAGAAACCTTTATAAAGCGGAACAAGTTTTTTTTAATGTATGAAGTACATTACCCCGAAAGTATTTACCCCGGTTTTTAGGAAGAAGTTGGCAAAGTTGTATTTGTGATTTTTCATTCGCTGAAGCACAAGCAAAACAAAACTTACCAAAACTCAACATTTGACCTCCACCATACGAATAAGAATAAAGAATATTTGCTGTATTTATAAACTATATTTTATAAATACAGCAAATACATTACTTTATTATTATTCTACCAAAACATTTCTTAAATTTTGATTATAACAATATTTAAAGCGGCTTTGAAAAGAAAGCCATTCATTACAATAATTCATTTCAGAAGGATCAAATGTGATTTTTTCAGAAAAAATTATTTATAAAAATCCATTTCCAAGTTTTGTCCAGTAAGAAAGAATCTCTCAAGTACAATCAATATCAAAGGTTATATTGTTATATATATTATATAAATCTTATTTCGAAGAAAATTGACACTTTTCCTATAAAATTAATTAGTTTCCTTTTTTTTTAATTTGCCTTGGCAGTCGAAAAATTCCGAACATTTACACGTTTGTTCATAAATATTTTAAAAATATTTCTGTCTTTAGGAGCATTGCATGTCTTCAGATAAAAAATATTATTTATTTAGATAAAGATCTACCAGTAAATTGCATTTAAAATTTCTCACAACATAATCCTCATCTTATTTCATTAAGATGAAGCCATACTAAATAATGCAAAATCATACAAAATCGTATGTTTTAGTTTTGAAAATTTGACCGCTTAGAAGTATTATAGATGCTTCAATTAAATACTGCGTGTAGAACATACTTTGGCCCTTAAAAATATCGGTCATTTTTTTAATAAGTCTTTTAATAAGCTTAGAAAAAAATAAAGTATTAGGTCTATAAAAAACATTTTTAACTGAAAACTCTCCTACTTATAAACACTTTTTCGGATATGGTTTTATTGCATAATGTGGCAAATTCAGTTTCTTATATAATTATCGCGAAAAAAAATGATATTTACGCCCGAACCTCACAAAATAAAATATAATATGCATTTTCGCGTTGGTATTTTTGACATCACGACGACAATACGGCAGTCGACGAATTTGCTATATCAAAGTGAACCTTATACCGTCCACCGAAGAACGACTGGCAGCCGTCCCCCTGTCTTCCGTCATTACTCCTCCGAACGGAGCGGAGAGCGGTCGTGTTATGCTCCGCGCCGCTTATTTTCGTGAAATCAATTTAAAAATTCCGTTTTATTGCTATAAACAATGCATAAAAAAGGAATTAATGTTTTTTACAGGCCTTTACGAAATCAACATGTAAAAAAAAAATCTCAAATATCTTTTCCAACCTTTCCAAAAGCTTTTTCTCAAGTATTTTTAAACTCCTCCCATAAAAGGGCGTGAATTCCGATTTCGATTTTTTCCTGTACTAGTGGATCGCCTTAAGGATCTTTACATTACTTCGGAAAGGAAAACAATTATAGCAACTTAGATAAAACTTTTGAAATGTTTATTATCGTGATCATTTTTATTGAAGACCTTATCTCTCCGTAATGAACCTCTAAGGTAAAATGAACTGGATATCAACATAATTTAATTCACCTGTGATGATTTTATGGTTCGTTTACTTTCAGAGCTTTTCCCACGGCTATGGAGGAAATGAAGAAGAATACGCCATGCTTAAAAAAGCTCTACGAAGAAAATACTACAATGCATGATTCTTGCCAACAACACGAGCTTACAACACAAGAACCATTATTTGATATCAAACTCATTATTCCCGTCTTCACAACTTGTTGGGATTAATTTATGTTTTTTTTTTGCGTTTATAGTTTTACACACTTCCTTTTAAAATGCACCTACCACTTTATTACATTTTAAACATTGCTGAATAACATTTTTATGGCTGAGAATACACAATTCAAAATAAAACATCAAAATAACAAGCAGATGAGAGTTTATCAAATACGTTTTGCATTATGCAAGTTTTAAACAATATTATTTATTGATTATCTGCTTCAATGAATAGGCAAAGTGATGTACCTACAATAAACTTACTTTTCAAATCTTACACTCTGGTGTTAGCTGTATACCTACTACTAACTTGTAATTTTTGTTATAAAATATCGAGCCATGAGAAAAGTCAATATTATAATCAAAGAGACATAACAAATGGCTCTTTGATAATCTCAAGTGTTGTTTGGGTAAATGGTTTTCTTACATGTGAAAAAGATGCACAATCTAAGAACGTTTAAATTAAAAGCATTCTTATCAATAAAAGCATGAATTAAAACGATAATATATGGGTTGCCTTTTAAAGGCAATAACCATTGTATTAACTGTCTAAATTAAATTTTTAACGAGTTTTGCAAAGTTTTTGATATCTCTAGAAAATTAATCTTAAACAGTACTTCAGACGGGCAGGCAAATGTGTTCAGATGGTTTTAAATGGGCATTATTAGGAACAAAGGAAGTTCGGTGGACTACCGTGAGAAAAATACAATAATTACTTTGGTCGTTTCTTCGACTAAATTCACGGTATACATCGCTGGAACTGGCCGAGTGAGTCGAACCTCAATACACTCAGCTTCTAAACTACATTCATATGCAACCCGTCACCGGGTTGCGGCTATCGAATAAACGGATATCCGTTTTTTTTAATAACAATAACCCATTAATCATTGTTTAAGGGTTTTTGCGATTGAAAGATTGCAACGGTCAACAGTGATGTTTGTGTGAAGTCTTGTGTATCCTTTGATAGTTAATTTATTATGAACTTTTTAATAATATTATGTACGACGTGACAAGTTGAATTTTTATGTATTGATTGTAGATAATATATCTGTAATATGATTACTATGTCATATTACATGTAATTTCACACTCATTAGAGACACTTACTATTCAGATAAATGGCATGCATGATTTTCTATTTTTGATTGATGGGGCAGTAGTTGCAATTTGTTAGTAGTAATGAATAGTCATTATTTCATTAGTTGTAAGCTGTTGCTAAATAGATTTTCAATAGCTATAATATTACATATCATCCTACTGACAACGGTACCGAATCAACAAACCCCGAGGAAATGCGCAGAAAAGTTCCAGAATGGCTGCGAACTACAAACCGTAATGAACTTTACTTTTCTGTGCAGAGCTTTCTGGGATGACGGGTTTATGTTATAAACAAGGACCTACTAACCGAATTGTATGTATCAGTAAGATCGCTAGTAGCTATAAAAATACCAAATTCGATTATTACTACAGTTTCACACGACACAAAGCAAAACGTAGAGGTATATTAGAACCAAATTAGGATAGGACATTTCCACATATTACTTATACCTACTTCATCAAAAGCAAACAATATTCAACATAATTCCTGTAAAATATTATGAAATACGTAGGAAGTTTACATTAATCGGGATTTGTCTATAAAGCCGAAAAAGCTTCGCTAGAAAAGCGGGTCAATTCCATATAACTTATTTTAAAATAATAACGAGTCTATTTGCATTATCATTAGCTCACTTGAAAAATTCACCGAATTTCGATAAGCTTGTTACACAATAATAAATTTACAAGCGAAGTCCCTCATAAACCGCGGTTTACTTAGCCATCAAACGACTACCCAGAATTAAGAAAATACCCGGAAAAGCCGCATAAAATCAACCTGTAATATTTAATTTTAAATTGTAATTGGATTATCCTCCTTACTATGAAGCTGATAAAAAATATTCAGTGTAAATAAGTTTGTGTAAAAGAGCTTTGTCCGAGTTTAAACAATCGTTTTCCTCATTGAAAAATTGTAAAAATACGGAACAAACAAAATGGTGTCATATCGATTTTTTTGACAATTGAAAGAATATTTAAAAGCTCCATAGCCTGTGATGGAAAAGACATAGTGAACTTAAAATAGTTGCGTTGATCTAGAAATTTCAAATCGATAAATCTGTGCAAATTTCATGGCGCTAGGATCTAACCGTTCGATAGTTTTTCAACTTTTCCTTTCCAAAATATTTTTTCGAGTATTTTTAAATCCCCCCAAAAAGAGGCAGGGATTCCGATTTATAATTATTCAAGGACTAGTGGATCACTTTAATACATATGATGGGTAAAAAAACTCAATAATACGCACGTGTAAAACCGGTTCATCGAAGAATAAGTATTACGCAGTATGATGTGGCCTACAGTTGTTGATTTTTACTCTAAACACAGGTGAGGCGAGGTGAGATGAGTGATGGAGGTATTGTTTTGATTGTTGTAGTATCACCCTTGGCAGAGTCATCATGCCCCCTAGAGTTCAATAGCAGCAATGAGAACGCGGCGTGGGAGAAATAGGGTGATTAAAAATAGGCATTCATGGTTTCTCTATAGACTACCATTTCTATACACATTACCTTTATACCCAAACGCCCACAACGTTGGCTACTGTTTTAAAAACCCAATTACATGGATAAAAAATTAGACACAAATTTGAAATTATTGTTTATTGATTGATTTATGCAACTGACGGTCTATTTTTACGGTGTTTAGCTTCTTGGGTTTTGAAAAGCGTTGATGTTTGGTTTTGAAATGAGAATATGCGTAGTTCCTACCGGGATGTCATTTATTCAGTTCCTGCCTCTTCCTAACCATAATCTTGTTGGAAAAGTATTGGAAATTTGGAACAATGGCAAGAGAAATAGTGAAAATTCGAGTGCGTTTGTTTTGAAAAGTAAAGTTTTGGAACTACCTTGGAAGCAAGTTGTTTGTGTTTTTCGTGTAAACAATCTCATTTTTAAGTAAATAGAAGAAATTTGATTATCTCGGAAGTATCTACATAATAACATTATGCAGGGGCGATAATTTACCTTGAGGATTACCACGGTGGAACTATGCAACTATATTGTGGTTGTGTCGTGTGCTCCTACGCAGAGATACAGTAATAAGTGATTGGTCATTCCTTTTTCCTTGCATGATGTGAGAAAGGTACTCAGGATGCAAGAGCGAGACGGAAGGTGAACGAGTATAAAAGAAGATGTTCGCCCTTGCTCTGCCTCCTTTATCACCAACAGCGCCGAAAGCTAGGATTAGCTGTAGAACTCATTATTGTGCAATTATAATTAATACTCGACACGCGCATTATTATTTCTAAACTATTCCCTGATCACGTAAAGATCCCATTGGAAATTAACAGTTTAACAGTTATAACAGTGGCGCAGCCAATACGGAATTAAATATAACGATTGCGAGAATCGACGCGCAAAAATTGCACGCTAAGCACGCGAGTTCAATAGTTACGTGTTGTAACATTATTTTCGGGTCGGTAAAAAAGGCCGGACCGAAATTAAAAATCTTCACTGGAAGGAGTGAAGAAGAAGGGGAACACTGGAGCCAGCCTAACTTCTCGGAAGGGGGAAGATTGCACGGGAGGGTCCAGGACTTCAAGAGCGGCAGCTGGGTGTCCAGGTCACTAGACGGGTCTGGAAGGAGCCATCGTCATCAAGGATCAAGAAGCGGTTTCCTGAGAGGGTCAACGGAGCAGTACAGATTGAGGAGGAATATCGTAGGGGAGTGTTTTTCTCTTTTTTTTCTTTTCTCTCTCTTGTTGTATCATCTGGGTAGAGCAAACATGGAGTCAGGAGGATTGGGGTCCTTCAGTTTGCGTGACGGTAACTGGGAGAATTTCAAGGTCCGCCTCGAACAGTATCTCCTTGTGAATGATGACAAATACGCATCAGATGTGAAAAAAAGGGCTATTTTTCTTAATGCCTTGAAGGATGACTGTTTCTCACTTTTGGTAAATTTGTGTATTCCTAAAAAAGTAACCGATGTTAAATTAGAAGATTTAATTTCTAAACTCAATGAGTATTGTAGCATGACGAAATGTTTTTTTGAGGAGAGGTCACAGTTTTACACAGCTAAACAGAGGAGTGATGAGACAATTCGTGATTTCGCAGTTAGGTTAAAGGCTCTTTCGGTTAATTGTAAATTCGGGAATAATTTGTCGGAGAAATTAAGAGATTTCTTTGTGCTAGGATGTAAGCCCGGGAAAGTCAGGGAAAAATTATTTCTTGAAAGTGAATCGTATACTTTCGAAAAGTGTGTCCAAGTAGCAGAGTGCATCGAACTCGTAGCTTCAACGCAAGCCCAAGGTCGGGAGTTTAACTCTGTTTTAGCAAATAACAGTGTCAGCAGTGGTCGTGTTTCACCTAGTTCATATGAAAAGAAAAGAGTAAGCAATAGATTCAACCGGATGAGTAGTCCACATAAGTCGCGATCGCCGTCGCCAAAGCATAAATGTTTCGTTTGTGGAAACGATAATCATATTTCGGCGGATTGTAGATTCAAAGGCTATACATGTAGAATTTGTGGTAAAAAGGGTCATCTAGCAAAACAGTGTAAAAGTTTTTCAGTTCGTAAAAATGTGAATACCTTGTTTTCAGATACAAGTGTCGATAATATAAATAGTGTTGAACCATATTGTGTAGAGGTTTCTTTGGACGGCATTAGAAGTAAATTCATGTTAGATTCAGGTGCATCTTGTAGCGTGATTGGCAAGGATTGTTATTTCAATCAGTTTAATAGTAATAAGTTAGTGCATGAAAACATTAGTCTACGGGGTTTTGACAATACGCTCATCAAAGTAATAGGTGCATTTACTCCGCTGGTAGAGTATAACGGACAATGCCGCCAGTTAAAGATTATTGTTGTAGGTAGCTCTACGTTATCAATATTAGGACGAGACTTCATGGAACTGTTTAACTTAGGAATTACTGGGATAGTGAATTGTGTTAATCGAAATACATTAAAAGAGCGATTAGTAAAAAAATTTCCAGAAGTTTTTACGGATAAACTAGGCAAGTTTAATAAATATGAAGTTAATTTAAGATTGAAAGATACCGCTGTTCCGGTGTTTCGAAATAATAGAATCATTCCATTCGCTTTAAAAGAAAAAGTCGAACGAGAGTTAAATACTTTAATCTCAGATGGAATAATAGAGCCGGTTCATTATAGTGAATTTGCGAGTCCTATCGTACCAGTGATTAAGAAAAATGGTAGTATTAGGTTATGTGGTGATTACAAGTCAACAGTGAATAATCAGCTGTTAATTGACAAGTACCCTTTACCTAGGATTGAAGAACTGTTAACCAAAGTCAATGGTGGGAAAGTTTTTGCAAAGATTGACCTCAAGTCGGCGTATAACCAGTTTGTTTTGAAAAAGGAATGTAGGCGTTTCACAACGATCAACACACATTTAGGGTTATTTCAGTATAAACGGTTAGTGTATGGGTTAGCTTCTGCACCGGCTATGTTTGCAAAAGCAATGGCAAATTGTTTGTCAGGATTACAGAAGATGACATTCTATTTGGATGACATTATTGTGATCGGTGAAGACGAAGAAGATTTAGAGAGAAACGTGTGTGACGTTTTAGAAAGGTTAAAAAGTTGTAATTTAACGGTGAATAGTGAAAAGTGCGAATTTAATTTAAAAGTTATTGAGTTTTTAGGTTATAAGATAAGTGAACAAGGGATTCAACCGTGTCAACGGAATAAGGAAGCTATTTTAAATGCACCGTCACCTAGTGATTTAAATCATTTGAGAAGTTTGTTAGGCATGATTAGCTATTATCGTAATTTTATCCCAAACATGGCAAATGTATTGTCACCGTTGTACGAATTACTTAAAAAAGATAACAAATTCCAATGGGGTACAGAACAGGAGAATAGTTTTGCGATTATAAAAAAAATTTTAACTTCGGATAGGATTTTAACTCATTTCGACGAAAATATTCCTGTGAAACTTGTCACAGACGGTAGTCTCAATGGTGTTGGGGCGACACTTATACATGTATTTCAGAATGGGTTTGAAAGGCCAATAGGTTTCGCAAGCAGAACTTTAAGTAAAGCGGAAAAAAATTATTCAATTTTAGATATTGAAGCAACTGCTATTATTTTTGGAATTAAAAAGTTTTATCAATATTTGTACGGGAGAGAATTCACCTTAGCTGTGGATAACCAACCCTTAGTGAGAATCTTCGGTCAAAATAGAGAAATTCCTAAAATCGCAGCGTCTAGGTTACAACGTTATGCGGTTATGTTAGGGTCGTTCAATTTTAAGATTGAATATGTAAAGTCGAAAAACAATTGTTCAGACTTTCTGAGCAGGTGTCCGATTGAAAAGGGAAGCTGTGAGGATAAGATAGAGTCTGGTTACATTAATTACTTCGAAAATAACGGGTTTAATTTATCTCTAGACGTGATAAAAAGTGAGACCGAAAAGGACGATATGTTAAGTCAAGTTAAGAAATTTCTTATCGAGGGTTGGCCAGCATCAGTAAAAAAGGTTCAAAATAGTAATTTTAATAGAATTTTCTGGGAAAAAAGGTTAGAATTATCATTGATAAATGGGTGTATTTTATATCAACATAGAGTTGTGGTTCCGGAGTCTTTAAGACAAGAGGTTTTAAAGATGTTACACAGATCTCATTTAGGGGTTTTTAAGACTAAAGGTATTGCGAAAAGTTTCGTTTGGTGGCCAAAAATTAATCAAGATTTAGAGAAAATAACTGAAAATTGTAAGGATTGTTTAGAAATTAAACCAGAATCTCAAAAGAGTTCTCTAGCAGTCTGGCCATATGAACCTGAAGTATGGTTCAGGGTACATATTGACCATGGTAGCTTACATAACAAAAACTTTTTAGTTGTGGTAGACGCTTCTTCGAAGTGGATCGAATGCCTGGAAGTAAACAGTCTGTCTTCAAAAGAAAATATTGAGGTACTTCATAGGTTATTCTCACAATTTGGTTTTCCAGCAACTTTAGTTAGCGATAATGGTACGTGTTTTTGTTCTGAGGACTTTGAAATTTTCTGTAAAAAAAATGGTATGGTACATATAACTAGTCCAATTAATCACCCTAGCAGCAACGGACAAGCAGAGAGTGCGGTTAAGATATGTAAAAATTTTCTTAAAAAAATTTGTAAACGTAATAGATTTCCATCAGACTATAAAGAGCAGCTTGGTAACTTTTTAACAGATTATAGGAATACCGTGCATGCAACTACAGGGTGTGAGCCATCATTATTGTTAATGGGAAGGAAAATTAGGACTGTCTTTGACTCTCTAATACCTAGGAAAGTGGAGGAAAGAACCAGTAATTCAGGTTCTTCTCGACAAAACAAAGTAATTCAAAAGGTTATTCAGAGCCAAGACAATCAGAAAAGGCAATATAGGGGTAGAATTAAGACAGGTTTTGATGTAGGTCAGAAAGTGATGGCCAGAGATTTCAGATCTCAGGGTAATAGATTATGGGTCCCTGGGGTTGTAGTTGAGAAAAAAGGCAGCAAAGTATATTTCATTAAAATTAACAATTCTAATATGGTATGGAAAAGACATTTAGACCAGATAAGGAAATTACATGTTTCATGGCGGGAGGAAGATGGTCCTGAATTCATCGCGTCTGACACACTAGAACTGTCGACGGACGAATTAAATCTCTCCGGTATGTTGCGCAGTAGAAGCGACTCTAATTCTATTTCTCCATGTTTCAGGTCTAAACCGTGGCATGGACGACTTCGCCCAAGATGAGACGGACGAACGAGAGAGAGAGAAGAAACGGAAGGGAAGAGGAGAAATTATACTTAATTTTAAGTTACTTGAATAATGTATATTATATTGTAAGAAAATGAAATATGTAGCCTAATATTATATTGTATGTAATGAAATTTGTAGCAACAGGAAAATGAAATATGTAGTTAGGGAATTTTCAATTTTAAGTAGGGGAGGATGTGAGAAAGGTACTCAGGATGCAAGAGCGAGACGGAAGATGAACGAGTACAAAAGAAGATGTTCGCCCTTGCTCTGCCTCCTTTATCACCAACAGCGCCGAAAGCTAGGATTAGCTGTAGAACTCATTATTGTGCAATTATAATTAATACTCGACACGCGCATTATTATTTCTAAACTATTCCCTGATCACGTAAAGATCCCATTGGAAATTAACAGTTTAACAGTTATAACACATACTTTGTTTTTTCCTACACATAATATCACCCAACTCCAGCAAACACCATTTCGTCTCGTTTCGTTTTTACCAAGTGAATCCAACAATCCTTTACAAGTGAATCTGAAGCTATAATTCGTTAGCAGTTTTGGATGCAACAGTTAAAACTTCAGATTAAAATAAACAGTTAAATTATGTCTTCATTCTAGAGTCAACGTTTTGAACAGCCTTATAGTGTTTATTACAGAGCAGTGAAATAATGTGTAGGTTTGCAAGGTTGTAATGGCAGTCTAAGTGATAGTGTCAAGATATTTAGACCTCACAAATTAACTAACATTTTGTATCTTTTTCATACAAAGTTTCGGACAGCTTTACAGCGCCCAGCAAAGATAAGCAAGATTTTTACTATTGCTACTAAAATTTTAAGCTTCACTCTACTCTATTATTTTAAGTTTTTACTTCAATTAGGCAAACATTTAAAAAAGGCATCGAAATAACGGTTTTCTATAATTCCACGTCTTATTCGACGAGTACTGTTATTGTAAAGGCAAAATTAGCTACTTCTTCTTCTGTTCTGAACACCTTGTTCGGTGGTTACTCAGTTAGAACGAAGCGTCTTCTCACTTCTCACGGGAGCAGATCTAGATAGGATGAAGTGTGTGAATGCACCGAAAAGGTTACTCAATCCATCACCGTTTGCGGTTTCATACAATCGGATACTCTTTGGGAAAATCATAGACTCAGATAGCTGACGATTATTATTATTATCGTGATGTTTCTCATCACGGAAGATGACATTTGTTGATTACGCGTAGGTATTGGATTACCTAAATACAGTTGACATTTGTTTGGCTATCTTATTACGGGCACAGATACGCATAAGTATCTTTGAAGGTTTAGAATTTCTTTTCAGTGTACAATCAAATGTTTCACGTGGGTATTAGGCACCTATTAACTATCTGATGAAAGAATATTATCGTAAATGACTTATGCAACAGGTGCATAGGTTTTAACACCTACACTGTTCTTACCGGAAACACGTGTATTTATCTAAATGAGAAATTAATGCTTTGAATAATTAATTGTAACTTACTTCATAGCTCTTTGATGTATCAGTTTTCTCGATAGGTTGCGGTGCTGAAAGATTTTGCTCGATGTGTTTCTCACTTTTCATTCTGGGTAGGGTGTTATTTTTCCTCGTTCCCAGATCTTGTGCAAGTGCCAGATTTTCTCTTGATGGTACCAAGTCCGTCATCAGAACACTTAAGCTTTGCTTCTGCATAGCTGAGACTGATAAGTTCTTGGGAAGAGTGCTGGTCTTTTGCACCATGACCCGGGGAGGTTTGGGCAGTGTTTTGCCATTTTCAATGATTGGGGAAACTGGTGTACATCTTCCGCTTCTGGGTAGGCTACCCGTAGAGCCTACTTTATGTAAGCCTTGAATTGGTTCAAGGTTTTTAGCTGATGGTGATTTCTGTAGACTGTTGGTGCTGCCGCATTTCATAGCACTGCTAACAATCCCATTCTTCTTCAATCCGCTAATGATGGCACTTTTTTTCAGCTCCGTGATGGAGCCAGTCTTTTGCGATATCGGAGACTTGGACTGAATAGTCTGCGCACGCGTGGTGACAGGCTTCGGTGGTAGAGTAGAAGAACCATCTCCGGATTCCTTACGCTTATAACGAAATTTAATCATGATGTCGATTTTTCTTCGTCACTTTGTCATAAAACAAACATTTGTTTGTGAAATTTTAAAACACCTTCAATTATTGTTAAAAACACTCCACTTATTCCATGAGAGTCAAGCGGAACAAAAGTTCTTTCGATCTTCGGTCACAACAATTACTGTACATTTTTAGTCATTTATTCGTTCGTATGTATTTATTTCTGTAGAAAGAAATGGTCAAATGAGCAAAAATATGTAATAATTAAAAACTGGATATAATAAGATACCAGCTATGTTGCAGCGTATTGGAGCAAAAAATAGCGTCTAGCCCAGGGGAGCTAACAGAATGATTATAGGTTAGGTTTCTAGCCCCAACTCAACAGGTAACAGGTCTAGTAACAGATAGTCGAACACTTTTGGCGCTCAAATTCAAAACAGAGCATTCTTGTTTTGATTTTCAGAGAACTGATGCTATGTTAATGTATTACATCCATAACAAAAAAATTTAAAAAACAAACGATTTTACAATTTATATATTTAAAAATAGTTTTAATATTATGTTTTTGGAAAGAGTATTAGGAAATTCCCATCAAAAATACTGTCTGTAGGTGTGTCTGGTACCATTTTCATTTGATTTACGCATACCTACATAAACAACATAATTAAAATAAAATGTATACTTCTAAAGACAAATTTAAATTATATCCAGTTTTTAACAACATATTATTCACAATAAAGATGATAAAATATTAACCTTTCACATTAAATAATGTTAAATTTTCCTTGTTTTCACTGTTCACAATTCGTAGAGATCACTGACTAACATCAAGTCATCGATGGTAGAGATAAACAACTCTTCTGACACTATGAACTACCTATAACATCAACGATAACTATACAATTTAGAAGAATCAGTACTGATTTACCACGAGTAAAATTATTTGTGGGCTTTCGAGGCACTAGGTAAAATGAGACTAAATTCATCTACGGACCCGAGAGAAATCGAGCCTACGCAGTGACGTCACAGGTTCCAGGTAAGACAGCCCAGGTAGAACAGGTATACCTTTTCGGACCCATTGTTACGAAAGAGCCTTTCCAATATAGATTTTAAATCTCACAAAATAAAGGAATGACACACGTGCACGTGTATTGTCTACCTGAGATATACAGCTTTTTGACGTGACGTTTCGTTTGGGAATGGTCGAAGATAAAAATTTTACAAAGTTGAGGATTGTACTTAAAAAAATATGTTTAAAAGGTAGGCAATATTTCATCCAGTCAATGCGGTGTTTTGACAAAATTGTTGAGCGATATCCGGTGCCATTTAAAATTTCATCTCAAGCGTGACCACTTCGATAAAGACAATATCTTGTTAAATGCTACAAATAATCGCCTGACAGAAATACTTACTCAGATGCAATATAAATCACAGTTACATAAATTATTACTGGTCTCTTGGAATCGTGTTCAATAAAATTTCGATCTGTAATTGAGAAAGTGCTACTGATGAGCTGGCTTTTGGTAGTAGGTACTTAAATAAAATAAGAGATTACCATCAAAATTACATTGAGCGATTCAAATAACAGTTATCAAGTAAGTACAGTATTTTATTTCAACATGTAAGTCGTTTCCGTTTACTCTATGATATTTAAATATGACGTGCACAATTATTCTGCAACAGATAAGTTAAATATTTACGAACAAATATCTTTTCAGCTCAGCCAAATATTTCTGCGAAATGTACTCAAGTGTTCGGGATAATTTATTGTAAATGGAATACCATTCTCATTCTCGATACCACACTCTGATCTCTCACATCTACCACGAGGATAAAAGAGGTGAAGCGAGGTGAGGAAACTGAGGAATGGGTGGTGATTCAGATCAGTGGAATGCTGAAGACTTCCTCACAACCAACTTCAAATATTTCCGAAACGAAATCATAACCATGAGAAATTTCAAGACGAAGGTATGCATCATAATATCCCATCAATGAATAACCGGCGACCATAATTATCTAATTACCTCCTCGTGTTTCTGAATTCCTGGCTGCCAGTGAAATCAGTTTTCAATTTATTTTCTAATGAGATAATATTGCAAGTGCGATATCTGGTGTATTGTTCAAAGTATCGCATTATATAGCACGTACAATCAATTAGTGGACGTTCAGATGGTTGGTTTGTCATGAAAATATAATAAATCTTAGTAAATAAAAGAAAAATTCTATAACGCCCCAGGAAAACAAGAGTCTAACAGACTCGAGCACTCGAGTCGAAATAAGACTGATTAGATAATTAGTTTATTACAATCAGGAGTTCCCGTTATTATCTTTGTTCAATACGTCTTAGACTCACTCACTCCTACTTTATGCATATAACGGTCAAGTAATCAGTCTAAAATGAATGCCTGCATTGAAATATGTTGATAAAATAAAACAAAACATTGCCTGTTGGACGGAAACCTACTTAGATAACATTTGAATGGAAAATTAACAGGCTCCTTGAAATGAGGTTCTGCGTCACCACGGTTTTACTCTATCGAGTGTTGTACCTATTCGTTTCTCATGAACTAGTGAAAGCTGTCTTGGATATTACCTTTGCATAATAATTCAGATCCGCTTAATATTCTCAATAAGATGAGCAGTTATTAGAAATACGTTTCAGTAACAGTTCCACCGAAGGTCTCCTTGACATTTAGCTTGTAATTCAACTTAAATATTATTCTGCCAATGAAAATAATGCTATAAGAAGGCAAGGCACTACGAAGTAACGCAAAATCATGAGTTTTTGGTTTGAAAATTTGATCGTTTAGAACTATTTTAGCTGCTTTAGTTAACTAGGTACTTCGAGGACAACGCATCTTGGCCGTTGAAAATCAAAACAGGCGGCTGGTGTTAAGCGGGAATTTAAACCTTATTGCAATCTACATAAGGTTTGTTATTGTTAATGGCCGGATTTCAAACTATTATACAACACCTTTTTAATAGTTTGTGCCTAACGTATTACAGTGTTGGTATGATTTCTTCACAGAATATAAGGTGGATTGTCTGATGTTAATTTATGTTCATTCAAAAAAAGGTCTCAACAAAAAATCGTAATATTATTTGTCAGTGAATTTAGTGCGAGAACTGGTATGAATTATTGTAATAGGTACCTACAATTTGGAATGAATACACGTTCTGTGAACTAATTTTTAAGTTTGAATAAAGTAAACTGTAAAAAATTGAATTTAAACTTTTCTTAGAAATACTATGAAGTTAAATAATTTATTCGTATTTTTATTGGATGGCATTCGCTACTCCTATTTCTTGTTGATTGTAAAATTATGTGGAAATGTAAATTTTAAATACATTTAACGGAATGGGTGGTCGGTCACCCACATCCAATTACACAATATTTGAATTACTTAATTACAGAATCAAGGTTAGACCGTCGTAAATGGGGCAAATGTTGTTAAAGTTTTTGATCAGAGACATACAGGTCTTCCGTAACGACAAATTTGAATGTTGAAGACACACAGGCGCGTAAATAAAATAATGATAGATGTCTTTAAGGTTATAATATAATAATTTAAACTGGAGACCAAATTCCGATGTTTTTTTTTTATTCGTTTTTTTTATGTTACACTTTACATCAGTGCCTCTGTCGGCTCAGTGTAAAGACAGGTGGACTATATCGCCATCCGATTGGGAATCGTTGTGAAGGAAGGGATTTATTAACGCGAGCCTTGAAGATGGGCGGTTGTTTGAAGGAGGAAAAACAGATGATTATTAACAGATAATTATTGAAGTTTTACATTTTGTCAAATCTTAACTGTCCGGAGAAAATGGGACTATGTCAATCCCAATTGGGATATGTTATGAGGCTGAAGGTTGGTAATTATGTACCCGGCTGTTCAGATCTGGTCACCAAACACGTTAAAAGCCATTTCAAGCAACGATCGATTCTGAATGGTGGTCTTTCGATACTAAGAGTATGTACCTATCTACTCCCAATAATATGTCAACTGTATGACATATCCAAGAAATTTCGTAATGATATTAAAAAGCATTGAAAAAATGTGTAAATAACGGTGGTTCTAAAAATATATCGAATATTTTGCTAAAATAACAGTACCTACCTATAAGTCTACAGTTTAAGAAACTATCATTAATACATTATTAGTACCAAGAAACACTAAAAGAGAATATAAAATAATTCATTCCTAGAACGACCAGGCTTACGTTAGCGAATGTAAAAACTCACTGATCGATAATAATTATTAATTATGAATCGATAATAATAATAATAATATGAGGTGTGCTGAACACCGCACGGTGTTGAAAGTATACCAATTCAAACCGCCCACACAATAATTCCATACAATGGTTACAACTTCAGTACAACCTATTCCCAATTCTACATCGAACGAAAACAAAAGTAGACAAATCCTTATTAACCCACAATGTGTAAATATAATTTGTCTTGTTCAACATTAATCAAATGTCTGGTTGATGGTTCACATGTTATGCGTTGTATGTCGTGCCCACGATTTTCTTACATAAATGCCACACAGACTAGTGATGTCACGTCACTGATCCGTATAATCGAGGTAACACATTTTAAAATCGATTTTCTAACAATAATTCCACACGAGAAGCCCCGAGGAAAATTATTTCCCTCGGGGTCAATGTCTTCTTTGGGGATGCTGTGTGAGGGGTCTTTTTGTGGAAAGGAAGAAGTGAAAGGATGTCGTAGAAACGACTCGTTCTCACGTGACAAATGTCATCTGTATGCAAATGTTGGGCGCACGTTTTGTGTTTCCCGACTGCGCACCGGTGCCGAAGGACCCAATAACGCTAGTTTGATTCCCACCAAAATCCTAGAGATTGCAAAATCTATCAAACGGACTGCGTTATTTCAAACATTAACATTGTAAAAAAAACTATTAAAATCGTCAAAATGATTATCGAAAAACATGTCGCACAGTATAAAAAAATATAAGTAAGTAGTGCAGATAGTAATAATTAAGTGTCACTTAATGTTTCGTGCACGATTCAATTGAGAAATCAGATTTTTAAATAGTCGTTTTTTTGCACACCGAAAAATATCGCGTTGAAAAATGAAAACAGGTATGTACGTACTAAGGTTTTCATAAAGTGCAGAGAAAACAAGCCATACATTAAGCGTAACGCCAGAACTCATTGTTCAAGAGTTTTTGCTGGTTCAGTATTTTATCTACTATTATAATTTTTTTACATCAACCGTTTTCGAGCGATTAATTCGATTATTTTAATGTTATTTCGATTATTGCCCATCACTAGGCCGCACTAATATGAATACTCTTTAAAAGATTAATTAATTAATATTGACATTTCAGCACGTGGGACGGACTTATAAACAGAATAAATGGGATGAGATAAATTACCAGATATTTGAGACCATTCGCGTGAACCCACACTAGACTTTAACCCCGAAAGTGATGGAATAGCTTGAATATTTGACATTTCCTTTTTGTTCGATTAATTATCGAAGAGGCAAAGATCGACAGATATTAAAATAATATGCATTATTTTATGGGTATATTGTTTTAGAAACTATATCTCCCGGCTTCGTAAGTGTTTAAACAAACCAAAAAAAAAATCAATTGGAATATTTGAAATATGTATATGGATTAAACAATAAAAACAGTGAGGTCCAAATCATCAAATACTTAATGTAACAAAAGAGTTACTGAACAAAATAACATGCCAGTTTAAGATAACTATATGATTTCGTCAATTTGGTTTCAAAGATTCTTTGTGTGGATTGATAGAAATTCCAAATTGAAATCATACCATGAACCTTGTAAACAGTTAGCCCATGTTTTAATTTCGTTCACGAAAAACGAATTTTAAGTGGAAATTGTAAATCACTGCATCGCCGGATTCCTAGGAAAACTTTTGATACTTTCATCAATTTGGCATCCTTGTTTGTTTGGTTAGCTATTACAAATTTAGAATCATTGGACTATATCTACATATCTTGTAAACAGTAACATGATTTAATTTCGATCATGGAACAAGAATCTTACGTAGAAGATGTAAGCCAC
Organism: Limnephilus lunatus; assembly: GCA_917563855.2. Taxonomy (NCBI): domain Eukaryota; kingdom Metazoa; phylum Arthropoda; class Insecta; order Trichoptera; family Limnephilidae; genus Limnephilus; species Limnephilus lunatus. Next base: position 60,132,585 of record OU830592.1, read on the forward strand.
CGCATCGCCTGATTCCTCGGTAACTTTGATACTTTATGCAATTGAAGCAAATTAGAAGCATTCTTGATTGTTGGTAAGTTGTTACAAATACAAATTTAGAATCATTGACATGAATATTGTAAACAGTTAACTCATGATTTAATTTCGGTCATGGAACAAATATCGTATGTGGAAATTGAAAAGCACTGCGTCGCCGGATCCTCGGAAGACTTTAATGCTTTCAGCGGTTTGGCATCATTGATTGTTCGGTTGGTTATTTCAAATTCAAATATAGAATCATTGACGTGAATCTTGTAAACAGTTAACTCATGATTTAATGTCGTTCGTGTTTTCAAATTGTAAACCACTGCGTCGCTGGATTCCTCGGAAAACTTTAATGCTTTCATCAACTTGGCATTCTTGATTATTTAGTCAGTTGTTACAAATTCAAATTAAGAACATTGAATCTTGTTAACAGTTAACTCATGATTTAATTTCGTTCGTGGAACAAGTATCTTATATTATGGGAATTGTAGACCGCTGCTTTGCGGGGTTCACCTTGAATGCCAATGGCTGTAGAACTCAACGATTCAAGTCACCTCTTACAATTCTCTTACCGAGAAGTCCGCTCTCAGAATGGTAATTACAGGCATCGAACGCGCGACTATTTGCTCAATTGTTCTTTATGCTAACGACATCTTGAACCCCCGACAATACTATCTGAATTTCAATTCGACAAACAGCCTTTTCAATTGCTCGAAAGGCCGGGTGGAGCCAAACCCGAAGCCACAATAATGCCGTTTTACAATGTTGAAACCATTGTTTCTTTATAATATAATCTGTACTATAAAGCTGAAAATCTGTGTGTTTGTCTCTGCAACACTATCACCTGGTGAGCTTTAGGGTCACGAAATTGCAGTCTTTGACCCAACATAAACAATAACATGTGTACAAGATACATTGCAATGATTATAAATTAGAATTTTTCACGATTGACCAAAAAAACGTTGACTTAAAAACGTAAACATTGAAAACACACCATACAGGATGATATTTAACATTTAAAACAGCGAGGTAAAACATTAGCAAAAATTAAATTAATGTATGTATTAACTAATAAGCAAAATTAAGAATTGACTTGCCGACCTCCACAAATTATAATGCGTTGATATTTCGAATATAGCGTAAAATGAATAAAAATATTCATTTTTATATAACAACCATCAATTACTACCCGGCTTCGCCCGAGTTTCTTGTCGATTATTTGAAAAGGATGAAGCAAATATTTTTACAAATTAAATAGATATTTCAACTATCAATAGCTTAGAATGGAAATAATGTTGTGATCTAAAAATAGCTGTCCTAGAAATCACAGATTAAAAAAATAAAACAGAGTGTGAAATCCTCACGCGGTAGAAAAGAAATCTGAGAAAACTAAGGTAGACAAGAGTAAAAAGGCTACGAAGCACCGCACAAAGAGGAGACCGAATATACTATCTCATTCTCTCGCAGGCTAAATCCTATAGATGTATATGTTTGTCTCTTTTTAGTGTAGCTATTTTTCATTTCATCGAGTTTCAAATCACAACGGTGCTAGAGAAGTGTTCACTTGCAAATTTCATGACGCTAGAGCTCACCGACGTGCTCTAGTGAAACTCTATAATAATAAGTATTATTTTGATTTCTTGTTAAGATAAAAAATAATATCGCTTCAGCAAGTTTCAATGGAAAACGATTTACGCGTTGACAAATCGTTAAATTAACGATTTACTTAGCAATGCTTCAGGCATTATTGGCACTTTAACGTGTAATGTAATGAGGCACATAGCACAGAATTAGTATTATTATTTAACCGGTTAACTAACATACATAGCATTTATTCCTGGGTCTCTTCGCTGTAACGGGGTTAATATTCAACGCAAGCGAATAGAAACTGAGTGAGACCGAGCTGAAACTGGTATCTGCATATCTGGTCAATAAAATACGGATAGGTAAGGTAAAGGAACTAATGCTCGACACTTTAAGGAAAACACAATCTTTAGATGAAAAAAAAAAAATATTTATCAAAACAAAACAACTTCAGTTTCTTATGTATGAATACAGTGAATCATAGAAAATAATATTTTGTTATAAAATTTTCAATAATCAACATACTTTCAATTATTATAATTTTTTATTTTAATATTGTCATAAGTACTAATAGATGACATCATCAAAAAATAAAATCACCATAGGTAGACAGTCAGTTGCACTAATAGTTGACATACTACTTGACATTAATTAAGAAAGAAATGAAATACTTAATAACAATACAAACTTATTCTAATAATGTAAGTGTAATAATTATCCCTCAACCTCTATCTAAGGCATTATCAAATTTGTACTTCTATCCCCTGTTATAATCATTGTTGGTGCATCAAGGACTTTAATTATTTGAGATTCAGTTATAATACTTATATCTTCTCATTTTCTTTGAATAAAGTTTTAGACTCGTCACATGCTACCGTAGCCATAACTTCAATGTCTCTTTTAGTTACCTTTTGAACACAAACTTATTTGTAATATCTGTTTTTGCCAGGAAACTTTACAATAATATAATCACTCTGCTTAATTCCACTTGCTTCCTCATTTCTTTCTATTTCATTTTCCTCATCAATGCTTTCATCAGAAATATCACCCGCGCTGTCTCCAGACTCTACCCATTCTTCTTCCGTACCTGAGTTGTAGTCAGTCTTCCTAGATTTCTTTCTTTCATTATTTTTACTCTTCTTAGATAACTTCGCATCAGTCTTAGGTTTTCGTTTTTCTTTAGTCTCTTCTTTCTTCTTTCCTCAGCTCTTCTTTTTTCTCTTCATCTAATTCAGTCTTCTTTCTCTCTTTGTTTTCATAATATCTTTGCCATTCCAAAGATGATATAACAGAAGGCACTTTTTCTTTCTTTCTTCGTTTTGAGTTTTCTTTGGGTGTTGGCCAAAAAAAAGCTCTTTTGAATGGACTTGGTATTACTTGGACTATTGAGCAAATTTTTTGTGGTTTATAACGCCTTGACGTAGGTGGTTCTATCAACGAACCTTTGTCCATTGTGGCCTCGAGATTTAGAGAAATGCTTTCTTGGACTTCTTTACAGGGAGTTTTAGGGTCTTCATTTAGGGGTAAATATTGTAATGGAGGCTCTAAAATTGTATCTTGTGATATGGGTTTGATTATAAATGGATTGCTACTTGGACCCGTGGTAAGTGATGGTAATGTTTCAATGGTATTGCTTTGTTCTGATGTTAAATTATTCAATCATCAACAATTTTTTTCACACTATCTTGTAAATTCACCTTGCCTAAAATCCTTGTTTCACCATTGCTTTTGCCCACTTTACAAGCATAGTTTAATTATCTTCTGAGATGTAGCATGTTCTTCCCATTCTTCTTTTCATTGGTGTCTTCCCCTTTACTTTATTCAGCAGAGTTACCCTAGGTACTCCACATTTTTTTGCCGCAGTTGATGTCGGTACACCTCGTCTGCATTCTTGAATAGCTGCTACCATGTCCGCTTCGGAATAACGGAATATCTGTTCTTTTATTGGCGGCATGATTATCGGTCTAAAACAATAGAACCAATAGTTGACATCACGTATACCCCAATAATAGACACCATGTCTACCTTTAGTAAAAGTGATCCAAAATTGTTGATATTTCTACAGTAACCTTGTAATTGGAAATGGTGATCAAGATAGTGCTAAAATAAACTTAAAAATTCAATATCTTAGAACACCAATGGAAGACACACATGTCATCTTTTAGATTTTTCCCTATTTTTTGAACTAATAGTAGACATGTCATAATTTGTTAGAAAAACATTAACAAAAACAAGAAAAAAACGTTTATAACTATTCTTAAGTAACATTGATACCTTCAGAAACAACTAAAAAAGTAAAGTTCTAATAAATATTGATTCAAAACTTACCTTCAAAATTTATGCTTCCTTAACCTGTAAAATAAAAAATCGCGAAACGCGCGTTCACTCAGTCACATAATTTACAAAAACTGACGTAATTTTGAAATTTCATTCAGAAACTCTTTGAAAGCTTTTGAAAATGATTTATAGATAGAGCAAGGAGTCCTATGATATTGACATTAGAGTCATATTACTAAAATTGTTCTTAAAACAAGAAGGTTTTTTGGTAAGTGTCTTCCTTTAGTTCACTGTCCGGCATTAGTGACTTTACCTTACATGTTTTATTGTTCTCCGGTTTTACAAACAGAAAACAGATAGACAGACAGACTGAATAACAAACTGTCGTAGCGTCTTATGCGAGCTTTTTACGCCTTCGGATACGACTGGCATATTGATGCGGTGTTAGCTTTTGATGCAGCGTGCACTTAGCATATTTTATGACGTGTCTGCATACGAAAATATTATCATTTGAATGCAATGACATGGATGCAATAAAATTGAAGATTTTAGATATTAAAATGCATCCCTTCAGCAACGTGATACCTATACATATATTCAGTATTTAGTACCAGTGGCTTACCGTAATATTTGAATTGATAATATTTATCTATATTTCCATTTATGAACACAACAATCTTATTATCTACCGATCTATTTATTGCACTTTGAAAAGATATCTGGAATAATAGAACACAATTTTTTTTTTTTTTTTTTTTTCAGTATATCAAGTTTAATTTGTAGAACTACAATTTCATTTTTTTTTTTACAACTTCAATAATATTAAACAGTTTGTTTATAAACAAGTCTCCTAAGTAATTATTATTACGCGTGACAACTGCTTCGCTCTTTGAAGGCATTATCAAATACAAAAACATTGATGTCAGTCAATTATTGAGTCAAAGATTCAGAAAATGTCAGAAAGTATAAACAATTAAATATGATAAATAAATCCCCTACATTTATTACCCCAGATTCCTACCCTCAAACATTTTTCATTCCGAGAACTTCCTGTCCTTTCTTAAAAATACCCTCCACACAGCATCCCCAAAGATTACATAGGAAAGTACTTTCCTCAGGGCCCCCTGTGTGGAGTTAATGTAAAAAAGGAGGTTAGAGCCGCTAATATATACGGAGCAATCTTTATTTCTATATCAGTTAATAAATAGTAATTAAATGCTTAATGATACGTTAATTCCTTCTTGCGCGTTAATTAAAATAACCGCTTACCATAAACGGCACGCCCATGTACTTATAAATACTTGCATCGAATGCAATTTTCAATACTTATAATAATAATAGTGTTGGTAAACACACCTGTAAAAACATGTTGCACCTTTAAGATGCATTCTTGTGTATCAAATGAAATGTCAGAGACGCATCTGCCAAGTTTACACAGAATATGCATGTAAGAACAATAATAATTATACAATGTAACGTTCTATCCTCTCTAGACACATCATTCACTAAGTACAACAAGTGCACTAAAGAGACATAGCACAATATACCTACTATATTATCACACGGTGTAAAAATATACTATGGATTCTTATTTATTCCCTCGCGAAAGCTGTATCCTGAATGTCAAATGCCAATTACATGCTATATAAGAAAACCTGCATTCATTTTAAATGTCGGCTTCGATGGAGCGATCTCGTAAGGAGGAAGGCAGGTGAATTTTTTGTATCCAAAATATAGGCACTTCCTGAAATACATTTTGAAATTGAACGATCGATTAAAAATCGAACGGAAATCATTAAGAGTCGCAGCAAACAAGCGCTAAAAGCAGTTTGCATCCTACCTTAAAGGAATTAAAAACATGTTTTCCAACTAGGAAAGCTTACAAGTTTCATAATGGTATCCTTTTCTATCTAGTTACGAAGAGTGAACAGTGAAATCGAAGAAAGTCAAAGATTAATCAATCAACAAGTTTAGTATTCATCATTTTTATCAACAAACCAATTCGGATCGTAGCAACACCAGAGTAATCCAATTAAACGTGTTTGGAACTTTGTTACACAATAACTTTAGTTGTAATTGTCGGGTTTTGCTCTCAGCACGATTTGACTGTTCGTTCGGTATTGGAAAAGGTTCCACGAACTGTAAGCGCACTTCTTTGGGCCACAAACACAGTAGTAACGGGTCACCAAGCACTTCGCGAACCAACCGTGTCTATCAACTTCGCTCGATCGTCTGCAAGATGTTGACGCGGTCAAGTAAAAGGTGTTTCTATGGACAAAATCGCGAGAACGATCCGCAGCGCGACAAAAGTTAAGAAAAACAACCAGCAATTTACATCAACGAGTAAAAAAGCATTTTCGTTACTATACAAAGTAAAAGCTTTGTATCGCGGACTTTTATCAAGTTCCCGCAACTCGTATTTTCACTTTTCGAGCTTATTCAGGCTGTGTCTAATGTCGGTGTCCCGCTCGCACGCGATAGCTTTGTCCCTTTTTTTAGGGCGTCATGTTGTCGGCGTGCACATTCTAAACGCATCGCATGCAGGAAATGTAGGAGGCTTGGCGCGTGGATTGTGACGTTCGGCTCCCAAGCGCTTTGCGGAATGGGACGGATATGAGACGCAGGCTGTTGAGAAAAACTTGCTTTGGATAAACATCGCCTCTACGACAAGCAGTCTTAGGATAAAACAAAAAAGGGTAATATCAAAATGAGACAATATTCAAACCACGCTCACAAAGATGCTTCTCTTTTTAATTTTGTCTTATTTAACTTGTCGTTTACCTGTAAAAGTTGCGCCGTGAGCTTTAAAGTTGAGAACAAAGTTCAGGCAGCGTGCTTTTATGATTGTTTCTTACGGCGTAATTAGCTTCTATACTATCTGCTTTTAAATCTGTTTGATATATACCTATATTAGGGATGTGATATAATCGCATCTTCCTCTCCGCGTCACGTTTAACGGAAAACCGTTCCCTTTCTTTATATAGAATCATCGCGGAAAAGGAAATGACGAGTTTTTGCGCTTTGTCGTTGTTTATCGGCGAGCTTCGAGCAGGTGTAGACAAACATGTAAAAAAAAGTTATATCTGGACCACTATCGTAGTAGGAGTTCAGAATATTTATACTAATATTTATTTAGTATATTAATTACACTAGAATAAAAGCATTAGTAGCTAGAAATGTTTTTAAGGGCTTGAATAAATATTTGCAAATAAATGAAAAAGTTTTTTTAAATTGGGTATTTGGGTACATTTGTAAAGATTTTCTTTAGCCAGATCGTTCGTCAGTCACTTTATTGTAGTTTTACAATGCCTTCGAAAGACAAAACCGCTGTCGCGAGTTGATTTGCATAATTTAATTAAATTAGATATATATTTTATAAGTTTGTTGGCTAAGTACTTTGTGCCGAAACACGAATAGTCATAATAAATTTTCGTAATCTAGACTACTTCGGAGATATTAATCTTGAATATAATAGACTAATTAATTGTAAAAATCAATTAAAAACATGATACTTGTCCGTTACAAATAAATATTATAGACTTCTACACAGATTAACACATTAAGTTTTATCCGTATTTGATTATGTCAAAAAAACACTTCTCGGAAATTTATAAAATATTACTCATAATGTCATTCAGGAAGCACATTTACAATCAAATACAGACAAAACAAATCAATCAATTACAAACGACCACAATCTTAATTACTTTTTTAACAAAACGAATGTGTGAATCATTCGAAGCATGAAGGTAATTACATTTTTGTATTCTTCATATCTTCCTACAAGGAATATTCATTAATGCATTAGGCCAATTAAAAAAAGAATTATGATACAAACAAACCATAATGCGTCCAAGTAATGAATTCAATTGCTGTCAAGAGCCAGTTACAATGTTTCATACTTTAAATGATTTTATGGGAAACATTTGAATGGTAATATTGTCAACAAGGCAATCAAGTAACAGGGTTTATTCCGATGAACATTTATTATTATTATAAATATTTATTATTATCATGAACATTATTATATTTTATCATTGTCACGGACATTTATCCTGATATCTAAAATGAGATACCAAGAAGTGGCGAAATTCGAATATTTTTTATTCTCATTGAATTGACGTTATAATATCATGTTACATTTCTTGTGAAATTATTCAAAATCATGTACCTACTAATTAACGAGAAGGGATGTAAAGATAATTATCATTGCAACTGTTTAAGTAATTGAAGGAAAGGATGCTGAACTAATGAAGCTGAAGCTGGCGAAACTGGTTTATAAATCTATATCGACTTAATTGATCGAAGTCTATATCCGATCTTCCCATCCGAATATACTCCACACTCGCAAAACTAAATTCATACCAACAGCCACTTCTTTAACCCGCCTCGCAGCGTCAACCAACCAAAAATTTAAGGCTCTTAAGTCATGATTTTACACAGTAAATCCAGGAGAGCTCTTGAGGGTGTCACATAAGTAGAAATTGTGTTAAAAGGAAAGTAAGTCAGCCCCCGCAGTGGAATTCTAAATCTATCAATGGTGTATTTTCAAAACTATAGACACTGTCAACAATGTGTGGACGATTTACAATAAATTTTTGTAATTGTGATCATCGTTCTAAAAATATATAATTTCAATTGGTTTTAAAAACAATCTAAAACCACACATTCCTAACTGGTTACAACTTCATGATGACATAAGTTATAAAAATGCTACCGTTTAGTAATACGATCATCACCGAATTTGGCTGGCGTGACGCCAAGAACGCCAATTCATGTACATATATATATTGACGAATTGTCAAAGAAAATAAAACTAGAAGAAAATATAAAAGCAAATTACTAAAATTATGTGATTATTTCATAATATTTATTTTTAAAAATGTAATAAATATACATATGAGGTTTGTATTATCTACGACATATAGAACCAATAACCTATTAAAAACAATCCCACAAAAATACATACACTCACGAACAAAAAGGAAATGTTGCTTTCGTAGCAAATCAAAATTGGCTGATTTTAAATTGTTACACAAAATTTATTATGGTTTTTTTTTATCTGTGTGTATTCTGCTGCCCAGCGCGCTCTATAATCTATCCTACCCAGCGAGTATTTTTAGATGATTTAAAAACGAGTGATGACTTGTTTTTGGTCTCACACTATTTCAAGCGTGGAACGTAACTGAACCAAATTCGAGGAATGCAATCAAACATGGTAATAATATTTTTTTATATATACGACTCACATATTATCACTATGCGTACAATGTACAATGCTCAGACTTCATTGAATCAATAATCTGCCATCAGGTTTTTAAAGTGTGTTAGGCCCGAGGTGATGGCTCGACACGAATTGTACCAGCAGTAACCTACTAAACATTAAAGTATTTTAAACACTAGCGGCCAAACTCAAAAAATGGCAGATGATGTTGATTTATTGTTTCTCAAAGTTGCACATAACACCAAAACAAAAAAAGAGTTACAAAGGTTTGAGAGCAAATAGTAAATTAATGCTTTCCAAACTTGTCACTGTCACCATTAACATTTTACAAGTTAATCTATGGTATAAAACAGATCTAAATGGATACAAATCATTGTGAACGGAGTTATAAAATTTTTTTTGACGAATTTCGATTTAATTATGAAAACTTCTTTACATTGGCTCCATACAGGAGGCCATGAGAAAAATAATATCCCCTAGGGCCTATGTCATCTTTGAGGATGCTGTGTGGAGGGTCTTTTTAGAAAAGGAAGAAGAGAAAGTTGTGGGAAGCAAAAAGGTATGAGAGGTAAGTAGGAAACTGGGGGTGAGTGTGGCTAGGAGTGACGGACATGTGGATCCAACCCTCCCACTGCGGTGCGAGGCGATATTCCGAGAGAGTCCAGCTGAAGAGAACAAAAGGTTCTTTCAGTCTCCCTTCGATCCAGTTGGTGAGCAGACGTATCCGCCGCCAAGAACCGGACAAACCTCACCCCACGTACTTTGGCACCCCAACAAAGTCACCAAACGTAGCGAAAGATACCCATACCCGGCTCCCAAATAGTTATATTTTAGTTACATAAGTAGCTATCATGAGTTATAACTAATTACAGCTTTAGATTATAGCATACAAATAATTATTCTGTTAATTTAATTATGTATTGCGACAACTAAAAGATTTTGTAGAGAACTATATATTATAACCTCCCACATTTTTTTTTAAATTATGGCGAGAGTTTTATATAAGTTAAGGTATAAATATATTATCGAAAGAATTGTATACACCTACTTACTAAAAACTTTGATGGTGTGATTCCTTTGTTAATGATAGTTTTTACGATCAACTATAAAATTGTTGCTGCCTTACAAAAAAAATATACGTACCTAATCGTTGCATTTAAAAAAAAGCTTTTTATAGGGTACTAATTACAAATTCATATTGAAACTGCAGTAATAAAACGTGCGTATTTCCTTTCTATTGATTGCAGGTAGTGTTTCAATGTATGAATAAAAAACGTTAAAATAACGGAGAGCAATATAAAAGAAAAGGAAAGGAATTAAATAAACTGTTTGAAGGATGCAATAAACTACATTTGTGTAGGTGTAATTTAGTAGTAGGTAATCTACCCGCTTAACTGTAATGAAATTTAAAAATATATGTGAGTCAACACCTTTTACACGACAATTAATTTTTACAATTATTGGGGTTGAAACGAAAATAATTATTTTTTAAATTCATTTATAACTTAAATTTTTTGCATTAGATCCAAATAGGAATCCCTATGTAAAAATAATTCCATCACTGGATCTTCGCCATCTTTGGGGGTGCTGTGTGTGTTTTGGGAAAAGGAAAGATAAGAAGTTCTGGGAAGAAAAATGGTATTAGGGGTTGGTAGGAATCAGGAGGTCAATGTGGCCAGGAGTGACGAATGTATGAATCCATCACTCCCATTGCGGTGCAAGGCGATGGGTTGAGAGATTCCGGCTTAAGAGGTCTAGGTTAGGTCTTCTTCAACCAGTCTATCCCGATCTGGCATTCGCCGCCAAGACGTAGACAAACTTCACCCCATAAATCCAAGCACCCGGTTTTAAATCACAAAACACAGCGAACCACTTGGGGGTGACTTATGGCAGGGGTGTTGGTTATCCAACAAATGGTTCCCGGGCGGCGCGCGGCGGTACTCATACCCTCCTCCCAAGCCCAACACAGTTGTACTGTTGATAAATTAAAATACGAGTTAAAATCTCGGTCGTGCCAATAAGCGTTAAATTAAATATTTAAATTTTAAAAAATTACGATCGTAAGTTTATTTATATTTTCTGTGTTATTATTACATAATTTGTTTTTGACGAGAATACTTCTTTAGCACCGTTGTGATTTGAAACTCGATGGAAAGAAAAAAGAGACAAACACTTACGTCTATATAATTTAGCCTGCGAGAGAATGAGATAGTATAATCGGTCTCCTCTTTGTTCAGTGCTTCGTAACCTATCGGTCTCCTCTTTATGAGGTACCTACTTCATAGCCTCCCAACTCTTTTCTACTTCAGTTTTCTGAAGGCTTCACTTTAACCGCGTGTGAATTGCACACGTTAATTTTTTCTTTAATATTAATTTGTTTCTCAGTTAAGTTTTTCGAAGCAGGTGTTGGCATTTTATTCTCCATCGAACCATAAGGGCAAGGATCCAAAATTTCTCCCACGCTGACTCCCTTTGTATTCAGAATCCGTTTAAGTTTTATTGTGATTTGGACTTATACGCCAAGCGGTTGCGCAAGGTGCTCGAACCTTGGACATTGTAGTGAAAACGTTCCCTTATTGGGCTATTTTTCTACTTTTGATACACTGAGACCCGAAATATGACAAAAGCGAGGAAGTCGTGGGAAGATATTGAAACCAAACATTATACGTAGCCGTTTGCATTATATGGACATAGAATAAGCCAATTTTTTTCAATGATTTTATGGGTTGCCATTAGACTGAAATTTTATGTATGCAATAATAATAATAGTTTGGGTACTTACCTGCAGTCTATTATTTGGATACGTAACATCAATTATTTTTCATGTGTGGTTTGATTGTGGTTAGGGCGTCGTAGGATTTTTTACAATCTATATCTGAGGTTACTTAATTGTGTAAAATCGTGTTCCAAATATCTTACCAATATTATACAATTTATGTTATGTTTCGTCAGATTTTCAATCTGACGAAACATAAGACCATCTTTTATAAAATACGAATACTGTTTTTACCAGAATTAGTTTTGAAACAGGTAAAATCTCATGGTAAGGAAAGTTTTGTGTTTTCCATCTTGATAACAAATATATTTTTAATCTGAAAGTTTTGGGTTTTATTTTTTGCCGGATGGGGTAGTTAAGATTAACGTATTAGGGCAGATCTGAAAAAACCCTGTTAAACCTAAAACCTTTATTAAAAAGGGATCTGGTAAATAAGAACGAGGTAAAGAAGGGTTTTAAAAGGGATGGTAAAACCCTTCAAACATTTGGTTGACAGCTTGACAGGTAGCTACTTTACAGACCAGGTAGGTAGGCGCCGAAGAGCCAGTTTTCATAAATCTAAACTCCAATCTAATCAAGAAAATGCTTGGGATTAAATGTAAATTGACGTCGCCAGTAGTAGTAGTCTACAAGTAATTACACTTACTGTGTAGGACGATCCACCCACTAATGTAGCAACCTAAGCACTTCTGATTTCAAACTTACAATATTACAAATCATAAAACGCATTTATTTTTATGATCGACGTTTCCTACCAGATACTTCTTTCTTAAAAAATCCTTTCATATAGGTTTATTTATTGCATTATTAAAAAAATATTAAAACCCACAAATTTTCAGCGTGTATCAATAATTAAGCGTAAACTTGAATGAGTCTTTTGAAATACAACAAATTTTATTACTTATAAAAGTGGGTGTTCTATAGAAACAAACAAGTTTATGAAAAAAAGCTCTGTCGTTAGTGACGCAATATCTTAGAACATAATATTATCAGTGGTCATTATTCAGATATGTCTAAATTGACCATTTAACACCGGAAATAAACACGTATCTTTTAATTAAAATTAAACATCTGGCAGTGTTTATAAATTAAACGAAACTAGTTCAGAAAAATCTGGTTGATATAGATAGGGGGTTATTATAGCTCAGAGATAAAAGTGTTTGTTTTTTTATACAATCTTTTTATACGCTCATTTTATAGGAAACTTATTAATACAATTTACAGTTTTCGCTTATATCAATACTGAATCAAGATCATGCATTTATATAAAAATATAATTAAACGAAAATAATTAACGTTCAATTTTTAACTTTGTAAGGTTATAGGTACCCATCAAATGATAACTAACGTTGTTTAAAGCTCTACTAAAAACATATAATTAATCAGTGTTATAAGCGAAACCAGTAGTCTATAAACAATATTTCAAGGAGTGAGTTGTTTATACAAAGCGAGTAGTAATTTCGAGTATTTTTTTCGTAAAGTTTTTTATAAGCCCAGAAAAAATAAAGTATTCGGCCTATAAAAACTGCTTGAAATCTCCCACCTACGAACCCTTTTTCTGTTATGGTTTTATCGTATAATATGACAAATTAAGTTCTTTAGAAAAGGGTGGATATGGATGGCCTGTTGATATTTGTAGTAATTTAATATTTTTTATAATTAGATATTGGAAATCAACTCAATACGTAGGTATATTTAAATTTCCGATTACTATAAATTACATTACTCTCTAACCTACAACTCTCATTCAACACGATTCATGGTTTAAAAAATGAAGTGAACTACTTGCTGACAACATATCTAGATCTGATGCCATATATTTAAAATTCAATTACGAATTCGATAAATACACACCATCTGATCAATTACAATACTCGCAAAGAAACGATAAATCAATCGACTTATCGATGAACTGAATTCCTGTGAAATGAATGTTTAAAAGAATTTAATACGATTATATTATTACGGTATAATAGCGTGACTTTTTGTTTATATATTTAATTGATAACGCTATAATATTTTAAAGCGCCCTTTTTTATTTTTACAATTCTAGTGAAAGATCTCTCTTCAAACTTAACATCTGGACTGCGCTTTGGTCTCTTCAACCATCATACATCAGAAGAATGATGGCTTTACTGATCTATGATTTTATTTGTCGTAAATTGGTGTTTTCACGAAGTGGAATACACAAGCAAAAAATGTGTAGATATATTTTTAGTGTATCATATATATATCACTACGAATATGCTCGAATAATGATGAATATCACTACGTAATATAATACGAATAATAATGAATATCACTACGTAATATGCTTGGAAAATAGAGTCTAGTAACGGTCGATTTAACGCCAAAGTGGTTTTTATTCATTTCGTGAATCATTTTTAATTTTTTTATTTTTTTTAATTGTTTAATTAATTTATTACATTCATAAAGGTACTTACATTAACTTGATAATATATATTTCAAATTATAAAATGTTAACCTTCACGAGAGTTAAAAACTCGTGTGTAAAGGGTAAAAAATAAAAATTTATAAATAAAAAAAAAATATAACAATTATGAGATATATCATTTTACAGCAAAAAGTAAATATTTTATAAAAAACATATTATAACTTACAACCGAAGTAAGAATCGTAGCTCCCTTATCAGGCACAAGAGCTCCTCTTTTCTGATAAGGTATACATGATCAATAACGACCTTTATTATAATATTTTATAAAATATAAACGTATATATGTAACTCATGTTTTTTAGTACAATAATAATAAAAATAAAATAAAAAACATCATTTTACGAGAAAGAAAAACTATTCTTTTAAAACTTCAATTTGAACTAAGTATATTTTTTTGGTATTTATAGTGTAAACCGATTTGTAGTAAAGATTAATCGAAAATAGTGATTGTATATAAAGCTTCGGCTTTGCACCTTTCAGATTAGTAGAACGGAGACTGTCCGTATTATTTTTTATTTCTCCTTATTCACTTTTAAATACCTACATAATACACATCTAAAGCTCTTGTTCATAAATTCACGAAGTACAAACGCAAGTATTTTCCATTACGTGCCTTTTGAATGTAAGTCACGCCAAATATCTTGCCTTTTAAAGTTAATAGAGTAGGTTAATTACTTCTGGGAATAGAAAAATCAGCCCACAACGAAACTTATGATGTTAACTGGGAAATTATCGAAAAGTTGTTAATTGGTGCTAATATTTAGATTGCGTCATATGCTACTTGATGGAGCTTAATAACGTTGGAAATAATTGCTAATTACTATCATTGCTGTTTTAGATGACTTCTAACCTTTAAGTAATCACATCATAAGCCTTTATCCAGTTGTCACTGACAGAGAATATACAGTTTTCAAGGCAATCTTCTAATTTTACCATAAACTGCATAAGTATGGTTCAACCGCTGAAAGCTCCGTTGAAACCTCTCTTTCTGCTATTTGCGGCGTTTGTGAGAAAGAGGGAGAACAACGGAGCTATCAGCGGTACGCCTTTACACGATTACTCAATCAAAAGCTAAACGGTCATCGTCATCTCTCGGACTTCTTCGAAGATGGTGATATTACGGTGATTTCCAAGAATATGTGATGATTCAACCCTTAAAATTATTGTAGTTAAAATCAGGGTCAAAACAAATCAGATAAAAACATAATGGTTTTAACCTTCGACCAATTTGGTCGACGGTTTTACTAGATGGTGTAATAAATAAGTGTTTAATTATTTTATCAAAAAATATCAACAATACTTGTTTCCAACAATGTTTTGTTCATCTGCTCTAAATATTTTTTGTCATCATTGGCGATGTTTTGTGGAGGTCTTTTTAGGGAAAGGAAGGAGATGAAGTTCTGGGAAGGAAAATGATATGAGGGAGTTGGGCTGGAGAGGTCTAGATTAGGTCTCCCTCAACAAATCTCTCCCGATCCAGCCCGTCACGCAATAGGTGGACAAACGCATTTGCCGCCAAGACCTAGACAAACCTCACCCCATGAACCCGGGAGCCACTGCTAAATCACCAAACGTAGCGAACCACTTTGGGTGACCTACGACAGGAGTTTTGGTTATCCAATGAATGGTTACCCAAAGAACGGATTTACCCATATCCGGCTATCATATTATGTTACTCATGTAGATACACCTACACAAAAAATACTTTAAACATTAAAATTGTGCAAACAGCGTATGTTTCACTAGGGCGGTTAGAATAGAATGAATCTTTATAAATACCTACTTGAACATTTTTTCCAAATTTTGTCTAGATGTTTCCAAATATTTTTTGTTCGCTCAGTTCACGATTCACGACAGTACAAGTATTCCGTCCAATTTGGCTTATGTTTTTAATCTAATTACATTGTATGGATTGTACATCGTTAAAGGCAACTCGACATCGTAACAGATGCGCCCTTTCCGGGTCAATTAAGCAGTAATTTGATTAGAAAATTGGGTTAGGTTAAGTAGGCATTACATTGTAAAAATACTTTTATGGGTCCCGTAAAAAGTACACTTAAATAGACCGGTGGAAAAATAACGAACAAGACATGATTAATTTGCACTTAACAATTTACAATTTTGTGGGAGTTGATTATATTTGAGTGGACAAAATAATTATTTCTAAAGATTTTATAACGTTACATAAAACACAGTAGTAAAAATGTCATGTTATCTCGAATTTTACAAGCGTGTGGGTGTTTGAATGAAGTTTTATTTGCACTGGTTTTTGGCCATTTTTCCTTGACCTTATAAGTTGAAGATTCTACTACTCGTAAGAGCAGGTGTTTAATAGTATCGACAAATTATTATTTAATTTTATATCTGGGATAAGCTGTCAACGAATGCTATATTCAGGTTTGCAAAATGTTAAAGTCATAATTCAATTAAATCTTGTAAGACCATCCATATTTGTTTGAGACTTTATTATAGACTATTTGAGATTTTATCGAAGAACTAAAAATACAAAGATTTGAAATTATATTATAATGATTCTATAGCTCGAAATAGGTCTATTCAATTTTAACAGTAACAGGAAAACTTAATATCGGAATACCCTTTATTTCAAAATTCGCCTGAATAAAATAAAGTTTGAAAAACAAATCAGTAATATTGCCGACAGGTGGCGCCTGGGTAGGTAACCGGAAGTGGCATTGTTAGTTTCTACTTTTGTCTCTTCCGTTTTATGTCCCCCTTAAGATAAAACCTTCCTGACAATATAATTTTAAAAGAACTTAAATAAACATTTAATTTTATGGCAATAATTTAAAGTGGTTTTAAAATTGCACAATATAAAGTAGGTACCTGTTTAAAATGCCATTATAAATATTTGAGGGGTCCTACTTCCAGTAAATTATCTAAAGAAATATCTTTATTTACTGGCGCTTTTTTACATAGCTTTGTCATAAAATAATTTATCATGAAAATTTCCATTTCAAACTAGAATTGCTTTTTGCAAATATATAACTCAATTCGGGATATTTTATGACACAACTACCAAATAAAATCGAAAGATTAAAGGTTCTAGTAAACGATTGGCAGTTAAATAATATTGTTTGTAACTTACGTTAAAGCTTAGACTTACGGATTTCAATACTTCGTTAGTATGGAAACACTATACACTTTTTTTATAATATGATAGATGTTTACATCAAAACATAATGTAATCATTGTACATTACTTACTATTTTGAGATAAATAAATAAATACAGTACCTTCTTGTATAATCAAGTAAGGCTCTTCAAAATATAATATATATACAGGGGAGGTAGGTACTCTACTTACTTTAACCACTGATTCCTCACATTATTTGGAGTAAAAATGAAAACAAAATTTTGGTCTCCGGTGACTTTTATTTGTTTTTTTTCTTCAAAACCTTACAAAAAAAATCTTTCGCATGTCATCACTGGATATTCAGTCGAGTAACCAAACAAACCCTCACCCCAATCCTAACTGTTCAAAACCTACTGATTTTGTTATGTATTAAGTTGAAAATAATAAAAAATTTCACCAGAAACCAAAATTTCATTACATTTTTATCCCAAATAATTTCAGGAATCACTAGTTAAAGTAAGTCAAGTACGTCCATTAACACACTGAAAAACAATATTGATGACCCAAAACATAAACCAAACTACCTACATATGATGCCCACATTGTTTAATTTAAAAGCTTTTGAGTTTTTGTCTTATTAAAATTTAAATTTGCATTAGAGCGGTTACTGAAATATTAAAATTAGGTAACTTAGTTTCCAAATTCTGTATTCGATGTAAATGTGCTATTATGTTCGAGTTACCGAAAGATAATTATTTTGCTAAAAGGAAAATCTACCACATTCCTTAGCGTTAAGACATTGGCCACTTTAATGGCTATTAGAAGTTTAGAAGGCGATGGCAAATTTCCCATTGTTCGATTGTTAAGGTCAGCTCGAGGTTTGTTTGTTTTATAAATTTCGAGGAAAAACAATGATCTTGTAAATAATATGGTCATTATCAGATGGGATAGTACATAATTGAATGAATGTAGGTATGTAATTGAATTTGTAATTGGCAACTCGGTCAAGGTCGTAACTATTTCAAAAAGGGGCGTTAAGAAATGAAAATTAAAGAACAATTAAACATATTCGAATGAAATCTTACGTCGAAATGATAATTTTACTTTTTTTTAACATACGGATGATACATAATTTTTTTACAAAGGGAATAATAATACATGCAATTTTGTTGATGTTGATACGAGTCGTAGAAGCGACCCGTTCTCACGAGACAAATGTCAACCGTGGCATGTTTCCCGACTATGCACCGATGCCGAAGGGATCAATCACGCTAGCTCCTCGGAGCACCTTCCATTGTAATACCGGTAGAACGAGGACAGCATACCTACCCTAAAACTGTGCTCTAAATCCGCTTGTTAAGATAAGGGAATCTATCAAACGGATCGCCCGTTTCTGCACAGAGTCGAGGGTTTTTTCAGGAATTTCTGGGCTTCAGCCCACAGGTGGCTGCCAATTTTAACGGTGGGGCGCACTTGAAATTTTTACAGGATCACAAGTTGTGTACTATTAAAGTATCTGCTTTTGAAATAAAATCTATTTAAAAACGCTATAATAAATTTTTTTTAAACTCAAGATTTATATAATTTGATAGCTGTAAACACTGTGCATGTTATGTATGTGATTCTGTTATGTCGGCACCATGTGGTGTTTTCATGTAACAAAGACCCCAGGAAACCGCATTTTTTGCATAACTACTGTCATTTGCAACTCTGAAGAGATTATTAAAACTTATGTTCCCTATCATTTTAAATACCCATGTAAATATTAACAGATATTTCAATCAAGACACAACATAAGGCCTGTATCATGATGGCGTAAAGAATATTATATACGTGTACATTCCTTCACGTATAAAAATAGTTTTCTTTTCTGTGTATATTAGCATCGAATAAACAATTTTATAACTTCTGTTCGGATGTAAAAAATTGTGAAAAAGTTCTGCGTTTTGTGAAAACATCAAACGATCTCATAACTGACAGATGAAGTGCTAATCGACGATTACACGTTCAACTTATTCTTATGTAGCGTGCATGCGATTCACGCATTACGATATTCCTGACAAGCACATAATAATATCATGAATACTGCATCTTATTTTTATTGTTATAATACATGGCTGATTATATTGCGAGTAGGTTACATTGATTCCTTAGTGAATAGGCAGTTCTTGTCCAATGTTATGCGTAGTTTAACCTTCGATGCCAACAGTAGGACACGAGTTATCACGTCAACATAAAAGGAATTTACAAACACAACAACTATCATTTTATTAGTATTGAAAATCAGTTTTGTATCGAACGTTTAAACATTTAATAACTCAAGGTAGTTAGAACTATGGACTTCGTACGTATATTTTAATATTTTAACACCTGCTGGGCTTTCATAATGAACTTAGCGTCTTGCATAATTTAATATATTGAACAAAAGACTCTGGCTCGCTTATCCGAAAAACTAATTCCTGAAAACACCAATTCGAATCAACTTACTTTTAGATCAGCAACATCATCAGCTTTCGGAGAATTATGACGTAAAGTTTGGCGTAAACTCCCACGTGAACGAATACGAAGAAAAACTTAAATTTCAACTTGTAAGAAAATCATATCAATAACTTTAAACGGTACGTAACAACAGTTTCAGTTATTTTTAACTAATAAATGACCACAAAATTTTGGGACATAAACCAAATATGGGTATAAAATAAAGTAAGCAGTATTTATACGACCACGATTTATTGTATATGTAATAATAAATAAATAACATGTGGTGCATATAATAAAATAAGAGAAAGGTGAGACATATTTTCGTGTTTGTTGATATAAAAAAATGCTAAATTAATTCTTTAAGATTACAACAGAAATGTGATATTTTGTAACTTGTAACTAACTCATGCTGTTCAGATATTCATATGCCGTGATATAATTAAATTGGTTAGGCACGAATAAAGTAGTAAAGCACTATACCTACTCATATGAAAACCCCGTGGTGCTGCTATAAAATGTTTCTTATTTTTTATAGATTTTAATCAAATGCAATTTGTAATTATGCGATTAAATTATATTTTCCTTCAAATACTTGTACAAAAACAAGCTTCAAAAAAATAACATATAATAGTCGCAGCGAGAGATCGTACGCAACGTCATCATTCTGGAATTTCAGTCTTTTTCGTTTTTAAACAAGACGCGTGATAAATAAGAAGACGAACATTGATGATGTCCGTATGAACTCTCGCTAGGACTAGTTTTGGAATTAGTGAAGTTAAAAAGTTTGGTAAAAGAAGTTGAGGATGCCCGAGTAAGAGATGACACGATCAAGTGAAACAAATACTTTATTTGGGCCATGTTAACCGTCAGATAACACAGTGGTATTAATGCTGGCGTCCCACAGGGATCGGTTCTGTCTCCGACTTTGTTTCTGTTGCACATCAACGACCTCTTGTCATGTGCACCGATTCATTGTTACGCGGATGACAGTACAGTCCATGATAGCTTTTTGTTTGACAAGCCTCCAAAGGGCTCACAAACCCCAATAGCTCGGAGGGCTTTGAAGCAGAGAATGGACGGTTACCTCGAGAGTGTTTTCTCTTGGGGTAAGAATAACCTCGTCGAATTTAATGTTTCAAAGACCCAATCATGTCTGATAACGTCTAAAAGGGATCGAAATGATAATCTAGCCTCCTTCAACGGAAGCATTCTCCCGAACAGGACCACCATTGATATGCTTGGTGTAACTCTTAGTGACCAGCTCAGGTATGGGGGTTCCATCGAAACCAGAGTTAAGTTAGCCTCTCAGAAACTGGGCGTACTGTACAGGGCCCGCAGATACTTTAATAGTACTCAACTGCTAACCCTGTACAAATCGCAAGTGCGCCCCACGGTTGAATTTGGCAGCCACCTCTGGTCTGGAGCTCCAAAATACCTAAAAAAAACCCTTGACTCTGTGCAGAAACGGGCGGTCCGTTTGATAGATTCTCCCATCTTAACAGACGGATTGCAATCTTTAGAGCATAGGCGTCAGGTGGGAATGCTGTCCTTGTTCTACCGGTATTACAATGGAAGATGCTCCGAGGAACTAGCGTCATTGATCCCCTCGGCACCGGTGCATAGTCGGGAAACACGCCAAACACGCGCCCAACATTTGTACACAGTTGATATTAGTCACATGAGAACGGGTCGTTTTTACGATTCGTTCTTGAGTTCAACAGCTCGGCTGTGGAACGATTTACCGGCCTCTGTGTTTCCTCCCTCCTACAACATGAGTCTCTTCAAGACCCATGTTAACTCCTTCCTTTCCTCAAAAAGACCCTCCACACAGCATCCTCAAAGATGAAATAGGCCCTGAGGGAAATTATTTTCCTCAGGGCCTCCTGTGTGGAGTTAATGTAAAAAAAAAAAAAAAAATGAGACGATGTATGAAGCAAGGAGTGTGTGCCAAGACCGAGATTTTTGGCGGTCCATCTTATCGGCCTACCCCTGCATGTAAACGGCGCGATGGTTAGTTAATTAGTTAGTGAAAGCTAAAATAATTATATTTTGTGTTTTAAAATTGGACTAAAGACGTCAGAACTTGTGGGGTTTTGCAAAATGGTGCCTATTATAGTTACTAGAAGATGTTAAAGAAAATATTAGAAACATTTTAGTGTTAGTTATGTTGGTACATGTATAAATGAGCTTTTAACAAAGTTGCTTCATCTACTGATAATTTCTATAACTTGCATGACGGCTGCGTGATTTTAAACTACACATAATATGCTTTAACTCTAAACGTTTCAAATTGCAGGTAGGTGTAAGTTAACCAGCGCCCTCCATATACTTAAGACATCATCTTTTTGCTCCGTGATGCCTCCGAGACGACTTGATGCTAGGTGAGATGATGACTGAAGACTTGAGTAGGTACTCAATGAGTCTAGTCACGACTCACGATGTTCATCTCACATTAGCACTCTTCAGAAACCACAACAAATGGAGCTTATCTTGAGGACTTCTAAGTGACGCTTGCCTACAAAAGTTTTACTAGGAATTAGTTTAATAGAGAACTTTAGGACCAGTAGGTTATCACTAAAAGCTAACATTAATAATCTTGTGACATAAAAAATTTAATACCTTTATGTAAATGTCAGTAATGGTTTTTTACTTAGTCACCCAAGTGTGAAAGTAAGATTCTAGGTAATACATTGATTAAGCAGGAAAACACGATCTTACGAATATATTTATCTTTAGACATTCCATATCCGTTTATACTAATAGACCACAACAAATAATCACATATAATAAAGTTCATATGCAAAATCAGTATTATTTCCGTATACTTATTATGTATGTAACCTTACCACATCATTAAATAAGCTCCATGTAATAGTAAATAAAAATACGTAACTATTGCGTGCACTATATAATGATTGATTCCTAGTAGCGCCGCCCCGGGAACCATTTATTTGATTACCAACACCTCTGCTATAGGCCAGCCAAAGTGATTTGCTATGTTTGGTGACTTAGCAGGAGTGTCCGCATTCATGGGGTGAGGTTTCTCTAGGTCTTTGCGACGGTTGATCTAGACGCACTGAACCCCTTTTTCCGTCCCAGGCCTTCCTTTCCTTAAAAAATATCCTCCACACAGCATCCCTAAAGATAGCACAGGCCCCGAGGTAAATTATTTTGCTCAGGGTCTCCCATGTGCAGCTAATGTAAAAAAAGCCATAAAAGCAAATAAAAAGCAGAAAAGCGCACTTGGGATGAAATATCACTTAAATTAGCAACACACCGTCATTTGTCATTATTTTAATTAATTCATTGTAAAGGGTGAGTTCACATTAATCGTACTGCCTGAAGGCCTGAAAATTTGTCGTTACCACACTGATTTCAGATACTTTTGCATATTACTGTTATACGCATTTAATTACGCATACAAAAAATTTAACTACAAATGCATTCTGGTAGCATCTCCTGGTTTTTTATTGAACTGATCACTGTGGCTAAATAATCGCTATACCTCGAGTTTGCAAAGTATCTACCGGTATATCATAAGATTAATGACCAACTCATATGCCGTTTTGTAGGCAGAACTATAGAATGTAGAAGGTATAACTTCTCCAGCATATTGTATTCCGACTACCTCTTCAACTTAGAAGGCGATCAGTATATTATTATTCTTTCGCAGACGGCTGAGATCTCCTTTGTCCGTTTGCACAGAATGTCTATCACAGCTTTATGTCTTCAGACAAAGCGAGTACTATAGTTTCCACTGCCAACGTAGCTCGGTACTTGAGGTACTTAAATGAGATGGAGAATTTGCACCAGGAACACAAAAGGCACGTACAGGTAAATCGCCTACTGTTTGAGTACTCTAGATTTAAAATTACTGGTTCTTGAACGTCTGTTCTTAAGCATTAAATATGAAATATTTATTAATAAAATAAACGTGGGATCTAGTCTAGACTTAACTACGAATAAAAGGGTTTGAATTGAATATGTCCTCTGCGACAGACTCGTAAGGAATATTGCTCCAGGTCAAAAATCATGCGTTAAAATTTTCTTTTACATGAACTTTAATTATTGATAGCAATTTTCATATCCATATCTATCAACATTCGTCAGCATATATACTTAATTCAATATTTACATTAGATTTCGAACAAAAAAACGTGGAATAAAATGCCATATATTTTAGTGCTGCTGTCTTTTCGGTCGGGAACCGCTGCACAGTTTTAGGATCACTCATATAAAGGTAGTGATATGGAAGTATGGAAAAGAGAAGAAAATTATATACAGCAACATCATGTATAATACGTAAATAAATGACGGTAAGTAGTGGATGCGTGACATCTGTTGCTGAAAATTGAAACATCGTTATAAATTTGTACGCAACTGCCATCTATTGACAAAGTTAGAAACCTTACATCAAATTTATACATATTTATAAATAATTACGCCAAAAAATATCAAATTGATGAAATTCATAAAAAAATTAGGTTCTAATTTCAATGAAATTCACAACTAGGAAACGTTAGAGGTGATTTGATGGATGATATTCGATTCATTACGGGTTAACTAAGAAGTCTAGTCAGAAAGAAGATGAATCATAATTGAGATGAATTAAATGTCAATGGACAAAGAGAATATCAAAGTATTAGTCGCATTTTACTCTGAAAAATTCAACGTTTAATTTTAACAAATAAAGATAAATTATCTTTCTGAGCCGAAAACACTTGGTATAGCGCCCTCTATGATATTCAACGAAAACGGCCATTCAAAAATATTTTTAAGTTTTATAATAATTAAACTTGTAGTAAATGCCCGGGCTCGCCCGTGATTCTCGAACAATTTATTCCTATTAAACCGCTTGTCTTAACTATTGACAAATGCGGAGGTATTTCAAAGTTCCGTAGTTACGATTCCCGATGAAGATGACATTGCAAGCAAGATGAAAAGTTGAGTTAGAAATTTAAGAGAGAAAAAGTTGTGAAAATTACCTGACGCCAAAGCCCACCAGTCATACGTTATTCTGCTTCAAAGGAATACAATAATTTACTATTATTTTAGACTATAACTGTCGCAAGGATCATCGCATAATAAATCGTCGTATTTTAAGCGTTTTTTAATAATTTATAAATCTTCATCAAGTTGAAATAAATAGAACATTTCCATGTTAATTGGAACATTTAAGGTTCGATCCAAAAGTTCATTATCATTTTCTGAACAGATATTATATTTAATACTGCGTACTCTTAACCTTCGAACGGTTTAAAACTAAATGCAAAGCCGACATACCTAGCAAAACAAAAGGCAGTAAATAAATAACGGTCCAGAATAGAAACAGATGAAGTCAAATAAAAAAATTAAAAAAAATAATAAATTATAAATATATATTTTTAGTCGCATTATTTTACCCACTGTATAATTATTATAATTAAGCTTTCGTGTAAGGTTTATTAAATTTTTCCGTTTTCATTCTGAGGTTTCCATGTAGTATAAATGCCATCAGTAGATAGGTACACATAGTACAGTTTGATGGCGTAAGCACCCATACAAATGGCGTTAAACCAGTTTCTCGAGTACGTACTCCAAGCGAAAGAGTCGAGATAGTATACTAATGTATAGTATTATAATATGATGTTGTAGGTATAATACTATGTACAGTAAACATAATAGAAATGCATTAATAGTGTTGGTGTATAAAACAAAAATTAAAGAGTTAATTAATATGACGTCGGCTTTGAATTTAGCTACTGTAAATCGTTCAATTAACTAATTTCATAAAAATATTTAAAATTCAGATACAAACTTTTTTCAATTTTGTTTAGTTTCTGCTTCGGTCTAGTTATTGTGTCTTATACCCGTAAGTGTATCCTTAGTGACTTATATGTCTTATACCCCCCCCCCCCCCCCTCTTAAGTAACGTATATTTGGAGCGAAGCCTTATTCTTACTTCTGAATTGCTGATATCCCACTTTCAACCCGTTTATCACAAAATGTACGTCGACAAAGTAGTCCTCTTAATTTTGAAAGTCAAGTCGTAAAAAACGTTTTTTTATTATACATCTATTTACAAATGTCTTTTAAAACTTACTATTTTGATTTGACTGAGGATTGAACCTTCCTCCCCAATGATCGAAATCAACCGCGCTACCAGCCTTGCCAAATTCAAATTGTAAAACCGTCATTTATTTCGTATATTATGTGCTTTAATTTCTTCGAACATCAGAAAAATGCATATATTCCACGTGGTTTGTGTGTGATTGCAATCAAAAGTTGATACAATGCATTGTCAGGAAGAGGGTTAATTTCTACTTCTAAGATTTCTCGTCAAACAAAAGTGAAATTCAAATAGATGTTTAAAAAAAATCCCGGAAATCGCGAAAGCACGTCACGAAACTCTGATGTTAAAGACTTGGATCTACTATATTACGTTCGTGTTTAATGAATCATAAATTTTCAATCAACTCGCGCCTATGATACTTGATAAATAAAGATTATAATAAAAAATAAATAAAAATTAATACATGCGCAATGTTTTGCTTGATGCAATTCCAAAATGCATTTATTGACCTTGGAAATAAAAAAATATTATACTTTTTAAAAGTAATTTATGTATATCAGCATAATGGCAATAAGACGTGATTAGTAATTATTGTTGTTCGTTGTGTTCAGTTTGCCATTGAATAGTCATCGTAAAAACATGATTTTATCAAACAATTGCATTTTAAAGTTCCAGGCAAGAAACAAAATTATTCTTAACAAACAGAAAGTGCCAAGGATAAAGTGATTACGTGTAATTTTAAACCTATTATAGGTTTTGTTGCATTTTACGAAACTGTAATTGACTAAGTTTTAAGTACGGAAACCTTGAGATAAACCTTAAAGAATTTTACAAAATTGTTTAACATTGGCGTTCTTTAGTGTTTCCTTTATACTTTTTTTCTTCTCAGAACTTCCTCTCCTTCCTTTCATTAAAAGAACCCCCACCCAGCATCCCCAAAATGACACAGGCTCTAAGATAAATTATCTTCCTCAGGGCCTCCTGAGTGGAGCTAAAAAAATCTATCATGGAAGAATGGACTATAAAGTGGAACCAATCCAAGAAAAGTATGAAATCTTAAAAATATTTACAATTTATTCTTTGATTTTTGTTGTTTCGCTCAAACTCAATAAAACAAACCACAATAGATGATATATATCATGTATCCACTTCAGAAAATGTTTTAGTACCTACAATTTTCCTTTATTTGATTGAATGAACGCCTGTTTTTTTACGTTGCAATGCCGGGATTCCGAAATTCCTAAACACCAATATCAATAACGTTAACATGACAGCCTTGAAAAATGGTATTATGACATTAAAAACAATTTGATTTATGGTAAAAATTTGCATAAAAAATAATAGAATAGTATCTACGTCTTCGGCATAGCGTACGTAGTACGTCTTGTCTATGGATTAAATTTCAAATATAGAACCTTCCAAAGAGGCTGTATCGCCTCAGACGCCCGGAGAGCGGGAAATCGAGCGACCAATCACATGCGAGGCCACGGGTTCCACGAACTCGCGCGCTGCGCCGCCATTGGTCGAAAAGTCCGCGAGATTTTGCCGCGTAATAGTGCTGACGTACAGTCAATCAAAACACCGCGCCTATTTTCCAAAGCTCTCTGTTTACTATTAAGTTTGAGCACTGTACGCTTTTGCGCGAAATTCTTTAGGTAGGTACTTACTCCGTGATTGGAATATTTTCTTTTTTGTTCTAGCGTCGATGGTGTCCGTATAAAAGAATATTATAAATTGTAATGAAATGTAACCCGTGTTCAGATTGATTGCTTTGTAAATGGCATGCTTGGCTTATAGGTATCTACTTGTCTGGATTAATTAAAGAATAAAAACAAGATTTCGTTTGGACATTGGAGCAGATATGTAGGAGAATTATATGTTCGACATGCCGACAAAGTATAATTAAACAGGCAGATTACATGGGTGAAGACGATTTTATAGTAGGTAGGTAATAGTTTTGTATAATGGTATTTCACAAGACATCTGTTTGACCAACCAAATTTTATGCTCATTTTAGAACAACATGTTTAATAATAATAAAGGCATTCTGAGCACTATTTGGCGCACTTAACTAACCATCACGCCGTTTCCCCGCAGGGGTACCCTTTGCCTCATTCAAATAAATACATCGTCTCATACATACCTAATCTTCTATTATTCTGATTCTTGACATAGCCCGACTCAAGTATCTGATTCACTTGAGAGTGCCGTGTCTTTCTCGGGCGTCCCCGAGTTCTTCTACCATTCACATATGCGTTATATATTTTCCTTACATCCCTTTCTTCGTTCAACATGCCCAAATCATCTTTCTTAATCTTACTCATTTTGCTCAGATCAGCCTTGCATTTTTTGCGATCTTCACACGATCACACTGCTTTCACACGATCATACATGGTTTTACCACTCATACGTCTCAGGGATCTCAGGGATCTTTCTACAGCATTCAGTCTTCTTTCATCCGTCTTCTACCAGTTCCATGCCTTACTGCCATACCATCAGAGTAGATACCAGCAATCCACTGTGGACAGCTCTAAGCTTCTTTGGACAGTTTTTTGTTAGCGCCAACAGCACTCAGTCCTTCATTTTACCTTTCTTTTAATATCATTATCTGCCTTCCCATCTCTAGTAAACGTACTATTCCATATAAAATTTTGATGGCGAAATTTAAAAGGTCATCTATTAACATAGTTTTTTGTATATTTTTAATTTTTGGAGGTCAGTTTAAAAATTATATATCACGTCCTCAAAATCGTTAAAACATTCTAATTTTAAAACTGTTTTTATAACTCTTTTGTAGAATTCTATTACTACTAGTATCTAATCTATCTATTTTGTCCGAGGCACAAGCGAAAATTGTTCCGACAATTTATCGATTGGTTTATTCAAACGAGCAAAAAGCGTCATATTTTTTCACTTGAGTAAAAAAACTTGCTACAAAAAATTAGAGCAAATTCTATTACTTATGAAGATGGCTAGCCATCTTTACAAGTCTTAAAGGTTTTTTTCTTCTTCGGTTATGGTGGTTAGTAGAAGCAGCTTATAGAAATACCATCGATGGATCCATTGCAATGGCTCATTCTTTCTCAGGAAATACGTGTAACAGAAAGAGAGATT
This sequence comes from Limnephilus lunatus, assembly GCA_917563855.2. Taxonomy (NCBI): domain Eukaryota; kingdom Metazoa; phylum Arthropoda; class Insecta; order Trichoptera; family Limnephilidae; genus Limnephilus; species Limnephilus lunatus. The sequence continues at coordinate 60,161,665 of OU830592.1, forward strand.
ATAACTGAGCTTTTAGCAGTAGGACTACGCTGGTATTTTAAAAATGCTTCGATCAGACAGACGTCAAGCCAAAAACATGTATATTTTGCAATGAAGTTGTATACTTTAGACGCGGGGTGGAAATCTTAAAGTGGGAAGCCAAAAGCAAGACAATTGCACTAGTCTCGATTTCTAGTACTTTAGTACTAAACTGTCACTCGTCGAGTAAGATGACAGTAGGAAAATTGAATTTAAAAAGTGCTAAAGCCCTCCTGTGTGATGATAAAATGTTTCCATTGCGCGGCAAACAGTTGTAAAAGTGAAGAAATAAATTTAATTTATATGTACACACAAATTACTTATTATTTATCGATTATTATAAGCAATACAATTAATTTTTATGTTTCCCATCCGACAATTTTATGCGTCATTAGAGAAAAAACACACATTCTTTGATTGTCTTATGGTACGGCCACACTGAGGCCAGCTTCAAACTTTCGGACGATTGTGTAGAAGGGTAGTTCGTGCGTTGGAAGTTCGAGTTCGAAGTTTGGCTTCGGTGTGGAAGTAGCATATATTTTGAATCCATGAATAACTTTTGAATTAATAAATTACTGAAAACCGCTGAAAACCGTGTACTTGAAAAACGTTGTACTTGCAACATTATTTTGTGAGTATGTGAGACTATGGCGAGTCTATTTATACAACGTCATTGATATTTTGAGTATGTCTTATTTCACAATGAATGTATTTAATATGCATAAAAATTGCTAGGCATACGGGGAAATTATGGGAAAGTGTCGCACATTTGTAAGTAGTTTACGCTTATATTTTTAATAAAGTAATTAATAATTTTATTTTAATTCTGCTCAAGCGAAACGATAGGAAAGGCTTTAACTTATCTAACGCATATTTTTTGTATTCAAAATATAAACCGTCTCGTAGTAAAGATCAATATAAAATAGTGATTCCACTTATAACTTCGCCTTAAATATCGCCTAAACTAGTTGATTTTCTGTTTATAGTTATGTCTATCTGAAAATGAGGGACCTACTACTTCGTTAAATTTTCCTTGTTTTTACATTGATACATAAGTTTTCCCCATTCGACGTTCTTGCAAATCAACTTTCAAAATCCTTTATTTAGGATTATAAAATCCTTTGTTTATTTATAAAATTATTTGTAATACATAATGACGATTTTCATATTAACAAGCGAAGAGAAGACATTTTTATTTACAAAAAATAGTATTTTATATCAGTATATACGGGTATCTTTAGGTCACTTAATAAAATAACCACTGGTTATAATTAAATGCACATAACCACGTGCATTTAAATGCATTTTTTACGTTATTACAATATAATAAATGTCGCCTATTAAATATATGAATTATTTAAATTTTCAGCATTAATTTTCTAATTATTTAAGAATGGTAAGAATGCCTCTTGGCTGTATGTTGTATCCAACTTCCTGTAAGGTAGTGAGTACTTCCTTCAATGGATAAAAATTAAACGGATTGTAATTAAAAGTGGTTCGAACCTACACATCTATAATCTGTCTGATGAGGCAGTTCAGTGAGGAAAAACACCGTTTTACCATATACCTAAGAAAAGGTATAACATAATACTATATGTAATGTGTGGTAATGTACGAATGTATCTGTATATAGTACTAATGTATATGTTACTAGTGGTAAAATAAATTAAGAGGATGTGTAATATTTGTTACCAAGAGATCATTTTTATAAATAAATATTTCTAAGGGGGTGCGTTAGTATAATTTTGACAACTTTTGTGGCTTCAGTGAATTCGTTCTTCTTTCGGTTGCTTTTAAAGTTAACAAATAATAAAATAGACACAACATCTCAACATATTTTAAGTATACATTGTACAGTCTTGTTTAATAAAATGTCACGGATTAAAATTATAGACAATTGAGAACCATATGATACTTTATGAAACAATTTAGGAGCCGAATATGGCCGCCCCAGGAACTATTTATTGGTTAACTAACACCCTTGCAATAGGTCCCGCTAAGTAGTTCGCTACGTTTGGTGACTTTAGCCGTGATCATGGGGTGAGGTTTGTCTAGGTCTTGGCGGTGAATGCTTTTGTTCACCAACTGCGTGGCGGGCCAGATTTGGAGAGACTGGTTAAGGGGGACCTAACCTAGACCTCTCGACCCATCGCCTTGCACCGCAGTGGGAGAGGTGGATTAATACGTCCGTCACTCCTGGACACATTGACCTCCAGACCTACCCCATAAACCTTTTTCCTTCCCTTAACTTCCTCTGTTCTGCATCCTCTCGGTTTTATCATGATACCTCCACTAGGAGGACAAACTCTTTCATCAAATCATTAGGCAGTTAATTTGTAAAGAAGTCCGGTTGACACGAGCCAAGTCAGTGGACAATGTGGCCGATGAAAAACCAAAAATCCGGATAATCAAAAGGTGGGTTGGGACGCCGCGGCCGGCCTGTAATCTGTGATGGAAGCAATCCCAAATCTTCAATGGACCACGTGGGAGATGAACTCCTACACGCTGTGGGCTTTGAACTTTAAAGTAAATTAAATCAGTTGCGGTGTCAAAAGAAGCAGTGACCCCAAATCTATTGAGTACAATATTAAACGCATTTTTGGGTACCTAATGGCAAATAAGAAAAAAAACGTATGAAACAATAAATATGTTAGGAACAGTTAAAACAGGAAATTTGACTTTATTACTTGCTTGGTTTGACTTTATTACGCAAATTAAGGGGGGGGGGGGGTTCCGTGAAATACTTTACAAGCATATTAAAAACTTCTTTGAGAATTTCGAAACCAAATAATACATAGAAACAGACGACATGTTTGAATGTATTTGTGTACACCGTTACATTCGAAAAGTTTCAAAAGGTCAACAAAGTTTTTCCAACTAAGTTTAGAATACCTGCACGCAGTCCTCTCTTACAAAGATTATTATTTTTTTATGTGAATACCGCAAAGAGACCTGCACTCATTTGGAGCTAGTGAGACTATGGCATCTCTTAATGGGGTAAGTAAGATAGTCGGTTGGGGAATTATATGAGGGAGAAGAAAGTGAGAATGTACCTGCCTATTTAGATATGGTCACCAAATACGGCCAACGCCATTTCAAGCAGTCTTTCAATTCCGAATGGTGGTCTTATACCAGGGCGATACTGGGAGTATCTTCCACTCTGGAACGTGCCGCGAATATGTTGCATATCCGCTTCAAATAATTAATTGTGAAACTTCACAACTTAATCAAATACAATTTATTTGGGCATGCCGGAATTTGAACCCGCGACCTTCGCTTTGCTAGTCGAGAGCCTTAACCCTTGACCATAGTGGTCTTGCCGCTTGATACCTAATTATGTTCAATTCGACAATGTTCTTTTATGTTTTTTTTCATTCTTTAGCATCCTACCAAAAACTAAATTAAAATCTCTTTGAAATGACTTATCCGTACATAATTTCGTTGAAAAGTATCTTATTTTAGCATAAACTGCTTTATTTCCAACTCTCCCAATAATCATTCACTTCCAGTAATCGTGAAGAAAGCTTGAATTGTACTGTATTTAGCACACGGTTCATATTACATACATATAAGGTCAGTGGTTGAGAGGGCTTAGCGCTTGGGTCCCACCTCCCACCCGGGCGTCGCATGTTCGATTCCTCGGCTGGCTAAGTCCTCCATCACAACACAAGCAACATTTTCGGCTTTCTGTGGTGGTAGTAGGAGATTTTCAAACATTGTTGGGTTATTCGTAACCCGGGAAAATTTGTCTTTCTTAAAAAAAATAAATAAAAATAAACGAAAGTCGAAACTTTCTTATTTAATCACAATAAAGTTTCATTTTTAATTAAATCTACACTCTTTTGTATCAGAATACGTGAGACGAAATTTTTAAAGAAGCTTTGGTAGTTAATGTACAGCGTAAAGTTAACGTATATAACATTTAAAAAATATATTTTATGCGTTGTTTTTTTTTTCCACACACGTAACCATGTATTTATGTATTAACCATATTTGTAATTCCACGATACCACGTTTTTTTTTTTTTTCAATTATTTCTGGCTTTCACCCTTCAAGGGTGTTCTAGGCCATCATTTAAAATTACAGAGAAAGGGATAGATGAATTTATATATTAATTTTATTTAAATGTACAAATTTCAGAATTATATGGAAGATTGGAGTCGAGTTCAGACTTAGAAGAGATGAAATGTTGAATGGAGGGGAGGCAATTTTAGATAACGCTTGATAGAAGAGAGGATATTTATTTAGAGAGGGACAACCAAAAAATATGTGATCTAAAGTGCCCACATCTAGACCACAGAACGTACAATCTGGGGAGTCAAGGATGTGAATTTTAAAAAGGTGAGAAGGAACGGAACAATGACCGATTCTCATTCGAATAAGTGAGGAAATTTCTTTTTTGGAAAAATGGGGAAATTTTTGAAACCACGGTTTTGATGGGATAGTCCTTTGTATTGAGGCGTAGCGAGCTCCCTTGGATTGACTGGCAATGTTCCAATACTCTGTCCAAACATTGCGGGATCTATCTTTGATGATGGAAAAAATATCAGATAGGGGAATATGGTTTACGAGGGTAACAATAGGGTTGGACGCTCCTTGTTTTGCCAAAGAATCTGCAATATCGTTACCCACTATGCCAATGTGTCCAGGGATCCAAACAAGAATTACGGTTTTTCCAGAGCTTTGAATGGAGGCTATCAGCACTCTAATGAGGCATACAAAGTGATCATCAGGATGAAGAAGAGGACAGGATTTAAGTTTTTGGAGGGAACTGAGAGAGTCAGAGAGAACAAGGGAATGTTCACAATTATTTTTGATTATATATTTGAGTGCTTCAATTATTGCAATGCACTCAGCAGAAAATATTGAAAATTGGTTTGAAATTGAATAAAATAATCTATCATTAGAATTATTGTGGTAAACGTTAATACCTATACCACAGTTAGGAGAGTCAGGAGATTTGGAGCCATCAGTAAATAAAAGAGAAGAGTTGGGCCATTTAGAAGAAATAATGTCATTGAACATATTATTAACAGTACGGGCTGGGAGATTGGAATGACTTTTAAGGATGCCGATCCCTTCCAAAATTGTTGGGGATAGGGTGACGTGACTATATTTTAATTTGTATAGTGGAAGAAGATCATTTTGGATAATTTGAAGCTCTGAGAGAGAGCGAAAATTTTTACAGATGGCAGGAAGAGGTTTAGTTCGAGCTCTGATTGTAGATGAATGTGTTGAGTCTTTGAACAACGAAACTCTGGGAATAACCTGATGACATTTAGAATTTAAACATTTAAGAACAAATTTGTCAGCAAACAGTTGTCGCCTTAAATAAAGTGAGGGATCAGAACATTCCACTTGAAGGGAATTGATGGGCGATGACTGCATCGCTCCAGTTATTATTCGCAATGACTTCGATTGAATTTTGTCTAATTTACTGAGTGCATTTTTGGAGGCCGTACTAAAAAGTGGGCAGGCATAGTCGAGATGACTTCGAATAAGTGCATTGTAAAGCAACTTAATGCAGGTAGGGTGAGCACCCCACCAAACGCCAGTCAATGATCTGATGATATTTAAATTTTTTTCACATTTTGTAACTATATTGTGAATATGGGAAGACCATTTAAGTTTCCTATCAAATGTTACTCCTAAAAATTTAACTTCAGAGGCGTTGGGGATTGGAGAGTTTTTAAATAAAATTTGAACAGGAGGATTTTTATGACGGTTTGAGAAGGTGACACACTGACTCTTTTGGACTGAAAGTTCCACGATACCACGTTAATGCATGTAATTCTTATAATACTCTGAGCGTGATTTTAAATCAGCAATCATATAACCAAAACAACTGGAACATATTATCACAATCTGCACATGAATATGCTTGAAGACAAGATGACCTGAATTCGTGATCCATCCAAGAATGATTTAATTAAAATTGATGTCGGATCTTCTTCATTTTGGATTGACGAGTTCGTGTTGATAGACATTGAATAAATGAGAAATGGTTTATTAAGAACGTGGGGGCAGCAGTGTCCACTTCCATGAAAGGAGTTTAAGATTTTTTTAAACTATTTACGCGTGGGTAAGGTATTCCCTTTCTTCAGACCTTTAGATACATGACACATATTATGTTAACGCTGCCGAAAAGGCATTTAAATCTTGAATTAACACCTTTGTAACGATATGTATCCATTTCATTACCCCATACCCTGGCATGTGAGGCTTTGTACCTTATATTTATAAACTACTTCTACTCATAAATGGTTCAAGTTCATTAAATAGATTAATTTATTAGTCTTGGTGTGTTATATAATGACACGTTAAATATATTATGAAGTGTTAGTGAAGATTTTTACATGTCTAAATTAGAAACTGTCAATTCTTGGTGAAATTACTGTAGTACTTACAATAAGTAAATAGTTTCATTTCTTTGTCAGGCTTATTTTTTATTCAAGACGGAATCCTACATTTTGATAATGTACTGCTACCAACAGCCTGGGGCCAGTGAGACTATGGCACCCCCAATTGAAGTATGTTGTCAGGCTGAAGGTAGTGGGGGGGGGGAATAGGATAGTGGGGAAGTGCCTGGCTACTCAGATCAGGTCACCAAACATGGATAAATCCATTTCAAGCACCGTTTTAATTCTGAATGGGAATACACCAGGGTGATATTGAGAGTGTCTTCAACTCTGGAACGTGCCGCAAATATATTTCACATCATTTTAAATTAATAAATTGTAAAACAACAAAAACTAATCAAATAAAATTTATGGCGCACGCCGGGGTTTGCTTTCCCCTCGGCCACGGAGGCTATCAAGGTACACGACGAATATTACCCTGACGATAGCTACCCTTCGATAGGAGACGGCACCATTAGAAAAAGAAGAAATATTCACCTACTGCGATAAGTCTAAAGATGTCTTCAGCCAGGTCAAAGAAGTCCAGCCATCAAGTCGTGGAACAAAGGTATATATTATTTCTAATCATAATTAGGAAGATGTAATATTTCTTACCTTTAGTGCACAGAAGATACAAGCATTTCCCATACACGCATGACCGGAAAGCTCCCGGAAACTCCGCCGGAAGATGTCGAGGTGCCATAGTACCTGCAAAAAAACACAATAAATTAATAACCTATTCAAAAACTAAACTTTCTAATAGCACAAAAATACGCCCCGGATCCTTATTAGATCAGACACGCCATCTTCAGCACGTTAACTGAAGCGTAAAACGCGCTCATAATAAATTTAAGAATCTACTATGTTCTGATTAATAGAAAGTATCGTATTCCAAATTGCGTCACTTCATTGGGATTATTGTAGTTTGACGTACGGCACATGTACTCAAAAATGAACATATGGGCAGCACGACACGCGACAGCGTTTATAATATTGAAATAATACAATAAAAGAACACCAGATGATCTAAATAAGGACGCCTAACCGGTTTTGTGCATATTGGGTCCCCTACTTGAAAAAAATTAAGGTGTACTATTGTCCTTCATCATTTTAACAGGTGTCTTTTTCAGCAAGGGACCTCTCTGCGTGCTTGCATCATCTGATATACTGCGGGCACCTGTCGCGAAACTCCAGTGTATTCAGTGTACCTATGTATTGTTTGTTTTATACCAGAAGGGAGGGTGGTTTGATGTTTAATAATGGGGGCTAGCCCGTGTCTGCGTAATATATTTAGTTGATGATTCATTTACATAATGCTTAACACGACTAAGAGCATTGTGCACGTGAACATTAGTTATTCAGTTCAAGGATAGCTGATTGCTTGACACGGTATTCTGTAGTCATATTATACTAGCTGTAATAATGACATGCTTCGAACATATTATAATAAGTATTGAATGTATCGATTATTACTATGAGAGTGTTACATGAAAATTAGTTACATTATGGTGGAACGTGGAACGAATGTCTTTGTACATTACCATTAAAGCCAATTAGTTTCAGAATCGATCGGGTCTTCTAAATAGCAGTATGTATAAAAAAAACTTTTATGTTAAACAGAAGAATTGAAATTTATTTTGTCCTTTTTTCAGAGTCCCAACTGCTTCCAATCGCCTGGAGTCAATAGGACTATGGCATCCCCTCTTGGGGTATACTGTGAGGATGAAGGTAGTGGGAAGGGGAAATAGATAGGGCAGAGGAAGGTGGGGAAGTACCTGGCTAGTCAGATCTAGTTAAAAAATCCGTCTAAAGCCATTTCAAGCAACGTTTCAATTCTGAATGGTGGTCTTAGACCAGGGCGATACTGAAAGTATCTTCCACTCTGGAACTCTGAAAGTGTACAAGCAAAAAATGGTATTATCGCGATATAATTAAAATATTATTTTCTGTTCTGTTCTGTTATACATATTCACAGTGAAAACAAAGTAAAAGAAGAAAAAAATTCGTAGAGAGTGGTAAAGTATAGAACGAAGAAGAAGTTAAAATCAAGTCGTCACATAGAAGATTGTTAAATACGGGGTAAGAGGATAAATTCAATTGCTTTTGTAAGAAATGCTTTCATACTCGTACATATACATTTTTCTATTCATGAAAAGTTTATGTTTTTGAGTGAATCGAAAACATTTGGTATTTATTATGATGTCGATGTGTAAAATACTTATTGTATCTATATTTTTGAAATTAGATATAATATTAAGCGACACATTATTAATTAAATGATTTCTCGTCGGTATAATGAGATGTACTACATTATCGATCTTGCAATATCACTTGACACTTATTTTCCTACATTATGAATCCATAGTACATTAAGCTCAGGGCCCTTGAGGTGATTATTCACAAAAAAGATGCTCTACAAATTATCCAATTATTATTAAGATCTTGTTACTATTTAATTTACCCATTTAAATGCGTAGGTATTTAAATGATCCACTTGAAAGTATGTAATAAATTACAAGTGTTTCTACGCACTTAAGTAGTGTTATAAATTTGTCAAGCGTTAAGAGATAATTTACCTCAATAACAGGACCGTGAATCACTTTAAAATAAAACTAACAGTTACATCCTATTCTGGAGAGGGTATTTAAAACTCCGTGTAACAAATGTTTGTAATAGATTTTTTTTACATTAACTCCACATAGGAGGTCCTGAGGAAAATAATGTCCCTCAGGGCCTGTGTCACCTTTAAAATGTGCACGTAGGAGATATAATTTTGCTTCATATATAAATATTACCTTTACAGTATTGTTCACATGTACCTACCATGAAAATTAATTATAAAGTAAAAAAAATATATAAATATATATTTTTTTTTTTTTACATGAACTCCACACAGGAGGCCCTGAGGAAAATGATCTCCCTCCGGTTTTATGTCATCTTTGGGGATGCTGTGTGGAAGTTCTCTTTAAGGAAATGAAGGAGAGGAGAGTTCTGGGAATGAACGGGGTTTAAGGAGTGGGTAGGAATCTGGGGTTCAAGTTGTCTTGGTCATCCACCTCCAAGACCTGGACAAACCTCACCCCATGAACCCGGGCACCCCTGCTAAATCACCAAACGTACCGAACAACTTGGGATGACCTATGGCATACCTATAGGTATATATGTTTTTTTTTACATTGACTCCACACACAAAGGCCCCGAGGAAAAAAATACTGTATCATCTTTGTGGATGTATTGTGGAGAGTCTTTTAGAGGATAGAAGGGATTGAACATGGGTCTTGAATATGCCGGCAAATTGTTCCACAGCCGAGCTGTTGAACGCAAGAACGAATGTCAACGTGTTGGGCGCGTGTTTGACGTGTTTTCCTACTATGCACCGGTGCCGAGGGGATCAATGGCTAGTTCCCAAGAGCATCTTCCATTAAAACACCGGTACAACAAGGACAGCATTACCACCAGACGTATGTGCTCTAATGATTGCAATCCGTTTTTAAGACAGGAAAATCTGCACAGTGTCGAACATATGTTCAATTTATTGGAATAACTTTTGAAGGTTGTACACGTCAAGGTAATATTTAATCATTGAATAAGAATCGGAATTATACATGAAACAGAACAAGACACGAAAAAATACAAAGGTATCGGTTGTAACTGGAGATCGATGACTATGATCGATTTGGGTAGAACTTTGAAATTGTAAAAATTATTTTATTTTCCTGATTCATTTTTCCTTTAGATTTATTAATACTATCTTATTTTTCAATCATAATTTTTTTTCACTAAAAACCCTCTTTTTCACTATCAATTTAAAAAAATAATATTTAGTGTTTAGGACATAAAACATAAGATAACAATTTAGAAAATAAAATAAACTAACAATTGAGACAAAGGGATTATAAATCATACATCTGTTCCACTATAAACGCTATTTTCTAAATTACCTTTAGTCGTACAAAATCAGATGTCGTGTTCTTGTTCTACAAAGCCCCATTACTAAATTGCAAAATACTATCCCAGAGTTTCATATAACTTGCATAATATAAGCAGAACCTTTTCATTGTAGATATATTTCTATTCGCCTTTCGTAAGTCCAAGAGAAAGTCCAATATTATTATCCGCAAAACATGTTGTTTACTGCAGAAAAATGCAAAACTGGAGCAAACTGTGTGTGTTCTCAGCTGGGTGAAAATGATAAGTGAAAGTGTGTGAAATATTAAAATTAATTTAAAATATTTTATAGAATAGAAATCGTTTTGTTCAATTCACGGACATTGACTTAAATTAATCATTTTAATATTGCACACTTGAAGATAATGTCGTCCATTTATTCTAACTTACTATGTTCAGCAAACTAGTTCAACACAAATGTGTCACAATTACGAGTATTACGCCGACATCAGTTATTTAGATATAAACATTTAATGTTCGCAAAAAAGCTACTGAAATCGTAATAATATTATGGCGAAACGAATATATTTGTTTCTTATTTGAAGGTACATTTTCACTATATTGGCCGAAAACCTATCTCTTTTTGCGGTAGTTACGAAAATTGTGATCCAAGTACTAAATCATCTGCTCTATCCAGCACATAAACACGCCTTTGGAACGAGCTGTTTTCTGTCAAACACCTATATAACACTAAAGAAACACGTTCGAAGAGACATACATGTGTGTGAGACTATAGAATCCCCAATTGGGGTATGTTGTGAGGGTGATAATAGTGGAGAGAGGAAGAAGAAGAGGAGAGAGGGAGTAGGGGTACCTGTCTATTCAAAACTGCTCACTACACGACTAAAGCCATTTTAAGCAAAGTTTCAATTCTGAATGGTGGTCTTACATCAGGGCGATATTGAGAGTACCTTTCACTATGAAATGTGCCACAAATATGTAAACTTTATATTATTTTAAATTAATAAATGGTGAAATAACACAAATTAATCAAATAAAATTTATTTGCGAACGCCGGGATTACCCTTATGATTGAGCCTTACCCCTCGGTTACGGAGGCCGTCAAAGTAATTTGTAAGATTAAATGTAAATAAATATACTGTAAACTTATATATAAACTGAATAACATCAAAATCCTGCGGTTCCCATTTAACAGATTAATTTACAAAAAACGGTTAAATGACTAAATCACACAGGCGTGAATTTCACGTACTTAAATTACACTACTGGAGTTATATAAGTAAAAAAAACTGCACTAGCCTAACTTTTCCAGAATCATATTTATTTATCATACACTAAACACTCAAAATTTTAAACAAATTTTTCTTTAAAAATCAGGTGTGTTGTATTGTGATTCCAGAAACGATTGCCACAATAAATCTGGGTTAAAAAATAAAAATAAAAACGATGTAATAATCCCACCTTTATAAAAGTTAAAAAATATACGTAGGTAAAAACAAATGAAAATATACCAAATTCTATTCACAATCTCGTGGTTTTCACGCTACGTGATTGTGCGAAGCATAGATAGTAGATATCCAACCCCAATGATATGCACTGATTTTCTTTGTTAGAAAAAACATCAACGGTCGGTTAGCAACGAAACTTTATTACAACTCATCCCAATCAATACAAATAATCAAACTTCGCCTAGTCAACGAAAAGTTTTATAATGCATTTCATCACGCTATATTAGCATACAATTAGATGGGTTGAAAATAATACATTTACCTAACTTTATTATTAGCCTGATGTAATATTATTGTGTTATACTTTTTTTTAAAAGGGGCGGACTTTGCGTCGTATATATTTCAAAAGGAAAATCTTGTTTATACATTTTCCTATAATTAAATATCAAAAATACTAATTTCTGTTTTCTGAAATAGAAATCTGGTTCAACGAATTCAAATTGTGTCCAATTTCAAAATTACAACTTTTTTTTGAAGAATACAAAAAAACGTTATTATTTTGAACAGAAATTATTTTATTTGCTATTTTCAAAATTGAAACTCATTTGTCGAGAATTCAGCAATCCCTTCAGATTTTTCACGGGTCATTTGTTCTTTATTTGTGGTTTCAAAAGGAGTTAGACGAGTTAGGAACACATTTTTTACATATTAGCTATACACCGGAAGCCTTGAGGAAAATAATTTACTTCAGGTCCTGTGATCTTCTGGGGTTGTTGTGTGTTGTGTGGAGGTTTTTTTTAAGGAAATCCGGGGATAGAAAGATATGGTAATCTGGAGGTCAGTGTGTCAAGGAGTGACCATCTCTCCCACTGGGTGAGGGAGTCGAGATAGTCTTGCTGGTCAAAAGATCTCCCTTAATTAGGTGGGTAACATCCGTAGCCAAAAACTAGACAATTTTGACCCCATGAACCCGGATACCCCTGCTAAGACACCAAACGAAGCGAACCACATTGGCCTACCTATGGTAGAGGTGTTGGTTATCCTACTTACTCGTGATTTGAAAATTCCAGATGTCAGAAAGGGTGGTATAGAGTACCCTACAATTATTACGGGTTCCATGGCAACTCAGAATGAAACCAACTCAGAAACACCTCATAAAGGTCAATAAAAGCTATGAAAAAATAATTTTAAAATATCCGGTAACCTTAGGGTTAGGTTAGTTAGGTAAGCCTAACTTAACCTATTAAACCATTTTTTTATATATTTTTTTATCATCACTCTTAATGACCTTTCTGGGGTAGTTCTGAGTTGGTTTCATTCTGAGTTGGCCGGTCACCATTATTACGATAGTAAAATAAAACGGAAAAAAAATCTTAAAAAATATAATATATTTTTAAAACTTGCATATTTATCGTAGTTGTTAAATTTTACTTCATCGTAAACTTTGTATTCAAATACGCACAAAATCATTATTAAAATTACGAAATAAATTCGGATGATTTCCTCGCTTGTGTTGACTCGTGCTATAACAAATTTTAGGGTCGCAATGAATTATTCGAGTTTAATCGGATTTGCAAATGATTCATACGCATAACCGGAATGAATTAACTTACTCTAACTTTTTACCCATTTATATTACCTACTTATAACTAGATTGCTTATTTTATGAATGAACCAGGAAAATAGGTGTAAATACGCAATTTTACAAATACGTTTGTTGTGTTAATGGACGCATGAGCGCGCAGTTCAGCATCCTCGGCAATATTTCACATAATAATCGGAAGCCCTTTCAAAACTTGATACAATGTTATGGAATGCTATGCTACGTTGCTCCGATAGCACGCAACAATTCTGGTCCATGTATTTATACTAGTCAGATCAAGTTACGAAACGGTCATCATTGAAATGATTATCAAAACCATCCATCAAACCCCTAACATCAAAGTAATAAAACTAGCCACGAGAGTAACTTGTTAAAAGATTTGTTCTGCAGTTCCAGCGTCAATCACGGGTCATATTATTATTAGGTATTACAGTTGGAATGGACCACAGAATGGAATGTAACGTAGACGTAATTATACTGGTTTAGTTCTAGTATAATTATCCTTTTCCTTTACACAAGTATCACTACTGTTACCGTGTGTTTTCTGAAACGAAATAAAACATGTTCATCGGTAGCCGATACCTGATACGATAGTAAAATGTTGTTTTTAGATAAGTGATTCTCAAAGTAAGTGATGTAGCTATTAGCTATCCCCCTCGCCTTCCAACTACCAGAGAAACAGGAGTGATAAGGGGTGTTGGCCTCATGGGCGAAAGGAGGTCATTGAAGGGCACTAAGAGGACAAAAACAAAGCGCTTCAAACATTTGATTTACTACACAGATTAAAAATCATACTAACGAAGCATTTGTAAAGAAAAATCCAATATTTTAACCACGATGAGCGACAAATACTATATTATCCAACTGATCCTGCAATGAAGGGAAAAAATGACAGAACACTTGTCGGGTAAAGATTGCACTTATGAGAGCAACCTTTCATAGATTAAAGCACCAGACGAAGAAGAAGAAGATTAAATGTTTGTATACATATGTACATATGTATCAAAATAGTTTGTTTTCCAACAAAACATCAAAAATGCATTATAAATAATGGCATCTAAACTCACGAGGGATTTTCAACTCAATCGAATTAATAAAGTATAATAAAATACAATGCATGTTAAACAAACAAACCTAATTTAAACGAGACATTGTTGTAAGGGTTCATGAGGTGAGTTTTGTCTAGGTCTTGGCACCGAATGCCCACCTACTGAATGGCGGGTCGGATGGGGAGAGACTGGCTGAGGGAGACCTTTTGACTTCTCCAGCCGGACTCTCTCGAACCATCGCCTAGCACCATAGTGGGAGAAATGGATTCATACGTCCATCAGTCTTGGATACACTGACCCCCAGATTTCTACACACCCATCGTACCTTTTCTTTCCCATAACGTCCACTCCATCGTATCCCCAAAAAAAAATTATACATACAGTATCCTTAAAGATGACTAGATGACGTACGCACCCGAGGAAAACATATCTTTTTCAATGTGTCCTGTGTGGAGATATTGTAAAAAATAAGAATAAATTACTTAGTTTTGAACAAAAATATATCAGTATGAAGATGGACGTGATTTTCAGAAACCGGAAAAAAGTGGTATCAAGATAAAACTAGCATTTTTATAAAATTGGCATCAGAAAACTTGAGTTTTAAAGTTTGTGAAACTCTGTTTCGGATAATATCTAGATAATACCAAATAATAGACAATGCGGGAGATTATCACTGCATACAACTTGATAAAGTGATTTCCTTATAAGTCTATAAGTATGGGAGAAGAGGGAGCCGTGTATTTTGTTATCTGCATACCGTGAACACTAGACTTCCTGTGCGAATTACGGCGCAAATTTTGCAAGCCAAACCTCTAACGTCGAATGGACTGCGGTATTTTGCATAATTTGATGTATACAAAATGAGGCAGGGGGCTTCGAATTATCAAAAGTCAATAATCAGGCCAGTTATCCGATTGTTTTGTTGTTATATTTTTTTTATGTGACACCTCAAAAGAGCGCCCAAATATGTACAGTAAAGACAGGGGAACTATGTCGCCATCTTGTTGGGCAGCGTTATGAGGCGGATTAAGGTAAGGGATTTGTTAATGTGGGTCTTGAAGAGGCTCGGATTATATGAAAGGGGAAATCAGATGCCGGTAGCACGTTTCACATTCGAGTTGACTTGCATAAAAACGAATCGAAGAATCAACCCGTTCTCATAAAGCCAATGTAAGAAGTAAGAATTAGTTTTCATTAGGTTTTCTCTATTTTCAATAACATTAACTGAATAACCAGTGTATTCATTAATTTTATGATTGTTTTGTTTATGTGAACACAGTGAGACTATGGCATCTCCAATTGAGGCATGTTGGGAGGTTAAAGGTAGTAGGAAGGGGAAGGAGATATGTAAGAGAAAGGTGAGGAAGTACCTGGCTCTTCAGATCTGGTCATCAAACACGGCTAAATCCATTTAAAAAAATGTTTCAATTCTAAATGGTGGTCTTAAACAGAGCGACACAGATAGTATCTTCCACTCTGGAACGTACCGCAAACATACTAAACATTATTTTAAGTGAAAAAATGTGAAATAAAATAAATAACCAATCAAATAAATTTTACTTGCGAATGCCGGAAATTGAACCCACAACCTTAAGAATGCTGGTCGAGAGCCTTGCCACTCGACCCCGGAGGCTGTGAATATTTTGGAAAATATTTTTGTTTCGTTATAAGCATGATATAGTATGCCAAACATTCGTACAAAAAATTAACATAGGTACCTTAGCAGCAGTAACTATTATACAAAATTTAAATAAAATTACGGAGTCGTTCTTGTTAAACAATAATTCGACAAGGTATTGTTTGAAGATAGTATCTACTAATCACGCGACGAAAAAGTTGCCTCATAAATCACTAGAAGAAATTAATTATTCACGTACAGTCGGCGATAACTGTTTACAGATCCTAAACACGTGTTAGACTATTCTTCCTAGTATCTATTCGGTATTCAACGATGTACAAATACTAGATGAAGCTAGGTTCAAGTAACAGTGGGCTACGTTGCTATGTTTGATAAATTTGGTTTTATATTGATGGATTTAACCCCTTCAGACCTGAATCAAAACTGGCAGTGATAGAACATATTTGATGCTTGACGACAATTGATAGAATTATTTGAAACAATGTGTATTTTTTTAATACTTTAGAAGTAATTGCTACTTTCATTTGAAGGAGCATTAGAAAAGACAAATTGTTCGCCGTATACCAAAAGTATAACTTTTTATTTAAAAAATATTGAATAAAAACCCTATCAAAACTTAAATTTTTTAAAAAATCGGTCAAGATTGAACACAAAAATCTTCCTTTCAAAATATAGAAATGGCTGCCACCTGAAATGCTAGTTGAAATCCAACAAAAAATAGCGAGTGTACCCAGTTATACCAGAAATCGGAAAACAAAGACCGCCATTTTTTATTAGCTATTGATAGCGAGGAAAAAATATGAAATTTATGTACATTCAAATATAAACTGGGTCCAAAAGGGTCAAGAAAGGCGGAAATTCAAGAAAATTGTTATAATTGTGCTAGTTGCGATAATCGGTGAAATTTTTGGTTTTAGACCTGTCAAAATCAAAAGGGCAGTGGAGCGAAAGTGTTTTTTTTTTAAATATTATAATAATAAACAATAATTAAGCTTTAAAGTGGAAAAGACATCACGCCAATATGTGATACGTAATAACAGAATGTAATTTAGTACTTTGATTGACACATATATTCAGAAACGACATCTACTCCCCCTCCCCACTCCCTTCAGCCTCACAAAATACCCCGAATGGGGATAGTTCCACTGAATCCAGAGAGTTATGTGTAGTCCAAAAAACTATACTCAACTCTCTGTTTGGACGCTTGTGCGGCATACACATAAAACATAGGTCTTATTACTCTCAAGTAGATTGCTCATAACATGACATTAGTCGAGAGAAGTTCACATAACATTTCAAAGAAGAGTAAAACTGTCAGCTCTCCTCCGGCCAGGTAATATAAGAGCAAGAACTACTTTGATCTGACGCACAGATTAGTTACCAGTGCACAATTAACAATTACTTGATTACAAAGCGTGGCTAAGACAAAAGTAGCTCAATGCATTCAAAACAGCTCGACCAATTAATTTAATGCTATTATTCGGATTAAAATTCACAATCTCTCTGAAAGTAACTGGAAATCTAAGAGAGGCTTGTTAACAGCATTACTACAGAGAGATATTAGTTTCCCCTGTCAAAGGAAGTCTAATATTTGTACCATGTTGTGTTTTTTGGCGGTTTTTTTTTAATCTGTATTTGTTTTATGTTATCTCATTTCCTTGCTAAAATAAATATGATTTATTCGAAACACATACCTACAATAAATGTGTGCTTCACAAATTAGTTGACATTTCAAAAGTAATCGGTTGACACACAAGTCTGGAGAACGAGAAACCACCATAGATATGAAACGTTGCTTGTGGCTTCCATATCCGAATAGTCAAGTTCTTCGTATCTCTTCGTAGATTGTTTTCCATGTCGAAGGAATGAGTGGAGTTGATAATGATAACTTCAAAATATCAAACATCAAATTATTGAACGAATAAAAATAAAGAATTTCAAGAAACGCCAATTATTAGAAGTAAAATGAAGTTACTATGAACATCTACATAATAATAATATAAATAATGCCTTATGAGTCCAAGTCTCAAGATTTCCCGCCATTTTGTATCAAACGAATCCCTCTAACCTCTAATAATGCTAGACACAGCGTCCTATACAGCCTCTCTCTATACAAACCACTATTTGATATCAAAACCAAAGCCCTTACATCCATCCCTCTCCTATCCACTCCTCTCCATGGAGCCAGAGGAACCAGCAAGATGCTGGATCATTATACAGCTTCTTCTTGTCTCTCTACTGGCTCAAAACCCTGAACAAGTTCAAAGGCACGTAATAAAAGAGCCCAATCAAATGCCTCAATAAAAATAATTGAAGATACCTGGTCCTTTCTTTCGCTATAAAGTGGTGTTCTTTATTATCAATTCTCAGCGAGGTATAAACCTGGCATCGGGCGACTGGAATAACGCTCGTGCTTTCAAAAGATTGTATAGACAAGCCTTTGTACGGCTTGGTAAATAAGCTGGAAAGAGGTCGACAACGTGAAATTGAAATTATATGAATACCTTCGTAATAAACCGAAAGAATGTTATTATTTTTTATGATAATGCGTCACAACATGCGATGATACTTTATGACTTGGAAAAACCGAGTTATTTGATAAGAACTTGAAAATTTCAACGTAAAACTTAATTGACAAAAAAGTTGAGAAAAGCTATTCGGAAAAACTGTAGTACGATATTCCCATTAAATTTCGCCCACGCAGTATTTTATCAATGTATTCGTACATGTATAAAAATTGGTTTTAGACATAACTGCTTTCCTTTCATTTTACGATAAGAGTAGGTAAATATTTAAATATGTGTTAATGGATACATTCCCGATCAGAAAAAGCATCCTTTAACAATATATTGATCTCCTTTGCAGTTTTCAATCAATGTCAGAAAACCCCCAAATTAAAAATGTATCTCATTTAGAATACTTCAGCTGTACCTAAGATAGTTCTAATTGGCTTAATGCAATGTCTTAAGTGTACTTACAACTTGCGCAGTTTAAAGGTGGTTGCCTACTTACGATAAGTATCAAACTGATCCTAATTTTGCAATCAAACAAAGAGGCTATTAAATCAGTAGGTATTATTTTCAATTAGGCAATTTGCGCGAATTGGGGCCAAGGATTAAGTTCAAATACAGCTTTCAGTTTAGACATAGGTACTAAGAAGAAATTGATAATATTGTTTTTTTTATATCTTATTCAAATGTTTTCAATTTCTGCAGTGTTAAAGCCATCTTGCTCTCCATGCAGACAATCGGGCTCACGTTCAAGTCGGGTCAACTCTGAAGACAATAACTGCAGTTACCGGAGAAATAATGGAGCAAACATGACTCATGGGAAGTAAGATAAAGAACTTCAAAGGACAGGAAACTGGCAAGAAAATATAGTTGACCTTTAACAGTAATATTATATTGAAATATTGACATTCATAATACTGTCAAAATGTTGTGACGTATTGCAAATAAAAATATTTTTCATAATTTAAAAATAATATGTACACTGATATAAATTTAATTACTTAAAATAACACATTTAAAAAAAAATCATATGCATAACATTTTTTAGTTAGCTGAAGAAGGCACGGTTGTGTGGCGTAAACAAAAATATATTTTGAATTTTTGATTTATTTCCAAATATGAGAGCGAAATATGATTTAAATATATTTTAGTAAACATCCATTAATAATTAAAACTACTAGCTCTAAGGGGTTTATCGAAGTTGATAGAATGATTTTTTTTTTTATTTAATGCCATAAATTTCTAGTTTCATCAACATACAAATATCTTCTCATAAATACTATAAACTAAAATATTATGTCGACGATTGATAAGACATGTTGCTTGCATTATATTAAAATATTAATTCACTTCTTTCATATTTAACTTCTTATTCAAACACTTACAAAAACAACACACAAAAAATATACAATGGATATAAACGTCAAATCCGCAGATAGCGTAAGCTTTCGGTCATAAAAAGATATGTGATCAAATTAAAATTGGATAAAAATAATTTGAAAATCTCGGCACGGGCGGACGGTTACAGGTGGGTTTAACTACATCAACAAGCTTTCGGTTCAAATTCAAAACTCACCTTGCAGGTTTGATAGAGCGCACTGTTTTGTTGTGTTTTCCCTTTCGTCATTGCTGCGAAACGTTCAAAAACTCCACTCAAACACAGAACAACATGTTAATCGTCAACTTGACCACACTTTGGAAGCTTTTCCAGAAAGTTTTCATTGACTTTTCACTGATTGAACTCGGAAAAACGGACACCGTAGCGGGAGAGTGTTTATAATTTGGTAGGAGGCTTTAGCATGGCGCGCTGACGTAGGTGGAAGTGATCGGTGCGCCGGCGCGGGTAGCGGCGAGAAGTTACACTACGGCGGCCATCTTGTCGAAGGTGCATGGGCCTTGTTCAAAAGGTAAATTAGAGGTACCCCAACCGACCAGGTACCTCTAGCTACCTTCCATCCAGCCACCATCCTATCTATCATCTACCTGAGTTACCTAGGCGGGAAGTGCGGTTCGTGGAAAAATTTACTTTTAATATTGTCGACGGGAATTGCTTTCTTCTTCTGCGGTACCGCTAAATGGAATTAGAAATGATTAAAATGTATGGTGAAAACTGAAAATATTGTATAAAATCCTATTGATAATAATTATGGAAAAATTTTATGCTTACGAACTTTACCAATAAAATAAATAAATAAAAGAAAACCGATAGACTTTAAATATTTTGGTACAAAATGAATATTTTTAGAAACAATTTAATTAGAAGAGAAGATGCATTTTTATGCAGGCATTTATTACGATAAATATTTGGGTTTTATGCGAATTTATATAATTTAAAAAAATGGTGATAAATTTTGATTAAAATTGTGTCGCCGATTTTGTATCAGTGATAAATATTCGATTTCCCTTATTTTACCGGATTTTTTCTATGGTGACCGGCTAACTCAGAACGAAACCAACTCAGAAAGGTAATTAAGAATGATGATAATTTTTTTTTTTTTTTAATTGGTTAAATAGGTCTTAGGTTGGGGTACTAGTTAGTTAGGGTTACCGGCTATTTATAATTAATTTTTTTCATAGTTTTGAATGACTTTTCAAAGTCGTGTTGAGTTGACTAGATTCAGAACGGGTAACCCACCCAGTGAGGCCAACATTATGTGTATAAAATATACTATACAATGTTAAAATAATGCATCAAAATAAATAAATAAAATATTGTCGTACGTGAATTTATCTATATGAAGATGAAACGATAAGCTCATTAATATTTTTGATTGCAAAAAACTTCACGAGACGCCTCTACCCAATCCGACTCGTAGTAATTTCCCTACAACCGAGTTTAAAAACGTAATATAGAAGAGGCACTAAAATGGGAGATAGACAGAGTGGCAGCCGCAGAGCGGGGGAGAGGACAGAGGCAGTAGAGAGGGGAGAAGAAGGGGAAGAGCAGAATACAGTACATTATAAAAAGTAACCAACTGTGTCCATTTTTGATGGTCAGTGTTTTAGTTCTTGCACTGGACTGGGGTGCACACAATTCATTGTTTCATTGGGAAGACACGGTGTAATGCTTTTGAGTGGGGTGTCTGGTAAAGGTACAGCGTTTAGAATTTATTTACACGTATGAAATGAAGGCAGTGACAAAATGGACTCGTGATTTTTTAGGACGCAATGCAATGCATTTGACAAGAAAATGATTTTCATAACGAAATGTTGAATTTTATTGTTGTTTTCTAAAAGCGTGTGAGAACTTTAAAGTCACTGATATAAAAGAATTTAATTAACTATATAGTTATTTTAAATTCCTTGAAACACGCAGAACGTCTTCGTAATTTTTCCAACATTAAAATAAACGGGTTTTTTACAGACATCGCGTGCTGTGACAATATTTAAATTATTCGAGTTAAATACGATCCGGAATTAAATTTTCAAGGTATTATTTTACACATCTTAAATAATACGAGAAAATAATAAACACTTTTAAAATATTGGGTCTAATTTTAATTCAATAAATTAGATTTCACATAGTTTAGTTTTCATCAAAATAAAGAGTTATACATAAAAATACGGGTAGGTACCTACCATTTCTTTACATCGATAAGCAGTTGTACGATATGAACAGTTGTAATTGATTTATTCCGTAAAATTACTACTACTACTACTCGTAGATAGCACTCTCGTTAATTAGCGACTTAATAAAACCTTAGACATACTCGTATAACAAAGAATGTAGTAAATTAATTTAATTAATTAATGGAGTCCTTACTTCCTCTCGCAAATTAAATGGAATCATTGCAGAGAACATTTTATCAATCATGTTTCAAACATTAATAAATGTTTTTTGTTAATTACTCGTCAATATAACGACGTTTTTATAGCACAGAAGTCATCAAGTGACAGATTATTAATTGCCAGCTTACGTGTGACTAATGACAGACAATTTGTACTAAATAAACAAAGTGTAAAGTGTAAACTAAAGTATAACAAAAAAACAAAATCTTTCAAATGCCAATTGATGAAAAAATTGCTGAGAATGTGTTAATTTTCAAAATATTTAATGATAAAAAATAATGTTTTTGGATGACAAATTTTATGCAACACGTGGAGCAAATCAAAATTAAAGACCGGTGTAATTATTATGGCAGCTGTTATATTGCTATTTAATATGTATTTCCGAGCTCCATAGCTCATGTTGGTATGCATGGCGACCTATAATAATAATAATTTGATGATTTGTATAGCGCTGTTTTTGTGAAAATCGCTTCAAGAGCGCTGTACAAACTTCTTACTTCCAACTACAAACTATACAAACAATTATAACAACTTATTGCTAAACATTGCATCCACCGGTTCATCGATCACTGATACAAAACTATATGTTTTTATTTTTATTTTATTTTTTTACATTAACTCCACACAGGAGGCCCTGAGGAAAACAATTTCCCTGAGGGCCTATGTCATCTTTGAGGATGCTGAGTGAAGGATCTTTTTGAGGAAAGGAAGGAGTGAACATGGGTCTTGAGAGACCCATGTTGTAGGAGGGAGGAAACAATGAACGCGGTGCTGCTTAAAAATGTGCATATACCTACTGTTTTATTCACATTCTGTATAGACAGAAAATGTACCTGGGAAAAAAAATTGAAAGAAACTAAGAAACAAATGTGCCAATTTCATAAGGCCAGATTCCACCATTCAAGTTCGTTTATTTAGAGTTTAAACAAACAAAAACAGATTTGTAAGCCTAGTTGAAGTCAACCAAGTTTTATGGTGCTGGTTTTAGGCAACTATCCACCAACATAAACAATTCTACCATATTTCAGTGTTTTCTCCAGGCATATGATCTTAGTTTACCTGAATTACCTGACCATCGAATTTCGTGCAGGAAACAAGGGGCTGGCCATTTATTTATACTCATTGTTTGCTTTTGCTAGGCGGGGGCCAAATAATAAATAATTACGCAGTTCGATCGGTTCTTCACGCTGGGTGCCCCTGCCCAGAGGGCTCGCAACGAACAAAGGTTTTTTCAGTCTTTGGGACCAGTCTAAAAAAAACGTAGGATATGGGACAAAACCACTACTTCGCAGTGACAGGGGCATGTTCCTCGTACAGTTGCTGGCAGGTAATCCAGGTAAAAGGTAAAGAAAGTTACAGGTAGACAAGTACAAATTAAGC
This sequence comes from Limnephilus lunatus, assembly GCA_917563855.2. Classification (NCBI taxonomy): domain Eukaryota; kingdom Metazoa; phylum Arthropoda; class Insecta; order Trichoptera; family Limnephilidae; genus Limnephilus; species Limnephilus lunatus. The sequence goes on from OU830592.1 coordinate 60,185,408, forward strand.
AGGTAGAATGTGACAGACGACATTAACGCAGACAACTTAATTTTAATTTATAACCTGTCTTTTAGGAAAGTGCATTTACTTTACATGTTACCATTTTTCAATATCATTTTTTTACAAATTCCGCACGTTTTGCAAAACATTCCGCCTTCCACCCTTTGTTTTGAAATCTTTTAAGACGTGTTTATTGTACCCCTTAACGTTTTTTTCTTTGAATTTTCCAAATCTACAGAATGAGTATAATAATATTTTGTCCAGTTTAAATGAGACGACGGAATAACAGCTACATCAACGTGAAACAAGATGGTCGATGATTATTTTTACTGGCGGTACAACATAGCAACGAATATGGGAAAATCCGTGTAATTTTAATAAAATCACCACCCCTTTAACGCCCCATACTCCAAATGTTCACAATATAAACCACAGTTCAAGAAATAACTGTACCAGTCTGAAGGTGGCCATTTTAGGTTGAAACCGGTAATGGTCAAAAATAAAATAATTAGAAAAAAGTTTGAAATTGTTGTAATCAATATAATCTTATAGTCTTATAGATATTATAAAGGTGAAAGTTTGTATGGATGTGTGTTCGTTACTCTTTCACGGAATAAATACCGAATGGAATTTAAAAATTATTTCACTAATCGAAAGCTACATTATTTGCTATGGCTAATAGGCTATATACATTGGTAAGCTCTGGCGTTATGAATAAGCTGTGGCGTTATGAAATTATTTATTATACGTTTATTGGCAAAGCGTGTTGCTAAGTAAATGTTTGACGTGGGCTGTCATTTTGTTATTTGTTTAGGTTACTGTGGAGATTTCTGGGGGGGAGTGGGGGGGGCGAATATAAGAGCGAAGCCGGGGCAAAAGCTAGTATATTAATAAAAGAAAGTCCAAAAAACGTGCGTCCCGCAAAAACTCAGAAACGAGTCCTGGTACGATCAAGGGAGTTATATGGTGTGGTTAATCTCTATCCCCCCTCCAGGATGATGGTTCCCGTTTTTACTTAAAGGGCGTGCTTTTGAAGATATAATGGCTGGAAGTTTCGCCCTCTTGAAATTTTTAAAACAGTCTTCCGGAAAGTTCTAGAAGGTTCGATAGAGCTCTAGAAAGTTCTGTAAGGAGCGGCGGAGTATGTCGTGGAATGTTCGGGAATAGGGAATCGGGAAAAACGATTGTGGAACATTCCAGGACACTCTCGAATGTTGTCCTGAGCGAAGCGAGGAAACCCAGCTAATACCTATAATTATATATCCCAAATTAGCAATTCACAAAACTATCGCCATCGATAACTTCCGAAACATTATATTATAGGTAGGTATATCAAAACTTTTGAACAGAATCTTTTAAAATAATAAACCTTTTAATGTCAGCTGAGTTGACAATTTTTGTAGTGCACAATAAACATAGGTAGGTATAATATTGTTTGTAATTCTGAAAGCCTTAGGAAAGATTGAATGGATTTGATTTTAATCTAGTTTTCATTTTGTACATAATATATTACAGGAGTGGGTTTAGGCATTACTGCATTTATCCACTTACCCAATATACATATAATTCAATACGTAGGCAGGAAGCTATTTTCACGAATTAGAATACTTAGATTTCAACGATATCTATAAATAATTTCTACTATTTACAATCTGAACGCTACGTTCATCCTTCATTAATTTCACACTTCAATCCAATCAACAATGTATACCTCAGATGACTCTGTTGTAACCTCTTCCTCGTTTTTAAAAGCGACACTTGTAACGTAAAGAGAGGCAACAATGGAACTCTCAGCGGCAGAAACATACCAAGACTTTGGAAGCACGAAAAGCAATTCAAAGACAAACATAAGAGAAAAAGATAAACCGCTGATAGCTCCGTTGTTGCATTACCCTCTCTCTTATAAAAGACGCATGTAACCGAAAGAGGGGTTACAGTGGTGCTCTTAGTAGCAGGACTTTACCAAGGCTCTGAAATGCGAAACATAAAAGATTTTATAAATAATTTATTACCCGTCTCAGAACAGACATCGTCTAGTAAGACGAGTATAATTAAAGTTCAAACGCAAACAGACAAGAATAGTCAGATCAGTTGTAACCACTCCCTTTTTCCCAAATACGATGCATGCAACAGAAAGAGAGGCCTCAACAGAGCTCTCAGCGGCAGAACCATACACTGCAAAACATTATTCAAACGTGTAATAAATTATAGGTGCTAAACGTTTTCGACAATATTTTGAAATGTCCATAATATTAGCAACATTTGCGCATATTTTATGCTAATGCTATTGGGTCGTGGCGAAACTTTGGCCGATACTTGCAGAGGTTGAGGCAGTAGAATAAAACCAGCTTTCAGGCTCTGGTCGGGCTCTAAACCGCTAAAGCCACTGCACAAACTGGTTCTGTGGGTACACAAATAAAACACTGGAAAAAAATGGACATGAAACGGGGTAGATGCAGAAAATTCGCGCAAGACACACTGACCCGTATTCTAAGGCGAAATTCAGGCCAGAAAGGGGTGCGAGTCTTGGACTCTTACCACGCGTCAAACTTTTTGGAAGCTTTGAAAAAATATTTGTACAGTCGAGAGGTTTGTATAGCTTCTTCGAACGTTGTGTTGATAACAGTAAAAAAAACATGGTTGATAAATGGTATATAAACATTGGCGAGATATTTGAATATGTTTTGTTTAACTTTTTACTTTACTTCATTGATAAACAAGTCAATATGGCATAATATGTAAATTTTATATTTTCCAGCAATCTTTGTGACAGTTTTGTGTCTTGTCTTCTGGATGTAAAAATGAATTAATCTTTATAACGCAATAATATTTTTAATAGGTTTAATGTTTATCGTATTGCCTCCTGTTTCCTCTTCAAAGATAAAAATTAAAGAATACTTAAGACTTTTAACAGAATATTTTACTTACATGTTGTCCAATGATGATTGTGTTTTATAGCGCTTTTAAAGATTGATACAAAAATAAAAATCTAAATAAACATTCGCCAAAATTTTCGGCTCTCCAGATGACTGCTAAGCTCTCGCGGAAATCTTCAGCCCCTAAGTAATCTACCAATGTACGCTTTTTTGACTACTTTTTGTTTTTTGTGAATATAGCATAAGAGACCCAACACCCAACTACTCCCACCCGTATGGAGCCAATGAGATTATCGCATCCCCAATTAGGGTATGTTGTGAGGCTGAAGGTGATGAGGAGATTACGGAGTCGGTAAATAGGATAGGAAGGGACTACCTGGATATTCAGATATGGTCACCAAACACGGCTAATGTAATTGCAAGTGTGGTAATTACATTTGCTTCAAATTCTGTCCTGTATTTAGAGGTCTTATTTTATTGCAAACAAACTTGGTTTTAACACAGAATCTTCAGATTATTTCGGAGTGCTGTACAGTAAGTGGTTAATCGTATTTTGGTGAATATTTTCTTTATATTCTTGAAATATTCAAATTGCGCATTTAAAAACATATGAAAAAATATTCTGTGAGATTTTGACAGTTTTTTTTTAACTTTAAAATATCTTGTTTACTGATTTGAATAACCTGTTAAAAAAATAGTTGACACCGATTGTAAACGAAACTACGAAAGAAATGAATAAGAACCGCAATATCCAGTATAGTGCATTGATTGAATAGAAATTAATAATTTATAACGTGTCTGGATGAAGATGATGTTTTCATCTTATAGCTGTCCGAAGGAGTTAAGCCGGGAGATGTTGACGAGATTTGTCTTTCCTTCTACAGCCTCCGGCCAAGCCAGTTTCTTATTCGACTACTATACGGTCACAACACGGAAACACACAGATAAACAACAGGGAACTTCGCAAAAAAAACTGTATCTAGCCGTGCAAAACGGAACTGTGAAAAATCCACAACTGATTACCGTTTGATAAAGTGGCACTATAATACCATCAATGATTTATAAAATTTTGCCTAGACGATTCAGGATACTACTGGAAAATATCGTGGAAATGATTCGCCACTTTAAAAAAAGGTCAAACATAAATCTCAATGCGGAAATTTGGTTGGGTAATTAGTTGGTTCCTTTTGTATTTTTTAGCTCTCTGTAAATTGTTAATTTTTGAATCAAGATCTGATTGTCGGTAGGTATTGTAAAAACAAGATGGTGGCGCGCGCGCGAGTTTCTAATAGAATCGGCCATTCAGAATAACGGCAGGAGATCCATTTTAACTTCAAACGCAGGATGCAGGAATCTGTTAATTACAAAATAAATGCTGCAAGAGAAATGTTAAGATCACTTATGAAATTAATTACTATTACTTCACAAGGAAATACCGAGGAAACATTAAAATAGGTAAATGCTAGCGTTTTAATAGAAAATGGCAAATATAAAAAAGGTTCAAGTGCGTAATATTTTATACGTAAGCTATAATTTCGCATAAAATTTATTTAGATCACAACTGATATAAAATACATTTGAAGTGATTTAAATTTTGCATTGCTTATACTATTTCATTCGACGACAGCGTCATTGAGGTGATATTTTATAAAAACAGCGTTTAAATTCATCAAATTAATAATACACTATCGACATCAACGCTTCGAGGGGTCTCTAATGGCCGTTATACACGACATCTTTTTTCAGCCCGATTCCAATTAGAGACCAAAGTTAACATTTTTTGTTTTAGGCGATCGCTATTTTCACCTCTATTTTCATATCTACGATTTCAATTGTCATTACTGCAAACAACACATGAACCATGCTGTTTGCTGTGATGCAAACTGAAATCGTAGATATGAAAATAGACATGAAAATAGTGATCGCGTAAAGCGAAAAAGTTGACTTTGGTCTCTAATTGGAATCGGGCTGAAAAAATATGTCGTGTATTGTAGTATATTACCATTCTAACTGCAAAACGCTGATTCTGAGATATTGACCATTGGTTTTTATAAATGCTAGCGTTTCTGGGAAATTGATATAACGGCGGTAAAAACATATAATGGTTAGGACGATAAATATAGATTTTAGTGGTAAAATATTCAGAAATAAAATGTAAGATCTTTGCCAAAATTCTTGACAGCTTAACAGAGATATCAGCTTATAAATCGCTAACTTCAAAAAGGATTAAAGTCGCCCACTAGTATCTGTACTCGTAAATATCGCAGAACCAGCGGAATATTAATTTATGCACCCCCATTTGGGAAATGTTCTAGAAGAAAGGAAATAGGGTGGGAATAGATATTGAAACCTTCTTCCAATAAAATATTTTCAATAATAATATTTTGATTTATCACTTGTTATTTTTCTTTTATATTTATTACTTTTACATGATATGAGTACATATCTTTAAAAATATGCATACATATAAGATATAATAATGCACAACTTAAAACCAAAATAAGTAATGGGAACCCACCAAGGCACGCCTGAGTGTCTCGTTCACCAAAAGTAACCATGTTTATGACGATTTAAAATTAATTTTAGTTGTAATATACTGGTTCTGATGTTCTCATAAGTAGAGTTAAAGAAGGCTAGGTTAAAATGTAAAATTACTTGAATTTAGAAGCACATAATAATATACTATGCAAAATTCATTATAATACGTTTTTTTTAAATTTCGTATGTATACATATGTACATATATATTTAGTTGTGTTTACATTAGCCCCACATAGGATGTTCTGAGGAAAACAATGTACCTCGAGGCAAATATCTTTGGAAGGTTATGGAGGCTGTTTGAGGCTCTTTTTAGGGAAAGAAAGGAGATGAAGTTCTGGGAAGAAAAAAAGGTAACAGATGTGGTTGAGAATCTGGGAGTCCATCCCTCCCACTGTGGCGCAAGGCGATGTGTCGAGAGAGTCCGGCCGGATAGGTCAAAAGGTCTCACAACCAACCAGTCTTTCGCGATCCGACCCGCCACGCTGTAGGTAGGCTTAAACATCCGCCGCCATGACCTAGACAAACCTAACTATACGTACCCGGGAACTTCTACTTAGTAACCAAACGTAGCGAATCACTAGCGTAGACACTATGTAAAAATGCGTATATATTATTTAAAAAATTAAATCAATACTTTTTATTCCTATTACATTTTAGAAACAGACTACGCTCTACCTCGTAACACTTCAATTCCTTGTTCAATAAAATCTAAAACAAATCAAAGTGGAGATTGTATTTTAGACACGCTCAGCACGCGCCATAGTACCTCTGAAAAACTCTTCAAATGCCACTTTCAATTAAGTGTAAAATCACTGTGACCGTCCATCCGTCAATCCCACAACTCACTGACCCCTAATGACCACAAACCAGTCGAGTCACATCTTATAAAATCATTTAAGTTGCTCTGATGGTACCTACATAACTATCTAATATTAGGATCTTTTAATATAAACGAAATGCTAGAAACAACGTTTAGTTTAATAGCAGACCTAACCTAACCCCAACCCTTACAGTCGTGACAATTGGTTTTTTGTTTTGTGAAGGAATAACCATTAACAAATTGGTGTCTAAATACTGTTATTAAATAAGTCACATAGGTACCTTATTAAAAGTTAAAAGATAATGGATTTGATGAATTAAAAGTTAAAAGATAATGGATTTTTAGTTTTGTTTTGTTTGTTTGTTTTTTATTTTTTTATTAGTATCTATAGCAAAATTTGTACATAATGTATTTATAAATTATATTATATTAAGGTATTATAAGGTACGTAATTTTTTTTAGGTGTTATAAAGTACATGTTTTTTTTTCACAATCCTCCTCACTAGGGTTTCCTGTTTTGAGGCGGCCTGTAGTTTTTCCACATTTGTATTTAGTATCCAGTTGTCTTTACATGGTCTTCAGTATGTTTGATAGTTCATTTTCACTTTGTTCTCTCAACCATATTTTTGCTTTTGTTTTAAATTTATTTATGTCTGTTATTTTTTTTGTTTGAGTTGGTAGAGAGTTGTATAGTTTTGTCGCATATTGATATTTTGTTTATTATTGATAATGGACGGTACTTCACACATTGACGTACACAAGGGCGCAGCTATGGCATTCATAATGGGGGCGACCCTAAAGAGGAAAGGGAGGTTCGATCCTAGGGTAGCAAGGAAGAAAGGAAGGAGAGAGTTGGAAAATTTATTACAAAGTTTTTGGGACCTCTACTTACTACTACTTACTATTTACATCACATTGTTAAAAGATATGGCGTAAATAATATCGTTGTTTTTTTCCAGGAATGTAATCTATGTGTACTATTCTGTTTTTTCCGATGCAAAAGTGAGGCCAATGGGGGAGTTTGACCCCCCTAAAGCTCCCCCTTTATACACGCCCTTGATGTATAATTTGTATATGATGGAATACACTAGAAGCCTACATGTGTGATGTTTCAACCGTATTCAGCCGATTAGTCGACGACTATATTTTATTAGTAACTATTAAACCAAATGGGTTAAAATAGGATAAAGTTGTTAAAGGATGTTAAGTTGTGCAAGCCCCAACGAAAGAAGAAGAAATTAATCCGATAAATTTACGACAGAAGTTTTCGTTTTTGGAATATGCTAGTGCAAAAGTATCTGCATTCGATATTAGACTGGACGTTGCAGGTTAGACTTCATCCCAACTCTAAAATATATTTATATCACTCCATTGAATTAATGGAGGCGTCATAGTGTTTGTTTTTGTTAAACTGCTTTACATAGCATAACTATTTGCTTTTCGAGTTCAAGGACATAACTTAACTGCTGGAAACGACATAATATTAATTTGCTTAACAAAGAATCTTTTTTCAAAAAATGTCGCAAGATCTCCATAAGAATTAAAACTACCATCTATGTATGTATAACTGATATAAAATTTACATAAATAAACACTATATTAAAGAAAGCATATTCAATCTAACAGGAACGACTTTCACAAAACATAATATTAGCATTTTTCAAAACGGTATATCTCGGCTCGACTAGAGCCTCTATTGTTACAGGGAAACCTATCTCATGACTGCCTAATGCCTAAAAGATGATAAATCCCCTCACAAAGACTTACCGATTACAATTTACATGGGGCAGAGTGTGGTTTATATTCACAGTGCCACATGTGGCAATCAGCCATATTCCACCAATGTTATGATTCAAATCCATACTGGCTCAAGTAATAGTAATAATAATTTTCAGGCGACATTCTTTTTAAATTATCTCCGCAGCTCTCGAACTCAACTACCAAATATTTCCATATAGTAGTCCCAAAGAAGGGTTGTACGAGGCGTCATCGTTCTATTATTTTCTGCCTTTTTCACTTTCATTCAATACGTATGGGAAGGAATAGGACGATCGATGATGATGTACGAACGACCTCTATATAAATCAATAACCTTTAAAGGGGGTTGTAAAGAGTTCTAATTTATGGTATAAACTCAAGCCATATGAAAAATTTATACAGACAAAGAAGAAACAATTTTCACAATGTTTTGTTCTGACAGAAAAATGTCATGCCTATGTATTAGATTTGTTTATGAATTTAAAAAAATTAAGGTGTTTAACTTCATTGTTTGTTTATGGATAGGTTTTTTTTAATAGATTTTTATGTACCGTTTTGAAATCGTTTTTGATTGTTGTTAAAATAGAAAACAAAAACAAAATAAAAATAAATATATATGAAACAAATTAAGCCACAAAGTTTTGAATGAAATCCCTCGTATAAAACCTAAGTCAATTAAAAAATATATATAATAAAATTTATGGCATTATTACTTTTTTATCAATCTTACGATAAAATTTAGTCAATGATTTAACCAATTGATTCAACTTAAGACAACGAAAGACAATTAATATTCATATAAGACAAATATTAAAGTTACGAATAACCCGACAATATTTAAAAAACCTCCTACTACCACCACAGAAAGCGGAAAATATTGCTTGTGTTGTGATGGAGGACTTAGCCAACCTAGGAATCGAACACGTTACTCCGGGTGGGATCCAAACGCAATGCCAACTCAGCCACTGACCGGTCAGTTATTAATCTTACAAATTGAGTTCTAGAGTTTTATTTTTTTATTTTTTTCTAGGTTTGAAAACGGCCTTATAGGCCAAAAAACCTTTTACAATAAAAAAAATAAACTAAAATAGTCGCAGAACTTAATAATATCATTATTAATTTTGGTTTTCATTTTTTTTTTAAATAAACGCAGTTCTAAGAACAAGAAAACGACCAATAAAACATTTGACTATATAATATGTAAATTTGTAGTGTGAAAAAAAATTTTTTTTTCAATCCTATTTAGTCGTAACGTTTTATTGACTTATTATTTTATTACACTGAACAATTCAATTGTTGTATAGATACACAGGCCAAGGCAGCATTCACTAGTTGACGGAACGGGTTACAAAAGGTCACGTGGTCTCCTCCAAAACCAGAAAGGCCCAAGTGACCCCAGAGCCAAAAGTCACGCCTGCTTGACACGTACAACTCGTGTCTTGTCAAGACACTTCCACAAAAGGAACACACGAAATAAAGCTGTATCATAGAATGATTCACATAAACGAATTGTATTTTTGATTAGGTGGTATCTTAGATTTAACTTCATCGTTCATACTTGAAATCGAAAACTTTGGTGTGGTTAACAGTTATGAAGTGCCTTGAAAGGATACTAGGAATCTGTAAGTCGATGAGAAGTGAAAATTTTAATCATCTCTTTGAGAAGAAGAAGAGTTGTAGAGATCTGATTTGACCCACTTTTATTAGGTTCAAGTGCGTATTGTTCAAATAATTATCGAACTTAAAGAGTTTTGGAGGTACATTATTTTTTTAAAGGTGCCAGAGGCGGCTCTAGGGCTCCAGCTGTGGAAGAAGGTCATTTGAAAAAAAAAGTGATTAATCTTTATTTGATATTGAGAAAAATGCCGATACATTATTATCAATCAATTTAAAGAGAGGTAGGGTCATGAATCCGCAACTCAAATTACATAGGTATTATTTGTAAATTGCAAAGTCGCTACATAATACATGTACTTGAAGGCACATCATTTTAAAGAGGGCACTTTTCCATATAGTTGTGCACACCAATAGTAGGTACCTAAGTATCCAAAATTTAAAAACAAAATTAGATTAGAAATAATATTCAATGTTTATAAGAAAAACTTTCTTTTTATAATTTATTATTTTATAATGTTTTTGTTTTTAAAATAATAGGCACCGGTACCTAATACCTATATAAAAAATAAAAAAAAACAAAAATTGTTTTAAATCAAGCTGTTTTCCATGTCTGTTGAAAATTGATCATAATAATATAATAAATAATCTTTGAAAAGATCTACTTCCCAATGTACTACCAAATTAAAATTGAAATGTCGCAAATTACATCAATAACAATGTGAATAATTATTTCAAATCTCTTCCGAACTGTTCAATACAAAAACAACCATTGTTTCATGCGAGACATACGTGCAATAAGCAAAACCGACCTATGTTTATATCACCATCTCTTTCAACAACACATAACATTCATAATGGTGTCTCCCTCACGGACATAACCCGAGCGTAGTTAGGATTTCTTTACTACCTATGCGGGAGAATATCAACTCCAGGCGAAGAACATAGTGCCATCTCATTTGTTGTATGGCGCGCATAGAGAGAGAAGATCGGGCATTGGCAAAATTGACCCAGGGAATACTGTGTGAATGGGAGCTTCCATTTTTTGCAATAGATGTCACTGCTCGTCTTATGTCGCCGCTAGCCTGCCGTTATTTCGCGATTCATTTCAAATAAACAATTCGATGCTTTGAGCAGTTTTATCCGTAAAAATATATTAATATATCTTATAATTTTGGGGGGTCAAACACCCATTGTCCTAAGGGGAGAGCCGCCACTGTGTGCTTCACTGATTTGGCATTTAAAAAAAACACGATAGTAATTCATGCATCCGACGATTTTAAGAAAAATTTGCGCTGATGCCTGTTCAAATATTATGTTTTACGCAATTGTCTTATAGTCAAAAGGTTGCGAGATCGATTCCCGCCGCAGTGCAAATACACGTGAATCTCAAAATTTACTTTTATATTTGGTCACTGCTGCTCCCAACCGCCTGGAGCTAGTGAGACTATGGCATAAACCAATAAGAGTATTCTGTGAGGTTGAAGGTAGTAGGAAGGGGAAGGAAATGCGGAGGAGGGGAGTGGGGAAGAATCTGAATATTCAGATCTAGTCACCAAACATTGCTAAAGATATCTCAAGCAACGTTTCAATTCTGAATGGTGGTCTTACACCAGATCACCAGGGCGATACTGAGAGAATCTTCAACTCTAGAACGTGCCGCAAATATGTCTTAAATTATTTTTAATTATTTAATTGTGAAAAAACACAAATCAATCAAACATAATTTACTTGCGTACGCTTGAATTTGATCCTGTGACCTCCGTATCGCTAGTAAAGAGCCTTACCCGTCGACCACGGAAGATGCTTCTAGTCAGGAATATTAAAATATTAAAAATGTTAGAGACAAATAAAAGATTCGTGAAGGACCCATATGCTTAAAAAACTTCAACTATTATTTTTCTTATCAAGATCCAAATTCCTAATGTGGCAATAATTTGCCGATATAATAAAAAATCTAATTTACGCACTAAGTAGGTTGTAGATAGTTGATAGGCATGTTGTTGTTGTTTATAAAACGATTGGTTAACTCCTATTATAAAAAAAATATGTTCATTTAATAGCGGTGAAGGATGCCACGGGGTCACAAATTAATGTGTTTACAAGTTAGCAAATAAACAGGTTTCATTTGACTAAATTTATTTTGACGAAATCACGTAGGCCAAAAACATCGACGCTTCGGCAAAAGTAAAACCCAAACGCCTAAACACCGCAACCCGCATAACGCTAAAGTAAGCAAGTTTGCGAGAATTTGTCCATAGGCGAATGCCAACAAACGATATTGTTTGGTCGCGAGAACATTTTGGGTGATTTATGAATTGTTAATAAAAATCGTAATGGAACATTTTTAGAACTATTAAAGTTGTCGTTTTTTTATCAAATCAGATTGTGGTGAACGTATGTCTTGCGGTATGAAAGAGACATGCGTGTATGAGTGAGTCCAGATTATTATGGGATAACCGGCCACGGTCATCACACAGATCATGTTTTTTTAGACGCCCGGCCCTGAGGTGATATTCCACAAAATTGGTAATTGGCGAAATGTTAATTTTTCAAGTATTACCCCCTGTTTCAGAGCATCATCGTGAACATTAGCTTATATGTTAACGTTATATGCAAACACTTACAAAATACATATACATATATAATAATTTGCAGCCCTTTAAAAATATTAATACTGCATTTATGGCCCCGAACACTATGTTTATAACCCTGGGAAATATATAATTTTGGGACAGATAAAAAAATCCTGTTACTCGAATAAATTATTGTCATTTTTGTTTTGAAAACAACTCAGTCTTTAACACCATTGTGATTTGAAACTCGATGAAACGAAAAATAGCGATACTAAAAAGAGACAAACACATACATTTATAGAGATTTAACCTGCAAGAGAATGAGAAAGTATAATCGGTCTCCTCTTTGTGCAGTGCTTCGTAGTCTCCCCACTCTTGTCTACTTTAGTTTTCTGAAGGTTTTACTTCTACCTCTTTTGAATTGCACACTATTTTTCGATATTTTTAATTTTAGTTTAATTAGTAAAACTTCATATTTATTGTATTTAATCACTGAAGACAGTATTAACGATTCTCAATCGAAAAATTGAAACACAAAAATCTAGGAATTGAACCCAGGAACTGCTCTCCCACTGAGCTAATGGGACTCTTTCTCCTTCAGACAAATTTAACTGTCATACTTCGACTAATAACATTGTCTTTATTTTCTTAACGCATGTTTTTATTGTCTGCCATCTTTAAATATATGGGTATGATATGTGTGATAGTTCTTAGTCGAAGTAAGGTACAGTAAAATATGACCGAAGGGGATAGGGTCCCATTAGTTCAATGGAAGTGTAGGGTTCCGGACAAGGCTAAGGTCCTGGGTTCAATTCCTATACGCGACCGTAACTTTTTCTGATTTTTCTGTTTAAAATTTGATAGTCGCTAATATTGTCTTCAGTGATTAAAATTATTGTTAACTGGGTTAACGAAGGGTCTAATTACAATCAACAATTTAAAATTTTGTGCCATGGTTTTAATTGCCATAAACAATGCATAATGAAAAGAATATAAAACTAGCTTATGCCTGTTGCAAATGCAACTAACGGGTTAAAACTAACTTGACTTACTAACTTACGGAAAAAAATTATTTCATAGTGCGCGGGTAGATGCTAAAAAGGAACGTTCTTGTATTTTTTCTCAAAAACGACGCTATAAAAATGTATAAATCAAAATTTCTAAGAAACTAAAACTTTGATTTATTGCAGTTAAAAAAATTACAGAAAAATATTATTTCATAGTAAATGGGTAGGTAGGTACTTAATTTTATTGTAATTTTTCACAAAAACGACGCTATAAAAGTGTATAAATCAGAATTTCTAAGAAACTAAAACTTTGATTTATTGCTGTTAAAAAAACTACAGAAAAAATATTATTTCATAGTAAGCGGGTAGGTACCAACTGCCTTGCAGGCATGGTAGGCATGCGCACATCTAAACCCAAAGTTTCATCGCAATCGGATGAATGGTTTAGCAACGCTTAGCGGTTAAACATACAAATACATATAAAGCCGCCCGCAGGGCCTAGCAGCAAAAACCTGTCCTACGTCAGTATATAGACACCATCGCATGCATGCACCATCAAAACCCAAAGTTTTAACACAATCGGATGAATAGTTTAGCAACGCTTAGCGGTTAAACATACAAATATATATAAAGCCGGCCGCAGGGCCTAGCAGCAAAAACATATCATACGTTAGTATATAGACATCATTTTAGGCATGCACACATCAAATCCCCAAATTTTCATCGCAATCGGATGAACGGTTTAGCAATGCGTAATTTCATGATGCCAGAGCTCACCATTGTATACAGAAACCATCGCGGGCATGCGCACATCAAATCCCCAAAGTTTCATCGCAATCGGATAAATGGTTTATCAACGCATAGCAAACATACATACATACTTACTTGCAAATATTTTTTTGATTTTTATATATATAGAAGATAGCTGGTACCCGGCATGCGTTGCTATACCATTTAATAAAGAAAATGTTTCTACCTGCGTGTCTTTTCTCATTTGTTCCAATCCCCTTCCCCCCCCCCTTTCCTCACCAGCGTCCTCTTCCTCTTTCCACTCCGCTTCCCTCACCTTCCCTCCCCCAATTTCACTCCTACGCTTCTCCGTCTCGTAAACCCCCTCCCGAGTTCCCCTCCCCCTCCCAGGTTCCCCCCCCCTTCCTGTTTCCACCCCCCCCCCCTGCCTCATCACATACACTAATTCCCGGTACATTTAGTTTTCAAACAGCTCGCGCGCCACCTATTCAATTTTTTTTTACAAATTTCGTCAAGCCAGAACTCACCAGTAGTTTTATACAAACCTTGTACTAACAATAACGAACACAACAAAAAAAGAATTTTTCAATTTGTTGCAGTCCTTCAGAAGTTATGAGCGTACGTACATTTTCATACAAATTTTATAATTCCAGAACTCACCAGTAGTTTTACTGCTTAAAAAAAATCGCTATATGAATTTAATATTTAAAAAATATCCCGTTCAACTTCGAGTAATTTCATTGTAAAATTAGAAAACTAATACATATAAGCAATATCGTCGGATGATACCGAGTGTTTATGTGCAGGTAGGAACCTACTTATATTCTGAGTATAGGTACTTGCATACATACGTAAAAAACAACACATATTTAGGCTGGGTTGTTTAACGAAATTAAAAATTCTTCAATTTTTCAAGTCAATTTTAACGTTCTGTAAAAGTTCGGTTCGAATTCTATTCAAGTTCTGTAATTATTTCACTTTTATGATGCAACTGGCATTTACTGATAAAAAAACAGAACTTACACAGAACGTGAAAATGAACTTTAAAAAATTGTTAAATTATTCAGTATCGTGGAAACAACATTACCTTAGTAAATTAAATTGCATCAAAAACCTAAATAATTGTCCAACTACCTATTCCGGCAGGTACCGGCGCATTTCCTTACAAAATTCCGGCAATGTTTTTGCTTTTCTCATCATATTTGCAATACTACCGAGATAAGTAGGTACCTACCCTGAATTAATAACATTTCGATTTGTACCTACTGGCCGGTAAATATCCACCCTACTGAAGTGAATCTATGGACACCAATTTTCTTGTTTTTTTTGGAAAATTTTTATTGGTTTTTCGGCGACCCTGAAATTTTTTACATGGGACGGACACGTCATATCGTTATCAAAAGTTGCGGGATGTTTTCGGGTACCGAATTTTTCAAAAACATCTAACCGAGGATCGTTTTTTCGGCTGCAATGCCGTTTCCCGAAAAACAACAACCCAAACCGCTGAGAGATCCGTTTTGTTTTGACATCTCGGATAACTGATAACTGACCTGTCTCAACATTCTATCTAGTATTTTCCATTGCATTGAAACTAAGGCCTAATTTGTGTGTTTTTTTTTTAATGCGAACCTGTCGGCGGGAACTATAACTGAGCCGAATTGGTTGATTTAATGAGTAGTTCCAGTTTTCGCCGCAAATTTATATAATTTTCGCTCTTAAAATGTGTCAGTTAAATTTTATGTGAGTTTCCTGTCTAGTCTATTTTTTTTGTGAAAATCGTGAAGCTAGCGTATTTATTTAAATTCAGACGAAGCTGCCATATCGAACGGATGAAAATAGAACTACAACAGTATTCGATAGACATTTGATTTTTTCTAATGTTAATAATCCATACTTGTATTCCGCACCGCTAGAAGTCTCCCGTAAAGTTTTGGCAAACATATTGATAACGATGAAAAATGTTTCCCCTATAAAAAAAAAAACAATTGCTAGTGGCTGGAAAATAATCGACTCTTCGAAGGATTGTGAACTTTGAAGTGTTCCAAAATATCGAGCGCTAATGTTCATTCTCGCGTGTCAGCGGTCGGGATAATTTCCTTTGAACAAAATTGAACCTTGAGGTGTGCGAAACTCGAGGATCGGAGAGGTCGTTTTGGCGTGCCAGCGGCATTTTTGCGTCGCCAAGCCAAAGTAAACCTTGAGGTTGGTGAAACGCGAGGGGCGGTGAGGTCGATTTTCCCGTCAAGCGAAAAGTGAGTTTTTCGAAAAACTGAGCATTAATATATAGTACTAGCTTATGCCTGTTGCAAATGCAACTAACGGGTTAAAACTAACTTGACCTACTAACTAACAGAAAAAAAATTCATAGTAAGCGGGTAGGTACCTACGGTTAAACATACAAATATATATAAAGCCGCCCACAGGGCCTAGCAGCAAAAATCTGCCATCCGTTAGTATATAGACACCATTGTAGGCATGCACACATCAAATCCCCAAAGTTTCATCGCAATCGGATGAACGGTTTAGCAATGCGTAATTTCATGATGCCAGAGCTCACTTTTGTATACAGAAACCGTCGTGGGCATGCACACATCAAATCTACAAATTTTCATCGCAATCGGATGAATGGTTTAGCAACGCTTAGCGGTTAAACATACAACTATGTATAAAGCCGCCCGCAGGACCTAGCAGCAAAAATTTGCCATACGTTAGTAAATAAACACCATTGTTGACATGCACACATCAAATCCCCAAAGTTTCATCGCAATCGGATGAATGGTTTAGCAATGCTTAATTTCATTATGCTAGAGCTCACTTTTGTATACAGAAACCGTCGTGGGCATGCACACATCAAATCCTCAAATTTTCATCGCAATCGGATGAATGGTTTAGCAACGCTTAGCGGTTAAACATACAACTATGTATAAATCCGTCCGCAGGACCTAGCATCAACAACCTGCTATAAGTTAGTATATAAACACCATTGTAGAAATGCACACATCAAATCCCCAAAGTTTCATCACAATCGGATGAACGGTTGAGCAATGCGTAATTTCGTGTTGCCAGAGCTCACTATTGTATACAGGAACCATAGCAGTCATGCGCACATCAAATTCCCAATTTTTCATCGCAATCGGATGAATGGTTTAGCAACGCACAGCGGACATACATACAGCCAAACATTTTTTTGATTTTTATATGTAAAGAAGATAGCTGGTACCCGGCATGCGTTGCGATACCATTTAATAAAGAAAATATTTCTACCTGCGTGTCCTTTCTCATTTGTTCCGATCCCCTTCCCCCCCCCCCCCTCCCCCCCCCCTTCCTCATCAGCGTCCTCTTCCCCTTTCCACTCCGCCTCCCTCACCTTCCCTCACCCCACTTCACTCCTAGGCTTCTCCGTATCGTAAACCCCCTCCCGAGTTCCCCTCCCTCCTCCCAGGTCCCCCTTCCTGTTTCCACCCCCCCCACCTGCCGCATTACATACACTAATTCCCGGTACATTTATTTTTCAAACAGCTCGCGCGCCACCTATAAATTTTTTTTTTACAAATTTCGTAATGCCAGAACTCACCAGTAATTTTATACAAACCTTGTACTAACAATAACGAACACAACACAAAAAGAATTTTTCAATTTGTTGCAGTCCTTCGGAAGTTATGAGCGTACGTACATTTTCATACAAATTTTATAATGCCAGAACTCACCAGTAGTTTTACTGCTTAAAATAAAGCGCTATATGAATTTAATAGTTTTAAAAAAATATTCCGTTCAACTTCGAGTAATTTCATTGTAAAATTAGAAAACTAATACGTATGCAATATAGTTGGATGATATCGAGTTGTTATGTGCAGATGGGTACCTACCTAAATTCCGAGTGAAAAAAGAGTGAGTAAAAAAAACACATATTTAGGCTGGGTTGTTTAACAAAATTAAAAATTCTTCAATTTTTCAAGTCAATTTTAACGTTCTGTAAAAGTTCGGTTCGAATTCTATTCAAGTTCTGTAATTATTTCAGTTTTATGATGCAACTGGCATTTACTGATAAAAAAACAGAACTTACACAGAACGTGAAAATGAACTTTAAAAAATTGTTAAATTATTCAACATTACCTTAGTAAAATAAATTGCATCAAAAACCTAAATAATTGTCCAACTACCTATTCCGGCAGGTACCGGCGCATTTCCTTACAAAATTCCGGCAATGTGTTTGCTTTTCTCATCATATTTGCAATACTACCGAGATAAGTAGGTACCTACCCTGAATTAATAACATTTCAATTTGTACCTACTGGCCGGTAAATATCCACCCTACTGAAGTGAATCTATGGACACCAATTTTCTTGTTTTTTTTGGAAAATTTTATAGGTTTTTCGGCGACCCTGAAATTTTTTACATGGAACCGACACAAAATTTTGGTGTTAAAAGTTGCCTTATATTGCCGGGTACCGAATTTTTCAAAAACATCTAACCGGGGATCGTTTTTTCGGCTGCAATGCCGTTTCCCGAAAAACAACAACCCAAACCGCTGAGAGATCCGTTTTGTTTTGACATCTCGGATAACTGACCTGTCTCAACATTCTCTCTAGTATTTTCCATTGCATTGAAACTAAGGCCTAATTTGTGGTTTTTTTTTTTAATGCGAACCTGTCGGCGGGAACTATAACTGAGCCGAATTGGTTGATTTAATGAGTAGTTCCAGTTTTCGCCGCAAATTTATATAATTTTCGCTCTTAAAATGTGTCAGTTCAATTTTATGTGAGTTTCCTGTCTAGTCTATTTTTTTGTGAAAATCGTGAAGCTAGCGTATTTATTTAAATTCAGACGAAGCTGCCATTTCGAACGGATGAAAATAGAACTACAACAGTATTCGATAGACATTTGATTTTTTCTAATGTGAATAATCCATACTTGTATTCCGCACCGCTAGAAGTCTCCCGTAAAGTTTTGGCAAACATATTGATAACGACGAAAAATGTTTCCCCTATCAAAAAAAAAACAACTGCTAGTGGCTGGAAAATAATCGACTCTTCGAAGGATTGTGAACCTTGAAGTGTTTTAAAATACCGAACGCTAATGTCCATTCTCGCGTGTCAGCCGTCGGGATAATTTCCTTTGAACAAAATTGAACCTTGAGGTGTGCGAAACTCGAGGATCGGAGAGGTCGTTTTGGCGTGCCAGCGGCATTTTTGCGTCGCCAAGCCAAATTAAACCTTGAGGTTGGTGAAACGCGAGGGGCGGTGAGGTCGATTTTCCCGTCAAGCGAAAAGTGAGTTTTTTGAAAAACTGAGCATTAATATATAACTAGCTTATGCCCATTGCAAATGCAACTAACGGGTTTAAAACTAACTTAACCTACTATCGTACAGAATAAAATTATTTCATAGTGCGCGTGTAAGTATTTGGAAGGTACGTTGTTGTAATTATTCACAAAAATGACGCTATAAAAATGTTTTATTCAGAAGTTCTTAGAAACTAAAACTTTCATTTATCGGAGCAAAAAAATTACAGAAAAATATTTTTTCATAGCATGCGGGTAGGTACCTATTGCCCTAAGTGAGATTTTAAACAAAAACGGCGCTATAAAATTGTATTATTAAGAATTTCTAAGAAAAAAAAACTTTGATTGACTGGAGTAAAAAAATTACAGATTTTTTTTTCTTCATAGTAAGCGGGTAAGTACCTATTGCCCTTAGTGAGATTTTAAACTAAAACGGCGCTATAAAAATATGTTATGAAGAATTTCTAAGAAAAAAAAACTTTGAATTATTGGAACAAAAAAATTACAGAAATTTTTATTCTTCATAGTAAGCGGGTAAGTACCTATTGTCCTTAGTGAGATTTTAAACAAAAACGGCACTATAAAAATATATTATTAAGAATTTCTATGAAAAAAAAACTTTGATTTATTGGAGTAAAAAAATTACAGCAAAAATATTTCTTCATAGTAAGCGGGTAAGTACCTATTGCCCTTAGTGAGATTTTAAACTAAAACGGCGCTATAAAAATATGTTATGAAGAATTTCTAAGAAAAAAAAAACTTTGAATTATTGGAACAAAAAAATTACAGAAATTTTTATTCTTAATAGTAAGCGGGTAAGTACCTATTGTCCTTAGTGAGATTTTAAACAAAAACGGCGCTATAAAAATATATTATTAAGAATTTATATGAAAACAAAACTTTGTTTTATTGGAGTAAAAAAATTACAGAAAAAATATTTCTTCATAGTAAGCGGGTAAGTACCTATTGCCCTTTGTGAGATTTTAAACAAAAACGGCGCTATAAAAATATATTATTAAGAATTTCTAAGAAAAAAAAACTTTGATTGACTGGAGTAAAAAAATTACAGATTTTTTTTTCTTCATAGTAAGCGGGTAAGTACCTATTGCCCTTAGTGAGATTTTAAACTAAAACGGCGCTATAAAAATATGTTATAAAGAATTTCTAAGAAAAAAAAACTTTGAATTATTGGAACAAAAAAATTACAGAAATTTTTATTCTTCATAGTAAGCAAGTAAGTACCTATTGTCCTTAGTGAGATTTTAAACAAAAACGGCGCTATAAAAATATATTATTAAGAATTTATATGAAAACAAAACTTTGTTTTATTGGAGTAAAAAAATTACAGAAAAAATATTTCTTCATAGTAAGCGGGTAAGTACCTATTGCCCTTTGTGAGATTTTAAACAAAAACGGCGCTATAAAAATATATTATTAAGAATTTCTAAGAAAAAAAAACTTTGATTGACTGGAGTAAAAAAATTACAGATTTTTTTTTCTTCATAGTAAGCGGGTAAGTACCTATTGCCCTTAGTGAGATTTTAAACTAAAACGGCGCTATAAAAATATGTTATAAAGAATTTCTAAGAAAAAAAAACTTTGAATTATTGGAACAAAAAAATTACAGAAATTTTTATTCTTCATAGTAAGCAAGTAAGTACCTATTGTCCTTAGTGAGATTTTAAACAAAAACGGCACTATAAAAATATATTATTAAGAATTTCTATGAAAAAAAAAACTTTGATTTATTGGAGTAAAAAAATTACGGAAAAAATATTTCTTCATAGTAAGCGGGTAAGTACCTATTGCCCTTAGTGAGATTTTAAACAAAAACGGCGCTATAAAAATGTATTATTAAGAATTTCTTAAAAAAAAAACTTTGATTTATTGGAGTAAAAGAATTACAGAAAAAGTATTTTTTCATAGTTAGCGGGTAAGTACCTATTGCCCTTAGTGAGATTTTAAACAAAAACGGCGCTATAAAAATATATTATTAAGAATTTCTATGAAAAAAAAAACTTTGATTTATTGTAGTAAAAAAATTACAGAAAAAATATTTCTTCATAGTAAGCGGGTAAGTACCTATTGCCCTTAGTGAGATTTTAAACTAAAACGGCGCTATAAAAATATGTTATGAAGAATTTCTAAGAAAAAATTTTTTTTTAATTATTGGAACAAAAAAATTACAGAAATTTTTATTCTTAATAGTAAGCGGGTAAGTACCTATTGTCCTTAGTGAGATTTTAAACAAAAACGGCGCTATAAAAATATATTATTAAGAATTTATATGAAAACAAAACTTTGTTTTATTGGAGTAAAAAAATTACAGAAAAAATATTTCTTCATAGTAAGCGGGTAAGTACCTATTGCCCTTAGTGAGATTTTAAACAAAAACGGCGCTATAAAAATATATTATTAAGAATTTCTAAGAAAAAAAAACTTTGATTTATTGGTGTAAAAAAATTACACAAAAAATATTTCTTCATAGTAAGCGGGTAAGTACCTACTGCCCTTAGTGAGATTTTAAACTAAAACGGCGCTATAAAAATATGTTATGAAGAATTTCTAAGAAAAAAAAACTTTGAATTATTGGAACAAAAAAATTACAGAAATTTTTATTCTTCATAGTAAGCAAGTAAGTACCTATTGTCCTTAGTGAGATTTTAAACAAAAACGGCGCTATAAAAATATATTATTAAGAATTTCTAAGAAAAAAAAAACTTTGATTTATTGGTGTAAAAAAATTACAGAAAAAATATTTCTTCATAGTAAGCGGGTTAGTACCTATTGCACTTTGTGAGATTTTAAACAAAAACGGCGCTATAAAAATATATTATTAAGAATTTCTATGAAAAAAAAAACTTTGATTTATTGGAGTAAAAAAATTAGAGAAAAAATATTTCTTCATAGTAAGCGGGTAAGTACCTATTGCCCTTAGTGAGTTTTTTTTACAAAAACGGCGCTATAAAAATGTATTATTAAGAATTTCTCAGAAACTAAAATTTTGATTTATCGGAGTCAAAAAATTTAAGAAAAAATATTATTTCATAGTGCGACGTTAGGTACTTGGAAGGTACGTCTTGTAATTTTTCACAAAAATGACGCTATAAAAATGTATTGTTCAGAGTTTTTTATAAAAAAAAAAATATTTTATTTCCTTAAACAAAAAACAGAAAAAATATTCTTTCATAGTGCGCGAGTAGGAACCCAACGTCCTTATATTCATTTTCACTTAAACGGCGCTATAAAAATGTATTATGCAGAATTTTGTTTTCAAATAATCATTGTAAAAAAGCTCACATTATTATGTATTTGTATAATTAATACGAATTCTAATGTTGAGTTGGACGGAACCTAATTTATTTTTTTAATCATTTTAGCAGGTACCTACCTATTTCATTATTGGCAGACATACTCATTAGCGCAAAAAATAAGTTTAAAAAAAAAACTATAAATTTTTCATTTAATTAATCCGCCCAATGATTAACGGTTTTTTTTGGGTAAGGGCGTGGCCCAAATAAAATCAGCCAATCGGGAGCCTTAAATTACATTCTGTGTCTACAAAGTATCTGATAGGCTGGACGTGTCCAACCAATCAGAGAACCCACATTAAAATTGTGGAAATATGCAGGGTGGTTCACATTCCAAATAATAATTTTAAACAACCACAAAAAATTAAAATAACTATACGTTTTTGGAAAAACTTTTTTTTTTAAACTTTTTTTTTTGGAATTGATATTTTTTGTATGTCGATCTTTTGAATTCATAAAAACACGTGCTGTTTTCTTAACAAATATGTATTTTTTTATGAGAAATGTATGAAAAACTAAAAAATTGTTCACTTCTTAATTTCAGATATGAATCTGCCTTGCCCAATCGTTAATGCAAACGCCCGAATCGATTTTCTGAAAAAAAAAAATTTCAAAAAAAAAGTCTCTATTATTATTAAAAAATTTATTAATAATTTTTCCAGCGGTCTTTTATAATCCACCCTCAAACCAACACCATGAATTTGAAAATCGTTCTAAAAATGAGCCAACAACAACAAAATTATAGCACTATTTTTTGCTTACGTTCGAATCTCCAATATAATCTAAATTTGAATTTTGCTTAAGAAATGCTGTAGTTCTATTTTCTGCCGGCGGCTCCGTGAAAAGTGTACATTTTTTTAAACATTAGTTTCCAAATATGGCTTTTTACTCGTTTTTTTAGCAAACGTCAGATTTCAAACGAATATCCCAACGTTGTTTTTGTGAAAAGTGATAAAACCGATGGTAAATAAACGTTCTGAAAACAAACAACGTTTACAAAATTTTGGCTTCCAGGCGTGATATTTTTGAAGATATCGCGTTTGCGAGTCGGCCGGCGAGAAAATGAAATATAAATGGATCCCGGTGTAACTGACCTTGGTTAACAGTCTCAGAAACAATTGCTAGTGGCTGGAAAATAATCGACGCTTCGAAGGATTGTGAACTTTGAAGTGTTCCAAAATATCGAGCGCTAATGTCCATTCTCGCGTGTCAGCCGTCGGGATAATTTCCTTTGAACAAAATTGAACCTTGAGGTGTGCGAAACTCGAGGATCGGAGAGGTCGTTTTGGCGTGCCAGCGGCATTTTTGCGTCGCCAAGCCAAATTAAACCTTGAGGTTGGTGAAACGCGAGGGGCGGTGAGGTCGATTTTCCCGTCAAGCGAAAAGTGAGTTTTTTGAAAAACTGAGCATTAATATATAACTAGCTTATGCCTATTGCAAATGCAATTAACGGGTTAAAACTAACTTAAAAAATTCATAGTAAGCGGGTAGGTATCTACTGCCATAAAGGCATGGTAGGCATGCGCACATCAAAACCTAAGGTTTCATCGCAATCCGATGAATGGTTTAGCAACGCTTAGCGGTTATACATACAAATGTTTATAAAGCCGCCCGCAGGGCCTAGTAGCAAAAACCTACCATATGTTGGTATATAGACACCGTTGTAGGCATGCACACATCAAATCCCCAAAGTTTCATCGCAATCGGATGAACGGTTGAGCAATGCGTAATTTCGTGTTGCCAGAGCTCACTATTGTATCCAGGAACCAGGAATCCCCCCCCCCCCCCCTTCCTCACCAGCATCCTCTTCCCCTTTCCACTCCGCCTCCCTCACCTTCCCTCACCCCACTTCACTCCTAGGCTTCTCCGTATCGTAAACCCCCTCCCGAGTTCCCCTCCCCCCTCTAAGGCTCCCCTCCCCCTTTCTGTTTCCACCCCTCCCCACCTGCCGCATTACATACACTAATTCCCGGTACATTTATTTTTCAAACAGCTCGCGCGCCACCTATAATTTTTTTTTACAAATTTCGTAATGCCAGAACTCACCAGTAATTTTATACAAACCTTGTACTAACAATAACGAACACAACAAAAAAAGAATTTTTCAAATTGTTGCAGTCCTTCGGAAGTTATGAGCGTACGAACATTTTCATACAAATTTTATAACGCCAGAACTCACCAGTAGTTTTACTGCTTAAAATAAAGCGCTATATGAATTTAATACTTTTAAAAAATATCCCGTTCAACTTCGACTAATTTCATTGTAAAATTAGAAAACTAATACGTATGCAATATAGTCGGATGATACCGAGTTGTTATATGCAGATGGGTACCTACCTAAATTTTGAGTGCTGGTACTTGCATACATACGTAAAAAAAAACACATATTTAGGCTGGGTTGTTTAACGAAATTAAAAATTCTTCAATTTTTCAAGTCAATTTTAACGTTCTGTAAAAGTTCGGTTCAAATTCTATTCAAGTTCAGTTATTATTTCAGTTTTATGATGCAACTGGCATGTACTGATAAAATAACAGAACTTGAATAGAACTTACGAAGAACTTAAAAATGAACCTTAAAAAAATGTTGAATTATTCAGTATCGTTGTACAGCAACCTAACCTAAGTATTGCATTTAATTGTGTAGCTACGTATTCGGGTAGGTACCTCCGCATTTGTTACTAAAATTCCGGCAATATTTGCTTTTTCATCATATTTGCAATACCACTGAAATAAGTACCTACCCTGAAGGAACATATTTAAACTGGCCAGTAAAAATCTCCACTTCTGAAATCTATGGCACGCGTTTTCCTCATTTTTTTGGAAAATGTTATATGTTTATCATATCCTCATGAACATTTTTTCATGAGACGGACGCGTTATATTACCGTTAAAAGTTGCCTTATATTTCAGGGTACCGTATTTTCTAAAAACATCCAAGCCAGAATCGTTTTTCCGGCCGCAATGCCGTTTCCCGAAAAACAACAACCCAAACCGCTGAGAGATCCGTTTTCTTTTGACATTTTAATTTGCTGTTGAAGCGCGGGTAAATCTAGTGCTTTTGTATAAGGTACTTACCTACTATCTCATTTGGTTTCATTTACCTAGGAACTATTTATTTACTGCATGTAAATTATTCGCCTTTCAACGCCGGTAGGTACCTACCAAGAATTCATTTTAACTGGCCGCAAAATTGTTCATTGTCGAGGACAGATTAATTTCAACAAATGTCAGAATTATTTCAATCTTTGATGCAAAATTGTCAAACATTTTGAATGACATGCGGTCATGTCGTGGATTTAAAAGTTTATAAAACTTGTATTGCTTATGTTTAATCAAAAACATGTCCGCCGGAAGGTGTTTTTTTAACGTAATCTTTAATTCCGTAATGCCCCTGTAAAATGTCAATTTTTCTTAAGAATTTTCTCGAAGCCGTTTAATTATTTAGTATAAATTCCGGGCAAAATCAGTTTTGTATGGAAAAAAAACTTCATTAGATTCCGTGAAAAATGCGACGTTTTTAACGGGTGAACCTAGCGGCAGGAAATAGAACTAAGGCCGAATTTCTTCGTAGGTGACAGATTTAATTATAGTTTTCGCCGTTTGGTGCGCTGTAAAGCGTGCACCGGTTTTTTGTATGAAAAATGGTCCTAATCGGGACACGATTTCGGTGAACGGCCCTGGATCCGATAATGGTCTCTGCGGTCTTTGAAACTCGAGGAGCGGAGAGGTCATTTTCGGATCCATAAAAAAACTGAAAATGCTTTATCCGAAATTGAACCTTGAGGGTGGTGAAACTTAAGGGGCGGTGCGGTCGATTTTCCCGTCAAGGAGAAAAGTGAGTTTTTTAAAAACTGAGCATTAATATATAACTAGCTTATGCCTGTTGCAAATGCAACTAACGGGTTAAAACTAACTTGACTTACTAACTAACAGAAAAAAAAATCATAGTAAGCGGGTAGGTACCTACGGTTAAACATACAAATATATATAAAGCCGCCCACAGGGCCTAGCAGCAAAAATCTGCCATCCGTTAGTATATAGACACCATTGTAGGCATGCACACATCAAATCCCCAAAGTTTCATCGCAATCGGATGAACGGTTTAGCAATGCGTAATTTCATGATGCCAGAGCTCACTTTTGTATACAGAAACCGTCGTGAGCATGCACACATCAAATCTACAAATTTTCATCGCAATCGGATGAATGGTTTAGCAACGCTTAGCGGTTAAACATACAACTATGTATAAAGCCGCCCGCAGGACCTAGCAGCAAAAACCTGCCATACGTTAGTATATAAACACCATTGTAGACATGCACACATAAAATTCCCAAAGTTTCATCGCAATCGGATGAATGGTTTAGCAATGCGTAATTTCATGATGCCAGAGCACACTTTTGTATACAGAAACCGTCGTGGGCATGCACACATCAAATCCTCAAATTTTCATCGCAATCGGATGAATGGTTTAGAAACGCTTAGCGGTTAAACATACAACCATGTATAAAGCCGTCCGCAGGACCTAGCAGCAAAAACCTGCTATACGTTAGTATATAAACACCATTGTAGAAATGCACACATCAAATCCCCAAAGTTTCATCACAATCGGATGAACGGTTGAGCAATGCGTAATTTCGTGTTGCCAGAGCTCACCCCCACTTCACTCCTAGGCTTCTCCGTATCGTAAACCCCCTCCCGAGTTCCCCTCCCCCCCTTCCTGTTTCCACCCCCCCCCCCCCCACTTGCCGCATTATTAATACACTAATTCCCGGTACATTTATTTTTCAAACAGCTCGCGCGCCATCTATAATTTTTTTTTTTACAAATTTCGTAATGCCAGAACTCACCAGTAATTTTATACAAACCTTGTACTAACAATAACGAACACAACAAAAAAAGAATTTTTCAATTTGTTGCAGTCCTTCGGAAGTTATGAGCGTACGTACATTTTCATACAAATTTTATAATGCCAGAACTCACCAGTAGTTTTACTGCTTAAAATAAAGCGCTATATGAATTTAATACTTTTAAAAAAATTTCCGTTCAACTTCGAGTAATTTCATTGTAAAATTAGAAAACTAATACGTATGCAATATCGTCGGATGATATCGAGTGTTTATGTGCAGGTAGGAACCTACTTATATTCTGAGTATAGGTACTTGCATACATACGTAAAAAAAAACTCATATTTAGGCTGGGTTGTTTAACGAAATTAAAATTTTTTTAATTTTTCAAGTCAATTTTAACGTTCTGTAAAAGTTCGGTTCGAATTCTATTCAAGTTCTGTAATTATTTCAGTTTTATGATGCAACTGGCATTTACTGATAAAAAAACAGAACTTACACAGAACGTGAAAATGAACTTTAAAAAATTGTTAAATTATTCAGTATCGTGGAAACAACATTACCTTAGTAAAATAAATTGCATCAAAAACCTAAATAATTGTCCAACTACCTATTCCGGCAGGTACCGGCGCATTTCCTTACAAAATTCCGGCAATGTGTTTGCTTTTCTCATCATATTTGCAATACTACCGAGATAAGTAGGTACCTACCCTGAATTAATAACATTTCAATTTGTACCTACTGGCCGGTAAATATCCACCCTACTGAAGTGAATCTATGGACACCAATTTTCTTGTTTTTTTTGGAAAATTTTATAGGTTTTTCGGCGACCCTGAAATTTTTTACATGGAACGGACGCAAAATTTTGGTGTTAAAAGTTGCCTTATATTGCCGGGTACCGAATTTTTCAAAAACATCTAACCGGGGATCGTTTTTTCGGCTGCAATGCCGTTTCCCGAAAAACAACAACCCAAACCGCTGAGAGATCCGTTTTGTTTTGACATCTCGGATAACTGACCTGTCTCAACATTCTCTCTACTATTTTCCATTGCATTGAAACTAAGGCCTAATTTGTGGTTTTTTTTTTAATGCGAACCTGTCGGCGGGAACTATAACTGAGCCGAATTGGTTGATTTAATGAGTAGTTCCAGTTTTCGCCGCAAATTTATATAATTTTCGCTCTTAAAATGTGTCAGTTCAATTTTATGTGAGTTTCCTGTCTAGTCTATTTTTTTGTGAAAATCGTGAAGCTAGCGTATTTATTTAAATTCAGACGAAGCTGCCATTTCGAACGGATGAAAATAGAACTACAACAGTATTCGATAGACATTTGATTTTTTCTAATGTGAATAATCCATACTTGTATTCCGCACCGCTAGAAGTCTCCCGTAAAGTTTTGGCAAACATATTGATAACGACGAAAAATGTTTCCCCTATCAAAAAAAAAACAACTGCTAGTGGCTGGAAAATAACCGACTCTTCGAAGGATTGTGAACCTTGAAGTGTTTTAAAATACCGAACGCTAATGTCCATTCTCGCGTGTCAGCCGTCGGGATAATTTCCTTCGAACAAAATTGAACCTTGAGGTGTGCGAAACTCGAGGATCGGAGAGGTCGTTTTGGCGTGCCAGCGGCATTTTTGCGTCGCCAAGCCAAATTAAACCTTGAGGTTGGTGAAACGCGAGGGGCGGTGAGGTCGATTTTCCCGTCAAGCGAAAAGTGAGTTTTTTGAAAAACTGAGCATTAATATATAATATATATATATAGATTTGATGATTATTTTCCTTAGGTAAGTAATCACGTTTAGAAAAGAAAGAAGGTGTAAAGAGTGTAGGTGTAATTAACGAATGAGGTGCCTGATTGTATGCAATAAAAAATATTTCCTCAAAGTCGTCGGACCAAAATTGTAAAACCTTTTAAAGCCTACGCCGTTTCTTTAACGAAAAAATATAACTGCCATTTAAACTTTATTCCGAGATTTAATCGCGCAATCATTCCTAAAATAAAGGTTTTTTCTTAGGACTTTTAATGACTTCCGTTGACATTTGGGCATTTGTACAATCAGTCGCTGAAGTATTTATGCTAAATTAGTCGTGACATACGGACGGAGTAATGTAATAATGGCGTTTTTTTAACATTAGCTCCACTCAGGAGGCCTTGAGGAAAAATAATCCCCCAAGGGCCACGTCATGCTGTGTGGAGGGTCTTTTTATGGAAAGGAAGGAGAGGATGTTCTGGGAAGGAAAAAGCTATGAGAAGTGGATAGGTCTCTGGGGATCAATGTGTTTAGGAGTGACGGATGTATGAACCCACAATCCCACTGCGGTGCAAGGCGAGGTTGAGAGAGTCCCATTGGAGAGGTCAAAAGATCTCCCTTAACCAGTTACTTCCGGTCTGGCCCACCATGAAGTGGGTGGGTAAAGGCATCCGCCGCCAAAACTTAAACTTCACTCCATTAACCGGGCACCCCTGCACCATCACCAAACGTCATGAATGTCTCTATCATTAAAAGATTTAAACGCATAGAAAGCGGGAGCGACTTCATTTTATACTATGTAAATATTACCATCAATTTACATGCACTGTTCTTAGTTAAAAAAAAAACACAATAATCAGAAAGTTTTCATTTTCTTTCGAATCGCTTTAGATCGAGAGTAGTGTAGATTCAAATCGGGTAATTTATCTGTTCAGATGTCAAAACCAATTTCCACGGAGGAGTAACCAATTTTAGTATCACTTCAAGTTCAAAAAGCAAATCCTTTAATTTATGATAACAATCAAAACCGCAACACTTACACATTACATTATCCCAATGAAGGCTTCTTCTCCAGTAATGTTTCTCATTGATAATCAAACAGCTAAAACAGGGATAATTACGATAAATTGCATGCAAGTACGTGTACCTACCAGGAGCACATAATGTATTCAGCGGTGTGGCCGAATGAGGCAAGTTGTAAGTTGTAAGGCTATTTTTCTATAATTTATTACTGCATCAGCCGACGCAGCGGAAGTTGATTTCCCACGGCATTTCATTCACAAACCGCACTAGCTTTTAGCTTTTTTAATGCTGACCGACGGCCATTACTATTTCTACAACTCAACTGTGTGTGAATGATGGTACCAGCAGTTTCCGATGCAATATATGTAAAGTATTGCCTATTGACATAAATAGAATGCGTGGAATTGACTGTGTGAATACCATGAAGTATCAGATCTATCAAGTATCTACCTTCACAGCGTTCGTAGGATACATTTTTTAAAACATAGAATGTTGATGGTTAGGTAATCGACGCAATACTTCGGTAATTTACTGTGCAAAGTAACTATTACTCCATTAAATAACTTCTGGGAAAAAAATAATTTATGTGCAATAAATATTGGTTGAATAAGTCATATTTATATAGGACATTTGTAGTGATTTTTCACAAAAAGCTCTAAGAAATATTAAACGTATTTGAATTACGTCTCTGTGTTCTAGATGACTTTCTTAGACAGAGTTATCATAGATCTTCCTGCTGTAGTTCTTCCGGTGGGAAGAAGTATATTGAAATTCTTTTAGTTCTTGAAAGAATCTCTCCTCATTGTAGAGATCTTCACCATTGCCTGATTTTTTTCATGAAATTGCTATGCTCTTTTACGGTGCTCCAGATTTTATGTCCGGGTTAAACCTTTCCCAAATGAAAGACTAAACCCTTACACACACTTATCCACAAATGATTATCTAGTAAATTAACGCAATGTAAGTGCACTATATAAGTATAATAAATACAAAACAATACAAGAACAATACGTCAATCCACCAGAAACATAATGGGAAAATATTTCACCGACTCCAGATATTTTCATATCAGAGGGTTCGGCTCTGATGAAATCCTAACTGGTCCGATAAATCCTACTGATCCCTCAATATACATTTTTAAAAAATCTTTCGTAATCCTACATGTATTTAAAATGACCGACTTTTGCATTTTTATGTACAAATTTTTTGACAAATCTAATACGCCTAAATTTTGAATGAGAGAGCTAGGTATAATGCCAGTAGCCGAAATAACAAATGTTAATATTTTTATAGTCTGAGAATGCCAAATTCTTTTAATCTCATTTCCTAAATCTGTATATTTTCTTATTTTTTCAGAAACAGTTTTCTGAATAATACAAGAATTTGGAATAGCGACATCAATGATATAAGTTATTTTTTTTTAAATTTTGTCATGTAAAACTATATCGGGTGTATTATGACTAATTGTTCTGTCTGTTTATAAAAATCATTATAATATTATAAAATTCATTTTCTAAAAATGAATTCTGTTCATATTCATAATATGGTACATTACGGCAGTCAATCAAGTTATGTTTAATTACCAAACTTTGGTGAATTATTTTTAAAACTTGATTGTGCCTAAATGTATACTCGGACGGCGCTAATACAGAACATCCCGATATAATATGTTCTATAGTTTCCGGAAAAGCCAAACATTTTCTACATAAATCAACAATTTGATTTGTATCTTTGATGATATGCTTCCTATAATTTTCAGTATTAATGACTCTATCTTGAACGGTAAGCATAAAGCCTATTTCTGCGCTCAACTCTCAATTGTTTTATTTTTATTTTTTTAATATTTATTTATATCTTATTTTGGAAAATATTCCACAGTGTAATTTATTATTCATATTAAAAAAAATGTAATTGAAAAAGGAATTTAATAATTAAAAAAATATTATTATTAATATCATAAGGAAAAACATATATTTAAAAAACATTACAGCGTTTGTTTGATGTTCCTTTAAGCTAGTGGGTAGGTACCAACTTACCTACGAATTTACCATTATAAGTACACACTTGTTATTTCAGCGTAGTTTAATAATAATAATCTAATCATAATAATGAACCTTAGCCTTGCCGGGGCTCTGCTCTACCACTGAGCTAATTTGACCCTATCCCCCTTGCGACTAATAACTACCAACAATATTTTCATTTTCTTAACGCATATTTTTGTTTGTTGCTATATTCATGTATGATTGCAAGATAATTATCATTTAAAGTAGTTGTTAATTTGCAAGTGTGAATAAATCAATATATTTTACAAAAATGATCGCATTTATTAATTAAATTATAGTGACTACAATTATAGTGACCATAATGTGTAAATAATCAATTATATAAGAACGTTTCTACTAAGGTTCAATCCTATAGCTACTCAATTCCATTAGTTCAAAGACAACTGATAACTGAAATGATTTAAAATTTATTTACAAACAATGATCTTTCATTTTTTGTTCACTAAAGTCGACGCTTGTCGCTTTCACGAGTGCGAAAAGACAAACAAAAAATGTTTAATACACTGCGATTGTTGTTTCGTCTTCATAAAAGTGAAAATGTCAAACTCATGATCCATGAGTCATTTCAGCTTTAAATTTGGAAGTTTGATACGTGGGACTCTTTCGCCATCGTCCATTATTTAGTTTAATGGGACTTGCGATGGTCACCACCAGAGAACCCCAAATGGAGGCAGACTTGTGGGCAGAAGGAGAATCGAGAAAACATATAATAAAATTGAAGTTTGCCAAACGCACTTATATCTTTATTATTTGTCAGACAAGTTTTTGTAACGAGACAAGTGAAAATAATGATACTATGAGAGATTGACTCAGATAATATACGATGTTTAATTAGATGTAATTAAAATTTTAATTACAAACCTAACTGTTGTAAAGTTATAATAAACGTAGGGAGGGTTAAATAACGGTGAAAATTTATTTATTGTTATTAAGTTTATTTTGTAGAACTCCATTTTAATTTTTATTTATTTTATAAATTCAATAATACTATTATTCAATGTATAAAAACAGTTTATTAT
Organism: Limnephilus lunatus; assembly: GCA_917563855.2. Taxonomy (NCBI): domain Eukaryota; kingdom Metazoa; phylum Arthropoda; class Insecta; order Trichoptera; family Limnephilidae; genus Limnephilus; species Limnephilus lunatus. Next base: position 60,218,636 of record OU830592.1, read on the forward strand.
AAACGAGTTCTGCTTCGTAATTATTATTATGTGTTACAGCTGTTTCGCCCTCTAAAGGCATAATTAACTGTTTTTATACATTGAATAATAGTATTATTGAATTTATAAAATAAATAAAAAAAAAAAAAAAAAAAAAAATTTAAAAAATTTAAATTTAAAAAAAAAAAAACGGTGAAAATACTAAGAGGTTGTTGGTTCGATCAAGATTCGAAAAATGGATTAAACTTGGAAGGGATGCAGAAAATTATTTTGTTTTGCCTAATATTATGTTCAATACTGTAACAATGTTATAAATTAATTAAATAAATAAAAGGTTCGACGCAGAGTTTTCTAGTATAAATGGAGTTTAAACGTCCCGTTTAAAAAAACAACAGTAGATATTTTTATTTAAAGCCTAAGATTAGGATGAAATTTTTATGAAAATTTGAATATTTTGGTTAAAAAAAAGTGAATATTATTATCAAATGAGACCAATTTTTAAGATCTCTGTTTTCTAATAATAGCAGAATTATTATTACAGTACACGTCTGCTGATTCTGTAAAAATGTGGTACGCTGTTGAATTTGGCAGTCTTATCTACATAGAGTGAAGCCCCAAAACACGTGACTATGTGCAGAAATGGGCGGTCAGTGTGATATTTCCTCTAGTAAATTTTTAGAGCACAATCATAAGGTGGGAATCATGTCTCTATTCTACCGGTACTTCACTGGAAGATGCTCTCTTTGATTCCTTTGAAACTTTTGCTTAGTCGGGAAATACATCAAACCAGGGCACAACATTTGTACATGGTTGACATTTGTGACATGAGAACGGGTAGTTTTAAGCAGTTGTTATTATGGGCTGTGTATTTCCACCACAAAGCATCCCCAAAGATAATATTGTCCCTGAGGAAAATTATTTTCCTCATAACCTCCTATATGGAGTAAATGTTTAAAAAATCTTTCTCCTGTAGCTAACACTGCAAAAATATTATAACAACTAACTAAAGGCTTAAATTACGAGGACAGCCTGTCTGCAATACGTTGAGTAACATTTATATTTTCTTATTATTATTGAAGTGTTTTTAATTAGTGTAGGATTTTCTTCATGTTTCCCCGTCTATAAACATTACTGCGTTTTAAAATGTTATGTAAATATTTTTAAATGCTCTCGGATTTCCTCAAATATTGTCTATTATTACATGTAATGACTCTACAGCCTTATGAAAGCCTTGCAGGTTGTACACGAAGTAAGAAGCAACAGGCAAGGTGTGCCGACATCGTAGGAAATTCCTATGATTAATTCAATTTAAGTGAGAAATGAAAAACGCTCTTCTACGAGAACTACAATCTATTAACTAAACTTGTGTAGATGAATACATTTTAGGGCGGAAAGAACAAGAGATAACAAGTCCTTACCCATAATAAAGATCTTTAGCAGATAAAGAGAAGATTTATATGCCTATATTAGAAGTAATGCATAATTTAACGAACAGTAGCAGTTTTAACGAATCGTTATAACGGTTTCGTAATCGTTTGGTCCCGACGTTATATTAAATGGAGGCTTTTTTAGTGTTCGCTATTCTACGTTTATCGTCTCGTGTCAGGTGGATTGATTAGGTAGGTACTGGCTTAAGTTATTAAATAACGTAAAAACGTATTACTGATTGAAGAAGATGAATTATTAATGGGTTAATTAACAAATCTTCTTTCTAAATGAAGTAAGCATGATTGTAATTAATAAAAATACCTATTCGCCTTTATCGATTCTAAATACGTAGATATAATCGCCTCGTTTAGTTTATGACAGGGGTTCCCAAACTTTTCCAAGTCGCGGCACCCTTAGAAAATTTGAATTTTCTCACGGCACCCCTGTCTCATATAATGAATGTCTATCTGTGGTAGCTTAGGGACCGAGTGTCACCCCCAAGATAAATATTCTCTACCCCCCCCCTCCCCCCCCCCCCCCGGACGAAGGATCAAATTTTTTTTACCTACTCCAGTGAATAATACAACTCGTAAAATGAATAAGTGCATTTATTGATAGGAAAACTTACAAAGAAAATTCAAATATAATACAAGTCGGTTTAGTGCGACGGGTGAGCCTGCAGCTCACTGCACAATTTTTCAAACCGGGAAATAAGGCTTGATACAGCTTCTCCTCATTTCTTTTTACACATTTATTTTTGAGCGATATTTATTTATCTATAATAAAATATATTTACATTGGTTTTATTTGTATGCCATCTCACTAGGTGTACCTGTGTCGAGACAGACTGTTTTTTTTATTTGCTTTTTATAACCGCTAAAAATCCAGCTTCGCACGGAATGAGGACCCTTTCAGCTTTTCCACTTAGAATGGGATACTGATTTCTGACTGATATCCAAAACTCCGTCAAATCCGAACAAGCGTATTTCATTTTTTGGCTGCTGTCGGTCGAAAGGTCAATTAAATCTTCTTCTTCCTGCGTAGTAAAATCTTGGGGAGCTTAAGCACGGAATGGATCTTGGATCCATACAAACTTCTCCACTTGGTCTTCTGCGAAGTATTTGGCAAACCAGTCAGTTAACTGTGATAGGTGCTCTGTGAAAACGGTCAGCAAATTATTCGAAACCCTCCGATATGGGCCATGTGCTGTTGCAATATTGGAAAACAATCTTTGCCTCCATCATCACCCATTTTTCTCTTCAACACTTGTAGTTTTTTCCTGAATGATGAAATCTTGAATGAAAAAACTACAAGTGAATGCGGCACGCGGCCGCTGCAAGCGCAGAACCACAACCGTATTCCCACTCCTGCGCCTCCCACCCAATCCATTCCCATAGCGCGGACCGGCCACGCGGGTTATTTTCCATTCCATAAAATGTTTGTATTCCTTCATGTCAATTTTGATTTTTAGTAGGGGTGCCTCGCGGCACCCCTGACCTCTGTCCGCGGCACCCCAGGGTGCCGCGGCACCCACTTTGGGAACCTCTGGTTTATGAGTTGGGTTTTATGAGCTTTGTAAAGCTCCCTTGAAGCGAAATAAAAAAATGGCGAAATCAAGTATTATTATTAATTAGAAGCTACTACATAAAAAATCTCAAGAACTGTCAACATCGTAAGAAATAGTTATAACTAAACTAGATAAACAAATAAAAATATTAATTAATTATTCGAACTTACACAATGCTAACTTTTTTAGGTTATTTTTTTAGGTGGCACCTATTCAATTGGGATAATATTTATGAATTAATGATTAATATAGTCGTATATGAAAAATCTTCTTCGATGGCGCTACAGCCCATATCGAGCTTTGGCCTCCTGCAACAGTCGCCTCCAACTCCTCCTGTCCTCAGCGGCTGACTTCCAATTTCGTACCTGGAGAAGCTGTGCTGCATCCCCTCTTACCTCGTCTTCCCACCTCAGTCTGGGTCTTCCCACTTTTCTCTTTCCACCTAGGTGCCCAGTCAAAATTCTTTTTGGGACGCGTGTATCCGGCATTCTCTGTACATGCCCAGCCCATCTCAGTCTGAGAGTCTCATATGTGCTGAGATGCTTATAAATATCATACAATTCTGCATTGTGCCGGATGCGCCACTGTTCACCCTCTTTCACGGGTCCACATATTCTTCTCAGCACTTTTCTTTCAAACGTATCCAGCATTTCAGCCATCTTTACCGTCAGTATCAGCGCCTCACATCCATATGCCAATACAGTTCTGACAATGGTCTTATATATGGTTATTTTTGTTTTTCTGTGGACATATACCTTAGGTAATTTTTTTTTTATACGAGCTCCACACAGGAGACCCCGAGTAAAATAATTTCCCTCAGGGCCTATGTCATATTTGGGGAGTATTGCTGTGTGGAGGGTTTTTTAAGGAAAGGAAGGAGAGGAGAGTTCTGGGAAGGAAAAGAGTTTAAGGGGTGGGTAGGAATCTGGGGTTCAGTGTATCCCGGTCATCCGCCTCCAAGACCTAGACAAACCTCACCCCATAAACCCGGCATCCCTGCTAAATCACCAAACGTGGTGAACCACTTGGGGTGACCTATGGCAGAGGTGTTGGTTATCCAATAAAGGTTCCCGGGGTAGCGGTACCCATTTCTACCTCCCAAATTACATACAAAGTGTCGTAAAACCATTGTTACCAGGTATCTAAATTATATCCGGAAGCATGAGCGTAGGCAAGGTGAGGCGTTTGCCCCACCCTGGTTGACCGATGCATTTACCTTTGGGATGGTCGACCGAGTCGCGTTTTCAAATTAACAGAACTCCATAGGATGGTTTTTCCTTCTTCTAATGTATTCATAGAGACTAAAGCATGAATATATTGTATAGAAGACAACTTTTTCGGTACCTACTCTAGATTTTTATTTTTTGCCCCAACCTAATTCAAAATTTTGGCTACTCCCATGTCTGGATCCATTTAAAAAAGTGGTATTTCAATACCACTTTGAAAATTCATTAAAAGTGATAAAAATAAATAAAAAATACCCCTAAACTAACCGAACGTTAACTATTTAACCTAGTTTATTTCCATAACTTTTAATGATTTTCAAAAGAGCGATGAAGTGCCACTTTGTTGAGTTATCCGATCACCAATTATTTAATCGTTTTAGAGATGACAACAGAAAAATATTTAACAATAACATTCGACATGGTGTGAAAACAATACCTTGATAAATTGAGTTTCACCATTGACAATGGAACTACACTGCGGAACCTAATTGAAAAATGAAAAATATTATTTTAAAAAAAATAACAATAATAATGCGTGGTAAGAGTTGTTACAATTCGCGCTTCGATACAGCTCATAATCACCATGAACGGCTTCATTATAACATAGATAATTTATAAGATTATTCATACATAAGTGTTGGGGTTTATGCTTCTAATGATTACTCTATTGTTTACGAGAACAACATAACCTTTCATCTTGCGTTTTACACCCCTGCGTTGTGGGCGAAGTGTAGCATGTACGGTGCTTGGTACATGCTACACGATATTAATATGGTTGTACGATTATAATACTAAACAGGTTTCTCAGTTCACATGGAAGCGCCACAACATCAGAATAGAAATTAATAAGTTCAGGCCAATGGGTGAGATGGACAGTGGACAGTAGCGGGATGCTTAATCCCAGTGCACTTTTCAAACTTAGATAAATGTTTGTGCACTGATTTCGGTTGTGATTATTTTGAATTGTGTCAGTTTCAAAGTTGGAACTGATTTTGTTAATGATTCAGACAAGCGATAATGTACCTACTAAATAAATATATTATTTTAACAGATTTATTTTAATTGTCATTTTAAAATTGAAACTGATGTGTAAAGAATTCAGAGATAATTTGATGTAACTTACATAACTTACCAAGCAAAATAATCTGTAAAAACATTTTACAGCAGCAACTCTTTGGTTATAAATTTTTTCGTTAATATTTTGTCTTGATCATTCTGTACCTCATTCCTTATAATATCCTGTGATTTTCCACGACTCTGCGCTAGTTGTATTATAATGGACAAAAATAATAGCAAGTTTATCGAATACATCTAAACAAGACAAAATATAAAGTTTTGAAATAGTTACGAGTATCATTTTACCAAAGTTGTATTAGAATTCGCAAAATTGTTATAAATTATGCATGTATTTCCGTACTTAAGACGGGTTGTTTCACAGAATTTGAACAATTCATTAAATTTTTAAGTTAAAATTCAAGTTCTGTGAAAGTTCTATTGATGGTCTGTTATTATTTCGTTATAGGCCGATTGTTTCTCTGAACTGTAATAAAAACAGAAATCGAATAGCCATAGAACATGAAAATTATCTGCGAAATTTGAGGAATTATTCAAATTCTGTGAAAAACCCGCCCTTAGAGTTTTGTCTCTCATAGGCGGCAATAGAAGATTAATTATACTGTGAAAAATTATATATATTTATAACAAATATTTTATTTACAATTATTGAAGAATGGGAGAAACTTGTAATTTAACTGAACAATGACACACTGAGCGTTATCGCATTAATACGATGATAAGAACATCAACTTCACACGTCATAATCTAGTAAACTCTATAATATACTATAATGATACTACCATAGAATATTGCATCAACAAGTGCACCATGATACATAAAACATGCCAAACAAGTGGCCCGCATACAAAAACATGTCCCCCTTTAGTAAAAACAAAATACGTAACTAAATAGACCGAAAATTCCTTTCATTCATGCATAATTCTATACTGGAAGTTATGTAGACATGTATAGCGTATAGTAGTATACCCTACCTATCGTGTTTCGGTAAGTAATGTCATTCAATGATACACGATATAAAGGGTTCAGCCATATTACCATAATGAATATTTTTTTAATGTATTATTCGTGCTTTTTTAACTAACGTTTTTGTTTTTATCTGTAAATTGTGCATAAATGCTGAATTCTTTCTAAGCATTACATATATGTGCACATTAATATATGTATGATAAGCCAGTTAAATAGTTTATAAATGAAGCAGCTTTTTAAGTGAAAGGTTCGATGATTGCTTGTATTCTTACAGCAAATGAGCAGAGAAAATATTGTGATAATGTAGGAAGAGATGATACGGTCAAGTGAATCATATATATATTGATTGAAAGGTTAATGAACGTAAGTGAAGCAAGAACTTTGTGACAGGACAACTTTGTACAACGTTCCGTAAACCAATGATCCTTTTCTTGAGAACGGCATGTGCAAGTTAAATATATTACATAATATTCATATATTTATTTAGTAATTTATATGATAGTACTACATAATATTGTACAATATCTGAAAATATTGAAAGTGCTAAATAAACTCTTGTCAGGTCGATATTGGCTGGGAAAATTATGTGTGGTATATTATTCTGCAATAATTATGGCTTTTTTTCAATGTGGGTATCTACCGTGTTTGTTATTAATATGTATGTATAATGCGAATATTATTTAACAATTTTTCAGATTTCCCCTTACCCAGGCCAAATAACTATTTGTGATCTGTGTATGGTGTTTTGAACGTTTTAATGTATATTTCTGGGGGATTTTAGACAATTTTGGTTCCAGGTATGGATAAAAATCTCTTTTAGGTTAATATATTGGTAAAGCTATCAGTGTAAAAGGCAAAGTAAGTAACACTTCGATAATTTTCCTAATGTAAAAGACCAATAACAAAATGCAGGACTTTGTAAAAGGTTAAGTAGGTACACAATCGAAGAGTGATTAATTTTCCAAGTGCTCCAAATCCACTGTACTTAGCAGACACTTGACCCCTCGAGATCAGTCAGTCTAGTCACCCCCCACCTGATCTGACTGAAGACTGACTGCTTAAGTGACTAGCGCTGGCTAGCGAGGTGCCGGTCACGCCTGGCGACACTCTCCCACACTATTGTTCCTTCACGTGCGATGTCTTGAACTCGGGCACTGTCTTCAGGCTCTATGGGTGTCTGTAATACGACACCGGTTCCCAGGGGACCAACTGGACCGAGGAGGTGAAATAATAATATATTCATGTGTAGCGCATTATACCTTATAGTCCATTCAGAAGTAACGCCTTGATTAGCACAGAGACGCGGGAGACTTTTAGATCAGATAACCGATGCGTATATTTATTTCGTATTTCTTAACGCAAATTTTCATATTATAATAATAACTGTGGATATTATAATAGCAGCGATTCAGAATTCGATTCAAAATTATTTCACCACATTTCAGCATATCTATTATAATTTAATACATATCTCTTTTAGAACTGGCCAAAACGATCATGAATAAATAAATTAATAAATAATAAGATCATCATAGAAGATGGTTGTCCCGGTGTAGCGTTAGGGTTGTTTTTATTAAACAATGTTTAATTCCTAGATCGATTAAATTGTGCACATTTGACCTTCAGAACAGGAGGATGATTACCGTTAATACGAGATTTCGAAAAACTATCCCCACCCCTGTAAACCTGATATTTGATACTTTTATAATGAAATCTTGCGCAACTGACGTTAAAAATAAGAGAAAAGGGTACACATCTGATTTCAAAAACTCTGTATAAAGCCCGGACAACGCGCGATGGCGACTTAGCTTTTTTTTAATACAATTCAGTAAATTTTGTTATGATTTTTTTTTACAGCACAATTTCTTACAAATACTGCCTAAAGATAGTTTCACAAATATAAATATCATGATTTGTGGAAAATGCTGACAAAAAACTAAAAGAAGATCCATAATCTCTATTATAATAGAAAGCATAAAAATAAAAATAAAATTTAACCTCCAAATCATATTATAATTCCATTGTTTGTGATCTATCGGCTAACTCGGAAATAATTTTATTTATTTATTACATGATTTCTTTGATTTGTAAGATTCGTTTATCACGTTTACGCCAGACAGCTATTTCGCGTTTTGAAGTCATCAAACTCAATCTAACATGCCAACTATACCAAAGTTCTACATTATTCTTTTTAGAAATTAAAATTCCGCGTTATCGTCTTCATCGAAGCAATTTATTCGAAACATAATTCGATTATATCAATCTTTCGAAATTTTATGATTCGATTATGTTCATCACTAGCCCTCAGGAGACGTGTTGTAATAATTAGAGGTTCGGTGTATACCTTAAACTTAATTTTCTAACATTGCATCATCGCGCACCACGTAGGTAAATAAGTATACCATAAGCTATCTTCCCAATCATGGACATAGATGGAGTGGACAGGGCGCACACGCGTTTATCGTGACACACAATCTCCCATCACTAAACTAACGTAACAGGTTTAATCTGTTGTGTTTAATCACTCAGAATAAAAGATCTAATAGATAAGTAGTACCTACTATAGAAGACGTTTTGATAAGAGTTTAATGTAGGTATGTATATTCTCTCTTCACAGGTAACCGGTATCAAAACGTGGTCCGAAAACTTTTTTCTTAATTATTTGAGTGACGTAGCAACCACATTAAAAGCCTGGGCAGTTACCTAGGAGACTATTTCTATATTATGTGAATGCATTATAAACAGCAAACGACTTCGCGCATAAGACATTGAATTTATATCGAAATTTGAGGAAGTTATTTGGAGAGTTTTCACTAAATGATTGCGTAGAGAAAAATAATCCATATAATGTAAAAATTGAGAGATCTTGAATAAAGGGATGCGCTCTACAGAGAGAGAACAATTTTATCCAAGATATACGCGTGTTATGCAACATATAGTGCTCGGTGTGCAAGCATCACTTTCGTTGTGAAAGATTGAAAGCTCCGATTTCGAGCCCGGGGGTCGGAGAGTTTGTTGCCGCGTTACTGTATTTATTTTAATAGGTTAATCGCATTATTTATATTTTAATCATAATACCAAAACACATAATAAACTTTGACGAACAATAATTAGCCAATGATGCTGAATTTCTGAATCATAAAACTGCTTTTACAACACACCAAAAATGTATTTAAATGGAGAAATGACAACATCCTACATTTAAACTAAATACATAAATAAATGCATACTACTGCAACAGTCATTGCACTCCAAAATCAAATTGATTTTTTATAATAGCATGAAATTTATAATTATTCGTATATCCTTCAAAGTAGACAATAATTTTCCGAAATACCTACCTACACACTTTTCACAAACAATAATTATTATCGCCGCGTTAAATGATTGATACGATACGATTGTACCACCCCAGCCAGGAGCACTCCTGGCACGGTGAGACCGATACATAAAGGAGCTCTGATTTGGTAGGGACTTGGGACACGCGCTCTGATGATGGGAAGGAGATTTTAGTTCAATCAACAGGTATACATGACAACTTAGTAAGTCAATATTAGAATTTAGGATGGACAGGAACAAACGAAAAGATTGAGTGTTTTTTTATTTGTCCTTTCTTCTTTTGCCTTCTTCTAACCTCTTCTAGCCTTCTTGTCTCTTCTTGACTCTTCGTGGTTCTTCCTGGTCCTACAAGCTAAAAATGTGTATGTTCTGAGTGTGCTATATATCACCACGAATATAGGTAATAGGTAATAGGCATAACAATCGCTTGACAAATGGAGTCTAGAAACGGTCAATTTACAAAAGTGGTTTTTATTTATTTTGTGGATATTTTTTTAAGAAAGAAAAAAAGGATTAAAGTTAATTAAGGGAAACTATCACAGATAATCTTAACCACAATATAATAATATTAAATTAGTTTTTGTTATATGCGTTTCTAATAAAAAAAGGTATTTTTAGCAGTTTACGTCTATATTTTTCATAAAGTAATCAATAATACTATTGTTGTACCTAATTCTACTCAAACGAAACGATAGGAAAAGCTTCAATTTATTGAAAGCTAATTTTTTGGTATTCGTAATGTAAACCGAATCGTTGTAAAGATTAATAAAAAAATAGTTATTTAGCATTTAACTTTAAATGACGCACAAATTACTATTAATATTAAAATGCGCACCAATACAAGTATGGAAGCCAATATCGGAAATAACAAAAAAAATCCACGAAAATAAGAGATTGATAAAAAGGTTTCAATAGCTCAATTGGCGAAGTCGTCACTCTCAGATAGACAGTGGACGTACGGTCGTACCTACATTGTCTACCAGAAACCACTCTCTTAAAAGTCTACCATGTCTCTTAATAATATCAAATACTCCTTGAATTCAATAAATTTGTTAATTTATCGGATTAGGGGCATAGAAATCTAAATGTGAAATGAATGGAAATAATATATTTCTAACATTTATTGCATAAATACCTGCTTGAAGCGTATAATTATGTATACACATATAAAACAAATGTTTATTTTATCTTAATTTCTATCTTTTGGGTCGTTCAATTTTTTTATAGCTTTTGTCTGAGGTTAAAAGACACTAAAACCTGATACGTATATTCCAGCACGTAGTCGAATATACCAAACTGTAATTCACGCCAGAAGAGTGAACAAATTGATAATAAGGTAATCGAAAATGATATTTATTACAAGTTTTTAATTTAGATTTAATTTCCGTTAGATTGGGAGTTTAACGCTAAGATTCGCAAAAACATTGACAACGTCAAAACTTGATCTCAGGGCTTAGAAAAACCAGCCCGGAACTAGCAATTACTACAACTTATAAAATATGATCATATGTATTCGATGTAGAAAAAATATTATTCGTTTAAACATTTACAAAAGTAACTGAAAAATATCTTTTCAAAATTGCACCACTTTACTTTGGTGACTAAAGGAAAAATACTTTAGGATCTGAGGATATAACTAATCATGCCTTCTTCAGGCATAAAATAACCATTCGAGAGATGGCTAATTTTTATTTATTTTTTAATATTAAATTAAATTACAAAGATATAGTATATTGTCCTCCACATTTCGATAGTTGAATTTTATAAATTAAAATTATTTTACAAATTTAACCATTTAATTATAAATCAAAATCTAAGTAGATTAATCGGCTATAAACCAAAGTAAGCAGGTCACGTGTTTCCTTGTAAATACGAGTATTTGGACGAATGACGAATGAATCGAAAATCGAACACCCGGTAATCTCTATCGACTAAAATGCTATATTCACCGATAAAATTTTATTCATAACATCATTTCAGATTAAACTAAACTAAAAGTTTCGGATACATTTGTACCTTTATCAGAGTAGGTAGGTATAGATAGAAATACAATGTCTTTCCTAAAGCATGTACATGACCGTAATTTAGCTTCATAATAGACACACCGAGACCAATGTGTTTTATAAATAATTATTTTCCTTAATTTTTTTACAAAATTACCCACGCTATGTTCCCAATTCCATGTTCAATCTTATTTTTTTCACAAACAATCCTTCATAGTTAGATACCGCAATTTAGTTCATACACAACATAGTTGGCCATATTTCAGTCAAGACTGCAAATTTTCACCTTCTTACACAATTCCCATCCCACTAACACTCAACTATTAACCTAAACTAACATAGCTATTAACCTAGCAAATGCTAGTGCAACACTAAACGATGATAAATAATGATAATCAACTTCCATCATCATTGCAAATCTCTTCCTCTTCAGATAGGTAGGAAAGTGGCGTGATTCTTGATGATGGAAAACGATTTAAAACAAACGTATCAGTGGCAAAGAGCCCCAAAATCATTAACCTTTAAAGCCTCGATTCAACTAAACCATCAAGTCTGACCTTACCATCAAACTCTGCAATCATAACGATGGTCGTAAAAGTTGCTAACTCTGATGTAACCTCTCCCTCTTTCTCATAAAAGAGGCATGTAACAGAAAGAGAGGTTATAACGGGAATCTCAGCGGTAGACCATAATAAAGCCAAGTGGGGAAAAAATGAAAGGTTACCAAATTGAATGGTTGGTCTCTCTTTATACTCAATGCGAGGCGATGGACATAATTCAGCGTACATTCTAAAAACCTACACAAACTAATGCAGCATTATTTATTAAGAAAAGAGCCAACTATTTAAGATATTCAGAGTGATAATAATTAGCTTTCTTTGAGTAAGAGGGTCACACTTTAATTTTATGCTTCGCCGTGTGCAAAAATATATAAATCAATTTATAATCGATATTCAAAAATGGTCAAGAAAAATTACACGGAAAAGTAAGATGTCCTTTTTTGTGTAGGTTTTGTGGAGGTTAGATTGAAAATAAATGATGTTAATACACCTACTCGGTTTACCGAGAAGAAATCAGATTCAAAATTTCATTTTAAAACCTCGAAAACGTTTCTAGATCACAATTAAAGCTGGACCGGTTTCACGTAGACTTCATAGACTGGTATTATTTGCCATTAGTTGGTTCGTAATATTGAAGTGAAAACTTCTTTAGCATCGTTGTAATTTGAAACTCGATGAAACGGAAACGCGCGACACTAAAAAGAGATAAACACATACATCTATGGGATTTAGCCTGCGAGAGAATGAGATAGAATAATCGATCCCCTCTTTGAGTAGTGCTTCGTAGCCCCCTCACTCTTATCTTCTTTAGCTTTCTGAAAATTTCACTTCTATGGCGTGTGAACTGCACACTTGCAATTTTGTTTGTGTTATGTGTTACTTACAGGAGAGAGGTTGCAAAATAAATAAATTTTGGATTTAATAACTTAGTCTTTAAAGGCCAATTGCTCAACTATAAAGTGCCCTTGAGGTAATTTTAAAATACCACAACAGTAATTAGCATTTACAATGATTATTTTTGCTCTTATAATATTTATTACAATAGAATTCCTCCACGAATTATAAAAAAAAGAATGCTAATATAATTTACTAGCTAGCAGTTCTAATAAGGCTTTATTAATATGAAGCCTTAAACAATTATAATTACTATCATCATTGGGAAACAAATCAGTTTCGTTATTTTGGCGAGGGCGTTGCGTGCCTGACATCGTCCAACACATTTAAACAAAGAGATCTAATAAATTCATCTTGACTAAGTAACAATAGGCCGTCGGAGTGTTCTGCCTGAACAACGAGTAATTCCAACTTCTTTCCCCAAGTCTGGAGGAATTCACCCATGAAATTTTTAGTGAACGACCACAATATAATGGAACTCCTAAAACGGAAGACAGTATAAAAAACGAACAAATTAATCTACCATCTAAAATGGATAGCCTGTTTAAAAAAGGATATATCATTTGATTGGGCTGATTTTGATTGAAGTGGGTTTATAGTGAGCTTTTTTATGAGGTGTAACTATTTCGATTGTATGTGAGTTACAGAGAACTGTATGTGCTACCTGTATAAGGTGAACCGTTCTTGGTGGACAGGTGCAATGAGTCACTGGTACACATTTGTAAAAATACGGTGATCGAAAAGTAGAAACAATTTTTTTTTAAATAATTAATCGTAATAATAAAAATAAATGATAATTTGGAACACTCGAGAAGGAATCCCCAAAAACATCATTGTTTACTATGAGTCAATTTTTTTTATATATGAATACCTCACAATAGTCCGCTATGATATATTTGTTGGTGCATGGTGTTATTATTTTTCGTTTTATGTCGATAATTATTATTTATTTAACTGAATTATACTGAATGCAAAGAAAACAAATTCTTTATAAATATAAGAAGTATTCTTACATATCACAATCTACAAAATACCGCCCCAGGAACCATTTATTGGATAACCAACATCCCTGCCATAGGTCACCCCAAGTGATTCGCTACGGTTGGTAGAGCAATATTCGCTACGTAAGGTACACTTTAAGGCAGGAACACACCTAGCCCACGCGACGCGACGCGACGCTACGCAAAGATCCTGTCCATGTGCACACTGGCCATACGCGTCGCTGTGACCACGTGACAATGGGGTCTCTAGTGCGCCGGCGCGTTTGATTTGACGTTTAATTTTTAGGTAATGTTTATGTGATTCTTCTGAAAGCGAATTTGAAGATGATTTGCTACGAGTATTGTTATTAAATGAATATTCTCGTAAAAAGAAAAATAAAAAAAGTGAGAAGTATTTGGGTCCACGACATCAACAAACAATGAGAGAGATTTGGAGAATTCCATACATTAGTAAAGGAACTACTAGAATCTGATGACGGAAGATTTCAAATGTACTTCCGCACGAGCAAAGCGTCATTTGATGAACTCCACAGTATAATTGAAAATGAAATAAAAAAAGAAAATACACGCTTTCGAAAGTCAATTTGGACTAGAGAAAGACTGGCAGTGTGTCTAAGGTCTGATTGTCATTCATTTCTATCATTACATTATCTGTCAAAAAGACAACCACAGATAATGTAGCGAAACACGTTACATGCTTAGATAACACCAAAAAGATGTGAAATCATCGCATAGTAGGCGTGACCATACCCCCTCCACCTTCCACACGGCCCACGCCGATCTGGCTGTGGCAGATCCGCGTCGCGTAGGGCACCTCGGTTTGCGTAGCGTAGGGCTAGTGTGATTCTAAAACACCCGTTTCCATAGAAAATGTATGGAAGATAAGTAGTCCAGATATGGAAATGGTGACGTCAACCTACGTAGCGTCTCGTCGCGTGGGCTAGGTGTGTTCCTGCCTTTAAGTACACACGTAGCGGGCGCGCCCGTTTTCATGGGGTGAGGTTTTTCCAGGTCTTTGCGGCGGATACGTTTGCTCAACTACACTACGGATCGTGACACATTGGATGAGGGAGACCTTTTAACCTATCCAGCAGCACTCCCTCGAAACATCGCCTTCCATCGCCTTTAAGGCAGTGGGAGGGATAGAAAAAAGGGTAAAAAAAATAACAATTTTTATTTAAGGGGCCGCAACTCGAATTTCTGTCGATTTCTTACATTTCTCCTTAAGGCTCCGTTCCCGGCCCCAAAAAGAAGAAGACGGAGAGATATGAAATTACGAATGTTAGAAGAGCGCGCTAACATTTACAACGATAAAATCGATAGAAAAATCATGAAAATCTTTAATAAAACACGACTCGTTTAAAATAGAGCAAAAATCTCGCGATAATTGTCTTAAACAGCATTTAAAGAAACGCTGTGAATTTTTTCTTACATATAACTTGTAAAATAACTGAAACAAACTTGTTTATAATAATTTTTGGAGCATACTTTGCGATTTTTTTCTATCGAGGAAATTTTATATAATTTGCGTTTAGGCGCGACTAATGTCTAGATATTATCTTCAAGAATAACATATATTTTTTTAAGAGCTTAAAAACTTCAAATGTTTAAGAGAGGTTTGCAAGAAATCGGTTGAAATTCTAATACCGGCCACTTAAACATTTGAAGTTTTTAAGCTCTTAAGCCCAAGCCGAAGCGCAAATAATATGAAATTCCCTCGATATAAAAAAATCGCAAAGTATGCTCCAAAAATTATTAAAAACAAGTCTGTTTCTATTATCTTATAAATTATATTTGTGAAAAAATTCACAATGTTTCTTTAAATGATACTTAAGATGCTCTCCAAGAGATTTTTGCTCTATTTTAAACGAGTCGTGTTTTATTAAACATTTTCGCCATTTTCTCATCGATTTTGGCGCTGTAAATGTTAGCGCTCTCCTTTAACATTCGTAATTTCGTATCTCTCCATCTTCTTCTTTTCGGGCCCGGTTGCGGAGCCTTAAAGTAAATCAATTTTTAAAACCAAAACAAACTTGAATAAAACATTGAAACACCCAGTAGGTAGATACTATTAACTTATAAGTTACTCGCAACCTGTAGTAACTTTAATCTTATTTGCCACAATATAAAAGGAAGCGGACGTTTCCGGATTATGTAATAACGTTACCATTATGTCAGCGGGCGACTGTGAACCTTATGCAAATGGCGAGTAGCGGTCATTTGGCCGTGACGCCTCGGTTCTGACTTACTATAAAAGTTCAAGTCTTGAACTTTAGAATCCCCTAATGTGGTCTGCCAAGCGAGACGGATGACTCGCCATTGTATAAATTAAAATCATTTTAACATTGACACAGGTGCAACTAAGGAATAGATTTCTTAGTCTCTTGACCTATCAACCCCTTCGAACTAGGAAGGTTTGGGCCAATGGAATAGCATTGATTTGTTAAATATTTTAGGACAAAGCCATTAAGACGGTGTTCAGTGCGTACAATGTCAAGTCATCTATCTGGTAGCCAGTGGTAGCAGGCATTTGGTTTAGGCTTGGAGAGAAGAATTGCTGGACGAAAAAGCAATGGAACATTGGAATAGCGCATCAGGAAGCCTGAACACAAGATCTGTATGACTATCGGATTGATTGAACACAAGTAATTATTTTAATCCGTGGAAAGGAAATGGATTGAAGGTTGGGTAGAAATGAGGCTTCAGTAATATAATTGAATAAGGCGAAACGACTGCTTAGTGTCTTATTTTCTTGCATTAACTCTAGACAGAAGGACTTGAGTAAAATAATTTCCTTCAGAGCTTTGTCGATGGTCTTTTTTAGGAAAGGAAGGAGTCAACCTGGGTCTTAAAGATGTTTTAGGAAGGAGGAAACATATAGTCCAGCAAACCATTCCACAGCCGAGCTGATGCGACACATATTGTCAACTATGTATGTACAGATGTTGGACATGTGTTTGGCGTGTTTCCGGACTATGCATCTGTGCCGAAGAGATCAATGACGCAATTTGAAATACCGGTAGAATAAGGACAGCATGCCCACCAGACTCATATACTATAAAGATTGTAATCCGTTTGTTAAGATATGAGAAACTATCAACGGACCTCATGCGTCAAAATCTAGGAGCTATTGGCTTAGAAATATTTAGTGAAAAAGTTAAAATTTTAAATCGTTGTGTAAATCGAATGATTGGTTTATTAGCACAGCTGAGGCAATGTTCGCACAGAGTATTTCAAACAATGGCTAGATGAAAAGAAAAATTAGATAAAAACACCTCGAGAGAAGCCAACGACCAAAGCGATCTACAACATGGGGGTTACGAGGCTACAAACCGCAGCCGTGGGAAGATGGGAAAAATACATTTCATTAAACAACAACTACCAGCGAGAAAGGTACAATTATTATGCCCACTCTTGTCTTTTCATAGAAGCAACAAGCAACGTCGCCATATATAGTCAAACGCAAGAGCAATTAAAATTATTACACTGTGTAGATCATTGAATAATTATAAATTCACGGGTCAAAAGACTGGACTTAAGTTCAAGATGGTCATTTGAGTCTTTCTGGATATCATCGAGGATGCAAACGAAGTAAAACTCAAACAATCAAAAGTGTACTACACGAAGGAGGTTTTTCATCTAATCACCGGTTGTCATTAGCGTGCACGGGCAGGTATCTTTTAAGGATCTTATTAAAAAAGGATGAGAAACATAAAAGGAAAGAGGGTTCTCTAATGATCATAACCTTAAATTGCGTGTTCATGTAAAGGAAAAGGATGCCAGCGTTTTGATTCATTTTTTCCTAAATGGCTTAATAAACGTTTGGTACGTTTTGAATCAGTGTATTTATGTATTGCGTGGAAGCAAATCAAAAGGAATTTATGTGATGGCTTGGAATAATAGATAATAAAAAAAGGTTATAAATAATGTCCACCCGCATCACGGTGAAGGCATTTAGAGATAGGACGCTTTCTATATAAAATATAGGTACTTGCTGCGCTTATCACCAAAGTTTCTCCAAAACGATATCAATTACGTCTGTAATCGTTTAATAAGGAAATAAAATCACGCTGTCAACGTGTTCTCAATAAAATATACTGAAATGCGTACTAAGAAATAGTGGCAAGTCAACATTTAGACGATTTGATTTTATGAGTAAAGGTAATTTTCAAAAGTGACAGCTATTACTATAAAGTCTACGACAACCAAACTGAAGTCTATTCAAACGAATGGCGAGGTTTTCCGTAATATGCCAAAAACATTAATACATTTCTTAACAGTTATAAATATGAGGGTCTGATTTAAGGAAACAACCACCAGATTAAATTAACATATAAGCGCAATAAATTTCTGATTGTTCAATAAATCGCAGTGCAATGCAAGGAAAAATAATAAAAAGGTCGTTGGCAGTCGGGAAATGAGGGCGGATGAACGACAGGTCTATCATGAGAGAAGATGAACAGAGAGATTTTTATTTTATTTTTCTACGCAAAACATGCAATTGAAATAATTTATTAATTGTAATAATTTAATCAATTAAGGCGAGGCTTAATACTAAACATTTTAGATTAATCTTTACTACGAACCGGTTTACATTATAAATACTAAAAAATATGCTTTAGCTGAACTGAAGCTTTTCCTACAGTTTTCACTAAGTATAATTAAAATAAAATGGTTTATAACTTCAAAAAGATTTATAAGCGTTAACCACAAAAATTGTAATATTTTCATTAGAAATTAACCCATACAAGAAAAAAACTTTTTAAAAACATCATTTTATGGTTAAATTGATCTGAGACAGTTTTTCTTGATTACTTAACTTTTTTCTTATAAAATTATTCACAAATTAATAAAACTTTTGCGTTCCTTCGATATAAATGCCCCTAAAATAAATTTAAAGTAACACATTTATTCATTGAAGAATTTTTAAACACATTTTGTTGAAGCATTTATCGAGAAATAATTTTTTTGCTCTATTTTAAATAAGTAGTGCTTTATTAAATATTTTCACAATGTTCGCTTCATTTTTATCGATTTTTTAAAAATATTAGCGCGTTTCTTCTAACATTCGAATTTACATATCTCCCTTCTTCTTCAAACCACCACGCATACGTGAATGATAACAATTAATTCTTTGCATTTAAGACGATCATTTAAATGCACAATAACATGCAACGCTGCAGATTTATAAATACATATAATGTTATTAGAAGCGCATTTTCCCAGCCTAATTCAACTACAATTAACTCTACACTTGAACTACAGTAGCACCTCAGTGCAATCTTATCCATAACTAAAGAAGCAAGGTACATTTTATTGCTAGGTTAAGTATCCTCGACGGGGTTGATATGTCGGGGTACTTCCGGTAGCTAGCGACCGGAACGCCCCAAGCGCGGTAAAGTCTTGTTATTTTGCCCTTAAGGCTTCATTAGCAATTCCTTATCTATTAATTAATTCAACTGTTTCGATAACTTTGTTTCCAAGATGGCAGCGGATGAACGAGGTATCCTGTTCGTTCAATTGCCGATAGGCAATGACTATAATTGGAGCATTATCGTTGCTTTGTTCAATTCCGATGGAAGATTGACTCCGGAAATGAAGATACCTATGCGAGAGATTGTTATGCGATTTATCAATTGAATCAAATTGCATGATAACCTTACATTAAAAACAGAAAAAAACATTAACAAATGATTCATTAACTTCAGGCATCTTCATTTTATATGGTAAAAGTTTTCAATTTTACAGCTTTATACGTCAAAATAATTAAAAACAGGATTAACCCCTCATTCCTCGATCATATTCTGTCTGTAGGTCACAATATTTCTACTTAGCAACAAAACTTAAATAAATGGACCATTTGTGAACGTATCCGAAAACTAAAAACGGTTTTTGAAAGGTGATGAAATATGCTTTCAAATTTCATTATTAGAAATAACCAGCTAATTTTTAAATTCAATTTTTTTATGCAGACTTTGAAAAGTTCTAAAAATTGCTCACATTACTTTTTTTCTAACTAAAATTAATTGTAATGAAAGAAATTAAATCACACATATTTTATTAGACAAATTTATTATAAACGTTGTAAAAATAATTAGTAAAAAAACTTACAAAGATTCATAATTTTTTTTTTCAAATTGTGATTGGAAAATTTTGGTTTCATAAATGTGTGCATTTTAATTATTTTGTGGTTAACTTTTAGATTTGAATATATAGCGTGATGTGTTCTCTTTCCAATACCGTTCAGATCATATTTATCACTATGATAGTAAAGGAGACACAACGATTTCTATGAGACCTACATGAGCTAGAATCAGCCAAAAATAAATGTAGAACAGAAAATTTAATGTTTTGTATGTCATAATCTGAATATATCAATTTATGTATAAAGATGTTTACAAGTCAATAGTTACTATTCGTAGTTCTTTAATTTATTTGAAAATCTGACCTATTCTAGGTTCAGAAAAACCTGAATGTTATTATGCAAATGTATTGATTGTGCAGAGATTTATGATAAGGAAAGGTTCGAACCCGTTTGATACGTTCACCAAACATAATACATCGTAATTTAATCTGTGCAATTCAAAGATAAATTTGACTAGAGATCTTCCATCAATCGTGCATTGTAAAAAAAACATATTTTAGAAAGTTCGCATTATCCCTTGAATACGCCAACGGCAGCCTACCAACTAGATCATAAAACTTCAGAATACAATGGGTTCATAAATTTGTTCACGATAATATGTAGTGGTGTGGTGTGTGTAAAGTATATACGGTATAGCTACCTAACCGTCACTAATTTTATCGAAGGGCTTGTTTCAATTTGGGAGACGGATATGGGTACCGCCGCCCCAGGAACTATTTATTGGATAATCAACACCTCTATCTCAGGTCACCCCAAGCAGTTCGCTAAGTTTGGTGACTTAGCAGGGGTGCCCGGGTTCATGGGATGAGGTTTGTCCGGGTTTTGGCGGCGGGTGCGTTTGTTGACTTCGTGGCAGGTCGCGTGAGACTGGTTGAAGGAGACCATTTGGCCTCTCCTGCAGGATTCTTACGACCCATCGTCGTGCACTGCAATGGGAGGGATGGATTCATAAGTCCGTCACTCATGGACCCCTTGACCCCCAGATTCATACCCACACCTTATACATTTTTCTTTTACAGAACGCCCCCTCCTTCCTTTCCTTTACAAGATGCTCCACACAGCATCCCCAAAGATGAGAGGCCCTTGAGGAATTATTTTTCTCAGGGCCTACTGTTGTAAAAAAATAAAAATTGTGTAAACTTTTCTTGACACTAGCGACCCAGGCAAAGGTATGTATGAGGATTTGTCCAACTACCATTTTTGAAGCGCTGTAATAACGTGGGAGCTAAATAAGTAGGAAACTGTTCGACTGAGACAGAAAAAAACTCTGGTATCGTGAAATATTCACAGTATGTAATGACTGAACTTTTCAGATAAATAACTATTTCACGGAGCATTGCCAATTTTTTCAAAGTTGTTTCAGAAATAGTTTCAAAATTTTCAATCCTAATCTAGGGCGAACCCGGGATGTGAAGGTAGTAATCATTATAATTTTTAATGATATGTCTTTCACTGTGCATACCTACTAATTTATGTACACTAATCTTTCGATAATGCTCACATTGAGGAATTCATTTGATACTTAAAACCAAAACAATACTTAAATCAATGAGATGCATCGATAAACCAACAATTTCACGAGCTCAAACAGGCGTGGCCCAATAGAATACTATCCTATGCATGGCCATTTGGGAAATTGACGGTTGAACCATTGGAATAATCAGACCCTATGCAGGTATGGTACAGTTACTTCCCGATTATACCTATTATCTATGCAGGTATCTTACACTAACGTCCCGATGGTATTATCATGTATAATTATTTGAGCAGGTGCAAGAGAGGTGTAAAGACGGTAAAGCACACACATAACCCATATTTACTTGAATTTAAACCAGATAAAAAACTAAGATGCACGCATCTAGGAACAACTTGCTTCAAATCACAGTGATAACGTTTTGTTGTAGTTGAAACAATTTTGAAGACTTTCTTATTTAATGCGATAACAGTGATGATTGTAATCTTTATTTGAAAAGAGTTAAGTTTTATCAAATTTCCGGGTAGGTAAGTACTGTTTTTCTTTCCATTTTATTTTTATTTTATGAATCTATGTATTGTAACTTTGTCCCATTTCTTTTTCCTTTTATTTGTCTAATTTCTTTGTTATCTCAAAATGTGGAAAGTATTGAATTGCACTACCCCTGCATATATTCTAGAATAAATATTTATTATTATTATTATTATCTTAAATATAAAGCTGAATATCTGTACGTGTGAAGTCAGAAGTCAGTTCTTGTCCGGAATGCATGTGTCAACTCTGTCTTCAGCGCAAAACGTTATTTACATCATGAGCTAAGGAGATTTGAAATATATCAATTGGATTGTAGTAAAATGAGACAGGACGACTCTTCTGCTTTTTATTATTCTACAATTTTCGGGATAATGTTGAAACTAGTAGTTTTTACTAGAGTTAAAACGATGAACGTCACAATACAAACATCTTACAATCACTTTTATAATTCTACGGAGATCGGTGGTTAAACGATAGATTAAAAGGGAAGTAAGGGTCATTATAATAAGAAATGTTTATTAATGAAGTAGAACGCGTTTTATTAACAGCGTGGTCGTAAAATCGTTCACGGACCGTTGATTTTAATTTGAAACAATCAAAATCCTCATGGACAGGTTGTAAAATCAATCGGCCATAAACGTGATATTTTAAAGAAATTGGGGTAGGTACTTTCTTATTTTGTTTCAGGTTTTCTTTTAAATATTTTAATGCGTTCCATTTATGAACTTGGGTACTAAACATAAACAAAAGAGTTGGTTTTGACAGGTGAATATTGGCGGCTAAGTACTAAAGAAAGGAAGATGATAAATTGTGAGGTTAGGTTGGATGTCGAGTTGTGAAAACGAGGAAAAACGTGATTTTTTAGATAATAAACAGGAGAGGAAGAGATTTCAATGATCTCATAATATTATATTCAAACAAATCTAAATAGATTGCCAATTTCCCGAAACCGGTTGGATTAAGACATCCCAAATTGATGTATATTGTGAAAATGAAAGGAGTGGTGGAAGGGAAGCAGATAGGACAAGGAAATTTTTAGTGCTAGACTATTCAAATCTGGTCTTCAAACACGACTAATGCCATTTCCAGTAACGCACAACGGTTTGATTCTGGATGTTGATGTTGGTATTACACAAGGGTCACGATCAGTAAAATATCTGCTCAAATTATCAACAAATAAATTGTAAGCCGTTCGTTTAAAAGAAAATTTTATGTAAAATATTATTCCAATGACGGCATTCCATGCATTCTACATTCCAGGCAGACGATTGTCACATATTTTATTACGTACCTATGCATCTGCCGTGACAGAATTTTCTTATTTAAATACCATTAAATGGCCACCAATCGGAATTTAACGCCGATAAACCGCGTATCAAATCATAATCAAACGATTTATGAGGGGTTATAATATCATTTTTTTAAATCACCAGAATCTAATGACGATTTACTCGTATATAACATCATACAATGGTGATGTGAAGAGCTTTAACGAAGGGCTATAGATAAAAACCAGCGCTCCATTAAAACATCATAAAGTCATTAATTATATTATCACGTAATTAAAAAATATATATATTTGGAGTTCAGACTTACGCCCCGTAACTGTTAGTTAGTAAATGATGCTTGTGTATTGTGTATTTTTTCGTACTTGCGTAATAGTAATTAAGTGCTCATACCTGTGCGTTCAGTTAAAATAGTATACACAAGTATGAACGCGTGAACCGGTGAAAATAATAAAAGTAATTCTATACTGAGTTGAGTTTAATATTACCTTCTCTTCAGGTTTATTAACTTGATAATTTTTTATTCTTACACAAATTATTTGTTTAATGTTTGTTTGTACACATCTATGTTAGTTTTGATTTATAATATAATATTGCACGAATTTATTAATATTAAGAGCAAACTCCACTCCACTGGAAGAGCAACCCTGAATAGAGTGTCTTTATAAATACATTGTATCCGTATAAGAAGGAATATTGTATAACACTAGAGGTGCCTTCCATACAAATTTGAAAGGAAACAAATGTTCCATTTAGTAACTGTAAAATATATCGTAGGCCTAAATTTGTCCTATAAGAAGGCATTTTCTCCGTTTTTGTTATGATTCACAGGGATACTGTTTGAAGAGTGTTTTAGGGAAAGGAAGGAAAGGAAATTCTGAAAAGGAAAAAGGTGTGATGGGTGGGTAGAAATCTGGGAATCAATGTGTCAAGGAGTGACGAACGTATAAATACATTCCTTCCACTGCTGCGCGAGGCAATGGGTCCAAAGAGACCGACTGGAGAGATCTAGGTTAGGTCTCCCTCAAACAATCTCTTCCGATCCGGCCCGCCACGCAGTAGATAGACAAACGCATTCGCCACCAAGATCAGACAAACCTCAACAACCCGGGCACCCCTGATAAGTCACCAAACGTAGCAAACCATTTAGGCTGACCTATGGAAAGAGGGGGCAGTGGTAGCTATACCCGACTCCCAAATTAAATTTAATTTTGGATTAGATAAATCTCTTGTCCGCCAAACAGGCGCCATGGGTATTACCAATCGCCAAGTTTTATGTAATTATTCAACTAATAAATAACAGCTTTACACGAATAATCAAAGCCTTTAAAATAGGTACTACAATGAAATAAAAATTTATTGAAACATTTCCAGACATAGAACAACGAATTTTTCTGGTATAACTTGAAAGTCCGCGTCTAGATTTGATCGGAACTTTGTATGTTAATTAGTTAGGAGTAAAGCGACGCAATCGTACCACGATCATGTTCGAAACCACGTTTTAACATCTCAAGATAAACTGATTCCGAAATTAACTCAATTTGCAAGTGGGGTGAATGGACCGCTGTTTAGATACGTGGTTCGAATGCTGGTTACTCGACGAAACCGCTGAGAACATTTGCGTATGAACTAAATATTGTTTGCTTCAAAAATGATTTTAAAACAACGCCTAAGTTACGATTAGGTAAGGTTACAGCAATTAAAATCGGAAAAGGTTAACAACAGATGCGATAAACCAACACGTATTTTTAAACACATATTTATTATTATCATTTAAAATTAAAATTATTTTGAACTAGCGGAAACCCGTGAAAATTTGGGAATATAATAATTGCAAGACTTGTGAAGTTGAAAGTGTTTTTTAAATATTTTCCCCAGGGCCTACTGGTGTAGTTAATGTAAAAAAGCCGAGAATTATTAGATTATGTTATAAAGAAGTTATTGAGGTGTTATTTCACAAAAAATGGGATATAAACATTATCCAATTAATATTATTTTCTTTTTTAGCCAATTTAAAAAAAGCGAGTCATTTTTATTGGAGTAAATTTTCACGTAAGCATTTCTTATTAAATAAGAGTAAAAAATTTGATACAGGAGGTTCTGGCTTTACCAACATTATTAAGAAAGGCTATCCCCAAGATCTTAAAAAATAATGTGAAGATTTATGTAGGTCATGATTAAAGATTTTAAATTCTTGTTTTTTGTCTAGAAAGTGTCCATGGCGTGTTTCAATAAAATCGTCGTCAATCTTAATCGACTGAGTTAGGTAGGTTAGTACCTAGTGTCGAGAGAAATCGATGTTCGTTAAAGTCTTCTAGAAAAGCAATAAAATAATCATTACCTACATCTTACAAATGGAAGTGTTGATAAGTAAAGGCCAATCATTTACATGGTTTATCGCACCATTCCCTACAAAGACCCCGCCTACTATCTAACAGGCTAACTTGGGGAGTTCAGAGTTCACATTGATATTTATGTGGGTTTAGGAAAACTAATTTACCGACTCCCAACTACAAATTGTTTAAGGGCTTGATTTATTGAAAATTGAACACTTGAATGATTTATTTTATTGACGTATCGAGTGGGTACAGTTCGTATGTACAATTTATTCAAGTTTAAAGCCATATTTGAATACTTTGATAATTTATGAACCAGTAAACACAAGCCGCAGGTTAATCTTATGTGTATTCACGCCCGTACATGTTCGACGGTTTGGCTCGATCGAACATGTGGACTTGAACTATGTTTATCGCTGCGTCCACACGCTCGAGCGGCGCGCGTCTCGTATCGAGCAGCTCGAGCAGTCGGCTCAGATATCTATGATCAATTGTGACTCACAATTTTTGAGTGGTTTATTTATAGTCAAATGTAAAATCCGCTGACTTCTTATTACATAAGGACTCTTCTTCACAATATAAATTAATAAAATCGCAAGGATAACTCCGAATGTCCGTGTTTGTTCTCCAGTGACAAGTACAACAAGCGCATCGCTAAGACGGGTGACTTACATGTTCGATGCGTTGTCAAAACGTTGAGACATGCTCGACCGAATTTCTGTCGAAAATCAATAAGAATTAAAAACCTTGAATCTTTTTCGCATTCAGCTATTGTTGACTGTTCGTCATGTTCGAATGAGCGTAAAAACATCGAACATGGACGGGCGTGGATACTTAGCATTATTTTCATTTAAAATGCTTCGTTAGTTATGACATGTTTAGAAAATGATGCATTGTATATTTAATTGGCTTCTAATAAGGAAAGGGATTTCTTAGTAATACTGACGAAAATAGAAGACATGAAATTGAATATTGCTTAACAAAGGGAAAACAACTATTTCAAGAGAAAGCATCATCAGGAGAATATGAGATCCGAGAATGGATGTAAACTGAAACGATGACGTTCCAGGAAGATATGGATTGATCACTGATCAAGGGATTCAACTACTTAAATGGGGTCACACAGAAAATCGAAGAAACGAAATAACACATATGATGTGGATGAAGGTATGTGATATGGCAAAGTTAATAGACGGATAAATGGTGTAACGGTTAGTAAAACTTAAAGCGGGCATATTCAAGACACTACTAAGAAAAATATATGATAAAATAAATTAATTTTTACTAAATATTGTCAATAAGTTTTCGAACAGTGTAGAAATAATAAAATCAACGTAGTGTAGAAATAAAATCCCAAACTTTAAAAAATATACAACAATCAATTCTACTCCTAATTTAAACAACGTACCCGATTTTAACACTGTGGTGTCGGTCTAGTTGTGTCAGAGTTCGACACAGTAATAAAAATAAACAAAAAAGTTATAATAACATTGCTTCTATTTCAACAATTTAATTGGAGATTGTATCTGTTATTTTGGTAGTCGCAATCTTTTTTGATACCCTCCGAAATATAATTATGTTTATTTTTAATTTTTTTATATCCTCCAATATTAGACGTTGCGTTGATTCTAAGCCTCAAATCTCAACTTAAATTAGGGCATCTCCAATTAATCTGATCCCAAAGCAATTTAAAACGGGTTTCGCCCTTATTATCTAAAAAAGGTCGATGCAGATGCAATAATTAACTTATTAAATAGAGCAGACGGGTAATCATCCCCTACTGTAAAAAGGGGCAGAGAAATAATTATCTTCTGATGGAATAAACAACATTTGATTGCACACCTTTTTATAACACCCTTGCATGCAGATCAGGTCAAGGATCTGAGTTTATCAACAAAAGGTCTGTGATAAAAAAAAACAAGTTGGGAAGGAATAACAAAATATCAATGTAGACTACTTAGAAATATCTACAAGTTTGTTTGGAAATTATTATTTTTAAGAAGTGCCACTACCTGATGGTAGGTATACCTGGATATCGTACCATGAGTGTTTGGATCGTGTTGAAGAGAAGGTATCAAATTATTGTATGCTTCGATTGAAACCAATTCGTAAAAATGGCAACCGACCAAACGTTATACCATATTGTATATTAATATCATTTCTGCAAAGTGCCATAAAATTACCCAGTGAAATCTTCTATGAGCATCCAGCTGTGAGTTAAGTGAGGTATCCATCATGAAAGGTCGATTGTATTTTTCCCTCCAAAATCTCATCAGCGTGGTTTTGTTTCACACTTGATCTTCTTGCTCTTTCCTTCATCTTACTTCTCTCTCTTCTCACCTGGAGAGATACCTTTTTTATATCCTCAGGCCCCGCACGTGTATTAGGAATGTTAATAGAAAAGTGAAGAAACAAGAATTAGAATATTATACTATGGAACGAACAGACCTTTATTCTCCATTTGAAAGGTATCCTAGTCATCGTGATTGAATATTGTAACTTTGTCAGTATTGTTATGAAAGATATCATTTCATTTTGACAGCGGTAATAAGAATACGTAGAAGATGATGCAACGGATGCTTCATGAGTCATACAATGTTTTGATGTGTAAAATGAACCAGGAATTTAAAAAAAAAAGAAAGTAAAACATTCCCGAGTTACGAATAACCTGACAATCTATGAAAATTCCTACTACCATCAGAGTAAGAGAAAAATGTTGTTGTATCGTGATGTGGGACTTAACCAGTCGAGGAATTGAACTTACGACTCCTAAGGTGGGAACCCGACAAAATGCCAACTCAACCACTGACCGGTATTGCATCCACATAACTACCTATAATTTTTAATTTTTTTTTTAATAAAATAAAATACTGTTTTGTTTAAAACCACGAGTTTTATTAATTTTTTGAACCGACCGGTTTCGCTTTACTCAAGCATCATCAGGGTACAAATTAATACTAAACAATAAGTCATAATGTGTGCTTATATGAAACAAAATATAGAGGGAGAAAAAATTTAGAGAGAGACAAAATATAGAGGGAGACAACATGATACAAATATAACAAACACATCGACGGCCATAAAATACATTAACCTAAGTTCGCAAGTAATGGAAAAAACCGAAAGATAATTATGTGACTAATGGGTTACAGTAATAAATTTGGAGGAACAAAGCATCAACTGACATGGTGGTAAGGAGCACTGGGATTTTTTTTTATTAAGGGTTTATTGGAAACAGACCTAATATCGGACTACTTGATATGTCTTATTGATTATTAAGTATATGACTTTTGGTTTTTACAGCTTTTTTAATTTCTAGTGCCTCTAAATTGTTAAGTCTGTTACCATGTCCGTTTTTATGTAAGATTTTAGCACCGGTGCTATGACAAAACGTATGATCTTTATCGATCAAATGGTTGGCGAATTCTGAAAAACCGTTATTATTGAGGCAACGAAGATGCTCCTTGATCCTAATATTAACATTACGTGTTGTCTTACCGATATAAAAAGCCGAACAATTATTACAATTTAATTTATATATTCCCGAATGACTTAATTTGTTGTCCTTATCTTTAGAATTAATTAGAAATTTACCTAGATTGTTATTCGTATAAAAGGCAGGTCTGACTTCAGAAGGAAGGTTTTTAACACTTGATAAAAAAAAATCCCAGTGCTCCTTACCACCATGTCAGTTGATGCTTTGTTCCTCCAAATTTATTACTGTAACCCATTAGTCACATAATTATCTTTCGGTTTTTTCCATTACTTGCGAACTTAGGTTAATGTATTTTATGGCCGTCGATGTTTTTGTTATATTTGTATCATGTTGTCTCCCTCTATATTTTGTCTCTCTCTAAATTTTTTCTCCCTCTATATTTTGTTTTATATAAGCACACATTATGACTTATTGTTTAGTATTAATTTGTACCCTGATGATGCTTGAGTAAAGCGAAACCGGTCGGTTCAAAAAATTAATAAAACTCGTGGTTTTAAACAAAACAGTATTTTATTTTATTAAATATGTCAAACCACAAAGTGATTGCTTTCTACAATAATTTTTTTTTGTTTAACACAGCTATAAAGCTTTTCATAGTGTTTTACATTACTAACAGACTTCGGTAAAAATCGAACCCTCAATTTCTAGACCCAAAATAGAAAGTTAAAAGCGTAGAAACTAGGTAACCGTCTAAAATGTAGAGGTTACCAACTAAATACTAATAAAGATGATACGTATGTAACTTTCGGTTTTAACGTCTAAGAAAGATTTAACCCTAATCAATTCCTTAATGCAACTATGTGAACTACCCTAAGTATATATTTACCTCTTAAACCTTGATATGAATCCTTCACCCGTATTTTCGAGCCTCCAGCGAGATATTACGCCGTAAAAATAATCAAGGCGTAGGTAAGACTTAAATTTTTGAACATACTCAAGACGTGGAGTGGTGTGTAAAGCTTCCGAATTCCTAAAGCTGCATAAAGCTCCTCGAAGAATTCAGGATTACATCTTTCTGTAACAGATTCTTTGGTATTCCAAATTTGTAATAAAACCCACGAGATTAATCTGGCCCTGCGTGTGTCAAAGGAATTCCAAAATTAGTCTATGTAATCAAGGAATTTAAAAAATAAATATTTCATGGACCTAAAACTTAAGGTAACGTTCGAGACCATGTTGTACTGAATTTGTTGAACTGAAGCCATCATCGTAGAACGGATGGAGGATGCGTTTTAAATAATGTACATTTGTTATTCCTTAAGATGAAAGAAGTAGATAAGACGTGTTATATTCAACACAAAAAAATCAACATTGTTGTCATTTTATTCCACCGCATTAGTTGTACTTACGTTTTGTGTGTGTGTGTATTTTTATTTTCTTTTCTTCTATTTATTTTAAATAATGTGGGAAAAAATGGTGTCATTGCGTCATATGTCAAAGTTAGTCAGAATTACGAAAATTCTACAACACAATAGGATGTTTTTGTATTATAGTGGAATTTTTTTTCGTCAGAAGTCTTTACTTTATCTAAGTTTGATAGTTTATCCCACAAATTTAAAACTTTTCACAGAGATATCAGAACAACAAATCAAAAATAATTTTACGACCTCTAGTTCTTCTGACTAGCAATCCGAAGGTGGCGGGTTCAAATCTATTTTATTTGATTAATTTGTGTTATTTCACATTTTTTAAAATAATAAATATGTAGGTAGTATATTTGCGGCACGTTTCAGAGTGGAAAATACTCTCAGTATCGCCCTGAGGAAAATAATTTCCCTCAGGTCCTATGTTATCTTAGTAATCTTATCTCTGTGTGGAGGATTTTTTTAAGGAAAGGAATAAGATAAAGTTTTGGAAAGGAAATAGGTATGAAGGGTGGGTAGGAATCTGGGGGTTAGTGTGTCCAGGAGTGAAGGACGTTTGAATGCTATGGATTGAGAGATTCCGGCTGGAGGATAAAAGACTTCCCTCAACAGTCTCTCTCAATCCTGCCCACCACACGGCAGGAGGGCTGATGCATCGGCCGCCAAGACCTGGAAAAACCTCACCGAATGAACCCGGGCACCCCTGCTAAATGAAATGGCTTTAGCTGTGTTTGATGACTAGGTCATTCCTCACCTTCCTCTTCCCCATCTCCCACCCATTCCCACTACCTGCAACCTAAAACATACCCCAATTGGGGATGCCATAGTCTCACAGGCTCCAGACGGGAACAGTTGGAATTCTTGTAAATAATGGCAATTTAACGAGAGTTAGACTTATTATTTATTAACACGGCGCTCCATATAAAAATTGCATATAGAAAGATATATTTGCGATTTGTGGAATACATTTAATCGAGTATAAAATTAATTTATAATAATAATAATAATATTTCGACCGGTCAGTGGATGAGTGGGCATAGCGCTTGGGTCCAACCCGGGCGTCGCATGTTCGATTCCTCGGCTGGCTAAGTCCTCCATCACAACACAAGCAACATTTTAGGCTTTCTGTGGTGGTAGTAGGAGATTTTCAAACATTGTTGGGTTATTCGTAACCCGGGAATGTTGTCTTTCTTTTTTAAAAAAAAAATAAATAAATAATTACTAATAATAACATCATCGAATATCACATTAACGTAGGATTTATAAAAAAATATATAATAAAATCTTAAACTTCTACTTAATAACTTACAACTAAGGGAAAGTTTGCCAAAATTGGCAGCAAAGCAATCCGAGGTACTTTAAATAGTGCCGTATTGTGGCAAAAAGCGCTCCAGTGGTTAGTACCTAATATAATTAACCTTTTCACCTATTCGCTGTTTTCTCAACAGCAGACCCATAATAAACATTATGATATAAGCTTCGCTGTTGAAACCTGGAATAACATCCATTTGAAATGATAGGCGTCTGAATCCCATATATTACACGAAGGAATAATAATAGTGTGAACAGCAGGTGCCGGGTAGTTAAACCAGTCTTTGATAGTCCTAATGATGTATGGATGTATCTGAATCTGAAGTGAGTTATGAATGTGAATTACCTGTATCCTTTATTATCCCTGTGAAAAGGAATCAAAACAATTTATGTTGCGGTGGGTTTTATACCATCGATGTGATAATTGAAATGTTTTGTGTAGGGGGATGATATTCAGAACAACAAGGGAAGGTATAATTTGATTGTATTTTTTAAATTTAAAATCCTACGCCCTAAATTCAACGTTGTTCTAAAAATATAATAATAAATATAAAATAATCACAAAATGATTTTCTCTTTACGGACACAGGAAAATCTTAAGTTTGTCATGAACTAACTTTTGAAGATAATACTAAAAAAGTAATAAATCTAAATGAAAATATGAAAAGGAACAAGACACAGAACATAAAAAGCTAACGGTCGCAACTGGGACTCGAACCCAGGATGTCTCGTCTTAGGGGCCATCCATAAATTACGTCACACGAATTTCATGATTTTTTGACCCCCCTCCGTCCCTGTCACACATCGTCACATTTGTGAGACCCCTTCCCCCTAGTGTGACGTCACATATTTTGCAATTTTACATCTAAAAAAAGTTTTGCATTTTAATAATTTAGATTTTTAAATGTGACGTCACAGAGCTGATGACCCCCCATACCCCTTGTCACATTTCTCTACTCCCTTCCCCCCCCCCCCCCTTAAGTTGTGACGTAATCTATGGATGGCCCCTTACCGGGAGAACCGCCTTAACCGGTTCAGCCACTGAGACCTCTTACTTATTATTAGTAATGTTTTTTTTTCATATATTTCAAATTCTGAATTTACAATATTATTTTCGACTAATTTTTTTCACATATTTTTGGCAGCTACTTTATTAAATGACAACAAATGTTCGAAGAACTGGTTCGTAACCTAGATAGTGTTAAAAATAAATAATAATAATAAATTGAATATTTTAACTTGATCAAAAAAGTTATTAAATTGTGTAAAACTGATTCATAAAAATTGTTATAATATTTTTATCTATGCTTTTCTAATGCTGGTAGGATGCAGAGAGGATGTAACGGTAGAATCTTGGGCGGCAAAAAACGAAAATTCCTAATAAATCAGATAGACAATTCAGGATTTTCTTTGATGCGACCTAACATAAAACAACTTAACCTACCATTAAGTGTAGTAAAGAGCAAATAATAGCAATATTCATTCTAATAAGATAAGTGTTATCATTAATAGCAAGCACCACCATTACTGGCATCCGTTTAAAGAAGACGAGAACTAACCATAAGAACTAGTCACTTAGTAATAAAATAACAGATCGAAAATAACCGGCTGTCTAGAAATTTAAAAGCTATTAATTAAGCAACTCATTAGGCCGCTCCAATCTTGGTCCCGCTGATTTCTGATTTATAGTAGGTACGAGATAATGGACATTTTTTATTATATTTTGTAACGCAATATCAATGGAATGTGCGTACGCATAGGCCTGTGGATCTAATTTGAAATATATTATAATAATTAATATTTCTAATAACTCTTCGTTTTCGAATACATAATGTAATAAACGGAGATATATGCAGAATGATTGAATGATTATTTTAACTACCATGGTGTGAATGGTGTCTTAACCCGTCAGGCTTCGGCCATATTTTTTGTCAGAGTTTCAAAATATTTCTGTATTGCAATAAAATCCAAATAAACTAATAACCTTTGAAGTAAACATAAAAAAAACAAAAACGTGCTTTTGTATTAGATGGATATCAAATTACGCGTCTCCAGGTGGGGATGTGACGATTTAGCGACACACACAGCGCAACAAACGCCGGAAAACTAAATAAGACAAGAGTGGGAAGGCAAAAAAACACATACCTACATATTTTATTAGACAAATGTATTATAAACAATTAAATTATAGTTATTCTTATCTCACTTTTTTGTCGCTCCATATAATTCCGAAAGTTTCATAATTTTTTTTCAAATTGCGACTCGAAACTATAGTTTCATAAAGGCTTACATTTTACTTCTTTTGTGGTTAATTTTTAGATTTGAAATAAAGGTGATATTTCTATGATGATGGTAAGGGAGATCTATGAGACCCACATGGGTTGTTCCAAAAACAAATTAGTCTGAGGGGTTAACTATCTAAGCTCATGGTGTGAATGGTGTCTAAAGGAGAGGGTACAAAAACAATATAATATTACCGTGACGGGTTAATTGTTCTTGTAACAAGTTAATGAGTTTGTGTACTCAGGAAGTTGTATTAGCGAAAGACGTTGGGTTGGGTCTAATAAGGAAGTTGGCGGAAGGGTAATTGCAGGATATTCAATTAATGGATAAAGTCGCTAGTAAAATATCAACTAAGAAAGTGAGAAAGTGACACTAAGTTTTTTTTTACGTGAACCCAACACAGGAGGCCCTGAGGAAAATAATTTCCCTCAGGGCCTATGTCATCTTTGTGGATGCTATGTGGAGGTTTTTTTAAAGAGGATAGTTCTGGGAAGGGAGAGGGTTTAAGTGGTGGGTAGGAATCTGGGGTGCAGTGTGTCCTGGTCATCCGCCTCCAAGACCTAGACAAACCTCACCCCGTGAACCCAGGAACCCCTGCTAAATCACCAAACGTAGCGAACCACTTGGGGTGACCTATGGCAAAGATAGATGCGGAAGAGCAGAGAGACATTCAATCACTGGCTAATATTATTAAAAAAATGCATCAATGTGAATTGTCGACATCTTCAAACCTAATCCGAAATACTGGTATAAACTAAAGCACATCGGCACATTTAATAAAAGAATTTAGCAGAATCTTCGCCTTATTAGAATATTTAATTATTGGTAAACACCAACTTTACAAAATTCTTGTACTATTGTACCACCCATCAACAAAATTTGGCTTTTGCTTTCTCAATCACGTTCATTAAAGAACATAATATATTGTTAAAAAATAGCGTTTCATATAACATGTATTCGCAATTATGAAGTTCAAACTGTATCTAAATTTCTCTAATTAATAATAAGCGATGAAAATCTCAGTCCTGTATATTTTCTACATTTTTCTACAACGCAGATACACTTTCATTGGTGAAAACCATTATACATATAGTTTGCATTAGTGATCGAGGAAACGGTGGCTGCAATATGTTAGCCGTAAATTATTATAATAGCTTGTCTAGTCTGTAGTTAGTAGTAAGACAGAGCATTGTAGAGATGTATCAAAAAATTTGTACAGCGCCCTTGAGATGATTTTTCGCATAAACGGCGATACAAAAATCATCGAAATATTATTATTAAAATGATTGACTTCAAGATCTTTCTTATTACTTTACCAACGATGTACGAAGATATTAAATTCCAATCTCTATCAGTTACGGTCATCATTATTTAAACGCTTAGCAAACGATTTGAATTTTATGTGTAATTAAAATTTATTAAGTGCGTAATATTTTTAAGCTGCCCTGCTGTTTCAGACGTTTTTAGTATCGCAACGCCATTACAAACATAAACAATATTATGTGTACATTTGAACAGGACAACGTATTAAATAGATACAAATGGCATGTTCATCATGATCATTATGCCGAAGAAAGATTTTTTTTATTACATTGTTGCATG
This sequence comes from Limnephilus lunatus, assembly GCA_917563855.2. Lineage (NCBI taxonomy): Eukaryota > Metazoa > Arthropoda > Insecta > Trichoptera > Limnephilidae > Limnephilus > Limnephilus lunatus. The sequence goes on from OU830592.1 coordinate 60,254,507, forward strand.
TAGATTTAATTCGTTTGTTGCAAATGTACCTACTAATATGAATATCACACATACCTTTGTGCTTCGACGAGCACGATCGAAACAGGAAATAGCAAGGAATGCAGAAAAAAAACCTAAACATTCCGGTATCTCTTTGTCCAAAATAGAATACCTATCCAATCAAATAATACGCTGCAGTGTTTGTTTCAGCAATTAAATTCGATTAATCAAAATTTTACCAATCGGGATATCCGTCAATTAGATAACTGACTGTTATCTATCTGTCATCACTAGAGCCCAGCCGACTTTGATCCTGCAAATGATTTACCATTGATTGATTGTATCAAGCTGGATACAAAACTTGGGGAGATCAGAAATAGAAAATATACTGACAGCAATTACAGACTAAAACCGAAACCAAACGACTGCACTAAAAACACTACATAATACCCGTATATATATAATTCTTTCAGAAAAAGTACTACATCAAATATTAATAAATCTTCTTGGTATTCGTACTATAAAATTTTAATATGTAAATGAACATGAAACCGGGAGATCCCAGTGAGGATAACATGATCTCTATTTTTTACAAAAAAAGAAAGATAATAAATTATTTATTTAATCATTGAAGACAATATTAGCGATTCTCAAACGAAAATTTGAAACAGAAATATCAAAAAATGATTCGGTTGCATCTACCAATAATTCGTGGTTGACACAGTTAAACATTACCGAATAGGATAGGGTCGAATTATCTCAATTGTAAAGCAAGTGGAATCTCCACAGTACACAATAATACTGTCTGGGGGGGGCACGTGCCCTGTTCAATTTCTAGATGCGACCGAATCTTTTTCTGATTTTTTGACAGTCGCTGTTATTAAATATAACAATTTGAGTTTTTATTCATTAAGTTATTAAAAAAAAACATGTCGGTATTATTATCGTTGATGATTTCCTTATTGAGAGGCATGGAAAAATCATTGGAGCCCAGACGGCAGTTGGGGATAGGCTCAGTCAGTGCCATCATGTAAACGAGCCATTTTGACACTTTGATGCTCTTTTAATATGTTTTCTACTTACCACATTATCAAGGATCTCATGGATCCCAAGATATCTGCTTCCTCTTACCTCTCATTAAAAAAGTCATTCGCACAGCATCCCAGACATAAAATATGTATATATAAAACGATACCTACTTATCAGTCTGGTATGAATATTTCATTAAATCTACATTAGGTCTACAGACTTCTATTTATAATGGCTCTTTAAAGCCCTTTTTACAGATCAATTTCTGAAAACAGAGTGTAAAAACTGGCTCGTATCGACTATATCCGGTGATTATTATATGTACAAGACTCGTTTCTAGTTTGAGTGTTCTCTGACTGAAAATGATGCTACATTATAAAAGTACAACTTATGAACCTACAAGTATTAATTATTATTACCTACACACGCAGTACGCACGCAAGTTCATCAAATAGTCTCTACCAGGTAACGCCGTAACGTGTTCAAATAAAGTCCCTATTTGAATGCGCACTTGTATCCACAGTTTCAATAAAGCATGTATGTCTAAGCGCATTGGCGTGACCACAAATTTTCGGGTCCCTGGCAAGCCTTTTTTAACCCTTTCAAAACAAATGTCAATGGGCAGGTAAAATTTCCGTACCTTAAAGTATAAAGTGGTAAAACCATGTATAAATATGTGAGAAATGAGGAGATCCGCAAAGAATGCAAGGCTGATGTAAGCGTAATGAGTAAGATAAGAAAGGGACCCTCAGATGGTTTGGGCGTGTAGAGCGAATGAATGAAGAAAGTAGTGTAAGAAGAATATATGACGCAAATTTGAATAGTAAAAGAAGTCGGGGACGCCCGAGGAAGACATGGCACGATCAAAATCAGATACTTGAGACAGGCCATGTCAAGAGTCAGAATAATAGAAGAGTATTTATGAGACGATGTATGAATGTGAATGAGGCAAAGAGTGTGTGCCAAGACCGAGTTGTTTGGCGATCCGTCCTCTCTGCCTACCCCTGCGGAGAAACGGCGTGATGGTTAGTTAGTTAGTTGAAGTATAAACCACTTAGTCCATAGCAATTGCTGTGGTGGTTTATCCTTTAAGGTACAGATTTATAAATTAAATTAGTGAAAATTTCAAATTTTATTTGTGCAGCGCCCTATTTTAATCATGACTTTCCATCCTATGGTACCAGAACGTAATACAATTTAAGATTGTATTTTATTATTCAAATTTCTTGCATTTTGCTTTGGACGTAGGCCTACCTAAAATAATATCACTAGTATACCCCTAACGCCCTTTACAAACATGTGATACTCATTATAATTTTGTCGAACAGTAATCATGAAATAAAATATGCTAATAAAATTATATACAACTCATGCAGAAGAATAGTGGATATTATGTTAACATTGATTATTATTATTGAGGAATGTTGTTACATCCTTTTTGTAAATATATTCCGTGCAGTTGAACTCATCTACTACTTCTGTGAAAGTATTGTCAACTGCATGCAATCTAGGTAGGTGCAAGCAAGTATCTAAATGACACGGTCCCGATATTGTTGTTGCAATTAAAAATAATTTTAGATCTAGTAGGTCATTTTGGTTTATGTCCTCTGCGTGCGAACTCTATCTAAATTTCTTTAAATAGACAATAAACAGTGTTAATTTCAAGCGACCTCCCAGGTAAGTATGGTCCTGTATTAATCCATTTTTAGGCAGCATCGCGTTCATTGGTCAAAATATTGTACGTATATTTTCGTATCGGTGATCAATGAACCGGTGTATGCAATTTTTAGCCATAAGTTGTTTTTAATTGTTTGTCTAGCTTGTAGTCTTTCTAGATTTTAGGCATGTATGGTAAGTTTGTACAGCGCCCTTGAGGTGATTTTTCACAAAAACGGCGCTATATAAATCGTCCAAATATTATTATTATTAATAAATCAGGGCTGTTTATAATACCATTAACAATTTTAAATATTAAAGTGAAGTCGGAAACAAGTCTTCTATCTGAGATTTTTAATAATTTTAATTCTTTCATCAAGTGGTTTTAATTTATTGTTTCCATAGGTAGACCGCGTGTATAATATTAATATTACCGCTTTAGATGTTATTCCCGGGTTTAACAGACGGCTGCTACGCCACTGCCTTCACGTCGATCTCATCGTAGTAATGTCAGTAAATTATTGAAGACAAGCGACAGAATGCACGATTGTCGACAAAACGACTTGCGTTCTATTTCGTATTTTAGTTATTTAACTACGTAACTACCTGAGGGGTTACCTATTTAGTAACAACTTACCTAGTTGTATATTCAAATCAATGGTTTTATATTCCCTCGCAGAAAAGTAAGCTGCGGTTATAATTTATTCTAAACGCTGATTTAGTGTCACTAAAATTTATGTGAAAAACTAACTGTTCTTAAACACAGAAAAGCTGCTCGAACGTTTAGCGGTCTGCGGTGCCAAGATTGACCACAATACAACCAATGAACTATTAATATATATTACTAAATAGACATATATATAGTAGGTATGTGAGCCTAAGAGCAAAGCTTTGAATCAGTTTTCAATTGAGCTCTAGGTATCTCAAATTGAGTCTCTCCTTTCAATATTTACACTGCGCAGATACCTACATTAAAAGTTTCATCTACGCATCGATTTTGTATATTTAAAAATTACAATTACATCTTGAATCGGCCCTGAAGAACACCCCGCACATTCAATTCAAACATCAGTTATTTCAGTATTCCCAATAATAAAATGTGCATCTCGTGTTTGTAAGTTAACTTTAACGTTCCAATGGATATACACAGTTTTATGCAGAATATCAACATCTTTCGTAATATCCGTTCCGATCCATCAATTTTAAAACTGCATGGTGAGAAAATGTACACTTTTTATTACTAGTACAATAACACAACACGTTCCCGTAGTATTCTAGACTACTTTAATAAATCTGCATACACTCCAAACCGTGAGAATTTTATTCAGCGACTTCCTACCTCGTTACGGGTTAATTAACTTAATGTTAAATATTACGGTGCAGAACAGAGACACAAGACGATAACCGGAAACTTATACCAACAATATTTTTGATCAAAAAATATATATTTGGGCTACGGTATTTCAACAATTAAGCCAACCATTTATAGTTGTGCAGTTGGTGGGCTTTCTTAACAACGCTTTTGGATTAAAAGACTATTATCATGTTAGTATTTAAATTCATTATCACCTGGATAAACAATTCCAGGCGTTCCTGTCTTTTAAAACAAAGAAACATTTAAAAACGATCATTTCAGTTGGTCGCTTTAGAAAAAGCTTGGAGAAACAGGAGGCCGTTAATCACGCAAAAGAAATCAATGGAGGGAAGCCACCAAAGCTGGACAGAAGAAGATTAGCATTTGTTACCAATTTCCTTTGAGTGTGGTCTTATTCAATTAAAGAATTTAGCAGTCGCTTTTGACCAAATATAAGAAAAGTGTTGTGTAGGCAAAATTATTTAGTAGGTGTGGTTTAAATCAATTTAAAACATGTTTTAAAAATTCTAAAGCGGATGATTTATGTATCAATCTCGCGATTCATTAGCAGCAAATCGGATTATGCAAATCAAATTAAAATTTGCACGGAAGCAGGCGTTGCATTAAGAAATTGGCGAAAATAATTATTTATATTTCAGATTATTTATGTAGGCAAATAAACAAGGTGTAAACGAGAATAACTTGTTCATTTGGGACATACGCAAAAGTTTATAATGATCAATATTATGATCGGGCGTCCAAGGCAGAAAACAAAATAAAAACTAGAAAAAATACTAAAATCAGGTCAGCTATCAAGTTATAAATTACAATAAATTAAAAAATAAACTTCACATAAGTCGTCACTTCTTTTCAAAATATTGGAATTTCTTGGAAGATCTTCACCGCTCTAAACAGTAACAAGTTATGTGATTTTGACTTCTTTTGAAAGCGAAGTCTTATTTAATTTGTTCTTCTTGAAGGATGATTAAGTTTGTATTGATGTTTATTAGGTTTACGCATAAATTCGTTTTAAATTTTTTAAGGTTTGTTTTACCTTAGAATTAATTATTCTCTTTTATTACCAATCATCATCATAATTATATTTCCAACCTCCGATAGGAGATGGTACCAGAAGAATAAGGCTATTGTTGGGTTAGGTTACTACTAAAGATTAAAAGCTCACCTGAACGGCACTGTTGAGGAAGCAGTTGTTCTGTCCTGGTGCATTGAGCAGCCCCTTGGTATTTGTGAAATTGCCAGAATCTCTTGAGGCATGTCTAGCATGAGCTGCCTCCGCTGCCGCTCCATGGATCTGTGAGATTTGACCGTGGTTCATCTGGCCGTGACCTTGTGTCTGCAAGACCTGACCATTTGGAACTTGACCATAGATCTGAGGGACCTGCCCGTAGATCTGCTGGGTTTGAGCTTGTCCATAGGTTTGTTGCAGCTGCTGGGTTTGTGGGATCTGCCCGTAGGTCTGTGAGAGCTGCTGGACTGGTGCATGGTTCTGTCGGACCACGCCCGATACGATGGTCGGCACCATGGCTGGAGGGAGTCGCTGAAGGTCAAATGGACCCCGAAGAGTAGATCGTATCTCGCGACGAGATTGAGGATGCCATGACGACTCTGTTCATCTGAAAAATAAAATTTATTATTATTATGAAAAATATAAAACACTTAATATGGAATAACTCAAGGATCTAAACATAGGCTCAAATTATTAGTAGAGGAGGAGTTTACCAAAAGGTTTAATCGTTTGTTATTGGGAAACATTTTTCAAAATACATTTTAAATTTTGAAAGCTTTAATTAAGTTGCTTATTAACGTTTTATTCCAGAAGGAGAAAGGGGGCGTTACGACCAACCATAACATTATCTATGAAGTATCGTTTTTTACAATATATATTAGTTTCATAGTTTCCTCTGTATGACCATTAGTTACCTGGTAGTTGAGTTATAAGCCTCGGGTTATAAAGATTGTGTAATATGAATCGGTAGGGATTACTGTGTACCTACATAACTTAATGATTCGGAATCTATAACTACCTATTCGGAACTAGATCTTCGTGGTGGATCTTTGGCCGCCCCAGATGCCACTTGCTCGAAACCCAGCGGCATTCAAATAAATATTGTTGGAACGAGTTTTTACATGAAAATGGTTTGGTCTCAATGTTACTAATAACTAATAATATTTCAAATATTCCCTAAAGCGACAAGTTTTAGGTTTTCCTTTGAAATCTTTTGATGTTCGCCTTTTTATTATTTTTTATTACTATTTAAGACACCTTTATCGCATGTAAGTTCTTTATATTCACAGTCCTCCTAGCTATTGATTTTTGTTCCGGGGTGGACTGTGTATTGTGTATTGTTGTGTTGGTATTGAACGTACTTAAGCTGTCTTCATTTTTTTTTTCTTCAAGTTTGTGTTTGCTTGGCCATATTTTTGTTGTTGTTGTTGCTTATCTCCATTGTATTTTTAATTAAATTTGGAAGGAAATCATATAATTTTGTCGTATGGAATTTATGGTTTTTCTGGCCAAAATACGCATTTATTTTTAGGCCTTAGTTCAGAGCATTACTGCAATATACTCCAAATCTTCTTATTCCCACTTTTACATAACTTTTCATCAGTCTCTTTATAGATACTCCAAAGTTCCAGTAGCCGCAAACAATTAGACTCTCGTCTAATATAATTATATAATGTAGTTAATTCATATAAAAAACCAGAAGCTATTAAAATTTTAAACATTTAAAACATACCTAGATACTCTATTTTATGGGTCTATCGACGTTCAGCATTCTCATTCAGTTTTATCTAAAATCTTAAGTGCCATCTATGGCAGAATATTTAACGATGAACATATTTTTCATCACAGCATGGTGGCGCGTGTCCTCATATCGTATACATAGTTCAGTTAGTTGTGACACTATTATTTTATACCCATAGATCCACAGCACACGGCCGAAACGTGATACCGAGTAATTATCATAAATTCCAGACCGAGAAGCAGAAGAATTAACACGGCGTGTAAACGGCGCGGCGGCTTGACTAATATCGAATAATGATGAGCAAAATTGTTAGTCGACCTAACCAACGCACAGTGAAAGTACTCAGCGATCTACACTGAGATATGAACCCATTCACATACCTTTCAAGTCAGCCCATTCAGTATTGTTCAGTTGTAATTGTCTGTAGTAGTTCTTTCTGAAGCCATCGAAGCGCAAAATAATTCAAAGACGGTAAAGTACACGAGATTGTAACTGAGCATAAAAATGCGCTTTTACGCAATTAAGAAGCAGCACATATAACCAATTGTTTTCATTAATTTCTATGAAATATTATGACTGCTGGTTGGTGGCTCGTTATAGGCACTTTGTATGCTCGCCGAGCAGTTTTTTATGGGCTATGTGATTTCTAAACGCCTTCACGACACATGTTCGTGTGCCGATTTGGGCACACGGTGACATTACAATCATCCTACAACATGGAATTATCGCGTGATAACAAATATCGTACAGTTTGGGAGAATAGTGTGATAATGATCACTCTGCATCGTGTATTTTGTATTTTAATCATCTAATGATATAGAATAATCATGTGATAATGGCTATTCTCAACATGGAAAAATAAGCGATAACAAATCATCAGGAGTGATAACTGCTCCCATAACCGCATGGGACTAATTGACATCCCCGATTGGGGCATTTTATGAGACTGAATGTAGAGCGGGGGAAGAAGATAGGAAAAGGAAGGTGGGGAAGCATCTGGCTATTCAGATCTGGTCACCAAACACCGCTGAAGCCATTTCAAGCAACGTTTCGATTCCGAATGGTAATCTTTCACCAGGGTTATTCTTAAAGTAACACTCTGGAACAAGCCGAAAATTTACAATTTTTTTGTGTTTAAATTAATAAATTGAAAAATAATACAAGTTAGTCAAATAAAATTTACTTTCTCACGCCAGGATTTAAACGCGACCTTTGAATTCGTAGCTAAGATCGTAAACACTCAACCACGGAGGTCGTACCCACAAAATAAATGAATTAACAATGTTATAACAAACACCCCACAACATGGAACAATAAATTGTGTGTAGCATGAAATTATCGATAATTTCGAACGGATTTGACTGAACATATTACATAACGTTTATCACGCAAACCTCCGCGAAAAACTGCTAATTACAACGTAAGATTTAAAAGCATGAAATCGTAACCATTAAAGCTAAACTGTGACAGACCAGGGTGGTGAGTGAGATCACGAAACAAAGATTAAAAAAGCACTAACAGACGTTAAAAGTGCCATTGAGATTAATGACCTCGTCGAATTCGGCAAACTATTTTATATCTGCCTCAATCTTTTGATTTCCTTACAAATCGATTACCCGAATCTGACTCTTACGACATAAAAGTGACTTAGAAGGGGCGATGATCGATGGCGCGGCCGATATTTTTAATTACTCGAGGAATTTCATTAAAACATTCTTCATCATTTTATTGACTTCTATAAATTCGAAGCAGGTAAGATTGGTCCATGATCTCGTTTTGGGAAAACATAGACAGGTCAAGTAGGGTATCCGAATGTTTCTTGCTGATTTGATGTCCGATACGACGAAATTTATTATCGTTTTAAATTGATTGAGAGATTTAAAGAATTTTTGTTTTATTTTAAGACATAGAACAATTAACATTAGTTAACTGTCCATAAAATGTTATAAATTTCTCGGATAATTAAAAAAAAAAACTTGTTTTTAACTAACACTGTGTTTAGCAGTAAGATCCTTGGCACTGGCAATGGGTCCAATGTTAATTGTTGATAAATATTTTCTCTTTCTAGATACAGCTGAAAAAATATATAATGACCGATAATACAATGGCACCTCTAGGACATTTTACAACGCAACGTTGGAATAATAACTTAAGCAAATTGAAGCGTAAATTAAAATTTCTTTAAATCTACATAGCCACCCATCAAAGATTTGAACAGGATAGGCAGGTATAGGTATCTAATAAAACAGTCGACAACATATTTACGGATGTCGCGAAGTGTCCTGCTGTGAAAAGCTTAAAAATTGTGGGAAACTGTGGGACAAGGGTTTACCTAGGCCTAGGTTCGTAGATTTTACACAAAATATATTTTTTGTATTCAGATTCTTATAGTGTTTTTAGGTAAGCTTTGAAATCAGTTTTTTTACGCTTCTTAGTTTATGTGGGAGTTTATTCCATGCTTTGGGACCTGATATACTCAAAACCCAAATCTGTAACTGATCCACGTTTTGAATCCCACAACATCTTTCACGTTTTAGAGTGGAAGATACCCTTAGTAACAGCCTAATTATTTGAGACCACCATTCGGAGATCAGCACTGCCAGGTACTGCAATAATCCAAAGCCTCCATCCTTTTATCCTTCTTCGTAGATAACATGCCCCAATTAGGATGGGACTGGTTACGGTCTATGAATCGATTTGTAATTCTCATCGCCATCAAATCTTCGGATAGATGAGAATCACGCCTGCATTTCTTGACATAGTTATTGTTTCTTCGACTTGTACATATATATAGCCTGAACATATTATTCGGTGTTTTGGAGATCTGAGGTTGACCTGGTTTCGATGCCCTTTAATTACAAAACGTGAGAAATGTACCGCAATTAAATTCAATTCACGTGAATATTTCTACAGATATTATGTAACATTATTTTCAGATGTTCCGTTTATCCGATCGGATTCCAGCAACGAGAGGAGTGCCGGTTCGGCCTAACTAGCTGCAAGATTTATCCGGTCATCCGGTGGGTCAAATATTGGAATTAAGTATTCACCAGTTCCAATAAACCTCTGAAGAGTAATTAAATATCTGCATAATTATCTACTAGGTATATCCTCCGTTTTTTAATTAGCATCAAATCTCTGAATATGGAAATAAAACATCTTAATTATAAATAAATAAAAATGTTTGGGTGTTTGTCTGACTGAAAACTGGCAAACGGTGATTCGTGGCGTCCTGAAATTTGAACAGCTTGTGGTTTCAAGGAGATCACAATTATCATCAGCTTGCAACGTCATTTCCATGACGAGATGTGAAGCATTCATTAAACTGTCCAAGAATGAGATAAGACGCCAACTTATCAATTACTAGCTGAAGCACCAAGCGTTACCCAGGCTTTATTCTGCAATAAGAGGTGAAAAAATGGGATAGGGGTATTTTTTTACAAATCTTAAATATAGACAGTGTGACCTTCCTCTTGTGTTGAAGGTCAAAAATGTCACCAATCTCGGAATAAAAATTACAATCTGTTTAAAAATAAATAAACGGACACCCTCCGTTATGGGTGTTAAGGGACGTACTTGACTTACTTCAGTGATTCCTTACATTATTTTGAGTGAAAAATGTAATTGAAATTTTGGTCTCCGGTGACATTTTTTTTTCAAATAAATTTATCCAACTTAAAAAAAAATCAGTAAGTATTGAACAGGTAATCTCGGTTGAGTGTCCAGAACTCAACTCATGAAGAATTTGTGTTTTTGTTTTTGATACAAAAAAAATAAACATAAAACTTTTTTATAAGTCACCGGACACCAAAATTTCATTAATTTTTTTTACTCCACATAAAGCCAGGAATCACAAGCTCAAGTAAGTCACGCTAAATGTACAGAAAGATAGGACTATTACACTTTATAGTAGATATTTTATTTCAAGCTTGTAAAATAAAAGGTTTTAATTTTTTACTTTTTCCTGTAAATTTGACAAAACGGTCTATTATATTAAGGTGACGATATTCATTCACAAAGACAAATTATTAATTTCAAATGAGGCCCAATATCTACAAACTTGATCGAGATAGTTACATACAAAGATTAATTGGAAAACTATCACCTTTGCCATAGGTCACCCCATGGTACAAAGATCGTCAGATTCCTACCCACCATCATACTTTTTTCCTTCCCTGAACTTCCTTTCCATCCTTTCCATAAAAAATACCCTCCACACAACATGCCCAAAGATGATATAGGCCCCGAGGGAAGTTATTTTCCTGAGAGCCTCCTGTCCGAAGCTAATGTTTTTTTTTTTTCAAAATCATGGCAATTTAGCGATTTTGGAGTGTCAGTCCGCCGCTGGATGTGGCGAGAAGAAAGATATGAAATAAGCCCGGGGCTATGCGTGGGGAATGCCGGCCATACCTACCTACATAACTACCTTCCTGCCTACCCAACGAAAATTCAAACAAGTTTGTGAAGCGGCACATAATCGCGCGAAATTCACGTAGGTAACCCGTTACAATAACCATTTTGCATCTCATATGTATGAATAATTTAAAGGCGGGCCTGGTATGGGCGACCCCGATAAGAATAAATCTCTCAGATGGCTTTAAAGTAGATCGATTTGCTGATGAGGTCATATTAATAGAAGTTCTGTCATCTTATAAGTAGCGTCCAAAAAAGTATTTCTAATTCACTTAATAAATCTTAAATTCTTAATAAATCAACACAAAAATTTCTTCTAAAATCAAGAAATTTGTAAGTAGGTACTTAAACACCTACCAACTTAATCACAAACCATAGGCAGGTAACATAGTTTTATTTCAAATAAGGAATTAACTACACAATTTGTGCAAAGAAATGTTACTATGTCAATGATAATGATTTTTTGAGTCGTTAAGAGGAAGGCACAAGCCAAAAAATTGTGTGTATTACTTTATATCGCCATGAATATAGGTAATAGGTATAAAAATCGCTTGGCAAACGTAGACCAAAGGTCACGATTTCGAACGCAAAAATGTTTATTTATTTATTTTGTGAATAATTTTATATGAAATAAGTAATTAACAATTTTATTTTAATTCTACTCAATGGAAATTTAAGAAAAAGCATCAATTTATACAAAGCATATTTTTTGTATTCATAATATAAACTGATTCGTAGTAAAGATTAATCTAAAACGGAGATTTGGCGTTAAGCTTGCCTTAATATTGTCTTCAAAGATTAGATACTTAATACATGAGGTTATATTACATACATACTCATTATGTTATTCCTCTACAAAAACAAAATATTGTATTGATTTCCAGGAAATACCGCTACATGGACACCAAGGTAGCGGTATTTCACCAGACATGTCGTATTTTGGCCGAGACACTAGTTTAGCTATTTCCCTATCCGTTCACCTTCTGACACACTTTAGTCTTTGTTAGTTTGGCTTCTGACCTTGCCACCATATAGAAAACTTGCTTCATGAGGTCACATTATAACAACTTTTGAATTTTCGATAAGAATTTATCAGTCATAATTTAAGAAGACAGCTAAGCATATCAGTAAAGTTTGATTTAATAATTACAAAACTAGCTATTCTTATTACGTTGTTCACAGATGTTCTTAATTTGGAAATTTGGAAACAAGGTTTATTTCCTGTAATATGTAGGCATCTTCTCAACTTGAAATACATTTTACCTACTTATTATTAACCTTCCATTAAACATTTTCAACGTGCCTCTTTAAGTTAAGTTATTAACATGAATAATATAAATATATTGTTTCATTGTTACAATATTTTAATATTTAAGTATTGTAGTATTTAATGTTTGATTTGTTATCTGCATCACTACATATGACTTTCTCAACTTCTGTTTTCCATATCTTGCTGTTTTACGAGTATAAGCTCAATAGAGCTGGATTTTCATGTTGTAGTTATACCTGATACTATGTTATATTATGTAAAAGCCGAAAGGCGTTAATATTATAAATAAATAAAATCACTTATTCATCATAAAATAACTGATTCATGAACATATCGACCCTTAATATCCCTTCAGTTTCCATTCCTTGATAGGTAATACCACAAACCTCAACATCTAGTTCTCTGTAGAGACTTGAAATGACTTAATCCAGCGACTGACTTTCTCGACATTGGTTTCACCTCACTCTCTGTGAGAGAAACCCGATAGGTGACACTAGATAATTTTTAAATTATACCGTAAAAAGACTAGACGTTGATTTCTAGATTATTTTGCTTGGATTGACCTTTAAAGCAACTATATTTCTTTCTTTCAAGCCTATAATAAACATATTTATAATACCTTGATTTGAAAGACTCGAATAAAATCATTGTAAAGAGAATGAAGACATTTAAAAACACGTTATGTAGATACTTTAAAAACTAAATAACAAAGATAAAGCCACGAAAAATATAAAAAAAAAAAATTAAAATATTCTAGTACCACCTCATAACTTAACTTATTGTATATTATATCTAGAAATATGTATTGCATATTTAGAAATATGTTTTTGCCTTATCAATACTTTAAATCATTTATTTTAACTAACCTATATTTTTATTACTTTTATCTGTATTTTCTCATGAAATCACTAATATTTTTTGTTAAATTACTAATATTTTTTGTTTTAATTTAAACAAATGTTATTTTTTTTTTAGTTGTCCTCTCCTAACACAAGCAGCTGCTTTATTAGGAGAGTGATTGAAATAGTGATGTATAAAGTTCCTGAACAATATAATCTTCCAATATACTATTCGGCGATCCTTTATTTATCATGATACGTTATCGTATGATTTAAATTAGTAATTTTGTTGTAGATACAACTTTATTTAAGAGGTGAAGCCAAATTAAATAGTTTTTGGACACAACAAAGCTTCCTTATTCAGAACGGTATACCTACTTACTAAATACTACTAAATATAAAGACCTTAAAATGTATTGAAGATTATAATGGGTTTATAAAGTAATTGTGTTAGGTACAAAATATAGAGAGCAAGAGATAAGGTTTACAAATTATAATAAATTGCTGAATCAAACTGTGGCATCAGACCACAAGTAGCAGACGGATTGCCCGTTTTTGCAATGAGGGTTATTTTGTTAACTTTCAGACAAGATATGGCTACCAAATTACATGCTTGCGATTTGAACAGGGTCAGTAGTTGCACAGAAGGTCAAGCACTACAATTCAGTATACAGGGTGTATGAGCACGTACCCGCAAGGCTTTGATCATCGTTTCCTGAGCATGTATGGTGTAAAAACTGGAGTAGATATGTCATTTTCTGTGACTTTTTTTAAATTAAAAAATGCCATCACACGTCGACACTGGGTACAGCCTAGTGTATCACGTGATGTGCACTCTGTCTCGATCCAGCAGCATTGTACGGACGAGACAGAGCGCGTTGCGCGTGATCTGTTGCAACGTACAGCAGTATTATCTGTGGCGACATATGGTAACAAAATGATATACATATCTAAATGTTTTACTCCGAATAAACTCAGGAATTGTTGATTAATAAAGTCTTTCGGGTATGTGCTGATACATCTTTTATATAATACTAACGACTTAACGAGTGCCCGGCAAGCGTTGCAATGCCGCTAAACTTTACACGTTTTTCAAACAACTCCACCTACAGTATTTTTTAATACAAATTTAATAACGCCAGAGCTTACCATCACAGGTAGAATACTTCGCGGGAGTGCGCACAACAACTCACCAAAGTTTTATCGTAATCGGATTAATGATAAATGAAATAATTTCATAACCCCAGAGCAACCATCGCGGGCACGCGCACAACAAGTCACCAAAGATTCATCGCAATCGGATAAATGGTTTAGGAACGCTTAAGAGACAAAAAAAAAAAAACATTTTTATGTATTAAGATTATGCAAAATTGTCCATACATGCTGTAAATCTTAAGGTTTATGGCTTCGCCTTTAAATAATGTAGATTATTACATAATCACTTTGATTATTAATTAAAATTTTATGGTAATCGAGGATGTTAAAAAAATATCTACAACGAAGAAGGGGAAAAATGGCGAGCAATTATTAAGTCAATTAAATAAACTATTAATATCAACGTCTTTACAAGGATCGCTTTGAAGGCATTTTAAAAACGAATCAACATTCGTTTCCGGATTCATTCGTGTTTATGATCGATGTAATTCGTTTTGATCGATCTTGATGAACATACAATAATAGGAAGTCAATGAATTAATGACCGCAATGTATTTGTTACTAAATTATAGGATTGTTGTCCTATCATATATCATTAATAAATGGTAGCTGAATTTACTACGTCGATTATCGTCTAGTCCAGTATGGGATGCACACATTGTAATGGCTACCTTTTAAATACGAGGACCATTAATCACGGACAGGTAAACAGCCATCAATTATTGTTTTATTATACGAAATTATACCATCGTAATATGCATGGTAAATTGTATTGATATTTTAGAAATGGCTTCCTAAAAATCTTAGTATATAGTACTATATAGTAGCTGTACCATCCCACATGTATCCCACATATCAATAGTTAACTATTTTATTGATGAAACAAAGTATTGGTTAAACATTTGAGATATCAATTATTTATATATCGTATTGTTTCCTCAATAAAGCCTTACCATTTTAAATTAATTAATAATAAAAAAGAAAATATTTTAGTGTCCTGCTTTGGACGTAGGCCCTCTTTTTATGTGAATTCCGCACAAGAGTCCCATCTGCTCCCGTCTGGAACCAGTGAGATTATGGCATCCCCAATCAGGGTATGTTGTGAGGCTGAAGGTATTGAGGAGCGGGAAGTAGATGGGAAGAGGAATGTGAGGAAACAGCTGGCTATTCAAATCTGGTCACCAACACGGCTAAAGCCATTTCAAGCAATATATCAATTCTGAATGGTAGTCTTACACCAAGGCGATATTGAGAGTATCTTCCACTCAGGAATATGCCGCAAATGTACTACATATTTTTTTAATTAATTGTGAAATAACACAAATTAATCAAATAAAATTTATTTGCCCACGCCGGAATTCGAACTTGCGACTTTCGTAAAGCTAGTTGAGTCGAGAGCCTTACTCCTCTACAACGGAGGCCGTCATAATGGACCATTTTTATCTTAATGGCAGAATGGTGAGATCCTTGACAAAAAACTTAACGTCTATTTATTTTCACAAGGTATTTAATTTATTTTTGACTCGTAATATAATTCAAATAACAGGTTTTAAAAGTATTTTAAAGTCCTTTACTTAAACTTAATTTGTGCGTTGATGTAGTAATTTCTCTTGTGTTTAAGCGTATCTTCCTTTTTTCATAATTACAGTACAAAGCTCAGAGCTTAAGAGTAAAGACTAAAACGTTTTACTCTAAGGTTATAGGTTAAAGGTAACACTAAACTTCCACAGTATAAATAAGTAGACTATATCGTGCTCCTATTTCATCATTACATAACTAACTATCTATCATTTTGCAGGTAACTCAACGTAAATATATAATACCGTTTATTACGTTATAGTTAATATGCTCTTACATACCAATGCCTAATGGTTAATTTCGTATAATAATTACTTACATACCTGTGACGTTAATTTCATTATATTTTTATTTTCACCCATTTAAACAGTCTGATTCAATTTCTAATTTAAAAATTATTAATCCATGAAATTGGATCTTGTATTTTTTTCTAATATTTACACGTTAACTGTCCCGTCTGGAGCCAGTGAGATTATGGCATCCCCATTGGGGTAATTTTGGGATGCCATAATGGGAAAGGACAAGCAGGTAGAAACACTTTCTTTATAAAATGGTTTTGCTTGTAAATATGATAACCGTGTCATCGGCGAAAGATATTATATTACCGTCAGTATCCAAGTTTAATAAGGAGTTATATATATGAGAAATAAGAGCGGACCTAAAACACTTCCTTGGGGCACGCCGTAGGAGATTGGTAAACATTTACTCCTATATTCTTGATTTGACTGAATGACAGTTGTTTGTGTTCTTTGTGTGAGGTAGTTTTTAAACCATTTCAGGGCAGTACCTTCTATCCCAATCTGTTGCAATTTTTTAAGAAGAATATGATGTGAAATATTGTCGAAGGCTGTAGAGATGAAACTTTGGGGATTTGATGTGCGCATGCTCGCGATGGTTTCTGTATACAATAGTGAGCTCTGGCATCATGAAATTACGCATTGCTAAACCGTTCATCCGATTGGGATGAAACTTTGGGGATTACCCATAAGCAATACCTTTTGTATTTTTTAAATGTACAATAAATATTTTTTTGATTTGATTTGATTTGATTTGATTTGATGTGTGCATGCCTACAATGGGTATGTTGTGAGGCTGAATATAGTGGGGAGGGGAAGGAATTGGGAAAGACGAAGATGGGGAATTTCATGGACACCAAATACGGCTAAAGCCATTTCAAACTATGTTTCAATCCTGAATGAAGGTCTTACATCAGGGTGATATTGAGAGTATCTACCATTCTAGAACGTTCCGCAAATGTACTACTCGTTATTTTTAATTAATTAATTGTGAAATAACACAAATTAATGAAATTAAATTTATTTGCGCATGCGGGGAATTGAACCCGCGAACTTCGGATTGCTAGTCGGGAGCCTTACCACTCAACTACAGAGGCCGTCAATGGCTTCATAGTGCTTTCACATAAATTCCGCAAGAATAAACTTTAACTTTAGGGCACACAGTTTACACCCGCGCTGTGCAAGCAGGTTCCACAACCTCTTAAAGCGTTGTTTAATCGAAATGAAATGGCTAAGAATTTCAATGATAAGGTAGTGGTTGTTTAGTTTAGTTACTTTATTTTCTAGCCGTGTAAAATGCTCTGCAGATAACAAAAAATGTCGAGCAATAATAATATTGTAAATTTAGCGTTATAACAGTATCAGATTTCATCATACCCTTCTATTTACATCTCAACAGTTTCCGTTTATTATGTTATAAGATATTATGACTTGATACTATAAAATTAATGTTTTATCTTTGTGTGGGTGGTTATTAGGTATTGGTGTGTGTTTTGACCAGGTATCATCAAGCCAAGAGAATGTTTACAGATGCCCCTCTAATAAGTGTTATCACAGAATATAACGATGTTATAACAACTAGTATTAAAGTAATTCACCTGTCAGCGTTTCTAAACTGGAAAATGTTTAAAACCTTGTCCTACGAGTAAATTAAAAAAAATATTAAGATATTACGAAAAAATAATGTTTCGCGGAAACGTTGGGACAGCGTTTACTTCGACATAAAAAAGTTATTAAAATCAGGATCAAGACAATTTGTCAGTTTTGACAGATAGCACAGCGGGTTTGAATTGTATACTGCAGCCCACATACACTGCGGAAATGTAACCAACCGAAATTTCATACCGACCTAGTTATGTAAACATACTACAATGGAGAGAACATGTAAATATTCGAGCAAACGTAAAAAAATATGACACAATATTGACCTGAAAGCATTTTACCGTTTAATTATGTAGTTCGCTTGAAGTCAACACGTTCAACAGGTAAATAAATGTTACTTTATTCAGGTGAAAATCCTTTTTTACAGATTTCATTAGATTGCTGTTGCTAAAATCAGTTTCAATGGAAGATACTCTAAGTATCACAACCAAGGATAACCATTCAAAATTGAAACAAAGCTTAAAATTTATATGCTTTTTCTGTGTTTGTACTTCCCCACCTTTCTCTCCCCAATCTCCTTCCCCTCCCCATTACCGTCAGCTTCGCAATATACCCCAATTGTGAATGCCATAATCTCACTGGCTCCAGACGGTAGGGGACAGATGAGATATTCACTGAAAAAGTACGAGGCAGTGTTTACAAAAGTTTATTAAATTTATGATGATACACTACAGTTTGAAAGCCAACGGTGTGATTCTTAAGAATACGGAAGTCCGAGGAAGACTAACAAAGGAAAGACTCTGAATTTATTACTATCATTGTCCTTAGGCCGACGTTAACTAACGGTATGAGAAAAGGGAAATTATCCATTAAAAACTGTTTTATTCATTGCTTACGGCAAAACATATATTTTTTTAAATTGCATCAGTATTTTTTTAAACCAAAGACGAATAAAAGTATCCAAATGGCTGCGAAGAATAATAGCTGAAAAAATTTGTATCAGGAAGAAAGCAAAAGTTATAATTAAATTTAGCTAGTCCAAAAAATTTTGAAAACATTTTATCATCCATTGAATCTTAAAATGCGGAATTGATTTGATAAATGGCTTTAAAAAATACTGTCAATGATAATAATTCTGAGTGACCATATTGTACACATTATATTGGTTTAGTCAATAACGCGTAGGCAATAGTGGTCAGTGGGATTCTGTGGGATCACGTTGGCAAATAGTATCACGTCATATTGAAATATTACCAACACATGTATTGTCATTAAACTTATACAACTCCGTAAGGGGGAAGCCTTCTCTTCTGATGGCAATGGCTGCTGTTTTCCTGGTCACTCAACTATATTTCTATTCAAAGCATACCATAAAGAAATCTGTTAATTTTTCTAAGTTTTTCGAAGCTCCCAAGCACACAGAGCTTTGGTAAGATGAAATCTGAAAAAGCACTTCTTCCTGGAATTTCTGGTCTAAACATTACAATAAAACAAAGAAAAATATTTTGAAGTGAAAGGATTTTAACAAAAAACCTAAAATGCTTTTGCTTTTTAACAGAGGTTTGACTTACGTTAATTCAGGTGATTTAATTGGTAAATGTCTGCTCCCATGTGTACAGAGAATGCTGAAATTAGCATTTGGTATAAGTCAATACAAAAACCTAAAGATAAACAGATATCTCACATATTTTTTTATGTTTGTTGTGACCACACAATATCTACAACTAGCCATCAACTACGATTTAACATTTCACACTTCATCCTCCGCCTTTTCCACACAAGGACATACCGAATTCGTGAATTACATACATATTATTTTTTGTGAATTGTTATGGTCATCTTACGATATGTACTTACATGGTGCACAGAAAAACTACGTATAAAAGAAGCTAGCAAATTTTTCTGAACGGTTCTACAGCCGATTTTATAATAACCTTATTTTATATCATCATAAACAGCATCAACCAGAGCTGGCATCTTTGGATCTCCTGTATAGATTTAATATATTTTTTAGTAGTTTGTCGAAAGGTTAACGAAGTTTTTAGAGTACTTGTTATAATAACAATATAAAACCCGTTTTTGAAGGTACAGAAATTATTTTACTTGTTTTTATGAAGAAACCTTTCAGATACTCTAACGACGCTCTCTTCGGGGAATTTAATGTACTATATATTCGACAGTGCTACATAAAAAAGATAATAAATGATAATGTTTATTCATAAAAATAAAAATAAAATGAAAACGGGCGAGCACAAACATCACACTAGAAGTGAGGGCAGAAATGACCTTTTTATTTAACAAACAACACAGCGACATAATATCAAAAAGTATGCTCGTACCTTGGAATTTTTTTATAATAAAACCCCTTCACAACTTAAACTGTGTGAATTGTCATCGTTCGGTCCAAAAATTGTAAAATGGTTATTAGATATATACAGGACAGATTCGGAAATATTATTAAAAAATATGTCTGATAATTTTGTTTGAGTGCCTAGATGTATCTTCGCTTTTATTTGTTTTCTCTCAAATTTTTTTGTGTATTTCCCAATACAAATAAATTAATATAATGTAAGTAAAAAATCTTTACAATTTGATATTAAGTAATAAACGACAAAAATTGACATCTGGATTAGTTCCTTAAAACAGGCACCACCCAGTTATAAACTAATGTTGACTGTGCCATAACGTATTCACGTCTGTATTTCAGCTTATCCTCGATGTACATTGTACTTGTCATATTTTTGTAATATTTTTACTGTGCATACATCCAATTGAATATCCACGTATAATTGTTTGGCTTAATGTGGTAACTAGGTTTGTTATTTTCTATGTGAAATGTAATTTTTTTTAATGTATGAATTTCCCGACACCGCGTAGACTACCCATGCTACTTGTATGTTTGCATAAAAAATAGTTTTAGAAACCAAGGACTGCCGAAATATTATTCAGTAATGATTTCAAGTAAAGAAACCCATAAATAGCATTTTTAATTTGACAACTTATTCTTGAATGAGCACATATTAGAATACATTGACTTGTTGACACGTCTCATTGAACGTTTTATCTATTTTTTAAATCTCGGGATGAAAAAATAGTCTACAATAGTTGAATAACCAGATACTTTTATGCATCTTCAAAATGAGAGGTAGATAGTAGGTATGTATAATATATGATTGAGCCGATCAAAATTAAAACTTACGATATAAAATTATACAATGAAGAAGAATATTAAAATTAATTGTGAAAAATGTAAGTAAATTTATGTTAATATATTCATAAATACATGAACATCTGTTCCCGGGGAACAAATTAACAAAACAGCGATAAAAAATCACGACTTTCGGAAACAGCGATGAAAACAATAAACTAACGCAGTTAAAAAGAGGATTTTTTTCAAATAATAATAGTTCTTGTTTAAAAACTACAAACATAAACTTTTATCTGTAATAAAGACTACATAAATGGGTACTTCCATGTGAAAAACGACAAGAGGGCGTACAAGGAACAAAGCTGAACATAATGCCAACAAATAAATACAAAGGTTCTAGGTATATTATTATATTCCACAACCTTTACATTTCTCTGAACTTTGAGTAGGTACCAACTTATCTGTGCTACTCCCATTTACCCAAGAACTAGAACGAGAAAGATTTTATATTTCTCATGAACAAAACTGTTCATTTAATGCAATGTATTTTCCTTTATACGTAGGTACTTACCAAAATTATGTTTAAATATAGGTACTATATATTAGTATACATCTATCAATCTTCTAAAATTAAAAAAAAAAAAACAAAGTGTGCAATTCACATGCGGTATACGTGAAACCTTCAGAAAACTAAAGCAGACAAGGGTGGGGAAGCTACGAAGCACCGCACAAAGAGGAGACCGATTAGTTCCGAAACACCGCGCAAAGAAGAGACTGATTATACTATCTCATTCTCTCGCAGGCTAAATCCTATAGATGTATGTGTTTGTCTCTGTTTAGTGTCGCTATTTTTCGTTCCATCGAGTTTCAAATCACAACGGTGCTTGCAAAGAAGTTTTCACCAAAAAAGTCTACAACTATTGATATTTTTTTACCAACTCGTAAGCCAGAATTTTTTTGTCCAAAAGCACTTGCGCAGTGCAGTTAACAGTAATTTGTAAATATATTCGAACTAATCAAAAGGTAAAGACTAATTTCGAAGAAACAATTCTCAAACAAGTTATACAGGGTCGTTATTCTTTCTGCGACTAGAGTCCAATAGTTATTCTATCGATGAATAAATGAAATTAGGCAAAAGATGATTGACCTTATTAAGTCTGTCATAATATTTTTGAAAAGTGCTGATTGTATCAATATTAGATTTTTTCTTTCTTTTTAAAATCACTTATTATTGTGACTCATTTTATTTCATGTTCCTAATAGAGTCACACAAACCAAAAATATCTTAAACTACAACAAAAATTTCAATACCGATTCTGGTATCACCGTCATAAGCAAAAAAGCAGCCGGAAATATTCAATGGTCACATTCTGATGTACGTTTTACTATAAACATGAGAGGTCTCGTATATCAGAATGTGACTATGAAAATTTCCAGTTTGAATAATAAAAACCATTCTGCTTTTGACTGCAGTATAAAACCTATCTAATCGCTCATGCACACTGCACAGGTTTCGTAATAAAATGCAATAGTAGCAGATATTTTTATATGCACCGAAAATACTTAAAAAAAAAATTTTAAGACTTCAGAAATTTGGCGTATTTTTCTGATGTTCAAAATATTTCCGGTTTTCAATAAAAAATAAATATTTCCGAACATATTCCGAAACTAAAAACTGCTTTTGAAAGGTGATAAACTACGCTTCCAAATTTTATAATTCTAATATTTGAAGCATAAAAATTTTTAATGCAAACATAAAAAAGTTTTAAAAATGGATCACCTCACGTTTTTTCTTACTAAAACTACTGGTAATGAAAAAAAAACACGTATATATTTTATTAGACAATTTTATTATAAACGTTATTGTTAACTCAAAAAATTCTCAAAGTTTCAATTTTTTTTTCAATTTGCGATTCAGTACTTTGGTTTCATAAAGGTGTAGATTTTACTTTTTGGTGGTTATTTTTTAGATTTGACCGCAAAGCGTGGTGTTTTGCCTTTCTAACATATTTTAAATCATATTTTTGATAGCAAAGACATACGTGAGCCATTCATTGGGTTAAACAATTATTTAACCATTTGTTTTCTTTAGCCGTGATGTATTTTTAGTTCTTTTGAATCAGATTAGTACGTTTAAACTACTTTTGAAAATGATTTTTTTCTGATTAGGTAGGTACTTGTACTGTAAATAAATATAAAACTCTGTGAATACGAGCATACTATTTATCGAGAGCCTCTCGCATCCGTATTCACAATTTTAAGTGTCTACCGGTCTCTGTACAAAAATTAACAACCTGTATTTTTTGCTGGTTTCATTTGGGATTGCATCACCCAGTGATCTCATAAATCCTAAACGATAACAGCATGGGAAGTCTTCAAGTTATATTATTGCGGTTTTAAATGCAAACTATGTTTATAGTTCAAAAATAACTGGGTACAATGCACTCTGTATTCTAAAATACACGCGCACATGGCAGCGTAAATAATAATAGGAGAATTAAACATGCATAATATTATTTGTCTGAACAAATTTAAGCATTCGAAAAATTTTATTTTGGAAGGAAATTAATCTGTTGTGTTTATTGGTAACTTAGAATAGCTGAATCGTTTTTTGTTACACATATACATTTTTATATATTTTTATATTATATATTTTTTTATTTATTAATCTCATAAACTGTACTTACATACAAGTCTGATAAAATTATTATGGAGTTTTAACATTTCCAGTATGACAATTCACGACATTTTAAAAATAAATGTGTCGTAAAAAATACCAGTTGTTGTTTTAATAAAGCTTTGTTTTCAAGCAATAATGTGTAAGTAGCTTAATAGCTAAGAATCGATATTTAAGGATATATCAACAGTTTTTTGTGTTCTGTTTTAAAAGTCAGTAGCTAAGTTAGTATAAGTATGTGTTTGAATCTTCTAGCCACATATTAATATTTAAACAAAATGACAACAGTAGTTCTAAATATGTACAGTTAAGGTTAAGCTTAATATTAATTTGTACAGCGTCGTTTTTGTGAAAAATCACCTTAAGAGCGCTCTGTTAGGTACCTACCTACTACAGCGAATAATATAAAATACGTAAATACATATAAATAAAGAAAATAATCAAACATACCAAATTCGGTTGTCTGAGATGATGTGCATTGATTGTTCCTGCGTGAAATTATTCACCTTTAATAAACACACTCAATGTATCATTTTCAAAATTGGAACTGATTGTGGAAACAATTCAGACAAGCGATAACAATTCAATAAAGTAGGTACCAGAAAATTATTTTAATTTATGATTACTAATTTAGTATATGAAATACGTTTTTCTTTTGATTAATTTTTTGACAGATTTGATTATTTTTTTAAGTTTACTGACGACGCGACGCCAACGTTCAATCGAAAGGTAAATAAAATTGACAGTATTAGTTTTTGAAAGGTAATGATCCTATGCATGTATTTTATACATACTTTCAGCTTCACAAATCCTGCAATTATGATATCCTGTGATTTTAAAGAAAGTTTCGATTTTTCTGAAGCAATTGAAAATGTCGGAAGGCGGGCGGTCGGCAGTAATTTAATTTTAATAAAGTTTTATTCCGAGGTTGACGTAATTTTTTTACACTTGGGGAATTCAGCTTGGTTCTTTTTTTACATGAACTTCACACAGGAGGCCCTGAGGAAAATAATTTTCTTTGGGGTCTATGTCATCTTTGAGGATTCTGTATGGAGGGTCTTTTTATGGAACGAAAGGAGTGAACCTGGGTCTTGAAGAGACCCGTGTTGACCCAAGGAGGAAGGAAACATAGAGGGCGGCAAATCATTCCACAGCCGAGCTGTTGAACTCAAAAACGAGTCGTAGAAACGACCCGTTATCATGAGATAAATGTCAACTGTATACAAATGTTGGGTTTAGGGTCTTTTAGATAAGGTTTTAGGTGAATTTCGCAAAAAAAAAATGTGTCCATAATGTACGAGTATCTTTTTGACATAATTCATAAACGTATAAGAATGGTTTTCGCTTTAAGAAAAGAAGATAGCAAATAGTCATTCCAACTGTAATTTAAGTTTGAACCCGTCACACTTCCATCACAGATCTCAGTGGAGATTTTTCGACAAAAATAATTAATAAGTTTGTTTAATCGTCCGCATCCACAGTTTCCTGACTTGTCATAAAAACCCTCACTGACTTTGTTCACTCGAGCTGAACCAAACGGCTCGTGCCGCTTCTACAAATCATAGTAATTTCAAGTTACACAGGCAAATAGTAAAAAGAAACATATTATTCGAACACGTCAGCAAAATAAGGAGTTGATAATCAACAATTTATTACAAATTCACATCAAAATTTAGCATGTTATTGGTTCTGATTAATTTCAGCTAAACATTGTGAATGAATCAAAAGTAAGCTTTCAGTTTGAACGTGTCTATATCAAGAAAAGGAAATAGTTACGCATTTTTTATAAAAACTTTTAAATTGCAAACATAAATAATCGATAGCACAGCACGTGTTCTGTTAAACAAATTTCTGATATCACAATAAACTTTTTAATCTAAACATTCTACTATATGTGTTGTTTTAAATACAGCGGAAGTAAAAAATAATTCTTTACGGATACTCCCACAATAAATTATTATCTATTGGCATTGCAAATAATGTAATAACGAACTGGGAACTTTTATTATATTTCCTGTGTGTTTTAATTCGCAAATTCGACCGCACAAAACGTTCAAAAGGTTTCTGTGATAATTTCTTTATTTGCTATAGCAAAGTACCTACCTATGTTTGATTAAGACTAATTTTAATTTAAAAAGCCTTGGATCTTTCAATAAGCATTGCAGAGCTTTAAGCTCGTGACTCTGAACCTAGAGGTCACGGGTTCTAAACATTGGCGTTGCTTAGTTTTAGCTATGTTAAGTCACATACCCTCCTCACTCCATTCAACCATGCGTCATTCCACAAATGGGAATGTTTCACCAACCTCGGGCAGTTGGGACTTGGGACTCCTGTATAGTATCGGAACACATTTTTTATTCGCTTGACAAATTCCATTATAGTGATTATACTGATTATGAAGAACGATATGTTTTATAATTTGTGCAATTACACTCAGTAATGTTAACATCTCTGGTGACTTTCCGCAGAAAAAACCTTACGCAAGACTTAAGGCCGTTATACACGAGCCCGATTTTCAGCCCGTTTCCAATTGGAGACAAAAGTCAACATTTTTCGATTTGCGCGATCGCTATTTTCACCTCTATTTTCATATCTAGGAATTCAATTGTCATCACTGCAAACAACACGCGAACCAAACTGTTTGTTGTGATGCCTACTGAAATCGTAGATATAAAAATAGAGATGAAAACAGCGGTCGCGTAAAGCGAAAAATGTTGACTTTTGTCTTCAATTGGAAACGGGCTGAAAATCGGGCTCGTGTATAACGGCCTTTACGAATGTACTAACAACATACTCCAGGAAGGCATTATAGTAAGGGAAACGACTGCTGCTGTCTAGCTGGTATTTTTTAAAGTTCTAATACCTAACGGTTCACGATATTATCCCCAGATTCCGACTTACCAGTGACAGCAAGGCCGCCCTTGTAATAACTGACTACGAAAACGTGGAATGTGATAATTGCCTTAGGACTAGGATGAAATATTAAATATAAGATGTGTTGCGTGATGGACGGAGAAAGGAGAGTAAGGAAAAGATATGACAGGCAATTGGACTTGAGAAACCGGAGATACAACAGAAATAGATGGCATGGTAAAGATAATTCAATACTTGAGCCCTATCATGTCAGGAGTTAAAAAAAACATTAGAATTGGTAGGTTTAATCTATTTATGTAAACAAGAGATTCTATTGCCGGGTGGGCGAGCGGCATAGTTTTGATTTTTATACAAATTATTTCAAGGTTGATGAGATTTTGGGAGACATTTAGAAAAACCACCCCTTCCCCTTTCTCACTACGTATAATATATTTATTGATGAATTTTTGCGCACAAAACGTTAAAAATAAGAGGATAAAAATTACTGTCTAGTTTCGAAAAACTGTACAAACCACGGACAACGTCGGAGACTTCAGCTAGTATAAATGTAAAAGGCTTTTGTTTTGAAGAGTTTTTCTCACACGTTCATTTGTTAATTTATTTTTATTTATCTGTTAACGGTTTCGACACATCCGATTCATTACCTAGCAATCTTCAAACTAGTAGCAGATAAATAATAATTAAATAATAAATGTACACGTAAAATAAAACTCTTTAAAACTAAGTGTCTAGAAATTTTTACATAGTGAATTCCCAAAAAATAATATAAAAGAATAATTAATGATTGAAATGGAAGCAATAATATGCGACATGAAAGATTTGTGTGGCTTTTAATTCTATCTCCTCTAGGTAAATGGCTTGAGGGTTGTGCAAATATAAAAGCACGATGAAACCGAGCTCTCTTTACATAGATACTATATGGCATATGCATGTACAATGTTGCAAAAGAAAAACATATATAACTTTCAAGATGCCAGAGCTTTTAGAGAGTTTTTAGTGAGACAAAAATATGTTTCAAATCTGTCATATAGAATATAGCTAAGATTTTTTAACGATGTAACTGAATTGTGTTTAAAAATAACCATGTAAATAGAAGCCACTGTGCAAATAATATGTTCATTTATTTATTTATCTGTATAAAGTTTCATTAAAAGTGTTTTTGGATGCCTGTCTCACTAGAATATTATACCTGAGTCAAGACAGACATATGGAAATTAAATTTGATCGTGGGGTAATTACTACAAATAGGTCACTCTGAAATAAATCAGTTTTTTTGAAAAATTGAATTATAAAATTATCTCATAAATCGGTTGCTGTACATTTGATAAGTATTGTTAAAATGTCGATTGATATGTTGGGAACCAATACTTATATTTTTGAAATGAGAAAATTGCTGATTTTTTTTTAATGTTAATTTTAATTTAATGTTAAAATTAATTTTACAAAAATGAAATGACTTACCTAATTTCGTAGCCAGTTGTGGTAACTCGAATAATTAAGGTAACATTGTATGTAAATAAATACTAACATGTATGTGTAATTTGTTTTACAGAAGTTTGAAGTAGTGGGACGGCCTATTTTAGAATCCAATTCTTTATTTCGTGCTTGAATGTAACAGTATGATTTACACAATAATTTTATTATTCGTCATCAGACTGCATCAACTTAAGTTCTAAATCATTTTTATGATTACGGTCTAGAGAAGTAGCAAATAGAAGTTACAATAAGCGGCAATTATTCTACTAGAATGCTGCCTAGTTGAAACTGGTTCGCTCGTTCTCTGGACCAGAAATCATGTTAGAGAATGTGTGTTATATATTTTAGATTTAGGCGCAGCCAAGATGTCATTAAAAAAGCCATCATCCCGAATACACGACGGAGATTTAGAAATCATGTCACGAGTTTGATGCCATAACTCGTTGGTGTTTAGTATTGTTTGTTACCTTGGGTTTAAATCATAGCATCATTGATACAATAAACACCCATGAACTTAATGATATTGTCCCGATGTCTAGTAATTTGAAAATTATATTATTTATGCAGAAAACATGATTTCATGCGATAATTTATTGCTATAAAAAAATACTGAAACTTTTCGTAGTCCGCGAAATTGAAAATCAGTAAATATACGCATAGGTATAATATGTAAATGTTAACAACTATCAATAATTTCAGGTTCAGTAACTTCATGTAAGTATGTCCGGTCATAATGACCGGTCAGTGGGTGAGTAGACATCGTGTTCGATTCCTCGGCTGGCTACGTCCTCCATCACGACACAAGCAACATTTTCCGCTGACTGTGATGGTAGTAGAAGATTTTCAAATATTGTTGGGTTATTCATAACCCGGGAATATTTGTATTTCTTTTTAAAAGAAAAAAAATGTTTCTAAATCTGCCTGTACATAATATGATAAAGCCTAAAAAGTAAAATTTGTACATCACCATTGATATGATTTTTTGAAAAAAGCTTTACAATGTATGCAATTATTATTATTAGTATTATTGTAAGAACTATATTTTGTAGGTACCTCGG
This sequence comes from Limnephilus lunatus, assembly GCA_917563855.2. Classification (NCBI taxonomy): domain Eukaryota; kingdom Metazoa; phylum Arthropoda; class Insecta; order Trichoptera; family Limnephilidae; genus Limnephilus; species Limnephilus lunatus. The sequence goes on from OU830592.1 coordinate 60,283,679, forward strand.
TGTCACTCTAGACAGTAAATTAACTTGGAAAAAACATATAGATGAAAAAACAAAAGCTGCAAATCGTTATCTATCATCCCTCTATCCCATGATGAGTAGAAATAGCCGTTTATCAACTGACAACAAATTACTGCTATATAAAACAACCATCAGATCATGTTTCTCCTACGCTTGCCCAATCTGGGTTTATGCATCAAAAACCCACTTAAATAAACTTCAAGTCTTTCAAAATAAATGCATTAGACTCGCCTTAAATGCACCTAGCTGGAGTAGAATCTCTACTCTCCACAATGAATCCAACGTATCGTTGGTAAAAGATCTTATTTTTGCACAGGCTACTAGGTTTTACGCTGGCCTAGAAAGTCACTCTAATCCCACGATTAACTCTCTCGCTAAATACAGCGAGAATGAACACCATAAATATAAAAAACCAAAATCAATCTTACGTAGAAATTAACTAAATACGTGTAGAATATTCCTGCATAAAGCCGCAGTATAAAAAAAAATTAATAATAATAATAATAAAATTCCCAAACTCAAATACATTAATAACCACGTGAAGCATCAATAGATAATCCTTTTTAAATATGTTAGAGCAAGTAAACTTAGGTTTAGGTACTCTGAAAAATAAATAAATCCAAATTCTATATTTTGTAGTTTTGATAATAATTATTAAACCTTTTTTTTTTAATTTAGTATACATTCAGACTTAACTTTAAAAAAAAAACAACTCGACTTACTAGAGTTGCGGTTTTTCATGTTTAATTATGAAAAACCATTTTTCTTCGTTTTCTACTAAAACCCTTTTAACAATATTCAATGTACTGACAATAGACAAAATGTATTAAAAATAACACAGATTTTGAAGGAAAAATAGATAACAGCATGATATCAAAATCACAATAAAATTCAAAAATTGAACATCAAGCATCTTCAAAATATCTACCCCTATGTAGGAATAACTTATTAACTTAAAATTATCAAAAATATTCATGAATTTTGTACGTAATCTATAAAAACTATCATTGTTATTAGAAATAACCTTACTATCGACACTGTTAATACATTTTGGACAGGGAAAAAAAATCTAAATTCTGCTGACGTCAGTTTTTAATATGTGGCAAGAATATTTAATTCTAAAGCCGCGTTGTTATCAAGATAACTAATGCTACGGCCATGCCGCTGAGAGCTTTGCGATAACCTCTTTTTCTGTTACACGAGTCATTTATGAGAAAGAGGGAGAGATTACAATGGATGCATTTATAAGTATGTAGTTACTAATATTGTACGTCGGAGGCGAGTGGCGGTGGAGGAGGACAAATCCCAACCCTGAGATGAAGACGAAGTTTCACGGGCATGACGGTCGACAATCTCTAATATTGTGGGAGTTATTTTCCTTAAGAGCTTTATGCTTTTTGTGCGTTGAGCAGAGCGTTGAATTGCCTTCTAATAGTTTCATTAGATAATAATAATAATATAATAAAATTTGGATGATTTGTATAGAGCCATTTTTGTGATAGGTAAATTATAACAATCACAAATCATCCCTCAAGGGTACAAACTTCCACATTCTTACTTTCTACTACAAAACTAGACAAACCTTTAGTATAACAACTCTCGACTAAAAATTTCATCCACCGGTGCATCGATTACTGATATGTACAATGATTTGACCGATGAACGCGTTTCTGATCTCTAATACCTACGATTTATCGGTGATTGTTGAGTGAATTAACTGAGACACAGTCCTAAGGTGTAACACCTATCGGCCGTAAGTATCAGTATTCGTAAAACTTTTACATCGCACAATTATGAAGGTGCCTACAATTTTCTACAATTATTATAAAAGTTTTTGATATATGTAATTGTAGTAATAGTACTAATAGTTATACCTACGACCGTACTGAAGGAGGAAATCTTTGATTTCTTTACATTTTAGGAGGTGGGTATGGGTACCGCCGCCCAGAGAACAGCTTTTGGATAACCAACACTCCTGCCGTAGGTCACCCTAGGTGGTTCGCTATGTTTTGTGACTTAGCAAGGGTTCCCGGGTTCATGGGTTGAGGTTTGGCTAGGTCTTCGTTTGTCGTTTTTCGGTTTGTCGTTTAACCACCTACTGCGTGGCGGGAAGGATCGGGAGAGACTGATTGCGGAAGACCCTTTGAACTCTCCAGCAGGACACTCTCGACCCAATGCCTTGCACTGCACTGGATGGATTGATACATCTGTCACTCCTGGACACATTTACCCCCAGATTCCTACCCACCCCTCATACGTTTTTGCTTCCCAGAACTTCCTCTACTTCCTTTTCCTAAAAAGACCCTTCATACAGCATCTCCAAAGATGTCATAGACCTTGAGGGATTTTTCCCTCAGAGCCTCCTGTGTGGAGCTAATGTTAGAAAAAGATATTTGTTCCTCACCGCATTCTCTGACATTTTAGAAATAAATATAAAAAGTAAATTTATAACGCGTTTTTTCAAATTAATTTATTTTCCTTGCTCCCTTGAGGTTACATTTAAATAAGTGATGCTATATAAAGCATATTCGTATGTAAGTATATATTTTTAATCATTATGTTAGAATAATATAACCATCAATATACCTAGATTATCATCATCTGCATTAGACACTAAATAAAATAAATAATTAAAATCACACAAACCTGTCGGTCCGTCTCTTAAAAGCAATCAACAACCAAACAAAATTGGGACCATTAATGACAAACAATTATTTATATTTTGGTAGTTGAATTTAATACAGATATTGTTATCAGCATTGACAGCTTTTATCAAAAGCAAACCTGCATTTTCACGCAAGACTTTAACGAACAAGAAAAAAAAGATAAAAATTAATTCTTTGAGTTTTTTCATCTGTGTTGTTTATTCAATCAGTTTTGAGAGCTTATCCCGACGCGAAATTAAATGGTCGATTTATATTCAAAGCTAAACGCCTTAAAATAAGCACATAAAGCTGTCTTATACACTTAGTGCGAACCTGTTCTGAAGCCCAGAGATTTTAATAAATTATTCAAATTGTCCACTCGAATGGGCCCAAAAACATGGCGGGTTTTATCTGACATTGTCGACGTAAAATAACAGATATTCGGCTTGATCTCAGGTCGACACTTCTTTAATATTATTTTTATGATAATGCAGTACACAAACTTCTTGCTCTATGGCTCAATCCATCTAATGCAGGAGCAATTTAAAAAATATTGAATATCCCAATAAAGGGAATAAATAAAACTCTTTGGGAGAACAGCGTCAGAGGTAGAAAATCGTCGATTTTTGGTTCTATTTTATATTATAATAATTTTAAGAGTTTAAATATTAACAATAACAAAAACAAATTTAGATGTCCTGTTGACGCAATTATGTACATCTCCCTCCCTCCATCCTACCTACTTTCCATGTACCTATCTTATCTGATAATATGCACCAATACAACCTACATGTGACATTTGGAAGTAACCCTTGCAATTATCAACTCCTATGGTATGTCTCATAGAATCTTGTGAAATCACAAGAAAGTGCTGTGTAAAATTTATGTTCTTAAGTCAGATTCCTTCCCAATGCCAGTTCACCAAGCTATTCCCATAGTTATATACATCTGCGACTACATGACCCGTTATTAAATTTGTTCTCTTTATAAATTACGCCATTTTAACACCCCCCGCCCCTTCCAACACCCGCCCATCCTCTCGCAACTTTAAATGAATTGTTGTAATTAGTTTTAAGTAATCCCTAATGAAGTAAGTACTGTCAACGAAGCATGTTGCTTTTTACAATAAAATTGGGCTTTGTGTTTATAAATTTTGAATTACAATATTTGGTTTCTGTATTAATACTGAATTCAGAACAAAATATTTTCAAATACTAAATTAGTAAAAGTAGGTATCTACCCGCTACAAGATTTGAAATTAATTCGTTCGACCACTACCCATCGGACTTCCGATAACCTCTAAGTTGAAAATAGTGAGCAATTTTCAATCGAGAGCTTTTTATAAACAACAAACATATAATTTTCATAAATTACAAAAAAATAGTACAAAATTTTGATACCCATTAAACCAGCTACAAATTCAACAACTTATTGTGATTTATTTTAAAATCCTATTCCTCAAACACAAAAGTTAGTCAGATTTTTTTAAATGTGCAATTATAAACATCTATTCCTCAAATTTGAACGATATAATTAATTTTATTAGTTTCAAATATCTACTTCGAATTGTGCAACGATGAAATTTTTATCCAGGTTATCCTGATGTGTACTGCCTTTATTTTATCGTTTAAAACATAATTTATTTTATTGTTTAAAACATAAAATATTGATTTATTCTCTTGGCAACCGCTGCAATCTTATACCTATTCACGCGTAGCAGGTTTAGTTTTTTTATTCCGCAGGTACGAGTATACACAACAGACAGAGTGGATTGTGGATGGATGCAGGTGTTCACAAAAATACTCGCCCCAGTCCGCTGTTAGGCAGGGCGTGCTGTGTGCTGGTCTGTCTGTAGGATTGGGTTTGTGTGAGTGAGTGCTGCAAGAAGATGGAAGTAGGAGAGGAAGACCAGACGTTTCGAAGCTGAGAAAAATAATCGATAATAAAATTATAATGATCACAATATGATAGAAGAAGTTGGTGACGCCCGAGGAAAACATGGCACGACCAAATTAATCAGATAAAATGAATCGGACTAAAAGAGTCAGAATAATAGAAGAGCATGTATGAGATGAAGTATGAATGTGAACAAGGCAAGGAATGTGTGCCAAGATCGAGTTGTTTGGAAGTTAGTCCTATCTGCCTACCCCTGCGGGGAAACGGCCTGATGGTTAGTTAGTTAGTAACGTTTAAAAAAAGAAAAGTAGGCGTAATAAATGAGCAATCAATCTAAACGATAAATATCCTTAATATGATTTGAAAAAAAATCTAAAGAAACAATCCTAAAAACGTAAAAACTCCAGTAAATCATATCCGAACATACAAATATAAATAAATTTGAAAACTAAATTGAATATTATAACTAGTGTGGTAACTGCGTTCAACAATATCACCTCTAGTGCATATAAACCCTCGAGGTGATATATATTATCACAAAATGATGTTATAAAATGTTTATTCAACTGACTTTATTTATTGAAATATTTTTGAAGTAATTGCAGGGAGGTATAAATTCACAGTAACCCCACTCGAACGCTGGTTACCCCACCACTTCAACAAACCACCAACCACTACCAAGCTTGTGCTGTACGTAACCTGCACTGACCTTGAAGGCTCTATACAACACACCCCGCACCCCCCTTACACCACCCACTAAAGCTCCGCGGGTCGAGGTACCTCGGGTACGACGTAAGGCTTCTAACCGAGCTTCTAACGACGGGCAGTGGCCTTTTAAGGAGGGGTGGAAAAACGCAGGTTAAATCTAATGATAATAGGGGATGGAAATTGATTTGGGATTGTGGTTGACAAATTGAATTACGCGATTGGTTTTTATTAAGATAATTCAATAATTGCAAGGTTTATCATTCAAAATAAAACCTTATTATAAGTTGATTTCAATTTTCAAACAGTGTAACCGAGTTATGCCTTTTTTTATGCAGACGGTGTTATTTTTTGGAAGTAAGAATTTCTATCTCTCGCTTAAAATTTAAAAAAAAAAATTAAATTTTAGGAAAATCTTTTTGTGTTTGATTTAATTAATTATTATTATAAATGTGATTTTTATAGTTACAAGAGCGAAACGCAGTAGAATTTACTTATTACAAAAAATAAATTTTAAAATGACCACATAATATTAAATTATTCAAATGTATATAGGTAATGGATTATCCAATACTTACCATTAAGATAATTATGCTCCTGCATCAATTATCTTCCGGAAGAACCTTAGTAAGCCTGGCTTAACTATATAAAAAAAATGAATATCTGCCTAAGCATTGCTAATACGTTCTAAAGCTCCAATATTTTTTAACCGAGAAAAAAATGACATACATACATATTCTATTAAAACAAACAGCAAATCTTCTTTTGCCACTAATCTCTAATAAAGTAATAACAATAACAATTGGATAATTTATAGAGCGCCGTTTTTGTGAAAAATCACCTCAAGGGCGCTGTACAATTTATTCATAATTCTTAGGTTCTATCTAATTTTAATATTTACAAATGGATACATAAACATACCTGCAGGTCACGTCCGATAAACACTTTAATTAGAAAGTTTGTGCTTGGAGAAGATTCGGCTTTGCTCGCGGAGGACATTATATTTAAAACACTGGACATTGCATGATTTTACATTTGCTACCCCCATCACTATAAGTATTAAATTTTAAAAGATTAGTGGCAAAATATGTATTTTAAAAGACTGGAGAATTTAGGACTCTTTAGGGCTGGAGAATGTTACTAAAATGACCTTTAAAAACGCTTACAAATAGTTAGTTTTTACTTTATTTTTATTTACGGTGCTCCAGATTTTATGTCCGGGTTGAATCTTTCCCAAATGAAAGACTAAACCCTTCCACACACTTTTCCACAAATGAATATCTAGTAAATGAACGCAATGTAAGTGCACTATATAAGAATAAAACAATACAAGAACAATACGTCAATCCACCAGAAACATAATGGGAAAATATTTCACCGACTCCAGATATTTTCATATCAGAGGGTTCGGCTCTGATGAAATCCTAACTGGTCCGATAAATCCTACTGATCCCTCAATATAAATATTTAAAAAATCTTTCGTAATCCTACATGTATTTAAAATGACCGACTTTTGCATTTTTATGTACAAATTTTTTGACAAATCTAATACGCCTAAATTTTGAATGAGAGAGCTAGGTATAATGCCAGTAGCCGAAATAACAAATGGTAATATTTTTATAGTCTGAGAATGCCAAATTCTTTTAATTTCATTTCCTAAATCTGTATATTTTCTTATTTTTTCAGAAACAGTTTTCTGAATATTACAAGAATTTGGAATAGCGACATCAATGATATAAGTTATTTTCTTAATTTTGTCATGTAAAACTATATCGGGTCTATTTTGACTAATTGTTCTGTCTGTCAGAATAGTTTTATCATAATAAATTTTATAAAATTCATTTTCTAAAAATGAATTTGGTTCATATTCATAATATGGTACATTACGGCAGTCAATCAAGTTATGTTTAATTACCAAACTTTGGTGAATTATTTTTAAAACTTGATTGTGCCTAAATGTATACTCGGACGGCGCTAATACAGAACATTCCGATATAATATGTTCTATAGTTTCCGGAAAAGCCAAACATTTTCTACATAAATCATCAATTTGATTTGCATCTTTGATGATATGCTTCCTATAATTTTTAGTATTAATGACTCTATCTTGTATGGCAAGCATAAAGCCTTCTATTTCTGCGCTCAACTCTCCAATACTCAACCATTTGTTTGACGAAAATTTGTCAACATATGTTTGGTTGAGATAATTGAAGTGTTTTGCGTGAAGAATTTTATTTGACCAGGAATCTAATAATTCCTGGTTGGTATTTATAAGAATGCTGGCATTCTCGTCGTATAAATTTAATGGTGAAATATTTCTATCTGCCTTGCAAATAATTTTGTGCATTTCTGAACTATCAGCTTTCCTATGGAAAAAATTTCTTAGCATTTCAACCTGATTATGTTTTAAAGATGTTATTTTGACTATATTAATATATACCTCCTAAATTTCTGGGTAAATTAATTCGTTCTACAGCTGAATTTGGATGATGGCAATGAAATTTAGTTAATGTAGTTCTAATCAATCGTTCTAAGCTATCTAAATCTGTATTAGACCATTTAATTATGCCAAATGAGTAAGTTAATAGAGGTATTGCCCAAGTATTTATCGCCTTTACTAAATTTTTAGCAGATAGATTGCATTTCAAAATTTTTCTGATCCTAGTTTTAAATTTAATCCTAATATCATTTTTAATACTAGTATGATCTAATCTATTTGATTGCGGATATCCTAAATATTTATAAACCTCACCCCCTTTCATACTTTCAATTTTGAAATTTCTAAATATACCCTCGTCTCCATCTACAATTTTATTTTATTTTATTTTTTTATTATTATTATTATTATTTTTTTTTTTTTTTTTCTCTACATTTTTAGGTTAGTTATTTACAGTGTCGCGGGCATTGAATGTGAAGGTGAAAGAATTTGAGTTTATGGATACGACTGTCTGAAAAGGTGGGTTTTAAGTTTAGCTCTAAATTCTGCCGAGTCTGTGATAGTTCTTAAGTCATATGGCAGTGCATTCCAGGCTTTAGGTCCCGACACTCCGAAAGCGCGTTCACCGAACTTAGTATCTGGTGTGCGCTTTGGTTCCTTTAACCTTCCAACAGCTGATGACGCTGCTGACCTTAGGGTTGACTGTCGAGAATTGGAATTTTCTGGAATACACAATTCCGATAAGTATGCCGGAGCCATTCCGTTAAGGGACTTAATATCAACAGTATATACCAATATCAACAGTAATGGGGGAAAATAACAAATGGAAAATCATGCAATGTCCGTGTTTTTAATATAGTGTCATTTGAGTGCAAAGTATCATGTACATTTATCTCCTCCAAGCTTAAACTTCCTAATAAAAATTTGTTTATCAGAAGTGACATGCCAGGTAAGTGTGTTTTCTGTATCTGTTTGTAAATAATAAAATTAGACATAGCCTAGGAACTCATAATACATTGTACAGCGTCCCTGTGATGATTTTTATCTCTACAAATTATCCAATTATTTTTATTTATGATTATGATGGCAGAAGTAAATTTGTCGGTACCTCCATATTAAACCCCAGCTTTACGGGATAGTTACCGCCATTAAAATCACAGATTGCATTTTTGTCAGTTAATGAGATTAGTCCAATCTATTGTGCCATTATTGGATTTTAAATTACAACGCATTACACATAAATATATCAGTGCGAGGATTATCCTAGACTTAGGTCGACATAGTTGATAACTCTACTGAAGGGAAGACCTAGAAAAAGTGTGAATGTTGTTCACGTGTCGTGTTACGGAAAGATTGTTGAGGTGTTTTACCTATGTACGCTGAAATCAAAATAAAATTATGTTGTATTTAATGAAGACGTACAAAATTAAACGAGTTAGTTTAAAAAATTAACTACACCACTGTATAAGGATAAAGATATAAAGAATTAAAGTAGTAGCTCTGAAACTCTAAAAAATAATGAAGTCTACGCCCCTTTAAGATAAAAAGGAACCCCGTCAAACATCTTGAACTGTAATATAATACTATGTAACTTTTCCAATTATCGACGCCACGAACATCTTCTGACTGGCGTGTTTGAAACTAAAGCAAAGATATTTAATATCAAATTAACATATACAGATAAAAAAGTGTCTGTTAAAATAAATTCAATCATTTTTAACCAACTTCGTCGTAAGGAAGCAGATTTAAATTGTCATTTTACTACTGCTCTTATTTTTCAAAGTAGTATTTACTAGGTACTAGATACTAGTACTTAGTACTAGAGCTTGATTATATCCAAGTTAATTAATCATTCTATTTGGAATTCTTCCAATGTCAAAGTCTATCACCTGTGTAATCAATTTGGGAGGCGGGAATAGGTACCGCCGCCCCGGAACCATTCATTGGATAACCAACACCTCTGACATAGGTCACTCCAAGTGGTTCGCTACGGTTGGTGACTTAGCAGAGGTGCCCGGCGGATGACCTAGACACACTGAATCTCATTTCTACCCATCCCTCATTCATTTCCTTAAAAAGACCCCCCAGACAGCGTCCCCGATGACACAGGCCTTGAGGGAAAACATTTTCCTTAGGGCCTCCTACGTGGAGCCAATGTAAAAAAGCATGTATATTCTAAAACGTGCACATGAAATTATTCACATTTAATGAACTCAAATTGTCTAATTTAAGTGTCGCTCTCAAAATTCGAAGAGATTGTATGAACAATGATTCAGACAATCGTCAAAGTAGGTACCTATGTATAGTATATCGATAATTATATATTTATATAACCGAAAATTATTTTAATTAACTTTTTCAAAATTGGAATTATAATATACCGTGATTTTTCACAGATGTGCGCTGGTATATTATAATAATTAGGTGAAAATATGAACACAGTAAAATCTATACTAGTGATAAAAGTTAAGTTAAGTGATATTCGTAATTTTCTTTAAATATATTTTTTAATCAAAATGTTAAATACAATGGAATTCCACCACGAATTACCAGTTTCAAATTTAGAAATCTTGAACTGTTCCGACAAAGTTCATCTCAGCCACGTGCATAGATAGATCAGATAAGAAAGAATGGAGTTTAGAAAGAGTAATAGAGACGAATATAATAAAAAATGACGATTAGATAAGCCGCATTCATCTAATCTTCAACCATCTCCATTACGGGAGACATTATTAATAGGAGAATTATTCCTCGGTCTCATATGCATAATAAAAGTGTACTTTAACCGTAAACGATATAATTATTAACTAATTATAACTACAGTTAACTTTCAAACAGGTAAGTTTTATATCAACAGGTATTTCAGAAATCAACCATTAGGTGCTATTTAGACCAATATATAAAGTAATTATATTATTGTTAGAGGACTTTCTAGCTTTGTTAACCTATCTTGAGGAGGTTTATCAGAAATTTAAACAACGTAAGAACTTAATTTATAAACTTGCGGATGATGATAAAATATCTTCATACCTAATTGAAGAATAATATACAGCATTTGAAAATTAAATCATTTTTTAAGACTTATATTTAGAGATGTCGCAAGTAGAAAAGCCTTTCTTTCCACAACGGGTTTATCTTTTAATTCTCAGTCCCTCAAATGGAGACATTTACTCTGACCAATTAAGTAACTAATAATCACAACGTTTCCCGCATGGGTAGGCAGAGAGGATAGGACGGACCGCCAGACATTTCGGTATTGGCATACACTCCTTGCCTCATTCACATTCATACATCATCTTATACGTTCTATTCTGTTATTCAGGCTCTTGACATGATCTGACTCAAGAATTTGGTTCACTGGATCGTGCTATGTCTTCCTCGGGCATCTCCGATGTCTTCTACCATTCACATTCGCGTCATATATTCTTCTTATACTCCTTTCTTCGTTCATTCGCTCTAGATGCCAAATCCTCCCTTTCTTAATCTTACTCATTACGTTTCTCTTTCTTAATCTTACTCATTACGTTTACATCAGTCTTGTACTCAATGGGAATCTTCTCATTTTCCATACGATCATACAGGTTTTTTCCATATATACGCCTCGGGGATCTCATTTACCTAATAGACTTGTTCTATACTACTTGATTTAACTGTTTATTATATGTATGGTTTTCACATAAGTTTTACTGTGCCTGTCTCACTACACATAACCTGTGTCGAGACAGGCGAAATTACAAATACTTTATTTTAACAATAGTTACAATTACGATTAGCTTAATTTCGAATGTGAAGCTAAAATATTTGACAGAATTAACCAGATTCCTATGTATATTTACCTAAATTTAATTGATGGAAAATTCTTTATTAAATTCGTGTTCAAGATGACAGCTCCATTGTTTCGCGATAAAATGCTTCTTGGCAAGATGCCAAACCGGAAACGCCTAGGAACGGTTATCCTTCGTTTAAAATTGGGGGAAGTCCGACCGTGGATTTGCACCTGGATGATCATTGGCGAAATAAATGAGGGAGCTTGCAGCTTGCGGCAACAGGTGATCAGCGCGATGCACCTTCCACCGCACGTCCTACATACCTACACCTTACCGAATCTTGTAACTCAGCTCATTATTATTAATAGGGAATTAACAACCTTCGTGCCAGCTTTGGTAAAAACGAAAGTATTTCTTGATAAAGAAATTAAAATTTGGCGTGTAGACAAGTAGGTAGGTACCTACTTAAGTCAATCTGAATGAAAATCAGTTGTTTCTCTTGCCGACAACGTTAGGGCTGTTAAAAATGATAAAGATCATCTAATAGGTACGTAAACATTACGCAGATTAAAAAAAAAAAAATTGCACAAAATTTTGTATACTGCAAAATCTGTTGATCGTGTACAGTTATGTTTAAAAAAATACTACAAGACTACCCTACAAAGAAAAAAAGTTGAATCTTCTTGATTTTTTTTCCATTCTTTCCGAAAAATTTTAACCCTTTCGTAAAATGCGATATCCGTAATTTTTATGTAAATAAAATGAGTTTCCATTATTTGAATTAAGTTTAATAAACACAGCTCTTATAAAAGATACAATGATACTAATACTGATAGGTACGTAAAAATTTTGCGGATTAAGAATTTTATTTTATGTTATTTATTATTTAATATTATTACATTGCGCAAAATTTTGGAAACTGTATAATTTTCACTACTTTATTCCTGTTTTTTTTCCTTCTTGCCGGATTATTCCAAAAATTTAAACATTTTCACAAAATATAATATACACTATGCAATTATCATGTGAATATAATCATTTATTGTTAGTTTAATTGCGTTTTTTCTATCCTTGTAAAACGTTCTTGAGGTGATATTTCACAAATATAACTCAATCGGCTGAGAATTATTATCAACTCATTACCATCGGTTTTCCCGCACATTAACTAATAGGATTCTGGGCTTCGTATTAGAGTCAACTTGGATTCATGTTCGGATATCGGAAGCTTCTGTGCTTCACTTGGAAACACTTTTTGATCTACCTACCGTAAACGAAATATTATTAACAAATTTGTGATTTTATGTTTGAATTTTTACAACATTCAATTAGCCTTTCAATCTTCTTATTTCTCTCGCGTCTCTCCGTCGAAGATTAGACACCATGAGGTGGCAGTTTTAGTTTAGACAGATAATACAGGTCAGTCGTACTCATCTCTTTCATTATAAAAGATACTTCGTCTAGCCTAAGTTCTTCGTCTACGTTAAGCCTAAGTAGTAATATTATCAGAAAAGACTTATGGATCATATTTCCAATGCACCGCTATAACAGAGTGTCAGATAACAAGAACGAGGGTGTCATTAGGGCGCATAGACGTATTAATCTCCCAAAATTGAAAAGGGTGACGACGTTTATCTGACAAGAATTGATAAATTTCGAAATGAGATTTATCTGCGTTCATAAAAAAACATATCGAAAAGCTTAACAAGTATGTAGATATCGTGAAGATTTGGAATATATATTATTATTATTGATGCATTTACTATCTACAATTAACATTTCTTCAAATTTTTAGTGGATTTGCGGTTTACAAGAATTTCGTGCCGGATGTTTTTTCCTGGTGTTTAGATGTAGTCAGCTTCTATGCACTTCGTTATAAATAAAACACAATGTTCTGAAAGTGTTGTGATTGATGACCGATCTACGTTTATTCGTCCATATCGATCCTCGCCCTGAAAAGAAAGAATCATTGTAGAAAGGCCCTATCTACTAGATACTAGACAATTTAGTTTCAGACAAGGCCTTTAAATTCTCCGCAGAACCATAATTATTATATTCCAGTCTCTTAGCACATAACCGATAAGGTTAGAGTCGTTTACGATAAATAATTGGTCGTTATTTTGTTAGAAGGAGAAATAGCGAATAATAACTACGAAAAGTTCATAGCTTGAAGTTTATTTCCTATTACGAAGGTGTAATGATTAGAAAGCCTCAAGTCACTATACAACTGGTTATGGAATAGGTTAAATTAATTATGTTATTATTATGATTTGTAATAATTATTGTACCGTCAAGAACTAAATCTAAACCACGATTGAAATTTATTGTATTACTGGTATATAGTAGTTCTGTGAACAGAAGACCATGCGTCAAAAACCTCTGTTTCTATTATTCTCTTCTTTTCAATCAAAACCAAAATTTGCTCTGAAATCATAAGATTTGCAAGTAGGTACTTAAGTACCCTTTGTAAATTGTACCGTCTTTCCAGATAATATACAGTTTTTTTTAAAGATTAACAGTGTATAATCTATTACGAGTATTTTCCCCAGAATAGCTACTTATTTTCAGAGAAACCGCTGTTTAGATCGTGCCCAAAGATATTCAAATACAAAAGAGATATGCCATGATGTCCGCGCAACTGTCAGCGAACTACTACCTAATTGGAGTAGTTTGCATACAAAAAGAATTAGTTCATTCCGTTGATTTTTTTAAGGTGTGCATTAACCAAACGTTCGTTTGGTTTATTCGTTCATTTAGTTTATTCATTAATTGGTAAACAATATCGGCGACACCCGGAAGCGCAGTCCCACCTAGTAAAAACGGCGGATAGCACATCTCTTATATTTCAATATCTTTGATATTGCCTGTAGGCTACTGCGGCTCACGACAACTTAAAACGGCCGCCATCCTAACAAACTAATTTACAGGCAGGTAATATGTTAGAATTAAAACAGGACTTTGCTACGCTCAATTAACTAAAAGTTTAATGCATTTTATTGAAAATAGCTCAAAACTTTAAAGAGGGTCTATAAAATGTGGGGCTATTTGTAATAAATTATACCTAACTAATATAGTGTTTAATAGCCTCACCAGCAGGTACATATTATGTTAGGTAGGTACCTACTAAGTAGGTACTGTCGTAAAAAATAGCTCGCCTTGAAGTGAAGTATTTTTTAACTCACGATGCCTGCAGATTTATTTACATTCCTACGCATGTTGCCTTGAAATGCCAATGAATCAAATGCCTCGAGAAAATGGCCAACAATTAAATAAATAGTAGAGTCAGTAGGTATCAAATATCAGTATTCTGAATAATGCAGAGGTTTAATTGTTAATTGCAAACAATTAACAATGTTGCGTGCATTTTACTCTCAACTAATGACTTATAAGTATTCGTATATCATTAAAGAAGAAGAAGATAATACTAATAAATCTAAATGAAAGATGAAACAGAACAGTACACAAAAAATAAAATCAGGATCTCTTGTCTCACCGGGACACAGCGCCTTAACCAGCTGGCTATTGGGACCTATATTTTTTCTGTCATTTTTGTCGATTTCATATTAATTATTGATATTTAATGTTAATTACTAACCATCACGCTGTTTCCCCGCAGGGGTAGGCAGAGAGGACAGACCGCCAAACTATTCAGTCTTAGCACACACTATTTTCCTCATTCTCATTCATATACCTATCGTCTCATACATACTCTTTTAATGTCCTGTGTTATGTTAATAATGCAGAATAAAGTATTTATTAAAAGAAAACAGATCACTTTGTATACAACACTTATTTAATCAACATGCCTCGAAACCCATGTTGTCTGTCAGGATAAAATGATAATTAATGAAACTTGTTGATAATTTTGATTAAATAAACGGTGCATACAAAGTGATTTGTTTTCAATCAATTAAAAATTCACTTTGGGATGTCATGAAAAAGTGACGTCCCAGAGTGAATTTGCGATTATTGAATAAGAAATTAATTTAAATAAAACAATAACTTTTTAAACACCACTTTTATTTTTTATACTTTATGCCGACCGGGTTTCGCTACAACTGTAGCTTCTTCAGGGCAGCACAATCTCTACTATTAGAGATTGTACTGCCCTGAAGAAGCTACGGTTGCAGCGAAACCCGGTCGGCATAAACACCTTCGTAACCTTCACTGGCTCAAGTGCCCTGAAAGAATCCAGTACAAATTGTGCTGGATGGTGTTTAAATCAATCAACGAAATGGCCCCACCTTACATCTCTGAATTATGCGTCCCGGAAAATACCGGTCCGAGGCAATTGACCCTTAGATCGGCAACTTCATCTGCTATAGGCCGACTAATAGAACCCAAACGAAAGCCAAATACTAAGTTCGGAGATCGTGCTTTCGGAGTATCTGGGCCTAAGGCTTGGAATAGACTCCCTCCCGAATTAAGATGCATAAAAAGCCCAACAGAGTTTAGGTCCAAACTAAAAACCTACCTTTTCGGGCTCTCATACCCTTAACTTAATTTAAATATACCTATCTGAGAGTATCATACTTGTATTGCCTATGATATATCTTAATCACACTTTTCTTACTGAATTAAAACTACTCGAATCCTTACACATCAATCTGTCTCTCGGA
This sequence comes from Limnephilus lunatus, assembly GCA_917563855.2. Classification (NCBI taxonomy): domain Eukaryota; kingdom Metazoa; phylum Arthropoda; class Insecta; order Trichoptera; family Limnephilidae; genus Limnephilus; species Limnephilus lunatus. The sequence goes on from OU830592.1 coordinate 60,299,763, forward strand.
AGATCAAATCCTTGTACTACTGCACTGCCCACCATTAAATGTTGCTTGTACTTTCCAAAATACACTCATTAAAGAATATATTATATATTAATAGTAAAATATTTTCAGGATTAAACAACATGTGTTCACAATTATGTCCTCTGCGTGCGAACTCTATCTAAATTTCTTTAAATAGACAATAAACAGTGTTAATTTCAAGCGACCTCCCAGGTAAGTATGGTCCTGTATTAATTCATTTTTAGGCAGCATCGCGTTCATTGGTCAAAATATTGTGCATATATTTTCGTATCGGTGATCAATGAACCGGTGTATGCAATTTTTAGCCATAAGTTGTTTTTAATTGTTTGTAGGCATGTATGGTAAGTTTGTACAGCGCCCTTGAGGTGATTTTTCACAAAAACGGCGCTATATAAATCGTCCAAATATTATTATTATTATTATTATTTTAAAGTATAAAAAATAAAAGTGGTGTTTACAAAGTTATTGTTTTATTTAAATTATAATGTCACATCACAAAGTAACTGCTTCATATGAAAAAAAATAAATAATTGTACACATTTAATATAATTTACTAATAATCTTGTTTATTTTATACTCGTATAAGAAGGCATGCAGGACAATGTAGGTATTTGTCAACAACTTCCTAAAGCAAAGATAAATTTTAGAACTATATTTAGTAAGTTATCTTTGGCAGGTCACTGTTCAACGGCTAACACAAATAAACAAAATATTGTTCTTATTAAATAAAATTTAAGTGTTCGTTTTTATGGTATTTTTGTAGATAAACCTGATCCCCAATAACCAATAACCTTTTTGGCTTTTAAGATACCCTTAAAAATAACAAGTTTTCAAAAGATATGCCCCATCTTACCCAATCATCTCAAGTGGTCTGCGAAAAGAAATATTATTACTATTAAGCTTTCGAAAAATGATCCTCAAGTGGATTCCTTTTAAACATACAACTTGGGTTCTTGTGTCTTTCACCGACCACATAACAAATAAGTCTTTTCATATTTTCATAAAAAGCAGTAATAGAGAAACGTACGCGCAAGTAGATATTTAAAAAAATGGGTCAGACCGCGCTTCGGACGTGATAACATTTTTGGTTAATCAAACGTTAGGTAAGCTATATATATTTTTTTAAACTTTTACGGGATACGGTCACGTAATAATGTCACCATATCATTAAAATCATCTAAATTAGAAGACGTGGTGAGTTAATCTGACCATCACCAGCTGGGTGGTCTCAATACTGAAGGCAAGAAAGGGTTTAGAGAAGGAAGCAGTCTGGATTAAGATTATATAAAAAAAAATACTTTAATCGTCCCACCGGGAGTCAAAATAGAAACAGAAGGCGTAACAATGTTTAGGAATATGAATAATTTAAATCTGGAGTCATATATAATTAATTACACGGTAATAAAACATGAGTACATTAATATATGTGTTTTTGAACATGTTTTGAAGTTCTTTAACAGCGGCCAGTTTAGAGATGCTATATCGTGTTTTGTTCATCCTAGGTGCTTTGGTTCAGATGCTTTAGAACTGTAAATGATCTAACTGAAAAGCCTTCAAAATAATGGCAGTGAAAAGTGCAGTCTGCATAATTTCGATTTGGGTGGCGGGTATTGGTAACCGACACCTCTGCCATAGGCCACCCCAAGTGCTTCGCTAAGTTTGGTGACATAGCAGGGGTTCATGGGGTGAGGTTTGTCTAGATCTTGGCGACGTTTATTAGTAAGAACGTTAGATTTTGCATTTAATACGTTACCAAAACTAGGGAGGAATGGGAACGAAAACTAAGGCAAGATTGGTTCAGGGCTAAGATTAATTCAGGGCAGGGTTAAGATTGCTCTGGTTCCCTGATGATAGCCAACATCCAACACCCAACATCGAGAGTGCACCAGAAGAAGGTGAATACGAATATGCAAATACTAAATCAGTTGTAAGAAACATGTGGGCATACTTACTTCTACTTGTAGGTAATCCAAAAAAAGCCAAATTAGCAGTAAGTTAATCCAGCGTAAAAATGCATAAGTAGTAAGTAGCCTTGGGATTAGTATGCCCATGACTCACATACAATGATCATTGAACTTGGCTAAATAACAGCTGAATCAATTAAAGAGAGATTTCACCAGTCGAGAGTGACTGAAGTGGTTGGAATGCAGCACGCAGCGATGAGGCACCAAGGCCACATAGGCGCATTATGACCAGCAGACCAGAAACCAAGAACCTACATCAACAAAACTCCTGGAGCGGAACACCACCAAACGCTTTGCTCGTCTTCCGCGTTCTAGAAATCGTTTCAAGTTTATTTCCGCAGATACCAATTCCACTTGAGAATGGTGATTATAAGATGTATAATAATAATAATAGGGAAGAATGAGTCAAAATAAGCTCTAACATGAGTACACTCTACCGTTTTTCCATGGGTAGATTTCAAATATTGAATAGTATCTAACTAACTACGAGTATTAAGCATTCATTCCTCTGAATGAAACAAGGAGTATATGCCAAGTACAAAGACCCTTCTGTAATCTGACTCTTGACATGGCCTGACTCAAGTATTTGGTTCAATTGATAGTGCTATGTCTTCCTTGGGCGTTCCCGACTTCTTCTAACATTCACGTTAGCGTTTAATATTCTGCTTACGCTCTTTTTTGGTTCATTCGTTCTATAAGCTCAAACCTAATTTCTTAAACATGTAAGAGTCTGAAGCCTCGATGATATACATGACATTAAAAAAACTAAAATAAAAACTTACTAGATCAGCCTCGCATTCTTTACAAATCTCCACATTTTACTTCCGTCTTGGAAAATCCCATTTCTACAGCATTCAGTCTGCTTTCATCCTTCCTCTGCCAAGGTCCAATATAGATTGCTAGATTTGCTTTTTTGAACAATAGCATCTATAGTATCATGGTGTGGTCATGTTACTAAGTCCTCCTCTCCCTGTTATGCATAGTTGTAAATGTTACGGGGAAGATAGATATTAGGGGTTCGAATTAATTATGTCAATTACTCTATAAATTTTCTAAATAATTTAAATTTTATGTGCAAGACACGTAGGGGTGCATTTTGTTATAACCTAACCTAACCCTGGGATTATTATTTTACAAAATAATAGTTTATCATTTTTCTTAGACCTTTCAATGACTGTGATAAACATGTCAATTTCAAATTCTAATAATATTTTGCTTCGATGATTACATTGATTATGAATGTAGGGTCAATAAGGTTTACGACTGTCTATTGTTGTTCCTCATTCATCAATTCATCATCGTTGAATCCATCATCAATCAATCCATCATCAATAATAATGAGAAGCATCGATTTTCAAAGAGAGAAAAATTACACCATGAATTTTGACCTTTTGACTCTGTGCTCAAGAGATTCGTTGGTTCATATACCTAGTAATACTCAAACATGAATGATTAAACTCTAGATTAGGTAACCAGAACTCATTTTATTTTTTGGATATTTTTATTTTCGTGAAATCACCCACTTTAAAAATTGGTTTACTAAAATACAACAATGTACTTTTAGTGAACCAAAAACTCGATTCGGGCCACAAAAAGGGCCCAGAATCAGAACAACAAAAGGGTATACAGAGTGTCCGGGGGCAAAGTGTATTAACTTCGGGAGGTAATTCTACATGATGGTAGAAGTAAAAAAGAAAAACAACTTTTTACGAAATTCAAACATTTTTTTTCCCATACAAAAAGACGTACCTACTAAATATCCTTAGTGTGAGGTACGATATGGAGGCGTCTACTAATATCTACAGGAATTCCAAAAACTGATCAAATCGGACTAATATCTGAGAACCAAAGTGAGGACGAATATCTACAGCTCAAACTGCTGACTAATATCTATGAGAACCAAAGTGAGGACGAATATATATATAAAAAAAAAATAATTAAATATCTACAGCTCAAACAGTTGACTAATATCTATGGAACAGGTGATGTCGATGAATATCTACAGCACTGGCAGAGGTTGGATTTGCAATTATGTATAGCATATTGGCATAACGTAATATTGCGTATGAAGTTTAAAAAACTTAATTTATGTTAAGTTAGGTTAGGTTAGGTTATGTTAGGTAAGGTAAGGTTAAGTTAGGTTAGGTTAGGTTAGGTTAGTATTACGTAATTGAAGTAATTTATGCTTTTCCGTACAACCTCTTGCTCAGCTGCCCTCTGTAGATATTAGTCCCACCTACGCTACATAGATATTCATCACCACTGGGACCGTCGTAGATATTTATCCGACCTTAGCTCTGTATATTAGTCTTCACTCTGAAGTTCATAGATATTTGTCCAACACATGAGCTGTAGATATTCTTATCTGGAGCCGTGCGGTATTACTTGCTGAGAGCCTGCCGGGCACGATTGTGGCAACGTTGCATGGTTGTGCTTGGCCCGTATCGTAACAGCGGAAAATAATAAAGCTAGCGGCACACGCCGGTCTAATTTTATCTTTTTGCCACAAAACAACCCTTAAAAGTTGGAATTTCGAAAAAAGTTATTTATCTTTTTTACTTATACTATCATGGAGAATCACCTCCCGAAGTTAATGCACTTTATCCCCTGACACCCTGAATATGAGACGATGTACCAATGTGAATGAAGCAAAGTGTTTGCCAAGACCGAGTTGTTTGGCGGTCCATCCCCAGAACAAAATTATGCCAAGAAAGGAAAGTGGAATGTAATGTAATGATCACATCAAAGAATGGCTTTCATGTTGTCATTTTGTCCAGTTCTAGTGTTAATTTGTTTTCTTTTTAATGTTTTGTAAATACTGTAATTTAGTTCTCTCCTAATACACACATCGATCGTCCACTTGATTAGTCAGACATACAAAGTTTTGCGATAATAAGAAAAGCTATATAGCTTTTCTTATTATCGAAAATTTTCGAATGCTCACAATAAATCAAATATTGTTAATAGGTGCTAATGTTTTAGACAGTATTATATATGCTATTAAAACAACACCGGGAAGAAAAACGGAATGACATTTTGAAATTTCCTACAACTAACCTAGAAAAAATCATTTTTTTATTATTTCACTAAAAGTTTTTCCGCATTCTAATTGATTTAGTGGTGTTTATGAGTAATTCGAGTATTGTACCAGATAGAGTGCCCGTGTTTTACATATTATTAAATATGCTATTAAAACAACACCGGGAAGAAAAACAGTATGACATTTTGAAATTTCCTACAACTAACCTAGAAAACATTTTTTTTTTATTATATTTCACTAAAAAAAAATTCTGCATTATAATTGATTTGGTTGTGTTTATGAGTAATTTGAGTATTGTACCAGATAGATGGCATATAACTGCATACTCAACTCAAAATTCGAATTTTCGGAGATGTCTGACTAATCAAATTGATGATCAACATATACACTGAATACATTATATCATTTTATTTTACTATATAGGGAGCGCCGAAGGGGCAATTTTTAAGAACATAACCACTGAATGATGGGGTTACAAAATCATCAATATGTTTAAATTCATTATAGTTAAGCATACTTAAAGTAAAATAACACAAACATGCTCTATACAAATGTTATGTTATTGTTATGACGTCAGTGACTAAAAAGATGTATGTGGGTAGGTGTTCATAAAAACGTTCTGGTTTATCAAATTTGTCTAAAACCAATTACTAATAGTAAATATAACTAAGTCTGGTACCTGTCAAATTTCGACATTAAATTCAGCAAACGTTTACCAAACACGCCACTACGCCAGTCGGATTTGATTAACCTATAATCATAATAACCACAGGCGTATCAACAGTTTAGCAGTCGACCCGCGACTCGCGACCAAGCAAAAAGCTTTCGACCGTTGTGGTCAAATTGTGGCATAAATCTATAAACGGAATTAGAAACATGAAAGCGAATTGTACGTTTTATACTATGAAAAAACATGGTGTGTAGGACTTTTACATTAGTGATACAACGATTCTAATTTTAATAATTACGATTAATCTATCAATAATCGTGCAGTTACGATTACTTGGAATTACTTGTTTTTATTAGTTATAAAGGGGGTACAAAAATAATATGATGAAATTTATTTACGTGCTGCGGTATTAGCACAATGTCCATGTCATATCAATCGAAATTATATATGTTGATTAACGGAACTAAAAGATTGCGTAGCTATAGTTTGTTAAGATTTTAATCATTATTTATAATTTATAAACCAATAGCCACCGGTTGCAAAAATTCGGACAAAGGGTAAGATTTAATAATAATAATAATAATAATACTTGGATAACTTACATTTTTAGTTTATTCGGGATATTTTACTATTTTTAAATTTAAAAAAAAAAGCTTATCGAAATATTGGCCCATTCATGTGAAGTAGAATGGAATTAATGGTGGTACTGATCGTCCTGAAGAAATATGAAAATTTTCATTTGGTTGGGACTAAGTTCAAATTAATAATAATAATAATAAAAATTGGATAATTAGTAGAGCACCGTTTCTATGAAAAATCACCACATGGGCACCTTCTTTACATTAGCTCCACACAGAAGGCCCCGAGGAAAATAATTACCCTTACCCTTACCCTGTCATCTTAGGGGAAAAGGGTATGAGGGGAGGGTAGGATTCTTAGGGTCTGTGTGTCCAGGAGTGACAAACGTATGAATCCATCCCTCCAACTGTGGTGCAAGGCAATGTGTCGAGAGAGTTAGGCTAGAGAGGTCAAAAGGCATCCCTCAACCAGTCTCTCTCAATCCGGCCCGCCACGCAGTAGGTGGGCAGATGCATCCGCCACTAAGGCCCGGCCAAACCTCACCCAATGAACCCGGGAACCCCTGCTAAGTCACCAAACGTAACGAACCACTTGTTATACACCTATGACGGTTATCCGATAAATAGTTCCCGGGGCTTTGATACCCATAACCGCCTCCTAAATTGGGGGAAGGAGATACGATTTTTTTTGTGATAATCGTAAAAATAATCGGCGACTACGATTACCTTAAGCTCAATCGCGATCGTAATCGTGGCACCACTAACTTACATTCCGTTCATAAAATTGTAGGTATAAAATTCCGTTTATAGGTAGCTGCGACTTTATAACATGCGTATGGCACGTTTGGGCGATACGGTATGAAGCAATGTGTTTAGCGTCATTCAAAATAGAAATGTGATATACGAACAAATGTGTGCTGGGCATTTGCGCCTGGTCCGGTCTGACGAATCGAATCAAAACATGCCAGAAATGAAAACAACTGCGAGAATCGAGGCGTACTCAGTTCCTGTTGAATGTTTGCCATTGCCATACTATCAATACCGTGAGTGATATGGCCCACATTTCAGATTACGGCACCTAATAGTTACTATTATTAAACCAAGTGAAAAGCAAGATTGTTATAATTTATAATGAACTATGGCATTTCTATTTGTGGAATGTTGAATTTGAGGCAGAACGAAGAGGGGGAGGGGAAAGAGAGGTGTAGGGAAAGGTTAGGCTAAGTCAAAATATTTTTTACTATTTTTGAGCTCATTATGATTATTCAACAATTATTTCTAATTAATTGTTTTACCTATTTATATATTAACGGAAAATCTGAGCTCTATTTGTACAACTTTTTCTGTACGTAGATTTCATATCAGTTTATCTCACAACTTAATTTCGACTACCTACATACCGCTGAGAGTGCTTATTAATTGAAAAATATATATCATCGGACAGCAAGAGGGCATCTACATTTTTACTCCAAATACGCTGTGTATAGTTTTGAATTATGACTGTAACTCATAAAAAAAATATTCAATGGTCACAATTTTTCTAATGTTCAAAAAGAAAAAAAGTGTTGAAACTCTGGAGCAGTCGGGTAATAACTACCTATCTACTAGTTCGAAAAATTAATGCATAGTAACATAGTATGGACATACTCTGGGGAACCTTGAACCAATTTCGAAGGCAATGATAAAATTTGATCAAGGTCATGTGAAGAGTCGGAATAATAGAAGAGCATGTATGAGACGATGTATGAATGTGAACGAGGCAAGGAGTGTGTGCCAAGATCGAGTTGTTTTGCGGTCCGTCCTCTCTGCCCAACCCTTTGGAGAAACGGCGTGATGGTTAATTAGTTAGTTAGTTAACTCTGTTAAATAAAAACCATAAATGATATCGAAGAAGAAAATTCGGTTTGATTCGTCGCTATACATACGAGTGTATCTACTGACGTAGCCAATGTCGAAGTGGATGAATAGAAGGTAATAATTTTCTTTGAACAATTCTTAAAACTTCCGTAATGTTGTGTTTCCCACACTTAGTTCCCCAGTGAATTCATTATTATAATATTTATGTTTGGGTACAATTTTAAATAACTCATGAGAAAGTGTGAAAACTTGCTTAGGCAGGTTCATAACTAAAACCTACCTACTGACAGGTAAAATTTATTTTGATAGGAGCAATAGTCATTCTTCTAGAAATAATATCTAAGTATTTTTTTAAATAAACCATTCTAGATAACTTTCAGAGATGAATATAATAACGACGTTAATTTTAAATTGTAATAAGGTATTAACTATAATTTGTAGAAATTTTGATATTATTTCTTGGAACTTGTTTGAAAGTTATATTATGTGTAGGTACGTAATTATAAAAACAAGGAGTACACAGGCACTCATTTTTTAGTTCTAGATTTTTAGTTAGTAGTTTTTTAGTTCTTATCTGAAAAAACGCCTTCTTTGGTCATCGGCCTAAGTTTAAGGCATCCTTGAAGTGATTTAAAAAAAGTGCTGTATAATTTAATATTGCAATGTGTTTCTGTAGAAACTAATGAGAAAAGTCGACAATTATGTCCTCTGCATGCAATCCGTATGTACATTTTCTAATAAACAAAAAACCGTGTTAATCTCGAGTGACCTCCCAGGTAAATATGGTCCTGTATATTTTCTATATTTTAACGCAGCATCAGGTTCATTTGATCAAATGCATTGTATAAGATTTACATTAGTGATCGTCGAACAGAAGCAATCTGTTAGCCATAAGTTGTTGTAATAGTTTTTCTAATCTTTAGTTGTAATGTAGAGAATCATAAATTTGTACGGCGCCCTTGAGGTGATTTTTCACAAAAACGGCGCTGTACAAAGTTGTTGTTTATTATTATTAGTATTATTAAACAACAACAAAAAAGCTGACAATCAAAGTCAAAAAAGCATTAAAAGAGAAAGATCAAAAGTAAACAAGTTCAGATAAGAGTAACGGTAATCAGGAGCGCAAGAAGTCGAGAAGGTAAATACGGCAGCATTACGTAATGTAGCTTATTCGTCATTTTGAGTGGAAACCAAACAAAGGCGACCGACCGTTGGTGAGGAAACAAAAAGTAATATCACTGGCCGGGACTGGTTTCAGAGCCCGCGGCGTGACTCGTGCCGCTGGGCCTTTGTTATGCCAGGAGTACCAGGCGCCCAGACGCGAGAAGAGATCTTTACGGCCGCTATACAAGGAAAGCGCTCTTGAAACGAGTCCTGTCTCCGCCCACAATACAAACAAGCAAAGCGGCACTAACTCACAACAAAAAAATTAACACAGCCCTGAAAATAGAATTTCTAAGCTGATGATTTGAATCTTTTTACTATATGGTGCTGGTAGTCGCAAGGATATTACTACATTTCATAAAAGGAAGACAAAATTTATTTTTATACATGGAAAAACTCTTGAACACGACGTGAAATAATAATTTCAAGTGCAGCAGCTTCGAAACGCCAGTAGGCCCGGTAGGAGGCATTAAATTTGAGACTGATGTTGATGTTGAAGCAGCACGAGTATTCATAGTACCCCGGTACATTGTCTTGTATTCGTTACATTTTTTAACGCATTTAGGTATTACTGATATTACTTATCGTCAGAATGATTTAAAATTATGACCTCAAGCCATTTTCAAACAAAATCGGAGAAATCACATGTGCGTAGTCTAAAACCAGAAGAAATGAGAACCGTAGGGCTTTTGTACAGTGAAAGCTTCTTAAGTTAGTAAGCATGTTTGTGACAGACTAATAAAGACATTGAAACACTAATAAAGGCTGAATGTAAATTCAATAAACAGAGGACTGATTATTATCGTATCTACTTTTTTTGTAAAAGTAAGCAAAGCTAGTAGTCCAAAATACTGATACCAAAAATATGGTGTTTAGGCATGACTTCGGCAGAGTAAAAACAAATTTAGACTGAATTGACTGACTGCAGTGAGTAGAAATGGGTTTCCTGGGGCAATTGCGTATAAAGCTCTATGAATTAGCTACAAAAATAATGCAAAAACAAATATCGTAATGCACAAGATAAGAATTGGGCTCGTAAATCTAATTAATGGAGAAAGATGAAATAGGGTGATGGTTGTGGTTATGGTGTGATTAGTTACTAGCTAGTTAATTAATAAATACAACACAATATTTCAAATGCGCCGTGACCATCCATGTCCAATGTTTGCATTGTTTTTAACTATAGTGCATTTCCTAACCACTTAAGAACAATTTCAATGGAAAAAAACGAATTAATCTGAATTTGTTGATTGCAACATTGCCAAAGGAAACGGATACGATTATTCTCGTAAATTAATAAATTTATTGGATAACGGGGATATTTCGAAATGTCTAATCAAATATAATACAACAGACTGAGATTGCACCATCCAACCATTTCAGCTGGATTGAAAAATAAATAAAAGAGTAGAACTGATAACAGTTCGATACCTCAAATAGGTTCGGGCAATAACGGCCTACATTTTCGTTTCAAAAGACTACATTTGCTAAAGACACCCTTAAATAATGAATACTCGTAAATTGTTTTCGAATTACACTCTTAATAGTATTTAACATCTTATTACTTATCATTGGTTGGGATAGTGGACTCTGTTACATAAATTTAATACTTAAAATAAATTAAAAAACACGGAAAGTCCATAATCATACTTTCGAGTTGCTTTAAGTAGGCTCTGGTATTTTGTCGATGACCGTATCGGATGTACTGAATATTGAAATGGAAACCTTGGCATTTAAACGTACGCCTTCGTGAGTGATCCAATTCTCTAATAATTATTATTGGTCGTATGTTCACAAAGGGCGTTGATGTTTCAAGAGAAAAACTCGTGTATCGTGTGTCGTATATCGTGTCATCGTGCATGCCTAATAATGCGGACTATAGGCTGTATTGCCTATAATAATATCGAATATATAGACTGCCCATAAATTCCAATAAAACCATTTATTTACTGTACGGTTTCTTTAGTACAGTGAATATCGCCCACCAACGGGCGATTTAAGTAGCTTGCGGGGCGAACAAGAGATAAAAATGCTTTGGGGGCGATAGGCGTATTTCGTGCACTTACTTTATTATAAACACTGTCGATTTCAAGGGTTTCATTTCATAAAATTCAAAAATAAGATTTGGTGACAATTTTTTTCTTTGGGATCTGACTTGCAGAACTATAAGAATCAACAGCATTTATTAGTTTGTCTTATGGCCTAGTAAAAAAATTGAAGGGGGCGTTGAAGATTTTTTTTGAAAAGAGGACAAGGGGCTCAAAAAGGTTGTGAACTTCTACTCTAGTATGACAAACACAGAAATCATTCAATGGGAGTAAAAATGGGTAAAATTCGTCAATGTGACTCATAGATAAATTGGCATTACTTAAAAAGCACAAATCGAACTTTTTTAAATAAAAATCATTTATTAAATGTGAACAATAAAGGAGAATGAGTACAAGAAACACTTTACCGTCTAGCATGACCTCATAGAAGAGAAAATAACTTAAAACGTCATGCAGTGCATAAAAATATTGTTGTCCGCCACAGCATGTGACCCCCTAATGAGGATGACTAAGAAAAATATTGTAATAAAATAATATTTCAATATTTTTAAAAGTTCAAGTTCATTTATGTAAAGATAACACATAGAAAGAGTAGAAGTTGATTTTGTAAAAACCAATTCAAGTGAGAATTGAAAATAATTTTAGAATAGCAAGGCCAGTAGACGCTGAGATGAATCGCAAGAGCTATTAAAAAAACGAAATATAATCATTACAATATGCATCATTTCTTAAAAATGGAGTTAAACAAACGATATTATGTTATTAGAAATAGAAAATTAACAATTAACAAATTAACAATAGACTAACCTAACAAGTAATTGAGAGTTGAAAATACTTATATTTGATCTTGAACTTGAATGTGAATGGCTGTTTCTTTTACTCTATTTGTACCTTACTTTTTTTTTGTGTTTTTCACATCGTTGGTATATCGATCTTTTTTTTATCTTTGTCATCTCTATATTTTATCATCACTATTTGTGTTATCTTTCTTTATACCTAAGGTAAAGGAACTAATGCTCGACACTTTAAGGAAAACACAATCTTTAGATGAAAAAAAAAATATATTTATCAAAACAAAACAACTTCAGTTTCTTATGTATGAATACAGTGAATCATAGAAAATAATATTTTGTTATAAATTTTCCAATAATCAACATACTTTTAATTATTATAATTTTTTATTTTAATATTGTCATAAGTACTAATAGATGACATCATCAAAAAATAAAATCACCATAGGTAGACAGTCAGTTGCACTAATAGTTGACATACTACTTGACATTAATTAAGAAAGAAATGAAATACTTAATAACAATACAAACTTATTCTAATAATGTAAGTGTAATAATTATCCCTCAACCTCTAAGGCATTATCAAATTTGTACTTCTATCCCCTGTTATAATCATTGTTGGTGCATCAAGGACTTTAATTATTTGAGATTCAGTTATAATACTTATATCTTTTCATTTTCTTTGAATAAAGTTTTAGACTCGTCACATGCTACCGTAGCCATAACTTCAATGTCTCTTTTAGTTACCTTTTGAACACAAACTTATTTGTAATATCTGTTTTTGCCAGGAAACTTTACAATAATATAATCACTCTGCTTAATTCCACTTGCTTCCTCATTTCTTTCTTCTTCATTTTTCTCATCAATGCTTTCATCAGAAATATCACCCGCGCTGTCTCCAGACTCTACCCATTCTTCTTCCGTACCTGAATTGTAGTCAGTCTTCCTAGATTTCTGTCTTTAATTATTTTTACTCTTCTTAGATAACTTCGTATCAGTCTTAGGTTTTCGTTTTTCTTTAGTCTCTTCTTTCTTCTTTCCTCAGCTCTTCTTTTTTCTCTTCATCTAATTCAGTCTTCTTTCTCTCTTTGTTTTCATAATATCTTTGCCATTCCAAAGATGATATAACAGAAGGCACTTTTTCTTTCTTTCTTCGTTTTGAGTTTTCTTTGGGTGTTGGCCAAAAAAAGCTCTTTTGAATGGACTTGGTATTACCATATGATTCTATTGAGGAACTTTTTTGTGGTCTATAACGCCTTGACGTAGGTGGTTCTTTCAACGAACCTTTGTCCATTGTGGCCTCAAGATTTAGAGAAATGCTTTCTTGGACTTCTTTACAGGGAGTTTTAGGGTCTTCATTTAGGGGTAAATATTGTAATGGAGGCTCTAAAATTGTATCTTGTGATATGGGTTTGATTATAAATGGATTGCTACTTGGACCCGTTGTAAGTGATGGTAATGTTTCAATGGTATTGCTTTGTTCTGATGTTGAATTATTCAATCATCAACAATTTTTTTCACACTGTCTTGTAAATTCACCTTTCCTAAAATCCTTGTTTCACCATTGCTTTTGCCCACTTTACAAGCATAGTTTAATTATCTTCTGAGATGTAGCATGTTCTTCCCATTCTTCTTTTCATTGGTGTCTTCCCCTTTACTTTATTCAGCAGAGTTACCCTAGGTACTCCACATTTTTTTGCCGCAGTTGATGTCGGTACACCTCGTCTGCATTCTTGAATAGCTGCTACCATGTCCGCTTCGGAATAACGGAAAATCTGTTCTTTTATTGGCGGCATGATTATCGGTCTAAAACAATAGAACCAATAGTTGACATCACGTATACCCCAATAATAGACACCATGTCTACCTTTAGTAAAAGTGATCCAAAATTGTTGAAATTTCTACAGTAACCTTGTAATTGGAAATGGTGATCAAGATAGTGCTAAAATAAACTTAAAAATTCAATATCTTAGAACACCAATGGAAGACACACATGTCATCTTTTAGATTTTTCCCTATTTTTTGAACTAATAGTAGACATGTCATAATTTGTTAGAAAAACATTAACAAAAACAAGAAAAAAACGTTTATAACTATTCTTAAGTATCAATGATACCTTCAGAAACAACTAAAAAAGTAAAGTTCTAATAAATATTGATTCAAAACTTACCTTCAAAATTTATGCTTCCTTAACCTGTAAAATAAGAAATCGCGAAACGCGCGTTCACTCAGTCACACAATTTACAAAAACTGACGTAATTTTGAAATTTCATTCAGAAACTCTTTGAAAGTTTTTGAGAATGATTTATAGATAGAGCAAGGAGTCCTATGATATTGACATTAGAGTCATATTACTAAAATTGTTCTTAAAACAAGAAGGTTTTTTGGTAAGTGTCTTCCTTTAGTTCACTGTCCGGCATTAGTGACTTTACCTTACCTCTGTTTATATTTTGCTATTTCTAATTTCTGTTAACTTCTATGTGTACATAGCGAAAAACAACTATTAAACTGTGCATTCTGTGAACATTTTTAAGTGGACTATTAACATCTACGGTTTTAACAATGCTAATCTAATGACTTTTTTTATGTTAATACTCTGTAAATGTTCCAAAACAATAAATAAATAAATAAATTAGCTATCAAATTAAAACCGAATATTTACCAATTTTAACGCAAAAAAATATATCTTTTTACTTCCTTGGTTTACGAAAAAAGACTCACGATCACAGCAGTAACTAATATTATAATTACATAGCCATGTTTTATCCACCTTCTAATTAAATCTAGATGGTTAGGTAATAGTAAAGATCAATCTTGTCAGTTATAACTACGACATAGAGAAAGGAAACTATAAAATTATGGTTTCGTGGAGCTTGCTAGTGTTGAACAGCTTTTGAAAATGATGTAGGCCAAAACAAAGTAAAATTTAAATAAACGAGAAATACTATTAAAATACTACGTAGGTAGGTGCTGCTGCCATTATTAATTAAAAAACGATAGTTAGTAGTTAGTATTTATAATAATAAAAATATTATGTAATATTTTGGACGATTGGTAAAGTGCAGTTTTTGTGAAAAATCACCTCAAGGACGCTGTACAAAATTTATAATATATTCCTACAATGCTCTATCTGACTTCTGACTAGAGACTAGACAAACTATTATAACAGCTTATGGCTAACAGATTGCATCCACCGGTTCGTCGATCACTAATATAAAACTATATGTACAATATTCGATCAATAAAGGCTACCATATGTCAATGTGTACATTGACCAATGAAGGTGATGCTGCGGTAAAATATATATGACCACACTTACCAGGGATGTCACTTGAGATTAACACTGTTTATTTTTTATTAGAGAAATTTAGATACAGTTTGCACGCAGAGGATACCTTTGGAAACACATGTTATTGGAAATGTTATAATTTAATCCAGGTATAAATTTTAATAATAATATGCAATATGTTCTGTAAAGGTGTTTGGGAAAGCAAAAGAAAATCTTTTATGATTTGCGGAGGAACAGTATAAGGATTTGATTAGAATACTGATTCATCCCTCGGAAAGAGAGAGATTGATGTGGAAGGTTTTAAATAATGTTAATCCAATTAAATTATATCATGTATTTTCACCTGTCAGAAACTGTCTTACCGTGGTTTAATTTTGTGGGACATGTTAAAAATAATACCAATAAAGAATATCTAAATTTTCACGAGAGCATAAATTCAAAATTTTAAGTTGTAGAAGGCGAAAGGTGTACGACTCTTTTCACGGGCGGTGGGAAGAATTATTCTGGATTAAAATTATGCATTTTAAAACTGGAAACAGGTGAAAAATCAAAAACCAAAATTTAAACAGATGATTCTGTGATTTTTTTATTATTATTTTATGAATACCGCACAGGAGTCGAAATTGCTCGAATCCCACGTTGTGGGGTTGAAGGGATGGGAAGGAAATAGGTGGACGAAGGTTGGGAGGCACCTGGCTATTCAGATATGGTCACCAAACACGGATAAATAATAATAATTGGACAATTTGTAGAGCGCCGTTTTTGTGAAAAATCACCTCAAGGGCGCTTTACAATTCATTATGAATTCCTAGGTTCTATTTAATTTAATTTTATTTTATTAAAGCCATTTCAAGCAACGTTTCGCTTCTGAATGGTGATCTTATACCAGGGCGATATTTAGATCATCTCAGAACAAGGTTTTTTAGTTAGACCCACTTGACATAATATCAGTCTCGCATCTAGTTAACGAAGACAATTGGTAACACTGTGGTACAATATTATAAAAAATTGGGCGCACGTATAAAACATTTTTAGATGATTAATTATTATGATTGTATCCAAGTTGCTTCTAACATTAAATAAAACAGAGCAGATATAATAGGAAAAGTTATAATACTGCAATGATTGATCAGATTTGTAAATCAACTTCACAATTCGCCACAGTTAATTGGGCTGCTTGAGCTTTGGATCGTGTGTAAAGCCTTATATGAATTAGCTACCTCCGAACATAGCTATGAACACAGAGAATTGTTATGGATGGTGTCCTTTCATTATACTAAAAACCAACATATAATATGATCTGGATTACTAAGGACGTAATAAATAGATACTTTATTTGATCTTTCAAACAGTAGATTTGCGTATTGTAATGTACATAACCAATCCCTGATGGGTGTGTCTGATAAAATCGTGCATGACGGAATGACGAAAGAGTAGTAAAATATCAAACATGGGTATGGGTACTGCCGCCTCGGGAACCATTTACTGGACAACCGACTCCCCTTCCGTACCCTTCCCATTTGGTGACTTAATAGGGGTGCCCTGGTTCATAAGGTGAGGTCACCCACTGCGTGGCGGGCCGGATTGCAAGAAATTGGTTGAGGGAGGCATTTTAAACTCTACGGCCTTTCTCTCTCTCTCGACCCATCGTCTTGCACCACAGTAGGAGGGATTCATTGACTCCAGATTCCTACCCACCCTCTTACCCTTTTCCTTCCCAAAACTGCTTCTCCTTCCTTTTCCTTAAAAGACCCTCCACACAGCATCTGCAAAAATGATATATGCCCGATGGAAATTATTTTCCTGTGTGAAGCTAATATTTAAAAAAAACACCTACTAATTTCGGTTGTGAGTCCTTTATTTTACTCTGGTGAGTATCTTGGCTAAACCCTACACTTGGATTTAAATTTTTATTCTTTGGTTCGTATCTTCACTGAAGCGAAGCGGTTAGTGATACGAGAAATGGGTGATCATAGAAGTTTAGAATATTTTTCATGTGATTTTTACCAGCCTGCGCTGGTTATGGTAAAAAATGTGCAAGTTGATGGAAGAAGGAGTTACGGACGTTCCAGCAAACATTTCATGTAAAAGTGATTTGAATACTTGAGAGTCGTCATGTCAACGGTGAAGTTAGTACTTTTTATCCTCTCTGCATACACTTCAGGAAAATTAAGTGGTGATACTGGTGGTTAGATTGTGTAACGTGTGTCTAAAGGTATGAAAGAGACATTCATGAATAAACGAGATAGCATGATTATGTATGTAGAAGTATAAATGGGCATATCCGCTTTGTCTCTCGTCTTTTACGCTAAAACCTTTTAAGATATCCACTTATATCTACAAAATTTACTTGGTAATCCAGCTCGTCTTTAAGAGTTGGGTAGTAGCTCATCACACTCATCACTAGAGACCGGATTATATGCAAATGCATATTTGCATATGCATTTGCATATTTAGACCGTTTTCGGCAGAAGTTGCATATTTTAGCAAAAAAATTGAGATCATGCATATTTACGCTCGATATCGTTCATCGTTCAGATGCCTCACATAGTGACACCAATCAATGACTTCGATAATGCAGAGGCTTTGGCAGTTTTCCAGTGAAAATAAGTATTTGACGATACTAGTATTTAAAAAAAAAACTAGCTATGATTAGCACACATTTCGCCACATACCTGCAAGTATAAAAACCAAAACGCTTGAAACTCACGGATTGGCGTTGATTGAATCTATTCAGGTTGTGAAGAAAATCCGCCTTATGAATTCCTCGCTGTCAAAGCTTTCCCGAGTAAACTCAAAGAAAAGTTTGAAAACTTATGGAAAAATAACCCAGGGTTTGAACCCTTGTGACAAATTGATAGCTTCATCAACGGGGCAGGTGAAATTTTGCCCGGCACAATAAGTTCAAAAATCGCACCCAAATTTAAATTCTGTCCAGTCACACCAGTAGACGTAGAACGCTCCTTTCCGCTAATATTAAGCGATCGCAGACACAATTTGTCTACAGAACATTTAAAACAGTACTTAGTCATATAAGTTTTTAAAGGTAAATTGTAAATTTCATTGTTAAATACATTTTGTAATTGATATTTTCGAAAATACGTTTGTTATCCTTGAGAACTACCTAATAGCTTACTAAAATAAAATAAAATATTTAAAAATACGACTTCCTATATTATTTCATGTTGCATATTTTGGCCCTTTTTATGGATTTTCGTGCATATTTTAGCTATTTTTATTGCATATTTGCATGCATATTTTGGGCTCTTTTTGTTGCATATAATCCGGTCTCTACTCATCACTATAGTTAGTTTAAATCAAATAAAATACAATAAAACAATTTGTAACCGCTGACTTTAAAAATTATTTACCAAGCAGAATTCTTAAATTTACAACTGCAGGTTTTTTTAAAGACTTCTGAATTAAAAATTGATTTAAAAAGAGATTGATTATCATTGTAAGACAACACGCAACATGTTTATTATAAGCACGCATAGAATAGACAGCTTTCTACAAAATGTTTAATTATTCCATCGAACGTGGCATTAAATTATTTATCACGCCACTATCGGCAGCGGTCGTGATCTGGACCTCTCAAGAGCTGTCAAGTTCCATATTAAATTGGCGCCTTAACCAGTTAGCCATAGACCATTTTCTATTTATCTATAAAGTCTATGGACTGCGGACGCCATGTTTCTCAGTTCTTACCGGAAAATCGTGACGTGTCCACAATATTCCATATTATTCTAAATCGTTCTAGTGTTTACTTGAACGTTAGGTCAAGCATATTATATTTTCCATTAGCCGTATAGACATATTTATATAGACCATAGACAATAAAGACGTATTATTATACGATCCGACTACTTTGATTCTACGTTACACGCTATCCATCAGGCATTCGACCCTCGCCCCAGGAAATGCAGCAAATACAAGTAAATAACATAATAGCACAGACACGTGAAAAATGACGAGACGGTAATTTTTGAAAAATCAGTTCCAATTTTTAAAATAATAAACTATTATAATATTGGGTAGGTATTTAAACGCACGTCTAAATTCTTCTCTCAACTGATTCTAATTTCGAAAATGATGATGATGAAAGGCAAATTTGTGAACCAGATTTCAAGCAGGGATAACGGACTGACGCCCAGACAACCGAAATTAGTATATTTGATTATAAGAAATATTTTGATACCTAGGTGCTATATATTTTTTAATTCCTCTTAGTTATTAGAGTTAAAATTTATTTCATAGGTGTTAGTCACTAGTTATGAGTTCTCGGCTCTAGGTAATTTTATGGATTAAATCTAAGTAAATATTGTTAAAAAATTGGAGAAAACACGACTTTAATATGTGATATAATTAGAGATGTTATTTATTTTGAATATTAATATTTCAGTTCAATTTTAGGATTGAAGTTTTTTTTAAATGACTTTAAAAGTTGACCTAAAAAGATGTCTCCATTCTACTTCTTTCTCATAAACGACGCAAGTAACAGAAATATTGGTTTCAACTGAGATCTCAGCTACAGGAACATAACATGCATCACGCACTTGGCACCAGATTTTCTACACACAATCAACAGAAGATCATAGCACATAATAATAGATACTACCGTGCCCTTTAACACTGAACGCAAGATCATTCTTAATTATCCAAAAAATCCACCATATTTGTATTCGTAGTGCTTTCTTAAAAGCTCTGGCGGAAACTTCAAAGTCAAAAAGCTCACTCAAGTGCGCAGATGAATAAGAACTTTGAACCTAAACAGTTTCTTTTATTTATATGAATGCCGTGACTGTGTGACAAAGTAGGTTTTTGTTCCGACTCAAAAGCGTGTTGAATTGTGGGCATTATAATATTCTCTGGTAGCAGCGTAAATGGTGGTATTTGAAAGAGAAAATATAAATACATTGAGCAATATTGTCGTGAACGATGAATCCCAGAGAATTTGTGTATTTGTCAGTCAATTAATTGGACAATCGAGTCTCTGTACCTACTTGAAAAACCTTGAATGTGTTGAGAAAACAATGATTTTACGGGGTGGTATTCTATCACAAAAGGTGATGTATGTAATGTCTCTGTGGGTATCCAATTTGTATGGATTATAATTGTATGCCAGAAATTAAAGGTATAGATGTCAAGGCGAGTAAATTATGATGATACAGTGTTTATTTCTAACAGTACGGAATTTATGCCATTCGTGAATTTATGAAATTTATATATATACTGATTTAATGATGAATGTAAGTAAGATCAAAGTAGATACCTATTGCAATTCTACTCTGTTATTCTGGATCTTGATATGCCTCAACCTAACTCGAGAAAACTATGAAAGTGATAATTTTTTCTTGTTTTTTTATCGTAATGGTTATTAGCGAGGGCTAACAATTTCTTCTTCCATCCACTTGTGTGTCATATTTAACATTATTATATTGTACTCTCGACAAATTATAATGTGTAGTCAATAATACTGTCAATATCTCAGTCCTAAATTCTGCAGTCTTTCTATATATATAACATGATAATCCAACAACTAATTCTATCAAAATAAATTTAAACATCAAAAACCTAAAGTAATCCTCCAAAAGGAGTGAAATCCTCTCCCAAGTCACAATATTAACATTTCCACACATAGCAATCTTTTAGGGTGAATTGCCTTAAACAACAAAAAAAACATTTCCAAGTAGATTATCACTAGATAATACCATTTGTAATTAAGTCATGAACATAAGTAAAACTGACTGCAAAGAACTCTAAAAAGTAGAGAAGGGAAATAGAGGTGATTTTTCACGAAAACGGCGCTCTTCAAATTATCCAATTATTACAATTATGATACATAATCTTAGTAGACTACGAATAATTTACCCACGTTAATGCATTAAAAATGATATATCGTAGAGCAGTGATCTTCAACCTTTTTGAGCCGGCGTACCCCTTGACTCCCACTACAAATTTATTGTTCCCCGTACCCTCTATCTATCTTTTTATACATGTAATGAAAGACGTGTTTCATTTGTAATTTTTAATACTCTAATCATTACATGAATTTAACAATCAAGTCATGCAAATACAATGAAGTCATGCAATTTTATAGAGAGTGTAACACGACTTCAGGCATTTTAACCAGTGATTTTACATGCGTGCCACGTTATTGCGTACCCCCAATTTGGCTTCGCGTACCCCCAGGGGTACGCGTACCACAGGTTGAAAACCACTGTCGTAGAGCAATGTGTCAATATCGTATCTGCACGGCAATGCGCGATCTAAGAAATAACTTATTGAATAAATTTAGCAACATAATGCATGTTTCCTACATAGACTAATGTAGTTATTGGTCAATAAATTATTAATAAAGGGAACTTTCGAAATCAATACTTGTGAAAGTTATGCATAAATATTGCTATAAATCAATTCTTGGTAAGATATGATCACCTGGAAAAAACGCTCCGGTTACGTAGATTTTTACGTTATTAAAATCTACTTGTCAGACAAGATAACAATAATATCTTGGTTTCACGGGTATGCCATCATAACTTTGACGACGACTATTTACGGCACCATTCATTATTTAAGATGACAATGGGTAATAAACCAAGTTATTTCGCTGTTTGTTATTGCTCTATGAAACTAAAATAGACGCGGTAGTAAAATGTTAAACCAACGTTTCCCATGATAGTAAAACTGAAGGAAGTTAAAGGATGAACTCAGAAACCAAGAGTAAGAATAAAACATTGACCGCAAAACGACCTAATAAATTATTATTTTATAGGTAAGTACCCAATATTTTATGTTACCCCTACCTAGTAGATCTAAGTAAACGCTAATCTAAAGAAATATCGTTATTTCAATATCTACTTTGTGATCAGATCTACTACTACTACTTTGTGAACACAAATCGAATACAACTTGAAGGTAAAAGGCAGGTCATTTTCTCCTTGATAAGGTTTCTGTATTTCTATATTAAAATACGTTCATTAAAAGATCATCCTACCATGATGTACAAGTGGACCATTAATATTAGTTTCATGATAAATGTTAGATTAGTAGCTAATTCTAGAAAAGGCATTGAATTTAGTCGAATATGTACATTATTTGGCTCAGTCAAAATTTGTTTTGTCATCGATCCCTTTGTTTTTCATATTATTATTAACGCAAAGTCGCGAACTGGTGATGTAATGATACCATTATTCCATAAACTCTAAACGCATTCATACACGTTTGACATTTACCAAATGATAATGGGTCGTTATTAATAAAATAAACGGTAATTATAAATATTCAGCACGGATTTAGAACAAACTGTCGGAATTTGTATTGTCTCTCTCTTACATTCTGGTATCTTCAAACCTGAAACTCATTCCTCTCCTTACCCTCCGCATAGCATCCATGCGACATGTACACCATCCTCTGTCTTGCCGAGTTTCTTTTGGTTGCTTTGAATGACCCATGTACGGGTCAAAAGTGTTGTAACAATGCTAAACATTTCTTCAGACTGATTCCTGTATGGTTTGAAAACTCGGTTATCTTGGAAAGCATTCATTTCTACGTTCCCGGTGGTTGTATCCGTCACCAACAAACTACATATTCTATCTCTAGAGGCCTGCAAGACTAATTTGCCATTTTTCATGCCGTGGGGAGAGCAATCTTGCTGTTGAACACAATCAATTCGAATATCGACATATTTAGCATCACTGAAGTTGCTTTTGTTACTACTAGTTATAGTTGATACCTACTGTAGATATTTGTTTAATTCTCTTTAAAACGCATAGTATCAAAAATTAACAATTTTGTCATGTTTTTGTAATAATAAATTGAATTGAATTGAAATTTAATCGACTTGAAATTGAATTGAATTGAAATTGAAATATTATTGAGTTGAATTGAACTGAACTGAATCAAAGCGAATCGAAACATATCGAAATGAATCGAATCGAATCGAATTGAATTAAATTGAATTGAACTGAATTGAACTGAACTGAACTGAATCGAATTGAATTGAATTGAATCGAATTGAAAGTTAATTTAAATTGAATTGAATTGAAATGTGATTAAAGTGGAATTTAAATTGAATTGAAATTAAAAGATCCCAAAAAAATCAAAAATCCCAGACCGTTGAAGTGTAGGTACGAATGTGTTAGTGAAAGAATATCTAATTCAATTGATTAATAAATATACCTGCAAAGTATTCCTTAGAATAAACTTACCGACTTCTCTTAGTTTCTACCTAACCATAACTGGTAATGGGTTTTGTGAAAATTTCATTGTTCCCAAGAACACTGCGTTTCGAACAATGACTAACCGCCGCAATGTAATAAAGCATTACTGGATTTACGCAAACAAATTATAAACAAACGCATTGTTAGGTGAGGTGGCTAAGGAAATTTAAGGTAAGCGTTTCCATTTTTCAAAACACGCAAGGACAAAAGATCTCCAGCCTTGAGGATCTAAAATATATTACTACGATTGTATTGTGAAGAAAATAAGTCATGTTCAGTGAACTCATTTGCATTGTAAAAAACAACAAATAAAATAAAGTGTGTTGTTGGCAGAGAAAAAAAACAGTACAGTATTTTTTTCAAACGCATATCGCTAACGAGGTCCAATGACGTAGGTATGAATCTAGAAGTTTGCTTGAAAGTATCTATTTAATAATAAATAAAATCTTTGAAAGAGGTGGAAATTTACAGATAACCTCCGATGTGGCCTGAGTGGTCGCTAGATTTCGACAAGCAATCCGGAGGTCGAGGGTTCAAATCGCGCGTGCAAAAGTAAATTTTATTTGATCATTTGTGTTATTTCAAAATTTATTCATTTAAAATAATAAATGGTATATTTGCAGCACGTGATATATTCACAGAGAGAAAGATATTCTCAGTTTCGCCACTGGTGTAAGACCACCGTTCAGAATTGAAACGTTATATAAAATAGCTATCTACCCTCCTCTTCCCCACCTCATTCCCCTCCCTACTACTTTCAGTCTGACAACAAACCCATACTGGGGATGCCATAGTCTCACTGCCTCCAGGCAGCTGGGAGCAGTTGGGACTCTTGTGTGGTATTCAAATAAAAAAAGAAAATCGTTATGCAGGAAAAAAAAATTTAAAGTACGCATATTGTTTATTTCTTGTACTTATTTATAATTATATTTCTTTGAACTTGCAATGAACACATTAACTTTTTACACGATTTCAATAGGTAGGTAGATACTTAAAACTTTGCATACACTGATGAAAAAATGAATAATTATGTTTTACGAAGGCAGTATGTGATTGTACCATCCTACTATTTACGCGTGAATCACGAAGGAATGTTTGCAATACAAACAACGTGTTTATTTTGCATTCAGCAACATATTGTGTGTCATCGTGTAAATGACAAATGATAAATAGACCAGACACATCACGGCTATGGTAACCATATTATACTTAATATCACGATATCAAATAATAGTTCAATATGTATAAAACATCATAATAAATTACTTTACCCGGCCGTTGCTACTGCAAGCCATGGCACCAGATTAAAAAAAAAATTGCTCTGCTGATGCTGTGTGAATTGGTTCCAGAGACCCATTCTGTATGAGGTTGGCAATACAGTCGTTCCATTGTAGCTCAATCAATGTTCTTCAGATGAACTGTTGAACTAGAGCTTTCTTATTGGATTAACATCAATTTGGGAGGCGGGTAATGGTACCGCCGCCCTGGGAACCATTTATTGAATAACCTACACCTCTGCCATAGGTAACCCCGAGTGGTTCGCTACATTTGGTGCCTTAGCAGGGGTGCCCGGGTTCGTGGGATAAGGTTTGTCTGGGTCTTAGCGGCAGATGCGTCTGCCCACAAGTTGCATGGCAGGCCGGATCGGAAGAGTGTGGTTGAGGGAGTCCCTCTGACTTATCCTGCCGCACTCTCCCGGAACATCGCCTTGCACCGCAGTAAGAGGGATGGTTTCATACGCCCGTCACTCCTGGTCACACTGACCTCCAGATTCCTACCCACCCCTAATACCATTTTCCTTCCCAGAAATTCCTCTCTTTCCTTTCCTACAAAGGCCGTCCACACAGCATCCCCAAAGATGACATAGGCACTGAGGGGATTTTTTTTCGTCAGGGCCTCCCGTGTGGAGCTAATGTAAAAAAAAACATCATTCGGAGCTCTTACCGAGGGACGAACCATAATAATGCCTACAATACACGACATCTTTTTTCAGTCCGATTCCAATTAGAGACCAAAGTAAACATTTTTCGCTTTACGCGATCGCTATTTTCATCTCTATTTTCATATCTACGATTTCAGTTGGCGTCACAGCAAACGGCATGGTTCATGTAGGAAGATACATATTCTAATCAGATCCTTGTAGGTACTATTCTACCGTATATCATGAAATTTTGCTTTAGCTTTCATAATATTATTAAAATATGCACCAGGATTAATAATAGCATTTTCTATAACGTGTGTTCCCTATTACGTCCTCTCTTACAAACTGTGTGTAAATTTCTTTAATAAACAATAAACAGTGTTAATCTCAAGTGACCTACCAGGTAAGTATGATTTTGTGAATTTTCAACATTTTAACGCATGACGTTCGTTGGTCAAATGCATTGTACATATACGAGTAGTTTTATTTTGTGTTTTTATATTATTTTCTTTTTAGTATTAGTAATCGACGAACCTGTCGATGCAATCTGTTAACCATTATTTGTTATAATATTTTGTAGTTTCTAGCCTGTAGTCAGTGGTAAAAAGAACGGTGTAGAAACGAATAATTAATTTGTGCAGCGAAACTGAGATAATTTTTTCACAAAAAACGGAGCAATACAAATCATCAAAATATTATTATTATTTCTTCTTCTTTGTGTGCCTTATCAGGTCCCCCCGACGTTGGCGATCACTCTTAAAAAGGTCTCTCTGTCTTGCGCTGCCCGGAATAGCTCCTCCACACTTCTAATGCCGGTCCACTCTCGTATATTTCGCAGCCAAGACATTTGTCTCCTACCAGGCCCTCGGCGACCCTCTATCTTGCCTTTCAATATTAAATGGAGCGAGTGATATTTCTTACCTCGAAGTATTATTTAACAAGTTGAAATATAATTTTCAACAAAAAAAAATGAATTTATAACCTTGTTGGCCGATAACGTCTTCGAACGAAGTTACCTCTGAAGAAGATGACATATATTTACTTTCATTTAAAATGATATTTTTTGAGTATTTTTTTAAAAATAATATTTGCATCCGGTAACCCTAATAGCCTATTTATGTATGCATTGGTAAGTAGGTACCTCTACATTTCTACACACGTACTAAATTGCTTACATAAATATTAAAGGTGCACCTAGGTTGTAGTTGACATTAGTAATCTCATTGTTCTTGGTAGCTCGTCGCTACCTCACTGTCACAACTTATGTTCATATTGAAAACTATTGCATTATTTATATTTTAATAAACAAATGTTTTTATCACTTCCACACCACACCTTTGTCACTTTCATTGTTGTAGAATGTCACAAACATCACGACGACACAAATATACTAGGCCCTAAGCTATTTCACGATTTACCAGATTTAATGAAAAGTGAGGAATGTTATTTAAATTTTTTAAAGAAACTAACGCTACATTTTTGTCGGAAACCAGCAGATTGATTAATTTTAGCGTTGATTTTGAGATATATTGTGTTGCTATAATTCCATGTATTTTTACTTGTTTTACAATATTTTTAATATCTTAGATACTGTATTTTTTTTTATAAACCATACATTATATTTGGTTCCGTGCCAACACAGAATGAAACCAACTCAGAAAAGTCATTCAAAGCTATGAAAAAATAATTTTAAAATATAACCCTAACCTATCTTAACCTATTTAACCAATTTTTTTATTTTTTTTATCATCACTCTTAATGACCTTTCTGAGGTGGAGTTGATTTCATTCTGAGTTGACCGGTCACCCTTCTATTTATATATTAGTAAATAGACTAGCTCCCCAGTTAGACCCGAGATTATTTCTCTACTAATTGGGTAATTAAAATTGTTAGTAAATGTTATGTTATGTAATGTAGGTCGGGATATGTACTAAGTTTTAAGATCGTGCTTCGAAGTATCAAGCCACAAAAATTCCTACATGAACATATGAAAAGCAGTAAAACTTCAACTCTCACTCCAATAATAATAAAGGTCAAACCTTAAATCAGACCTGTCTCGTAATATCGATGAGCCCGTAGCAATTAACAAAAAGATAATGAACATGTTTATTGTTCAAAATACGAAAATTTTAATTTATCTAGGTACTCATTGTTGCAGTTGTTTATCGACGTCTGTAAATAAATATGAAAACAGTTGGCGTTTGTTTGTGGCTATTGAAATATTTTAAAGGTAGGTAATTTAACTGCACTAGAACCACTTCCAAGAAAACATAAAACTGTTTTGGAAGGAGGTCAAAAGATCCCGGAGTGGACCAGAGAATGGAAGCATGAAAGTGATAAAATCGAAAGATGGACAAATGTTGACGAATGAGAATGAAATTAAAGAGAGATGGATGAAATATTTCGAGGAAGTCTTCGAAAGTAACCCGAGTGATTGTGATCCCAGCGGTGAATCGGTTATGAACGATGATGGAGTGAATGTTACCAAAATCAGTATGGATGAAATAAAAAGATCAATTAAATGCATGAAGAGTGGCAAGGCTGTGGGTTTCGACAATATTGCTGCCGAATACTTTAAAGGAGATAGTAGTATTATTCTCACATGGCTGTGCAGACTTTTTAACCAATGTTTAAAGGAGGGTTATACGCCATTAGATTGGAGAAGGGCTGTAATCATGCCATTATACAAAGGTAAAGGGTCACGTATGGAATGTGGGAATCATAGGGCTATTAGCCTTCTTAGTTCAGTGGGCAAGCTGTATGGTAGAATATTGATCGAAAGGGTAAGAATGGAAACAAAGGATAAAATATGGGATGTGCAAGGAGCTTTTATGAGTGGAAGGGGGTGCATGGACCAGATTTTCTCATTGCGTATGCTCACTGAGAAGTTTCTTGCAAAAAACCAGAAACTCTTCTGTGCCTTTGTAGATCTACAAAAAACGTACGACCGAGTTGACAGGAAAAAGCTATGGAAGGTGTTATCCAAGTACGGAGTGAATACGAAGCTCATTCAGGCAATTGCGTCGCTATATGAGGGAAGCGTTGCATGTGTCAGGGTGAACGGCGATTTTACGGAGTGGTTTGACATCACAAAAGGTGTTAAACAAGGCTGCGTAATGTCACCGTGGTTATTCAATCTATACATGGATAATTGTATGCAAGAATTGAAAGGGATGGGATTGGGCGCGAAATTGAGTAATCTGGAAGTATGTTGCCTATTGTATGCTGATGATGCGGTGCTAATTTCTAACAGTATGGAAGATCTACAGTCTCTCGTGTCTAGGATGAACGAAGTATGTATGAAGAATGAGTTAATGATGAATGTAAGTAAGTCTAAAGTCATGGTGTTTGAAAGAGAGAGTACGAAAACAGTATGCAATATAGTTGTGAATGATGAATACTTGGAGCAGGTGGATGAGTTTGTGTATCTGGGTAGTATGTTTACGAAAGATGGGAAGGCTGATAGAGATATTGAAAGAAGGGTGAATGCCGGTAACTCCATTAATGGAGGACTGAATGCCGTTGGCGGTAATAAGAAACTGTCCAAAGACGCGAAACTAGCCGTCCATAATGGAGTGCTGGTACCTACCCTGATGTATGGCAGTGAGGCATGGAACTGGCAGAGGAAGGATGAAAGCAGACTGAATGCTGTAGAAATGAGATCCCTGAGGCGAATGTGTGGTAAAACCATGTACGATCGTGAGAGAAACGTGGATATCCGCAAAGAATGCAAGGCTGATGTAAGCGTGATGTGTAAGATTAAGAAAGGGACTCTCCGATGGTTTGGGCATGTAGAGCGAATGAACGAGGAAAGGAGTGTAAGGAGAATATATGATGCAAATGTGAATGGTAGAAGAAGTCGGGGACGCCCGAGGAAGACATGGCACGACCAAGTGAATCAGTTACTTGAGTCGGGCCATGTGAAGAGTCGGAATAATAGAAGAGCATGTATGAGACGATGTATGAATGTGAACGAGGCAAAGAGTGTGTGCCAAGATCGAGTTGTGTGGCGGTCCGTCCTCTCTGCCTACCCCTGCGGGGAAACGGCGTGATGGTTAGTTAGTTAGTTAGTTTTAGAATTAATGCCTCGCAAAAATTATGCAATAAAAATGACGTTAACATTGTAATCATAGACATACAAATAGATGTCCATGATTATAATAAATAAGTTGTATAAATGCTTTTAATGAATCCTCTACCATACTACGTCTCCCACATCCATTATATTGTGGATAGAAGTACCGAGTCGGAAACAAGAGGGCTGTAATCTGTTACGCCCTGTAACGTGTATCAAATTTCAACCTTAAATTCCTCGACTGAGCCAAGTGTCATATTGAGTGATGAAGCATTAGCCGGACCATTGTCTTGCAGAGGATAGAGGAAGATATGTTGGACCTACGAACCCGAGAAGTTAATTTGTCTTAAGTGGACGATTAGTTTTAGTCACTTGAAACGAGATGAGGGATTTACATTTATGACTTGCCACTAAAGACTCTAGTTAAAAAGTCAAACATAATGCGTTTCTAATAAATAATAAGGATCGAGTTTCATACGAGTATTCTTCATTGGACATACCACACTAAATAAACACTTTTGTGTATATTTCAATCTACCGACGCAACGCGCGTTACATAAGTATGTCGGGATAGTAAATAATCTATACGAATTAAATGTCAAATTATAAAGTTTGTACATATGGTTTTTTTAAGGATATGTTTTCTAGTAGACAATCTCTCACCTATTAATCAATGAAATTACAAACATCTATTTGTAAATAACAAAATTAGATAGATCTTAAGAATTTACAGAGATGGGAAAGCTGATAGAGATATTGAAAGAAGGGTGAATGCCGGTAATGGAGGAATGCCGGTAATGCCGTTGGCGCTAATAAAAAACTGTCAAAAGAAGCGAAGCTAGCAGTCTACAATGGAGTCCTGGTACCTACCCTGATGAATAGCAGTGAGGCATGGAACTGGCAGAGGAAGGATGAAAGTAAACTGAATGCTGTTGAAATGTGATCCCTGAGGCGTGTGTGTGGTAAAACAATGTATGATGTGTGAGAAATGTGGATATCCCCAAAGAATGTAAGGCTGATGAAAGCATAATGAGTAAGATTAAGAAAGGGACCCTCAGATGGTTTGGGCATGTAGAGCGAATGAACGAAGAAAGTAGTGTAAGAAGAATATACGACGCAAATGTGAATGGTAAAAGAAGTCGGGGACGCCCGAGGAAGACATGGCATGATCAAGTGAATCAGATACTTGAGTCGGGCCATGTCAAAAGTCAGAATAATAAAAGAGAATGTATCAGACGATGTATGAATGTGAGTGAGGCAAAGAGTGTGTGCCAAGACCGAGTTGTTAGGCGGTCCGTCCTCTCTGCCCACCCCTGCGGGGAAACGGCGTGATGGGTTAGTTAGTTGTACAGCGTAGTAGTAATGGCGCTCTACGAGTTATCCAATTATTATTTTTTAATTATTTTTTATTTATTTATTTTATTTAGTAAAAGATTATACATTTATATACATTATTTAAGAAATGTTTTGACTGCCCAACTAGGAGGATTCCCGATTTTGGACAGTCAAATTAGATGAGTATTACATATGGAACATGGTCTGAAATATTATCTAATATTATACATACTCCGACAGCATAGACTGTTTTATCTCCGGCTTGGAGAACTTGTCAATAGTCATGCCAGTCGGGAGAGCTGTCTTGTTGTTAAATAGAATCACTTCGAATGTCGATATGTTTAACATCAATGAAGCACAATTCAAACGGCAAGCTTTTTGCTGTTAGTTTAAATCTGCTTATCAAATTTTAAATATTTTCTCTCTTTTAAAAACGCTTTGAAATGTTAATTTTGTAATTTTTTCAAAATTAATAAATTGAATTGAATTGAATACATCACACTTTTGATATATGAGCAAGAAGTAACATTTTTTACGTTGAAATGAGTTATTCAATCATTTTAAAAGTCATTAGTTGTAAATTACTAGTAATATGTTTTCAATTACTTTTTACGTGAATACCGCACAAGATGCGCAATGCGCATCCCCAAATGAATTATTTTATAAGGCGGAAGGCGGAAGGTAGTGTGGAGGGAAAGAAGATGGAGAAGAAGAGGGTGGAAAATATTCCTTACTGTTCAAATCTGGTCACCAAACACAGCTTAAATCATATCAAGCAATGTTTCAATTCTGAATGGTGGTCCGAAACTGAGATTATCTTCCACTCTGGATGTTTTCTAGTAGGTAATTTCACACCCATTAATCAAAGAAATTACATACGTATAATATTTTACATTCATCATTATAGATTAATGGGTGAGTAGTAATATTTTTTACCGAGGAATGAGTTATTCAATTGTTCTTAAAGTCATTAGTTGTAAGTTACTAGTCATTAGTTATAGGTGTTAGGTTATAAATAACTGAATTAGTTTTGTATTTAAAACCATGCATACTAATTGTTAATAAATTGTAGGGCACTTGTGGTGATTTTTCACCTAAAAGGTGCCATGTGAAACTATTTTAAATGTTATAATCGATGTTTGCGATGTTTCACTAAAACGGGACTTTACAAGTCATCCAATTTATATCTTATTATTTTTATAAAGCCACTAGCTGGTACCCGGCATGCGTTGCTATGCCATTTAATAAAGAATTAATGTTTCTCCATGCGTGTGGGACGAATGGGAAAGGCCATTCGTCCCGTTTCCCTTCCGCCTCCCCTTCCTCTCCCGCGTTCCCTTCCCCTCTCGCGTTCCCACTCCGCCTCCTCCACCTTCCCTCTCCCCACTCCAATCTCTCCCCTTTACCCGTCCCGCGAACCCCCTCCTGAGTTCCCCCCCCCCCTCCCAGGTTAACCTCCGCCCTCCCTCGAACCCCCTACCCGAAGTTCCCCTCTCCCCTCCCGCTTTCCATACATTCAGTCCCGGTACATTCAGTCTTAAAACAGCTCGCGTGCCACCTATTGCAATTTTTTATACAAATTTCATAATGCCAGAGCTCGGCAGTAGTTTTATACAACCCTTGTCCTGACAATAACGAACACAAAAAAAAGAGTTATCCAATTTGGTGCAGTCGTTCGGAAGTTATGCGCTTACATACATTTCTGCGATTCATTTTTATTTAATTAATTCATTTTTCATAATTTCATTATGCCAGAGCTCACTATTGTATACATATAGAAACCGTCGCGGGCATGCACACATCAAATCCCCAAAGTTTCATTGCAATCGGATGAGCGGTTTGGCAATGCGTAATTTCATAATGCCAGAGCTCACTATTGTATACAGAAACCATCGCGGGCATGCACACATCAAATCCCCAAAGTTTCATCGCATTCGGATGAATGGTTTAGCAACGCATAGCGGACATATAAACATTTTTAGATTTTTATATATACCTTTAAAGATATAAGATAATGAAGTCATCACTTCTCATATTTTAAATTTAATTTGACAGTAATATGCGTTGTACGCGCAACACCAAAAGCAAACGTAATGATTTTTTATTATAAAAAAAGTTTCAAACTGTAAACAAATTTGTAAAACCGATCATTATTGATTTTCCGTTCGTTTCGCTTATCTAAAATTAGTTTCATGGACTTTTCTAGCCACTACATTTCCAAATTACGTTTAATTTTTTTGACGGCTTGATTAGATGTCGCAATTATTTAATTTCATGCCTTAATAAGCTGTGCGAGGAGAGACTATGCCTGCAATTGACCGGGGCCACCGAAATAACACGAGATAGGGACGCTTGGATGTACCCAAAGATATTGAAATATAAGGATGTACCTTATCAAAGGAAATGGAATTCCCCGATCCGAACAAGAAAAAAGCAAGAAAATTGATAAATATTCAATTTTTATTAGACTTTTACAAAAAGGTCACTGATTGTTTCCAATGTAAAAGGTAGTTGCCTATAATATGGAAAAAAAGTCGAAGACAATATTGTTCATTCTAAAATTTGAAATACGACGGTTTAAGAGGAGAGGAGGTGACAATAGCCGAATTGGTAGAGGCGTTCGTCCCGGTATGATGAGAGGTTCTGGATTCGAGTCCCAGTTGCGATCGTCATCTTCTTATTTTTCTAAGTCTTGTTCTCTTTTATATTTTCGTGTTTAGATTATTAGTGTTATCTTCTTCTTCAATGAAAAATGATGATGACTTAATTAGTCAGACGTAAAAATACAATTATTTTAAAACCCATTATAAATGAATGGGAATGAAACGTTGCCTCTCAATAGATTTGGTCAGTAAATATCGACAAATAAGTATAGGTGGATATTTCAAAGCTCCATAGTTCATGATAGAGATAACGAAGCAAGATTTAAATAATTCCATTGACTTTTTTTACAATAGCTTCAGACTGGAGTCCTTTGGGAAATTTCCTTTGTTAATTTTATTTTTTCTGTTACGTCATCTTTGGGAATGCTGTGTTGGGGGTCTATTTAGGGAAAGGAAAGAGAGGAAGTTCTGGGAAGGAAAAAGGTATGAGGGGTGGGTGGAAATTCAGAGGTCAATGTGTCTAGGAGTGACGGACACATTAATCCATCTCTCCCACTGCGGTACAGAGTCCAGGTGGGTCGAGCAAACCTCACCCCTATGAACCCAGGCATCCCTACTAAGTCACCAAACGCAGCGAACCACTTGAGGTGATCTATGGCGGTACTGTAATAACCATACTCGCCTCCCAAATTGACTTCCATAAAATTCCGCACAGAAAACTTTTGTTAATTTCGTGCCACCGTAGCTCACCGCGTGCGAATGTTGCTGCTTCAGAAAACATATATTCTGTTCCGTTTTTGTCGTGTTGGATTTACAAGGCTGCATTTTAATTCAACCTTTAATGAAGTAGATTTAACATATCGATCAGATGATCATCATGTTGTTCAATCAGGCTAATAGGTTTTGGTCAATGGACAAATCCAGCAAACGAAGTAACAATGCTGCACGATCGTACATTGTATTGTTGAATGCGATTGGAATGACCAAATAATGGAGGCTTCAATGCAAAATACTTAGCAGTGGTATATTCCCATGGATCAATTATGTATATCGACGTGTACCTATTGCCTATGAATGAATTCTCTATTGGTCAGGCAAATTGACTGGGTGTAGATTGTTGGACTGATAATAATTTTGTAATGAATACATGGTAAACGTAAATGGTATTCACGGTAAACGCGATTAACATTTAAGGGGTTGTCCATTAATCACGTGATGTT
This sequence comes from Limnephilus lunatus, assembly GCA_917563855.2. Lineage (NCBI taxonomy): Eukaryota > Metazoa > Arthropoda > Insecta > Trichoptera > Limnephilidae > Limnephilus > Limnephilus lunatus. The sequence continues at coordinate 60,334,558 of OU830592.1, forward strand.
TTTAGCAACTTTTTGACCCCCTCCCCCCCCCCCCCCTGATGATATGTAGTGAGGTTTTAGGCTAACTCCCCCCCCCCCAAAATCACGTGTATTTTTTTTAATACAAAGTATAGGACGTTCAGCTTTAATAAGTAAATGCACGTGATATCTCAATTTTAACCCCCCCCCCCCCCCCCCCCTCGTGATGTTTCGTGATTTTTTTTCGACCCCCCCCTTTCGAGCCTCACGTGAATAATGGACGACCCCTAATAAGATTGTACCACAACAACATGAGTAGCTCTGTCCCGGTGCGACCTGTAGCACATCAGGGAGTACTGTTTTGAAAGGATTTGGAACATGTGCTCTGTGGATGAAAATGAGGTTAGAGTTCAGCTAATAGGTATATGAATGTAGTGTAGAGTTAATATGAAATTAAAAAAAATTAAATCCTTACAATAAAGCAGAAATCTGGTTGTATGTCCCACTGAAAACTTTCAAACGGTGAACTCTGTTGTTATGAAATTTGTAAAGCTTTTTCCGTCTGAAATTTCTTCAAGGTGAATTCAATTCATATTTTCATCTAGATTTTACTTTTCAGCTCGTCTCGTTTCCGTAATGAGTTACGGAGCTCGAAATCCATTGTCCGTCAAAAAATAAGACAAGTTAGTGAGCCCAATGAAATTTGCACAGCTTTATTGCCTAGAACTTCTAGATCAGTCTAACTACACATCATTTTTATTTTTTTGTAATATTTCATTATGTAATAACAACTGTCAAAAAATTAAAACATATTTTTCAAAAATTGTATTAAAGTATATAAATATTTTCTTTAGGCACCTTAGGCAAACTGCACGACAAGTGGGGACTGTGATAAATGGGGATAATATAAGGATAAGAAAAAGATGAAGAATAATATTTTTCATCGGGGCATGAACCCTGGATAAGTGGACATGATACGCGACAAGCAACACAAGGCAATAGTTAAAAATAAATCACATTTTTATGTGTTTTGTTCCTCACAGCACAATATTTAAATAGTCCTGGCACGATGCGCCTAGCAGATAATCAGTTCATTTATATTCTAGAAATGTCAGCATCTGTCCTTTATAATAATATATTAAACCTTCTCCAGTTCTTCTGAAGATGTGTTGGAAATGTTGAGGCCATCTCAAAATCAAAATGTCCTTACGAAGACACTTCTTGCATACGCTTTAAGAATTGTAGGCTTTCAACGTACAGCAGTAAATAATATTATTATGCCAGGAATACACAAGTTCCTTGGGGTGAATTCAAGCATTGAAGAGTTGAATATACTGTTTGCATACATAAAATCGAACTTGTAAAATAAATTCTATTTAGACATATATTTATATTGATCAGTTCGTGTGCAGCATCAAAAGCGACTCCTTCCTAATCAACGAACAAGAAAGAAAACTGGATACCTTGTGTTTCAGATATTATGTATTCAAATATGCCATTTTCTTTCATAACTCTTATTAGAATCTTCTTCCATAGACTATGCAATACTCTTTCGTTATTATTTGTGAGGGTCATAATTTAGCGATGATATTAAGATTGTTTTTTATAGAGATTGGATTTGGTTCAAAATGGTTGGTCGTCCTGGCTGAAACGTTGTTTGAATCTGGATAGACAGGTACTACTTCCCAACCTTCCTTTTCCACTTCTACTTCCCTTCCTTTTCCCCTTCAGCTTCACAACATACCCCAATTGGTATGTAATATAGTTCCATTGGCTCTGGACAGTCGGGAGTAGTTGGAACTGAATAAAAAAATGCCATATGAAGAATAGGATTCAAATGCGATTTCATTAACTGTAAAAGGCTTATTATTATTAGGTATCTATTTGGAAAGTGTAGAAATGTATAGAACTCAATTGGCCTATTACTGAGAGCTCAGATGTAACTTGTAATCCCTCCTTCAGTTTATTCGGATTACAATATTATTATTACCATTTATTGGATAACCAACACCCCTGCCATAGGTCACCCAAGTGGTTCACTACATTCGGTGACTTAGCACGGTGTATCGAACGTTGGTTCATGGGGTAAGGTTCATCTAGGTCTTGGCGGCGGATTCTTTTGCCCACCTACTGCGTAGGGGGCCGGATCGGAAGAGACTGATTGAGGAAGACTTTTTGACCTCTCCAGTCGGATTCTGCAGTCTCATCGCCTTGCAACGCAGTGGGAGGGATGGTTTCATACGTTCGTCACTCCTGCCTGAACACATTTATTTCCGGAACCCTACCCACCCTTCATATATTTTTCTTTCCCAGAACTTTCTCGCCTTCGTTTCCCTAAAATGACCCTCCACAAAACATCCCCAAAGATGACATAGTTAAAAAAGGCTGTCGTTTATGAGAAAGAGGGGAGAGGTTACAACAGATATATCAGCAGCATGCTTTATAACACAAACCTCTGACAAATTATTTGCGTTCTTTTACACCCACGTTCAAGTAAAACAAAGCTACAGTTGTTTGTGTGCTGCGAATCCGAAAAGATTAATCTAAATAAGATAGTGGTAATCCAGATTCACTGAGACGATTGTTTCGTGTGGAAAGAAGACAATGTTTATTATTAGTAACATAATTATGCTGGCGTAAAAATACAAAACAATGTCCGCACCAATTAGTTCGAAACTCTGGGAACTGGTGGCGCGGCGGGGCTAGACCGCCCGTACAACAGGTATACTTTCTCGCTGGATGTAGTCTTTCCCAGTCTTAATTAACCTGGAAACGGTGTAAAATGGAAAAATAATACCCAACACCTGGTAGAATCGTTCTTGTATGTCTTTGCATGATTATGCAGCTAATACAAAACATTGATTATAATTACCTCCTGGATAAAATGTCTCCATTGAAATTTTCAGAAAGAAGAATAAGCACAGATTTAATACTATTACATAAAATAATGCATTACAAAATAGAATGTCTTGAATTTCTTCAATAGATCAATATCCGTGTACCCAAAGGAACTTGCCGACATTTATTACCATTTTGCTTTAACAACACGACATCACAGTCTCTTCGCAGACTTCATAGTCTCGGAAATAAATATTATGATCTGGGAGATTTTTTTTGTTTTTATTATTATTAAAAAGAAAGACAAACATTCTCGGGGGACGAATAACCCGACAATATTTGAAAATCTTCTACTACCACAACAGTAAGCCGAAAATGTTGCTTGAGTCGTGAGGATCGAACACGGAACGCCTGGGTGGGACCCAATAAATGTTTATAATTCCAATAGGTACTTGCATTTATCTAGACACAAATAATCATGTACAAGGTGTTACAACACATAATCGAAGGATTTTAACCAGCGATTCCTGAGCATATTTTGAGTAAAAACATAGATGTTAATTTTTGTTGTTTACATTTGAATGGTCCCCGCTATACACCGATTCTAGGGGTGCGTTTCAGCTTTCTATTCAGCTTATATTCTTTCAAAAAAAATGTACGTTCAAGTAATTTGACCACTAATATGGGTTTTCGTATGATCAGTAGAATGATTTTAAAAAGATTTTTTCATGTGGGGTAAGAGGGGATTGCGAGAGGGAGGGAGAAATTTTAACCACCATCGGTGTGCACACACACCTACATTCAAATGTGCGCTCTTTAAAATAATTTGCGTCCAGATGTCCAGAATCCAGTACTTTTACTCATTTATAATGGAGCCACCAATAAATAAAATCAATGAACTCTTCTCTTTAGTTGAAGACGATATTCTTTTTATTTGCAATGCTTGCCGAAAACGCATAAAATAGAGTGGTTTTTAATGGGTTTCCGATACGATATACGGTATTATTTGCCTCCTGGTTGTAGTGTTATTTTTTTATTTCTTGAAGAAGTTAATTTTATACAACTTATCATGCATCTTGAACTTTTTTCACCAAGTTTATTTTATTAAGACTAGTATAAAATAAGTAGAATTTAAAAATAAAATTTTCCTAGCATCGTAAAGCGCCCGTGAGGTGATATTTTCCATGAAAAACGTGCTTAAAAAAGTGTACCTACCTACCTAATTTCATTATAATCTTTGAGTGCATTCCCATGAAAATTTAAGAGGAATACACAAACCAAAAAAAAGTGTTTATTATTAGTATGTCTTATATCACAACGAATAAGGATAAAAGGCACAAAAATCGCATAGCAAACGGAGTCTAGAAAGGGACGATTAAACCGCAAATGTAGGATTTTATTTATTTTGTTAATAATTTTATAAGAAAAATAAATAGCAATCAAGGTAAACTGTTACAGATGATCTTAGCCATAGAGTTATATACTTTTTAAAGTTATTTCTTATAGGCATTCATAAATTTCTAATGAAAAACTGCATCTTTTACAAAGTAATTATTAACTTTATTTTAATTCTAATCAAGCGAAATGATAGTAAAACTTTCAATTTATCCAAAGAATATTTTTGGTATTCGAAATGTAAACCGATTCGCAGTAAAGACTAATTAAAAATAGTAATTTCATATCAAGCTTCGCCTTTGGTGTGCTCAAATCTCGAATGCCTTTAACTTGCAAATATCTCCTGTAATTAAAATCAATATTTATAATACGGTTCATTCCATATTAATAAATCATCTTATCCAATCTCTGCGTAGGTGTTGCATTCATAAATGAACTCACTTCTGGAATGTATGCAATAATAAACTGAGACGGGAACAATTCGAAATGTGATACAATTATTTTTGTATTCAGTATTGGTAATGCAATCTTTGGAATTCAAACATGGCGTTGAATTTGGTATTTGGTGGGCCAGGAATCTGGAATGTTCTCTGGTGGAATTAGAGACAGATAACAGGGGATACTAAAAGGCTGTCTTTATGGGTCCACTCAAGTGAGGTAGCCATTTTTGAAGAACCATTTTTGATAAAAGTATTGTTGGGGGCACGAGCCATTAGCACGTGATAAGATAGTTGTGACACGGCAATTAACGAAGGGTTCTTATTTATGTATAAAAAACAGTACCTACCTAACTAAGCTTTTGGTTTCATCTAATCTTTTTTTTGTTAAGATATCTAGTGGTTAAATGTTAGAAGCCTTTGAAAAGTGGATATGCGTTCTAGACGCACCTTAAGCAATCTGAATAGTAGATAGACAGGGTAGGTACTTAACTATTTAGAATTTTTTTATAGAATGGTTTAAAAAATGTCTAATTCTAGGTAGGTACTGGATAGAATAGGAAGAAAACGGTTCCATAATATGCCAACTCAAAATCAAGTCAACTCAACACCTCTTAGGAAAGTCATTAAAAGCTATGAAAAAAATCATTTTAAAATAGCCGTTAACCCTAACCTATTTAACCAATTTTTATCATCACTCTATATGGCCTTTCTGATGTGGTTCTGAGTTGGTTTCATTCTGAGTTGACCGGTCACCGAAGAAAACACCATCATCTTGGTGGCATCATGATTAGCGACAAATACAAGTATAGGTATCCAAATGATAATCTCTTGGTGAGATTAAAGGTGACTCACATCATGACTTAAAAGCTTATGTTTCGTGAATTATTTCGGGCTGAAGCTTACAAGGCTAAGTTAGCCCTGATGATATCCAACCTGCGATAGGAGAGGACACCACAAAATTAAGACGTAGTTACCTACCACCCAGCACTGTTTATTCGAAAACCTTTAAAAATTAAGCAAACCTGATAGAAAATATTGAACAAATTCTAAAAGGCACTGTAAAAACAATATTCTTGTGATGTAGGTAATTATAGTGTTTCAGAAATGCAATTTTGTTTGGGGGTATTGCCCTCTACTTAGTACCTACCTACCCTTATGAGGAAACAAATTGACCAGTTCTTGTGCAGTGAAATCTGACCATGTAAAGATTTAAACATGTAGAAGAAACGGAGCGTGAGTCAATACTGGAATGTGAGCCGCTCATTCGTTTCATCTTATTCCTATAGAAAAATACTAAAAATCAGCTTAATTTTAGGTACCTACCCGTAATAGCCAAAAAATGGTGCTTGGTCTAATAACACTATTACTGGGTAAGTACTTATTACTAGGTTAAATCATATACCTGGGTAACATCTAAAAATCTATGAAAAACATGTTTCAAAAGTGTAGTTATGTGTCAATAGTTGGAAAATGTTAAATTGTAAGCTCCGGTGATATACATACAAAATAAATAATATTTTTAATACAAATTTGCCCTTCAGCAGAAATTGACATTTTTAGTAACTGAATAGAAGAAAATATACACACATTGAAGCAAGCTTAATTCAAAACGGTTCAAAACTAATTTAATATTTCTTACCATCAATACAATCGATTGAAGGAAATCCAAATTGAACAACACCTCTTCACTTTTATTATCGTCCAATGTTTACAAAACTTTCCATCAACTTTCGAGCTATTTTTAAAGATTCCTCGAATAACACTGTATTAAAATTCAATGGGATTATGTAAATAGATCTTTAGTGGCAAAATAATCGTAAGAATTTCGCGGTTGAGAAAATTTTTAAACGAAAATTAGCGGACGTGTCGGATCGACTCCCATCCGGCAGTTTCCGAGTGATTGAACTTTCTAATAATTATAGAGATAGAGAAGAATACGTTATATTATTAGGCAATATTTATTTAATGGCTAACCAACAAATCTTTAATGCTGTCACTTTCGTTTATACTATTGAAAACTTCAATAACTTTTACAAAGTTGGGTGAAAACTCAAGCACGTAACTAAGTAAACTTTAAACTCATGTACTAACTTCTGAAAAAGTCACTAATTAGCACTAATAATCTAAAGAAAGTCAGATTTTGAGTTTCCTGTTTACACTTATTCACCGTTAAAAAGTGGTTCAACAAGTGTCACACATACTAAAAATGTTTTTCAGTAATTTTTACTTGGATTATTATAAAAATAAAGCTTTCGTTTGAAGCTTGCACTTATTCACCAGATGAGATGTCACTTATTTCACTATTATTTCGTATTGTTTGAGGTATTATCAACGTATATGGCATTTGTATTTACGATTTTATAAACACAAGTCGGTAAACAGCGTAAACCACATCGAGCACGTCACCCGCTCGACGTGAGAGCGCTAGTGTAGGGATGTTGAAAAAGTATCGATATATCGATGTATCGATATTTTTAATTTAATATATCGATACTTTTAGCCGATATATTTTGATCCGATATATCGATATTTCGATACAAAATATACTATATCGAAAATTGTACCAAAAACGATATATTTTATTTATTTATATAACTAAAGTCACTAGAATCCAAAACCGTATAGGAACGAACGGAAAAAGTTAACTGCCGTAAATTTGGAGGTTCCTAACAATAGGAGCCGGCTGACAGTGGAGCATGTAAAGAGCAGATTTTTTTACTTTCGCTACCGGACAAAATACTGGTTTGCCTGATACAATAAATAGATTTAATTTAAAAATATTAGTTGGAAGATAGCTTTTCAGTTTTTGATATTTTTGTAATTATTGCCTAATAAAAAGGAATACTGATAAAAATATCTTCTTTTTATTGAGTTTGTACATTGTGTATTAAAATTACTATTGATAATATTGAGCCGAATACACTTGTATTTTAAAAACGCAAAATATTTTGAAAATTTGACCGATATATCGATGTATCGATATTTTTTCCTCGAAATATCGATGTCGATATTGATATTTTAATAAATATCGATACATCGATGTATCGATATTTTTTTTCACTTTCGACATCCCTACGCTAGTGTAGGAATAAACGCATGCCGGTAAAGGTAAGGCTTCACACATACAGCAGCGCCAAAACACGTTCGTTAAATTTGACACATGACGCAAAAGAGCATTTCTGTTCTTACGCCTTAGATGTAAGGCGCAAGATTTTTTGTTGAGTGTCTGCGAGTTTTCAGTTGTCTTGTGCTGGTAAATACACAAGAGCGGCCTCTGGTAGGATTGCCCATAAAAGTTTTGTTCAAATAAGCTTCTAACTGGTAAACTCTCAGTGAAAATGGATATCAGAAAAGAGAAAAACAGTTTTAATTTCAGCATTGTTATTGGATTTCATTGTTCCGTTGATTTTTATTTTTATAATTGCGTTTTTCTACTGACCTTTATAATATATTATTATTTCTGTTGATATTGCATTCTCTTATCTGTAGAAAATAATTGCAATGCTCTGCATTTTATAATTAACTCATTTGATATAAGGTCAGTAAGGGAAGTGCGGCATATAAAAATTAAAGAATTGGATTCAATTACCAATAAGTACCGAATTCAGTATGCTTTCGAGAAATAAATGTATAAGTAATGTAAAACCAAAAGTTCATAAGTTTATAAGCCTATAAGCAAAATTTTATAAGTTTATAAGCCTTAGCGCGGGAACCCTAAGAGCTTTTGTAGAATATAATTTAATCTTTGTTCATTATGAATCAGATACTTTTTGAAGTGACATTATAATTTAAAATGGAAAAATAACTTTAATAAGTAAACACCACTTTTAATTTTTTGCAAAACCCGGTCAGTGTTTTGTCCATACAAAAGTATCCCTTAATTCCTCTCTGGATTTTGACACTACAGCAAATGTGTTTTTTTTTAAATATAAAATAGATTCCACTACTATCGTGGCGGTACGTTTTGATTTTTTTGATAAGTTACTTCTTATAGGAGTTAGGACTAAAAATCGTTAAAAATTGAATGATTTGAACTCCATTAACAGACGTTCAGCATACAAACTAGAAAACGTAATTTTTGAAAAAGCAAAACGAAAAGACATAGGGCGATTTCTTTTAAAGCAGTTAGTAAAAAAAAAATTAAAATCAGTTTTGGAGGAGAAAATTGGGGAATACAAAACATCAAATGTTCGTGATTTTATTTGGGTATTACCAACAGCAACAGTTTGGTAAAATACTTAGTGTTCAAATTTCTCCGCAACCGGGTTTCCTCTTAAGTACATAAATAATGAAAGTGGTGTTTATTAAGTTAATAAATTGTAATTTAATAATTTTATTGAAAGCTGTCACCTAGACGCACATACCTACCCGTGAAATGTGGCAAGGCGCGTCTGCATAATAAATACAGAAATTAATACTCGTAAGTATGGGAATTCGACTTAACTTTTTTTTTACATTAGCTAGAAGGGAGGGATAGGAAGTTCTGGGAAGGAAAATGGTACGAGGGGTGGGTAGGAATCTGGGGTTCAATGTGTTTAGGAGTGACGGACGTATGATTCCATGCCTTTAATTGCAGTGCAAGGCGATGGGTCGAGAGAGTCCGTCTTGAAAGGTCAAAAGGCCTCCCTCAAGCAGTCTCTCTCGTTCCGGCCTGCCAAGCAGCAGGTGGGGAGACGCATCCACCGCTAAGCCCTGGAAAAACCTCACCCGATGACATGAACCCGGGAACCCCTGCTAAGTCACCAAACATAGCGAACCACTTGGGGTGACCTATGCCAGAGGTGTTGGTTATCCAATAAATGGTTCGCAGGGCGGCGGTACCCAACCCGCCTCCCAAATTGAAATTACATACCAGATCTTGCATTATCGCGATTTAATTATAAACAAGCTAATACAAAAACACCGAAAAGTAAACGGCTGTCCGAAGGACACGCATGTATTAAGACACCCAAAATTGACACAATGGACATATTATTTAAAGTGAAAAAAGAGGTGAGTCAAGGATGCATCCTTTCACCAATGTTATTTAATATATGGTGAATACATACATATGATGATATCTTGATGGATGGAAAGGTGAATTAAACATTGGTGACCAAAAATGTCAAATCTCCGACAAGCCGATGACACTACCCTTATCGCCTCCTCTGAAGAAGAAATGAACCACCTCCTTGCTAAAATAGAGGAAGAAAGCCGTAATCTAGATCTACTGATCAACAATGCCAAAACAAAACTAATGGTGATCGACACGGCAAACATCCTTTGTAAGAATAAAAAATAATGCTCTCACAGACTTAGAAACTATGAACGGCTGTATATACCTACCTAGGCTCGTCCATAAGTGACAAATGAGGTTGTGAAACAGAAGTGAAAAGAAGAATTTGCATGACAAAAGACGCCATGAGTAAAATGGAAAAGATATGGAGTAACAGAGGCATAACGAAGACCCCACGACGAGACCCCGGCCGTTTTTTCCCCGTATACGGTGTGGAAACTTGGACACTTAGAGCAAAAGAAAGCGGATATACGCCCTGGAAAAATTGTGCTGGAGAAAAATATTCAGGACTCCATGGACAGCCAGACAAATATTTCCATTCTAGAAGAGCTAATATATAGGCTATCAACTATCTGCCTACAGCGTGTTTTAAGAAACTTTGGACACGTTGCCTGCCAAACTGAGGACTCTAACTTGGAGAAATACATTGGCAAAGTGGAAGGCAGAGGGGCAGATGAAGGTCACCAATGTGCTGGCGTAACCAAGAATCACAATGTCCGGTACGTCGGTGTCCTTGGATCTCCATTCAACGCAGAACCACTAGGAGTAGAGGAGCCTTGTCCACCATGGAAATTGGAGTAGGGGTCATGATCCTCAGCAATGAGGAACCGACTTAAGAAGAAATAAAACGAATCTCTGATTCCATTGTTGTTAAAAATAAAAATTATAGTTTGATTGTTTTGTACATCGCCATTTTTGGGAAAAATCACCTCAAAGGTGCAAGCTAGATCAATATTTAACAGGTATAACTGGTGATTTAGCACATTGAATAAATTAATCTTACAGCTCAAGGTGATGCACTACTAAGTAATGCAAAATCGTGTGTTGTTTGTTTGAAAATTATATGGCTTAAGATGCTTTAATTAAATATTGCGAATAGAATACATACATACCTACCTTTGAAATAATCGAGTATTTTTTAAGTGAAAACTTTTTTAGTACCGTTGTGATTTGAAACTCGATGAAACGGAAGTGAGCGACACTAAAAAGAGACAAATGCATACATCACACATACAATATACAAATATTTATTTATTTCACGGGTTCCAATATAATACGATAAATCCATGGTCCCACGCAAATCTCCTGTAGTCTAGTAGTATAAAGCGCCTGATGTACCGTAGCGGCCAGACAATTATTATCTATTATTATTATTATTCAGCTGACCAAGAATCAAATCTTACGAAACCAAAAAAAAAAATTGTAAAATCAATATGTAATCCTCAAACCACTCGAAAATGAACAGGCAAAGAAAACACAATAGAAAGCGACTCCGAAAAAGAAAACACAAATAGTAAAAAGATGACAAAATGTATAGGAAAAGGTGCACTGGAATTCGACGACAAAAATATGGAATAACTAATCCTTTTTTTTTTATTCCAGTTAAAAGAAAATTACATTCTCACTCATTTAACCAGAAATAATTATACACATTAACATAAACCAAATATTTCAATACAGCGCTATTCTATTTCATTATTTTGTTTATCAAGAACATATATTAATATTTTATTTTTAAATTTACCCAACTTATTTTCGTTTTTAATGTCATTTGGGAGGCAATTATATGTATAAGTTGCCCCCCTCGTAACCAATGGATTGTTTACCATAGTTAGTGTGGATGGTGTTTAAATATATGTTTTCATGTTGTCGTGTAAAGTGTTTATGTACTTGAGACGTTTTAATGAATTCTGTGTTTGTGTGTACGAGATTATTTTGTATATAAGGACACATGTATTGTATTCATATAGTTTTCTTAATGTTAATAGTTATGTTTCCATATATATTTTTTGGTGGATGTTCTGGGCTTGTAGTTAAATAGTTTTTGATTACCTTGTTTTGTATTACCTTATCATTTATGTATGTTTGACATGCGTTTCCCCAGATTTCAATCAGGCAATTTAGGTGTGAGTGTACGAGACTATAATATAATTTTTTTTCAAATTAATTGGTAATAGATATGATAACCGGCTAAAAATGCTAATTAAGGGTGTAATTTTATCTTTCACATCTTGTATGTGTTGTTTGAAAGTTAAATGCTTATCGATGCACAGCCCAAGATATTTTTCCTGTATCAGGATTTGCAAATCGTTATTTTTAATTTTTAAAGGTACGTGAGGAGGAATTATTTTACGGGTTGAGCTTAAAATCATGTATCCTGTTTTTTTTATATTCATTGTTAGGATATTTGATTGGAGCCAACTGCAAATTCTTTCTAGGTCACTTTGAGCATTTTCTAGTACCTAGTATGTTTAGATCTTTACCCCAGTAGAATATTGCAGTATCATCTGCATATAAGAAAATTTCACCGTTTAATTCTAATTGCGAAATATCATTGATATAAATTTGGAACAGTAGTGGCCCTAGTATGGATCCTTGCGGAACTCCATAGTTTATTGGAAGGTGCTTACTATTTTGATTATTAATGCTTACGAATTGCTTTCTATTGCTAAGATATGATTTGAATAGATTAAGAGCAGGACCAACTACACCAATTTTCTCGAGTTTCTTAAGAAGTATATCATAATATCATAGACAACTAATCCTTCGCATTAGTTGTCTCCTCACTCCTGTCTATTTCAGTTTTCTGAAGTTTTCACTTGTACCACGTGTGAATTGCACATTCAGATTTTTTTATTAGTCTTTGGATAAGCCCAGAAAAAAAAGTATCTGGCCCATAAAAACTGCTTTAAATTTCAAAATCCCCTAATCACGAACCTCTGTTTGGTTTTATTGTATAATGTGGAAAATTAAAAACTTCAAAAATTAAAAACGATCGTAAAACATTTAAATATTAATGTGTGAATTAACTTCTTAAAATAAAATTAAACAAGTTTTTTGGAGATGTTTTTTTTCTTGAATACAAATATTGTGTTCTTCGACATATCTACCTACCTTCAAATAATTATAAGACTATAACACAATTAATTAGTGGAAATAAGCTAAAGGAAATGTTTTGATCATAATCATAAATTTACCTTAAAATGGATTCCCCCCACGAATTCATTTCAAAATTAGACATAATGATAATTGTTATGTAGGTATATTTCCCATCACCATTTACAATATTCAAATAATAAAATGTTAAGTACTTTCCTAAAGATGTAGATATATGGTGAAAACAATAATGTGGTTTTCACGATGTGAAAAACTGTTTCCTAACAATAGTATTTTTACATCTTTATTAAAAGAAAGAAGGTAGGTTAAGTAAAAAAAATATTATTCGATTATATAAAGTTTTTATAAATTTTGTAAATATATTTTATTAAGTCATGGTATTTGAAAGAGAGAGTACCAAAACAATGTGCAACATAGTTGTCAATGATGAATACTTGGAGCAGGTGGATGAGTTTGTTTATTTGGGAAGTGTGTTTACGAGAGGTGGGAAGGCTGATATTGATAGAGATATTGAAAGGAGGGTGAAATGCTGGGTTTCTCCGCAAGGGTAGGCAGAGAGGACGGATCGCCAAACAACTCGGTCTTGGCACACACTCCTTGCCTCGTTCACATTCATACATCGTCTCATACATGTTCTTCCATTATTCCGACTCTTCACATGGCCCGACTCAAGTATCTGATTCACTTGGTCGTGCCATGTCTTCCTCGGGCGTCCTCGAGTTCTTCTACCATTCATATTTGCGTTATATATTCTCCTTACACTCCTTTCCTCGTTCATTCGCTCTACATGCCCAAACCATCGGAGAGTCCCTTTCTTAATCTTACACATCACGCTTATCAGCCTTGCATTCTTAGCGGATCAAGAACACGATAATTTATTTTTTACATGCGATTTCATTGTGTGCCTAAAAGTGAGGAAGTTAAGTAAATAAAGATTTATTTATTGGGAATTGGGAAGAATTTTTTAACTTGCGCCATAAAACTTTCAGAATGCAAGAACATTTTTCATAACAGATTCTTAGCCGCCTAACAACTTTCCCCGGAATCGAAAGAAGTTCGAATACAGACAAATATTTTTTTTAATATGGCATCTTTAATTTTGACAACTTATGTCAAAACAATAGTCGTATTATGCGGGAAAACGGTATTATTTGATTTATATTTGTTTGTATTATGGACACTGAAGAGATGATGGACGATAATTTTGATGATATCTTGGCGAGCATGGAAGATCCAGATGATTCAATCCCGCCAAAAAAGCAACGTACGGAAGATGGTACCCCGTCGACAAGTAATATTCCCGGGGACGTTGGCGGTGAGCTGATGTTGCAATTTTAGGTTAGATTCCTAAAAACATTTCAGTGTTGTTTTAATTTAATTTTTTACTTCTAGAACCTGTGAAACCAAAGTTGGGAACTTCTAAGTTGCACTGTGTAATTGTCAACCCCAAACAGGTAAGGATCAATATTGGGCCAGTTTATTCTTCAATGTTCCTTACATCAGTTCTCTAGTAAAGTACTTACGAATTGTAAATTATTATAACGCTCCATTATTTCCTGTGTTCTAACCCCGTGGTTCCATTTTGATACCTTATGACAGTAGACAATCGATGAATACAATAAATTAGTTCTTGAAGCCGAATCTTTCGGCAAACGTCACTTCATATTCTTCATACTAAAAAAATTGAACAAAGTGACCATTCGAATTACAAATTTATTCCACTTCCAATTCTTCAAATGTTCTTACCAATATGAATTGAAGTGCATTTTTCCATATCCCCCGATGTAAATAGTTATTTCTTGTACAACTTAAGTTGAAATGTAGTGTTATTTCAATAATTTAGGTGAATTTAGAAACAAGTGGAAGATGGAAATTTTCCTGAAGTTGTAAATTTGATTTCTGTCACAAATTTTATTTTATTATTATGTAATTTTCATTTTACAGAAAGGAAATCCTCTGCTAAAAGCAATAAATAGTGTCCCGTGGGAGTTTGACGACATCATCCCAGACTATGTGATGGGCCCCACCACCTGCGCCCTCTTCGTCTCTCTTCGCTACCACAACATGAACCCGGATTATATCCACGACCGATTAAAATTACTGGGAAAAGCATACGACTTACGAGTTCTGTTGGTTCAGGTAATCCAGTCCATATTTCAACTTTAATGTTATGTTTCTTCTGGATAATTATTATTTACAATCCAAATTCAAATTCAGATCTTTATTCAACTTTTGGTATGGTGAAAAAACGATATAACTTATACGACATTCATCAGTAGAGGATGTTTCTGAAACCCCAGGGGCCCAGTGGCAAATAGAATAAAATGAGTGAAAGAGAATGAGGGGGGGGGGAATGTTTGATTCGTTCCCATGACGTCACTAGTGTTAAAAAAATAACAAAAACTGTCTTTTCCTGCTCTTTATAATACAAAATATGTGATCGATCATTAGATATTAGATTACTTGATTGTGCCATATATTCTGTGGCATCCCCGATTCATTCTTACACATATTTATATGTTATTCTCTTGACAATCCTTTCTTCGTGTCCAAATCATCTAAGCATCTCTTTCCTAAACTTCATCATTACACTTACACCAACCTTGGATTATAGATAATTACACCTATATCACTCTTGATTATTGTTTCTTACATTTAAGTGTAAGAAATTCTTACATTTACATCAACCATGAATTATTGTTCCTTACACTTACACCAATCTTGGATTAGTGATCATTACACTTACACCACCTTTGATTATTGTATCTTAGATGTAAGTGTAAGAAATTCTTACATTTACATCAACCTTAAATTATTATTGATCCTTGCACTTATGTACATCAAACTTGGATTATTGATCTTTACATTTACATTACAACTTTGATTATTGTTTCTTACATGTAAGAGTAATAAATTCTTACGTTTACATCAACCTTGAACTTTTGATCCTGACACTCACACCAACCTTGGATTATTGATCATTACACTTACACTAACCTTGGATTATTGATCATTAAGCTGCGTCTCCATAGAAGCGGAGCTGCGCGGAGCTGAGCTGAGACTTACAAAAATTGACCAATGATATTGCTCAAATCACACATCTCATCTCCGCTTCGCTTCAGTGGAAACAGTATTAGCTGAGTTGAGAAGAATTATATTAAAATGTATAGCGTGCTGCGCAGAGCGGAGCTTTGTCATGCTGAGCGAGGCATAGCGATGCGGAGTTGAGCTGTGTAGCTGTGCTAGGTGAAGCGGGGCCGGGCGGGGCTGAGCGGGGCTTTGTGGGGCGGTGCGGGGTTACGTGCGGCACGCTCCTTGAGGAGTTCGTTGCAGTTTGAACTATACCATCATCGTGACCACATTGCGTCCTCACTGTCTGACACACACCGTTTAACTGACTGCAACCAAAATGTATTCACAGCTCCGCTCGGCTTAACTTGAGCTAGCTATAATACAGCTTAGCTCAGCCCCACCCGGCTCATCTTCAACCAGCTACACAGCTTAGCTCTGCACCACTCATCTTTGCGCAGCTTCAATGGAAACACTGACCTCTTTACACAGCCCCGCTTAGCTGAGCTCCGCGCAGCTCCGCTTCTATGGAGACGCAGCCTTGCCCTTACAACAACCTTCGTATATTGATCCTATCACTTACATCAACCTTGGATTATTTTAAAATCTGCTCATTCCCAATATAGTTGTAAATGGTTATACCACACATAAGCGTTATCATGGTTTTACCACACAAAGATCTCAGTATTACAGAGAATTATTTTAAAATAATATATTCATTTTAGGTTGATGTGCCCGATCCTCATGTAGCACTAAAGAACCTGACTCGAATTTGTTTGTTGGCTGATTTAACATTAATGCTGGCGTGGAATGCAGAAGAAGCCGGGAAGATCATTGAAACATACAAAGTATATGAAAATAAGCCACCCGATCGGATTATGGAGAAAGTTGAAAATGGTCCACATGAAAAGGTACTACTCTAACTTGTAAACGCAATATTAACACATTTCAGAGGTCAGTAAAATGCTGACAGTTAGATCCATCCATGAATACGGGTAAATGGCAAATATGACTGAAATCAGTGGAGGTCAGTGAAATGCTGACCGTTAGATATACCATGAATACGGGTAAATGGCAAATATTACTGTTAATTTTTTCCAGTACCACGTAACCGAGTAACCGCGACCTTCAATGTTAGAAGGCATAAACTGACTATACACGCGCCTATGTGTCCTTTGCACTCTCCCTCCACTTATTAAAGTCAGGTCAATTGCATGTGATCTTCTGAGAAACATACTGTTTAGAATTATTCCTAAAATAAATTCCTAGTGCGGCCATGCGCCTGGCACTTTTCAAGCAATAAATCTAAACCCCCGCTGAGAGTTCTAGGACTAATAACAAGAAAGTTCTAATTTCACAAAATATAATATAAATGTGATAAATTTACGAGAACGATTGTTTTATTTTTTTTGTATAAATACTGTATTCGGCCCACGGGCAGCAGTATGGGCCTGCCTGGTCTAAACTATAAACGCGAGTTTCTACAATGTTCATGAGACAATCTTCTACAAACCCCCAGCCCAGTGAATATTCAGAATTTTGTGGGGATACATTTTTATAATTATATTTTTCATGGTATAATCCGTACTCAAGAACGTTTTATTTGCTGGGATTTAACAAACTCATATATTCACCATTTAATCTAAATTAAAATAAATAATTATGTAATTTTTGCACCGAATAGGTCACGCAACTAGAGTTGAGGCTTACGATTGTGTGTTTTGATGGATATGGTTAACTTTTCGAAAGTTATGTCCTTGAAAAGCATCACTGGGAAACAGCCTTCTTAATTATTTATTATATGTATTAAAAATTAACTTTTGTTTAAACTTCACTGGAACTTATTACTTTCAATAGACAAATAGCGTGTTTGAAACGTGCTTTGCGGTGCATTTGTGTGAGCTGCAATACCTATAAGTGACAGTGATTGTTCAAGAGTTTAGATATGCACAGCCATTATGGACTGCACGTCACTGCTATTCACATATTTTTTTAAATTGTTAGATTTTATTTGTTCTTGTTTCAGATAATAAATGCCCTCACTTCTATAAAACCAGTGAACAAAACTGATGCGATGACCCTTATTTCCACCTTTGGCACTTTGGAAAATATGATCAAAACTTCAGAAACTAAATTGTCAAATTGCCCGGGATTTGGGACACGTAAAGCATCCAAACTTTATGGAGTTTTGCATGAACCATTTCTGAAAAAGGGTTTACAACATCTACCAGTTATTGATAATAAAATTGCCGAAGATGAGTTTGATGATAAAGTTGATCTAAGTGAAATTGAAGCATTACTCCAAAATAAAGATGAAACATAGATTAATAATTTCCAGCTTTGTTACTGTGATTAATTTATGAAATGTTAAATAATAAATACATTATTTTTTGTAACACATCTTTTATTACTTTATAATATTATTGTATTTTATAATTTTTTTACATTAGCTTCACACAGGAGGCCCTAACGAAAAAAAATCCCTAAGGGCCTGTGTCATCTTTGGAGATGCTGAATATAAGGTCTTTTAAGGGAAAGGAAGTTCTGGGAAAGAAAAAGATACGAGGGGTGGGTTGGAATCCGAGGGTCAATGTGTTCAGTAGTGACGGACGTATGAATCCATCCCTCCCACTGCGGTGCAAGGCGATGGGTCGAGAGAGTCCAACTGGAGAGGTCAGAAAGTCTTCCTTAATCAGTCTCTCCCAATCCGGCCTACCACGCATTAGGAGGGCAAAAGCATCCGCCACCAAGGTCTAGGCAAACCTCACCCCATGAACCCGGACCCCCCTGTCAAGTCACCAAACGTGGCGAACCACTTGAGGTGACCCATGATAGGGGGGTTATCCAATTAATGGTTCTGGGGGCAGCGGTACCTTATGAATAATATCTTTGTCATGGGACAAGTTGTTTAATAGCATTATCATTTTTCCGAACGGCATTACCAATGATAGGAACAATTAAAGTCATGTGCCTGCATGCTCTTGTGAAGTTGTCAGGAACATAAAACTCAAGTTTTTGTATTATGTATATCAGGAACACCGATATGTTCTTTCAGAAGATTGTGCTGTTATCAGTAAAGCAGTTTTCCTTCTATCGACGAGGCTGCTAAACCTAGCATACTGGACAGAAAGGCTGATGGATGTAACCAGGAATTCACTCCTTTTGCACTTTCTCTAGCATTAGAGAGTAAATAAAATCCACTGTTATTGAGCCGCTTTCCAAAACTAGCATAGCACACAAATCGCAGTTGACCTGAAGAAATGCCTGGAGTTGCTTAGTATACATCCCAGCACTCACAAATCTTTGCTGCATATCGACCCATAATCGGCAGAACAGGGTAAGCGCAAACAGTAAATTGTTCAGGAGAAGGTTTTTTTTTTATTAACTTTCTTCATTGATTCAAAAAAGGATTTTGGTTAAATTAGGATTATTAATATTTGGTTGCTGCCTACATAAAGCTGATAATACAATTATCTAAATGCCTTCAGTTATTGAGATAGTGGCGGTAATGCTGTTTTGCCTGTAACGATGAGAGATTTTTTCCCTAGGAAATGTCGCATACGCTGTTTAGAGTACATAATTATTTTTGAAATATTTATCACGCGATCATGATAGGTGAACAAATAACTAAATAAAATGGTTCCTTGACAGTTGATCCTAAAGTTGACTAAATACAATTGTTTGCAAGTAAGTATGCAAAAAGGATATGCGGCCGTATAACCAAAGTTGATATACTTGTATCTGCAGGCATCTTGATTGAAAATCCGTTGCAAAAATATTTTTACTAACAATAATTTTGACTCTCCGAAGAAGCATGCGGTAATAACAAAATACGACAAACTTATACGTGCAGTCTGCTTAGCGAAAAAACGCTATATAACATTTTTTATCTGAATACAACACCAGAGGCCCACCTTCTCCCAACCGTCTGGAGCCAATGAGACTATGGCCTCCCCAATTTAGGTATGTTATGAGGCTGAAGGCAGTGGGGAGTGGAAGGATATGTGGAAAATATACCTGGCTCTTCAGAACTAGTTACCAAACACGGCTAAAGCAATTTCAAGTAATAAATCTAATACCTACACACCACACACCAGCGTACAAATACAAAAAATCATATAATACAACTTTTTTATCCGAATACAACACAAAAGTCCCAACTGCTCCCAACCGTCTGGAGCCAGTGAGACTATGGAATCCCTAATTTAAGCATGTTGTGGGGCTGAAGGTATGTAGTGGAGTGGGGAAGGAGATGTGGAAAATGCACCTGGATATTCAGATCTAGACACCAAATACGGCCAAAGTCATTTCAAGTAATAAGTCTAACACTTATATGTATACACTACACACCAGCGTAAAAATACAAAAAAATTCAGATCTAGTCACCAAATACGGCTAAATACGGTTACTAAATCTGAATATCCCGGTACATTTTCCACGTCTCCTTCCCCTCCTCACTACCTTCAGCCTCGTAACACACTAAAATCGGGGATGCCATAGTCTCATTGGCTCCAGACGGTTGGAACTCTTGTGTTGTATTCGGATAAAAAAGTTATATTATACATTTGTAATTATGCCCTGGTGTATAGTGTATAATTAGACTTATTACTTGAAATGGCTTTAACCGTGTTTGGTGACTAGATCTGAATAGCCAGTTACATTTTCAACATCCCCTTCCCGTCCCAACTACCTTCAGCCTCACAACATACCAAAATTGGGGATGCCACAGTCTCACTGGCTCCAGACATAATTGGGATAAATTGCAATAAATGATGTAATTGCAATTCCTTCTTTTTATACTAATATTCAAATACAAAACAATAAATTAAAAACCCTCAAGAATTTCCGTTTAGTTTCCGATGCTTCTAGCCACCGACACGTCTGCATTAGTCACCAGATGGACGCCAACCGACTAAACTGAAACATTGTCGACCAACGGCCTAGACAGCGTAACCGACCACAGTTGCTTACGCTAATACTTACAGGTACTAAAAAAGGTTCAGGCATATAAGATAGAGCTGCAATATTTTTGTCACTGATTATTAAGTATTAACAGTTTTTGTTAAAAATCGTAATTTGACAAAAATGTCGTTTACGCTGTTCTGCCGATTATGGGTCGATATCATTTCTATATTTTGCTGCATATCAGCAGAATATATGAAACGCAATACTCTCGGTGTATACATTCTTACTTTGTACAGTACTGGCTTATGTTGATTCCTTACCAACCCATGAGGGACTGTCTTATGTATGTAACTAGCAAACCCGGCCACACGTTGCTGTGGCTAATGAAACCTTTATAACCAAAGCCATCTGTTAAATCAAATCTACATCGCCCGCTTGTCAGCCCGCTGCCACTTGGCCAGATATATTATTTATTTATTTATTTATTAACGCCCTAGTGGGCTTTTACAACAGAATGAAATTAAAAACATTAAAAAATTAAACATCATAAAAGAAATGAAATACTATGAGTAATAAGAAAAAATCAGTAATAAGACCAGAAATACAATAAAGTGCAATGTGTAAAAGCTAGTTAGTAGGTATAAACAAACAATTATATGTGTATAATAATGTACGATGATAAAACAGAACTAAATAGAACAGCAAAATAAAATAAAAGAAGGTTATAAATTACTGGTAAGATTTTAAATGAGAGGAGGTTTTATGAAAAGAACAAAAATAAGAAAAGTTAATTATTAACAGATAAAATAGAGATGAGTTGTCTCTTGAAAATTGCAAAACTGTCAACACCAAATATATCTATAGATTCACAATGTTTATTTGCAAGGCTATGCATTCTAGGGATTGGTGAATTAATAGAATAGTTAGTATTGAGGGTATTGTTAAAATTGAAAATATCTTTATTGCGAGTTAGTCTAGCAGGTACATTAATACAGATTAATTCTAATAAATTAGGGCAGTCAACTAAAGATTTGATAATTTTGAATAAAAATAACAAATCAATTAACACTCTTCTATCTGGTAATTTAAGGAGTCTGGTTTCTGCGCGTAAGTTATTATAATTTATAAGTTCAATTGGAATTTTCATTTTAAAATTAATATAAATTAATATATTTATTTATTATGTATTTCAACCAATTTACACAAAACCTTGACAAATTACATACTAAAAAACCTTTTTCATGAATCACTATTGGTGAAAACCGCATGAAAATTCATTCCGTAGTTTAAAAGATATAAGCGCACAGACAGTGTGAGCGACTTCATTTTATACTATGTAAAGATTTTTTTATGGAGCCAGACTTAAAGCATTAATTTTATACTAGTTTCCTACTTTTATTCCCAACTGCTCAGCTCTGGCAATTGGGTTACGTTGTGAGGCTGAGGGAGTGGGTATGGGTAGGGTATCTGGAACGTGTCGATTCTGAATGATAGTCTCTCACCAGGGCGATACTAAAAGTATTTACCATTCTGTACCTCTAATAAGCATATATGAACTAAAATATAAAATAAAGAAGATAACAAGTAATTCATCGGCCTTTGTGGTCGAGGGGTAAGGCTCTGGACTAGCAATCCGAAGGACGCGGGTTCAAATCCCGGCGTGCGCAAGTAAATTTTATTTGATTGTAGTGTGTTATTTAACAATTTCACATTCCAAAGTGGAATATACTTTCACTATCACCCAGTGTAAGACCACCATTCAGAATTAAAACGTTGCTTGAAATGGCTTTAGCCATGTTTGGTGACCAGATCTGAATATCCTGGTACTTTCCTCTTTCCCATCTCCTTTCCTCCCCTCTACCTTAAACCTCACAATATTGGGGATGCCATAGCATAGTCACACTCTTCTGCGGTATTTACAAATAAAATAATTTTAAAAAATGCGACGTGGGCATGTTTTGTGATGCAAAAGTCTGGCCAATCGGACCTAAAATTTCATATCAGCACTATGAAATTCAAATGAGAGTGATATACGATAGTCAGTTGTAACATTGGTTTCTGTTCAAGTCAACATGGAAGGCATTTCTAGTGTGTATTATCTATTCAGATCTGAAAGCAATTTCACTTTCATTGTGAAATATTCTTTATCCTGCGCTCATTTATTTTCTCGTTATATAAATCATTCACTTGCACCATATTTTTCATTTTCATAATCTATCGTATTATAATCTATTCGTATCTACCTATTACTTACCTATATCTCTATCACACTTTCTTCATACTATAAATTCTGCACCCATACTATGTGGTATTGTGGAACGACAGCATTTTGCGGGAGGTCTCCTTCACAAGAACACGAGTTCCAGGAGTAGGTTCCGAGTTCTCCGGTTCTCACTGAATCCTTGGAGAATGGTGAGTAGGAGTCAGTGATTCTATATCCCAAAAATGAAAAACCATGTTTCAGAACTGAAAATAAAAAAAACATGTTTTATACATATAAGCTTTTTATTGAGAATTTAAATAAGGAAACAACGATCCTAGGTAAATGATCATTTTATAGTGATTTGAATAAAAGAAATAAAAAAATTCTTGTCGGACATGGTTTCTGAAAAACTATATCTGAGAAATCCCGAATTCAGCGATAGGTAGTTCGGTAGTCCTTGAAATATACATAGAGCTTCAAATGCAGACAATGAGAAACATGTTATCGGTGGTGATATTATAATGATCCTGGAAATTATTATCAAAACCAAAACATTGTCTTTGGACATCGAATCCATCATAAACAATGTTTTTTTACCATGTTTTAATGGTTTTTTGGGTCATTTATACCTAAGTGGTAAAAAAAACCATTATTTTTTCAAAGAACCATGTCAAACAAGACATGTTTTTTTACCGGTCAATGAAATGTGTATTTTTGAGTGAGACACGTTTTTTAGCATTTATCTAAAAGTAGTTCTGGAACTTCTGGACAGTGTCTCTTTATCTTATTTAGCTTTGTCACTAAGTAATGTGAATGCATTCATAAAAATAAATTAACATTGTTTACAAGTTACAACACAAACATCAAACCAGAAGTAAGGGCAGAAATGACCTTTCTATTCCAACAAGCAACACAGCGGCTTATCAAAAAATATTCTCATACTTGGGACCAAAATTTTATAACAAAATCCCTTCACAACTAAAACTGTGTGAAGTTTCAGCCTTCGGTCCAAAAATAACAAAATGGTTACTAGATTTAGGCAGGACGGAGTAAGAAATATTATTAAAAAATGTTATCTGATAATATATGTATTACGAGCGCCTTATATATTTCTTTTGTTCTAAAATTTTTATTTTCTTTTTGTTTTACTGTTTTTCGTGTATACGGTTTTTCTTGTATCCAAAAATAACAAAACAGTTGCTGGATTTAGGCAGGACGAAGCCAAAAATATTATTAAAAAATGCTATCTAAAACACTTTTTCTTGTAATTGATTCGAGAATCTAGTATTCAACTGTATCTTATATCATAATTATGTAAATGGAATTTGTGAATCTTAACTTTATTTAACCTTTAAGTATGGACGTGCGGTCTCACAGGCCGCTTGCAGTTTGTGAATCGCGTGTCCTTTTCCTCTCGCGTACCCCACGCGTCTCTCCGCCTCAGTAGCTTCGGTTTTAGTGGCGAAACGACTGTCAAGGACTGTGAAGTCAACAACTGTCAACGACTGTGAAGGTTACTTCGCCGGCTGTATTTTGCGTGAGTAATTTCGCTTTATATTTTGATTGCAGTCTGTGGGACCGCGGGTCCACGTTTTTGTAATAAATTGTGCTGATGGTGATTTTCATGAAAAAAAATTATGTTTTGTTAAGAAGTTAAGTTTTTTATATTTTTTATTATTTATATTTTATTGTAAAATTAGTGAAACTTTCTGAAAAAGTAATTTTCCTTGAATAATGTTCCTACAGAGTGATCTCGAGTAAAAATGACTGAAAAGTGCTTTTGATTGTTAAATGGTTAGATTTTAGTTTAAAATAAATATATTTTACAATACTTACTTAACTAGTTGGATTCCGGCCTTTAAAGATAGCTGTCTGTGAGACTCCACGTCTATAGTAGTGTAACAAAAATGTAACGTCCATAGTTATTGTAAAGGTTGATACTATATGAATCATCATGTACCTACCTATCTAATATGTACGAAAACTGTTAATTTGACTTTCCTAGAACGGGAGACCTTATTATCTTATGTCTTCATAATGTCTACATAATATACTATGTCAGGTATGTAGACGACATCCTTATTTGTTGGAACGGCACCAACCGACAGTTAGATACCTTTTCTAATTGGGCCAACACCATTAATAATAAAATCTGCTTCACAGTTGAACATGAGATTGAAGTTAAAATCAATTTTTTAGATCTGACAATTGGTAGAAGTAATAATAAACATATCTTCGAAATATTTAGAAAACCAACTTTTACAGACACAACAATAAACGCAAATTCAACTCATCCTTGGTCTCACAAATCATCAGCTTACCATTCGATGGTACATAGACTCATTAACTTTCCCTTAGATAATAAAGCATACATGCTTTAAATTATCCTTCATTTTAATAGTTTCCTTTTCTTTTATGTACATGTAAAAGAAAAGGAAATTATTACAATAATCGCGATTATTAACGGCTATGAGGCAAAAAGCATTGAAAAAATAATTTTAAAAAAAAAATACAAAACTAAAATTAATTTAATGTATCCGGTACAAAACAAAAAATTAGAAAAATTTGCTTGTCTCGAATTCCTCGGCCCAATATCTTTAAAAATTGCAAAAGAAATTAAAAAGTGTGGCTTAAAAAATAATAATATGGTGTGGGGAACGATATTCAACAAGGAAAAAAAGTTTTTACGCTGGCAACTCAGCTGACGTCACTTAGTGCCCGGGCTCTGTTCGTTAAATTTACCGAGATTCATTCGATGACTGGTTGATTTATGTTCATTCGTCTTCCGACCGTCCGGTCCGCCGCTCACCTGTAGAGATATCGTCTCCCACATACTTCCTTCTGATAAAAATTTGTCGTGTGTAAATTAAAATAAATATTAGCTTCAGTGCAAAATAGTTATTTTATTTAAAATATCTCAGTACACTTTTGGGTACATTTATGGAGTCAGAGAAATGGTAAGCACGGGCGGATTGCCCGAACGCATGGTAAGTTCGCAATCTACCTACCATACTGGTACATCATGCCAAACTGGTGACCCCAGAATTGCTTTTAGAATGGGAACAAGCCTTAAAAGCTCAAAAAGTAGAAATCCTAAACTCAATAACTGTGGCATATTTGAATTGAAATGTTACCAAGCCGACTGTAACGCCACTTACATCGGACAAACGGGTAGGGCATTCTCAACTAGATTCAAAGAACATGTACGATGTTATAAAAATAAAAATACCTCTTCAAAATTCGCAGAACATCTCTTAGTGAATAATCACGTTCCACTTAAAAGCAACCAGCCAACACCATTACATATAGAACGAAAGGGTCTTAGATTAAATATGCTTGAGCAACTAGAAATCAATAAATGAACGAATGACCCCAACATAACGCTAATTAATAAAGTAATGAAAATTATTTATTCCCCACTACTTAGCATGTTCACCAAACGTAAACAATATAATGTACTTAAATGAGTCATAGCAATGACGTCATTCTAAATCAATTAACAAAAAACCCTCAAACTTAGTGCAAGGGAAACCAAAGGGAAAGATTCAGAATCCCACATAATCACTCTCTCAATTAGTGTCTCTGCAAAATTGGATTTACCTGTAATAAATCAATTTAGACTTCAAAAATTGACTTTTAAAATATTATAAATAAGTCGTCCGTACATGGCTTCACCCCAGTTTGAAAATGACCTTACAAGTCGAAACAGCTGTAACTAAAAAACATCCTAAAATACTTGCAGAACTCGATAATAATTTCAAATTTAATTTTAGTCGACCATCACAACACGGGCATGTGCCTAGCATGGTGGTCGAAAAATCCCCAATGTATGTAATGAAAAATCTAATGAATAAAGAAAACTTAAAAAAAAAAAAAGTTAGTTTTCTAAAAATTATTGGAGTTCTCGGGGAATTTTTTCTCCCTCATCTCACCGAACTTCTTTACTTGGGTACCTACCGTTAATTTTTTATATTAATTCTCAATAAAAAGCTTACAAAATACGTATGTGTGTCAAATAAGAGTAGAAAAAAAAGGAGGGCGCCACTGTTGATCAACTGGCAATACCAAACACATAACTCATGGTGTTAAAGTAAAGCTGTGTAACCTACATTTTTATAAAAAATTAAAAAGGCATAAAAGTGGAAAATATATTTTTTTCATTGAAGTAAGATAATAGATACCCACTGATCTCAAAATTAGAATTGCATATAGGTATATTATACCTTTGAAATTTTGTGTTAACATAATGAAGAATAACGATAATGTAATAAAATATAATGCACAGTTTAGAAATTGCTGACATTTATTTAATACTTAATTTAGATCATGTCTCTAACTTTAGATCTGAATATGTATATTTAACTCATTCAGATCTACAAGTAGTGTAACTAAACTCACCATTAGTGATTCTTCCTTTCTATCTATTCTAAAATTCAAATTTATGTTCAATTAAATTAAAGCAAATCGCTTTATAAAACACCTTTTAAATCAAATTTGTCATGAAGAAAAAATGTTTTTTTAAATGTGGTTTACTATGTTCTATACCAGGGGTCTCCAAACTACGGCCCGCGGGCCAAGTCCGGCCCGCCAGTGTCATCAATCCGGCCCGCGACAACTAATGACCGGTGTCATCAATCAGGCCCGCGACAGCTAATGGCTTATTGTTGTTGTGATAAGTTGGATAAAAAATACACAATGATAATAACTCGGTTTTATTTACTCTCTAGGTAAAGCTTGATGACAAGTATAATTTCGAACCAACGAGATTATTCGCGAAAAAGTACTACTAGCACTATTTGTTAGCGATAGATAGAGGGTACTATCACTACCTATTTCCGCGTGCAATCATCAGATGTCGTCAAGTGTTGTAGTCGTTAAAATACAGTAGATACAACACAATAGTAATTTAACTAGCGAATTTAGCAAACATATTTTTTTTACATTAAATCGGTACAGGAGGCCCTGAGGAAAACATTTTCCATCAGGGCCTATTTTATCATGACCACCAGTCATTTCAGGGGATGCTGTGTGGAGGGTCTTTTTAAGGAAGGGAAGAATAGGAAGTTCTGGGAAGGAAAAGGTATGAGGGGTGGGTAGGAATATGGGATTTAGTGTGTCCAGGAGTGACGGACGTATGAATCCATCCCTCGAACTGCGGTGTAAGGCGATGGATCGAAATAATCCGGCTGGAAAGGTCAAAAAGCCTCCCTCACCCAGCCTCTCAATCCGGCCCGCCACGCAGCAGGTGGGCAGACGCATCCCCCTCCAAGACATGGACAAACCACACCCCATGAACCATGAATGATAATGCGCAGGAAAATTAAAACGGTTTTGGCCCTAGGAACTTATTGGAGTCATCAGTATGGCCCTAGGGCAATGACGTTATATTATAAATAGACTCGCCATAGTCTCACATACTCACAATATAATGTGGAAAGCAAGCAACACTCTTTTGTTTTCAGCGGTTTTCAGTATAATTTCTAAATTCAAAAGTTCATTCCTGTGTGATAAAGACAGACAATCAAAGAATATACGAGAGTGAATGACATAGATTCATAGCAGGGCGGCTTATTAGTTTCTTCGCCGAATACTACTGTCACATCACGGGTGTGACCTATGGGTGTGACTGAGATAACAAGATACTCTTATTCGGTTACACAATATGACAGGGAAGGGTAAAGGCGGGTAAAACGTGACACACGAGCAAATATTTTTATATTTATTATATGAGTTTTCATTAGTAATACAATATTGGTACTATTATAGTAGTATTTTTAAGTACATATTTTATTATACAGTACATGTTATAGGTTCAAACGATTATACAAATCTATACAGATTAATAACACCTAGGACCGTTACTATTTACAATTTTCATCAACGACATTATTAAATTAATGAACGCGTTACTCTTTGTACGTTTTACCCCATCTTTCCCAATGGAATAAAACGAATGTGGGACGCTGTGTGAACCGACCTACTGTTAGTAGGTTTTCCTTGTTATGCATATGTCACTTTGTGATGCAGCGTTCGCTGTCTCCTTTACTCATATATTATTGCGGGCGGGAAACATGAAAATTAATTTTAATTATTATAAAAATTGATAATAATAAGTAATTTGCGTGTACTTAGAAATGAAGTGCTATTCCTTTGCCTTTACGACTATTTGCCGTGTAATTTAAGCATTTTCTCATCACACAGGAGGGCATTTTGGCGCTTTGCAATGCAATTTACTTACTGGTAAGACACGACCTCACTCGACGCGTAGCAGTTTAGTACTAAAGTACTAGGAATAGAGACAGATACAATCGTATTGTGTTTGGCTTCCCACTTTGAGATTTCTACCCCGCGTCCAGTATTAATGTCTTTGCCCTAGGGCTGAAAAGTTTGGAGACCCCTGTTCTATACAATCAGTGTCATTTTGCTTTAAAAGTATATTTGACAGTTAAATTGGTGTTGCAAGCCTACAAATTAGTAGTTCCGATTTTTAAATTTTCTACTCTTATTTGACAGACTCTAGTTTTTTATCCTTCAAAACATGGTTTTCCATTTTATTTTAGGGACATGGCAACACTGATCTTTAGTCAAAAGTCAAAAGTCAAAGCAAATTGTTTTGAAATTTTGAAAGAT
Organism: Limnephilus lunatus; assembly: GCA_917563855.2. Taxonomy (NCBI): domain Eukaryota; kingdom Metazoa; phylum Arthropoda; class Insecta; order Trichoptera; family Limnephilidae; genus Limnephilus; species Limnephilus lunatus. Next base: position 60,364,169 of record OU830592.1, read on the forward strand.
TCGAATGGATTCAGAGTTCTATATCCGAGAATGACATATTTATTTCTTAGATTTATTTTTACATTAGAAAACTATGAATAGTGGTTTTATTTGAAAATGAATGATTCAAATTGTGATGACAACGATCTGAGTACGTTAGTATTTGACGACTGGGACGATTTTGGCGAAGAAACGAACAAAGTCTTGTCAAAAAATGTTATAAATGTGTCTCATTTCAATGCTTCGTCTTCACGTTTAGATACGAGTAATCATTTAGATGTTAGGTAAATATTCTGTTTTATTACTTTGTATTTGAAATAACTGGTTAATTCATTATAAGTTGTTAGGTTAACCTATCTTTTACACAATTCATTTGTTGCATTTAGTGCCCTGTGTTGTGATGAAGAACTCAATGGATTCGATAGAAATGCTGGTCCCACGTGGATTTACCCGACAAACTATTCTGTACGAGACTATCAGTACAATATTGTCAAGGCTGCTCTATTCAAAAACACATTGGTATTTACAAAATATTATTATGTTTAATAGCTTTAGTAAAGTGTAATATTTTTCTTGTTGCATCCTTTTGATTTCCGTATTTGTAACTTACTTTCAGGTTAGTTTGCCAACAGGTCTTGGCAAGACATTCATTGCCGCTGTGGTTATGTACAACTATTACCGATGGTATCCCCTAGGAAAGATCGTCTTTGTGGCCCCAACCCGGCCTTTGGTGGCTCAACAGATAGAAGCCTGTTACAATATCACAGCTATTCCTCCTCAAGACACGGTAGAAATGACAGGTACTTAAATACTTCTTCAAAATTTAAATCATAAAAGATGGGATAGGTACAGTCCTAAACCAATTCTATCAAATTATTAGAAATTTTAATTCAGTAGGTAATCATTCTGTGTTTTTTTGTAAATCTTTTCATGAATGATAAGATCTTAACCTTTCTCACCCTTGAACGCTTGTAAATATAATTTTTTTGTGTTTATTGGCCTACTTTAATCAAAGCAATTTGTTTTAAACCTAAAACTTTGTGACTGGTAGGCATTATTCGGGGCTGCAGCGTGCAGGAAGGAGCGTCACAAAAACAAGAATCGATATTATTGTGTATCTTTTCAAAATATCTCATTAAAATTCCTTTATAAAAATCAATAATATTTCAGGTAGCATGCAGACCGCAGCCCGTAAGGTTGCCTGGCAGACCAAACGCGTTTTCTTCGCCACACCCCAGGTGGTGCACAACGACCTGGAGTCGGGGACCTGCCCGGGGGCGCTGGTGCGCTGCCTGGTCATTGATGAGGCTCACCGCGCGCGGGGGCGCCACTCCTACTGCCAGCTGGTGGAGGCCCTCGACTTGCGGGGCCACTCCCTCTACCGGGTGCTGGCTCTGTCCGCTACGCCGGGAAGTAAAGTGGAAGATGTGATTAATGTAGGTATTATTAAGTCTTTGTATGTTATGTAGCTAATAGAATAGCGATTCGAACTGATCGTGTTAGTCTAAAGAATGTTAGAATTAAAGATCAATGCCAACATATTTTTGTGCTTCTGCAAGAATTAAATCTACGGCCGTCATCCCATGGGTTGATAAGGAATTCACATAAACCGAGTGTTGTAAGACACTGCACATAAAAGTCCCACAAAGGACTGCGCCGTAAACCGTTATGTTTCTTTAGCGAACTTTACTTTTCTGCGCAGGGTCTTATATTACTCCGTTTACGTGGATTCTTTACCAACCCATGGGACAGCGGCATACGTTCTCTCAATTCAACATTGAACTTTTTAATGTTTAAATGCCTTATGAGTGGCATTTAACTACTTGAATTCAGGGCATCCTAGGAAGACTTAACAGAGGAGTATGTTTGAGACTATGTATCAACGGGAATTAAGGAAGTAGAAGCGAACTTTTGCAAGTCACTATTTTATTATGTCATTAATGCAGGTACCTAATTTTAAAAAATGATTAATTTGTACAGGTGGTGCAGAATTTACATATTGCTCATTTAGAACTGAGATCAGAAAACTGTATTGATGTGGCTATGTACAGTCATGCCAGAAGTATGCTCTACTATTTTATTATGTCATTAATGCAGGTACCTAATTTAAAAAAATGGTTAATTTGTACAGGTGGTGCAGAATTTACATATTGCTCATTTAGAACTGAGATCAGAAAACTGTATTGATGTGGCTATGTACAGTCATGCCAGAAGTATGCAGACTATTGTGGTGCCTTTAGGAGATGACCTAACCGGGATAAGGCAAAGATATATTGAGGTAAATGTTCATGTTTAGTATTAGATTCTTCATAATTGTCTTTTTCAGTCCCAGGGCGCCTCCAGGTGTCCCTGTCTTATGCTGCATTAGTGGCCTCGGTCCAGTGCAGGTCCAGTACTTTCTCGCATAGGTTCTTCGTTTGTTTTGTACGTAACTTACATCTAAATAGAATACGCTTAGTTAATATTTGTTTTTTCCAGATTCTAGACATTTATACCAGACGCCTTGTACAATATAAAATACTGTCAGGAAACGTGGGAAATTTCTCAAAAGGGAGGATCATAATGCTGTTTAAGGAATATCAGAATAAAGAAAAATCTATGAGGTAGTTAAAAAACCATTCCAAATATATTGAAAAAATATTAATGATTTGATGATTAAACAGAAATGAAATAGGATTTCATTGCAATTAACATTTGCAGGCATCCACAGCATCAAACAATAATGCGTGACTTCACAATGGTGATCACACTATTCCACGCTTTGGAGCTTTTGACCAAGCACGGCGCTAGGGTGTTCCTCAATTTCTTTGATGATCACCCGGACAAGAGCTGGGTGGGGAGAGATGACAACCTCACTTGCTTTTTGGAAAGATTAAGGGATGATCTTGGAACAAATCCCTTCTCAATTAACAGGGACACTCTACCCGATGGAACAGTTCCAGAGGTAAAATATTTTATTTATTAAAAAAAATAATGTATTACGTAAAAACATAATCTGCACATCTCACTAGGGCATTCCTGTATCAGATAAATATGTAAAAAAAACCTCACACGATTACAAGAAACACGTAAATTATTATTATTTTTTAAATTGTTTGTATACCTTTTTTACAAGATTACAGAAGACCTCAAATTCGGACACCCTAAATTCGACCACTTACGAGAGGTAATGGTGGACCATTTCAACACAGCGAAGAGTAAAGGACAAGAAACTAAAGCTATTGGTAAGATTATTCAGTTTTGTTTTTGTAATTGCCTAGTTATTAATTAAAGTTCTATAAATGAAACATTTCTGAACGTAGCCGAATACTAAAAACTGTTTTTTAAAGGTTATGAAATAAGGTTTCAAATTGTTATATTACAAATAAATATTAACATTTATAAACATTAAAATTTATAATGCAAACATAAAAAAAATTGAAAACTGACTCACGTGATGTTTTTATATGAAAACAGTACTAAAATCACGGATTATGTAATAAAAATCACTTATTCTATTGTGTAAATGTATAATACACAATGTTGCCACCTCTTTTTTTTACCATTTCATACAAGAATATTTAATAAAAAATTAACAATGTCTAACGGCGCGTAGGCGATTTGGCGGATGAAACTGTTTCTACAAAATAAGTGTTTTTTATGTACTTCTGTGGACAATTTTCAATAGAAATATGAAGCTTAATTCAATATGGATCTTCTACTTTTTTGTTTTAGGGTTGTCACTAGAACAATAACAGAATTATATTGACTTATGTGGGAACACAGGCGTTAGCGTGAAAACACGCTTATTGTACTTGACTGCTATTGTTATATTGTCGTGTAAACACGCTTACGGGTCGGAGTGGTTAATATCATCGGCAAATAGAAAGCCTGAAAAACATTGCGTTCATTAGGTATACAGATCAACTTAACCCAACATGATGTAAACTTGTTGTACAAGTTTCTAAAAACGTATGCGAAACCAGAGAAGATCGTTCATTTTGTTGCAAAAGTCTTGCCGTAATTTGTTGCTTGGCGTAATTGTTTTGCTAGAAATAAATGTAATTTTTTTTTATCATTAGTTGCTTTTATCGATATGCCGCCTTGAAGCTACAATGTATCAAGCCCACTTATAATTTGTTTTGTGTTATTTTATTTATAGTAAATTGTAATTTTACTTCGATTAAATTATAGTTTTTTTGCAAAATTTTTGAGAATACAAATACATTATGAAATATGCATTTTGAACGAAGTGTTTTTTAAAACTTATATTCGTTGTCTTATGAGCCATCTTGGTGTTGCCATTTAAAACCTAAAAAACGATTGTGGCGCCATCATTTATTTTCTGCACATTCTTGCCAAACTGTATTTAAATATTTATAAACTGTTAATGGTAAAGTCTGCCAGAGCCCCTACCTAAAATATTTCTAACTGCCTCAATTTCGTGTTTGAAAAATGATCTTCACAAAGCTAGTAGTCAGCGTTGGGATGAATTTGCTGGAAACCAAATTTGATCCGTGCAGACCAACGAAAGATAAAAAGCAATGTTTCTTGACTGCGAGATAATACACTTTCTTTTTGGTAAATGTTTTCTTAAACCAATATTTTTGTTTGGGTGTTAATTTTAAAATTCACACACCCTGTACAGATAATGCTTGGTCAAAGCCTTGCTACAATGATTTCAATAGCCGTTGATAATTTTTCTTATGTTTCCATTCTAGTATTTTGTGAATATCGAGAAAGTGTTCATTTAGTTCACTGCTTACTTCTGCAGTGCAGACCCACGATAAGGCCTCACATGTTTATTGGACAAGGACTTGGATCTTCAGGTATGAAAAATTTTTCATTAATCTCAATTCTCAGATTCTCGGGTACTAACCTTTTCGCATTCTATCATGTGCAAAAAATCATGTCTCCACAATAGAAAAATATGGAACAAACTGTATATATTTTTTTAGTAAAGAAATACAAACATTCCCAATTAAAAATAACCTGCCAATATTTGAAAAATTTCTACTACCATCATTAAAAGTTGAAGATGTTGCTTTTGCTTTATGATGGAGGACTTAGTAACACACAACGCCTGGGAAGTCTAACCAATCTTCCTTAAGTTTTGAAAATTAAATTATTATTTAAAAGCTCCACAGCTCATGATATAAATTACATTAGGAGCTGCGTGGATCAACAATGAATTTAAAAATTTCAAAGTTTTTGCTGGGGAAAACTTTAGGTCAAAATTTTAACAGCTTTTCTACTTTATAGTTGAAATATTCTCTGTGACATTTATAAAAAATGTCTTATTTGCACTTACTTTTGCTTTCAGAAAGCAAACAGAACATTGAAAATAGACCTAAAAGCTGTTTTGTCTTGTTCAGGTTCAACTAAAGAGCAGACTATGAAGCCGTTCTCGCAGAAGCAGCAGTTGCGGGTTATGAAGATGTTCCGAGAAGGCTCTTGCAATGTGCTAGTCTCCACCAGCGTCGGGGAGGAGGGACTGGACGTTGGCAATGTGGACCTGATCATCTGCTTTGACATCTCCAACAAATCTCCTGTGCGATTGGTCCAAAGGTACGGAACCTTGAGAACACAACAATTCATTGGGGCTCTTAGAACCCCTCCTAGAGCCCTTTGTCAGTGGAAAATACATTAAAATGAAGTTGGCTAGTAGTAATATGATTATTTATTTATTTTACTTTTTAGATGTGGACGAACTGGAAGAGAGAGGGGAGGACGGGTTGTTATATTAGTTACCGAAGGAAAAGAACACCAGGTAAAAAAGTTGTATCCATACTAGACTCATGTAAATATCCCCTAAGGCAGTGGTGGGCAAACTTTCTTCATAGGGGGCCAGAAAGTTTTAAGAAATTTCAGAGGAGGGCCAGGAGTATAGCCAAAATGCATTTTGTTTTAAAATCTGTATTTAATTTTTTTTTTTTTAAATTAATACCGCACAAGAGTCCAAACTGCTCCCATCTGAAGCCTGTGAGACTATGGCATCCCCAATTGGGGTATGTTGTGAGGATGAAGGTAGTGAGGAAGGGAAGGAGATAGGGACGAGAAAGGTGGGGAAGTACCTGGCTATTCAGATCTGGTCAACAAACACGGCTAATGCCATTTCAAGCAAAGTTTAAATTCTGCATGGTGGTATTACACCAGGGCGATACTGAGAGTATCTTCCCCTCTGGAACGTGCAGCAAATATATACTATATAATATTTTAAATTAATAAATTGTGAAATAACACAAATTTATCAAATAAAATTTATTTACCACGCCGGGATTCGATTCCGCGACCTTCGGTGTGTGAGCCAAGAGCCTTACCGTTGGACTACGCCGGCCGTAAAAACTAATAAAACTTTAGACAAGGCAAACGGCATTGAAAAAACATCAAGCAATGACTGAATATTCTTAAAATCTTGAAACCTACATAGTTTCAAATTCTTTGTGAAGTTTCTTCAAGGCCTGACTGAATTCTTTCAGTTTGTTCTCACTGGTGCCACGGATTTTAAGCGCAGAAAGTGAGTGAAATCATTCTTCTCAATGCAGTTATAAAACAGAAAAAGCTGATTTTTAAATGATTTCGGACAACCCCAAGTCTCATCTAAAAATTGGTTCCTTCCTTGCAATCTTTTATTTAATTTATTGTAGTGTTCGAGCAAATCGGTAAAAAATGCAAAATCGGTACGCCAATCTTTGTTTTCCAAGATCTGTAATTCAGACCATTTCAATGTTCTATTCTTTAAAAAAATCTTGTATTTTCCTTCTTTTTAATTAAAGATCGTCGGCGGGCCGGATTAAATACTTTTGCGGGCCGGAGCTGGCCCGCGGGCCGTACTTTGCCCATCACTGCCCTAAGGGGTTAATTGGTTGTCGAAACAATATTAATTATTTTTTTTATGTATTTCAGACCTTACGGGACTGCATAATGCAGAGGGACTCGCTCAACAAAAGGGTGATGCAAAGCAAAGAGCTTTTGAAAAATTTGTTCACCGCCAGTCCCAGAATGATTCCCAATAACCTCAAACCCCAGTGCCAAAAGATGTTCATCACAGTTACAAAGAAGAAAGAAGTAGAGGAAAAACCTAAAAAGGTACAATATGTACTATCATTATCTGTATTATCATAAATAACTAATTGTAAGACTGTTGCAAGTCATGATACGAATAGAGCAATAACAATACTGCTCTGTTCGTATTACGACTTGCAAGTACAAACTCGGTTATAAAATAAGTATAGTTCTAAGTCACTAATGATATAAGTCATTAGTAATCAATCTTAGTTATAACCACTTGTAGTATATAGGTATAGAATAAATAAAACTTTAAAAAAAAAAAATCTTAAATGTATAAATGAATTTTTAAAGCGCCCTTGAGGTAAATTTTCTCACGAAAATGGCGCTATAGAAGTCATCCAATTATTATTATTATTATTTATCATTACATACCTCAGCATTTCAATCAAAACAAATAGAAAAGGAATCAAAATATTATTATAATATTGTGAAATAATCACCTCAAGGACTTGATAAAACTTTTCCTCATTCTAATGAAAAATATCACACTTCAAAAAACATCAGATTTGTTGGTTTTTTAAAGTTTATCTAAAATTTTGTATTGTTTTATTTTAGGTTCAGAGCAAAATTAAAGATATGATCAAGAAGCAATTAGGGGCGGATGGAAAAGAATGTGCAGCTATAAATTCATATTTATCTAATGAAGAATATCTTTCCATGTATCCAGATGGATTACCAACATTCAATTTCTTTCCAGAAAGCAAGGATATGTGGGATTCTTCTAAAAGTATGTTCTGAATGTGTATTGTAAATTTATCATTGATTTTGAAATGCTAGTTGAAATAATCATGCTTCGAATGTACTGTGAAAAATGCGGGTGTGTTTCGTGATCCAAAAGCTGTCCAATCGGACCTTAAATTTCAAATACAGAGCTAGGTTTCATTATCATTATGAAATTTTCATTTTGATCAAATGAGATGGCAATATACAATGTCAGGTAAGTGTAGGAGACACAGAGCGTTTGCTAAATGGCATAAAAGATACTAAGTTAGCGGCGACATTGGTTTCCATTCAAATCTACATATAAGACATTTGTAATGTGTTAGATATGTCTAGTCAGTGTCGATACCTATCTCATTGGTGTCTGGTGAGTTTTCATCTGCTATCACAGCAAAATAAGCCATTTCCTCTAAATAATCCGTTCTTTAAATAATAAAAAAATAACAACATGACGGAGAAAGAATCTCGAGGATAATGTGCTGTTCAGTGCTTCTACTTTATGTACTAATGTTTTTATTTATTTATAGGCGCCATTCTAAGTACGGCTGATCAAGCCCATTCGACAGAAAAACCTGACATTAATTTATGTGAATGGATGGAATGGCAAAGAAAATTGCAATTCTCTGTAACAGTTGACCATTCAGTGGATAGTGAAATGTTTACTGAATTATTACAATACGCTGACACAAAACGATTTAATGTTCCTCCTAGTACTCAAAATCCCAGTAAGTGTTGATTTTAATACATAATGTAATAATTAAAAGTACATAATTGAATTTAATTTTTATAATTTCAACCGCAACTCAAGTTTCAATCACTATTGTTAAATACGTTATTTCTAGATTTTTGCACACAAATGTTTGCCACCCAGATTGAAACCTCAAAACCCAAACCAACCAATAAATCACCATTAAAGAAAGGGAAAACATCACCTGTAAAGAAAATTAAAATATCAAATCCACCAAAAAAGAAAAATGTTGATATACGAGATCTTTTCAATAGACAAAATAAAGATGAGGAACAAATACTCTTTGAAGCAAAACTCAAAGAAACTTTTGAAGATTATGGTTTGGCTGCCGCTGATGACTTTACAAAAAAGGATAAATTATTAGAGAACGAAAATATTTCTCCAATTTTGATAGAACTAATGGTTGAATTGAACATAGAAAAATCTAAGAATAAAATACCAGAGGAATTTTCGAAATACTTTAACATATACCCAGAGAAAACCAAATGTCTTCTCAAACCTACACCTTCTGGCTTGACATCAACCTGGACTTTACCAAGTATTGACATCATTGAGGATATTAGAGATGCTAAAAACTTTGATTTTCAAACAATAATTCCTGCAAATAACTCAATGACATCTCCCATCATTCTGAAACCTAAATTAGTGTTACCCAACAAAACAACTGTTATGCCTTTATCACAACCTACTGTGAAGAATTCATCACAACCCACTTTTATAAATTTATCACCACCCTCTGCGATGGATTTATCACCATCACCCATTATGGAAATATCACAGGAAATTCATAATGATGTACATAATTCTTCCCCTGAAAATCACAACACTTCTGACATATTGTCATTCAAAAACAATAAAGCTGATTTTGATATTGGTGACATTGACGACATTTTCGGAGATTCCTGCAGTCCAAAAGAAAATGTATCCACCAAAAATATCACCGATTTTCACGTTCCACACAAATCTGGACATGAAGTAGTCAAGCCGAAAAACCCATTAAATTTTTTTGGATTAGATGACTTAGAAGATATATTCGTTGATTCGGAAGAACCGGAAATTACAATAGCATGTAATAATAGTAAACACATAAGTCCAAAACCAAATACATCACACATTTCTTCACATTCTGATGAATCACTATCTCCCATACTAAGCTCTCAATGGAACAAATCCAACTTCAAGAATTCTACTGTCAAAGACTCAAAGAGTGTTATTAAGCTTTCGCCAATTACAAGAAAGATAAAAGATACATCTGTCACAACAAATAATAGCCTGAATTTCACCAAGAAAAGGGAAAATTTTAATAATAGTTTACTTCGTCAGCGAAATGGTATACTTAATCATTCCCATCATAATGGAAGTATCAACAATAAAAGTATGGATTGTTTACAGAACAAATCAAATTGCAACATGAATGATACAACACTTTTTACTGTAACGCAAATCATTGATATTATAAACAACCCTGATGAACTAGAAAACAAAAACAGATGTGTGAGTGAGAAGCAAAGTAAATTTAATCCCAAGGATAAGGAAAGCAGTGAAGACAGTAATCATTCCCTCATTCTATGTTCCCAAGTTCCAAAGAAAAAGGTTACAAAGGTTCACGAATCGAAAAAACCCCATCTTACTATTTTAGAAACGTCAGAAAGTTCATCTGATGAAAGCATAAGTAAAGGTTTTGATAATCACAAATCTATTAAATTTGGCTTTAACAATGCAAGACAGGAAAAAATAGTACTAGGTGAATTGAAAAATGATGGTTATTTTAAAAATATCCCCTGTATGAAGAACTCTTTTGCACCATCTAAAAGAAAACTGAACTCTTCCGATGAATCTAATGAATTCTCCCCATTTTTCAAAAAGAAAGCTATTACTAATCAAACATCAAATGCAAACAATAGTCCAATACGACCAAAACCTTTATCACTAAAAGAAAAATTAGCATTGAGAAGAATTAAAATAAACAATATAGTCACAGATTGCACATCTGATGATGACTTTTGCTTCAAAGACTCAAATGTTTCGGCACATTTCAAAAATAGTAAAAAAGAAAGTCCAATTCGAACAAACATTAATAGCAAAGCCAATTATAATAAAAGCATTGATTTTGGAAAAGTATTGAACACCCAAATAAAGCATGTTAGTCAGTTAAGTCAATTTACTAAACCGTCCCAGCCACGGTGGCTCAGTAAACAAAACAACCAAAGTGTATGTCCCACTCCAACCAAAAGTAAATATATTAAAAAAATTCGAAATTCTTCAAGTGAGTCTGCGGACGACTCTGACAGTGACTTTGAAGTCAAACCATCAGGAGCAAGAAGACAAGAACCCAAAAACTGCAGGAAAGGAACTTCGGTGAGACCAACAAAGGTAAATACCGATTATAATACACTACGCGAGGGGTACAAAAGCAAAAACGCCACTCTTCTCAAGAACTGTTCAGGAGAGTGGCGTTTTTGCTTTTATACCCCTCATGTATAACTTTGTATATACATTCCATTAATTGGTACACCAGTTTATGCAGACAATCTGGTTATTTGGGACAAAACCCAAGGAACAGAAACCAAATAAACTAATACTAATTTACACCGGTTATCTGGGACAACATTTAATTGGGACAAATTCGATCTGAAATCTGTGCAAAATGTGTCTCAGTAAACCAATTTTAGTTAAAAAGGGAGGGCACGCGGTATTGAGTTTTCGGGGTTGAGTTACAAGTAAAAAAATTATATTTTAGAGGAAATTAAAAAATTAGTACAGTTTGGCAAGAAAGTGTAGAAAATAAATGATGGCGCTGCGATCGTTTTTTAGGTTTTAAATGGCAACACCAAGATGGCTCATAAGAAAATGAATGTATGTTTTTAAAAACACTTCGGCCAACATGCATATTTAATATCATATTTGTACTTTCAAAAATTTTGCACAAAAAACTGGAATTTAATAGAAGTAAAATAAAACAAAACAAGTTTTAAGTGGGCGTTTATTTCGATATAAAAATGTAGGTACTTAAATTTTTGAGTCTATTAATTCAACACCCGACATTATTGTCTTCGAGCTCATGTGATTCTTCTTCTTTTTTTTTTTTTTTTTTTTTTTTATTAGGTTTGTCAACAGTGATTTACATGAAAGCTTTCACAGATACAATTACACTGAACCATGGTTGATGCTATCACTAATTAAAGACAAACACAACATTGATAACATAATACTTACATATATATACAATCATTCACACACACACATACCATATATTACAAAATTTTGAAACAAGTTTTTAGAACAATAATATTATAATATAAGTTTAAAGGTTTAGTTTATAAGTTTATATAACAATATAAAAAGGAGCTTTAAATCTTGTTAAGAGACGATTTGAAGTTGGCCAATGTTGACATTGTCAAATTAATTGAATGTTTTTTATAAGCCTCATTAAAATTACGGCACATTCTTGATAAAGCTGAGTCATACCCCAGCTTAGTTCGATATTTTTTAATATTTAACGAAACATGATTTACAAGTCGTGAACCAATTCTAGGAACATTGAACCTGATTTGATGAAGTAGAAAAGGGCAGTTTATTAAACCATTAACAATTTTGAAAAGAAAATTTAAATCTGTATTTAGTCTTCTCTGTTCAAGGGTGCGTACATTGTAGAATTTTAGTCTATCGGTGTAGTGAGGAAGTGATCGAGCTCGCTTATCGGTATACGCTAGATGGTACATAAAATGTTTTTGAACTCGCTCTATTCGCTGAATATGAACTTTGTAGGTTGGACTCCATACAACACTTGCGTACTCCAACACGTTGCGGGTGAAGGAATTGTACAGCGTTATTTTTGATATAGGATTTTGAAAATGTTTACTATTTCGTTTGATAAATTCTAGCATTTTCAAGGATCTAGAAATGATGTTGTCGATATGAGGTGTGAAAGTAAGTTTTTTATCAAATAATACGCCTAGGTCCCGAATGGTTGCGACTTCCTGGAGTTTAGTACCGTCGATAAAATATTGAGTTGGAATAGGATTGTGTTTACGTGTAAAAGTTATGTGAACACATTTTAAAGAATTTAGAAACATTCTATTGTTGTTGCACCACTTTGAAACTCTGTTAATATCATTTTGGAGAAGTATTGAGTCTAGTGATGTATGAATAATTTTGAATATCTTACAATCATCAGCAAACAACAAAATTTCAGAATCCAAAATAACATTGCACAAGTCATTTATAAAAACAAGAAATAAGATTGGGCCCAAATGGGACCCTTGCGGCACTCCAGATGGCACTTCTAATCCTCTTGATTCATAGCCGTCAAATACTACTCTTTGTATGCGGTCAGTTAGATAGGAGTAAAACCAGTTTAGCAAGGTACCATGAACACCCATTTGTTTGAGTTTACGAATTAATAATCTGTGATTTACTTTATCGAAGGCCTTACTAAAATCTGTGTAGATTGTGTCTATCTGTTGACCTCTATCGACAGCTTCGGTTAAGGTATTGACATAGCAAAGTAAATTAGAGGATGTTGATTTCTGGGAGAGAAAACCATGCTGTTTTGGAGTTATAAGATTTTTGAGATGATAATTTAGATATGGACAAATTAATTTTTCGAAAATTTTTGCAAACGAACAGAGAATAGAGATGGGTCTATAGTTTGTGACTTCGTGAAGGTCTCCGCTTTTAGGTGTTGGTACAATATTAGCCTGTTTCCATCTTGTTGGGAAAATGGATGAAGACAATGATTTTCTGTAAATGATAGTCTAGAGGGAGTGCGAGACTGTGAGCACATTTTTTTATTAGGAGTGGTGGAATTTTGTCGGGGCCAGGGCCTTTGCTCTGGTCAAGGTTTAGCATTTCTCTTTTTACATCGTGTACACTAATGTTTACTGTGTGCAGAGAGCTGTTCGAATGGTCTATTGATTCAGATTGAGGTTGAGTCTCTTCGTTGCTTCTAATGTCATCTTTCTCATACACCGATGAAAAATGTTGAGCAAATAGTTCGCTGCTTTCCTCGCCGTTTGACGACTTTTTTTCTCCAAACGTCATGTTTTGGGGGATAGTACTTATGTTTTGTTTCTTGTGTTTGACAAATCTCCAAAAAGCTTTAACGTTATTATGATTAACCAGACACGATTCGATTTGTTCAATGTGTTTAAAGTAGCAATTACTAATGAGTTTGGAACAACGAGTGCGTAAGAGTTTTTATCACGTGGATTCTTATATTTTTTATAGAGAATTCGAAATTTATTTTTTTCTTTTAGTAATTTAACTAAGTCTGGTGAGTACCAGATGGGATGCTGCCTGTTACGATTTACAAATTTGGTTACGCATTTCTCAATTATACGATACATATGAGTGTAAAATAAAGAAACCATATCGTCTACCGGCATGAAATCAGGTAAAAGTAGTGCCCAATCCAGTTCTTGTAATTCCTGATTGAATTGATCGTAATCATTCTTATTAAAATCATATTTAAGTAAGTTTTTATTCTTTAGCATTTTTGTTAATTTGAAATCAAAACTATATTCAATCTCTAAAGGTGGATGGTGTTTATCAATGCGACTTAGGATTTCAGTACTTTGCCTGACTTGTATTGTTTGTGAATTGGATAGAACGAGATCTAAGATTCTACAGTTACTATTTGCAATGCCATTGAATTGATTGAGGTTATTTAGGGCAAGAAAGTTTACAAGATGGTTACCAATGTCAGTATTATAATTTTCTGGAGGTAGGGAATGAGTCTGGTTGGGTTCATTGTGGGTCCAACCAATGCTTCCCAGGTTGAAATCTCCTAAAATTAACGTATTTGATTCACCAACTGCTTCCATAGCATTGCCAATTTTTTTAAAAAGATATTCAAAATTATCAACAAGCAACGGGGGAGGTATATAAATAGCACATATGTAGAGACATCTCGTTAGTTTGTTCTGGCTGAATTTGATAGTCACCCATAAGTCTTCCAAGGTACTTTCCCAATGCTTACAGCGGTTAGTTTGATATTCTCGTAAAACGGCTATTAATACACCCCTTCCGTCACTTTTGTGGTTAGAAGAACTGCTACTGTCCCTTCTAAAAACATTATAACGCAAGCCAAAAATTTCAGCATCAGAAATAGAGTCGTTCAACCATGTTTCTGTTAGAATAATAATATCAAAATTGTTATTAAGTATTTCTAAGTAAACTTCATTAAGTTTTGTTCTTAAACCCCTGACATTCTGGTAATAAATTCTTAGGTTATCCATGTCAGTTTACATAATTCACAGATAATGCACAATTTGAAATTTAGACAAAGATAGGTAGGGAATCAGATAAGCGAAGCCAATGAGTCCTGGTTGCGGATCACCACCACATGCGCCGAGTTTTCGTCTTTGCGAGCGAGGATTCTACCATTTCGGATCCACACGAATTTGTAATTGACTTCTTTCGCCCTAATCCTCGTGGCAGCATGCAAGGCCTTGTTTGCTGGTGTGAGATTTGCGCTGACGTATACCGGCGATTTGATATCGTCGATGCCTAAATGAGTCGAATTTAGCTTGGAGTTCTTGTTTTTCTTGTTGAAGCTGACGACTGCAGCCAGGACTTCATCTCTTGCCCTCACGCTCGGGAGCTTCACGATTATTGTTTTTGGCCTTCTGGAATCTGGTTTAATCTTAGAGACTCGATGGATGTTAAGAATTTCCGATTCGGCAATGGGGCGGGAAATCACGGTCCCAAGTTGTTTTATTATCGATATTAGATTCTCTGATTTGTGTTCTGGTACGCATTGGATCTCAACATTTGTTTCCCTGGCGGTCTGCTCCATGTGGGACACGCGCGCGTTAAGATCGCGCACTACTGTATTTAGCTTGATATTCTCTGCTTGCAAATTTTTTATTGTGCTCAAGGACTCGGTTAGCATTTTTTTAAGTTCGTCGTATTCGGCTGAAATGAAGCCGATGGAATCTTTTATGTCTGGAAGAATATTTAATTTGTTTTTGATTGTGTCGTTCATCTCTCTAAACTTTTTGTCAATGTAAATTATGATTTTATTTTCGTCTTCTTCCGTATCTTTATCTTCATCTAAACGTATTATCAGTTCGTCGATATCAACATATATAGTACTTCCTAGTGCATAATATTCTGCCTCAATTTTGATCACTTGTTTGCCACAATTTTTCCAATCATCAGCACTTTTATGCTATTACATATTATTATTATTATGCTATTTTCCGTTTTCCCGGTGTTTCAAATTTTCCATCTGTCTTTTCCCCTTCCTTGACGATTCATCTTACCGTTGATTCAGATTTACCTGTGTGTGGAAAATATCATTAAAATTATTATTCTATAGAAGGGAGTTTAAAAAAACACACTAGATAATATTCAATTAGAAAGAAAGACTGAGAAAACTAAGAGAAAAGTAACTTTTCTATGAGTTTAAAGAAGTTGCATATTATTATTATTTTTTTGTTAATTGAGTTATTCCCTTTTTCTTGTGGCCTAATATTAACTGTCAAATGTAAATGTCAAATTCGGATTTTTAAACATAACCTCAAATCAGATTGTAATGGTTATAATCGCTCGAAAATTGGCATAAATCTTGTAAAACTAATGAAATTCATTAAAAAACGATACTACGTACCAGTCATTTCTGTAGTTCGTTTGTAAACATCTTCCAAATTAGATAGGAGCTTCTTCATACGATATTCAGCTAGGCAGCGTTGAAACACGCAGTTTATAACTTCTTTTGCACCACTACGTATTGGTTTGTTCATTTTAATTCAATTCAAACAATGCACAGGCAAACAATGATTTTTTTTTATTAAATGAGCGATATTCAGTATCTTCTACACCGATTAAGGCAACATAACATAACAGCCATACGAAACGTCATAGTCAAAGCATGGTCAAAGCGAGTAATTCGGTGTTGCCATTGTAATGAAAAATTTAGTTCCAATTTATTAAATTTCTAGACTTATTTGCCAAACTATACAATCCAAATTCAAATTCAGATGTTTATTCAACTTTTGGCGTGGTGAAAAAACGATATAACTAATACGACATTCATCAGTAGAGGATGTTTCTGAAACCCCAGGGGCCCAGTGGCAAATAGAATAGAATGAGTGAAAGAGAATGAGGGGGGGGGGGAATGTTTGATTCGTTCCCATGACGTCACTAGTGTTAAAAAAATAACAAAAACTGTCTTTTCCTGCTCTTTATAATACAATGTAGATGAGTGTTTCAGGCTGATAATTATTGATTATAATATTTGTTATCTACCCTTTGTGCAATGCATAAAAATCTTGTTTAAATGTCAAATTCGGATTTTTAAACATAACCTCAAATCAGATTGTAATGGTTATAATCGCTCGAAAATTGGCATAAATCTTGTAATACTAATGAAATTCATTAAAAAACGATACTACGTACCAGTCATTTCTGTAGTTCGTTTGTAAACATCTTACAAATTAGGCATAGGAGCTTCTTCGCGCGATAATCGGCTAGGCAGCGTTGAAAACCCAGTATATAACTTCTCTTGC
Organism: Limnephilus lunatus; assembly: GCA_917563855.2. Taxonomy (NCBI): domain Eukaryota; kingdom Metazoa; phylum Arthropoda; class Insecta; order Trichoptera; family Limnephilidae; genus Limnephilus; species Limnephilus lunatus. Next base: position 60,381,179 of record OU830592.1, read on the forward strand.
ACCACTACGTATTGGTTTGTTCATTTTTATTCAATTCAAACAATGCACAGGCAAACAATGAAAAAACAAACATTAAACGAGTGATTTTCAGCGTTTTCTACACTTTTTAAGTCAGTAAAGCCAAGAGCCATACGAAATGTCATTGACAAAACGAGTATTTCGGTGTTACCATAGTAATGAAAAAATTTAGTTCCAAATTAATAAATTTCTAGACTTAATTGCCAAACTATATATTTAATTTTATTAATTTATTTTCGACACGGCAATAATAGTGGATGGTAATCATTGGAAAGAAACTTTTTCGAAAGCAACTGATTGTATTTCACTGGTTTCAACATGGCTAAAATACAACAAACTCGTTTTAAACTATAGCAAAACATATTACTTACCTTTTTATAAAACCATTAAAAATAAACCTAAAGACAACCTTAAAATTAGAATCCATAATACTAGTTGCAATCAAGAAATGTGCTTCATGTGCAACGAACTCACTTATGTCGAAAATATAAAATATTTAGGAGTATCAATAGATATAAATCTTAATTGGAAATCACATATTAATCAAATCACTTCTAAATTGAGATATCTGACCTACATATTTTATAGACTTAAGGAAGTTCTAAACATTGAGAAATTGAAAATGATCTACTTTTCGCTAGTGCAATCTTCAATCACTTATGGCATTATAGGATGGGGTGGTGCACTTGATACATTTATTAAGCCTCTACAAATAGTTCAAAAACACATTATTAAAGTCATATTTAACAAAAATAAAACATTCTCGACAAACTTATTATACAAAGAAACTAAAATATTTAATATACGTAAATTATTTATATTACAAACTTTGAAATATGTATTTAAAAACAAATATAATTTCGAAATAAATGAAAACAGAATGAGCAAAAGAACAAACAATATATTTTACACCCCACAAACCAATACTAAATTATTACAGACACATAGCAGTTTCATTGGTCCTCGTACATTTAACGTTCTACCACTACAAACTCAAATGATAAATAAAATGATAAAATTTATAAAGGAGGTAAAATTATGGTTGAATAATGTTGATATTGAAACGCTTTTTCTATAAATTTATCCATCTTCATACAACTCACTTTCTGTAACTCTCTAAACTGTAGTTCAATATGTTTTATGTTTATTTTTTTATTTAAAAAAAAAATTAAAATCAGTATTTTCTTATCCATATTTTTATTTTACTTATATAATAGTCGAAAAAAACCTTTTTCAGTACAATATGTTTTCTTTTTCGTTGTTAGTTTTTGGGGTGTTATGCCGTGTTGCGCTACCTCCTACTATAGCCGACGTTTATAATATGTTTTCTGTTTATTTTTTTTTAATAACTAAAAAAAAAAAAAAAAATATTAAAAAAAATATTTAAAATCAGTATGTTTTTATCCATATTTTTATTTTACATATATAATAGTCGAATAAAACCTTTTTCATTTACTCTAACTATGAAATACTAACTTTATATTTTATATGTTTTTTTTTTTTTTTTTTTTTTTTTTTTTTTTTTTTTTTTTTTTTTTTTAGTCTATTTTATACTTTGTGTACTTAGAAATATAGTATTTTGTTTTTAATATTACCCACACTCAGGCAGTGCCTTAGTGGGTTTTCATTTCTTGTTTATACTATATGTTATTATGTTTTATGTTATAATATACTATTAATTTTCTATTATACATTATATGTAAAAAGAAATGAGAATAAATAAAGTTAAAAAAAAAAAAAAAAAAAATTATTATTTGGAGGTCCACCTTCATTTTTCTCCTTTAAATATATATATATATATTTTTTTAAATATATATAAATTAAAGGAGAAAAATGAAGGTGGACCTCCAAATAATAATTAAATATACTAATAATATTTTTAATGTACACAATAAATAAAAGATTTCTCCCTACATGATGTTCCTGCTTAAAAATATGTTTTTTCACATCGGAGGTATTTCGCACCCAGCGATGACATTTGACCAATAAATAATAATTAATTATTTTTTAATTAATAAATAATTATTTTTCAGTAATTCATTTTTTTTCAAAAATTTTCGAGAGTACTCTAATAAATGTAAAACTTTTTTTAAAATCAATGCATATAAAAATTTACCTCCCTTGAACTTTGCTTATTTGAAACAAAATGTATGTGTTTGGGTCCTGACGTGGCCCAATTAAGCAGTATGTATATAAACCCCTCTCTTTTTTTTAGTTTTGAGGTCAAACGGTCTGTTCTTCAAAACAGTTGTAATACATAACAAATTAAAGCGATGCTAACAGAACTTTTTTATTTTATAAAATTTCCCCAATGTTTGTATAATACGTATAGTGATAGTGAGTGTAGTTACTTCAGCTCATTATAGGATAATTAATTCTCGGCCTGTGAAAAATAAATATTAAAATTTCTGATTTTAGAAAAAAAGAAAATTGCCCAGATCAGAGTTTATCCACTTCGAAGCTGAATTGTCAGACGACTCGTATGAAGGCTCAAGCGATGAAAATGAAATCTCTAAAAGTGGTGACGAACACAACACAAGTATTGTCCAATTCCTTTGTGATGAAGATCACATTGACCAAGATGAGAGTGTTGACATGCAAGCTAAATATTTGCAGTCAGTGAGGTATGCAAAAGTCCACAATCATTTTATTTGATCTTTGCCAATCAATAAAATTTCTTTTACAGATTCAAAACAGTGATCACTCGCTTATCAATTTCTATAATTTTCAATCTCTCTGGGTGCGGTACTGCCCAGTATTCAACTTTTTAAAAATATTCTGTTTATTCTTATTCTTAAATTTGTGTATCTAAAGCCGTTTCTCCGACGACCTTTTTGCACAAACATTGAACCAAATGTATGCGCAAACCTGCAAAATGGAGGTGTGGCTGTACACATTTTTGTATGCAATGCAATGCAATGCAAACACTGTCACAGGAAACATGGCTTTACGCTCTTTAGCCATATTCCTGTGTTGATTTGTTGTCCCTGCAAATATCTAACTGCATTCACATCGCTATATTAATTAATTATGTATCTGAAATTTTCAAAATGCATTGTGTCAGCAACAATACAGTCTTTGTCGGTAGAAATAAAATTAGATCTCCAATACAATAATATACACGGTAATGTTCCTTTAACGATAGTCAAAGGACTGAAATTGGTGTTTTTTGTCTCTCCTGGAAAATGACCAAATATGAAATTCTCTTTGACAATATAACACAAGTTTAATTTCTTTTGCAGAAGTCCTGTGAAGAGCCATGGAAAATTTAAAATACCAGTATTACCAAGGAAACCATCCGCCATCTCTGTATTTTCTCAAGTGGATCCAGATGAACATGCCACATATGAATTGGTAAGATTACAATACAATGCACATTTCTCATTGCATTCCTAGTTACACAATTATGTTTAATTACTATAACCATACTTTGATGCCTTGTAATAATATGTATATTTTTAGGATTCGTTTTGTGTCGATGGTGATAACGAATTACTGACCCAAAGGCACGATATGTCCGAATTGGAAATAGCCGAAGCTATCCTCAAGAAAAGGAAACGCCGAAAAAGAAAGGGCAAATTTGAGAACACTCTACCAAAACCAAAACAATGTGATGATGATCCTGCAGGCGATAGTCCCATTGCAAAGAGCAAAAGGAAAAAAACTTATTTTAGAATTGATAGTGAATCGAGCACAGATGAGGATTTGTTCGCTTAGTCGGGTATTTCAACACCTCTGAGTAAAGCCACCCATTGAGTTAATATCTGTTTTTACAACCATGTTAATCATATGATTAAAAATACTGACGATAGTTACTCATCAGTTTTTTCAGATGTGATGGAATAATACCTCCAAGTTTCTTATACATACTAACTGCAGAGATCTGACTGGAATACAGATAAAGTTTGTACAAAATATAACATCAGATGCAACTTTTCTTATGATCTGCTTAAAAGCATAGGGCCTTACTAATGAATGTGTAAAATTAAAAACACATTTATCCATAAGGGGAATAAAGTTTATTTATTATGTTATTGATAATTTTGTCTAAAAATAAAACCAGTTTTTGATATTGTGATGATTACATTCTTGAATGGGCATTTATGCATGACGTATGCAACTGTGATAAAAGTGTGCCAGAGTTAATTTTGTTATGTTGATCATATATTGTTATACAGAGTATGTATTATTTAGTATTGTTATCAATTTATGTATGTAAATGGGGCTGATCTGAATAATAAAACAGTGTTTTATGTTTAATTCCTTTTTTTAATTCTTACTACATATGTACATATCAAAGAATTTTGTCTTTCATATCCAAATGCTGATTATTCGTGTTGCATATTGCAAATTAACAAAGAATAAAGAGGAACACAAGAAATGCCATGTGTCATGATCCAAATATTTGTCCATTTTTACAAAACTGTTTATGAAATTCAAATGAGATGGAGATATACGATATCAGGCGAGTGTAAGTTATACAAAGCATTGGGCTAATGGGCTAAATAGAATATTTGTTTCCATTCAAATCTGTATGGAAGACACTTTTACAGGTAGTTTTCTTCTTTATTCTATGCATATTCACAAATATATATATTTTAATATTGGGAGGAAAATGCTCCAAAAGTGGTACCCTTAGATAATAACTTTTACAATGCATTCAGACAGAAACAAAAAGATTAGTCGCCAACTTTTTAAGAAGAGAGTGCTCAAACATCCCAAAAAGATCTTGCTGCAAATGTTTTTTCATTTTGATTATCACTTACATTTTTATCATGAACAGAGTTTGGAGTGCCAAAATAATCAAACTGTATTTTTGTTTATTTTTAAACATAAATTATTTAAAACTAAAACAACCATCGATCAAAATCGAAATTTTAACAATGGTGGTGTAATTATATATAATATTGGATTCTCCATATTCTTTAGCCCGTAAAGGTTTTTTTGGCCAGGTGATGACAACTGCCTTTATTTATATTTCATACATAATCAGGTGGTAAAAACAAAAACCATACATAAAAATATGACTTTGATTCCCCAGTTATGCCCTTTTCCGCAGGGATATTGCAAGTATCCGATACTCAACGATTCAAGTATCTTGGCTACTACTGCCATACACCTGTGCAGAGGTTCATACACAGATTCACGCTACTGACATTTGTAAATAAGTTGGTGGTAGATGATAGGTTGTTCTAACTCGCGCCATCTCGACTTTAAACATGGCGTCACTGTCAAGACGGTTTCAGTAGTGACATGTATGGAGTGTGCGCAACAAGTTGTGCACAACATGGGATATCTGCATTTCCCTGAGGAAGAGGGGCTAAAATTCTGATACATATTTCATTAATCTAGTGTGGGTACATACAGTGAAACCCTTTTAAGAAGTTTTCCTGCTTAAGAGTTTGGTTTAAGTTTGGTTTTTTCGGTCCCTTGAAGACTGAATGGCCCAATTTATCTCGCATGTAAGGTTTTCCCGCTTAATCCGCACCACTGCCCCGCACGTACATGCCCTGTACGCGGGCGGCGAGTCGGTGCGTCGCTAAGTTTCTCCAGCGTTATGTATACGAAACATACTTGAATATTGTAAAATTTATACTCCCAAAAATTCTCAAATCTTTACTCTACTGACATCTTGCGATGTTTATCCGTAATACGTATCCTAATCAACGATACAGAGATTTGAAGGGACCTCCCAAGTCAGAGCGAAAAATGAATCAGTTTTAATTCTTCCTGCGGTTTTACACACGCGATTGCGCAGGCGCCTCTCATAAGCACTCATAAGATTCTCAAGCGGAGACGCCTGCCGAGTAATACATTATTATATCGAATTATTGTTTGCTTTTTTCGTGGATGTGAAATTTATCTGATTTATCATATTTAAAAATAAGTTTTTTTATAAATATACTTTAGATATTTTCAGACTGGTAGAAATATAAAATTTCGTCAGTGTTAGATTATTTTCAAACAAAAATAAGTGATTAAGAGTGTTTTTAGTGGACAATAAAGTGTAGTGGTTTTATAACTCTTTAGGAAAAGTTGTACATGTTTGACTTTTGATCAATTATTGATAATAATTATTACCAACTAACAAAATGTCAGGTCGTGGTCTTAATGACGAAGAAATAAGATTTTGAACTTAGTGAAAGCGACGAAGATAACAATTGCGAAGCTGCGTTGTTTTCTTTATACGACCCTTTTTAAGTGTGGTCAATATTTCATGCAACCAGCCAATCGAGACATCACAGTTGAAGAGCTCTACTCCGGTATGTTGACATGCTTATCGGGTTGTCCTTGAAATATTAATATAGTGGCCTGTATTCATTATACCACTGAGATAAACGTCGAAGATTTATAGAGTGCGATTGATGTTCGGAATGTTTATTTACACTTGAAAAAATACTTCCAAGACGTTAGTGATTTATTTTTTAACCTGTCATGGGTGGGACCTTTTTCTTCTTTTTTGAATTTTGAAGCACCACTTTGAATTTTGAATTGAATGTTTTGTTAATTAATTTTAAGCTCTCATATATTTTATTGACTGAAACACATTCCTAGAACAATAAACTATGTACTAAAACTTCATTACTTGCGTTAATTTGATAAATTGACAGGTTTTACAATGTTTTCGTAAAGAATTCCGCATCAGATTTAATTGCGGCAAAATTTGACACTTCCACTTCACAGATAAAAATCATTTTAAAATATTCTGGTGCTGCCAGGTGAATGAAACTAGTTGCTATATCTTCTACGATATTTGGGCAAGCTATTCTGCCCTTGTTCTTCATACAAATTCTGTACACAGAAGGGTCAAAATCGCATTCAAAAATATTTTTTTCGAACTTTTTTCCGCGCGCATGCGCACAGACCGAACGCATCCGCGCGGCTCCGGCCAATTACCGGTTAAAACAAATATTAAAATCCATCCGTGATTATTGTTTAAAGCCATAAATTAGATTAATGATAAATAGCCCCGCGTGTGGACAAAGTGATATATATTTTTGACGCGTAGAAAAGGTTAAGAAGTTTATTTTTTTCGGTCCCTTGGAAAACTTCTTAAGAGGGTTTCACTGTAATTACATACACAGGTATGAATGTTGACTAAATGATTAAGATGACTCACAAAACAATGCAAGTATGTAAATTACTTTTTGTACACTTCCAATTCACTTTGAAGTTCTGCATATCTTCTCTGCAGTTGCTTTTCTCTTTCAGTTTGTCTCGCTACATCCTCCGTCAGGGACTGAAAAAAGAGAATTGAGAATCAGTTTTTACTGAAAATAATGACAAGATAATTTACAGAGATTTTGACAAAAAACATACTGAGGAATAAACCAAATTTGTGTAGCATAAACAAATAATTACATAAATATTGCAAAAATTATAATTTTATAAAATTTTGTGCCTCTTAACTTTTCAATTTGCCTGTTCATTTGAACAGTTTTGACAGACATTTTGAACTGTTCAGAAAAATATCACTTTTGTACTTATCATATTTTGAATTTTGACCAAGAGAACTAAAAGGGAAAAGCTTGTTACTAAATACAATAATTATAATTACCTCTATCCTTCTAGGAATGGCTGCCTTCTCCTGCTCTGCTAAAAACTTAAATGTGCTCAGTTCCAAATTGGCAAGTTCTATTTGGTCATTTAGTTCTTGGAACTGTTTCAGCATTGCTTGAGTTCTGCTTTGATAGCCTCCTGTTAAAACTCGCAATTTCTTCTCCATCTTTGAACATTTCTTGGCCTCCTTTGCCATGTGATTGCGATTCTGTTCTAGCCTCTTCTCTGCAGATTCCAACCTGTCTTTTTTGCTAGCGAGATTAGCTCTTGTGTACCTGTTTTGACTTGGCAAGAACAAAACCTAAAAACAAAAAATTACATTCAAAATATGTATGAAAAAAGGATGTATGTATATATACATATAGCAGAACGCAATAGATTCGTCATAAGCCATTGTAGGTCATAGCTTGATTAGTTTAACCCATAGGTTCTCAACGTGGGCGTTTGAGACTTTCAGGGGGGCAGTAGAAGACCCAGAGAAAATTAGGGGGCGTTGAGATGGCTCATCGAGAATGCGGGCAGGTAAAAAAAAAAAAAACACAAGTATAAATAAGAAATAAAGTGTGTTCATTCTTCAAATTGTGTGGGTATTTGATAGGAAAGAGACATGCTTGTATTTTGTCTAGTCTTCGTTTTCATGCATGGCCCTCTGCTGGGGTTTGGTTTCGACAAAGGAATTGGTGTTGACAAGTGAATTATAGCAGGAAAGCACAGTTAAGGATAAAAAAGAGCAAGTTTGAGGTTAGAGCAATCAATGCAATGTGGAAAATATTTAAATAATGTAATGTTAATCTGAGGATCAACATTAACAGGTTAGGAGGAGATAATGAGAAAATTTACCTGCGCCAAGCATTCTTCCCACACTTGTGAATAGGCATCGATGCTGAGTTCTCCGTGGGCCATTCCCTGTTTGACAATCTCCATCTCCTTTGAAAGGCAAGTATTTGCTTCCCGCAGTTGTTCTGCTGAGAAGTCATCGTAAGGATTCTGCTCCAAGTACGCTAGCTGGGCCGCCTGCTGACTAGCCTGCCGCTTTTTGTCTGTCCCTGATTAAACAAATAATTATCTTAAAACGTGAGTTAATACGAATCCCATACAGGCAATTGCGTCTCTATATGAGGGAAGCGTTGCATGTATTAGGGTGAACGGCGGAAAAGGTTAAACAAGGCTGCGTAATGTCGCCATGGTTATTCAATCTATACATGGATAATTGTATGCAAGAATTGAAAGAGATGGGATTGGGCGCGAAATTGAGTAATCAGAAAGTATGTTGCCTGTTGTATGCTGATGATGCGGTGCTGATATCTAACAGTATGGAAGATCTACAGTCTCTCGTGTCAAGGATGAACGAAGTATGTATGAAGAATGAGTTAATGATGAATGTAAGTAAGTCTAAAGTCATGGTGTTTGAAAGAGAGAGTACGAAAACAGTATGCAATATAGTTGTGAACGATGAATACTTGGAGCAGGTGGATGAGTTTGTTTATTTGGGAAGTAAGTTTACGAGAGATGGGAAGGCTGAAAGAGATATTGAAAGGGTGAATGCAGGTAACTCTATTAATGGAGGACTGAACGCCGTTGGCACCAACAAAAAACTGTCCAAAGACGCGAAACTAGCCGTCCATAATGGAGTACTGGTACCTACCCTGATGTATGGCAGTGAGGCATGGAACTGGCAGAGGAAGGATGAAAGTAGACTGAATGCTGTAGAAATTAGATCCCTGAGGCGTATGTGTGGTAAAACCATGTATGAAAGACATGGCACGACCAAGTGAATCAGATACTTGAGTCGGGCCATGTCAAGAGTCAGAATAATAGAAGAGCATGTATGAGACGATGTATGAATGTGAACGAGGCAAGGAGTGTGTGCCAAGACCGAGTTGTTTGGCGGTCCATCCTCTCTGCCTACCCCTGCGGGGAAACGGCGTGATGGTTAGTTAGTTAGTTATCTTAAAACAAACAAACCAATTTTTATCTTTAACCTTTACATACCTGAAAGTAAAAATTACACACAAAACAAAGGGGGGTCACTATAAAATCGCAAAACTGTGTCTGAGTCTGAATTTCGTCGAAATTTGATAGATATTATATAATAAGGGGGTAATTTTTTTTTAAAGCAGATCAAATATAGAATAGTTTTTCTAGGATTACCTAAATTGCTGGATGCAAAAATAACCTGTGAAGAAATTTGTAGTTTTTGTTTTTAAATAAGTTGTATTCACTTGTAACTTGTATTAAAACTTTTGCATGTAGCTCCGTTTGTGCAAAATCTACAGTAATATTTACACAGCAGATAAAGAAGGGATTGGAGATACCAAAAAGGCAATGAGAGCCAAAACAGCTTCATGTTGTAATTGCATCCTGCTTCTCAATTAGAGTATGTAACATAAAAACAATTGAGATATCGCACAGAATTCTCATTTTGGGGTAAGTGTATTACCCCCATTCGGAACGGGAGTGTTAACCAAACATTTCACAACAAACAAAAACAAATTGGGCACTTTTGTCAATATTAAACTGTTGATAAAACAGAAATAGAGAAGTCCAGTCCAATTTTTTTATTTTTTTTTATGAATAATGACCTTCTAACTTAAATAACTGCATTTTTTTTTTTTTTTAGAGTTAATTTTAATAGTTAAAATAATTGTCAAAGTTTTAATTTTTCAAGGTCCCTCGAAACCCACCAAATTTAAGATGTATTTTGTGACGTCATCAACAGTTCACCTACTTAATAACGATACACATTTTATGATTTTTATGTTGGTCTCCCTGAATCTCACATAGATCTATCTGCGCAGGCGCCGCACAATGGTTTTACTAGTATTAGAGTTGGAAACAATTCGAAATTTCAAATTGCAGGGATCACTAAATTTTGTTTCTATATCTTGACACCACATACCAGCGCATCTTTCCCCATACCACCAAACTCATCAAAACGTTTCGTCACTGCGTAACACGTCAGCAAAGATTGACTTCCCGAGCAGTCAGGACGTTTGTGTGAAAATGCAACGTTTGTTATATAACATTTAGGGACTGATAACTTTTTACACCGCTTGCTGGCAAACTTTTTTCAACATGGATCCAATACCTTCGGGTGTGTACTAAAGATATAAAGTTTTTTTTTTCATATATTTAATATGACAAATTAAAGATATCTTTTTTAAAAAACATCTCGTGAATTAAAAAAAAATATGACGATTTCTGAAATAGTTAAGGTTTTAGTTTAATATTCCCTAATAAAAAAAAAAATCTTACCTATTTTTGCGTCTCTACGGCCCAGTAATTTTTACGTAATTTACTTACTGTAAAATTTGAGTGCTTCATAAATATCATTATTGTCACAGGTTCGGTTTCAAAGGATTTTTTCTTCAGACAAAAGGAGTTATTTGACATAGTGATAAACTCAAAGTGTCAACAGATGGAAAAAGATTTTTATATTTGAAAAAAACTTATAAACCTCACCAATTGCCTTAAAGAGGGATTGGTCCGATTAAGATTATCATAAGAGGCTCCGGAAGCTTGGAAGAAAGATTTTTAAAAATATCGCGAAAACTATTCTAGAAAATGTTCTCGTGAGAAATTTAATGAGGATGTTCTTAATTTAATGTTAGTTATATCTGATCCTGTCATAACTAGTTACAGGTAACCCCCAAATAAACAATTAAATCGTTTTCCTAAAGAAGTTTTCGATTTAATATTTCCTCCGGATATTCATTATATAAATATCTTTGGCACCGACGATGATGACGATTTTTCATAGTCTGCATCAGAATGTAAAAAAGCAAAATTAAACATTACTCGGCCTTTATTTTCACATGGATATGGAAATAAATAATTTCAATTTTAAGATTTAAAAAAAAAAAAAATCTTGTTAATAAAATCCAGAAATCGTTAATAAAATCCAGTAAAACTTACTTAAACCAAAAATTCTTATTTTTTGTAACCATACCGAAAAATAATATCACTTTTTTACCTCGTTAATCCCTGTGAATTGTTTCCAACTTTTGGGGTATTTGGAACCACTGTGCGCCGCCGGCCATCTTGTTGTTACTACGCGGTTGATTGGTTTATTGGTTTACGGCATGGCGTTTTGGCGTAGCGAGATCAAGTACTTCGCAAATGACATGTTGAATTATGCTTGCAGTTAATTTTATGTTTTGATCATTTTCGTTCAATTCACTGTGATATTAGTGTAATTCAACATAATTACCAATGCTAGCGTTAATTTTTTTTTCAGTTTTAGTCCTTGACTCCGGCTTAAATAGTGTTTTGTTGGTGATTTATTTTCGTTTTACAAAAGATTTTAGGTTACGTCTGAAATTTTTTTTATTGACTTTTCCGCGTGAATTTATTAAAACTTCTATAAAAGTAATAATATTTAATAATGTAAAAGCCTTATGCATGTGTAAATAAACACAAAATAGAGAAATCAACGCATTAAATTGCGTAACACTGAATCCAAGATGTCATATTTTTTCAGTTATTTTTTCGGAATCATTAAAACATTTTTTTATCCTTTTTAATTGTATGAACGAGATAAAAAGTGAAGTGACAGTTTTATTCCAAATTCATAAAGTAAGAGGACTGTATTTTTTTAATTTTGAATTTTCCTGAATTTTTCGACCATTTTTTTTTTTTTTTTTTTATTTAAAGAAATATTAACATAGTACATAATTCATATTGTTTACAACTTTTTCATGTAATTTTTTATATTTATATTGGTAAGTATATAACATGTTTCTTGATTTAATTTAATACCTCCCTAATTGAGAATAACTCGTGTTTAGGGAGGGAATTTTTACAAGATTTGTTTAATTTCTAGAATTATACCTATAATTAACACTATATACACTCAATTTATTAGCGTACATATATGCACTGAAGAACAGATAACATATATTAAAAAAAAAAACAGACAGTTCTTTAAAATATATAATATATAATGCATAACCTTTACGAGAGTGTATTGTTCGTTTGAAAAGGCAGAAAAAAAAGTGATAGTATCTATAAAAAATCAATGAGATATTTACTGATTCTAATTAGCTAATTTATTTATGATATTATTATTTAATTTATTTTTAAATTTATTGTAATCAGGTTCTAATCTTAGCTCTGTCCCAAGTTGATTAAACCACACCACTCCATTGTACGTGTAGTAGTGTTGTCCAAAACTGGTACGCATCAATGGCGTGCATAAGCGACCCATTTAATAGAATATGTTTACTGTCAGCTGTTTTTTTTTTAATTTTTTCATTTTGAAACTTAAAATACTACAATTTTCAAACACGATCGTATATGTCAGATACAAAAATCTAAAAGGCAATTCTATTTAGTTTCTATAAAGGTATATGCTTTAAGACATCTTCAAAAATAAGAAATATATAGAACATTCGTTTGTGTCATACCTAAATTCCCATACAAATGACGTACCTGGTTTATTTATGTGACGTACAGTGATTACCATCGTGACGTCACCACAGAGCATTACACAGCATACCAACTTGACGCTGTGTTTTATTGAGAATATTAAAAATGCACTTTTTAATATTTTTTTAAAGCCGTAATATTTTTCACTGGAGTTCCTTATTGTGTTCAGGCGGAAAAACTTGAGAGGAAAGAAAAAGGACAGAAACATGTAGCAGGGAGACCTAAATTTGCACAGCTTTTTCTTCTAGGTCAACTCAACCAATATCTTGTCCATATCTCGGGGTAGCAACAATTATGGCATAATTTTTTTTTTACAGTAATATTATAATGGTTTTATGGATGTCTTTAATACCTGCAACTGGGTTCTGCAGAGAGTCATAATGCAGCATGGTGATCATCTCCTTCTTGATGAGCTCCTCGGCCTTCTGCAGGTCGGTGAGGGGCCCCGTGTCCCCTCGGGAGCGCAGCACCCCCGTGTTGATGTCCGCTGGGCGTGGCAGGGTCCTCTGCACCACCTGGGAGCGGAGGGCCATTGCCGCAGCCCCTGTAGTCAAAATGGTTATTATTATGGTCAAAGGTTATTTCCAACTCGATTAAAAACTAGAGACACCACGAATAGTGATTTTGCCGAATACGGAATATTCGGCTTGGCTTTCAGCCGAAGCGCCGAATATTCGGCGGCACTTAGTACATTTTGCAAAAGGTTTTCACGTTAAAATCAATTACATTTCGCAAATGAAATTGATTTTTGTATGAAAACTGTTCGCCTAGATCGGACAGCATACCCTTACAAGTGGTGGTCAGCACGCAAAACAGCATCCAAGCCTAGCAGAATTTTCTAAAATTTATTTATCATCTTCCAGTAGCAGTTTATATAGTGAGAGGCTAATTTTTAAAGTAGGTATAATTTATGAGAAAAAGCGCAATCGTTTGCTATCACCAAATGCTGAAAAATTTGTTTTCATTCATCATAACTTATCACTGATAGATTTTAAGTATAAAATATGCTGATTTTTGTTAAAATAAATTGTTTTGTGAGTAACATTTTATTTATTATGAGTTTTTTTTAAATGATTTGGTATTCGGTATTCGGCCGAATGGTTCGCAGTATTTGGCCGTGGTCGAATATGGCCGAATACCGAATAGTAGCCGAATATTCGTGGCATCTCTATTAAAAACCATTACAACATTTCAATAAAATCTGTCCCATTCCATTTAAATAAAATAAAAATTTCACAGTTCTCCAACTGTTATTTTAAGTATAAAAATTTGCATGAAAATCAATCAAGAAAAATGACTGTTGTGAATGCCAATTGGTTTTATTTTTATTAAATTTTAATTATTCTTATTCTTTATGTTGCTTCACTCAAATGTGGAAATAAATTGTTAACCTCGATACAGGCTTAATCCTAGTGAGGTTGATTATTATGTGAATGTATCGCAAAAGCGAATGGTAGAAGAAGTCAGAGATGCCCAAGTAAGACCATGCACAATCAAATACTTGAGTCGGATCATGTCAAGAATCAGAATAACAGAAGAGTATGTAGGATGATTTATGAACGTGAATGAATCAAAGAGTGTTTGCTAAGACAGAGTTGTTTGGCAGTCCATCCTCTCTGCCTACTCTTTTGGGGAAAATCTACTCCAGCCGGACTCTCTGCACCGCGGTTGGACGGATGGATTCATACGTCTGTCACTTCTGAGCACACTGACCCTTAGATTCCTACCCAACCCGCATACCTTTTTCCTTCCCAGAACTTCCTTTTCCTGAAAAGACCCCCCAAACAGCATCCCCTAAGATGACAGGCCCTGAGGGAAATTATTTTCCTCAGGGCCCCCTGTTTGGAGCCAATGTAAAAAAAATTATAAATAAAATAATTAAATTTACATATCAAATAGTGAAAATGAATAATGAAGGTATGCAATTGAATTTTGTAGGAGACCCTTGTTTATAGGAAACCTAAGAAAACTAGGAGAAATATATTATGTAACAACTTAATCTCCGAAATATTGTATTCTCACATTCTGTGTTTTTTCAACTTGATTAGGAAAATGACCTATTTGTGGAAAAAGAAAACTTACTCTTTGCTTCAGCTTCTTTCTCCTTCTTCATGTCAACATCAGCCTGGTCCTCCATGATGGAAGTGTGGCCATCATCATGCGCGTCCTCATTCTCATTATCCGGCACCACAATCTCATAGTCGTTTCTTGGAGTTGGCAGAGATTGCAGGCCAGCCCTCAGCGAGGCTTTAATCTACAAATATCAAACATTAAGATAAATTAAGAGCGTATAACCAGCCAGCGGCCGAAAATCCACATTTCGTCGAAAGAGGTTTTTACGTACAGGGCGGTTCCAATGAGAAAGATTAATTACTCTCCGTACCAGCTTTTTAAAATTATAACTCAATATCGACTTTATTTCATTCCGAATTTGCTTTAATTTATACCTACATCCAAAAATGCTGAAAGGCGTGTTGATAAAACTATTATAATTATGTACTTTTTGTAATTATTTTTTGATCATAAGTATTTATCTTTTTTAATAATGTCTCAGCAAAATAAGAATGTAAAATTTTTTAAATATATTAGTCTGTAAGTGCGCAAATAAATACACAAACGGACCAATTTTTGTCAAGAAACACATTAGTCCAGTCAGTGGGGAGTTTTACCTTGCAAAAGGTTAGGTAGTAGCGATTTTGATATATGTTGTTAAGATTGGGACTCTAAGGAAAAAAAAAAAAGTTTTCGACGTTGGGAGGGTCGAGCTCGACCCGCCATCTTGGATTGAAGGTGCCAAAATTTGTTTTTTTCAAAATAATTGTGAAGTGGTCGTTTTTACAACCAAATTGTTGAAGGCAAACTTAAAGACAACTAAATTACCTACATTTTTTGTAGAAAGTTTTTTTTTGTAAGTCTAATAGGTAACGAGTTACAGTGGCGGGAATGTGAATATTTTTCTAAAAAATGATGAAATTCCCAACTTTGTAATTTTTTCGGGTTATTCATTACATAATTATAATAATTTTGTTAACTCATTTCCACAACACCACGAGGTAGAGAACATGGCGCATTTTTATTATTGTGGTATCCCCAGTAGGTCTACTCCACAGATATACCAGCGATGGTAGATTTCGAAATTGCTACATATTGGCTATTACGTAATCATTTTTTGTCGATCCCGGTTGGTTGATATCGATGTCTTAATAACAGTCTTCGTCATCAATGTCATCATGTAACTCATTGCCTGTGATACTGAGATTCTGGGCTTCCATTGACAAAATCTCTTCTTCTTCGTCCTCGACATCGATGTGAACCTCTGGCGAATTTCGGCATATTTGACCATTACAGCACCCACATACAATAGAACACTTCAATCCAGCTTTCCTGCAACTACATGCAACGCCGCATCCTTTTTTACAATTGCATGAAATAACTTGTAATAAAGTCTCGGGTGCTGGTTTCTTTGTCATTCTTACTGGAACAAGCTCGTTGGTGTCACGTTTCCAGCCCCAGTTTTCTGGATTTTTTTGGATTCCATACCATTTTTGGACTTGATGGTACGTTCTAAATGCATGGTACCGTGCAGCGTCGTTCGTTGGTGGCAAAGAGGCAAGATTGAATTTGCTTTTTGTTGTCGACTTTGCGAAACGTTTGTAGCGGACTTCTTCCAAGGTTTCCTTATCCATGTCACCCCCGTACAAAGCAACAAGAAAGCGTGTTCCTGCAACTGCTATGTCTTCTGGTGTTGCATCATGTTGTTTGAAGATTCCTATCATGGCATTGAGTATTGTGTCGTATTGCACAAGCGAACAAAATTTTGTTTTTCCTTGGTTGAAGAAGGACGATGTTGTATCGCAGCCGCTAAAGGCATGAAGAAACAGAATATTCTCAGCCGTCTCTTTGTATTTCACACTATTCGCGGAATACAGTCTTTCAAAAGTTTTGCCTCTCCCGGGTTTGCGAAGATATATACTACTTTTGGGTGGTGCTAATGCTGTCAGCAGAACTAGGAGATCAACGTCTTCGCCAATAATGAAAACAGCGTCATGTGATAAACACAAGGAAATCGCAGTATTGACAATCAACTCATCAGCATTTTATTCAGCCTGCTTAACTGTAAAATCATCCTGTATAAATTGCTTTGTAAGCATCGAAATCAGACGGACTTTGTTATTTTCATTGGCTAAAATCGTTCTTGTGAAACTTGAACTGGCATTGTTTCATCTAAAAGAACATTCATTCTTCGATCGGCGAAGTCTTTCTGCGGTTTTCGTATTTTTTTCACCATCATCAAGCGGATATCCATCGAAAACAATGACTGCATGTGATCCATAGTGATTTCTTACATAGTGAACGTACTTCTCGCAAATTGACCCAAAATAATCATTCCGATTCCATACAACTTTATGTAAAAGATATCCTCCATCCACAACATTAATATTGCTACCTTCAAGTTGCACGCCTTCTGGAAGTTGTTCGAAAACACCATAAAATGATGATTTAGTACCTTTGCGCATTCCTTCTTCATTGAAAAGCGACAAAGGAAATGGGGCGAGTTCGAATTTAAGGAAATCCTTCAATTCTTCGTCGGATTTCTTCACAATACACATTCTCTGGAACAACATTAGAGGGTTGATGGTAATAGTTGTTTCGCCGACCTTGATGCTGCTGTTGACTGCTACTAATGGAATAACTTTGTCCTTACGTTTAAATTTTATAGATTCAAAATTTTCAGACGTGGTAACCATGTTCGACATCCTACCGGACCGCTAGCCACCAGCACACTGAGTGACCGAGCATCCAGGCAACGTCCTGTAACCAGGACTCAATCAGTGTTGCCAAGTCAGCTGTAGACTAGGATCCCACTATAACAAATCAACGTCATCGAGCACACGGATGATGCTATATAAGTATATTGTAACGTAGAAATACGTTAAAATGATATTGTGTAATATGTACGATATAAAAAATTGGCTGGTATCATACCTATCCAATCGCTTACAAGCCGTTAAGGTTGGAAATAAACTCTCTAACTTCGCAACACTTTCTTCAGGGGTACCCCAAGGATTTGTTTTAGGTCCACTTCTTTTCATCCTTTTTACAAATGATGTCGCCAAAATAATCGAGTCATTTGGTCTCTTGTCCCACTGCTACGCTGACGATCAGCAAGTTTATTTTTACTGCTCTCCAAACGAAATCAATAGCCTCAAAATCCGCATAGCTGAATGCCTAGAAGCAATAACTCGTTGGATGTCTTCAAACAAGCTGAAGCTGAACCCATCTAAGACTGAGTTTCTCTGGGCGGCCACAAACAAACGTCAACATTTCATAGACAATTCACTTATTTCCATTTCCTGCAACGATATTATTCCAAAGACAACAGTCAAACTTCTTGGCGTTAATTTAGATTCAGACTTTTTGCTTAAAAGTCAAATAAATAGGACAGTAAGCACCGGCTTTTTTCACCTTAGACAACTCAAGTCAGTTCAAAGAAACCTTCCTACAGAGGCGACAAAACTATTAATCAACTCTTACGTAGTCTCACGGCTTGATTACTGTAACGGCATCTACGCTAGTCTTCCAAAATACCAAACTGACAAACTTCAATCCGTGTTTAATGCAGCGGCAAGGCTCATAACCGGGGTCTCTAAATATTCACACATTTCAGAACACCTTCGTAACCTTCACTGGCTCAAGTGCCCTGAAAGAATCCAGTACAAATTGTGCTGGATTGTGTTTAAATCAATCAACGAAATGGCCCCACCTTACATCTCTGAATTATGCGTCCCGGAAAATACCGGTCCGAGGCAATTAACCCTTAGATCGGCAACTTCATCTGCTATAGGCAGACTAATAGAACCCAAACGAAAGCCAAATACTAAGTTCGGAGATCGTGCTTTCGGAGTATCTGGGCCTAAGGCTTGGAATAGACTCCCTCCGGAATTAATATACATAAAAAGCCCAACAGAGTTTAGGTCCAAACTAAAAACCTACCTTTTCGGGCTCTCATACCCTTAACTTAATTTAAATATACCTATCTGAGAGTATCATACTTGTATTGCCTATGATATATCTTAATCACACTTTTCTTACTGAATTAAAATTACTCGAATCCTTACACATCAATCTGTCTCTCGGAAGATCAAATCCTTGTACTACTGTACCGCCCACCATTAAATGTTGCTTTTTCTTTCCAAAATACACTCATTAAAGAATATATTACATATTAATATTAAAATATTTTCAGGATTAAACAACATGTGTTCACAATTATGTCCTCTGCGTGCGAACTCTATCTAAATTTCTTTAAATAGACAATAAACAGTGTTAATTTCAAGTGACCTCCCAGGTAAGTATGGTCCTGTATTAATTCATTTTTAGGCAGCATCGCGTTCATTGGTCAAAATATTGTACATATATTTTCGTATCGGTGATCAATGAACCGGTGTATGCAATTTTTAGCCATAAGTTGTTTTTAATTGTTTGTCTAGCTTGTAGTCTTTCTAGATTTTAGGCATGTATGGTAAGTTTGTACAGCGCCCTTGAGGTGATTTCTCACAAAAACGGCGCTATATAAATCGTCCAAATATTATTATTATTATTATGTTCGTACTAAATTTATCAAGAAAACTGGAGTTTTACAATTTTTTGTCAAAATTTTCTTCTTTCAACCGCTGTAACTCGTTACCTATTAAGACTTACAAAAAAAAACTTTCTACATAAAATGTAGGTAATTTAGTTGTCTTTAAGTTTGCGTTCAATAATTTGGTTTTAATCAACCACTTCATAATTATTTTGAAAAAACCAAATTTTGGCACCTTCAATCCAAGATGGCGGGTCGAGCTCGACCCCCCAAGGTTGAAAACTTTTTTTTTTCTTTAGAGTCCCAATCTTAACAACATATGTGAAAATCGCTACTACCTAACCTTTTGCAAGGTGGAGCCCTTTTTTATCCCCCACTGACTGGACTACATGTACTTATATATTTTTTTATGATTTTATTTAAACTAAAATTAAAATTCTGTTACATACGTTTACCGGATAATGTATTGATTTATTTTACTGCATGATTACATGATTTGAAATGGGTGTTGTATAATTTTTTTGAAAATTTAACAAATCCGCCAACGACCTATGGTATAACTTTATTATACTAAAAAATGTCATTTTTTTCTGAATATTTAAAACATACGTTTTACTAGATAAAAGAACAATCTTTCGAAACCAATTTATAATTTTTTGTTGAAAAGAGTCAATACGTCTAAACACTGATTTAAAAATGACATATTTCTGGTGTTCTCTGGTTATACGCTCTTAAGTATTAGTAAATTGCTCAATGATGGATGATACATACAGGTATGTCATTAGTAAATTGCTCATAGATGACATTTAAAAAATATTTATGAAAAAATACCACCGCCCCGGAAACCATTTTCAATTTGGGAGGCGGGAATGGGTACCGCCGCCCCGGGAACTTTTATTGGATAATCAACACCTCTGCCATGGGTCACCCCAAGTGGTTCGCTACGTTTGGTGATTTGATTTAGCAGGTGTGCCCGGGTTCATGGGGTGAAGTTTGTCTAGGTCTTGGAGGCGGTTGACCAGGACGTACTGAACCCCAGATTCTTATCCACCCTCTTACTTCCCAGAACTCTCCTCTCCTTCCTTTCCTTAAAAAACCCCTCTACACAGCATCCCTAAAGATGACATGATTCTTATCCACCCTCTTACTTCCCAGAACTCTCCTCTCCTTCCTTTCCTTAAAAAACCCCTCTACACAGCATCCCTAAAGATGACATAGGCCCTGAGGGAAATTATTTTCATCAGGGCCTCCTGTGTGGAGCTCATGTAAAAAAAATAAAAATTGAATATATAACCAACACATCTGCCATAGATCACCCCAGGTGGTTCACTACGTTTGGCGATTAAGGGTTGCCCGGGTTCATCGGGTGAGGTGTGTTCAGGTCTGCTGTTCACCTGCTCACCAGCTGCGTGGCAGGCCAGATCGGGAGAGGGCGGTGACCACTTGACCACTTCAGCTGCTCTCGCAACCCATTGCCTTGCACCGCATTCATATATCTGTCACTGCTGAATATACTTATCCCAGATTTCAACCCATCCCTCATACCTATTTTCTTTCCCAGAACTTCCTCTCCTTCCTTTCCTTAAAAATAACCTCCACACACATCCCGTAAGATGACAATATGCCCTGAGGGAAATTATTTTCTTCAGGCCCACCTGTGTGGAGCTAAATTAAAAAAAAAGGAAAAGTAAATTGCTTTGAATTAAAGAATAATATTTAATTACCTGTTTCTGGAAGTGATTGACTTGTTGAGGAGTGTCTCCCAGCGCCAATCTCTCTTCGGGGTTAATATTTAACTTATCTCTCAAGCCTGGTGTGTATCCCTTTAAAAGAAATGGGAAAATTGAAAACAAAAAATCACCAGTAAAATCTTTTTTCTTCTGAAAACAGAACATCCACATTATTCATATGTACATATATGTACGTAGATTCCACTTACCGGCCCTCCACTTTGATTCAGTCCACCGGGTGTTCCAAAACTGCCAGGTGTGGATAATTCACTTCTCGCTGAGCTGAAAATAAATAAATCTTTATACTACATTATTACAGACGTACCCGCTGTTAGATCCAACATAAACTCTCCCATTTCTTATAATTAACCTTCAATAATGATACTTCTCTAAATACTACTGCAGCATTTTTGTGAAACATATGCATAGTAATTGTAACAGAAAGAGAGAGAGAGATTATATAGGAACTCTCGGTGGCAGTACCTGGACATGGTCACATGAAGGTGATTTTTAATGCGAAACAAATTAATGTGGTGATAATTTAATTAAACTTACCGGAATGGTGTAGCGAGCACTGTGTTTGGAGTGGCCACAACCTGACTCTGTGGCAAAGAGCCCCCGAAGTCAGGGTTGTACAGCGGGGTGTTCAGACCACCCTTAAGTGGAGTATCCACATGTGTCAGAGCCATCATATTCTGGGCCTCTTGCAGGACTCTGAAAAAAGGTAAAAAAATCAGGAATTTTGGTTCACAGATGATTCAAGAGGTCTTAAGAGGACATTACCAGAGAAACCAGAAATATGTCATTTTTAAATCAGTGTTTAGACTTATTGACTCGTTTCCACAAAAAATTATAAATTGATTTTGAAAGATTGTTCTTTTATCTAGTAAAGGTATGGATAAAATTTTGAGAAAAAATGTTTATTTTAAGTATAATAAGGTTATACCATAGGTCGTTGGCAGATTTGTTATATTTTCAAAAAAGTACATGTATTATACAACACCAATTTCAAATCATATAATCATGCAGTAAAATAAATCAATACATTATCTGGTAAAATTATTTGTCAGAATTTTAATTTAAGTTTAAATAAAATTATTAAAAAATATATACGTACATGTGTTTCTTGACGAAAATTGGTCCGTTTGTTTATTTATTTGCGCACTTACTAACTAATATATTTCAGATTTTTTTACATACTTATTTTGCTAAGACATTATTGACATATCATAAATAATTTTAATGGAAAAATAATTTTAGGGTGTATTTAATATTAATTAATTTACAGCTTCGCGTTTCACAATTTTTCTTATCAACGACAACACGAATCAAGAGCGCTCATTCAGACCGCAACTGCGGCCACTGGCGGTTGTCTTC
Source organism: Limnephilus lunatus (assembly GCA_917563855.2). Taxonomy (NCBI): domain Eukaryota; kingdom Metazoa; phylum Arthropoda; class Insecta; order Trichoptera; family Limnephilidae; genus Limnephilus; species Limnephilus lunatus. Next base: position 60,403,874 of record OU830592.1, read on the forward strand.
GCGGCGCTCTTCATCGCAACATTTTCAAACGAATAACGAAGCAAAATAAATAGGATTTCATGTTTGTAAAATTTATAGGGTTGCCCCAATGCAAAATTTCATGTTCATTGAATATTTTTATGATAAAATTTTTATAATTTTGAAATTTTTTTATTGTAAATTATTCTTATGTGAATACCGCACAAGAGTCCCAACTGCTCCAAAATATTTATTTTCAAGTAAAACTTCTTTACGCACGCTCGACACTTGGGGGGTAAGCTGGTAAATGTGTTACGAAAAGTGGTGATTGTTACGAAAAATTTCCTTCGAACGGTAATCGATGCGAACGGTGATCGATTGCTAGGTGGGTCGTGCCTTTACGCACGCTTGTTATTCGTGTTATTGTTTTATTGTTAATAGACTATTTTTGCGTAAATAAATAGATAAATTAAATTATTTAAAAATATATACGTACATGTGTTTCTTGACGAAAATTGGTCCGTTTGTTTATTTATTTGCACACTTACAAACTAATATATTTCAGATTTTATTACATACTTATTTTACTAAGACATTATTGACAAATCATAAATAATTTTGATGGAAAAATAATAAACACGAGAATCGGGTATGGGTACCACCGCCCCGGGAACCAATTATTAGATAACCAACACATCTGCCATAGGTCATCCCAAGTGGTTCGTAACATTTGGTGACTAGCAGGGGTGCCTAGGTTCAAGGGGGTGAGGTTTGTTTAGGTCTTGGCGGCGGATGCGTCTGCCCACCAGCTGCATGGCAGGTCGGATCTGGAAAAGTTAAGGGAGTCCCTTTGACTTCTCCAGCCTTACTCTCTCGGAACATCGCCTTGCACCGCAGTGGGAGGGATGGATTCATACATCCGCACTCCTGGACACGCTGACCCCCAGATTTCTACTCACCCCTAATATCCCTTTCCTTCTCCGAATTTCCTCTTCTTCCTTTCCCTAAAACGACCCTCCACACAGCATTCCCAAAGAAGAGATAAGCAGTGTGTCGAGCGAGTGTAAAAAAAACGGTCTCTCCCGATCCGGCCTTCCATGTAGTTGGTGGATGTACCTTCCAAATTACTGATACTACCTATTGACGGCCGGCGTGGTCAAGGGGTAAGGCTCTTGACTAGCAATCTGAAGGTCGTGGGATCGAATCCCGGCATAGGCAAATAAATTTTATTTGACTAATTTGGGTTATTTCACAATTATTTAATTTAAAAATAATATATTTGCGTCACGTTATAGAGTAAAAGATACTTTCAGTATCGCCCTGGTGTAAGACCACCATTCAGAATTGAAACGTTGTTTAGTGACCAGATCTGAATAGCCAGGTAATTCCTCGCCTTCCTCTTCCCCCACCACCTTCAGCCTCGCAATATACCCCATAGTCACGTCATAGTCTCACTGGCTCCAGTAGGAGCATTTGGGTCTCTTGTGCGGTATTCAGATAAATATAAAATAAAAAATTGTGCATACGAATAAATATTTTAAAATGAGACATTTTTTACAATCCAACTGAATATTACACTTTTTTCATAAATATACCGCACAAGAGTCCCAACTGCTCCTGTCTGGAGCCAGTGGGACTATGGCATCCCCAATTGGGGTATGTTGTAAGACTGAAGGTAGTGGGGAGGGTAAAAATATAGGGAAGAGGAAGGTGGGGAAGTACCTGGCTATTCAGCTCTGGTCACCAAACACGGCTAAAGACATTTCAAGCAACGTTTCAAATCTTAATGGTGGTCTTACACCAGGGCGATACTGAGATATCTTTCGCTCTAATGGCCGTAAAATAAAATTAAAAAACAAAAAACCAAAATATTAAAAAGAATTTAACACATTGTTTATTCATGTAGATATCTATTTAATACCTACTGTGTTTACGCATTTTACTTGTATCTATTTATGTTTATGCACTTCGATATACAAATTACAAATAACTACTACTAATTAAAATTCTGGACGCGAGAATATAAGCATACCGTAGCCATGTAGCCGCCCTAGCTCCGCGCCATACACAAAACCCAGTTTACAGCGGAACGTAATCTAATTCCAAAAACTTCCGCTAACAAGCTCTGATATGAGAGCGCTGGCGCAGGAATCAGAATAATGATTAGCTGGTAAGATACTCTTAAGAGCGTATAACCAGCCAGCGGCCGAAAATCCACATTTCGTCGAAAGAGGTTCTTACGATCGTACAAGGCGGTTCCAATGAGAAAGATTAAATACTCTCCATACCAGCTTTTAAAAATTATAACTCAATATCGATTTTATTTCATTCCAAATTTGCTTTAATTTATACCTTCATCCATCCAAAAATGCTGAAAGGCGTGCTGATAAAACTATTAAAATTATGTACTTTTTGTAATTATTTTTTTTTCATAAGTTTTTATCATTTTTTAATCATTTGAGTGCCGATTGTCATCCGGGTGACAATATTTCAAGCATATGCGGCCACATTCGGCACACAACAAGTTAATAATGTCTCAGCAAAATAAGAATGTAAAAAAATTTGAAATATATTAGTCTGTAAGTGCGCAAATAAATACACAAACGGACCAATTTTCATCAAGAAAAACATGAACTTATATATTTTTTTATGACTTTATTTAACCTAAAATTAAAATTCTGTTACATACGTTTACCAGATAATGTATTGATTTATTTTACTGCATGATTATATGATTTGAAATGGGTGTTGTATAATAAATGTACTTTTTTGAAAATTTAACAAATCCGCCAACGACCTATGGTATAACTTTATTTTTTCTAAAAATTATCTTTTTTTCTGAAAATTTAAAACATACGTTTACTAGATAAAAGAACAATCTTTCGAAAGCAATTTGTAATTTTTTGTGGAAAAGAGTCAATACCTCTTCTTCTTCTTTATGTGCCTTATCAGGTCCCCCCGACGTTGGCGATCACTCTTGAAAAGGTCTCTCTGTCTTGCGCTGCCCGGAATAGCTCCTCCACACTTCTAATGCCGGTCCACTCTCGTATATTTCGCAGCCAAGACATTTGTCTCCTACCAGGCCCTCGGCGACCCTCTATCTTGCCTTTCAATATTAAATGGAGCAAGTGATACTTCTCCCCTCGAAGTATATGACCCAGATATGAAATTTTCTTGATTTTAATTAATGTAAGCAGTTCCCTATCTGCTCTAGCCCACCTGAGAATTTCTATGTTGGTGATCATGTCGGTCCATGGGACCTTGAGCATTCTCCGGTGAAGCCACATTTCGAAAGCCTCTAACCTGTTCATGGTATTTATTTTCAAGGTCCATGTTTCACAACCATACAGCAAGACCGACCACACATAACATTTTAGCATTCTCTGCCTTAGTTTTAAGCTTATATTGTCATTGCAGAAGAGGGATTTCATTTTTATGAATGCAGTTCTTGCTGCTTCAATTCTGCACCTAATCTCTATATCTGGATCAAGAGTCTCCGTGAGGATACTGCCGAGGTATCTAAATCTCTCCACCTTTTCGACATTACAACCATTTAACTGAATCATTGATCCAGAGTGATCTAGTCGTCCAAAAGTCATCCATTTAGTTTTATTGACGTTGATTGTTAGGCCCAGTTGCTCACCAGCATTATTAACAAGATCTAATAGGTCTTGGAGGTCACTGATACTGTCAGCTAGTAATACAGTATCATCTGCATATCTTATGTTATTAATGACAACTCCGTTGATCTTGAGACCCTTCTGGGTATTACTTAGGGCTCTTTTGAAGACATAGTTGGAATAAAGATTAAATAATAGTGGTGACAGGATACAGCCTTGTCGTACTCCAAGCTGAATGACGATTGCATTAGATCTCTCATTCCCATGTCTTATTTCTGCTGTTTGGAACCAATACAGGTTTTTAATGAAATTCTGGTCTTTGAAGTCAACGTTACAATCCGCAAGCATTTTTATTAGGTCAGCATGTTTTACCCTGTCAAATGCTTTTTCGTAGTCAATAAAACAGGCAAAGACTTCTTTTCTTTGGTCACGACACTTTTGCAATAGTACGTCGACAGAAAATAATGCTTCACGCGTACCGAACGCATTTCTGAAGCCAAACTGAGTGTCATCCAAGTCCTGCTCGCACTTATCGCGTATCCTGGCATGTATTATTTTAAGGAATAATTTAAGGACATGACTCATCAAGCTTATTAATACCTCTAAACACTGATTTAAAAATGACATATTTCTGGTGTTCTCTGGTTATACGCTCTTAACCCCTTCATTGCACTCTCGGTGTATAAATATAATACAGGGAGTGCATGGAGTCTTTTTGACTATTTGATGATTATTTGTGGTCACAACACTATTTAATGGTTTCTATTAGATTTGGTTCACTTCTGGAAGACAGATAATGGAATCTGACAAATTTCATTAAAGTTTTGTTGGAAAATCGCCTTGCACCATGCATTGTATTGTTTATAGCCCATTTGGGAGGCGGGTATGGGTACCGAGACCCTAGGAACCATTTATTGGATAACCAACACCTCTGCCACAGGTTACCCCAAGTGGTTCACTATATTTGGTGACTTAACCCTTAGCGGAACTTTTGACTTTTTTTTTAATTCATCATTTTGAACAGAATGACAAAAATGTCGGTAAATATGATGTTTTTAAAATTTTTAATGAAGTTTTTGGCAGCAGCAAATAGTTGGCAGTATTAATTACTTCAGTATATATGTGTTATTTTGAACAGCTCACTGCTACACTAGGAAAAAATCATTTTGTTTGTATGCCCACCAGGATACATCAATTCCACTAAGGGCTAACTGGATGCCCGGATTCATTGGGTAACATATGTCCAGGTCTTGACGTGGATGAGTCTGACCACTAGCTGTGTAGCGGTCTCTCTCAACCATAGTTTTACACCGCAACGGGAGAGATGGATTCATAAATCTGTCACTCCTCGACACAATGACCCCTAGATTCCTACCCACTCCTAATACTTTTTTCCTTCCCAGAACTTCCCCTCCTATCTTTCCTTAAAAAGAACCTCCACACAGCATCTCCAAAGAAGACAGGCCCTGAGGGATTTTTTTCCCAAGGCCTCCGGTGTGGGGAAAATGTAAAAAAAAAGTCCAGAATCTGTTCTTCACTAAGAAATCAATTACATTCAACAGAAATAACAATTAGAACCACACATTAAGGGCCAGGTATCAAACCGCGCTAACGCTGCAGTTAGGTATTTCTTGTACTTGTAGACAAACACGGCCGCAGCTGGCCGCCTGCGTCTGACTAGAGGAGATGTGGGTATACTAGACACTACGGACTTACGAAATAAAAATATACTTGCCTTATAAAATTAAAATTTAGTTTCTACTATAATGGATACAGCTTAACATACTAAGAATCATATTGTGGAATAGCGTGGATAGCTCATAGCGCCTGGGTCAAACTGCCCATTCACTGCAGTTAGGTATTTTTGGTAGTTGCAAACAAGCTCGGCCGCCGCGAGCCGCGAGCCAGCCGCTCGATCTACTGTGTATTTCGGTTAGATTCAGGCACAACTGGTCAGCATTTAGATAAAATACGGAATAAAAATACACTTGCTTTATAAAAACATTAATTTATTTGCAACATAATTGATACAGATCGACAGACTATAAATCATATTATGCAAGGGCAAGGATACAAAGACTTTTTTTAGCCCCTGGACCTTTACAGACGTCTTAGTTTTTGACTCAATGTGACATAGAATCTCATGGTGTTTTGATGTGGAAAAAATTTCTGGTTCATATATGGTTTGTTTTCAATTGCAGCCAACACTTTCCTAAAAAAACATTTAAAATAAATTTATTTGTAATAATACAACCCAGAATTTACCCAACATCGAAATTCATTCGATTTTTCAATGGATCTGACAGCCGTTGTTTTCAATAAAACTTAGTGACTATTTTAACGGAATCGGTAGAGAACTCAAAATGGTCGTCGAAATTATGCATTTTGACATTAAATTCGAGTTCAGTGCACTTCCAAACGCCCGAATCCTGATATTGAACCAAATCGGTAGATAACTAGAGAAATTCAAGATGGATGCCGAAATTTTGCATTTTGACATTAGATCCGAGTTCAGTGCACTTCCAAACGCCCGAATCCTGATATTGAACCAAATCGGTAGATAACTAGAGAAATTCAAGATGGATGCCGAAATTTTCCATTTTGACATTAGATCCGAGTTCAGTGCTCGCCAATACTCCCTAATACTGATTTTGAACCAGATCGGTAGAGAACACGAGAAATTCAAGATGGATGCCGAAATTTTGCATTTTGACATTAGATTCGAGTTCAGTGCACTTCTAAACGCCAGAATTCTGATATTGAACCAAATCGGTAGATAACTAGAGAAATTCAAGATGGATGCCGAAATTTTTAGATGTCAAAATGCAAAATGACTTCAGTCCACCTTCAAACTACCTTTGATAGAAATCAGTAAAAAATTTAAATGTTGACATTATTACCTTATTCTCCTTTTCTTCCAGTGGGTGGGTCTATTTTTATGGCACGGTAAGCAAGGCTTCCTTTATTTTTACCCATTTTGAAGGTACCTGAAGTTTAAAAAAAAATAATAAATAAAATCTGTAAAACTGTAAATCAAGTTAAAAATAATTTATTAGATAATAATAAATATATTTTATTTCTACTTACCCGGTTTCTGTAACACCTATCTCCTCAATGATTCCTTCAAAAATCAAAGACACAGCGAACAAAATTGCCGCGAAAAAAATATGCGTGCTCCCACCGTGACCGCTTTCTCACAACTGAATGAATTCTGTGAAATTCAATAGACATTTAGACAGCGCGCGGCGCATAATTCCGCCATACATTTTTGTATGGCGGAGGATAGTTGAAAAATTCAGAAAGTTTAGGCGAATTACAATAAAAATCTAGAAACACTGAAGTGCTTTAAATTTAATAGCGTGTTTTAACATAATGTTTACTATGAGATTACGGAAGGATTTTTGTTAAAAACGTTTACAACAGGTTCAGGAGAGATAATCGCGAAGGCCTTTTTCAACGTTTTAACTAAAGTTGCAACATGTATAACTTATAGAATTTGTAAGATTACAGTAAAAAAAGTTTAATTACTGGTAACTTTACACATTTTTCTAACTACCCCTATATAATTTTCTAGTATTGCTGCTACTAGATGCGGATGCTACTGATAATGCGGAGCGATGTTTTCCAAACCCTACCCTTAATAAGCCAATTCAGAAGAAACATGCTTCATGCTTTTAACCTCTTACCTTAATTATTTTCTCTGTAATAAAGCTGTTCATGACGGGTGTCCAAGCATGCCAGTATAATGTTATTGTGAACCAACCTGTCTGTTTGTGGAGCTGGTGTCCTGGCAGTGGTGGCGTGTTGAGGTGTGATGGCGTAGTCGGCCAGGAGGCTGTCAGTGGCACCTCCCTCGCCACTTTCTGCCGCCACCTCTCGAGCCACTTCACTGGCACGGCCCAGTTTTACCACTTGTTGCAATTCCTACAAACAGTACAACAATCTAATTATGACTTTGTAAATCATTAATAAACAGATATTCTTATAAAAATATGTAGCAACCTTACTATTAAAACCTCTCTAATACTGTTGAGCAGTTTATTTTTACATTTGCATCAATCAAATTAATTTTAGTTAGGACAGATTGTTTCACAGAATTTGAACAATTCATCAAATTTCAAAGTTAATTTTCAAGTTCTGTGAAAGTTCTATTCGGTTAAGTTATAATCAATTAGGTCAAAATAAACAATGTGTGGATGGTGACGGTTTTGCTTTTATAACCCCTTGATTGTAATAATTGTAAGTATAAAGAGAAAAAGTTCTAAAGAGATTGCGGAACCCCCAATATCATAACTGTATTATTCCTTCAATTTGACTATAACAGAGCTATGTTAAAAACGTAAGAGGGGATATTTTTTTGGTGTTGGAAAAACTTACCTGATCAGAGATTTGAGGTTCTGGCAAAACCAGCTTGCTCCTCTTCTTTGCTGGTCCATCACCAGACATCATCGACGAAGGAATGTCATTTTCCTTGCGTTGCTTCAACTTCTGTTTGTCCTTCCTGCGGTCACGCTGAAAACAATTAAAATTACATATTTAATCAGAAAAATCTAAATAAAATTTCAAGAAATTGTAACACAAACATAAAAAAGTTAGTAAGTTGCCGCATGATAAAATATAAATAGGTAGATACCTCTTCTTTTTCAGACTTCAGTTCCCCATCAAGATGTTGCTGCCTCAATTTAGTAAAATCGGGGGCCATTGGGTCTATCACCTCATCACCTGTATCATAAAAACCTAATGCGGGACGCTTTTCAAAGGGTATTTCAGCATTGTAGTCAATTCCCCTCTTCTTCTTATGCCTAAAAATAATAATGAATTAAGTAACTCATTTGGCAGGTAGTGAATTTGTTTATTTTCACTTTACAGCTATAAAGCTTTTTCTAAAAAAATTGAATTTAGAATATGTATCCTACCTAGCAGCAACTAGAATACCAGCAGCACTCAGTTCTCGCCTCTTTTGCAGGGCAGCCAACCTTCTAGCTTCTTCTAACTGCTTTTCTCTTGCCTTGCGTTTGGCTTTCTTGCCCTGTGTGTTGGCCAACCTGGCACGGGCTTCTGACAGCATCTCCAGTTCTAAAAAAACAAAATTAACAGTACAGAACATGTATCAATATCAAATAATTTTTAACATTACCATCATCTTGGAAGTTTCTATCTTGCAGATTATTTGTGATTTGAAATGAGTGCAATTACTTTATGGAAAATGGATTCTTACCATCTTCATCCATGTCCTTGGGATCAGGCCGTGCTGGTTTAGTTTCTGGATTGGGGTCAATTTCACCCGGTTTCAACTTTCGGGGATCATCGTTCATGTCATCTCCCTCTTCTTTTTTTTGCGCTTGATCTCTGGAAATAAAAGACAGGAGAATAAAATCATGATTTGTACAAAATGGGTATGCATTTCAGTTGGGTCATGTCAAGATGCAGAATAACATAAGGGCGTGTATGTGACATATATAAATAGTGATTGAAGCAAGGCGAGGAAACAGTGTGATGGTTTGTTTTTTTTTACGCAACAATGAAAACACATTTTTTAACTATTGAAAGCGAAACAACGTTTTATTTGATTTGATTTAACGTACATCTTTTGTGGATTATAGAGTTTTCCAATATTCTTTGAAGCAGAAAAATACATAATAATATAATACCGTATATTATATTATTAAATGTATAGTACAAGGCAGTCCGTCATCAAATTTTAAATTAGAATGTTTGAAACTTACAAAAGATATTCGTATCTCTCCAGGCATTGAGCGGCAGTCCTGCCTATGATAGGAGCTATGGTCCTCCATTGGGTTGGCATGAGTTTGGCCAGATGAAGTAGCTTTTCATCTTCTTCTCTGGACCATTCGGTTTTCTTGATACTGGGATCGAGCCATTCGTACCAACGAGCCTTACACTGTTTTGCAGACTTGCGGTGAATCAAGGAGGCAATTCTTGACCATTGATTTTTGCCATATTTCATTACAGCAGCTTTTAATATTTCATCCTAAAACACAGGTTATAATTCGATTAAGAACATCTTTGTTTCTGATAATACATTAAATTAATATATGTATACATATAAATACACACCTCCGTGTTTCGCCACACACCCCCCTTTATCATTATACGAGGCATTTTTAAGAGTTTGTGTTATCTTTTCGCCTCAAATAAAAAATATTAAATATACATGACAGCAACGCTAAACATTGACGGCAAAACGTTTTTTTAACCACAGACAAAGAAGTTGACTCCCGTTCTCCCGTACTCCGTACTCCCGTATTTGGCTTTGGCTGTCATTTGGCAGATAGAAATTTTTTTGTCTTTGAAAATAAGACCCATGCCACACACAGCTATAAAATGTGATACCGGATCCAAACACATGGCAAGCCTCTGCAAGTGTCCACAAGTCCCAACGTCTGGAGCGCGCGTGTGGCTTGGCTTGCGTAGGCTTGCAAGAGCTTGCGAGAGCTTGCCGCCGATCCGATCGAGGTCGGATATTTTGGCCACAAGCGGCAAACGCTTGCGGCAAACGCTGGCGTGGCATCCACACGTTGGTACAACTTACGGACAATAAACAAAATATTAGAATATTAAATGAATTACCTGGTACGATTTATATGGATTTTCTTCTCTTTTGAATTCTTAGCTTTCTTTCGTTTTGTTTAGCTTTAAAATAGAAATAGGTTAGCGCAAAAATGACAGCTGATGCAGCTGCTTCGACGTCCGCCATCTTTGGGCGCTGCAAATGTACTGGTGCGCTTGCAAGTGTGGGGACGCCAGCCATTCGCTTGCAAGAGCTTGCCTGAGCTTGCGACAAGCAGCTTGTCGCAAGGGTCTGGACGAAGCATAAAAGATAACGCACGATAAATAACGCTCTCCATACAATCCCTTCAGACCTGTTCACACCTGCGGTTTATGCTCAGATTAACCATAGACAATACAGATCTTACGCCGAAACCGCTCCTGAGGCGATATGTGAAAAGTTATGCGACCCCTCTCCTCCAAAAACAGGAGAGAGGGTCATTTTTATTAGGTATAGAGCTGCTTAAACGGGCGGATGACAGGTTGATAGATTCAGTACAAAGAATTGGCATTTCGTGGCTCTCCTACCATAGGAAGACATATTTGATAGCGTCGTGTCACGGTACAACACATAAGCGCTCACGGTTCAACTGCTTGCGCTTTTTAAGTGGGTCCACTTATTGTATAAAATACTACCTAATAAATTAATAAAAACTTTAAAAGCAAAATACCTGGACATCTGGAAACATGTCACCTGTAATTCATTTCGATACGTCTTGATTTACCTAATGCATTGATTTTCAAAGTGGGGGGCGTGAAGATATGTGGAGGGGGGCACGGGCGCGGGCGTAGGCGGCGGTCACCACTCCGCTCTTCATTCCAAATCTTGTCAAAAACATGCAAGTTCATCCGTCGCATTGACTTTTCTTATAACAAGTGTGTAAAAGAAATATTTTATAATAAAACATCTAAAAATGTATTTTTGGACTTTATTACCTACCCTTATTTTATTTTACAATTGCTTGGTGAGCCCACTTGCTGTTACTTGCTGGGCCCTGGGCCGAGGGGAGGCGTGGGCATATTCATTTTAAGCAGTAGGGAGGCGTGATACTTATAAGTTTGGGAACCCCTGACCTAATGCATGGAGCAGGAAGTCACCTTTTTATTATTTCTTTGCAACAGGCCATAAAATTGATTTTTAACTTTCCAAATTCCGAGTGTATTTCTGTGTTTCTTTCCTACTACAACATGGGTCTCTTCAAGACCCCGGTTCACTCCTTCATTTCCACATAAAGACCCTCCATACAGCACCCCCAAAAATGAAGCAGGCCCTGAGGGAAATTATTTTCGTTTTTATTTTTAACTTAATTAAATGAAGACAATATCATCGAAAATCTGAAAACAGAAAAATTAGATAAAGTTACGGTCACATCTGGGACTCGAACCCAGGACTTCGCCTTGCCGGGGTGCAACTTTATCAACTAATGTGCCCCTACCCGATTCGACCATATTTAACTGTATCATACTATGACTAAGAACTACCAACATTTTCATTTTCTTAGTGCATATTTTTATTGGCTGCTATCTTTATGTATGATAGCAAGATTCAGTAGAGCCCCGGCAAGGAGAAGGTCCTAGGTTCGAGTTCCAAATGTGACCGTACCTTTTTCCGATTTTTATGTTTTCAGATTTTCGATTGAGTTTCGCTAATATTGTCTTCATTTAATGGGGCCGATAAACTTAGCTATAAAAGCTCAAAGACCATCGCACACACAATATCGCTCGCCATACAATCCCATACAGACCCGCCACACTTATGCAGATGATGCGCTGTAAGCTCAACTTTAACCGAGTAACCGCTGCTCAGTGCTCACGCGATATTTTAAAAGTTATGCGAAAAAGGAGAGAGGAATGCTGTCAAGTTGACAGGTCCAGTGCAAAGAAACGATATTTCGCGGCAGCTCCCTAATTCAATTGACCCCCTAACAACACATAAGCGCTCACAGTAAAACAGATAAGTGCTCGCGTTTTTAACGCTACGTGTGTCCAACGCTTAATTAGAAATTATTTTCCTCAGGGCTTCCTGAGTCCTGGGTGGAGTAAATGTAAAATATCTATGATCTTGATTTTATTCCAATTCTCATTGTCCATCATTGTCTATGACGCTTAATCAAACGGAGGGAGGGTAGTGTCACTCCCTTTTTGTGGTGAATTTCTGCTTTTTTTGCCAATAACTGGGAATATTTGAACAACAAATATGTTGTGTTTGACCTGAGAACTTAGTTGATGTATTCTAGGTTTCTGTTATATTTGAGGTAAGCTTTCAGTGATGTTTTGGTAATGCTTGACTCGTTTAGTGGGGCGACCAAATGTTACTTCCGACTTACATTATCTACTAAATAATGACATCTTCCGCTCTCGAACATGACTAACTAGGTTTGTTTTTCAGATATATTGACCAACATCGATAAAATGGCTCGCTCTATAAACCCCACGCAGCAGAAGCTGGCGGAGAAGTTGGTAATATTAAATGACCGCGGCATCGGGATGTTGACAAGAATTTACAACATAAAAAAAGCTTGCGGTGATGCGAAGTCTAAGCCAGGGTTTTTATCCGACAAAACCTTAGAGTCTTCCATAAAGTTCATTGTCAGAAGGTTCCCAAATATTGATATTAAAGGTCTTCAGGCCATTACAAATATACGAAATGAGATTATCAAGTCTCTGTCATTATACTACTACACGTTCGTAGATTTACTGGATTTTAAAGACAATGTATGTGAGTTATTAAATATCATGGATTCCTGCCAGGTTAATCTAGACTTGACCCTGAATTTCGAACTAACCAAAAACTACTTAGATTTGGTAACCACCTATGTTTCACTGATGATATTGTTGTCGAGAGTTGACGATAGAAAACCAGTTTTGGGTTTATTCAACGCCGCCCACGAAATGGTTCATAACCAGAGTGATTCCAGTTTTCCCCGACTTGGCCAACTCATCATGGATTATGAAATTCCACTGAAAAAATTATCTGAAGAATTTGTCCCCCATCAAAAGCTGCTTATCAGCGCACTTATGTCACTCGAAAAGGTGTTCAAAGCTCGCAATGTTACTGCCGATAATTGGAGATCAGAACAGAAACTCAGCTTAGTTGGTAACCCTGCCCAGATCTTGAAGGCTGCAGAAACAAACACGATGTCTTGCGAATATCTCTCCTTGGAATCCATGGAGAGATGGATTATATTTGGATTCATGATTTGCCATCACATGCTGCAGACGGGTCCCGCTAACGAGATGTGGGTGGGCGCTCTGGACTCCGGCTGGGTGGTGGCACTGTTCCGAGATGAAGTCATTTATATTCACAATTATGTTCAAACTTTCTTTGATGGAATAAAAGGCTACAGCAAAAGAATTTCAGAAGTGAAAGATTGCTACACTCACGCTGTGCAGAAAGCGGGGTATAAACACAGGGAAAGAAGGAAGTTCTTGAGAACAGCTCTCAAAGAACTAGGTTTGATTTTGACAGATCAACCGGGCCTCCTGGGACCCAAAGCTTTGCTTATCTTCATAGGATTAAGTTATTCCCGCGATGAAGTGTTCTGGTTATTGAGACATAACGACAATCCTCCACTGCAGAAAGCCAAGGGTAAATCTGCCGAGGACTTGGTGGACAGACAGTTGCCAGAACTGCTATTTCACATGGAAGAGCTGCGAGCCCTGGTGCGCAAGTACAGCCAAGTTATGCAGAGATATTATATTCAATACTTGGTTGGCTTCGACGCTATTGCACTCAACATTCTTATACAAAATTTACAAGTCTGCCCAGAAGATGAGAGCATCATCCTCTCATCCCTGTGTAATACCGCAGCCAGTCTCAATGTGAAGCAGGTTGAAGACAATGAAATATTTGATTTCCGAGCATTCAGATTGGACTGGTTCAGACTACAGGCATATGCGTCCATTGGAAAAACTCCTCTCTCTTTAGTGGATAACCGTCCAATGGCAGAATTAATTGATAAAATGGTGTATCATACGAAGATGGTAGACAATCTTGATGAAATAATGGTTGAATCATCTGATCTCTCAATATTCTGTTTTTACAGTAAAATCTTTGAAGATCAATTCCACATGTGCTTGGAATTCCCGGCCCAAAATCGGTATATTATTGCTTTCCCTCTGATTTGCAGCCATTTCCAGAATTGCACCCATGAGTTGTGTCCAGAGGAAAGACATCATATCCGGGAGCGGAGTCTCTCAGTTGTCAACATGTTCTTGGAAGAGATGGCTAAAGAAGCCAAAAACATCATCACCACAATTTGTGATGAACAGTGTACAATGAGTGACAAGCTACTTCCCAAGCATTGTGCGCAGACTATTGCACAACTCGTCAATAGGAAAAAGAAAGATAAAAATAAGAAGAATGCCGTGGAAGTCATGAAGCCTGGCTCTGAAAGTTACAGAAAAACACGCGAAGAGCTGACCACCATGGATAAGTTACACATGGCCTTGACTGAATTATGCTTTGCCATAAATTACTGTACAACAGTTAATGTTTGGGAGTATACTTTTGCTCCCAGGGAATATCTACACCAGCATTTGGAGTCCAGATTTTCCAAAGCTCTCGTGGGAATGGTAATGTTCAACCAAGATACCAGTGAAATAGCCAAACCTACTGAACTTCTAGTGAGCGTGAGAGCCTACATGAATGTTCTACAAACTGTGGAGAACTATGTTCACATTGATATTACTCGAGTATTCAACAACGCCTTACTCCAACAGACCCAGAATGTGGACAGTCACGGAGAAAAGACAATAGCCTCCCTGTATACGCAGTGGTACTCTGAAATACTGCTGAGACGTGTCAGCGCCGGTGCCATTTGTTTTTCTATGAACCAGAAGGCGTTTGTTAGCCTGACTGCTGAAGGAACTATCCCATTCAATGCGGAGGAATTCTCCGATCTCAACGAACTCAGGGCTTTAGCGGAGTTGATCGGTCCATATGGAATGAAGTTATTAAATGAAACATTGATGTGGCATATTTCCAGCCAGGTACAAGAGTTGAAAAAACTTGTGGACGGAAACAAAGAAGTCTTACAAATGTTGAGAACTAATTTTGATAAGCCCGAAATAATGAAGGAACAGTTCAAGAGATTGCAATTTGTGGACAATGTTCTACAGAGAATGACCATCGTGGGAGTGATTCTGAGCTTCAGACAGGTAGCGCAGGAAGCCCTGCTGGATGTGTTAGAGCAGAGGATCCCATTCTTGATCAGTTCTATCAAAGATTTCCAACATCATTTGCCCAGTGGAGATCCAATGAGAGTCATCTCAGAAATGTCCTCAGCGGCAGGTCTGCCTTGCAAGGTGGACCCTACTCTAGCCACGGCTTTGAGGCAACACAAAGCTGCTTCAGATGATGAAGAGCACCTCCTTGTCTGCCTGCTGATGGTCTTTGTAGCGGTCTCCATCCCCAAACTTGCAAGAAGTGAGGGCTCATTCTACAAGGCGACCCTCGAGGGTCACGCCAACAACATTCACTGTATGGCTCTGGCTATAAACAACATATTTGGAGCACTATTTACGATCTGTGGCCAGGGAGACATTGAAGATAGGATGAAAGAATTCTTAGCCTTGACATCGTCATCATTGCTGCGTTTAGGTCAGGAAGCCGATAAGGAAGCTATTAAGAACAGAGAGTCAGTGTATTTATTACTGGATTTGATTGTCCAGGAGTCTCCTTTCCTCACCATGGACTTATTAGAATCCTGCTTCCCTTATGCCTTGATTAGAAATGCTTATCACGCTGTGTACAAACAGGAGCAAGCTATGACGCACACCTAAATCTACATTCTGTACTTATTTATTTAATATTTATATATTACATAGTTGCATAGATTTCGTAGTAAACATGACTATTTTTGAAAGGTTGCAGGAGTGAATACATATTTGCAAAACTAAGTTATATTTGTTTTTAGATATGGCCCCTGACTCTGCTTGTGTCTGTCTTTATTATCTGCAGTTTAATTTACTTTATTGCATTTAATCAAATATCCCAAAGAATGAATGTTTTAAAAGCCATATATTTAATATAGTTTCGGTACACTTTTCCATTCCATATTGATCTTGCATTCAAAAAATTTTTCCTAGAATACATTATTATTATAAACTACAATATGAATTGTAAATGATAAGTTTTGCACTAGTTAGTTTTAAGACTCCGATTCTAACTGTTAGATCGGCTATACATACAGTTTTGATAAAATGCCTAAGTGTGCTTTTTACCTTTGAAACTGAATGAATTAAATAAAAAATGTAATTTATAAATACGGATAGAAGAAATAATAATGTTTTGTAAGTGCGCAATTAACAATATTTCAAGAATAACTCCAAGTATTATAGATATAGAATAAATATTCACCTCGATATTTGTAGTTTAGTCAGAAAATGAAGAGCCTATTTTTTATTCAGTAGTTTACACGTTTTGTATTCAGAATCATTCATCATTGATTGACTGTATTTTAAATCCAGTTATTAATTTTCAATGTAATCTTATCATAGAACATAGATTGTATTATGTTATTTTTATGCAGTATTAGGTTAACATTTTTGATATAAATAACTATCCCCATGTACCTACTCTATGCATTAGAGATAAAAAATAATAAGAAATAAATAATTGACTTTTACACTTGTCGATGTATGTAAACCCAGTCTTTTCTAAGAATTTCTTTGTACCGCACGTTAATAAAAATATGGCAACGAAGAATCAACAAATTACGACTGTAAGCTAGCATTATTTGATGGCAAAAACCTTGCCAGTTTAATTAACAATGTTATTTATAATTTGAAGAGTAGTCTTTTTAATTTGAAAACAAATAATATTCTATTTAAGTTATTCTTTGAAATATTAAATTTTATTAACTGGTTTTCTGTCACATTCACGTTTAGTTTGTTTAACAACTTCAAAATTTTGTGCCAGCGAAACTGTTAATAAATTATACATATTAAAAGGTTTCTTTTATTTATGGGGAAAACTTTACAAAAAATGTTTAACCTTTACACACCTGAAGGTAAAAATCACATATTTATTTATTTTTTCAGGTTCTCCATAAAACAGTTATACACTAATATATTTATGGAGAAGATTACAAAATTTAAAAAAAGTGCATAGGGGCAGTTTTACTATTTTGTGACGTATGTCAAAAGGTAGTTGCTGAACTCTCTATAGGTGACATTGAAGATGTCGATGCTCAATGCAGAATCGTTGAGCAGTTGAGTCGTTCTGTTTATTGGCGCATTCTGATAGGCAGAAGTTCTCACTTTCGGAGCATAAAAAGTGCATGGGATCTCCCACGAGTATACGCGTTAGGGACATATAAGTTAATCTCTTTCAACATAGGCAGATTTAGTATAATGCCGGAGATTAGCTTAAAAAAATATTTACTTAATAATATTTTTCGGCGGGCTAAGGTTTTAAAATCAAGCATTCCTGTTAAGAACAATGAAGGATACAGAAATGGGAAGTATGTATATCACCAGGGTCCCCCATAAATTGTGGAGTGATTGTGTCTCTGAATATTCCATTTGCCCTTTCTAGTTAACACTATTAGTTAGTATTTTTTTATACCTACTGTTTTAACTGTAGGTAAATTGCCCAGCAGTCAATCATTAAGTAATGCAAAATGATAAAAGTATAAAATCTAGCGTAACTCAAATACACAATGATATTATTGTAGCCCTTTCCAATAAAATGCACTTTTTATGTCCGCACTCGCGGCTTGTTTGCAACGAGGATTTTTAAAAATTCCAGCGGAATAGGGGATACTAGTTTTGTCAGAATTGGATATATATATATATATATATATATATATATTATAGTGGTTTATTTATTTATTTATTTAGGAGAAAATACAGATACAGATGTCAATTAACAGTAATATACAAAACAATAACTAGAGAACTCACCTGCACCCAAACTATTTCTCACGAATTAACATTAACAGCAGATAAAATAAAAAAAATATACAAATATTTTTACTTATAAATATGGAAAAGAAGTATGTAAATATGAGAAAATTATTTTACAAATAGAGAGATGAAAAAAGTGCGCAATAACCCTATAAAAGTTTACAAATTATCTTTGGAAAAATTTTGATGGTAAGTTCAAAAACATATATATTGATAAAAAATAATATTATACAGAAATTAAAAAAAAGAGAATTAGTTAAAATTATAAGCCAAGTAATGTCTAAGTTATTATACTTTGTAGGAAAACAGCCTTCAATTTTCTACTAAAAGTACTGCGTGTGTCGAAAAATAAGTCGGAATCCTTGAGGTTTTGATTTCGATCAAACAATTCGCACATTCTTCTGATTGGATCCCTGACACCAGCATTTGTACGCGTCCGGCTAATGTGGAATAAGTCGTTAAGCCTTGTTACTCTGGGTAGTATTTTGAAGTTTATTAGTTTCAGTAGGTCAGAACAGTCAATAACGTTGTTGCAGATTTTATATAGAGTCATGAGGTCAAGGTATGTTCGCCGGTTAGATAGAGTAGAGACGTTATAATTTGAGAGCATATTTATGTACCCCCGTTTAGGTGCGCTCATTCTGTAATTGAGGCATTGCAAAAATTTCTTTTGAATACTTTCAATATTGTCTTTATAGATACCGTAAAGTGGAGTCCATATGGAGGAGCAGTATTCAAGTTGAGAACGGACCAGCGTGTAGTAAAGAAGAAGATAGGTTTCAGGTTTTCGAAATTCGCGGCTGTTTCTGATGACAAATCCTAGCATGCAGTAAGCTTTATTCACAATATTCTCAATGTGCGCATCGAAATGTAGTTTGGAATCAAAAAGTACGCCTAGATCTCTTATACAGTAAACGCGCTCGAGTAAATAGTTACCAATACAATAATTGTGTATGATAGCGTTGTGATTTTTAGTAAAGCTTATTTGTTTACATTTGTTGTAACTTAGGTAAATTTTGTTTTCATTGCAAAATGCTTCGAACCTTACTAAATCGCTTTGGATGAGCAGACAATCGTTTAAATTTCTCACAATGGCAAATATTTTTATGTCATCAGCGTACAAAAGAAATAAACAATGCATGAAACATTTAGTAACGGTGTTAATAAAAAGTATAAATAATAGCGGACCCAGGATTGACCCCTGTGGCACGCCAGAAGTAACTGGTTCCCACTTAGAAGTATGTCCTCGTAATGATACAGCTTGCTGTCTTTTTGTTAAATACGAGACAAACCAACGTAATAAGTTACCCCTAATTCCGTTGTATATAATTTTTTGAATAAGAATAAGATGGTCAACCTTGTCAAAAGCTTTTTTGAAGTCGCAATATATTGCATCTACCTGGTGGCCTCGATCCATGCTATTGAATAAAAAATTTGCATAAATGAGTAAATTACTCATGGTAGATTTGCCTTTTACAAACCTGTGTTGTTGCTCTGTAATTTTGGCGGCAAGCTGGGGATATATATTATCATGGACAAGTCTTTCCAAAAGTTTAGGGATCGCCGAGAGAATGGATATTGGTCTATAGTTTTCCACTCTGTGACGTGAGTCACCCTTGTGGACCGGTATAATATAGGCCAACTATATACCTATCAGGGAAAACCCCGTCACTCAGGCATTTATTAAATATTATGGTGAGCGGCACACACAATGACGATGCAGTAGATCTAAGAAAAAACGCCGGTATTCCATCGTGACCCGCACCCTTGTTAATATCTAGTGATTTTAAACTCGATTGCACTTCTTTTTCCGTTAGTTCAACGGTGTGAATGTGCGCAAGTCCAGAGTCCTGAACTGCTTCAAGTTGGTCGATGTTAATTGTGTCATTGATAGAGGAGGGTTCGAATGTTGACTTGAAGAATTCAGAGAACATATTACAAATTTCCTGGGCATCGTTAGATTTGCGTCCTTCGAAGGACATAGCAGCAGGGTATCCATCAGATGATTTTAATGAAGATATGTATGACCAAAAACTTTTGATATTATTTTGCAATGAACTTTCGATGTTGTCAAAAAATAACTTTCGGGATTCACTGGTCAATTTTTTGTATCTAGCACGTAAGAAGGAAAATTCACGATAGTCAGAAAGACCTTTATATGTCTTCCATTTGAGCCAGACTTTATCTTTTTTCCGTGATAGCCTAATAAGTTCGGGAGTAAACCATATGGGAAATTTGTCATTTCGTCGTGCCAATACTGGAATAAACTTATCAATTATATTATTTATTTTTAAATAGAATCGATCAACTGCTTCTTCGGCTGATAAACTTGCGGTTTCGGATAACCAATCAATACAATTAATGTCATTATTAATCTGAGCATAATCGGCTTTCCTGAAATTGCGCCTACGCTCTTTTTTGTTTTTGATTTTTGGTTGAATTACGGAGGATATATCAAATTCAAGGGCTGGGTGGTGTCTGTCCTCTGAAAGCAGAGGGTCATTGCTACGTGTAACATTTGTTTCGTGACTGTAGAATATGAGGTCTAAGTATTTATCATTATGGTTAGGTATACAATTATATTGGAACAAGTTCATCAATGACATTGTTTGAAGTAAAGTTTGCGATGCAGCCGTGTTTGAGGAGGCGAGACCTTGACTGCAGCCTTCGGAAAATGACCAAGTAAGAGTAGGTAGATTCATATCTCCCAGTACACAAAACATATTATTTGGTTCAGATGAGAATACAGATTCCAGGTTTTTGGAGAAAATATCATAAAACGTTGGTGGCGAGACAGGAGGTATGTATACTGCACATATGATGAGATTGGAAGACTTTACCGGAATAGATACGAAGATTTGTTCGATTTGACTGTTTTCCAAGTCATCGAGCCGGGAAGCTGCGAGCTCTTTGCGTACTGCTACCAGTACACCGCCTCCGTCCATCTTACCAGTATGTGTACGGTCCCTATCTCGTCGGAACACCGTGTATCGCGAATCTATGAATTCAGCCGTGTCGGGACCTAAAGCCTGGAATGGACTGCCACATGACTTAAGAACGATTACAGACTCGGCAGAATTTAGAGCTAAACTTAAAACTCACCTTTTCAGACAGTCGTATCCATAAACTCAAATTCTTTCGCCTTCAAATTCAATGCCCGCGACACTGTAAATAACTAACCTAAAAATGTAGAGAAAAAAAAAAAAAAAAAGAAGTAAAAAATAACTATTTGTAAGCGTTTTTAAAAGTCATTTCAGTAACATTCTCCAGCCCTAAAGAGTCCTAAATTCTCCAGTCTTTTAAAATACATATTTTGATATTATCAACTCCACTTTTGCCACTAATCTTTTAAAATGTAATACTTATAGTGATGGGGGTAGCAATGCAATGTCCAGTGTTTTAAATATAATACCCTCCGCGTGCAAAGCCGTATCTTTTCCAAGCACAAACTTTCTAATTAAAGTGTTTATCGGAAGTGACCTGCAGGTAAGTATGTTTCTGTATCCATTTGTAAATATTAAAATTAGATAGAACCTCTGAATTATGAATAAATTGTACAGCACCCTTGAGGTGATTTTTCACAAAAACGGCGCTCTATAAATTATCCAATTATTATTATTATTATTATTTAATATAGTTTTTCTAGGATTACCTAAATTATAGGTAGAGTAAGTGATGTAAAAACAACTTAATATCGCACAAAACTCTCATTTGGGGATGTGCATTAGCCCCCTCCGGTGCGGAAGGGTTGAAAAGAACAAAACTCTTTTTTTGTTTTTTTTTTTAAATACATCTATTTGAATTTCGATTTTGTTTTCTTGAATTAATAAATGAAGTGAAATCTTGGAAGTGGTAATCTACACGCAAAAAAAAGTTTTTTTATGTGTTGATTTTTTGTCTTTCAGCATTGATCTTTTGTTTATTGTTGTTCCGCAGGATTATGTTTATTTAATTGATATTTTATCTACTAATACAATACTATATTATGGAATAAAAGGATGAACCTACAAAACAAAGCATTTTTAAACTTATTATGTACATAGATCAGAATGAACTAGGACAAACGCTTGCCATGTCAGGAATATGTTAGAAAGTTTTCCTCGGTGATCTACAATCTACAAGTCAAAAAGATTTTTCATATCTCCTCTTACAGGGGTCCTTGCAAGGGCGATCGATAAAGATTGATAGGATAACTTTCCGTAACTTCTCATTGTTCCCTAGCATGATTGCAGATCTCTAACGAATAAGTAATAGTTCACAATGACTGAGTGTTCTTAACATATTCGATGTCAACTGTTGTTTGTACGTTAGCAATCTGCAGTTGTCCTAGAGAACGATGAGAAGTTACCGAAAGTTATTCTATCAATCCTTATCGATCGCCCAAGCTAGGACCCGGTCCTCTGAACTCCGTAAATCAATTTTATTTTTACAAAAGTAATGTAATTGGAACATTAGTGTTACTTTTTAAAATATTTATATAAAAGGCAATACAGTGGACGTCTTCTTAAGAAGTTCTCTCTTAAGACGTTTCGTAGCTTAAGAAGTTTGGTTTTTTTTGTCCCTCGGCCCAAGATTGGCCCAATTTTTCCCACATATAAGGTTTTCCTGCTTAAGAAGTTTGTTTTTTCCGGTCCCTTGGAAAACTTCTTAAGAGGGTTTCACTGTAATAACAAAAGGATAATAATTTAGGAAGTCTGATTTTAGAGTAAACAGTAGCCACTGACTAGCTTCTGTAGCAGGACACGGAACTCAACCAAAGTCTTGTGGATGCATCCGAGTGGCTCAGATCTCCTCTTAATGAACATATTATGCTCAGCTTTCCTCTTAATAAATGAGTGGCGACCACTTTGAAGCATCCTCCATTTAATTTATTTATCTTTTACTGAAATTAGTTTAGTTTACTAGTAGTTCTGTGAACATGAAACCCCGCATCCAAAAAGTATATTTCCAATTTTCTCTTATTTAATCAAAACCAAAATTTTCTCTGAAATAATTTGTAAGTAGGTACCCACCCATAATTGTAAACCATAAATATTTTATGTAACTTTTTTTTATTTCAAACAAGTAATTATACAATTTGTCCAAGGAAAGTCACCATAAAACTTTCTTCACGCCGGTAGGTACCATGGTTATTCCGATTTGACATATTTAACCTTATTCATAGAATTACATTGCTTTATAGTATCAGGTAATAAATTAAATATTTTCGGTATGTTGTATTCAAACGTTCTATCCGTACTTATTATTAAATTTCGGAACTATAAACCCGTCGTTGCGCGTGAACTAGTGCTGTATTTATGTTCTAATTTCTCTTTATGCTGCTAGGTAAATATGCTGAATTATAATTTTGTGCCATAGTATTGCTGCTTTAACAGGTAAAATTTTAGCACTCTGAAACAGTAATGGTGTATTACAGTGAAACCCTCTTAAGACGTTTCGTGGCTTAAGAAGTTTGGTTTTTTCGGTCCCTCGGCTCAATATTGGCCCAATTTTTCCCATGTATAAGGTTTTCCTGCTTAAGAAGTTTGTTTTTTCCGGTCCCTTGGAAAACTTCTTAAGAGGGTTTCACTGTATGTCTCTGTTTGAAAATATTAGGAACGACTAATAATTTTACAATTGCGTTTTGTACAACTTGGACTTGTTTCAGATTTGTTATAGAAGTATTTCCCCATATTGTTAATCCATATCTTATTATGGATTCTGCCAGTGACATATAAATTATTTTTAGTGTTTCAATTGATAAGAAAAAAAATTATGTGAACATTCTGCCAGCAATTTATGCCAGGTTTTCTTAATATGTTTGTCCCATTTAAAAAAACAATCTACGGTAACACCAAGATACACATATTCCGTAACTAATTCTAAACTTTCACATTTACAATTAGTTTGAATATTTTTATGGATGCAATTAAAATTATGAGAAATAAAATTAGGATTAATTTGGAATTTGGCATTAGGTGATCTTATATGCATTACTTTGGTTTTTTTAATATCATTGGTTGAGTTAAAACAGGATGAAAGGTGAACGCGATGTTGACGTCACCTTAATTGGTTAGAGTGGAGCGAAATGTCCACTCTATGCGTGATATACCTGTGAGGTCTCGATTTGTTATGTATTCCGGAATCAAAACCGCAGAGGTAATCCCATATGGGTACTTACGGCAGGTTGATGATCTTTGCTGGATTTGATTCCCTCATGGTTGATAGATGACCCACAGACACAGTTATTAGATACTTGTCACGTTTTATACTTTGGTACGGCGGTATTTTCGGTTTTGGGTCGATTTAATTTCCAAGTTAAAAAATACGATCTGTTGTTGACAAGCGTTAAAAGAAGTCTGAACCGTAAAACACTTTTCGGTTCCTTGGCAACGGCTGTCATCAGGCAGTCACCGGCCAGTTGCAAGTACCCAATATGCGAATTCTAATAAGCTCGAATTCTGGCCTTTGCCATGTGATACGGAACAAACCTATCGAGATCCAATACAGCATTATGAAACACACGACTTCGCTCAACAAACTCATGTAATATGGCAAATAGGGATATTAGCAACGACATTATAAATATACTCGCCATTATCTTACAAATTCAAGATGGAATGTGGCAAAAAACAAACTTGTGTTTTCAATAAATTCTTAATTCAATAAAGATAGACATTCAAAGAATATGTATATGAACGACATATGTCGATATGGGACTGGCGGCGTTTGCGTATTTCCACCTTAAACTAAGACAAATACGGAATTCTATATAAAATGACCTACTGTCATAGGTTGTCCGTATACTTAATGGTTTGCTATCTCACTTTCTTTAATGACAGACCTTTTCATTTCTCCAGCCGGACTCTCTCGACCGATCGCCATGCACCACAGTTGGAGAGATGGATTCATACGTCCATCCCTCCTGGACTGACTCCCAGAATCCTATCCACCCCTCAAACCTTTTCCTTTCCTTAAAATACCCTCCACACAGCATCCCCAAAGATGACACAGGCCATGATTGAATTATTTTATTTTCCTCAGGGGCTCCTGTGTGGAGCTAATGTAAAAAAATATATCTCATTTTCTGGACTTTCAAATAAACACCTGTCATCAATTTCACAGAAGTTGAAAACCATAAGATACAAATGGGATTAATATTGAAAAGAAAGAAAACAAGACTCCTTTATGTAAAATTTATTTTGATTTTTTACACTTTTAAATCACATTGATTTTTCTCAACATTCATTTTTGTTATAATTAAAATATTCACATTATAAGGTTTATTAATTACAAACAAATGATTCAGTGTGGTAATGGGAACAATGATTTTTCAGGATTGAAGTTTTTCCTTTGTAATCCATACAACACCTATTGGTCGAATTGTGCAGAAATATTACCAACGATGCCACAACAGTTCTGCTGCTCGCCGAATATGAGCAGTGAACATGTCTTCATATTCCACAAACTAAATCAGTACCGACTAAAGCGGAAAAACCATTTCTCATCCGGAGATGCCAAACCATATTCCTGTATGTTTTACATCATATCAAGAAGAGTAAAATGTCAATATGAAAGAGGCTCATAAAATAATTGTATTGTGTACCTGGAAGAATTTTTTACTTTTGCTCATTGCAGAAGACAGAAATTTTAAATAATTTTGATCAACTTATCACTCAATTGGTGCTGAAATTTGTCCATTAAAGCAATACCAACTGTAAATTAAAAATACGAGAAAATCTGTGACATTCAACAATAAAAAGAAAAATGTTTATGCAATGTTTGTTTGACCAAATAAGTTGATTGCCAAAGAAAATATCAACACACAAAATGTTATTGTCCAAACAATTGGAGAAATAATTGGCTTCAATGGTAATATGTTCCGTGGTTGCTCTTATTCTTTAGATTAATAAAGTATGTATCTAAGATATTGTGTTATATAAAAACATTTATTCCTTATGTACACAAGATTACAATCAGCAGTCGCAGAACTCTAAGGCCCTTCGTACACAGAGATACTTACAAGCTACGTGACTGTGATGCAACCACAAGTAGCCTACCGGTATGCTACTCTTTAATGCTGATTTACGTACACGACACTACCTGAAATATAATACTGAACTTGTTAATTTTTTCATAAGCAGCTGTGGAGTAACGATGTCAAGTGACTCTAGCGATGAAGATAATATTGTTTTTCTTTATCTTTATTGTAAGTATAAAAAACGATCTAAAAGAAGATTTTGGGTTCACCCATACAATTAAATAAATATTAATTGTAGGGCATTCGTCACCGCCAAGGAACTACATGGGTATGATGTCAAAATGACTTTTTTCCAATCCAATCCAATGCTTTCTGCACTAAATCCTTTCTAGCGTACATCGGTAAATTATAGACACAATAGGCCACTTGCATAACATTTTTTTAAAAAAATTTCTGGTTAAAGGCAAACATTCTAAGACATTCCGTATTTTTTATTTTTTTTTAATCGTATTTTTGAAACCCTGGCGATTTTTTGAAAATTTCAATCCGAAAAATCAGACCATTTTTTATAAACCTGAAATACGGGACATAATTTTATGTGTGAGAAAAAACGATAATTACATAGCCGAAAATCATTTAAAAAAGAGAACATTTTCCACACTAATAGCAATAAATTGTATGGGGTTCTCTTTGTAACATCTGTAAAAACACCGCCATCTTTATCAAAAAATCAAACCAAAGGATAAGTTCGCATAGAACAAACAATAAATCTAGTGAACGTTAAACGCAAATTCAAAAATTCGCCGGAAGTCAAAGTGTTGCCATATAAAAAAAAAATAATCATAGTGGAATTTTACAAAATTAAGGGAACATAATCGGAGACGGGACATTTTCATGTAGTGACATCACGAGCTCAAATAATGGATTTATTTATTTGAAAAAAAGAAAAACTATACATTTCTTAAAATTTTTACCAACATTTTTGTAATCTTAGTAAAAAAATCTACCCACAGGATTTTTTCCAAGACGTTATGAAATCCATGCAAGTGGCCTATTACAGAAATTTAACATTCAAATCATGTACGGACATTGTTTCTGTTAAACGAGTAGTAGATGAGAATGCAATTTGCATAGCGTGCTATTAGCACTGTCAGTAGCGTGCAACTGACATATAACCTGTAGTCGACATGTCGTATCCTATATGAACACTCGCTAAATAGTATAGCGGATACCTAAAAGCATTGTGTAAAACCCGAGTCGCTTATAAGTATCTCTGTGTACGAATGGCGTAATTATTGAATAAACAGATTTGAGAAGCTGAATGAATGGCCAGTCAATAAATATAGGAGAAAACCTCTCTCAATATACACAGCACAGAACGGTGTTTAAAAAATATTATTCTTAAGTATGTATTTATTTATTTATTAAAACTGCAAATGCGGACCGGCGCCCATTGGGACGCGGCCGTGCTCACTTATTACTTCAAATGGGAATCCTTAACAATTAGATATTTTAGTTTATACAATGCAGTACAATTTTATAATTATTTAAAATATACATAGTTAAAATACTTGTTAATGTACGTCCACCTCGCGCTAGCTTAATCTATTTTATATATATTTTGGTATGCGGTACATTTATAAGAAATATATGTATTCCGTTTAAAATGATATTTTTCCCATAACTGGTTTTACATATTTCTCTCTTATCACTTTTGGTAGAGATTGCGTCATCGTCTCTTAAAAATAAATGGCAGATTTATATTTATTGTAACATTCAGTAACAACTAAAAGACTTTCCGCAACATTCTTGTCAGCAGCTCCGGTCCACTTCGGATTGTATTTATAATGGGCACGTCTTATTTTATACATCCCCGCCACTTCACTGCACTTTTACACACTTTCGCATGCACCTTATTCAGTTCATCCAGAACCTTCTTTGTCCCTTGTGATCCACTTAATATACAAATCTAAACAAGTACGTACTTTATAATAATAATGTTCATCAATAACTCAGAAGAATTGCTAAATGTGTTTACAATGTTCAAAGACAAGTATTTCATAATATCTGCTGATGAATTTAAAAAAAGAAACCTTATTTGGTTTAATAATAAAAGTTTTGGCCAAGTTATATTAATAAAATATACCATCATACAAACATTATTAAAAAGGAACAATTATCGAAAGAAATAATGTGTTAATTTAATAGTAAAAAGTAATATATAATAAAAAAAAAAACAGTAAACTCTCCATTATCCAAGATCAGGGAGCCAAACCTTGGAACCAACAGCTAAACATGCCTAAAACAAGGTTGTATAAAGCACCTACATACTGTAGTATCATTCAGAGAACAAATAAAAATTGTTATTAAAACAACTCAAAGCTATAGATAAACAAACGCACCATTGCTAAGAGTAAATCTTTGGCAAGTGTAGAACGAAACTACATCAAAGGCAAATCGCATTGGACAATCGAGGATTTACTGTATAAGGATAAAAGCAATAATTAAAAATAGATTTACCTTACAAAGATCAGTAGTAAAATCACATAACATAAATTCCACAGCAGTCTTTAAAAGTGGACAAAAATAGTTCCTTGGTGAACTAAAAACTAACCTACATACAAATAATATATCTCGAAAATACAATTTCAGTAGAATGTAAAAATATAATTATGTTTAGTTTAGGTTTAATACTTACTGATGTAATTTAAATGCTTTTAATGAAACAGTGAAATATGAAATGCAAAGCATCTAGTAAACATATTAAACCAAAGAAAGAACACATTTCGTCACTGGAGGAATCAAATAGTTTGGTGGATTTAAATTTCACCACGAGATGTAAAATAGGCAAAAGACATTAATTGAAGTATGTCAGCATATTATGTATTCATCTTGAATGATTGCTAGAAATAAATTTGATAAGATGAATTCTTTTTTTAGAGTATTTTAATATTGACAGAAATTGTAGGACTTAAAATAATAAACTGAAAAAAATCTATCAAAGGCTCGAAGGAATGAATTATTACATGTATTGTCATTATTACTTAAGAAAACTTTCCAGTAAAAATAATTTCATAGCAACCCGAAGATTCTTATTTCAACACGGAAATAGTAGAGAGTGAATATTATAAGGAAATTATATTAATTAACAGTCTTATACTAAATAAACTGCGTAAAGTATTTTGCGGGAGAAATCAAGCATTGAGCAAAAAAATTTAGTTCTTTTATTTCTCTTTCTTAAATTATTATTAGACACATAGCATTATGTACTTACCAAGAGAAATAATTAAATATCTCTGAAAATTTAAATGAAGGATGAGTTCACCAATGAATATTGAATATCAGTGGTTAAATGTCGACATCCACAGTAAAACTCCAAAAATTCACAACAAAGAATCAAATTTAATGCTATTAATAAGGATCTGTAGAATTATTAAAAATGATTAAACAATTTACCATATAATAATTCTACAAATGAATATGTTGGAATAAGGAGTTCTGCTATGAATAAACATTTAAACAGCTACTACAATAAACTATACATTATAAATAATATTTATCTATGAAAGAAATGTGTGAGGGGGTCTAAATAAAAAAAAATGAACACTATTCTTTCAGCTCAAAAATCATTGCGATGTAAATAAATCTTATTAGTTTGAAGAATAAAATATGACGTGCATGCATTTAAAACGCCTTAAGAAAACAACAGCAGAAAAAAATAGTTGCATTATTTGTCTGTGGTGTGAAATTCTTTATGTATGTCATTAAATAACAGTTTCTGATGTGGATTTAGCTGAAGACTGAGCGGAGGCATCTTCATTTAAAACGACTTTGGCAGAATTATTATCGTAAGATTTTTTGACACTAAGAGAATCGGGCGATTGGAGTGTTATGTTCGTTTGAGATGCGACCGTTTTCACAACCAATACTTTAACTCGAGAATCAGTTGCCTCATCCTCGCACTGCTTGTCGGAATGTACTTGTTCCGGAGGAGACGCTCCCACACCAGGCTTCTCCTCCACTTTCATTTCCTTGGCAGACTCTCTATCTGGCTTTTTGCTCGAGATAACCTTGTTAGATTGTTCGGGTTTTGGGCTTTTAGAATTATCACCGATACCACAGGCGACGTCGCGATGTCCGTCGTTAATTTGCACGTCTGTTGATAATTGACTGGACGTGGGCTTCGTGAAATCCTCGTTCCTCAGCTGATACACCATATTATCGGCCTGATAGATCATAGTCGGTTTGAGCATGAGCCCGTGAGTTTCGGGATCGTAAGGTCTCATGGGTTGGTAGCCGACGATGATTTTTGGAAACTGCCAATGGCCAGAGTCTTCAGCTAAATGGTAGAGCATTTCTTGGCGGGATTCGTCAACAAGCTGCGGGTTTGGTTGTGGCGGTTCCGGGTGGTTGGAGTAGAAAGGTGCGCTCTGTATTCTACGTTGGGACACGACACCTTGGGACGAGGAATTCATTCTCATGAACGCGTTCTGGTTTTGCTGGTTTTGTTGGTTCTCCCGGGAGTAAAACCTGTCGTTGGGATATTGGTCCACGGCGTGGCTGTGGTAGGGGTTAGGGTACTGTCAGACGTGCTTGGTGGGGCGCAACTCGTAGGCCGGCCCGGAGTAGGCGCCGGCGTACATGTCCCCGCGGCTGTTGCTGCTGCTGCCCGCGCACACAGGAGCTGACGCTACAACACAAACACATTGATTAAAACTATCCATTGTGTGTGCTTTAACAGGGAGTGATCCAAATATGTATCATGTTCTATTTAACTAAAAGTTGTTTCAATGAAGGTTCCATTATTTAAAAAAAAATACAATAAATTCACAGGAGACTGAGGAAAATAATTTCCATCTTTGGGCTTGGAGGGTCTTTTTGAGGAGTGGAAGGAGCAAACATGGATCTTGGAGAGACCTTCTGCTACATAGGTCTCTTCAAGCCTCAGATTCACTCCTTCCTTTCCTCTAAAAAAACCTGTTATACATTATCCTCAAAGACGAGGCTGTGAGAGATTAATATCAAACATTTGTGGAAGATGCGAAATCTCGCTGGAGTACGAAGCACGAAGAATGAAGGAGAAGCATTATCTTGTTGGTGTATTCGGTATGGTAACACGATAAAAGAATAGGATAGGATAGGTTAGGTTATGTTTGTTTGCTATTAACTTTTATTGATAAAACAAAACAGAATATTCTAGATATATAAAATGTTAGCTCACCTCCTATTTCAGCTTTACTCAACCAGCCTTATGAGATGGACCCACCGAACGAACTACGACTCGAACAGCGTCAGTATTGCAAACTCTTTATTTTTATACAGAAATCATTCAAAAAGATAATTTAAAAGTTATTTGTCGAAGGAACAGGATATTTATGTGTTGTCTAGCCATCCCACTCACTTTATATGGCTCTCTGATACTTTTGTCATCCTGTTTCCTTGACACTTTCTCTAATCACTTGAAAATCTGCCAACCCCCGGGTTAGTTAGGTTTGTTTGTTATTTTTCTTCAATGTTCCGTTTTGTCATGGATGTGTTTAGTATACCTTTAGGCTGCTGGTACTGGCCCCGCTGCGCTTGATACTGGCGGCTGGGCTGGGCCCTGCGTCCCCCGCCTTGGGCAGCGGGGGCTGGGCCGGCCCCGGGCGGGGGGATGGAGCGGGCGCCCCCACCTCCCCCGCCACCTCCTCCGCTGCGGCCCGGCTGCGCGGGGTAGTGGTTGCGACGCATCCGCCGCAGGGTGTTCATGGGGTGACGGAGCGTCTCAGATAATCGCCTTGAATAAATAATGCAATATTAAAGATTTCGACTGATTTGAGTTCGATGAAAACATTTTACATTGAGTGAACTTCAAATTATTGTATTGTGCGATTGTATAGTATTTTTTTATTACGGTGCAGTCCAAAGTTTACCTGGCAGGCGGTTGTTTGGGGTTAGAGCTGGGAGTGTGCACGGCACAGCACTTGATGAAGAGGCCCATACAGAGGACAAACACCACACCAAGCAGCATGACGGCCCACCAGTACTCGGTCACCCACTGGGCCACGTTCAGCAGAGTCTTTCGGTTGAGGAGGAGGTTCTTCAACCGGACCAGCGGACCTTCTGCGTCCACGGCGCGGCATTTCAGGAAGACATCACAGTAGCCCTGGAAGATACAAAATTTTATCAAACATGTTTAAATTTTAAATGTATTTTTGGTTTAAATATTCAAAAGGTTATAGTGACTTTTACGTAATCTGTCTGTGTGTAGTTATGGTTCTGACATTGAAATCTCTTGGATACTTAGAGTAATTTCACACAGAGTGTACGCCAAAATACCGCTCCTCATAAATCGTTTAAATTTATAGCGAATAATACCGAAAAAGTTATAATTCTACCGGCAATTGTTTTCGTTAAGATCTATTCAGCGAAAGATCTACATTAATGATTTATGAGCGGTCTCATAAAGTGATTTAATCATTTTGAACAATCTATACGAAGTGACAGTTAAGTGAATATTGTTGCCCAAATAAATATCCGATTATTACAAGTACCTATCAACTAATACTGCGCCCAAATCAACAAATATTGCACTAACTTGACGCTACGTCATATGTGGTCAATAGTGTAATAGCTAACGCGATCGCTCAGGCACACCTAACGGACCGAGATCGAATCCTACCTAATCCAGAAGAATTTTAATATTTTTATTTTTTCCTAAATAAATATCCGAGTTCCAAACCTTCCCAAGATGAACAGGCAGAAGAAATCACAAAAAAAGGTGACATCTAGCGATTCTGAAGAGGATAATCTCAATACTAATAAGACTACCAAATCTACAGGAAAAAATGCACCCGAATTAGACGATATAAATATGGAAAAAATTATCCTACACATCGCCAAAAATATGGAAAATATTAAAAAAGAAATTATAACAAAAATGGAAAAAATCACAGCTGAAACCCAAAAAAGTATAGAATTTATTAGTAATCAATATGACGAACTAATAAAAAAGATAGATCTAACTCTCATTCAAAACAAGAAAATTGAAGGGGAAATTGCAATCATTAAAAAGGATCAACAAGACAAAAATACTACTATAAAACATTTGGAAATAAAACTATCTGACCTTGAAACTAAATTCCGCTCAAATTACTTGGAAATAGCCGGCATCAAGCATTCAAGTGGCGAAGTGGCGGCCGAAATAGTTACAAAAGTTGCTGCAGCAGCTGGCCTGGAGATCAAATATGGCGATATAACCGACGTAAAAAGAATACCGGACAGACGTACTGATGCCCCCCCCAAACTGCTAGTTCACTTCGTTAACAAAACCGCAAGAGACAACCTCCTCGCCGTAAGAAAAAACATCAACTACGCTGCCATCAAAGGACTTGCACAAGACAAGATATACATTGGAGAAGAACTCACCCCATATAATAAAGAACTTTTATGGCAAACAAAAAAATTTGCCAATGAAAACAATTATGCATATGTCTGGTACAAGGATGGAAGAATCATGATGAGACGCCTCCCGAACGAAAAAATTACTTATATTAAACATGTAGATGACTTAAAAAAAAAAACTTAAAATATTGGAAAATTTATCCTCTCATATTTCATCACAATCTACAACATCATACAAAAATGGATTTTGCAACTACTAATATAACGCCTAACAAATCAGACCTATCAATCTACCATCAAAATATCAGATCAATAAACAAAAACTTTGACCATTTTCTCATCCAACTCGACTTTACTAAAATCAAATATGATCTAATTATCCTGACAGAATGTTGGCTAACACCTTACTATACTCCTAAAAACATCCCCAATTATACCCACCATCAAACCTCAAATCACTACAGACAAAACGACGGCATAGTTTTATATACATTAAACAACTCTCCCAACACATATAACGTCAAAGAAATTACCATCACAAACTCAAACTGTCTTCAAATAACATACAGCATCAACACATGTATCATTGCACTTTACCGCTCTCCTTCTAAACCTAACATCTCCCCCTTTTTGCATGACTTAAACTGTTATCTTACCGAGCTAAAAAAATCAAAGAACCTAGTTTTAATTGGAGACCTAAACATTAATATTCTAAAAAACAATGAACATCCCCAGTGTCAAGATTACTTAAATACCATCATGTACCATGGAATGGAAAGCACAATAAAATCACCAACACGATGTACACCACACTCTTCCTCCTGCATCGACCATATTATGGTTAAATCATCTAACCAATACACCTCTGAAATCCATATGTCATCAATTACAGATCACTACGCTACCTCCTTCATAATGAGTTCCAAAAACAATGTAAAAAGCCAAACACCAACCGAAATAACAAAGAAAACAATTAACTATGAACACCTCAACAAAACTATTAGTTCTAAATCCTGGAACAGACTATACAATATAACTAACGTAGAGGAGGCCTGGAACTACTTTTCTACCTACCTACAAGACACCCTTGTACAAAACACAAAAATCACCTCAAAAACCATTCCTAGAGCTATCAAACCTATCAAACCATGGATAAACCATACTATCATCAACTGCATTCGGAAACGCAACTCTATACATAAAAAATGTGCCACGAATCCGTATGATATCACACTCCATAATTTCTACAAAAGATACAGAAATATTTGCACACAGGTCATTAGGAAGGCCAAAAATCTATACTACAATAAAAAAATTTCCGAGTGTAACAATGACCCTAAAAAAATATGGAAAGTCCTCAAGGAAGCTACCAATTCAAATAAAGCCACCGACTCTTTAAACTCTCTCAATATCAATGATACCACTGTAGACTTTACATCGAACCCCAACACAATTGTCAACTATATAAACAGTTATTTTGCAAATATAGGTCCAGAACTAGCAAAAAAAATCCATCCAAATAACCATATGCTAGGCCCTAGCGACCACCCCCCCAATAATGAATTCACATCCCACTTTGTTCTTAAAACGGTTACAGAGAAAGATGTTTCTATGGCAATAAACTCTTTAAAAAACTCTTCATCCACCGGCATTGATGAAATATCCAACAGTGTTCTTAAAAAAATTGCCCCTGTTATAATTCAACCATTAACTCATCTGCTGAACATTAGCATCCGTCAAGGATTATTTCCAACCATTCTAAAACAAGGTCTTATTATCCCTATTTTCAAAACAGGCTCCAAACTTGACATTAGTAATTATCGTCCTATTACGCTACTCAATTCCCTGTCCAAAGTATTTGAAAAGATCGTCAACAATAGTCTTATGGAATACCTGGAAACCAACAACCTACTTTCGCCGCGGCAATTTGGCTTCAGAAACCATAAAAGCACAAACGATGCCATAGCCACCGTCTCTGACTATATCTCTGGCCACCTCGATAAGGGCTCAAAATGTCTATCCGTATTTCTTGACCTATGTAAAGCGTTTGATACAATATCACACGCCAAATTAGAACGCAAAATGTTCAATATAGGTATTAGGAATAATGAATTAAGCCTACTCTCCAGCTTCCTATCTGACAGATCCCAATGCGTTAAACTCAGAGCTACAAAGAGTCAGAATTTGCCCATTAGTTACGGTGTCCCACAAGGCAGTGTTATAGGTCCAACGCTCTTCCTAATATATATTAACGAGTTGTGTAACCTAGATATCGATGCCACTATTGTCAGCTTCGCTGACGACACTGTCCTGCTATTCCAAGCGAAAGACTGGCCTACCGTTTATTCGCAAGCGGAGGAAGGCATCCAAAAGGTTAAATACTGGCTTGACTCAAACACACTAACTCTCAATGTACAGAAAACAAAATACTTACGGTTTAGTCTCACCAATATCACAAAACCAAACCTCCACCCCCAATTAAAAATACACGAATGTAAAAACTCATCTCCGAACCTGAATTGTAACTGCCCATGCCTTGAACAAGTAAACATTATAAAATATTTAGGAATAACCTTTGATACACACCTAAATTGGAAGCAACATATACTTAACACTACAAACAAAATCCGCAAATCCATATACTTTTTCAAACAAACACGTAATTTCCTCAACCTACACCTTCTAAAAACAGTGTATTACTCACTGTGCCAATCACACATCGAATACGGAATTTTAGCTTGGGGTAACACTTATTCTAGTGCCCTCGACCCCATCATTAAAGCACAAAAACTAATAATAAAAATAATCCTTAAACTTCCTCTTACTACCAGCACGGATACGATCTTCAACACCTTCAACGTTATGGACATTAAACAGCTCTACGCAAGATCCATCTTAGTTAATTTACATAAAAACAACATAACCCTATACAAAGCAACACAATCGATACACAATACCCGAGCCAAAAACAAAGAACTCCTCCAAACTCCCTTTTCTAAAACCACATTTGGACAAAGACACTTTAAATACAAAGCTTGCAAACTACACAATACACTACCAGCTACGATTAGACAAACCGAATCAATGACCAAATTCAAACAAGTTGTAAAGAAATGGATTATAAGTACTGGTCGTCACACTATTGCAAACATCTGTAAAATAAACTACAAATAGACAGAAATATCCATCTACATACGTCCTTACCCATTTAAAACAAATTAAAATCATAAAATCCTAAATAATCTAAATCCATAAATAGATTTGACAGGATTTACTACTGTACTGTATCCCTTCCCTCATTTATAAGAAAACTCTCTTTATGTGATTTACCCGCACTTTCAATCATCTTTATGTTTAATTGTTAATTATATTACTCTTATATATGATATGTAATTATGTACCTCTACGCCTCTCTCAACACAGGTATACCCTAGCGAGACAGGCATCGAATAATATATTGTAAACATCACGTATATAGATCAATAAAAAAAAAAAAAAAAAAAAAAACCTCACGTTCTCTTACCATAAAAGTATGCCTATATATTGTCATTATGTGTCTTGCGTAAAATTACTTTTATTTATCTAACTTCAGTGCTACATTGTGTGTCTAAAATTTCTGTTCTAGGTATCATCATTCCCTAGTAGGCGTGTTTTTCATACCTTTTGATAAAGTTGATAGATATCTATCAATTAGATAAAACAGTACACCGAATGCTCAATAATAAATTATAAAACATTGTGCAAACTGAGCAACTAACTGTCTATGTCTATATCTTATCTAAGGAAAAACTATAGCTGGCAGGTGCAGGGGATTATTTATCGCATGATGAGAATATCTTTGCATGTTTGAATGAGAGAAAATCTTATGCTTGCAAGGAAAACGGAAGAACTATTTCTTGTATGGACAAGGAAACATATCAATGAAATCTATTGCTGATAGGAGCAAGGAATGATCCATTGCTTGTACGGAGAAGGGAATGTCTGTCCTCTTTTAGAGGATAAGGAGATCTATCGCTTGTAAGACAAGGGAAAATCTATGTTATTTAGTCACCCAAGGACCTGATATAATGACAATAACAGAATGGACCTTGCAAAGTTAAAGATTGGCACAAGAAGGAGGAGGGAGCATAACCCAACAACATAAGGAAAAATCTAACAAGTGCGTAAACCAAAGGCGTATTTCTATAGAAATAGAAAACGTATAGTTTGTTTAAATCTTCTTCTTTCGTTTGAAGGGGAACATCTAGGATCTAGGACTATTATTGAAAAAAAAAAAAGTATGATATATAGTAAAAATATAACATAATTAATATGTCTGACAATATTGGACCTAACATAATTTTTAAAGATTCATTATCTTGCAAACATTTTTTGAAAGATTCAAAATTTTCTTTACTATGCATGAATATTAGAAGTATAAGCAAAAATTTTGATGAAACTGTTTCTATGCTGGATTTCATTAATCATCGTCCGGATGTACTAGTCTTCACAGAGGCTTGGCTGAGCAGTGTAATTAATATGCCTAGCATTCCAGAGTACGTAGTCTACAAAACAATGATAAACAATTTGCAAAATGATGGAGTAGTTATCTTTGTAAGGCAAAACATTCAGGTTACTGTGGACGAAATTGCTCTCCCCAGTGCAAACTGCTTGAAAATGCAATTATCCAATACCATATGTTTAATAGCTGCTTATCGATCTCCATCCCAGACTAAAATAGACAACTTTCTTGACTCATTGAATGAATTCCTTGCATCTGAATCCTTGCAAAATAAGGAGATTATCTTACGTGGAGACTTAAATATTGATACCCTTGATTTGAAGAACATAAAAACACAGAAATACCTATCACTTCTGGCGTTTCATGGTATGAAGCCCATAATAAACTCACCAACAAGAGTAACTCCTAACAAATCAAGCTGCATTGATAATATTATGGCAAAATCAAAATTTAAACCACAGGGAGTGGCTTTTGCTACTGACGTAACAGACCATTATGCAATTTGAATAAGTTTATGAGCTTAAATCTACATAATATTTCAAATAATAATGCAAAACCTAAATTTGTTGTTGACAACAACCTCTTGAAGACCAAATTAAAGGAGGAATCCTGGGATATAGTTCTGTCAACAAATGACGTCAATCTGGCAACTGATAATTTCATTAAATGTTTGAAAACTCATGTGCAAAGTTGACGTCAGTACAAAAAGAGAGACATCATGAAACAGCTAAAACCATGGATAAATTCTGGATTAATCAAATGCCTCAGAACATGTGATAAATTGCACAGCAGGTGCAGAAGAGAAAAATCTTTAACTTGGAACTGCTTGAATATTATAAGCGATATCGAAACTGGTGTTCTAGGATAATACGATCAACAAAACAAGCATATTTCAGAAGAAAATTAGATGACGTCAATGGCAACATTAAACAACAGTGGAACATTATAAAGGAGGCTATAAACCTTAAAAAAGAGCAAACTACCATAAAAAAATTGAGAATTAACAATATTATTACTTCAATGGAAGAGAGTCCAAATAAAATTACTAATCATATGAATGACTTCTTCAGAGACATTGGTCCAAGTTTCGCTAACAATTTGTGCAGTGATAATAAAACAAGTGAGACGCATCTTGTGAATGATTTTAAATCTGAACTTCACATTACCGGGGACAATTTTGTTTTTCAGCCAACTAACATTCATGAAGTGACAAATGTGATAAATGATTTAAAAATGTCTTTCTCATGAGGTATTGACTCTTTAAGTGTTATGATATATAAACTCCATGTATCCGAATTAGCTAGTCCCATATTTCATATCATTAATATTAGCTTCAAGAGTGGAATGTTCCCTTCTCACTGTAAGAAAGCTAAAGTGATTCCTCTTTTTAAAGGTGGAGATCAACTAGATGTCAATAATTATAGACCTATATCCTTACTCAATACGCTTTCAAAAGTAATAGAGAGATTGGCTAAGTCGAGTTTGGTATCATTCTTAGAAATAAATAAATTACTCTCTAGCAATCAGCTTGGTTTCAGAGAAAATAAAGGAACGAGTGATGCAGTATTGATGGTATTGTCGAAAGTTACTAGTGCCCTGGAATATGGAAACAAAGCCTTAGCTGTGTTCTTAGATCTATCAAAGGCATTTGACACGGTTTCCCATGGATTACTCCTCAAAAAATTATTTTCTCTTGGCATTCAATGTACAGCATTAAGTTGGTTCAGATCCTATCTTAGGAATAGAACACAACAAGTAGAGATAAATAATAATTTAAGCATAAACAAACAAATCTCTTTTGGGGTTCCACAGGGTAGTGTACCTGGACCAATATTGTTTTTAATCTACATTAATGATTTATGTAATTTAGATATTCCAGGTCACTTTTGTCAGTTTCGCAGACGACACTGCTTTAATATTTGACGGTAAAACTTGAAAAGATGCTTTTGAAAAATGTGATTCAGGATTAAGAATAGTAAAGAGTTGGCTAAATAATAACATCTTAACTTTGAATACATCAAAAACAAAATATGTATGTAACTTTTAGCATATCATCAAAAAGTCAGCCTTCCTACATTCATAATCTAACTATACACAATTGTCTGCAAAATTGTAATTGCCACCCTTTAGAAAGAGTAGACTGTATTAGGTACCTAGGTGTAATTATTGATAAATATTTGAGATGGAACGACCATATTGATATGTTAACAAAAAATATCAGGAGACTTGCCTATATTTTTAAAGAACTTCGTCATATATTGGATAAAGAGAAATTAAAATCTGTCTATTATGCCTTAGTCCAATCTCGACTTTCTTACAATAAGTATGCTGGGGATCCTGTCTAAAGTCCAATGTAGAACCACTAAATATTGCTCATAAATTAATTCTTAAAGCCATGTACAAAAAAAAATTTCGTTATCCATCTAAACTACTTTACAAGGAATCTAATGTTGTGTATAAAACAGCTGTATATCATTAAAATAATTTGTAGATTTTTTATCAATACTAAATCTGCAGAAAGAACCCAACAAATCCATACCACTAGAATTGGCTCAACAATGAACTTTGTGGCAATACATACTAAAACATCTTTTGGCCAAAGAAACTATTTATATCAGGCTCCACTTATGTTTAATATTCTGCCAGATTACATTAAGTCTTCCAATTCATTAACTAAATTTAAAAATAATACTAAGAAATTTATGTTGACAGAGGATTGGCATACTATATTTTCATCCTTGTCCTTTTTTAAATAATAAGTTTTTTTTTTAAATAATAAGATATTTGAGTTCCATTTGCACAAATCGAAGTGTCACCCTAGTTCTTTTGAACTTACTTTGCTTTCGGCAGGTATAAATATTGTTACAAATCATTCTCAAATTACTCATCTGGTCTAGTGACCAGATGGGTAATTAGTATGTAATATTAGTGTTTTGAAAGTATGTTGTGTATTTATATTGTGTTTTGTATGTAAAATGCATCCTCAAATTATAATTGTTAACCTCAATACAGGCATTAGTCCTAGTGAGGTTAATTTATGTAAAAAAAAAAAAACAACAAAATGTATGGTGAGAATATAAATTAAAATTAGGACAATTCCTATGAGGAATGAACAGAGCGGGCATTCATTGAGCATATGTTGGCTTGTCTGCGCCGCACTGCATTCACACAATAATTGTTTGTTTGATTACCTGGAAGTTATCACAGGGCGATCCGGGCCGCAAGCTGATTCCGCCCAGGGGCAGTCCCACTAGGTGTGCAAACTCACTGGTGCTGCGGCAGGTGGAGGGGTCGGTGCCGTTCTGGCAGGCGAGCTCGCACAGCTTGCGCTTGTCGATGTTAGGGATGATCTGAGAGGTCAGGAAGCACTCCGTCAGGTTCCACTCCAGGCAGATGGAGCCGGAGCACTCGCCCTTGATGCACAGCTGGGTGCCTGCAAATAATTATACACTTGTGAAGATCCTATGTACAATAAATAACCTTAACAACACTGGGCATTTCAACGCAATCTATCTAATATGTGTTTTAGAGAAGCTTCATAGGTTACAAATGCGAAATCCGCATAGATCAGATATTTTTTAAAAATTTTATGCCCGCAGGGTTTAGATGGTTTTGTTGGCTCTGGATAGATTAGAACTCGTGCAGTATTACTTGAAAAATATATTTACCATTGTTGCAGCGCGTCTTGTCTTGCATGGGGCGAGGGTTGGGGCACTCAGGGCTTCGGCCGTCGCAGGTGGAAGACAAGGCGCAGTCACTCTCCGACTTGCAGACAGAGCGGTGCGAGGCCGGCACGAAGCGGCATGAGTCCGACTGGCAGCAAGGACCCTGGGACGGACTAGAATCCAAAAAAATATTATCAATGGTGAAAGCTGTTGCACAAATTCCAGACGTGAGAAAAGCAGTGAGAATTTCATGATGTCTGAGTTAACCATTAGTAAAGCTTTTGCTGTTTTATATAAGTATGTAGATTTCTGCTGATAACACAAATGATACAGTTAACCTTAACAATGCTGGTCTTTTCAATGCAATCTATCCCATTACAAGGCACAATAGAGAGTCCAGTCCATTTTTTTTATTTTTTTTTATGAAAAATGACCTTCTAACTTAAATTACTGCATATTTTTTTTTTTTTAGAGTTAGTTTAATAGTTAAAATAATTTTCAAAGTTTTAATTTTTGGAGATCCCTCGAAAACACCCATATCTATGGTGAATTTTGTGACGTCATCTACTAAAATAACGATTCATATATTTTAGATTTTTATGTTGGTTTTCTTGAATCTCACATAGATTTGCGCAGGCGCGCGGCCATCTTGTTTATTATAACGCGCTGATTGGCTAATGGCTTATTTATTGCAAATGGCGAAATCAAATTCTTTACAAAACAATGAATGACGTTGATGAATTTTATTTGCAGTTTTTTGTTTTGGATGATAATTTTCGTTTAAATGATTAATTCACTGTGATATTAGTGTAATTCAGCATAAGTACCAATGCTGCCTGTACTTTTTTTCAGTTTTAGTCCTTAAATAATGTTTTGTTGGTGATTCAGTTTCGTTCGGTTTTTAGGTTACTGACATTACATAATCAAAGGTTACTTCTCTATAATTTTGACGACTTTTCCGCGTGAATTTAATAAAACTTCCATAAAAGTAATATTATTTGATAATGTAAAAGCCTTATACATATGTAAATAAATACAAATTCGAGAAATCAACGCATTAATTGCGTAAAACCGAGTCCAAGATGTCGGATTTTTTCAGTTATTTTTTCGGAATTATTGTAATATTTTTTTAACCTTTTTAATTGTATGAACGAGATAAAAAGTGAAGTGACAGTTTTATTCCAAATTCATAAAGTAAGAGGACTGTATTTTTTAAATTTTGAATTTTCCTAATTTTTTTGACCATTTAATAGAATATGTTTACAGTCGGCTGTTTTTTTTAAATTTTTTCATTTTGAAACTTAAAATACTGCATTTTTCAAACACAATCGTATATGTCAGATACAAAAATCTAAAAGGCAATTCTATTAACTTTCTAAAGGGTCCGCCAAATAACTTTTTTTTTTTGAAAATGCTATAAAAAAAAAACTACTGAATATTTTCTCAAATTTCTTTTTTTATTTATAAGTACAATCCTTCCGGTTAATAATGGAAAATAATTTCATTCAAATGGCTGCCTCGGCTGGCCATGCAGTAGCCTACACGATCGGTCCAATTTTTAAGCACATTATCGATTGTGTGCAGCTGTATTTCACCAATGGCTTCACGAATATTGTCCTTTAAAGCGTCAATTGTCTCTGGCTTGTCGGCGTAACATTTATCTTTGAGGGCACCCCACAAATAATAGTCCAACGGTGTCAAATCGCAGCTCCGAGGTGGCCAAACGACATCAGCTCTGCGGCTGATAATGCGATCTTCAAAAACAGGGCGCAAAACATCGAGTGTAGCTTCGGCTGTGTGGCACGTAGCGCCGTCCTGTTGAAACCAAATGTTGCCAATATCCTCCTCTTCAATTTTTGTGAACAAAAATTCGTTCAACATGGCCCGATAACGATCGCCATTGACTGTAACGGCCACTCCTTGCTCATTTTCAAAGAAAAATGGCCCAATTATGCCTCTGGACCAAAATCCGCACCAAACAGTGACTCGTTTTGGGTGTACCGGCTTTTCAATGTATGCGTGCGGG
Organism: Limnephilus lunatus; assembly: GCA_917563855.2. Lineage (NCBI taxonomy): Eukaryota > Metazoa > Arthropoda > Insecta > Trichoptera > Limnephilidae > Limnephilus > Limnephilus lunatus. Next base: position 60,447,468 of record OU830592.1, read on the forward strand.
TTTTCTGTGCCCCAAATACGACAATTTTGCTTGTTTACATACCCGCCAAGATCAAAATGAGCTTCATCCGAAAAGATGATTTTTTTGGCAAAATCGGCATCTTCTGTAAGTCGATCGCAGGCCCACTCAGCGAAGCGAAAACGCATTGGATGGTCAGTTGGCTTCAACTCCTGAACCAATTGGACTTTGTATGGCGTCATACCAAGGTCTTTATGCAAAATTCGTCTCAATGATGTCTCCGAAATGTTCAATTGTTGAGAACGACGGTGAATTGATGTTGATGGCGCTTCACGCACACTTTCTGCCACAGCATCGATATTCTCGGGTGTACGCACTGTTTTTGGCTTTTCACGCTTTGGTTTATCGATGAGGATGCCAGTTTCTTTCACTTTTTTCACAAGATAACGAACATACGGAGCTGACGGTGCTTCTCTTCTTCCAAAAACCGTACGCAATTTTCGCACACATTCTGCAACATTACCATGATTTTCAAAGTAATGTCGCAATATTTCCCAGCGTTGTTCAAGCGTATACACAACCATATTCGCTCAGCGGAAGGATAAAACTAATTATCTGTCAAATCAGACATGAGCTAAGTGTTACCATTCACGAAATAAGCACTAGTTGAAAAAAAAAACTTTAGATGGCGGACCCTTTATAAAGGTATATGCTTTTACGACATCTTCAAAAATAAGAAACATATAGAACATTCGCTTGTGTCATACCTAAATTCCCATATAAATGACGTACAGCATAAATAAACCAGTCATTACCGTGATTACTATCGTGACGTCACCACAGAGCATTACACAGCATACCAACCTGACGCTGTGTTTTAACGAGAATATTAAAACTGCACTTTTTAATATTTTTTTAAAAACTGTACGTTTAATATTATTAAATAAAAGTTATATATTCAGAATCAGCGTTTATTGGTCTATATGAACATATTTTTTTAAAGCCATAATATTTTTCACTGGAGTTCCTTATTGACACAATATATGTGTTTTAGTGCAACTTCATGTGTTTGGTTTTAAAATTATAATATGCATAGTTCCTACCGGGATGTCATTTATCTAACTTAACTTTCTTGACTCATTGAATGAATTCCTTGCATCTGACTCCTTGCAAAATAAGGAGATTATCTTACGTGGAGACTTAAATATTGATACCCTTGATTTGAAGAACATAAAAACACAGAAATACCTATCACTTCTGGCGTTTCATGGTATGAAGCCCATAATAAACTCACCAACAAGAGTAACTCCTAACAAATCAAGCTGCATTGATAATATTATGGCAAAATCAAAATTTAAACCACAGGGAGCGGCTTTTGCTACTGACGTAACAGACCATTATGCAATTTGAATGAAGTTTATGAGCTTAAATCTACATAATATTTCAAATAATAATGCAAAACCTAAATTTGTTGTTGACAACAACCTCTTGAAGACCAAATTAAAGGAGGAATCCTGGGATATAGTTCTGTCAACAAATGACGTCAATCTGGCAACTGATAATTTCATTAAATGTTTGAAAACTCATGTGCAAAGTTGACGTCAGTACAAAAAGAGAGACATCATGAAACAGCTAAAACCATGGATAAATTCTGGATTAATCAAATGCCTCAGAACATGTGATAAATTGCACAGCAGGTGCAGAAGAGAAATCTTTAACGTGGAACTGCTTGAATATTATAAGCGATATCGAAACTGGTGTTCTAGGATAATACGATCAACAAAACAAGCATATTTCAGAAGAAAATTAGATGACGTCAATGGCAACATTAAACAACAGTGGAACATTATAAAGGAGGCTATAAACCTTAAAAAAGAGCAAACTACCATAAAAAAATTGAGAATTAACAATATTATTACTTCAATGGAAGAGAGTCCAAATAAAATTACTAATCATATGAATGACTTCTTCAGAGACATTGGTCCAAGTTTCGCTAACAATTTGTGCAGTGATAATAAAACAAGTGAGACGCGTCTTGTGAATGATTTTAAATCTGAACTTCACATTACCGGGGACAATTTTGTTTTTCAGCCAACTAACATTCATGAAGTGACAAATGTGATAAATGACTATAAATGAAGTACCTATACTCCCTAATCATATCACCTTTCTGGAAAAACATTTGAAAATGGAACAATGACATCACAGAATTAAAGTGCATTTGTTTGTGAAAAAACAGAAGAATATTTTGGATGACATGGATTGCAAGTTTTGTTGGTTGTTCGTGTTCATAATATCGTTTATGAACAAAAAAGGAAGGTTTTTAACCTTATCGAGATCGTTTAATAATTATTTGTGTTGTGGTGATAATTAACCTTGAAGTACCAGGATGAAACTAAATAAACTATATTCGTAATTGTGTTGTTTGCCTTCGCAGAGGTAAGTGATTGGTTTCCTTGCTTCCCTTGTTTTCCATACACATATTATCACCCAATTACAGCAAACACCATTTTCGTTTTGTTTCGTTTTATTGTCTAATTTACAGTCCATTTCCAACTGCATTTGAAGCGTAACTCGGAAACAGTTTCGGGTGCAACATCATGGATCACATTTGTGACATCGGCATATGGATAGCCGCCAATGAATCACATAAGCGCCCTTGAGGTGATTTTTCACAAAAACGGCGCTCTACAAATTGTCCAATTATTATTTTACGGTGCTCCAGATTTCATGTCCGGGTTGAATCTTTCCCAAATGAAAGACTAAACCCTTCCACACACTTTTCCACAAATGAATATCTAGTAAATTAACGCAATGTAATTGCACTATATAAGAATAAAACAATACAAGAACAATACGTCAATCCACCAGAAACATAATGGGAAAATATTTCACCGACTCCAGATATTTTCATATCAGAGGGTTCGGCTCTGATGAAATCCTAACTGGTCCGATAAATCCTACTGATCCCTCAATATAAATATTTAAAAAATCTTTCGTAATCCTACATGTATTTAAAATGACCGACTTTTGCATTTTTATGTACAAATTTTTTGACAAATCTAATACGCCTAAATTTTGAATGAGAGAGCTTGGTATAATGCCAGTAGCCGAAATAACAAATGGTAATATTTTTATAGTCTGAGAATGCCAAATTCTTTTAATTTCATTTCCTAAATCTGTATATTTTCTTATTTTTTCAGAAACAGTTTTCTGAATATTACAAGAATTTGGTATAGCGACATCAATGATATAAGTTATTTTCTTAATTTTGTCATGTAAAACTATATCGGGTCTATTATGACTAATTGTTCTGTCTGTCAGAATAGTTTTATCATAATAAATTTTATAAAATTCATTTTCTAAAAATGAATTTGGTTCATATTCATAATATGGTACATTACGGCAGTCAATCAAGTTATGTTTAATTACCAAACTTTGGTGAATTATTTTTAAAACTTGATTGTGCCTAAATGTATACTCGGACGGCGCTAATACAGAACATCCCGATATAATATGTTCTATAGTTTTCGGAAAAGCCAAACATTTTCTACATAAATCATCAATTTGATTTGCATCTTTGATGATATGCTTCCTATAATTTTTAGTATTAATGACTCTATCTTGTATGGCAAGCATATTTATTATTATTATTATTATAAGGTTAAGTTAATATTTAAATACTATTTTTAACAACAGATTCAGGATTTAGATGTTGAAGGAAAGGCAAATTGTATACACATTAAGATTTTCAAGAAAAAAAACTAATAAGATAGATTAGATAAGGCCATTTTAAAGTAAATTAATGTCAATCTCATTTTAATGTCTCAATAATATGATGATATATATATCTCTGTGTTCAATAACACATTAAGACGTTAAATTCGAAAAATGTACACACCTGCATTGAGTATTATATCTTCTGTGACAGCCTTTAGCTGATTCATTCTTCAACCGATCTAAATCACTGAGTATTCTTGGGTAGCAGCACTTGTCCTGGCATTCCTCATCGTCGTAGCCTGGAAAAATGGACAAATATAAAATTAGTTATTGCAAAAAACATTGCATTTCAGATAATAATATGAAAGCATCTTTTATTTTTTTAAATAAAACAATAACTTTGTAAACACCACTTTTATTTTATATACTTTATGCCGACCGGGTTTCGCTACAACTTACTTTTATTTTAAACTTCAAAAAAATTTTAAACTTACTTTTTTTTTAAAATTTGATTTTAAATTATAATGTCACATCACAAAGTATCTCTGCTTCATATGAACAAAATAAGCATTTTTTATTGTTTGTTTATATTATACATTATGTGCAGATACTGCAGATGGTATAAAGCATGTGTCACACACAGCTATAAAAGATAAAAGATCATTTGGCTTGGCGTATTTTGGTAAAACGCTCACTGTATATTCCCATTGGGAATGTATGGCAAGCGATATGCTGAAATAGGCCAAGCTAAATGATCTTTTATTTTGTATAGCTAAGTGCATTCGCCACTTAATCGCATGTCAGTGATCAGGGCAGCTGTTACCCTATGGACTGAAGATTGTGATAACTCAGCCGAACTCATTGAGATACAAATAGAATAGACATCCCATACAGAGAGTGACCTCAAACTGTGTTCCATTGTCTATCGCTCGAACAATGGTTCTCATGAATTCAAAAAACTTATTTATCTTTTTTACTTCTACTATCATGTAGAACAGTGGTTCCCGACCTTTTTTGACCAGGGACCACCATGATATTTATTTGTTCTCACAGGGACCACAAGGTACAAGAATGAGCTCTTCTTGGACTTCTGAGCTACCTCTCCAACACTAATACCAAAGGGTTTATGAATCAACTTTCGATTCAGTTTTGTAGTAAAATGAATGAATGTTTCGCTGACCAGATTTTAGAACTCGCGACCGGTTAGGAACCACTGGTGTAGAATCACTTCTAAAGTTAGTGCACTTTACCACCAAACACCCTGTATAACATCTATGGTGGAACTGCATTTGCAAGTCATGTAAGTATCAAAGTCATAAGGTGTGGCATCTTCCATCAATCTTCTCCTGGAATAGCAGTTGGTTAATAACTCAGGTACGATACGTCATATAATGTTACATTGTCATGTAAACAAGCTTATGAGTCCGAGTGGTTAAATTTTTATATTTGAGTAAGCCTAGTGAAGTTACAGGACTAGAAGCTATAGGAGCCATGCATGAATTGTGACAAAGTCATCAAGGCACATATATTTTTTTTTTGTGTTTAATTTGTAGAACTCCATTTTATTTTTTTAAAATTTAATTAAAATTAAAATTGATAATGTTATCATCGAGTTCTGCAAGTATTTTAGGCACATGAGTGAGTGAAAGGATTATTATGTGTTAAAATAATCTTACCGCAATCACATTCCTCTCCCGCCTCCACAATCTTGTTTCCACAGAAAGCGCCGGCACTGGCTGTGAAACAATTCCTCTTCTTATTGTCTACCATTGCATCCAACACATTGGATATATTCCCCACCGAGCAGGCAGAGAACTTGCTGTTGTTGGGTCGATCTCCGCTCGTTGCAGAGGCAAACATTATGAAGTTTCCATTCAGTCCTCCGGGCCTGCATTCGTTTGGATAATCGTGCTGAAATTCAAAAAAAAAAATTAGATAATATGTACTTATACGATTTACAATTTTCATGGTCTAGTAATATTGGTTATTTTTGGAGGGTCGAAATTGGGTATTGAAATAATAGTCAGGCAAAAAACAAAATAAACTTTTTTACTTTGGAATTTTCATAGGCAGTAATGTAATGCGTTAATAAGTTTAAAAAATATTAAAACCCGCTCTACACAATGGACACTGCTGTTGCACCTCAAGGTAGTAATAAATTCGCTGGACTGCAAATGTAGTCAGTTGCACAATAGGGGTTAATGCAAACAACAGAAGATTTATAAAAAATGATGAATAACAAAATATAAATACAATCGTCCAAAAACGGTATACAACAATATGTATACATAAATCAATAAATATGTAAAATGAAAAAAAAAAAAAAAAACAATAAAGTTTGGGTCCAGTGAAGTCAAGTTAAAACAAGAGAATTAAGAAATTTTGTAAAGGTCTGGAGGTGTCGCTAAATTTGTCCAGAATCTTGCCACTACAGTGGATGTCATAATATAAATTCACACATTCACGCTCAAGAGGTTGGGAGAAGGTTAAGTCGCTTTTTAAGTCGCGAAATTTTAAAAATTTCGTCCATTTACGAAGCAATGGATTTCCTACTACAAATAAAAAATAATGAGAAGTATAAATAAAACACATTATTATTAGATTGGCATTGAGTATTATGCCTCAGTTTAAACTTTTGTGCATGAAAGTGTACTTTATTTAATAGAAATTGTCAAATTGTTGCACCTTAAGAAAGTGTGTCAATGTGTCAGTGTGCATAACTCGTGAATGAGCTTATTTTCTATTTTGACACGATGCCCACTCGAACTTCTGCAGCAACCCCTAAATGCTAAAAATTTAAAAACGCTCCCCCAGACCACTTAAACGCCCCCAGGGGGGCGCTGGCGCCCCTGTTAAAAATCAAAAACCATTGGCTGAAAAAGGTTAAATGGTTTATACCATTGGCTGAAAAAAGAGAATGAGCGCAACACCCTAAAAATAACCCACAACAAAACTAACATTAGTTATTATATTTGAAGTAAAGTGAAGCAAGCTGTAATTGTTAATTTTAGAAAGATTTTAAACTCCGTAACTCACAATGCAAATGACATTGGAAATCAAAAATGATCAGATTGACCTATAAATTCCCAAAACATAGAAAAGCAATGCAAAATCCATGATGCAAGGACCTATGTTTTTGAGAGTTTTCCCAAAAATAACAACAATTGTCCTGCTTCATGGTTAACAAAATTTGGGTATTTCATTTATAAATCAGGTATGCCTCATACGTGATACATGTCTGGTAATGTTATATTATCGTGGAAACAAGCTTATGGGTCCAAGTGATTAATGAAAGTCATAGAAACAAAGGTGGATATTGAATGAAAATGTGCCGACTCTCCCTGAACTAGGCCAAACTGCACGGACTATCAAAGAGGCAGAGCCAATGAAAGTTATGCATTTGGTATATAGGTAGAAGCAAGGCGGGGCGCCGCTGTGAATAGATGTGTTTTGCAATTATTGAGTATGGTATCATAGCATGGGGAGGCGGTACTGCATCAGCACTAGACCCAATCATAAAGGCACAGAAAACTATTATAAAAATAATCCTTAGACTACCTCTAATTACAGACTCGATCTTTATCTTTAATATTATGAATGTGTTTGACGTTCGGCAGATATATGCAAAAACAAATCCTCGATAATCTATACACAAATATACATAAATACTATGAAAAAAGATTAAATACTCGCTGTACACGAAACAATAACAGAGACTTACTACAAATTCTCATAATGCATACTACTTTTGGTCAACAAAATTTCAGATACCTTGCAACAAGATTTTATAACATTCTTCCATATAGAGTAAAAAAATGTGATTCACAAAATTTTTTCAAAAATAACATAAAAATTTGGATAAAAAATAATGATAGGGCCTTTACCGGCGCGCTCACCCAAATTCGAAATTAAACCAATGTACTGATTGTTATTATTCAAAATTATTGTTAATGCAACAAATCTATTGTATGATTATATTTTAATATAAGTGTAGGTATGTTAATAAGTAATATAAATTGACTTAAAAATTACTGCCTCAACACAGGCTAGCCTAGTGAGGCGGATTACGAAAAACCTAAATTTATAACTATTTTCTATTCTTCAACCTACTGTTCATATTTATATTATTTTCTGTTGTTAATCTTTTTTACTTATATAAACCATTGTAAATATTAACACTGAATATGTAAAATTTTTTTTTTTAGTTATAAATCTTGCAAATTTTGTTTAATAAAAATATATTTATTATTATTATTATATTATATTATATATTATTAATTGTATGGGTGAATAATGTTAGCAACACGCATTACGCTTGCCATTTCATACTGATAAAGTGTATATTTTGTACTTTTATATTAATAAACATCCGCTTACCGGAGAGCCGAAATTGTGACCAATCTCGTGGGCCAGGGTGAGCTGGCTAACTTTGGGCGGCACACGGCTGTTGTAGTTGACAAAGGTGATGATGCCCGTGTTGAGGGAGCGCTTGGTGCTCTGGTACATGCCCCCTATTGTCTCCGTGTACGTTTTGTACTTCTCGCAGATGCCACCGGAGGCGCCACTCGCCGACGCCACCCACGCAAGCCCTGAAAATATTCAAACATTTGCTATTGTAAATAATATGGAATAAATAATAATTTTGGTGTCTGGCCTTTTTTAGAAGTTAAATCGATATTTCAAAGCTCATGATTGAAATGACAATGGGAGCTTAAAATTGTTGTATTAACTTAAAAACACCATACAACAAAATTTTGAGTAAATTTCACGATGTCAGAGTTCATTGATTCATTTGATTGAGAGCTTTTGGTGCATCATTCCTGATTTATAAGATCGTTTCCGGGCTTGTAATACCACCAATATAAAAATAACAATATATTACAGGAGAGTGAAAAGTCTCCCTTTATTTTCCTGCTTAAAAATTAGTTTTTTCACTCCTGTAAAATTTAAATGATGGTGACGATATCCAATTGAGATTATCTGAGATTTAATGTTTGATTTGAGTAGATTTTATATTCATCCATGTAATTTTCAAAATCAAACCACAAAAACATGATACCTTTTCATCACATGTTTGAACCTACAAAGACAGAGGCATCAGAGACGGGTGCCACACGCGACGATAAAAGATAAAATATCGTTGCATGCACAATAACGCTCTCCATATGATCCCATCAAACTTGTCACACCTTTATGCAGTTTATGCGATCGAAGTTCAAAGTTATGCGCCGTAATCTGCCGTAACCGCTGCCGAGGCGAAATGCGAAAAGTTATGCCTTCTCCGCCATAAACAGGAAAGGGAGTCATTTTAATTATGGAGCAGCCTAAACGGGCGGATGACCGCTGCCAAGTTGACAAATTCAGTACAAAGAAACTCTAATTCATCTGTCTCCTACCATGGGAAGAAATGTTTGATAGCGTTGTGTGACGGTACAACACATAAGCGCTAGCGGTTCAACAGATATCTGCTCGCGCTTTTATTTTTGCGTGTGGCAACTATATACTTGAAGATATACTTTCAACTCCCTTCAGCCTCATAACTTATCCCAATTCTCTCACAAGATTTGTCCTCGTTTTTTGGGATAGTTGGCAGTATTATAAAGAACTATATGGAGTTCATCTAATGACAACTAGATGGGTAATAATATAATAAATGGTTTACATTATTTTGTTACTACTAACCTCACAAGTTTGAAAGTACGATAAAATAATAAGGGAATATTAAGAGACGGTTAAAAAGATAAAGATGAAAAGGATCTCACCCAAAGTACCACCCGTGAAGTCTCTGTAGGTGAAGACGTATGCGAGGCAAAAGTCCTCGTGGTTCCCCAGCGAGTGAAGGTTCAAGAAATTGGACACGTCAATGTTCTCCAAACAGAACTGATTGGATTCACCAGGGAAGTGGTGGGAATTACATGCCGAATCATCGTCAATCTGAAAACAGTGAAGAATTTTACTTCTTGTCTTAGGGAGGAACATTAGATTTTTCATTTCAAGTTCTGTTTTGTCGTGGAACTGTGACTAGAATATTACCTTAATTCTCTGAACTTCAAATTTAATATTACGATGCTCGATCCGTCCATCGAATTTGGTATCTCGATAGATGTAGTTGACCGCAGTCACGTGGTGTGCGATCAGAGACAGGATCTCCTCTCGCGTCTTCTCGTCTATCTCTGCTTTCTTGTTGTAATCACGATGCTGGGGAGATGAAAATATATTATATATACATTATTAAATTTCAGGTTTGCAACTAAAGGTTTCAATGACAGTGAGCAATTTAACAAAATGGTGAATCCACGTAACGATATTGATTTATAAACTGATAAAAAAAAACTCTCAGAAAAGTTGTAGATGGGGTGACATGGATATGTATTTGGAATGCATGGGGACTGACTCCAGCATAAAACTGGTGGCAACTCCACAGGGCAGAAGTCCAATTGGCCGCCCCAGAAGATATGGGAATGTGGCCCCAGGGACTTGGTTTGCAATGTGTGAAGGCTGCTGAAGTAACACAGGAGAGGAATGCCTGGAGGCGATATGGCAAAGGACCTCGATGCGAATAGCACAAGGAGAAGAAAATGATGATGATGAAGTACACAATAAATGTAATTAGGAGGTTAGTTCTTACATCAGGGAAGCCCTCTCTAATGTGCCTCCATATAAGCGGATCAGTCTGTATATAGAGCGAGCAGGTGTTCCGGTTGTCCTCCTTGGGTCTGGTGGCCCTCTTGGGTCGGGAGTGCGGCTGGTTAGCCTCCCACGAGTACTTGGAGAACCTGCCCATCGTGGCGGCGTCAGCAGGAGGGGCGAATTCAAACCTACAAAGGAAAAATATTAAATATGGAATTTATTTTTGAATCACGTCACTTAAATACCTACTACTTTCTGCTTTCGAGCCGATAAATCGGTGTTTATTCAAAACATTTTTGCAGTTTATTTAAAAAAATAGATAGATATTTTTCTAACAGCATTAGAACACATATTCTCGGCACTATGACTGTCCCGCGCTCTAACACCACCACAGCTCAACAATACTATAAATATATTGTGGAAAAAAATTATAAAAAATTCAAAAAATCAATAAAAGCTCTTCATATATAACTTATTACAATCACTTCATCTTATAAATACTATATTTCTCAACTCAACTTGTAATATCAGATATCCTTTTTCATTATTCATCTTTATCCTTCCTTTTTTTATCTCCTCTTCTTCATTATGTTACATTCCTTCTATTATATGTTTTATACATATGCATATATAAAAATATATATACATATTATATGATATATACGATTTTTTCGGTTTACTGTTAATTATCTATTCTTGTTTTATATAGATATATAAAAAATATGTGTTATTCTACCATTACTAATGTCGTTACATTCGTTTTCTCCGCCTTTTTTGTCACGAGCTTTTCTCTTAAAAAGGTGTAAACGTAATAAATAATGTATTCTTGAAATAAAAACTTTATAATGTATATAACCATGTAAAATTTGAAAATAAATATATATTTAAAGTGGAAGATACTATCAGTATCGCCCTGGTGTAAGACCACCATTCAGAATTGAAACGTTGCTTGAAAATGGCTTTAGCCGTGTTTGGTGACCAGATCTGAATAGCCAGGTACTTCCCAACCTTCCTCTTCCCCACCTCCTTCCCCTCCCCACTACCTTCAGCCTCACAACATACCCCAATTGGGGATGCCATAGTCTCACTGGCTCCAGACGGGAGCAGTTGAGATTCTTGTGCGGTATATTCACTGTAAAAAAAAAAAAATTTTGAAAAAAATAAAAAATATATATATGCTTCACCAAACTCGCTAGGTAAAAAGTGGGGATATTGTGTGGTTGAAGGAGATGGGAGGGGAATTAGAAAAGCGTGAATATTGAAAATCTCCAGCAATAATTTATGTTCACTCTGGAAGGTGCTGCAATTTTTTTGATAAATTCTGAAAGAAATTGAGTTAAGGAAGCTATATACATTAAGTTAATTGATTCGCAATGTATGGGTTCAAAGCCAAATGTAACCGTTAGTTTAAAACAAAGATTTGCCACATCTTTTTAATTCTTGTATACTAAACAGCACGTACGACAAGAGTAGGGATATCACTATGTATACAGCAGGTACCTAAATTGAAGGGGATAAAAAAGAGAAATAAATTGAAGTTACCCATTGAAAGCACTACTCTTGCCATCATCCCTGATGGCGTTGGACCTGGGCGGGCTGTGAGGGCGAGGGGGTGGGGGTGGCGAGCTCGGGGGGGCGGTTGCAGGGGGGTCCCCTTCCTCCACAGCAGAGTTCTGGATCTTCTCCATCCATTGGACTATGTCTTCATTAATGCCACAGCCTCCGACATGACCTTAAAAAAAAAAGAATACGTTAATTACAATCTTTATGGATGAATTGAATGGTCCTTCTGAAACTTGCCATCATATAAGTTTTCTTCCTTTATTCAATACTTCCTATTTGCTGCTTCAATTTGCTTTGGCCAGTATTTTTATTTTATAATGTTGTACTTGGGCAAAATGAACTGAGGGAAGACAGCAGAGGACCGACAGAAGTGGAGCTATTTCTTCAAGTAACGCCTATTATCATGAAGATAACTCACCTAATATATATTTGATACTGTAAAAGCCCGTAAAAACTTTTAATGTTGGTAAATCTTAAGATTTACTAGTAAAACCTAAGATTTACCAATTTACGGGCTTTTACAGTAATACATGTATATAAATCATTTACCCTGTTATTTCTTAAACATGGCCAATATCGCCACGGGTGAAAGCCAAAAACATATTTTTATTATAATTTTAATTTATAAAAATATCTTATATTTAAAAAAAAATTTATTACGAATTATTATTATCATTAATTTAAGTGACGCCCATTTTGGTCGTAGCAATAGTTTGAGAATGTGGGGAAGAGAAGAAGAAAGATCAGAATATGATGTGTTTAAAAACTAAATAAAGATTTTTTAAATTTGAAATATGCATGAAATGTATATATCCCTCTAACTGTTGCAAGTCTAACTAACTAACTAACTAACCATCACGCCGTTTCCCCGCAGGGGTAGGCAGAGAGGACGGACCGCCAAACAACTCGGTCTTGGCACACACTCCTTGCTTCGTTCACATTCATACACAGTCTCATACATGCTCTTCTATTATTCTGACTCCTGACATGGCCCGACTCAAGTATCTGATTCACTTGGTCGTGCCATGTATTTCTCGGGCGTCCCCGACTTCTTCTACCATTCACATTTGCGTCATATATTCTCCTTACACTCCTTTCCTCGTTCATTCTCTCTACATGCCCGAACCATCGGAGCGTTCCTTTCTTGATCTTACTCATTACGTTTACATCAGCCTTGCATTCTTTGCGGATCTCCGCGTTTCTCACACGATCATACATAGTTTTACACACATACGCCTCAGGGATCTCATTTCTAGCATTTCTAGCAAATCTTGCAAGTCGATTGTGTTTAATATTTCTATCTGCTTTAAGATTCTGTGTAACTTATCTGGACAAAAATATGAAACACGATATGATGTTATTATTTTATTATCAACATTGCGAAAAATCACTAAAGTAATTCACAACTTAATCTCGTAGGTACGTATTTCCCTTTGAGGCAGAGAAATTGTAAAAAATTCTGAAGATGACTGACGTTTTTCGCGACCCTCAAATCACCGCCTGCAATAATTAGTCTCATTTACGAAAATCAGGTATGGAAAAACTATTAATAAATAAAATAAAAGAAATCAACAAATAACAGCCCATTTCACGAAACCACGGTCAATCCTGATAAAATATTGGCTTTATTTACCATTGTTATTTGGCTTTCTCTCGTGGTATAAAAACTTAAGTAATTAAATGAACTTTCATATAAAATAATAATTAGTGGAGATTTATAACCGGGAGAAGCTTGGATACAAATGAAACTTGGGCGGTTTCCGAAATATTAAGAAATTAATAGAAGCGTTAAAACAATGTCACATTTTTTCATTGAAATAAATTCGCATTTTTTCAGAAAATTTCGCTTTGAAAAAAAAATCGTGTTCCTTTGTATGACTGTAATAATTCAAAATCAGGGGACTGTTTCGTTGCTGGGAATTGGAATTTCGTAAAAATTATCTGTTTTTTTTGTTGTTTTTCATTGCGCACGTAAATTTGGCTTCGCCCTTCTAATGATATTGAAAAAGGTACACTTTTTTACAGATGATTTTTCGCGGAAATTAAGAGATAAACAAGCAAAAAATGTGTTCCACAGATATTCGTATCTGATACGATTTTTAATCAAACGAATCAGATATTCCAAAGAAAGCAATATGATATAATTAAGATATTCTGATACACAGCCCCTACATTGTCATCTGGTTTAAGAGGAACGGCTGCGCGACCCGTTCCATACAAAATTTAATTTTGAATTAGAGACTAAAATACCTAACCAAAGTGAATAATATTTTCTTAATCAAAAGTTATATTAAATAACCAGTACGGATATACTATTTTATTTATTTTTGTTTTAAGAGCCTTTAACCAGCCGGCGCGGGGCGAAAATCCACATTTCGTCGAAAGATGTTCTTACGATCGTACAGGGCGGTTCCAATGAGAAAGATTAATTATTCTCCGTACTTTCTACAGCTTTTTAAAATTATAACTCAATATCGATTTTATTTCATTACAAATTTGCTTTAATTTATACCTATATTCAAAAATGCTGAAAGGCTTGATGATAAAACTATTAAAATTATGTCCTTTTTGTATTTATTTTTTGATCATAAGTATTTATCATTTTTCAATAATGTCTAAGCAAAATAAGAATGTAAAAAAAAATTAACACACTATATAAAGAGGAAAGATTTGTTTGTTTGTTTGTTTGTGTGTTTGTTTGCATCGAATAGGCTCCGAAACTACTGAACCGATTTGAAAAATTCTTTCACTGTTGGGAAGCTACACTATCCCCGGGTGACATAGGCTATATAACATTTTCAAAAAAATTAGGGATCCTTACTAAAACTTCAATAATGTAACCCAGGGTGTAAAAAAATTACCTAAAATATTCTTTAAATCGCGTGCGCTGCGAATACTATTGATGATAGAATAAAATAATGTAGTACGACTTTATAGAACACATCATTATTTACAAAAAAGGTCGCGACAGCATATGTCTAACTATTATGGTTATGCCACAATAAGTATTCTTTTATTTTAAAAATTTAATTAAATGTCGCCGCTTGAAAAGGCTCTTTATTTGTATCTTGGTTTTAATCCTTATCAAAATAAATTACTTTATATTCAAGACAGCTTCAATACCTTTATTTAACTTTTTGAATTTTTCAATTCGGATATTTAATTAGAAAGATATCACGAGTTTAAAATTGTTAGTATTAGGAAAAGGTTCGGCTACGGGCCGGGCGGGAGAGGAGTCAAGAAGTGCAGTGCCAGGGGGGTTGGCGGGACGGGAGAGCGGGAGAGCGGTGGTGGGGAAGGTGGAAGTGGAACGCTGGAGGGGAACGCACGGGAAAGGACATGTGAGGAGTAACATTTCATTTATTTGAATATGGCATATATTATAAAAGAAAGTACAAAAAAACGTGCAGCTCGCAAAAACTCAGAAACGAGTCCCGGTTCTATCAAAGGAGTTATATGGTGTGGTAGATCTCTATCCCCCCTAGGGAATAAGGGTATCCGTTTTTACCTAAAGGGCGTGCTTTTAAAGATATAAGGGCTGAAAGTTTCGCCCTCTTGAAATTTCTAGAACAGTCTTCCGGAAAGTTCTAGAAGGTTCCATAGAGCTGTAGAAAGTTGTGGAAGGAGTGGCGGAGTATGTTGTGGAATGATCAGGAATAGGGAATCGGGAACATCATTGTGCAACATTCCAAAACACTATCTTATTGTCCTGAGCGAAGCCGGGTAACCCAGCTAGTCTTAAATATATTAGTTTGTAAGACCGTAAATAAATAGACAAACTGAAGTATTTTCGTCACAAAACAGGTGCGCGAATCTTTTTTTAAACGACTTCGAAAAGGAGGAGGTTATCAATTCGACGATTGTTTTAATATTTTTTTTTTTTGTTTGTTACCTCCGAACTTTTGAGTGGGTGAAACGATATTGATGATTCTTTTTTATTAGAAAGCTAGTGCTTCCCGTGTGGTCCCATTTTCATTTGGTCCAGTTCTGACAATGGGATCCACGAGAAAACCATATATGTCTTCAATTTATTTCGAAATCTGTTGGCGTAATATTGAATTCGTCCATTTGTCGCGCACATACTTATTGCAATTTTAAGATATATATGGTTTTCTGATGGATCCCATTGTCAGAACTGGATCAACTTAAAATGGGACCACACGGGAAGCACCAGCTTTCTAATAAAAAAAGAATAATCAATATCGTTTCACGCAATCGAAAGTTCGGAGGTAACAAACAAAAAAAAAGGAGTCGGTGTCAGCCAAGATCTCCACATCTCACCTATAACTACCTATGTATGTAGTTACCTTGGCTGACACAACTACCTATGTATGTAGTTACCTTGGCCGACACCGAATCCAAAAATAACAATCGTACGAAATTATTTTTTTACTTTTTAGTGCATTTTTTGAAGTCGTTTTTTATTTTGTTAAAATTTTTGTTTACATTAATTTGTAAGACCGTAAATAGAGAAATTTTCGTCATAAATAAGTGTTCGGATATATTTTTTAATGATTTTATTTGAACTAAAATTAAAAATTTTAAACACGCGTTTACTAGATCAGTGTTCCGCAAACTTTTTGCGTTCAAGGTACACCTACCAAATCAAGAAAATTTAGAGGTACACCAAAGAAAAAACAATATTTATTTAATGTATATATATTATTAAAATCAATATAATATGAAAATATTATGTTTAAGGGCCAAAGTGGGATTTTTCAATATTTTATGGTTTTGCATGTTTTCAAAGTCACCTGTGCGCACAACAGCACAGAACAAAATATTTGTCAATATTTTGTTTAGATGTATGTATGTTGTATCTCACCAGTTAAATCTAAATATTAACAAATAGGTAATCTAAGGGGAAATTTCCCCTGTTAGAGGGAAATATCGAAATCTAGAGATCCACGAAAACGGCTAAGATATAATAGGACACTTTTTAATTTGTGTTCGGGAATGATCGCTGTAACTTGGGTTTTTTACGAGCGATAGATACTATCAATCCGTTTTGAGTAACAATATACAATAACTTCTAGTGGAATTGACTTAAAAATTCGATGAGGGCGACAAAAGCGACAAAAATTTTAACTATTTTGAAATTTCAAAGAGTTTTAGTATTAATTAATACCCCAATTCGCATAAGTAGGTTGTGGCAAATGGTAAGAGAATTGCAAAAGCACTCTTTAAAGCAGTGGATAATCATTTTTTTATATGCAGCTAAAAATGTGCTTGCTCTGTTTCGGAAAAAAATTGTTTTAAATCAGTTTTTAGCTCCGAGATTTTTTCCTGCTCCTTTATCGGTAAGTTTCCAAGGAAAATGCTATCTGAGAATGGATTTCGTACCCAGTCCATAGGTTGCAGGTCATACATACGAAAATATGAGTTCAAAGCCTGCACTTTTTTTTCTGAATTGGTAGCCATGACATTTGGGATCATTTCATTACTACCATTGGTATCGTGGCTTATCCATAATCCCAACTTAGCGCGAAAGTTTTCAATCTTGTCCGATGATGTTAAAATTTTAGAGTTCCTGTCTAGCATTTTTTTGTTAAGCTCATTTAGATGAGCAATATGAGATATGCAAGTTTGGCTATTCTTCTTTTTTAATCGGAGAAATTTGTGTTCCGACGTAAATATGTCATTTATAATTTAAATTTATACCCATCATAATGCTTTTTTGATAATTTTTATTTTATATTTCATGATATTTTTATAATAAATATAGTAAAATTATATTTTTAAATGTTTATCATTTTACTTGCAAATAATTCACCCAAGTTGCCTCTAAAATCATAAAATAAATAAAATATTAAAATCTTTAATAACGTATATTATTATAATTTTAAACACAAACAAATAAAGTGGCACATATCCGTACTAGATATTTGATATACCATTTCGATTACAAAAATAATTTAATTATTCTGGCCACAAATCCGAAATTAAGATTTGTATGAAACGGGCCAAAACGAGCCGCACAAACGTTCCTCTTAACGGTCGCGCTCTTAAAAGTAACGCCAGTGGTCGCGTGGATTACATATGTAGGCCATTTTTAAACTAAATAAAAATAAGTGAAATCATTTAGAATTATTGTGTATTTATATTTTAATCTTATAATCTAAGCATTGTTTATTAGAAATATGCAACATATATTAAACATAACTTCTATGTTTTTCACAATTAAGCAAAACATAAACGATCTACTGTTTTAAATCAAAAATTACGTCTTTCACTTTTATTTATATAAAAAAAGTAAAATAAAAAACAACATTTAGTAATGAAATTGCTGATTTCTGAGCAGGATAAACATAAAATTATAGAATGATAAGGAAAAAAATATTTTATTTTGCATTTTGCAAACACTTTTCGTGTATGCAAAATGTGTTACGTAGTTGGTCGTGCGGATTACAGGTGTAGGACCATCGACTTTGCGGAGCTCCTGTTACACAATCCATCGGCGCTGACCTGAACGCGTCCGTGTGTTATCCAACTTAAAGTACACGGAAGATAAAATGATTCGCGCTACTCGATTTTGAGGAATCTTAATTTTTGCATGTAATCCACGCGACCACTCCAGGGTTAAAGCTGCGAGGTAGATTATCTATCTAAGTACTTTGGACCCCCTTTTTACACGGTTTCTAAATAGCACGATGCTACACTCCTTACATATATTTACAATATGCACTATGCGTAAGGAGGTATTTGCGATAATGACGATGACGAAGAAGGTCTGGAAGTATTAAATTCTCGAAGGCCTGCAAGTGGCTAATAAACTTGGAAATCACTTTATAACAGATGATCATAACGTAGAACGAGCTCTACAATTTCAACGTGATTTGAACGCTTGTGTGGCTCTTTACCAAGAGTCATACAAAGAACTCACAAAAAGCAGTCTGAGCAATCAATGAACATAATTTTTGTTTACTCGTAAATCTAGTAAACCCGAAAATTTGAAAAGAAATATACTAGAGGTTCAGGATATTTCGAGTGATGAAAGCGATGTCGTACATAACAAATGTGCGAAAACGTGTAAAGTATTTTTTTTTAAATAAATTTAAGATACAATAAACAATACTTTAAAACAAAATAAATCAGCAGGCCCTGATAACGTTCCTCCAATATTTTTATTAAAATGTGTATCCATATTAACAATTCCACTAATGAAAATTTTTAACCTTTCTTTGAAATCTGGAATTTTTCCTGATCAATGGAAGAATAGTTTCTTAACACCTATATTTAAAAAAGGTGATAAAAATGACGTCTCAAATTATAGACCTATATGTATACAATCTGCAATTCCTAAATTATTTGAATCTATTTTATTAACGAAACTTAATAAGGAATTTAGTAAAGTTATTACACCATTTCAACATGGATTCATTTCGGGAAGATCAACTCTAACAAATCTTTTGATTTATCAACATCACATAATTGAATCATTAAATAAACGATTCCAAATTGATACAGTGTACACAGACTTTAGCAAGGCATTCGATAAGGTATCTCATGAAATTTTAATCCAAAAACTAAAAGCTCTTGGTATCTCGGGTAGTTTGTTAAACTGGTTCATTAGTTACTTGTCTTGTAGAAAACTTTCTGTAAAAATTTTAGATTACATTTCAAAACAATTTGTGGCTTCCAGTGGAGTTCCTCAAGGTTCACATTTAGGACCTGTTTTATTTTTAATATTTATTAATGATATTGTAAAAAATTTTAAAGAAGTAAACATACTCTTGTTTGCTGATGACCTAAAAATTTACAAAACGATTACCTCAATTAATGATTGTAATATTCTTCAAGCTAATCTTGATCGCTTACAGGATTGGTGTAATTATAATGAACTATTTTTAAATATTGATAAATGTCAATTTATATCTTTCTGTAGAAACAAAAATCCTATTATGTCTCATTATAGTATTAACAATATTTCTCTTAAAAAGATGTCTAATATCAAGGATCTGGGTATCCTTTTTGATG
This sequence comes from Limnephilus lunatus, assembly GCA_917563855.2. Classification (NCBI taxonomy): domain Eukaryota; kingdom Metazoa; phylum Arthropoda; class Insecta; order Trichoptera; family Limnephilidae; genus Limnephilus; species Limnephilus lunatus. Next base: position 60,467,316 of record OU830592.1, read on the forward strand.
AAAAATTAACATTTGTTCCACACATTAATGAAGTTACTAATAAGGCTATGAAATGTTTGGGTTTTATTTTAAGAACAGTAAAAGATTTTTCATCACTTTATTCATTTAAAATTCTCTTCACTGCTTTAGTAAGAAGTAATTTAGAATACAATTCCACTATTTGGTCTCCATACTATAAAGCACACAAAATAAAAATTGAGAAAGTTCAGCATAAATTTTTAAGGTTCATTAATTTCAAACTCTCCATACCTATTGAACAAATTAATTATGTTAATTTAATGAAAATGCTTAATTTAACTGATCTATCGTGTAGAAGATCCAAGAGCGATTTGGTTCTATTATTCAAATTAGTTAATGGATCACTTGACGCACCTGACTTAACAAAACTAATAACTTACCGAGTACCTAATCGTGACACGAGACTTCCTGAGCTGTTCTTTGTTTATCCTTCTAAAACAAACTATTTCATTAATTCCCCAATCCAAAGACTTCATAGGCTTGGAAATGAATTCAGTTCGGTTGATATTTTCATTTATTCTTTACCTAAATTTATAACAGAAATTTCTAAAATTCTTATGTAAATTTTATTATTATTCTACTAATATGGTTTTTGTTGATATATCTTTTTAATTCTGCTTATATCCTTATTGTTCAGTTTTTTATTTTAAATAATACTATTTTATATATTTCTTTAATTGTACTCCTGAAAAACTAATGTATCTGTATTAACGTGTTTTTGTAAAAGCCTTTAAGGCGTGAATAAATAAATAAATAAATAAATACTTAATTAATTTAATTTTGTTGATATCTTGAATTTATGGTAATACCAGGTGTGGTCTACCGGGATGACATCCCTGCTAGAAAAGTATTTGTAAATTGGAACAATGGCAAGAAAAATAGTGCAAATTCGAGTGCATTTGTTTTGAAATCTAAAGAAGATTTGGAACTAGCTTAGAAGGAAGTTTTTGGTGTTTTCCGTATACACAATCTCGTTTTTAGGTAAAAATAAGAAATTTGACCATCCTGGAAGTACATAATATCGTTTTGTATGCATTGGCTATAATTACCTCGGGGTATCGCGGTGGAACTATGTATATTGTGATTGTGTTGTGTACTCTTTCGCAGAGATACATTGGTAAGTGATTGGTCATCCCTTTTTTTCCTTCCATACCTTGTTTTTTCCTACACGTACTATCTATCACTCAATTCCAACACACACCAAACATTTTTAGCATTTAAAGTCTACTACAAGAGCATCTGAAGCTGTAATTCGTAAGCAATTTTGGATGCAACACAATGAAACCTGTCCACCATAATTCTTGAAAATTATTTTAGTATACCTTTATTACACGGTACATATCCACCGCGTAAAAATAGAGTTCAGTTTACTATCATATATGTACCATCTACGTAATTTAAGAAAATCTAGTGGAAATTCCTTTGCGTAGTACCTTCCTAGATAATTAGAAGCCGAGTTAAAATACGTGTTCTCGCAGCAATGTAAGGGAATGATATCAAATATCCAAAACTAATTAAACTGTAATCTAAAACTAGGTCCTAATTAGAACAGGAACACGCTTGTATTTGCTTCCACAACATTTAAGACATTATTAAGATGGTCCAATTTGTAGAATCGAATTCACCTGCATGTGTGGTTTTTTTTTTAAATTTTACAACGCTTACGTCAACTGCTCGCGAAATTGTGGTCACACAGCTAAAATAGTTAATCTTATATTAAAAACCGCATTATTTTATGCCGAGTCAGATTTTAAACTGAGTGTAGAAATGCAGGTTGCGAATTTGAGAATATCCGCAAAATGTTTAATCGTATCGGAAGACATTTTGAAATACACGACAAAATGGTGTCAGCATTTGTGGAAAATGTATGTCAAGAGTGCAGCGAAAGATATAAGGCGCTCTTTTCTTCTTGCCTTACATTCGTGTGCTACAAAATACTGCATGTTTTTGTCGGATCTAGTACATTATTTTATATAAAACGTTGTGAGATTGCACCTATGGTATTAATAGTATTTGTAATGCTGACATAAACTTTTTAGCACCAGACTGACTAATAACAAGTGAGCATTGTAATAAAAAAAATTAATAAAAATAAATCTAATAGGCTAGTACTAATTTAAGAATTATTAACATTTTTATTTGATTTTATATAATAACTAAGCGCAGAACTATGACAAATCACGGAGTATTTTAATTGTAGGATTTGTGAAGCTGAAAGTATTTATGCCTCGAAATAATATATGGGGCTCAATGCTAGAAGTGGCTATGTGCAATTTGTAATTCAGATTGTTTACCAACTTATTGGTGTAAAAAAAAGGTGAAACAATATTTTGACTTCTTTATTAGATCACTATTTCATCAATCTACAGCATCTGACATAAGTACTCAAAGCGTTAGAATAATTGACGTTTTAGAGTTCTTTCTCGTATCTAAATCAAATGATCAAAAACTGACATAAGCACTTCTTGCATTAACACCCAGATATATAAATATTACAAATTTTCTTTATAATATAATTATATTTTTATTAAATGTTCCGTAAGCCGCCGCACTTTTATTAGGCACAGATTTTGAAAAGTACACTACTTTTAAACTTAGTTACCATAAAAAATATTGGTTTCAGTCGGAACCGGTGAAAAAATATGCATTTAAATTTATATTTCATAAAAAAAAAATTGTACGTAATTTCTCGTTACGGCTGACATTTCTTATTACATTATTTTGCATACTGACCGATTTCCAGGGTACCAATCGATAAATATTAAAAAAGATTACCATATCGCAAAAAATCACAAATATTCGAGGAAGGTACCTACTAAAGGTTGCACCATACAAATTTTCATGTTCTGAATAAATACATAATTTCGTGTATAACCATGTTACACAAACCTAGCGTAGCCGCTAAACTACTTGAAAACTGGGATGTTTTTCTTACCTTGACGCGAGTAGGCGTTATAAAGGGGCACTTTCTTTTGTATCGCAAACCATGTTACACAAACCTAGCGTAGCCGCTAAAGTACTAGAAAACTGGGATGTTTTTCTTGAGGTAATAATTTTTCGGGTATGGCAACCTTTATTAATATTTAAAAATTGGTACCCCTTCAAAATGGAAAGAATACATCATGAAATGTCATTCGTAAAGGAAAAATTACGTACAAAAATTTTTTTATGAAATATAAATTTAAATGCATATTTTTCCGCCTTTTTCGACTGAAACCGATGGTTCTTGTGGTAATTAAGTTTATGGGTAGTTTATTTCTTTAAATGTATGCCTATTAAAAGTGAAGCGGCTTGCGGCGGTTAGGTAAATATTTACCATATTTTTTGATGGCAAAAAAGAGAGACGTCAGAAATTTACATTTCAAATGAACATCGTTAGAAAACATAAAAAAAAACATTTGTCAAAAACTCAAACAAAAGAAATACACATTCTAATTTAGAATTATAATTAAATAAAATAATTTTCTAATTATAGGTAGGTACCTACTTTATCGCTTGTCTGAATTCACGCAATCATTAGTTCCAACTTGGAAAACAATTTTGAAATTTTCAAAACAAATTTGAGTTCATTTTTAAGGAATATTTCATATGACAGTCGACCGAAATTAGTATGTTAAATAATAATTAATAATATAAACAGTAGGTAACTCTATTATTCTCATCTCTCGCGGAACAAATAAAAAAAGCCTGTTTAAAGATTAAAAAAATTAGGTTTCTAAGCAGTTATTTTTTATTTTATTTTCGAAGTCACGCCCGAGTACCTAATTTTGGAACGTATCATTAAAATAATAATTTAGATATTTAGTTTGTTAATCGCATTAATTAATTGCCGGCCGAAACGATAATATCAGAAGAGATTTTTGACCGTATTTACGAGTCGGGATAACGCGATCCGTCCATAGTCTATTGATTGCACGAGACGAGCTTTCGGTCAACGAGACGGGAGGGCGAGCTTTACATCGGCTGTTCTGTGTTCTGCTGCTCGCCGAGATTACTAATAACTAATAAACTAACCCCATCATGGATCAATAAATTAATTAACTCTGCATTGTTAATCGAACTATTAACCCCAACACCTAAAACATTTTGTCGGGTATTTCAAAGCTAGCTAGAGTATTATGTAGGTACCTAAATTCAATCATATACAATAATATTAGGTATTTGATAATAGACATTTAATAATATTATAGGTATTTGATAATATTATATTTTGACGTGGATCTTCCTTTGACAGAAGTTTTTTCTTTCGTTATTGTGGCATATTGTGGATGGTCCAATGCTCTGTAGGGAACCTGCTTGCACAACGCGGGTGTAAACGGTGCGACCTAAAGTTCAAGCTTAGACTTACGGAATTCAAAACTTAGTTTGTGTGAAAGTACTATGAAACCATACATTATTATTCCTTAAGTCCTAACCTTACAGCACACCCATTTGGGGGTATGTTATGAGACTGAAGGGAAATGGGGTGGGGGGGGGGGGAGTAGGAAATGGGGAAAAAAGGATGTTTTGTAAAGTTTCTTGACAAAGCACTATAAAGTAATGCAAAATCATGTGTTTTTGGTTTGAAAATTTGATCGCTTAGAAATACGTTAGACTACTATATTAGAGATATGTTAATACTGCGAGAAGAAAACATTTTGGCCTTTAAAAAAATCGATCATTTTTCAGACATGTCTTTTTATAAACCCAGAAAAAATAAGGAATCAGGCCTATAAAAACTGCTTTTAAGTTCAAAATCTCCTACTTGCGAACTCCTTTCCGGTTATATTTTTATTGAATCACGTGGAAAATTAAATTCTTTAGAAAATGACCGTGTAAAATTTAAATGTTTGAGCCTGATTTTCTCAAAATAAAATAAAACACGCTTTATGGCGATGTTTTTTTTTTCTTAAATAAATCAAAACGTGCGTCTGGTGTTAAACGGGAATTTAAACCTTATCGCCATCTACATGAGGAGTGTTAATCGTTAGCGGCCTGATCCCGAATTATACAGGACGTGAATCATCGCCTTAAGCTGCGGTATTCCGAATTTCTACAGTTTTATAACACATTTCTCTTGAACACTTACGGCCTTACTAAAAAACCCCGTGAAAATTTTGTTCAATTGACAAACTAATAACGCAAACGGCCGCATTACTAATTAAAAAATTGTTCTTGGAAAAAAATACACAATGTTTGCACAGCCTGGAAGGATAGTTTATCTCTGTTTCAGTGAAGATGTTTGAAAATACCTAATGTATTTCCAATACACAAATCTAAAAGAAAAAAATTTGGAATTTTCCAAAGTATTTTGAATGTTCTATATATTTCTTATTTTTGAAGGTATCGTAAAAACAAATACCATTTTTAAAAACTAGATAAAATTACCTTTTAGATTTAGGTATTGGAAATACATTTTAGTTTAAAAAACTGCCATATTTGAAGATTCAAACACGGAAAAAATGGAAAAAAAATTCTTACCAAAACATTTTTGATGAAAGTGTACAGAAATTAAAAAAAAAAAAAATTAAAAAATACAGACCTTTTATATAATGAATTTGGAATGAAACTGTCACCTCGCTTTTTCTCGTGCATAAGATAAAAAAATTATAAAAAAATTCAAAGTTTTTTTTTATTGCCAAAAGAATAACCTAAAAATATCTCTGACATTTCAACACATTTCTTGCACCACTAAAGATATTAATTTCTTTGATAAGTTTACCACCACATGTATTAGATATTAATATTTAAAAAAACACCACTTTTAAGAGATTCTCATAAAATAAAGATTTAAAAACGTAAATTTGAACTTTTATGTAACCCAAAACAATATTTTGACAGTTCAACTTTAAAGTACTGTTTATAGTGCAATAACTTATAAAACTAATGTAAAACCACACAAATAACACGGCAAATATATTAATTACATGAATAGAAGAGTGTATTGGTCACTATAATAGAAATTATTCAGTAAAATCTCAATATTTACTAAAAACATTCCCGTCATGCATGAAAACCAACAGCTATTTTTTGCGCGGGCAAGAGAGTACAAATTTGTTTGCAGGCGCGACGCCATCACCATCTAGCGGCTATGAATGAAAACAAAATTTTGTATGAAAAATTTGAAAAATTGCAGTGTCGCCAAATTTAAAACGTGTTTGAGAGTGAAATTCGTTTTAAGTAATATTTCGTGTTTTAGTGTACATTTGTTTTATTTATGTTGCTGCAAAAACACAGGTTATCGATCGTGCTGTGGTTTTTTTTTTTAGTAAGGATGTTAAAGTTTTTATGTTTATAAAAAATATATGTTAATTTTGAAGATAATCTATACATTTACCGCGCAGAAACAGTAATCATAGAAAAAAAATCGCAAAAGTATCCGAAAATTATTACAAACACGTTTTTTTCTGTTATTTTACAATTTATATATAAAAAAATCACAGTGCCTTCTATAAAAGACATTTAAGACATTTCCCACGAGATTTTTACTCTATTTTAAAGGAGTCGTGTTTTATTAAGCAATTTCACAATTTTCGCTTAAATTTTATCTTTTTTAATATTAGCGCGCTCCCTCTAACATTCATATTTATATATCCCGCCTTCTTCTTTTTGAGCGTTTACTACTGTCCCTCAAAGAATTATTTTAGTGTAGAGCAGTGGTCGTCACACTTTTCTGGTCAAGGGCCACATTGGACAATTTGAGACAGGGCGCGGGCCGCCGCACATTTCTGGAATTGTGGGGGGGGGAGGGTGAATAGTAAAGATCGAAATATTTTTTTTTTCTACGCAATGTGTGGGCTACCTCTGGCAACATGAAGGACTTATGTTTTTTTTAATACTAGATTTTTATTTTTTTCCTAATTATTTATTTTAATTTAATATTCGTCAGTAGGTATTTGATATTTTTTGTAATACTATATTTTTTGTATATCTGGTTGTGCTTATTATTCTTTTATTAGAGCCCACACATCGGGGGGGGATATGAGGCGCGCTCCGAAGTGTACGTGTAGGGGTGCTAATGGGTATGGATATCTACATGTAAATTGAAAAAAAAAATATTTTCAAGATTTTTATTAGAAGTAGTACAAAATATTAATTATGTTAATATAAACTATCGTGTAATTTAGGTATTATGATTTTTTTCATTATTTCGTCTATGTTGGCGTCCTTGGGACTGCATGCAATCCTCATTGCGTCTTCTAAGTGAGAGGAAAGGCGATTGCGATTTTTGTTTTTCAAAAAGCTCATTTTTTAAAATGAAGCTTCACAGAGATATGTCAAAGGAAAAGTCTTCAAAATAAATTGAGCGCAGTCTTGTAAACATTTAAGTTGCTAGGCACATTTCTCCAGAATTCAATATACTCCTGCTTTTCACGGCATTCAATGAAATAAGCTTTTAGTATTGTGTCGAATTTTAATTCAATGATTTTGTTCATCAAATTTGTTTTCGGAAAATCAAACTGGTAGAAAAATTTCATGTCCTCGTTTTCACAGTACCAAGGGTTTTCTACAAGAATAAAACAGTTCTTAATAGTTCTGACATCATTAAATCTTTTTTTTAATTTCTTCCAAATATTCCTTCAAGTAGGATACCATTTCTTGAGAGCTACTATCGGTAATAGACATGTCGGATCGAAGAGCAGCAACAGTTGGAAAATTGGAAAAGTCTCTTGCTTCGAGCTCATTTATATATAATTGCAGTTTGGCTTCAAATGCGAATATTTTATTAGTCATTTGTCCGATTATTATTGCAACTCTATATTTAGATTGTTGAATTTCATAGTAATATCGGCCAAACTAGCCGTCAGTGCCCACCATTCATTGTTTTGGAGTTGGGGATATTCTTTACCACTTTGTTGTAAGAATAGAATTATTTCTGTTTTTAAATGGAAGAACCTTTCTAGAACTTTTCCTTTGGTTTAACCATCTGACGGCAGTATTTAGGACAACATCGCCATAATCAGGTTGTAATTCTTCAAGTAGTTCTTTAAACTTTCGAAGATTAAGTTCACGAGCGCGAATGAAATTTATAATGTTAATAATCGTATTCATTATATCCTTCAATTTGCTATTCGAAATTTGACATGCTAAAGTTTCTTGATGCAGCAAGCAGTGAATGGGCAGCAAATTTGGTAAATTCCATTATTTCTTCATTAAGGCAATCAAACCATTGTTTGCACCCACCATTGACGGACAACCATTAGTGCATGAAAAAGTAAAAAAAAAAGTTTTTTTTTAAATTATATGAAAAGAGAGCGGCAGATATTTGCGCGGGCCGCACTTTGACGACCACGGGTGTAGAGTAATAAATAGTATGTAGTGTAAATATCAATTAAGTAAACGTAAAATTATTTTACGGTTCAGTAAATTCTCAAATATAAAGCTAATTATACGTGCATCAAACACACACAGATATGAATAATTTAGGTTTCAAATTTCATGTCTAAGTTCAAAATAAATCCGTATTTAAGTGTAGTATGGACGAGGTCTTGCGTTTCCGAATTTGACATGCAAGTGAGATGAAAAACGACTACATTTTACGCCAACATTGTTATAATAATATTATGAATCTAGCACAACATGCAAATGTTCGGCCTTTACTTTTTTTTAAATAAGCGCTTTCCATGATTTTTACCGCACGCCATAATTATTTATCAATACTATTATGAAATACTCGTACACACTGCGAATAATAAAAGCGAATTTAAAGTAATAATATGATGTTACAAATTGATCAATCATGATTTTAAACATTTCTGAACTATTTTTGATCTTAATCACAAGAAGCATACATATATGATAAAAAAAACGTTTCGAGTTGTAAATTTTGGTACCTAAAGTGTTACAGAGCCTTTTTGCATTTTGGCACTGCTGCACGTAAACTTACGAGATCCAAAAAGGTAACAACCGAGTTTATGCCACAAAAAACCGATGACCCGATGGTTGATCCCCCACAGTTGGCCACCGAAGTATAATTATTATAAAATTACAATTTTTTGTGCATTATTTACTAATTTCAAACCAGAAATCTACTTTAAAGATACCTTTAATAAGTTGGTATGAAAGACAAACATTGCCGGATTACGAATAACCCGACAATATTTGAAAATCTCCTACTACCACCACAGTAAGCGGAAAAATGTTGCTTGAGTCATGATGAAGGACTTAGCCAGCTGATGAATCGAACAAGGGACGCCATGGTGGGACCCAAACGCGATGCCAACTCAGCCACTGACCGGACGAAAAATCAAACAAATTTATTTACAGTGTCGATTTTTAGTACTTATTCGCTGGTACATACAGTACAAGTGGTTTTTTCCTTGATTTCCTTGATGCATTGAATGAAAATATGTTTTATACTTTTGTTATTCGGCGGCACTTCCTCTTTGCACATCTCTTTGTGGACAGTAGGTATACCATATTGAACCGGCAGCATATTGTATGCAGTATGCGGGGGGGGGGGGGGGGGGCAACTCTGGGGATCAACTGTAATGGAATCAAAAAACCATCACTCACTGATACTGTTTTCAGTATATCGGTTTTTGTATAAAATGTATAGATTATCGAATTTTTAAATTATTGTCTATTATTGAAAAGATTGTCATTCGTTTAAAGTTATTACTCCTCATAAATATAGGCAGTCGTTTTAAGCCAATGTAAAATATCCATGTATCTACACTGTATCGAATATTGGAAATGCGGCCAATGCCATCAAATTTGGTATACTTCAGTAAGTTCCCGAAATCGACATTGACAAAGGGCGGCCACGTGGGCGGGATGCCGCCCCGCTGTCATATTCGATACATAAAAATAAAAACGAAAAAGAAAATGTGCGAAAGGATTTGTACGTATAAATAAACACCCTTTACAATTCAAATATCAAACGAATAACTTCTGTAAAAACAATTTTTTGTGCGGACAAAACGAAATTCACAACGAACGAATTTTCATTGAAAAGAAATTACCTAATGGAAATCGAATAGATTTGTGCTTTTTATTTGGTCGGAAATTTTCGTGGTAAGCGCCATTTATTTTCATTATTACTTGCAACTTTTATACATGTAATTCCAAGAACCTTCGATTATGTAATATCGCTGAAAAGCGGCGCTCCCAAAGTGCTCGTTATATTGGCCTTGCAAATTTCTCCATTTAAATGCTCATTGACTTGTATAGCCAAAGGCACAATAACTAACTAAGCGAAGGCTAATGAAAGTTATCACATTAAATCTAATTTATGATTAATAAATTTTATTAGTATTACACGGAAATAAGCGAATGAAAATAATCTCAAAGCAAAGCTGAAATAAGCAGGCAAGAAGTTTTTTAAAAAGCCTTGCTGTGAATAATGTTAAAAACATCGTTGTAAAGAATATTTTTTGAATAGATATTATTTACAGCCAGCCTTCAGGTAGGGGGCTTAAAGCTAAAGTATTAAATGTATAAAAAATCGCAAAATATGGGAATAATATTCAGATTGCCGTGATCTTCGATCAATTAATATCATATATCATACGTCAATGGCCGTGATACATTTTTTATAAGATTTTCATCTTTATTTTTATTTCAAACCAAGTTTATAAGAGCTTGATCTACGAACGTGTGGACATTGATTTTCCCCATATTTCTGTAAGGTGTGGAAACATGGACACATAGCGAGCGAAAGAAAACGTATCGACGCCTTCAAAATGTGGTGTTGGAGAAAAATGTTCAGGATTTCGTAGACAGCCAGACGCACAAAGGTGACCATCCTGAAAGAGCTAGGCATGGACAATAGGCTTTCAACTATCTGCCTACAATTTACATATCTTAAATTGCTTTAGACACGTTGCTCACCAAACTGAGGACTCCTAGTCAACTCATAGTCAGAAGGCAGAAGAAGCAGAGGAAGGTCACCAATGCGCTGGAGTGATTAAGTTTCACGGCGTCTGGTACGTCCTTGTCCACCATGGAAATCGGAGTAGGGTTACGATCCTCAGCAATGAGGAACCGACTTGAGAAGAAGAGAACGTGTAAAACGAGGAGATCTGAACTAAAAAAGGAAATTTCTTTAAAAAAGAAACTTCACTTATCTAATATTGAAAATGGGATTAAAAACAATGTTAAAAACTTTTGGAAATATATTAGGTCACAAAAATCAAGTGGGGGTAATTCTATCGCGCTCATGGACGCGGATGAAATCATCCAGTGTCCCCAACTAGTGTCAGCGATATTCGCGGATTACTTCAAATCGGTTTATAACCAAACGTGTCCAAAATTAAATGCGGAGAGTCTCCGGCAAGAGGTGCCTAAATTTATAGATTTAATCACCCTTGATATATTTAAACCTGAGGAAGTAAAAATTTTGCATTCAGAACCAAAAGCCCGATAAGGCCACGGGACCGGATGGAATTCCACCTCATGTTATCATCACGTTAGGGGAATACTTATTTATATAAACCCTTGTGCCATATAATCAACCTCAGTATTGCTACTTCCACCTTTCCCCAATCTTGGAAACTCACCAAGGTGAGCCCAATATATAAGTCGGTTTGCAAAACAGAGGCACACAATTATAGACCGGTAGCTGTCTTATCATCTTTTTCGAAAAATTTTGAAACACTTATTTCTGAAAAACTAACAAATAAAATAAAATCGCTTCTTGGGGGAAACCAGCATGGTTTTTTGTCAAAAAAAATCGACTGTATGCACACAATTATAGACCGGTAGCTGTCTTATCATCTTTTTCGAAAATTTTTGAAACACTTATTTGTGAAAAACTAACAAATAAAATAAAACCGCTTATTAGGGGAAACCAGCACGGTTTTATGTCAAAAAAATCGACTGCATCCAATCTCCTTGAACTTTCACATAAAGTAGCAAGAGGATTAGACGCGCTATATCAAACAGACGTTAATTACACTGACTTTGCAAAAGCCTTCGACCGTGTAGATTGTAGATCATGACGTACTTTTAAGAAAGCTCCATAAAATAGGCTTTGACCAACCTCTGATACAGTTTATTGTGACATATTTAAAAAATAGAACACAGTATGTATGCATCGGTGGCCAAGAGTCCAGGGAATTCCCTGCATTTTCAGGAATACCTCAGGGGTCAAACTTGGGACCTCTACTATTCTTGATATTAATCGATGATATTCAAGAGTGCATCCAGGGTACTACTATTTTGCTTTTTGCTGACGATCTCAAACTGCTCAGGACGATACGCGACATTCAAGATTGTTTTAAGTTACAACTTGATTTAGACGCAATATCTTCATGGGCAGATGAGAATAAACTTTTCTTTAATGTAAAAAAATGTGTCACTATGACCTATAAGCGTTCCAAAAACCCGATTAAATTTGATTATAAATTAAATAATGAAATATTGTCATCAGTAAAATCCATCAAGGACCTCGGGGTTACATTTGATCCCAAACTTACTTTTTCAGATCATATAGTGGAGTTGACATCATCGTGTTACAAACTTCTTGGATTTGTGATAAGAATAAGTAAACAATTTTCCAAGCCCGAAGCAATGACATCGATGTTCAACTGCATTATACGATCAAAATTAGAATACACTTCTGCTGTTTGGGCCCCATACCAGCAAAAATACATTAGAACAAATCCAAAAAAAAAATCTAAGGTATCTTTATATGAGAATGCATGGTGAATACCCGCGATTTATGCATCATCTAGATTTGCTATCTGAAACGCGCTTCGAAAGTCTCCAATCTAGTAACAGCTTTCAAAATTATAAACTACTATATTGACAGCCCATACCTCTTAGAATGCTATAAATTGTTCGTACCAAACAACTACTGCCAGGGTCGCCACCACGACTTATCCCACATGGCAGAACAGACGTTCTGGCCCAACACAGCATGACAAGAGGTATGGTGCTGCTAAATGATATTTCTAGGTCTCTTGACATTTTCAAACATTAGTCTTAAAAATTATTATAAGCAATAATTATTAGCCTGAAACACTCATCAACATTGAAAAAATCTCCCGAGAAAAGATAAATGCCGCCGACGGGACTTGAACCCGCGTCCTTCTGATATCCGGTCAACTGCTCTACCACTGAGCTACGTCGGCTTATTAAACGCGGGTTCAAGTCCCGTCGGCGGCATTTATCTTTTCTCGGGAGATTTTTTCAATGTTAATGAGTGTTTCAGGCTAATAATTATTGCTTATAATAATTGTTACCCTTTGTGCTATGCGTAAAAATCTTGTCTTAAACATTAGTTTACCAATTAGAAATAATAATTAGTCTTAAAGGTTTTAAGAATAATTTTAGGCAAGGACTCTAAAATATGTATTATTGAAAAAAAATTTATCTCGTTTAAAGTTATGTATATGTTACGTGTATTGTAATAGGATTATATTAATCTGTAATGCACAACAAAAAAAATTTTAATGATATGCTAAACATAATTTTCCTCACTAATAATTATCACTATGGTGGTGGTGGTCTCCGTGGTCAAAGTAAGGCTCTGGAATAGCACCCGAAGGTCGCGAGTTCAAATTCCGGCGTGCGTAAGTAAATTTTGTTTGATTTAATAATTTTATTTCTCAACTTAATTATTTAAAATAATGAAAGTATATTTACGAACAAGATATTCTCAGCCCTGGTGTAAGACCACCATTCAGAATTGAAACGTTGCTTGAAATGGCTTTGGCCGTGCTTGGTGTTCAGATCTGAACAGCCGGGTACTTCTCCACCTTCCTCTTTTCCATCTCCTTCCCCTCCCCACTAACTTCAGCCTCACAATATACCCCAATTAGGAATGCTATTGTCTCACTGACTCCAGGCGGTTGAGAGCAGTTAGGACTCTGGCGCAAAATTCGCATAAAAAAATTAACAATAATGTTATTCTTTACGAGTGTGTGAAAAATATACTTTTGCTTTTATTTTAAAAAATAGGACAACTGACGTTGATAATACCTACGATACAATATAATATTATTATAGGTACTCGGAAATATTATAACATCTATATGATATGGAACTATGGATTATGTAACTCGAAACAACGCATAATATTTTTTTTGCATTGTTAACGAAATTTCAGAAAACACAAAATGATATATTACCTTTATAAAAAACCGGGTAAAATTGAATAAGGTGAATTCATTTTAATTCAGGGAGGAGTTTTTCTCGGAATGCTTCTTAATAAAATAAGGGCTGGGTAATATTTCATTCGTGAAACCATTGCGGTATGAAGTTGTATTAAATATCATATTTTATAAGAACATTTTATTATAATTCAAATTCGTGCGTTCCATTCAAAGCGAACACTGCGCATATTTCAAGTCGTTGGAATTTCAAATTATTTATCATCATAAAAACACGAGCCTTGAAAATTTTATTAATTTAAAAAAAATGTGAATAATGAAACTGCGATGAACTGCGGAAATTTTCATTGTTGGAATATTTCGATACCTCCCTCACACCATACTTAGTAAATCGGTATTTGAAAACGATTAATGTATTTTAATTTGAAATTTTAATTAAAATATTGGGAAGGAATTTGATGAAAATCTAGACGAAGGACATCATGATCAAATATTGAATAATAATAATTGAAATTGTTTTTGTGAAAAATCACCATAAAAATGTAATATTTATATAAATCCAAAACCGATATTGTTTACGGCGCCCTTTCCCATCGGAGGCTGGCAATCGTCAGGACAATCTTCACCTTGTAGATACTGTTCAAAACTGCAATCGAACCAATAGGCGCTTTTAATATTTCCACGTTATAAAAAGGCAATAAACATACGTTCCTTATCACATAATGCTGTCGCTCTTTCTTACATATTAAATAATGGTGCGACAACAGATGAAACACACAATGCACATATATATATATATATATATATATATGCATTGTATATGTGTACTGTGTACAATGTATAAATATTTTTAGGCACCGAAATCGTATCAAAATGCGCCATTAAACAGAGCAACCAACTGCTTAACAATTCTGCATTGAGCATCGGCATCTTCAATGTCACCTACAGAGAGTTCAGTAAATATCTTTTGAGATTCGTCACAACAAAGTAAAACTGCCCCCCATGTACTTTTTTCTCATATATTTTGTAATCTTTTCCATAATATTTTAGTGTATAAAACTGTTTTATAAAGATCCTGAAAAAAATGTCTGTTTCCTCAAAATGAAAAAAATAGTAGGTACAGTCCCTGGCCAAATTATTAGACGCACTGCAAGATTTCATGTAAAATATTAATTACCGGGTGATATTGTACCGTTTTATTATTTTAGATTGATTTGTATTTATTTTTTATTTTTATATTATCCAATCAATTACCGATTTATTTGACATTGATAAAACAGCATTAATTTAGAAAAGCATAAGTTTATTAAGTTTTAAAGAAAAGTGAAAATTGTGAAAGATCGCCTTTTCTACCCATAATGAAAACAGTCCAATTACTTTTTTAAAACACGGCATAAAAAATAAACTAATAACTGAGTAGTATAAAACTGTTAAACAAACAACCACAGTCCATAGAGCCACAGAAACATGTTCGTACCTGACTCGATTCTGATCACGACTGATACAGGTTTGTACTTGTTTACGTTCATGTATCACTTTGTCAACACAGTGTTGCCATATGTTAAAAATAAATACAAATATGTAGTCTACAACAATTCTTTTAAATAAAAATCAATAATATTGTAGTTTAAATATACCATTATTGCATAAAAACTCTTAAGAAACATACAATTACAAAAAAAAATACAGTGCGTCTAATAATTTGGCCAGGGACTGTACTTTGGAAGAAACTAACAGTGAGGAAGATGCTAGATTTTTTTTCCTTCGGAGGAAGCAGACACCAGATACCAACAAACTGCTTTGGCAGTTTATTCGGTGCTTGTAATGAAAAATATTTATTTTTATTTATTTATTACACAAGATACATTATTTATACAGCAAAAATTTCATAATATTTATATTTCAAAATAACTTTTTTTTATACAAAATAAATTACATAATAAATTTTCACTGATTATTATTATTTTTTTAAATGATAGTTCTCTTCTGTAGAAGCAGACGCTTGTGATTAGAAGAGGGACGAGAATCGGGATGAAAGTATTTTTAAAATATATTTACAAAATATATTTTGTGTCTTATAATTTAATTATGGTAGATACTTAAAAAAAAACAACAAATTTAAAAGTTGTATAAGTTATAAAGATAATTTTATCAATTTGTTATTTAAAATAAAATTCAAGTTGGTTAATAATAAATTGTGCGCATTAAGCGTATTCCTATTTTCTGTATATTTACCAAAAAAAAAACAAATGTAATATTTGTCTAAATTCTAACATCGACATTTTCTCCGATTCACTGTCCAAATTTAAAAACAGCAGCATGTCAATAATATAAAGTGTCCAATACACATACATACATACATACGTACACACACGCCTACCAACTACGCACATCACCCGGTAATTACTTAATATACATACCATAAATAAGACACTACAAAGAAACACATCATAGGTATTATTTATTTATTTTTTATATTCAAAGTAACCCACCATGAAATATACTTATTCATTGTAAATTGTTTTCGCCACTGTAACTAATGTACTGATTGTTTCTGTTCATAAATAAATGTAAATGTACAACATACAAAAATACATCACCATCAATATAACGTCAGGTTAAAACGGAACCTACCCAGTACCGAGAACAGCAAAGCGGAGCATCTCGCCAAATTCTATTACAAAACTATTCGTCGCTAATCAAGCGGATCCGGTTTACTTCTAGCTACAGGCTACAGGTCCAGAGCGGAGGATGCGAGGGGATCCGTCCCGTCCCCGTCACACCAGACCTAGTGTCACTACTCACCAGTAACATAACAGTAACGTAGACACACTCAGCTGTGAGCTAATTGAATACTTTGTAGGCAAATAGCAACAAAACAATGCTGTATAGATCTATCAATATTGTTGACTTCATCACATTACTCGGACAGTTGCATAAATACATACTCGCTCGCACATAATTATATTATGGACTTTTTTTTGCATAAGCTCCACACAGGAGGCCCTGAGGAAAAATGTTCCCTCGGGGTCTATGTTTGGGTGTGCTATGTGGAGGGTCTTTTTAGAGAAACGAAGGAGTGGAAGTTCTGGGAAGAAAAATGTATAAAAAAGTAATTCAAAGGCTATGAAAAAGGTTAAGAAAAAAGTGTGAAAAAGATAAAGTATGAAAAAGATATGATAAAGGTAAAAAAAAGTGGTGTGAAGGCAGTGGGCCGAGAAAATCCGGCTGGAGAGGTCAAAAGACCTCCCTCAACCAGTCTCTCGATTGAGCCCGCCACGCTGCAGGTGGGCAGACTCATCTGTCATTAAGATCCGGACAAACCCGACGAACCTGGGCACCTCTGCTTAGTCACCAAACGTAGCGAACGACTTGGGGTAACCTACAGCAGAGGTGTTTTGTTTTCGAAAAAATGGTTCCCAGGGCGGCGATACCTATGCCCGCCTTCCAAATTAGATAACTTTTTGTAAACATTATTATTCGGATACAATATTATTCATCAGAATTGTTTTTTAATACGTATTTACAAAACGTTTTTTTTGTTAGTTGTATTAATTTTAAAAAAAAAAACATTAAAACCCTCTCGGAGATATTTGCAAAAAAAATCGTTAGGTTTGTCACACCACATTATTACTAAAGCTGAGTTAATAATACATGGTGTAACAAGATATAAATACTGAAATTATAGCTTAGGTATACCAACCCATGCAATTTATATTTGAAATTATAGCTTAGGTATACCAACCCATGCAATTTATATTTGAAATTATAGCTTAGGTATACCAACCCATGCAATTTATATTTGAAAGCTTGGTTCACGTCTTTTGGTTTGTGCAGTCGACTGTGTCCGTAACGTCAAGAGCTGTTTCCGGTGGCGGATGGGGAAACCGCCGGAAGTAGAAGGACTCCAGGAAGCAGTATGGATGTATGGAGAAGAGAGGAGGGAGGCGTCAAAGTCAATGGAACCAACAACACCACAACAAGTCCTTTCTTCTCAACGAACGATAAAGTACAGTAACGCTTGCTGGAAATAGTTTAATTGTTTCCTCGACGTGATAGTTAGTTACACATTGTACTACTAGATATAAACGTGTAACTAGCGATATCTTTTATATTAATGTGTTCATTATTATTTACCTTTTAAAGCCTGTAATACTCAAAAATAAAGAAAAGCTCTTTCCAAAAAAGGCCTCATTAGGTACATGAAAACCTACCGCAAAACATAATATATTATAATACATGTAATATTAGCGAATTTAAAACTTCAAAACACAGTTAGTGTGATATCTCACTGCGATGTGATATCTCCACTTAAGATGGTTGTCTATAACATAGGTCTTCAACGTGGGCGATAACGCCCCCTTGTGAGCGTTTCAGACTTTCAGGGGGGCGGTAAGAGACCAAGAAAAACTCATCCCATCCCATTCCATCACCCCTCTCCATCCCATCCCATTACGCCTGGTAAATATAATCGTGACACTAGCTGTTTTAGATTCACGACGACAGATGGTAAGTAAAAGCAGTTTGGGGGCGCTAGAAAAAAATATTCTCAAAGTGGGCGGTGGGCAAAAAAAAGGTTAAGAATATATGGTCTATAATAACACCTAGATATTTAATGTCGTTCGCACATTCCAAAGCTTCACAGTTGCAGCTAGAATCAATATTATCGGAATTACAATCTAGAATCATTATTATAAAAGATGTGGCTTGGCCTATTTCAGCATATCGCTCGCCATATACTGCCATTGGGAATGTACAGCGAGCCGTATGCCGAAATACTCCAAGCCACGTCGTTTACACCTGCGTATAGCACAGGTCTGTGATGTACTAGGTTGCCTTTTTATAGTTGAGCTGAATATTATGTATTTAGTTTTTGCTATATTTAATGTTAGTAGATTTTTATCAAGCCATTGTTTTATCGCATTGATTCCACTTTCAGCATGTTTATGAGTTTGAGTCCAATCCTCTCCTTCAAATATAGCTACCGTATCGTCTGCGAACGTAATAATTTTTCCGCCTACTGTTAGCTTGCATAACTCATTGATGCACATTATAATATGTTTTTCTTGTCAGCGAAAAAAAAAAATTATCAGCGAAAAAATGTTTTTAGGCTTACTGTTTTATTTTAGCACTCTTTTTTATGTATCTTTGTAAAGCTGTTTGTTTTCCAAATAAAGATATTATTTTATTTTATTTTATTTTTAAATGTGATTTAGCGAATAAAAAATTTAAAAATGTTATTATTTTTATGTATAACGACTGATTAGCATTTAAAATTTCATACCATGTAAAAATAAAAACGATTTAGACATAAATAGAAGAGGCGCCAATGTGCTTCCCTGTGGTACACCAAAATTAGTGTCTAGTGAGTTACTCACCATTTTGCCAATTTTTAGTTGCTGGCAATCCGTTAAGTAACTCTTTAACCATTCGTAGGGCATACCCACATTACCAATATTTTTTAATCTTTTGAGTAGTAATGTATGAAAAAATTGTAAGAAAAACCTTGGCTAAGTCTAAGAACAGTGCGATGTTTTTCTTTCCGCGATCTATATTTCCATAAATACGTTCTGCAAGTTGCGCTATAGCATCCTCTGTCTGGCCGAAAGCCGAACTGATTTTTGCTTAAAAGTTTTCGGCTCTCTACGTAGTTACTTTATCTATTTTTAAAGATTTTTTTCTATAATTTTTGAGATAGCACTCAATAGGACTTTTACGGACAATATCATTCATCGACACACTATAAACTAAGATAGACCTTTCTGATATTTTTATCACATCCACGATATCTTGAAATCTAGGCTGACTTCTAGGAGGACCCTTTATTTTAATAGAGAATCCCCTCGAGTTAGCTTGCATGAAAGTTGTGACGGTAAATGATGCTTGGGAAATAACTATAACATCTTAAAACTCTCTGAGACTCTGCTGGCTGCCCAAGGAAACGTATGGTAGTATACTCTTCAACAAGTCTAGTCCTACAGCAAACAGGTTTAGGTACTCCAAATGGTGTTACAACCAGACACTCGGACGCCAACCATTGAGTTTTTGTTGTGTGCAACGGAGACGGGTGATACACTGGCGCATGCGTGAATGGGGGATTCAAGATGGCGAATAGCCAATATTGTTAGTGAATCAGTCGTGATTACCAAAGTTATTAGACAGCTTGTATTAATTATTTATTTATTTGGAACAATAATTAACAAAATGATTAGATAATATTGGCCTCACTGGGTGGCTTACCCGTGCTGACGCTCCCAGTTTTTAATACGAAATTCAATAAGATGAGTAATAAATTTACATAAAATATATAAAGTCGACAATGACAATTTGTTTTTAAATCGGCATATACCTATTATAAGTTACCATTTTGTATAATGATACGTGCATTTTTTAAAGGTTTAATGTGTTGTTTACATGTTTTTTTTGTGTTATACATTTTTTGTAATATTTATGCTTTTTTACTTTTTAATCCATCTCTTAATTTAAAATCTGAATATCAAGTTAAAGATTGTTTAATTGATTTTTATTGATTGCTTTTATTGCCTGGTATTTATGGAGTCTTTGTCCAAAGCTAGTGTGTTTACCGTCGGAATTTTTATGTTTTCTTTGTCCGTTTGTCTAACTGATCTGTTAGTGATAGTTTGTGTTTATTGAAATTTGTTTTTTTTGTAAAAAAATGAATGTATGCCTAAATAAAAGAATGGGATAAATTCACAGTGGCATCAGCATTTTGGTTTGCCTGCATGATTGGTATGCACACGCACAGACTTACCGTCGGTCCGGTATTTTATTTTTTCGGTCCATTGTCATGCGCCGGTTTGCCGCATGGCGTGTGGCCATACTCGTGACCGCGAGTAAGTAATAGAAATGCTTAATCATCAAACGTACTAATTTCGGTTTGTCTGTGAATGATTCTAAATCTGGTTTAATGAACTCCGATTTGTTCTGCGAACTGTCATTTTCATGAATTCAGACAAACAATAAAATACCTACCCATCTGCCTATGATAAAATATTTTAACAGAAAAATATTTATGTTGTTATTTCAATAATTGTAACTATGCGTCAAGAATTCAGCCATAATTTGATAACTTACGAGTACATAGCTGATCTAAAAAAAATATTCACGAAAAATGTTATTATTAAAGAGCTGCTGTAAATATTTTTTCTGCAGCAATTGTCCTTTTCTGATGTGTTCAATAGATGAATTTTCAGTTTCACAAATTTTCAAATTACTCGTATTCTGAAACCACCGATGGTTTCGTTGTAACCTAGCCCTCTTTCTCACAAACGATACACGTTGCAGATAGAGATATTTCATTGAAGCTCTCAGCGGCAGGCAAATGTATTATGATTTAAAAAAACTTTGTTTTTACGGGTTGATTTTTTTTATCTAGTAATGACAATGCCAAGATTTTCCAACAATTTAATAAAAAAAGTCAAATAATTATGTTTTTACAATACCTTACTCGATTTCCTAAGAAGTATCTTTGTAAATAAAAAATAATTGTGTGTTCTTGAGTCGATTGTCCTTGATCCATGGTTTGTCAAAGTGGTTTGTGTACCCATTACTGGCCAAAGGGGAAAGAGCGAACCATCAAACGATGTGCGTGTCTACATATATATATTATATATTTTTAATCCTTTTATCCCTCAAAATCTTTTCTAGCAACGTTCGACTTTTTATCCCTCAAAATCTTATCTAGCAATGTTCTTGACTGGATAGATAAGTGGGTGGATCGTAATGCTACGTATAAACCGGAGAAAAACTGAATGCACCACGAATTATGGAAAAAGAACGATGCAACTGTAAACGAATTCGTTCAAGCATTACGGAAGTCAAAATAATATACTTTTTTTTACATTAGCTCCACACGGGAAGCCCCGAGGAAACTAATGCCCCTCGGGGCCTATGTCATCTTTGAGGATGCTTTGTGGAGGGTCTGTATAAGAAAGGAAGGAGAGGAAGTTCTGGGAAGGGAAAAGGTATGAGGGATGGGTAGGAATCTGGGGGTCGATGTGTCTAGGAGGGACGGACGTATGAATTCATCCCTCCAGTTGCCGGAGACACCGCCTGGAGAGGTCTAGATTAGGTCTCCAATCTCTCTCGCCCGCCATTCAGCCCATGAACCCGGGAACCCCTGCTAAGTCACCAAACGTAGCGAACCACTCGGGGTGACCTATGGCAGGGGTTTTGGTTATCCAATAAATGGTTCCCAGGGCGGCGGTACTCAAATCCACCTCCCATATTGAGTGTAAAATAAAAAAATAAATACATAAGAATGGGAAGAATTATTTTATCAAAGGGGGTGTAGGTACACCTTGTACTTTTATATCAACAAAGGTATATGTATTAAAGGCCACTACGAATAAAAAACCTTATATTTTGTAGCTGAAACTTCGTGAATACTAAAATTCACATAATTTGCATTGACTGCCCGCTATCTGAGAGTTGATAAACTTTATTAGAAGAAGTTACAACAGTGTTTAAACGTTGTTACGGAACTCATCGACGAATGAATGCAACCGGATCCGAATAATTTTTCAGCGAAATATTTCGACAATTTCAGGAATCCTGAAGAAAAGTTTCAGCGGACAAAGGATGCTTTCCGTTGTATTTTTAAGGGTAGGAAACATTCTTTCGGCAGTACAATACGGCGTTTAAATAAAGGAACTCAAAAGGAAAGGAGTTTAAATAGAGGCGAGGAAAGTACAAATATTATTTATGAAATAAAAAGCCTCTCTGCATTGAAATTGATGAAAAGACAACCCAGAATAACTTAAGAATGAAATCAGAATTTACGAAGTTATTTTGAATAAAGTATCCTGGAATTATTTGGTTGAATTATTGGGTAAAATGTTCTTCTTAGTCGAATATATTATCGCAATTCTAGTAGGAAACCCATGAATATTAAAAACCTCTAACAGTGACTATATGAGCACCTATTGGAGCGTCAGCGAAAATTGTTTATTCAATTTTTTCCATCGTAAATTCGATCGAATCTCCGAATACCTATCGCACGCCTGAAACTATGAAACCTGTCAATGGGCTCTTTCTTCCCTCACGTGATGAGATAACACTTGAAATACTAACCCACCACTATACAGGTATTAAGGGACGTATTGACTTACCTTAACGAGTGATTACTGAAAAAAATGTCACCGGAGACGAAAATTTCATTTAAATTTTTCGCTCCAAATCACAAGTAAATCAAGTACGTCCCTTAAACTTTGTACATAAAAATAAAATCTTTCCTCCATAGTAGGAGATTATAAATATATATCATATGCATGTATCACGAGCTGTTCTAAAACTCAACATTCGAGCTAAAATGAGGCATTTCCAACTCGGCTCTTTTAGAGCTCTAAATCAAGGTCGACAGCACAAAAAAATTCTAGCATCTTTTTCAGATTTTTTAGCTCTTAGTTTCATATTTTTAGAAATCTTTGTTTTTATCCAAGAATTCCTATAGACCTCTCCGTTCTCTCCTGCTTGTATGGCGTTCTGATACATTTGTTTTCCTGTTTCCTTGACAACTTGGATCTTCTTTTTCTCACGTGTAAGTCTGCCGATCCCTGCCCTAGCCCATATTTTTCCACTTAATATACAGTCACACGATATGGAAAAACGGTTACATAATTTGCAATTCTGGGCTGGTTAGTAATACTAACTAATCCAGATTATGAAATTGCAACCAGGCAACAAGCCCACCTTTATACAACCATGCATATGTGTATATACACATACATTTTTAAGTAAATAGCATTATACCAATAGCAGTAACTGCCTGGAAATGGCGTTTACACTAGGAGCAACGAGGCGGGTTGTGTTGACTCAAGTTACAATTACATGAGATTCTCAGACCACAGCGACTGAACTCCAAACCAAATCATTTTGGGATGCGCTTCCATAGCCCCGATTCTAAATTCTCATTCCACCTGCATGGCATGAGAGGGAACAATAAGCAGTTCACAACATATAAAAATTCAGTTTCTTATATATCTATGTAGATTGTGATTATAAATTAGACCGTTTAAAAGAAACTTAACAGAAAATATTTAATGGGAGGCAAAATTAAACTTCCTAAGCGAGTTTATAGGGAGAAATTACTGAGAATAGTTCCGTTTTAAATGTTCACGATTTTATAATAGTTTTTTAATAAATTCTAGGAATATTTTATAATCAACCAAAGATAGGTGAATTCATTGACTACATAGAACTATGATCAGTTTGTAAACCATATTAAAATTCGGAGGTATGATTTTTTTTAAGGTGGGCGGAAAATATTCAAAACGGTCACCAAAATATCACGAGCAATCCGAGAAAAAAAATACAAATCGCGCCGTCGCTCCAGTGGACAGTGGTTAGGATACGTTCATAGATTAACTTAGGATGTGTTAAAAAAACCAACTGGGCGTTTTAAAATCAAATGAATAATCGACAGAACAAGGTGCGCTGGATGCCAGGCGCTATGTGAATCAAGACGCCCCGGTTTGCCCCCCCTAGATCCGACCCTGTCTGCACCCTTCCAAAGGAAAAATATAATAATTATAATAAATCTCTGAAATGAAATGTAGTTAAATGCACAGGAGGCCCTAAAGAAAATGATTTCTCTCAGGGCTTATGTCATCTTAGGGGATGTTGTGTGGAGGGTCTTTTTAAGGAAGGGGAGGATAGGAAGTTCTGGGAAGGAAAAAGGTATGAGGGGTAGGTAGGAATCTGGGGGTCATTGTGTCTGGGAGTGACGGACGTATGATCCATCCAATCCATCGCTCCAACTGCGGTGCAAGGCAATGGGTCAAGAGAGTCCAGTTGGAAATACCAGCATACCCCCATACCCGCCTCCCAAATTCCCGTAAGTAAGTGGGAAAATAAGAAAATAATAAAAAATATAAATCGGTATATGTACAACACCATCTCTGATACTTACAAAAACAAAACACGGACTGTTGCGCATCGATAATTGCTTCAGTGTCTAATTTTTAACTTAATGAAAAAAACTGAATTTAATTCAACAGTTATTGATTCGGAAGCGGTACGAAGTTCGTCGGGTCTGCTAGTATGTATATATTATGTACACAGGGGCGTGCACAGAGTTTTTGATCAGGGTAGGCAGTAAGAAAATACAGCAAGTTTCATAGATTAAAATTTTCATATTCTATCACATAATTTCAGAATTAAAGTATGACAAACGTTTTTAAACCGACAATTAGCATCTATGAAAGACAACTATTTGATAGAAGTACATAACAACAGATGTTTTTGTCGTCACTGATTGCCATTTGCTAATTTTGTTCTAGAAAGCACTGCTTAATACTAACAAAAAAACCTCATAGAAGCAAATTCAAAACGACAGTTCTACTCTATGCTTTGTGCATTTCGTTAACATTGAATTATGTCTTGTATGAAGTTAGCTCTAGTCAGAAATAATTCCTGCTTAGACCGCATTTTAGTGAGGCAGTTGGAGGGCGCGCGTGTAGTTTCTAGTTACAGTTTGTGCCGCGTTTGTAGTATGCCGTTTGATGTGTCGCTCGCGTAGTTTCGGTTGCTCAGCTTTTTCGCGCTTATTTTTGAAAGTGTGTATTTATTTTTAGCAATAATTTTATAAATTATAATATTATTTACATGCTTATATTTTACAAAAACGGCAGGGTAGGCAGTGCTTATGTGCCTATATGGAGTGCACGCCCCTGTATGTACACATCGTTTTAATGTTTATCGGCTTGTGTCCATTGTTATGTATTTGTGCCACATTATTAACCAGACTTGTTATTTTAAAAAATAACATTGTATTCAAAGAAATTTTAACAATATAAAGTGTACTGAATTATTATATTTTGCTTTCGTTAGAAGTCAACTTAAGTACAATTCTCCCGTCTGGAACCCACATTTATAATCCTCATGTACAAGCTGTTAAATTATATCAATGTGCTTAAATTGTCAGAGAGAAGGATTTTCACTGACTTGGTATTTCTATATAAAATTTTAAATGATGTTGTTGATAATCCGGTTTTGCTTGCTTTGATGAGCTAAGCGAATTTCACTACGTAATACTAGAAGTCAGGACGTATTTCAGTGGAAAAATTCTGGGACTAAATACCATATGTATTCCTCTTTACATAAAATACGAAGGGAATAATTAGTTATTAAATATTAATTATAAGAGAATATGGAGGGTAATAATTATACCAACTCAGTGGACATCTTCAATTTATCTTTAAGCAAATAAAAAATATTGTTACTGAGGCAGTTCAGTTATGTACAATAAATACTGTGTAATTTTTACTCTCATATGTAAAAGCCCCCAAAAAGGGCGCATATAAATAAATAGTACTCCAATATTTCACATAATAGAAAGAACACGACAAATAATATATTTCTTATGGGTTAAACTATTTCAATCCAAATATTATAACCATCTGACTGCGCTCATCATGAGCACCGTAATATTCTGCACAATATGTAAAAACGAGAATCGAGCCACGGTCAGTGGTTGTTCCATTTTTTCGAACATTTTCTATCCCCTAACAACCCTAAAATTTAAAGTCGTACAACACAGATTCAGCCATCCGTTATTATCGTTTAAAAATACTAAACTCGAGCCGTTTTCACGAAAAGATAAATAGGATCCGATAAAATATCCTCGGAGAAAATTGCTGGCTAAAAAGAATTTTTACGTGCTTTAACAACTCAATTAAACATTCATAAAACAAATTTTATATTTCGCATAAAATATAAAAGTTCGGCGAAGAAGCAGCACGAGGATTTTGCGCGAACGATTAATTAAAAACTACCGCAATTATTATTGTTCAAAGAAATAAGTAGAGAAAAGTTGGACGTTGCGCAGTTTTTTCTCTAAGGTGAAGGCTAAACAATAAACAAAGAAAGTTTTAAAATCAGAGAGAGTAGTTCCGCGCGACCCCGTTCTGGAGATCTGGAACACGGCTCGGGGCGGAAAGTTGCACATAGCATCAAGTCGCAATACTAGTTGGCCAAAACATTTTAATACTTTAATAGTAGGCAAATCTCTTCAAAATCATTATCCACTATTCAAAAATTAAAACATTATATACATCATTATATATCATTAAATAATTCTTTAATTTATGCACTACACCTTATTTTGTAATTTAATGAGTATTTTATGTGCTTTACGTAGGTAGATATGATGGGTGTTCAAAAACGTCTGAAAAAATCAAGCGCGTCAGATTTCGGCAAAGACGGAGATCGATAACTCTCTGGTGCAATTTGATGGAAAAACCCTCCCCAATGAGGACTCCACTGAAATGCTTGTAATAAGTATATCAGACCGGCTCGAGCACAGGGGCTCCGTAGAAGTAGTAATAACAGGTCAAAATTCGAGTACGACCTGCAGATCAGCAAAAAGCTGGCTGCGTGTCCGCATGGCAGCAGGCAATTCTGGTCGCTTGCGGGCTCAATAGGTCGCAATTTCTGCAAATCCAGTCTGCCACCTCTTACCAGACCTGACGGCTCACTAGCAAACACCGTCACCGAAAAGGCTAACCTATTAGGAAAAATGTTTGCGGATAACTCAACCCTCGATGACCAAGGTGCTGTCCCGACGTCGGTTCCTCACTGCGGTTTTCATATGAAAAAGCTGAGGATCCGGCATCGGGAAGTACTCCATGTTTTACGAGGGCTTGATGTTAATAAAGCTAGCGGACCTGACGGAATACCTGCCCTGGTACTGCAGAGGTGCGCTGCAGAAATAGCTTCAATTTTGACGAAGCTTTTTAAAATGTCCCTGAAGTCTGGCTCTGTGCCCTCTGGTTGGAAAAAAGCGGTTATCCATCCTATTCCAAAGAAGGGTGACCGCTCCAACCCGGCCAACTACCGTCCCATAGCGATCACATCAGTTCTATCTAAGGTGATGGAACGTATGATCAACGACAAACTGTTTACATACCTCGAGAAGAACAAAATTATTAACGAAAAATACCCTCGACTCTGTGCAAAAACGGGCGGTCCGTTTGATAGATTCTCCCATCTTAACAGACGGATTGCAATCTTTAGAGCACAGGCGTCAGGTGGGAATGCTGTCCTTGTTCTTCCGGTATTACCATGGAAGATGGCCCGAGGAACTAGCGTCATTGATCCCTTCGGCACCGGTGCATAGTCGGGAAACACGCCAAACGCGTGCCTAACATATGTACACGGTTGACATTTGTCACATGAGAACGGGTCGTTTCTTCGACTCGTTCTTGTGTTCAACATCTCGGCTGTGGAACGATTTGCCGGCCTCTGTGTTTCCTACTTCCTACAACATGGGTCCCTTCAAGACCAATGTTCATTCCTTCCTCTCCTCAAAAAGACCCTCCTCACAGCATCTCAGATGACATAGGCCCCGAGGGATTTTTTTTCCTCAGGGCCTCCTGTGTGGAATTAATGTAAAAAAAAGTAAATCTGGCTTCCAAGAAACTGGGCGTGTTGCACGGTTAACAGATTCTTCAATAGTGACCAGCTGCTAACCCTGTACAAATCTGAAGAACGACCAACAATTGAATTCGGGAGCCATCTCTGGGATGGACTCCCGCAATACGTTACAAACCTACTTGATTCCGTACAAAGGAGGGCGGTTCGTCTAATTGACAAACCGTTGCCAAAACAGACAGATTGATTGCCATTTCCAATGCACAGACGCAATGTGGGCATGCTGCGTCTGTTCTACAGGTATTTTAATGGAGCCTGCCCTAAGGAGCTAGCAATATTGAACCTTGATCCACCGATGCACGTGCGCGAAACAGGTCGGACACGGACAGAACATCCGTTCACAGTTGATGTTAGCATCATGAGAACGGGTCGTTTCTTCGATTCATTTTTTTGTAAGTCTGCTCTTATGTGGAAGGATCTACCGGAATTTCCCTTTCCTCCTTAATATAATACGGGCTTCTTCGAGAACGGCATTAACAAATCCCTTCCTACAGCCCCTACCTTAGCCTGCCTCACAAACGCTGCCAAACTGGGTGGCGACATAGTTCTCCTGTCTTTACGCATATTACACAGTGGCACCCTCGTGAGGTATCAGATAAAAAAATCACGATAAAAATTAGCACAATAAAAACAAGTTAGTATCGCCATCATTCTAGGAGAGGCTCTGCCTGAAATGGAGGCCGCTGAAGCCCAGGACAGGACGACTGAAGGCAACCTAATCGAAGCGATGGGTTCATGGACTATAAGAGTCCGCAGTCCCATTCGCAGCCCAAACAGGACAAAAGGAAGAATACGATTATGATAACGATGATGACATCTAATTTTTATTCAAAAATATTTTTGGCTAGCTAAACTTGTGATTGCGACCTCGGTGTGTTGGGAATCGGGAAGCTGGAAGTCGGGAGCACGAGATTACAAATTCCAGTGCACATTTGTCACCACACGGTGCGGCGTAGGTAATCTCTGTTGGAACAGGGGCCTCGCAGTTGGCCGGTCGACTGGGAGCGGAGTTTGGTAATAAAGCCAGCTATGCAAGCGCCACCTACAACACCTTTTAAGAAAATTGCTGGAATCAGATTTAGGAGTCTGTTTGCTCTCATGTCAGCGGTGTGTGAAAAATAAACAGTTCTATTTTATTCCCCAAAGCTTTTACACGAATCGAACTACGACATTTTTGATAAAATTTATATTTGTTGACACACAAAAGCATACGTCGAGTATTTCTATTTTAAACATTACTTTCAGCAAAATTGAAAGTTGTTCCAGCATATTTTCCCTACATGGATGTTATTGTGTTAAAAAATCAATGCAGTATAATTTAATTACGTGAAAGCTTGCACAATTTTGTTATAATTTAAAAAAAAATGATTTTTCATACTTCGTCGTTATGCTGTGAAAACACCCAATAACTCAAATTAAAATTTCACAAAAGTAAAAAAAAAACAATCAGGGGTTTTATCAGCATAAAATTCGTAAATTTCGATTAAAATACAGAAGTAAGGAGGTTTTAAGAGATAAATTGTGAAAAAAATCATAACAATGGGCACAAGTCAATAAATATATTTTTTAAATCGGAGCGTGCAACTCACCCGCGGTAGAAGTGAAACCTTTAGAAAACTAAAGTAGACAAGAGTGGGGGTGGAGAGGCTACGAAACACCGTACAAAGAGATCGATAAGTTACGAAGAACCTAAATCCTATAGATGTACGTGTTTGTCTCTTTTTAGTGTCGCTATTTTTCGTTTCCCCGAGTTTCAAATCACAACGGTGCAAAAGAAGTTTTCACTTCAAAAATCGCTTCTAGTCAATCTTAATCAGGGATTAACTAACTACAAATAGGTAGACAAAAAAATAGTACACTAGAAGAGGGAGAAAAACTTAGACAACTCTAGGGAAGCCGTTTTTATTTCAAACTCCTCCTAATTTGAAATTGATTTAACATCATAAAAAGTAGAAAAACTAATAAAACAATACTTCAATAACTTAATTTTAGTATTCTGATTAATAAAACGCCCATTTTATGGCGAAAGTTATACTGTGAGTCTCATAAAAAATAATAAACGAACAAAATAAACCGAATAGACAGTAATAATTAATGTATAAAAGTACCTCGTGGGGCTTATGCCTATAACAAAAATGGGATACAAGAAAAACTTCGGTTCGTCGAATTAATCGGGTAATGAAACTGTCACAAAAACAGTTGGACAACTTTCGCCGGGATTTTCAACAGTTGTTATTTTGATTTCTTTATTAGTTTTGTTTGAAAAAATGGCAAATATCACGAAGGGCGTTATTTAGAATAATTTCCATGGTAACTTCGGTTCATTAACCCCCAGGCCTCGACCATATTCTGTCAGTAGGTCAGAATACTTCTACTTTGCATTAAAATCCAAATAAACGGAACATTTGTTAACGTATCCGAAAACCAAAACTGGGCTTTGAAAGGCAATAAAATACGTTTTTAAAAATTTTATTATTAGCCACGTTACGTTATTTTTTTAGATAAATTTTTTTAATGGAAATTTTAAGAAGTTTTAAAAATGGTTCACCTTACATTTTTCTAACTAAAATCACTGGTAACGTAAAAAAATAAAAACATACATATTTTATTATACAAATGTATCTTTTTTGTCGTTACATGTAAAAGTTCACAAATATCATTTTTCTTTTCAAAATGCGCCCGGAAACTTAGGTTTCATAAAGGTGTACATTTTAATTATTTTTGGTTAACTTTTAGATTTGAATATATAGCGCGGTGTTTTCTCTTTCCAAACCCTTAAGATCATATTTCTCACTATATATGTAATTTCTATAATTAAATGTAATTTTCTTATTGTACAATATTTTGTAAGTAATATTTTGCAGTATTTTTGAAAATATTATTTTTCCATTTTTGTAACGGCACATATTATTATCTATATATATAATTACATTGCGAAGCTAGCAGTCCACAATGGAGTCCTGGTACCTACCCTGATGTATGGCAGTGAGGCATGGAACTGGCAGAGGAAGGATGAAAGTAAACTGAATGCTGTTGAAATGAGATCCCTGAGGCGTATGTGTGGTAAAACAATGTATGATCGTGTGAGAAATGTGGATATCCGCAAAGAATGTAAGGCTGATGTATGTATAATGAGTAAGATTAAGAAAGGGACCCTCAGATGGTTTGGGCATGTAGAGCGAATGAACGAAGAAAGCAGTGTAAGAAGAATATACGACGCAAATGTGAATGGTAGAAGAAGTCGTGGACGTCCGAGGAAGACATGGCACGATCAAGTGAATCAGATACTTGAGTCGGGCCATGTCAAAAGTCAGAATAATAGAAGAGAATGTATGAGACGATGTATGAATGTGAGTGAGGCAAAGAGTGTGTGCCAAGACCGAGTTGTTTGGCGGTCCGTCCTCTCTGCCTACCCCTGCAGGGAAACGGCGTGATGGTTAGTTAGTTAGTTAGACTAGCTCCCCAGTTAGACCCCGAGAATATTTCTCTACTAATTGGGTAACCAAAAAAAGTGATGTCCGATATGAAATGTAATATATTATTATTTATTGTGAATATTTACTTTTTTCTAAATAAAAATAAACTATATAGTAAGGAAGACAACGATTTCTCTAAGACCTATATGGGTTGTTCCGAAAAGCGAAAAAATTAGCCTGAGGGTTAAGTTTGATATTTATGATTTAGTGTGCGGTAAAGTAAGACTCCACGAACGAAATCACGTCTTTCTCCATTATGTATGTATGCTTTAAAAATATAAAAATTTTACTCGTACAAAAATAAAATTTGAAGAAAAAATATTTAGGTGAAAGTGGGTGGGAAATACATACAATCCGTTTGCTCCTTTGTTTTGAAATAGCAAAACTGTTGAGCTGTTGCATTCAGAAATATGAAATATCCACCTACAGCTTTTTCTTTTTAATCAGAACTATTTGACTTAAAGTCAAACAGAAATTATATTGAAAAAAATAAAAAAGTGGTGAGACTCGGGCGTAGGCGGGTAGTCAGTAAGTCACTACTCTTATTGAATACAAATGAGAACAAAGGCATAGAGGAAGAAAATCGATAGCGTCAACAAAATTATCGGAGAAATTGTTTTTCTACAAAAATAATAATAGAGAATGAAAATAATTTGAAAGGAAAAATGAAATATCTGAGAGAAAAAGAGTAACGGTTTTGGTTATAGATGCGTCATCTTTTTCGAAGTTGATCCTTA
Source organism: Limnephilus lunatus (assembly GCA_917563855.2). Classification (NCBI taxonomy): domain Eukaryota; kingdom Metazoa; phylum Arthropoda; class Insecta; order Trichoptera; family Limnephilidae; genus Limnephilus; species Limnephilus lunatus. The sequence continues at coordinate 60,500,034 of OU830592.1, forward strand.
ATGCCAGAGCCTTGTTGCAAAAAGTTTGCAAATTGGGCATCAGCCTTAACTCGGCTAGAATACAAATATCTCAGCAGAGTTTCATGAATGTGTATCGCCCGCGGTAGAGCCGATTCAACTCTCGGCGCATTTTCTCACCCGACGCCTCCACCCTCCACACCACCCCCCTCCAACAGCAACAGCGAGGGTGGGATATTGAAAATGGAGACGAGGATAGAATAGTTCACCTCAACGCGAATGTATTTAAAATATTCAGGGGAGTCGCGGCGCGGAAGAGTTGCGGTTTAAACCCGATTGGGGAAGACGCTGAAGGGTAAGCCGGATTATAGACGCGAAAGACAAAATGGAAAACGGATATATTTATGCAAATATGTTAAAGAAGAAACTGTTTTTTAAGCAGTACAGTGAAAGCGGGTAATTTTTCCACATGGAAAGCAAATGAATGAAAAATTATACAATGTACATTCTCCATAATCTCCATAAGTAATTTAAAACCTCTCCGCGAGTGAGTTTTGGCGAACAAAACTGTACGTGAGGAGTGAGTTTTTTTTTGGTTCATTTTTTAAATATTTTTTTATAAATATCATAGATTAACTAAAAATAATATTATATTTTGAATTAAAACGTCATCGACATCAAAACGAAAATAAATAAACATCGAAAAAACATGTCCATACAAAAAACTACTTCCTTCCTCTGACGACCGCTAAATGACGCAAAAAGAATTTTTAAACTAAAACGGTGAAGTTGGTATGGTAGGTATGTCTTCCAAAACTTCAACAAACTACGCGCAGATGTCAATAGAAGCCAATACAAGTCAAATAGTTTCATTAAATATGACGGTATTTGAATAACAGCCGCGGACGAAACGTTTCGGCCATACTCTTCTGGGCGTTATTTCGCTTCGCCGAACCGTTTCGGCCATACTCGTGGAGAGGTTAAGTATATGAAATCGTTTATTAGAGTGTGATTGTTTACTATTTATACTTTTTACATGGTGTCCGGACTCTAGTGACACAAGCCGGAAACTGGTGATTCTACATAACATTTGGGCATCTTTACATCATGGATGGAATATCTACATCAATTTGAAGTCAATTTTGTGGTAAATTTTTTTAAATTTCGAGTACGAAGATATAAGTATTTTTTTTCATGACAGATTTTAAAAAGATCCTTACCGAGTTACTATCAGCTGTTTAATGTATTTTAAGATGCGTTGAATCGAAGACCTATAGTTTTCCTGTAGTTTCTTAACCCCGACGTTCCCAGTAAACATTTTATAAAGTTTTGTTTTAAATGTTCAACAACTTAATCTTTTTTTAATTATCCATGTGACATATATTCTCCAGTTTCATAATTTTCCACTAGTTTCTAGTACTGAAAATTACAAGAAACAATTCAACTACGGGATGAACATGTATAATATGAATATACCGAAAAGCGACTGAAGTAGCCTTTTAAATGCGTAAATCTCTAACTCTCAAAACGCTCATGTTGTGTAGTACATATTTACATAAAATATTTTATTTTATTTTTATTTATTTATTTTATTTTATTTAGTAAAAGATTATACATTTATATACATTATTTAAGAAATTTTTGACTGCCCAACTAGGAGGATTCCCGTTTTAGGACAGTCAAATTAGGATGAGTATTAACATACGGAACATGGTCTGTAAATAATATAAAAAACAAAACAAAAATAAAAGATTAAAACAAAGTGACTGTTCTTTGTTTAGCAAAGTTTTTTTTTAAAATAATATTAATTACTTAGGTAGGTACTTAATTACAGAGGATTATAGATATAGAACAAACGTGTAAGCATTGCATATCATAGTCCTACACAGATGGGTTGTATAAAATAAGAAAAAAAGAGAAGAGAAAGAATTTAAAAAAAAAACTAAAATAATAATAATAATAAACAATTAATACAGGAAAGATAACCGTGGTTTGCTTAGCATAGTTATTTAAATTATCATAAAAGTAATACATACATACTTAAAAGTAAATTATTAAAACATAATGGTATCTTGCGTTTGCATTTCAAATAATACCTAGTCCTACATACACATTTTATACAAATGAGAACTAGAAAGAGTACATAAACAATAAAATTAATCAAACCAATTTATATATGGTTATTACTGTTGTTTGATTAGTATATGAAGTAATATGAAGTACGATTACTCTGCTACAAAAAATTGGTGGAGCTCGAGCTTTTTATGCAAATAAAAATTGAAAAATTCTGAATAAACACGAAATATCAAATCTGTTATTCCCACTGGAAACTGCGATATTACCATTTAAATGCGGTATTGTGTGCACGCAGAATTGCATCAATTAATTGATTCTGAAAATATTATTTCCAGCTTCGGAATCACATATTGGAAACGCTTTTAAGTAGATACATAATGTACACCCTAAATATAATTCAAATTTATAAAATACTAGCTTTTACCCCCGGCTTCGCTCGCATATTCCCCCCCCCCCCACTCCCCCCCCCTCCCACACTCCCCCCCTCCCCCCCTCTCCCGCACTACCACTCCCCCTCCCCCAATCAATCAACAATCAAATACGCTCCGTTTCGCATTCATAATATTAGTATAGCTATTGGCTTAGGTCAAAATGTAGATGAGTACCTATTTTATATTTGTATCTACCTATACTAAATATTCATATTAGAATACTAATATTTGAATTTTCGCTATCAAAGAAATAATATTGACAGCCTACGTCAAACATTTACTTAGTAACACGCTTTGCCAATAAACGTATAATAGATAATTTCATAACGCCACAGCGTATTCATAACGCCAGAGCTTACCAATATATATAGCACCTGTTACTCGCAAATAAAGTAGCTTTCGATAAGTGAAAGAATTTATAAATTCCATTCGATATTTATTGCATGAAAGAGTAAGGACCATCCAACCAATCATCCATCCAACCAACCATCCATACAAACTTTCGCATTTATAATATTAGTAAGATAAGATAGTAAGATTTAATAAGAACAGGTCAAGCCACCATGGAAGATTTTTGATTTTAGTTTAGAAATTAATTTTATTTAAATAAAAGTGTGCACAGCTAAGCTAAAAACTGAGGCTACATTAATAACTGAAAGTGTTTTTCCAATAGGTAGAAAGCAATATATCTAGAATCTATTAGAGATGGGTATAATCGAAATATTACAATATTCGAAACATTCGACATCTAAATATTCTGATATGAACGAGAGTTTAAAAACAAAAGCTCGGACACACAAAGAATAATTAATATAAAATGTTTGGAATGAAATTCCAAACCAATTTAATTTAAACGGAATTTTATGACATCGGCTTGTAAAAATAAGTATATTTTTTTATTCTAAATGTTTCGAATGGTGAAATGATCGATAATTTGGAGATGAATAAATATCTCAATTAATATACCTGATTTACGTATATTAAATATTTTTAGTTTCTTTGTACAATAAGTTTGTCGAGAATGTTTTATTTTTGTTAAATATGACTTTAATTATGTGTTTTTGAATTATTTGTAGAGGCTTAATAAATGTATCAAGTGCACCACCCCATCCTGTAATGCCATAAGTGATTGAAGATTGCACCAGGGAAATGTAGATCATTTTCAATTTCTCAATGTTTAGAACTTCCTTAAGTCTATAAAATATGTAGGTCAGATTAATTTTTAAATTTAGAAGTGATTTGATTAATATGTGATTTCCAATTAAGATTTATATCTATTGATACTCCTATGTAAATATTGTATATTTTCGACATAAGTGAGTTCGTTGCACATGAAGCACATTTCTTGATTGCAACTAGTATTATGGATTCTAATTTTAAGGTTGTCTTTATGTTTATTTTTAATGGTTTTATAAAAAGGTAAGTAAAATGTTTTGCTATAGTTTAAAACGAGTTTTTTGTATTTTAGCCTTGTTGAAACCAGTGAAATACAATCAGTTGCTTTCAAAAAAGTTTCTTTCCAATGATTACCATCCACTATTATTGCCGTGTCGTCTGCGTAAGAAACAATTTTACCAGGGATTACAAAATTACATAAATCATTAATATAAATTAAGAATAAAATCGGGCCAAGCACAGTTCCCTGTGGAACTCCATTTTTTATCTTTGACTCTGAACTATAGATAGTTAGAGAGTAGTTTTAGTGACTTTTTTGAAGCCTAGTTGATTTATTTTTGTAATGAGTAAATTATGATTTACGGTGTCGAAAGCTTTTCTTAAATCTAGGAATATGGCAAGACATTTCTTTTTTTTATCGATAGATGAGTATATCTTTTTTGTCAATTCATATATCGCATCCTCGGTGCTTAGGTCTAATATCACAATTTATTCTGAGTTTATCAAAGAATACAGCCACAGAAAAAGCTAGCATTACGTTGACGTAAATAAGGGTTTCCCAGAAAGGTTTGACGGAATAGAATTAGGGAAGCGCAAACTTCATATTTAATAAATAAGTAATAAATCTCCCTCCTAATAAGGAGATGAAAGCAATCTCATGTTTTTCTGAAAATACGGTATTCACATTATTTCAATTTATCAAAAAAAACAACTCCTTGTAATATTATACGTTCTACCTACCTACATTTTTCGCAGTGATACAAAGGTTTCTTCATTTCTCCATTCGCGTGAAACGCTTATAATTAAAATGTAAAATAGGCTTATTGAACTTAATTTTCACATGATCTAACTATTTGAAATCATAAAGTTCTAAAATCTTCATTTGAAAATAATACTGTAAAATTTTTTATTTAATAATACTGTAGGTGGGTCATGACAAACTTATATATAATATGCAGTCGGTTTAGGGAAAATACAGTAATTTAAATTAGCTCCACACAGAAGGCCCTGAGGAAAATAATTCCCCTCAGGGCCTATGTCATCCTTCGGGATGCTTTGTGGAGGGTATTTTTAGGAATGAAAGGAGAGGAAGTCCTGAGTAGGAAGGGTGGTAAGGGTGGGTAGGAATCTGGGGGTCAGTGTGTCCAGGAGTGACGGATGTATGAATGCTTACCCCTCATTGCGGTGCAAGGCGATGTTCCGAGAGAGTACGGCTGGAAAAGTCAAAGGGACTCCCTCAACCACTCTCTCCCGATCCGGCCTGCCATGCAGTTGGTGGGCAGAGGCATCCGCCGCCAAGTCCCGCACTAACCTCACCCCGGGCACCCCGGCTAAGTCACCAAACGTAGCAAACCACTTGGGGTGACCTATGGCAGAAGTGTTGGTTTAGCAATAAATGGTTCCCGGGGGGGGGGGGGGGGGCGGTACCCGTACCCGCCTCCAAAATTGCACAAAATATAACTAGGTTTCCCCGAAGAGATATGCAGTTAGGATGTACTGTCTTATAACAAAATTATAAAACATATTTTCATTCAAATGCATCAAGGATGGAACTACTTGTCTGTATATTGTATACGGCAGCGTTAAGTACAAAAAATCGACACTGTTAGTGAATGCGTTTGATACCCATACCAACTTATTTATTAAAAATATTTTCGAAGTCGATTTTAGGTTTGAAATTGGTAAATAATGCACTAAAAATTTTAATTTTATAATAATTATAATTTCGGGGGCCAATGAATTACCACATTAGATATAAGTAAAATAGCGAGAATTGGCTGCAATAAAAAAAACTTAGCATTGAATGTATTTATGCATCGATACTACACACTTCCACCGCGAGGAACAACCCTTTGTCTTGCTTATTGTCACTACCGGAAGAACATATATGATGAAGTGTATATGATGCTTATAAAATAATATTGTTATAACGTTTACAGCGTGTCCTATTCATGGGTCTGCGCTGTGCAAAATTATAAAAAAATATTCACAAGTCTTGCGTTTGATGTCCCTAATAAATGATTTAGACATATTTTGAAGGGGGAGAAGGCCCCCATCCCCTTTAAAGTTGAATTAAATTAGCGAGCTTCGCTTACCTAATTGGTTGCTTACCTTAGGATATATTTTTGGGTGACCTCCGTAAAGTCACGACAATTTATATTCAAAATTGACTAAAGGTAAAACCCAGACCAACTAACTAACCATCACGCCGTTTCCCCACAGGGGTAGGCAGAGAGGGCGGACCGCCAAACAACTCGGTCTTGGCACACACTCTTTGCCTCACTCACATTCATACATCGTCTCATACATTCTCTGCTATTATTCTGACTTTTGACATGGCCCGACTCAAGTATCTGATTCACATGATCGTGCCATGTATTCCTCGGACGTCCCCGACTTCTTCTACCATTCACATTTGCGTCGTATATTCTTCTTACACTACTTTCTTCGTTCATTCGCTCTACATGCCCAAACCATCTGAGGGTCCCTTTCTTAATCTTACTCATTATGCTTACATCAGCCTTATATTCTTTGCTCATATCCACATTTCTCACACGATCATACATTGTTTTACCACACATACGCCTCAGGGATCTCATTTAAACAGCATTCAGTTTTATTTCATCCTTCCTCTGCCAGTTCCATGCCTCACTGCCATACATCAGGGTAGGTACCAGGACTCCATTGTGGACTGCTAGCTTCGCTTCTTTTAACAGTTTTTTATTAGCGCCAACGACATTCAGTCGTCCATTAATGGAGTTACCGGCATTCACCCTTCTTTCAAAATATCTATCAGCCTTCCCATCTCTCGTAACCCAGACCAGACTTCAAATAATATACATAGTGTATTTATTTATCGTAAAACCTGATATGTTGGTATGTCTTACAATTACGTGGAGTATTCACGATAAACTCAGAAATTTTCTTGGAAAAAGATAAACGATAATATCGTTGTTAGTTTAATCGACAGTTCCCTGAAATCTGTTAACAATCAATTTCAGTACACACTGTGCGGTTTTAGGTCAATATACGTCAATATATGCAACAATGGCAACTGTAATAAAAAATTTTTACATTATCTCCCAAGAAAAAAAATCCTTCAGGGCCTGTGTCATCTTTGGGGATACTTCGTGGGGGATCTTTTTAGGGAAAGGAAGAAGAGGAAGTTCAGGGGGAGGAAAAAGGTGTGAGAGGTGGTTAGGAATCTAGGGGTCAATATGTTCACGAGTGACGAACGTGTGAATCAATCCGGCAAAATCTAAAGCTGAGGATCCGGCATCGGGATGTACTCCAAGTCTTACGAGGGCTTGATGTTAAAAAAGCTAGCGGGCCTGACGGAACACCTGCCCTGGTATTGCAGAGCTGCGCTGTAGAAATAGCTCCAATTTTGACGAAGCTTTTCAAGATGTCCCTGAAGTCTGGCTCTGTGCCCTCTGGTTGGAATAAAGCGATCATTCACCCTATTCCAAAGAAGGGTGACCGCTCCAACCCAGCCAACTACCGCCCCATAGCGATCACATCTGTTCTGTCAAAAGTGATGGAACGTGTGATCAATGACAAACTGCTCACATACCTCGGAGAAGAACAAAATTATTAACGACCGTCAATACAGATTCCGGCGGAACCGCTCGTGCGGCGATCTTCTCGCTTATGTGACGCATGTTTGGGGACGGTGCCTGGAACGTTTTGGTGAGACCCAAACGGTTGGACTGGACATTTCCAAGGCCTTTGACCGGGTTTGGCATCGAGCGATTGTCAACAAACTGCGTTCTTACGGACTTCCCGCATCCTTGTGTGCGTGGATTGCCGACTTTTTGAAGGGCAGGTCGATTCAGGCGGTTGCTGACGGTTTCACCTCTTCCTCGCATTCGATAAATGCTGGCGTCCCACAGGGATCGGTTCTGTCTCCGACTTTGTTTCTGTTGCACATCAACGACCTCTTGTCATGTGCACCGATTCATTGTTACGCGGATGACAGGACAGTCCATAATAGCTTTTTGTTTGACAAGCCTCCAAAGAGCACACAAACCTCAATAGCTCGGAGGGCTTTGAAGCAGAGAATGGACTGCTACCTCGAGAATGTTTTCTCTTGGGGTAAGAATAACCTCGTCGAATTTAATGTTTCAAAGACCCAATCATGTTTGGTAACGTCTAAAAGGGATCGAAATGATAATCTAGTCTCCTTCAACGGAAGCATTCTTCCAAACAGGACCTCCATTGATATGCTTGGTGTAACTCTAAGTGACCAGCTTAGGTATGGGGGCTCCATCGAAACCAGAGTTAAGTTAGCCTCTCAGAAACTGGGCGTACTGTACAGGGCCCGCAGATACTTCAATAGTACACAACTGCTAACCCTGTACAAATCGCAAGTGCGTCCTACGGTTGAATTTGGCAGCCACCTCTGGTCTGGAGCTCCAAAATACCTTAAAAAAAAACCTTGACTCTTTGCAGAAACGGGCGGTCCGTTTGATAGATTCTCCCATCTTAACAGACGGATTGCAATCTTTAGAGCACAGGCGTCAGGTGGGAATGCTGTCCTTATTCTACCGGTATTACAATGGAAGATGCTCCGAGGAACTAGCGTCATTGATCCCCTCGGCACCGGTGCATAGTCGGGAAACATGCCAAACACGCGCCCAACATTTGTACACGGTTGACATTAGTCACATGAGAACGGGTCGTTTTTACGACTCGTTCTTGAGTTCAACAGCTCGGCTGTGGAACGATTTACCGGCCTCTGTGTTTCCTTCTCTTTAAGACCCATGTTCATTCCTTCCTTTCCTCAAAAAGACCCTCGACACAGCATCCTCAAAGATGACATAGGCCCTGTGGGAAATTATTTTCCACAGGGCCTCCTGTGTGGAGTTAATGTAAAAAAAAAATTAAAAAACCCTCCCACCACGATGCAAGGCGATGTGTCTAGAGTTCGGCTGGAGAGGTAAGGGTATCCCTCCATCAGTCTCTTCCGATCCGGTCCGCCACGGAGTAGATTGACAAAAGTCCTCCGGCCCTTTAAGGTTTAGAGGCCGCCAAACCACAGACTAGCTAGATAAACCTGGACAAACCACATCCCATGATCCCGGGCACCCTTGCCAAGTCACCGAACGTAGCGAACCACTTCAAGTGACTTATGGCATGTGTTATCCAATAAATGGTTCCCGGAGCGGCGGTACCCATACCCGTCTCCCAAATTTCATTAAATTTAGAGATTTTTTTCTTTTTCTATAACTACAATAATTCATTGATTTACAAAAGCAGTCCACATACAAAACATAACAACTCCGTAAAACTTATTACTTTTAGATTTATAAGGACAATTTTTGAACTTTGAGTAAGGTACGGAGTCTTTATCGGGGATGGTACTCCCATAAAATTTCAACAGTCATTGATCTCCCTCTGCCGAAATCAGACACGCTTGGGTTTTCGAGAGCTTGAAACCGACCAGGTTGGCCTTACCCTAGGGACGAACCTTCTCGAGGTAGTTTCTCAAAACTTCCTGACCATTTAGGACATCATAAGTGGAAGGGGGCTTGTCAAAAATATAACCCTCGTCGTCAGCATATCAATGAATTGATACACATTCAACGTTGATGTGAAACAAAACCAGTGTTGGTGACAGCACAGATCCTTGAAGAACAAAGGAAGAAGAGCCGTCTACTACGGTTTGAATTGTTCTTCCCTTGAGAAAGTCCGCAATCAAACTATGCAGGGCTGGATGGATCCAATATGATGGTAACTTCCCGACAAGCGGCCGGTGCCAGACCCCATCAAAGGCTTTAGAGATATCTAACCCGACGGTTTGAGTTTCTCCAAAACTCTCCAAGTACCGCCCCCAAATATGCGTCGCATATCCAATACCTTTGAGAGTATGGAAGTGATGGCTAAGGGGCAGTAATTGGAAGGATACGAGCGGTCCCCTTTCTTAGGGATTGGTTGGACAATCACCTTTTTCCGGAGATTTGGCACCTTTCCACTTATGAGTAAGAGTTTAAATCATTTTGAGAGCACTGAAGTTAATTTCGCGGAGTACCTCTTAAGGACCAGTGCTGGTATTCCGTCAGGACAGCTCGCTTTGTCGACTTTCAACTTTTTCAAGACACGGAGGACCTCCCTGTTCCTGATCTTAAGTTTCTTCATTTGGAAACCGCAGTGCGGAATAGGAGGGGAAGTTTCTCCATTATGTTAAGGAGTTGAGTTTTCCACGAAAATTTTGCCTAGTAACTCAGTTTTCTCGCGAGACGTGTAAGCCAGCCGACTATGGGGCATGGTGTTAAAAAAACAATAAAATGCTTAGGATCTAACAAACAGAACGATTGTCACGTAACAGCAGATAAATTGAAACAGGGACAACTGTACCCGCCAAATTCATTGTCGCTAATAATAATAAAATATATAAAAACCGAGGCAATAAATAATACCCTTTCAAAATAAGGGCGAGTTACAAAAAACAAACATTTTATTTTAGTTCTACTGCGAATTGAACAATTTATTTATGTTATTTATTACAATACGGCGAATTTTTGGACGTTTTAATAACAGAGGTAGGTACCCTTATTTTAAATTGTTAAATAAAACTGTGGTAATCCATTGCAAGGCCGTTTTTAACCGCAACGCACCCTGATGATACAAAAATACGTACAACCGAAAAGGGGTCACCAAGTCCCCCATAAAATCGAGAAGCGACCGTGTCAATAATATTCTTTTCGTCCTTTCCAGTAACCCCCAGACAAATCCTTAGGTTTTAAGCGTACCTCGCTCATCTTCGCCCAGCAGTCAACCATTAATTTATGCAAAAGGGTAAAATAGATAGTACGAAAGCGAACGTCACGCAATTATACATTGTTGTAGTGGAGATCCGGGAGGCAGGGGATAGTAATTTCGTCGGAATTTGATAAATATTATTCAACATCTTAAAAAATAATAACAGGACAATATTTTTTCAATGAAGATCGATTACCGAATAGTTTTTTTTACAGGGTTATTTAAACTATTGAGTATGTATATGACATAAAACACAACTTAGATATCGCACAAAACTCTCGTTTGGGGTAATTGTATTACCCCCTTACGGAACGGGTGTGTAAATGAATAAACCGCGCAAGGACAGCGTTGGGTGACGGGAGGAATATTTGAGATAAAAGAGAATGTGTGCCAGGGAAAATGCGGTTATTTCGAGAGACCTTTTAATAATGGTTGGTAATCGTTATCGTTTAACATACTGAGAATATGACTTGTATAGCTGCTATTGTTACTTGGGGATGAATTAAAATATCGCATACATATTATGAAGGATCGAATTAAAAATTAAACAGTCAAATTACACGCGTAAGATAATCATATGATAACCAGGCGATTCTTCTCTAAACCACTAAGCTATCGAGGCAACCCGCGATCATCTTCCAACAAAGCAAAGATTTGAATGCGTAATTAACAATATTTTAAGATTTTTTACAGAAAGAAGCATCAAAACAAATTTTTTTGAATCAAAAGTATTGTGTACTGTTCTTTTTTCTTCATTTTCACATTAATTTTATTTTCTCCTAGTTTTACTGCTGGGCTGCGTTCGAATGATTACTTTTTTTCTTTATTTAAAAATGGGCCAATCAAATGTGTACCTAAATTGAAACTAAAATTAACAACATTCTATCCTCAGAAATCCCTTTTCCAGAAATCCCTGCTGCTTTCTGTCTATTTTAACCCTTCCCTGGCTAATTATATGCCTCATCGCCATTTACCTGTATACGTCATGCTATATTTTTGATATTTAAAAGCTTCATAATACACGATGGTAATAACAAAGAAAATGCATTGAACTAGAAATTCTGGGCGGCTGATGAGCGCAAATTGCATGAAAAACATTATTTATTACTGAAAAAAAGGCTTAAAAATGATGTCCAAATGTCTTGTTGTCACCGTGCGGGGATCAATTTGGCGGGTTGCCTCCGTCAACCATATTATCTCCTATTAATACCACGTCATAATCCGCACACGGAGCGATCACAAGCGACGTTCGCCGCCTGAAACATCGCGCGCTGGTCAAAGGGACGTCCTTTGGTCGCCCACAAAGTATACAAGGTTTAATCGTCTGTAAAGTGAATCGAATTACCAATCACCCTGTCGTGCACCGCAGGCAAATTTTAATCAATATTGATAATAATTATTAAAATTAATAAAATACGTTGATAGACCGAGGTCTTCACAATTTCGCAAAGCAAATTACTCAAAAAACGTGATTTGAAATAATAAAGCATATTTTCGGCACGTTCCAGAGTGGATACTCTCAGTATCGCCCTGGTGTAAGACCACCATTCGGAATTGAAACGTTTCTTAAAATGGCTTAAATTGTCCGTGTTTGGTGACCAGATCTCCTTTCCCTCCCCACTACCTTCAGCCTCACAACATACCCCAATTGGGGGTGCCATAGAGTGGCTCCAGACGGGAGCAGTTGGGACTCTATTCACATAAAAAAGTTTCCCCAAGGCCCCAACCCGGTATTAATTAAGTTATATCTACAGTTTATTCCATTCACCATTGTATCAATCACGACACGATACGATGATACGATACGATTGTACCACCCCAGCCAGGAGCACTCCTGTCCCGGTGAGACCGGTACACCAGGGGGAACTGATTGTTAGGACTGGAACACGTGCTCTGAGGATAGGAAGGAGGTTGGATTTTAATCGACCGGCATACATGGCAACCTAGAGCCAATATTGGAATATAGGATGGGCAGGAATAAAGGAAATGATTGAGCTATATATATATATATATAAATATCGTTTCTCGCCTTTCGCTTATTTTGCTTCTGGTTGTTCTTCCTTCTTCTCTTCTGGGTTCTTATTGTCACTTCATGGCTCTTTTCGTCTCTTCTTGGATCTTCTCGACTCTTCCTCAGCTCGACTCGGCTCTTCTTGCCTCATCTTGAATCTTCTCATCTCTTCTGGGCTCTGTTTGGCTCTTCTTGCTAATTCCTGTCTCTCATTGTCTCTTCTTGGCTCTCCTTGCATCTGATTCTCTCGTTATTGGCTCTACTTGCATCTTCTTGACTCTAATTGGATCTTCTCGTCTCTTCTCGGCTCTTCTTGTCTCTTCTGGAACATTATCGTCTCTTCTTGGCATTTCCTGTATATTCTTAAATCCTCTTGCCTCTCCTTGGCTCGTCTTGTCTCTTCTTGCCTCTTCTTGAATCTTCACATCTCTTATTTAATCTTCTTGTCTCTTCTCCTCTCTTCTTGCTTTTTCTCGTCTTCACTTGGCTCGTCGTGGATCTTCTCTTCATGGTTATTCGTGGCCCTTCTCGGCTTTTCTTGTCACTTCTTGCCTCTTTTTGGATCCACTTGCCTCTTGTTGCATCTTCTTGCCATTTATTGTATATTTCATCTTTTTGCTCCTTCTTGACTCTACTTGTCTCCTCTTGAATCTTCCAACTGCTTACCCACCATTCTTGTCCATTCTTGTCTCTTCCAGTCAAAAATGGTATTCAATTCAATTTATCATTTCAAAAACATTACAAAATTTAACATTTCAATGTGTTTCTAAAATACAATTGTCACTTCTTGCCTCTCCTTGGATCCTCTTGCCTCTTCTTGCATCTTCTTGCCATATATTGTATCTCGCATCTTTTCGCCCGTTCTTGACTCTACTTGTCTGCTCTTGTCTGTTCTTGAATCTTCCAGCTGCTTACCCACCCTTCTTGTCCATTCTTGTCTCTTCCAGTCAAAATGGTATTCAATTCAATTTATCATTTCAAAAACATTACAAAATCCAACATTTCAATGTGCTTTCAAAATACAATTGTCACTTCTTGCCTCTTCTTGGATCCTCTGGCCTCTTCTTGCATCTTCTTGCCATATATTGTATCTTTCATCTTTTCGCCCCTTCTTGACTCTACTTGTCTCCTCTTGTCTGTTCTTGAATCTTCCAACTGCTTACCCACCCTTCTTGTCTCTTCCAGTCAAAAATGGTTTTCAATTCAATTTATCATTTCAAAAACATTACAAAATCCAACATTTCAATATGCTTACAAAATACAATTGTCACTCCTTGCATCTTCTTGGATCCTCTTGCCTCTTCTTGCATCTTCTTGCCATATATTGTATCTTTCATCTTTTCGCCCCTTCTTGACTCTACTTGTCTCCTCTTGTCTGTTCTTGAATCTTCCAACTGCTTACCCACCCTTCTTGTCCATTCTTGTCTCTTCCAGTCAAAAATGGTATTCAATTCAATTTATCATTTCGAAAACATTACAAAATCCAACATTTCAATGTGCTTTCAAAATACAATTGCACCAGCACTACACCAAACACAAATGATAGGCCACAAACTATACAAGCATTAATAGAGTTTGCCTCCCAAAAACAGCTTCACCATCGCTAAACATGTCGATATCCGAATCAATTCTGCTCAACAGCAAGATGTATCTTCTTGGCTCGTCTTGTTTCGAACTTTCCTATTACAATTCCCATATAACCCCATTTCATTCGTATGAATACATCTGTATACGAATAACGAATTACCTTCTGAAATGCACTAAAAGTACCGATTTCAAACTGAATAGAAAAAAAACAAAAGCAGGGAAAATAAACATGAGCAATTACATAAATCAAATGAACATAAATAAATTGTTAACTTCACATCGCTAAGTTCGTCTAGTAAAGCGTATTCATCAGTAAATAAATACTCAAGTAGGTATGATCGTGTTCTTCGTGAACTCGGTTATTTATAGAACAGTCCATAATGTTTACCAGCAAATGACAATGTAAAATGCGAGGTACTAATGTGAAACTTTTATGGACCCCAAATTGGAAATTCTAATAATGTGACCCATGTCAATTAACGCAGCGTTGAAATTTACTCAAGTTCAGTGCTCCGAAACCTTTTCTTGTCTTACGCGCATACGTAGTCTTGCATGCTGAAAGAAATATTTGAGAAATTGAAAAAATACAACAATATTTGGTCTCGCGATTCAAGTGCGACATACTAACATAAACATAAACAAATTAATATATGACTTATCTTGTTGATGTGATCCAGTTCTTTGTCTTCTCACACTCAACACTTAGCTTCATCTCTTCAAATTGTCGGAGACTGTCTGTTTATGAATTTACAAAAAGAACATTGATAACTTTCGAAAATATATTGTTTAAATCTAGCGTAATTTCTTTCCCAAAAGAAATAAAATTACTTCGCGAACTCCAATAGATATCACTGATTTTTGCACGTATGCTGAACAAATTTTATGAATGTAGTTAGAAAAACACACGAGTTATTTGAAAAACAAGGCACGACCTATGGTACACGAACAAAAATTGAAATTTTATGCTTCGATGGCCGAAAAATTAAAAATTTCTGTCAAATAATATTTTTTTCTTGGTTTTATCAGTCGCTAAGCCAGTTATATAATCCTGCCACTGAGAGGTCCAGTGTAACCTTACCTCATTGATCTCCCTCTCCCACGTGAATTTGACTGAAAGAGATACAGAGATACAACACATCCGTCAACGGTATGCTTATACATTGACGTGATTGAACAGATATTAAAAATGGCTAAACTTACGTAAGTGCAAACTGAATAATTCAACCAAACATAATCCTCTTACCTTACACAATTTGGCCGGCTACAAATTATAAAATGACTGAGAATTGTTTAACAGAACTGACTGTGTACCTAAATTGAAACAAAAATTAACAACATTCTATCCTCAGAAATCCCTTTTCCAGAAATCCCTGCTACGTTCTGTCTATTTTCACCCTTCCCCGGCCAATTATATGCCTCATCGCCATTTACCTGTACTTAAAACAAAGTTACCTAATCCTTCACAGAATTCATCAACAACCCAAGAGAGGAGCTAGACTTAAAAAATAGTACGTGTCACAACGATCACATATCAAAAATATCTCATTACCTAACCTAGCGTAACCTATTTAACCAATTAAAAAAAAATCGTAACTTTTTATGATTTTTAAGGGGGTGTTGATTTGCATGATTCTGAGTTGTCCGGTTACCGTTCTTTTTTTATGAAAGTATCGTTGTTGAAGTCACATCGGCCAACGTCGGTGATCAGATAAAAAACAGTTTATTTACGAACCGGGGCTTAGTCGCAGCTTGATAATGCCTTTAGAAGGCGAAATAGCTGTCACGCGTAATAGTAATTGCACAGCACCACTTCTTTGTAAATAAAACTATAATATTATTAAATATATAAAAGAAAATTAGTGTAAGGAGAATATATGACGCAAATGTGAATGGTAGAAGAAGTCGTGGACGCGCGAGGAAGACATGGCACGACCAAGTGAATCAGATACTTGAGTCGGGCCATGTGAAGAGTCGGTATAATAGAAAATCAAGTATGAGACGATGTATGAATGTGTACGAGGCAAGGAGTGTGTGCCAAGATCGAGTTGTTTGGCGGTCCGTCCTCTCTGCCTACCCCTGCGGGGAATCGGCGTTATGGTTAGTTAGTTAGTTATAAAAGAAAAACTAAAAATTAAAATGGAGTTCCACAAATTAAACTTATTTATTTATTTATATTCTCACCATACATTTTGTTGTTGTTTTTTTTTTTTTACATAAATTAACCTCACTAGGACTAATGCCTGTATTGAGGTTAATAATTATAATTTGAGGATGCATTTTACATACAAAACACAATATAAATGCACTACTTTCAAAACACTAATAATACATACTAATTACCCATCTGGTCACTAGACCAGATGGGTAATTTGAGTATGATTTGTAACAATATTTATACCTGCCAAAAGCAAAGTAAGTTCAAAAGAACTAGGGTGACACTTCAATTTGTGCAAATGAAACTCAAATATCTTATTATTTTAAAAAAAATCTTATTATTTAAAAAAAAAAATCTTATTATTTAAAAAAGGACAAGGATGAAAATATAGTATGCCAATCCTCTGTCAACATAAATTTCTTAACATTATTTTTAAATTTAGTTAATGAATTGGAAGACTTAATGTAATCTGGCAGAATATTAAACATAAGTGGAGCCTGATATAAATAGTTTCTTTGGCCAAAAGATGTTTTAGTATGTATTGCCACAAAGTTCATTGTTGAGCCAATTCTAGTGGTATGGGTTTTTTGTTGGGTTCTTTCTGCAGATTTAGTATTGATAAAAAATCTACAAATTATTTTAATGATGTACAGCTGTTTTATACACATAACATTAGACTCCTTGTAAAGTAGTTTCGATGGATAACGAAATTTTTTTTTGTACATGACTTTAAGAATTAATTTGTGAGCTTGATTCTTCATCATCATTGACGTTGGCCGATGTGACTTCAACAATGATACTTTCATAAAAAAAGAACGGTGACCGGACAACTCAGAATCATGCAACTTCAACAACCCCTTAAAAATCATTAAAAGTTACGATTTTTTTTTAATTGGTTAAATAGGTTACGCTAGGTTAGGTAATGATATTTTTTTTTATTGGTTAAATAGGTTACACTAGGTTAGGTAATGAGATATTTTTTTAATTGGTTAAATAGGTTACGCTAGGTTAGGTAATGAGATATTTTTTTAATTGGTTAAATAGGTTACGCTAGGTTAGGTAATGAGATATTTTTTAATTGGTTAAATAGGTTACGCTAGGTTAGGTAATGAGATATTTTTTTAATTGGTTAAATAGGTTACGCTAGGTTAGGTAATGAGATATTTTTCAAAAACTTTATTTTATAACTTTTCAATGGAGTGTCGAAGTTGCATGAAGTTGTTATGGAACCAAAAAGAGCATGTGGTTTTGGCGGAAAATCAAAAACGGCACATTTTAAACCTTTATAGAAAAAAGGCTTGATTGTAGTAATTTTTTCAAGATAATGAATATACCTTATTATCTTCGGTAATTTATTAATGTGCTGTTTTTTTGGTAACGGTTAAATAGAGGTTAGTATAACTTTAATAATTTTGAAGCGAGGAATCGCCTGCATGGCAACATACGTCATCCTATTTGTGTCAGGTCATACCAGATCCAGAGTGGCTCACCGAGTGAGTAGATCTATCCAGCAGAGGACAAAGGACCGGCACAAGTGGATGGATGCTGCATCCTATAGTAATACATGCACAAAGGCGTTCATCTTTGACAAGAGCGATCACAGGCCGAGGCGGCCCACGTAGCCAATCTCGCCCAGATACTCGATATTACGCTTGGCGGCGTGAAAATAAAATTAAACTATTTTTTGTAAGGCTAAGTGTTATTGTTTTGATTAGAAGGTTGTATAGAAGAGCGTACAGTGCATGGAGTTATACGTGTAGTTTCAACCTCCTTCAACAGATTTCAGTTAAGTAGTACCTTAGAAGAGTGTCGACTATCGTCGTTCGTGTATAATGCACGAACGGTTATGGAAATAGGCGATACATGATAGATAGCTGGGCTCCCACAGAGTTTGGTTCCGCAGCTTCAGTATAACTTGAGCTTTATAGTACGGACGTCTGGTCCAGTTAAATATTCGTAAAACCTTTCATAAACAAACTTGTAATCTCGACGAACCTCGACCTTTATTGAAGTTTTCCCGAACATATTAATAATTTCGCCACAGTGTACATATTTGTACTAAATTATAATATGTGATAATCCGGACAAGAGGTCAATTGGAAGATGGCCAAGTAGAATAGTGGTCAACACGCTTGATATTTGAGTAGGGAGGTTGCTTTTCGATATTTTTAAAAATCTTATGTTCGTGTATTGCAAAATGACACACTAGCTATTTTACCCATTTTAAGAGGAAGGGCTACGCGACCTTTTTCAAACAATACTTAATTTTGGATTTGAGGCCAAAATACAAATCCAAATATTTTTTTTTTATCAAAAGATATAATAGCATATATCTAGAACGGATGTAAGCTGTTTAATTTATTTTTGTTTTAAATTATAAAATAAAAATAATAAAGAATTCGTTTTTTGAGAAAAAATTGGAAAATAAAAGCGAATAAATAACATCATTCATCCCTTCGGTACCGGTACATAGTCGGGAAACACCCCAAACGCGCGCTTAACATCTGTACACGGTTGAAATTTGTCACATAAGAACAGGTCGTTTCTACGACTCGTTCTTGAGTTCAACAGCTCGGCTGTGAAACGATTTTTGCCGTGTTTCCTCTTTACTACCAAATGTACACTGCTTTCTCTCCTCGAAAAGACCCTTAACACAGCATCCCCAAAATAACTGCCCTGAGCGAAATTGTTTTTTTTCAGGACCTCCCGTGTGGAGTTAATGTTATTTTTATTAAATCCCCACATGGGATGCCATAATTTGCAAGGCCATAATGGGGCAGTTGGACCTATTACAGGATCACACAGAAAAAAGTCATTCGACCTTAATAATAATAATTGAATAATTTGTATAGACGGGTAGGTACTTCCTAACCTTCCCCTATTGATTTCCTTCTTTCAATTTCATCCTCAGTCTCACAACATACCCCCCCCCCCCCCCCAAGAGCCCCCTCTACCCCCTACATCATATCTGATATTCACATATAAAAACAACTACAGAGTATAATACACAGAAACTTTTTCACATTCCTTTGATCATCCGCATGAACCATATTGGATGGCGTTATTAAAATTTATTATAGGTATTCGATACTTACCGTCATAAAAAATGTACCGCATAGATTATAGATGATACTCGTTATATCGTCATTCACAAAGGCCGGCCGCGTGTTACGCCGGGATTGGCGGACCGAAAAATTTCACGAACCATGTGTGAATAAATACTTCAATTTAATAGGCCGTACGCAATCATAAATATTACTTTTCCAAACATTCTGAATAAATCATAGTTTGGCAATAAAAACCATTTATTTTTCATGCTTGAATCGCAGAAAAACCGGCGACTTAGAGCCCGTTCACACTTCCGTCGTAAAAACGGAGATGGGTTCCGTCATTACGACGGAGGCCCTAGCCGCTGTAGTGGCTCTATGGAGCTGTTCACACTTGCCGGATCCGGCGTGAAGACGGATCCGTTATTTTTTGCCGGAGAGTTCGCCTACGCAGAGTGTCCGTCGTGAAGCCGGAAAGGAACGCGCTGGCTCATACATTTCAATGGAGCTGTTCACACTATACGGCGGGACGACGGATCCGTTTTGAACCCGCCACACCCCGCTTCATACTTCACCACTGCCCGCTCCCAGACGCAAGCGAGCAGGCAAATTGTGTTTTTATGGGGCGCGCGTTTGGCGTTTATAATATTATTATATAATATATAATATGTTCGTTCCAGAATGAGATTTTTTCTATTTAATCTCAAGAAAATATTTAGTCATATCATTCATGTTTTTTAGTCATTTTAGTTATATTAATTGCTGGATGATTTTCGCGTACTTTCTCCTTTTCAAGTAAGCAAACAAAATATTCTCCCACGGTTTGAACAAATAAGGTCCGACCACTGAAGTAATTTTATGGCTGGTATTACATCAATACATTCCCGATTTGGAAGAAAAAGTTTATTATTTAAATTGTTTTATTTTTAAGTAGTTATGTGTACATTTCAAATAGCACCTATAACTATTTATGGCAGCCCCAAGGGAAAGTGTTTGCTGTCGGCCTTTTACGGCCCAAACTAAGAGGAACTTTTATAATAGTAAAATTTGCAATATTTGCATTGCGCATTGCGCAGTGCGCACGACCGTCTACTGAAGAATGATAAAATGTTTTGGTCGTTGTTTTCGTAGAGTAGGATCCGTCTTGAAAACGGAAGTGTGAACAGGGGCCTAGGGCTTCCGTCTTAACGACGGAACCCCTCTCCGTTTTTACGACGGAAGTGTGAACGGGCTCTCACTCGGAAAAACAATTTATTATGCCCATGATAGATTACTTAGAAATCAAAAAAGTTTTTTATTTCAAAGACGATGAAGGTTAGATGAAATGTCGAATTTATTGTTTTATATAAACATAGACGTAAAATTGGGAATGGAGACCCCGAATATCCACCCTTTAAAATGTATTTTTATTGTTCTAAAATAAACGAGAAGAGCACTGAGAGATTAGAAATAAGAAAACAATTATATACCATAGACTCAGAAATAATGAATTGCTGTTCCTCAAATAACATTACTAAGAATTATTATGGATACCATTATCCTTTGTCCAAAATGTAGAGACTTTTCAACTCAAGTCAAGTCTAGACCTATTTATTTATTGTTATTAAGTTTAATTTGTAGAACTCCATTTTAATTAAATATTTATATCCACCTCGGAACAGACTTTGTCTAGTGAGGGGGCGGGGGGGGGGGGGAAAGAAAACGATGTACATAAATGAAAATAAAATAAATGCCCGGGTTGCCGGCACTGAAACTGAACTGAATTTTAATTTCCTTTGTATATTTTATAATAATTATTTTTTAATTTATAAAAACAGTTTATTTATAAACAAGTTTTTTATAAACTTTTTTTATTCTTCATTTTAAGCACCCGCTAAACTGCCAGAGCAGTTTGTCAGCAGGTCGATTTAACAATATTAATATAACACAAAAGAACAATTATAACAAGAAACTACAATATGGAAAATATAAACAGCAGAATAACTTTTAAGTAATTACAAAATAAAGGCATAAAATACAAAGACAGACAGATATAATACAGGCAAATTACTCATAGTCATATTATACACAAGATTAAAATAAAATTCAATATAAAAAGTCTTGATCTATTAGCCATTTAAAAAAAAAAATTGAGATCGGTGGTGCAATTATTGTTTGGCAAGAAAGTGTAGAAATTAATTAATTTGGAACTAAATTTTTTCATTACTATGGTAACACCGAAATACTCGTTTTGTCAATGACATTTTGTATGGCTCTTGGCTTTACTGACTTTAATCATGTAGAACACACTGAAAATCGCTCGTTTAGTGTTTTTTTTTTCATTGTTTGCCTGTGCATTGTTTGAATTGAATTAAAATGAACAAACCAATACGTAGTGGTGCAAGAGAAGTTGTAAACTGCGTGTTTCAACCCTGCCTAGCTGAATATCGTGCGAAGAAGCTCCTATCCAATTTGAAAGAAGTTTACAAACGAACTGCAGAAATGAATGGTACGTGGTATAGTTTTTTTTAATAAATTTCATTAGTATTACAAGATTTATGCCAATTTTTGTGCGATTATAACCATTACAATCTGATTTGAGGTTATGTTTAAAAATCCGAATTTGACATTTCCACTTGACAGTTAATATTAGGCCACAAGAAAAATGGAATAACTCAATTTAAAAAAAAAAAATAATATGCAATTTCTTTAAACTCATAGAAATTTAACTTGTTCTTAATTTTCTCTTTCTTTCTTTCTAAATGAATATTTACAGGTGTGCTTTTTTAAAACTACCTTCTATAGAATAATCATTTTAATGATGTCTTCCACATACAGGTAAATCTGAAAAGTAAGATAAATCGTCAAGAAAGGGAAAAGGCAGATGGAAAATTTGAAACACCGGGAAAACGGAAAATAGCAGAAGTGTTGATGATTAAAAAAAATTGTTGCAAAACGTGATGAAAATCGAGGCAGATTATTATGCACGAGGAAGTACTCTATATGATGATATAGATGAACTGATAAAACGTTTAGATGAAGATGAAGATATGGAAGAAGAAGAATCATATGAGGACTAACACAATAATTATTACATGTCGGGTGTTGAATAAATATACTCAGATTTTTAAATACCTATGTACCTACGTTTTTATAACAAAATAAACGCCCACTTAAAACCTGTTTTGTTTTATTTTACTTATATTAAATTATGTGTTTTTGTGCAAAATTTATGAAAATACAAACACGTTATGAAATATGCATTTTGGCTGAAGGGTTTTTTAAAACTTACATTCATTGTCTTATGAGCCATCACGGTGTTGCCATTTAAAACCAAGAAATCGATTGCAGCGCCATCATTTATTTTCAACACTTAATTGTCAAACTGTAGATTCGTTTTTTATGTTCATTGGCATCTTATTAAATATGGTAGGGACAAGATAAGCTGTGATTCTGCTGTGTAATTATTACTAAGCATGACAGCTGTTTCACCTTCTGCAGGAATTAACAAACTGTGGATAGCCCACTTACAGAGGATGTATTTATATTATTTCTATATAGGTACTTATGACGAAAAACTTATTGCTTTCATTTTTATTACTTATGAAATTATTGATTTCCGAGTAAAATGCCGAAATTATTAATGGTTATTACCTTTTTAAAGTTTTCCAAATTAGCGCATTGTTTAAATTTGACTAACGACCGTTAAGTGTGCCTAAGTCTAAATGACGTTTTTCAGTCGTTAGGCAAATAAATATAAACCACGTTTTTTTACATTAGCTCCACACGGGAGGCCCTGAGGAAAGCTAATTTCTTAGGTTCCTATGTCATCTTTGGGGATGCTGTATGGAGGTTTTTTTTTAGAGAAACGAAGAAGAGGAAGTTCTGGGAATGAAAAAGATATGAGGGGTGGGTAGAAATCTGGGAGTCAGTGTGTCCAGGAGTGACGGACGAATGAATCTATTCCTCCCACAGAGGTGCAAGGCTGTATCCAGCTGGAGAGATCAAAAGGGTCTCCCTCAATTAGTCTCTTCCGATCCGACTCGTCTCGCAGTAGGTGGCCAAACGAATCCGCCACCAAGACCTAGACAAATCTCACCCGGCCACACTTACAAACGTATCGAACTACTTGGGGTGATCTATGGCGGGGGTGTTAGTTATCCAATAAATGATTCCCGGGGCGGCAGTTCCCATATCTGCCTCCCAAATTGAAAAATTGCTTTGTCTTGACATTATCTTTTTTATGTACATTTTTTTCTTATATACATATTATTTGTCTTTATTCCATTCATCTTCCGCTGCTTTCGATGTAATCCGTTATTTTATCATTATTTATTTTTCTACGTGTGATTTTATTTTGTCAATGGACTATTTGTCATTAAAATAACATATCAATAATTCAGATTTATATATATTTTTAGTACCGCTCTTATTGAGATCTGTTAGCCACTTAAATTATTTCGCGTGACAACCGCGTCGCTCCATGATTACAAACACAAATACAACAAGAAATAAAATGAAAAATCTAAAAAATTACTCAACAACCATACAAATAATAATATCAATCGATATAATTTAATAGCCATATAGTTCATTTCCAACTACAAGAGAAAAGATTACTCTGTACCTAGCAATATAAACTGTGCAATATATTCCGTATAAACGCCAATTTATCGGAACTCCATTAGCTGAAAAAAAACTTGATTTCTGCTAATTAAACACTGATATATGTATTTTGTATCTCAATATGAAAACAAATGAATCCTCATTGTAAGTTTGTGTAAATAATCACAAGAAAGAAGACCTTGGCTAGCTAACAAACAGGTCCTAAATTTAGTAGGGAAACACTTAAAATTTATTACACTCAACGAGTAAGGGCTCGACACAAAGGAGCAGGATAAATAAATATTGTACCTAACCATTTCCCATCTTCACGGACCACTCTTCACGAGATAACAGACAAATAAATCGGCAAGACATCTCAACAAGGTGACGGAAGAACTCTAAAGAAATTTGCGGGGTATTAATTATTTACAAACGCTTTTATTGCAACAAATGCCCATAATGCAAATGATTAAGGCTAGGGACTCACGGAGCGATTTTTACCCGCGCCCGCCGCGGTTGCGGGCCCGCAGCCTTTGTAGAATGCAGATATTTATGTAAAAAATTAAAGCACATTTCACGACGCGTTTTACGCCCGCGGCGTGTGCGATTGTTTGCGGGTCCCGCTGCACCGGCGGTCATCTTGTACCGGCGGGCGCGGGCGCGGTCCCGCAACCGCGGCGGGTTGCTCCCGCGCGCTCTGCGGTCGGTCCTTCTTTAACTCATTAATGAGAGTAACAAATAATCCATAACGATCTCTTTCCGCAATCAGTGGATGTATCCAGAACCTTTTAGGCCTTCTTTTTTTAATTCTTCTGTGAAGTAAGTATAACGCTACAGCTCGTTTCTGGTGTGTGTCCATGGCGGTCTGGAACTCAACTGATCGTTTACTGCCCGTCTTGCAACCGCTCGTCTTGCGGTAATCAACCGCCAAGATTGCGATCGATAACCGCAACCGCGGCGGCTGCGGGCCCGCAAAAAACTCCGGTCTCGTGAGTTTTGAAAATAAAACTCCATCCCGCAACCGCGGCGGGCGCGGGTAAAAATCGCTCCGTGAGTCCCTAGACTAATAATCCTTTCATAACAAAATCAAGCATTATCATATAATTCTATATTATTCGATTATCTACATCACGTAATAATTTTGTGTATACCTACCACTAAACTCTACATTTTATAAATTAAATTCCTTCGCCGCGTCTGTCTGTTCCCGATAAACTCAAAAACTACCGAACGGATTTTCATGCGGTTTTGACCAATACATAGAGTGATTCATGAGGAAGGTTTAGGTATATAATTTGTTAAGGTTTTATGTAAATTGGTTGAAATATAAAGGAGATTGTTTGTATGTGGTGGACGAGCGGGCTGGCAAGCGGAGGGTGTGGATTTGATTTGTATGCAAATCTACAGATTTATGCCGGGGTTGATGAAAATTTGCACATGTGACCTTCAAAACAAGAGGAAGGTCACTGTTTAAATTTAATTTCGAAAACTCTGTCTAAAGCCCGGGCATCGCCGGGGACTTAGTTATAAATAAAATATCAATTCCCTTAATTCAGAATAATTTTACGTTTATTTACAACACCCACTAAAGTCATCTCCGGACCTACGTCATCCTATGAAAACAACGAAATATTGATATTGTAGCAGGACGATTTTTGGTTATGATTAGTAGGGTTTTATGAAGATTGATAAGTATTATTAGGAGTGCAGCATATATCAAATAGCTGAAATTGTTGATAATAAAATTTATCACTTCGAAAGGCTTTTTTCCTGTCACCAAAAAAAACGTAACGAAAGCATTTTGGAAAACCAAGGGTCGAGACTAGATAATAAATAACTTAGAACTACTTGCCATTCGACTACTATTGTGTTCACTTTGAGTTGCAGGTACATATTATTATTGCTGTTGTGTAGTGATAATAGATTTCTGATTCTGACTACTTCATATTTTGAAATTTAGTAAGCAGATTATTAGTTTATATTGTGTTTTTATATCTTCCTTTTTTACACTTTTTTCAAGGTTATATTTTTTCTAACTTCTTATGGGTACAGGACCCTGACTTTTTAATTATAATTTTAATTATGAGAAAATCTATCATTAGATATTATGAGTATTATTATTGTATTTATTATAAATGTAAAACATCTGTTGATTTTCCAATAAATAAAATAAAATGAATAAATAAAATAGAACTGCCCCTAAAATCTGCCCATAAAACTATAGTCGCGGTGTAATTACTACAACAACGTAACTCCGAAATCAGCTTTTTCTGGTTACACACAAAACCATATCTTTCCTTTTATTTATGTGAATATCGCACAAAAGTCCCAACTGCTCCCAACCATATGGATCCAGTGGGTATGATGTGAGGCTAAATATAGTGGGAAGGGGAGGATGGGGAAGAAGAAGGCGGGGAAGTACCTGGCTATTTAGATCTGGTCACCAAACATGGCTAAAGCAATTTCAAGCAACGTTTCGATTCTGAATAGAGAGTGATACTGAGAGTATCGTCCACTCTGGAACGTGCCGCAAATATAATCTTTATTATTTTAAATGAATAAATTGTGAAGTAACACAACTTCTCCAAATAAAATTTATTTGATTAAAGGATTTGAACCCGCGACCTTAGCTAATCGAGAACTTTACCCATATTTATTATTATTAATTTATTTATTTTTTCAGGTTCTCCATAAAACAGTTATACACCAAATTATTACAGAGAAGATTACAAAAATTAAGTTTATATTATTATTTATTTACTAGTTCTAGCGAGGGCATGTACGTAAGTCATCGACGATCATCCTCTTCCTTCTCACAATTGTATGAAAACGAAAGACAGATGATACTAGAACGTCGACGTCACGTACGACCTCTCGCTAGAACTAGTTACGCCACAAAACATTATTATAATAATATATGTTGTGACATATATGGGCGAGGAATAAAGGAATGGCTTTTGAATTTAACTCGAAAAGCTGATTTCGACGTTACCTACCTAGTTGCAGTAATTACACCACGAAGTGACGTACACAAAGGCATGAAATGCTGGTATTGCAATCCCCCTCGTGCTATAGTTATGCATTGAGCTCGGTCTGAGCTGCTTATGACTTCAAATCTGGGTAAGCTAATTCCCATAAACCCTTTCGCAGTTTAGTCGCGAAGCGCTCCGCGAAAAACAATTTAATAAGACTGTGCGGATTATGGACAACTCGTTTAAATAAGCTTTTAAAAGTTCGGTCGCCGCCATTTTAAATGGCTTCGCTGGTCCGAGCGCAGTTCTCGGGTGAGAAAGCTACTTCGCCGTTTGATTCTTCTTTGTCGTCGGACGATCCATTCAATTTAAACTTTTGTTCGGCGGGAAGCCCAATCTGCAAATTGGTACACCGAGCTAAACTATCGTCTAACGAACGCCGAAAGAATCCCGGACAAAGACACCTAATGAAGGCAGGGAACTTCAAGCCAGTGGTGAATACGTCTTCATCGCGATATCGTTATTAAGTGACGGACGCTTCGTTTAGCTTCGTTGAGTACTAAAGTAAAATTCTTTGGTCGAATTACAAACGAGATGGAAAATGTAATTTCGAACGTAGTAAGTAAGTTAAGTGTTTATCTCTTAAGAATTATTTTTCTTCTTCATACGGTGGAAGAAAATTGATGGAGGTCAAAGTGGAATGCTGAAGTTATTCAGCTAGTCGACGCCATCGCAAGTCACTTGAATCGGCACAGATATGCATGCCTTCAGAAAACTGGTGAAGGGTGGACATAATAATATCTACTGTACTTATTTTGCATGTCCTAATACACAATTTAACCCCTAAAATCTCTGATATTTTGCAATACACTTCTAAGTGAACAGTAAGAATGCAGTTTGCGTGGAAAATATTATCGCATTACATTCGATTCTAGATAAATTCGCTGTTTTTGAACGCATTTCAAAATAAAATACTGCATTTGAAAGCAGATGAAAGACTCATCCTGATTTTAGTTTTACAAATCGACATGGAAACATGGATAAAGTTTTTAAAGACGACTAACGATGGTTTTTATGTGTAAACTGTAATTACCACTGGGGTGTTTGTTTTATATGAAGATTATATTGCAAAATTTTCCAAGGGTTGTATGGGAATATAGAAACTAATGTCTACATTACATTGAAGGTTAATTTACCTTGAACTACGAATTAAAATTACAAATTAATATGTATCATTTTGTTATGACACTAATTTAGGGAACTTATAATAAAGTTAAATAAATTATGCACCATCACTTACGAAATATCGAAAGAAAATTAAAATAAACATAAAATATTGTATTAGAATAAGTTAACAATAATAATCTAAACGAAAATATGAAAGAGAAGAAGACACAGAAAACGTAATATAACCTTCAAAAAAGTCTAAAAAGAAAGTTTTTCTTATAAAAATAAAATATTGTACAAATTTTCTTGTAAGGCCTAAATAAATTAATATGCAACCTTTTGGTTCTGAAATGAATTCTGGGAAAACTCTGCTTTGTGTTAATAGGAAAACGTAATCCAAAAATATATCTATTCTTAATGTGTTTTACAGTGATACAATACAATACATAGATACAATCTTGCAACCGAACAAATATTAATTTATTGTACTTTCTTTTAGATTCAACTTTATAATTTTGGTCTGTAATATTTTAACATAGGTATTTACTTATATTCAAACAAATAAACTTGTACAATGTGTCCTTAGAACCCAGTAAGGACAAACAGTATAACAAAGTAAAATAAATAAATAAATCACCACAAATATATGTGAAAGGCATAAAAATCGCTTTGCAAACGAAGTTTATGAAGGTCGATTTAAGCGCCAAAGGTGTTTCAAATTGATTTTGTGAATAATTTTATAAGAACGAAAAAATTTTATCGAGGTAAACTGTAACAAATAATCTTAGCACAAAATCGTATTGTTTGAATATTGCGTTCATAATTTTCTAATTAAAACATACACTACTCAGTAGTTAGAGCTTATATTTCTATAAAGTAAGTAATTAACAATTTTACTATTTCTACTCAAGCGAAACTATTCAAATGCCTTCAATTAATCAAAAAAAAATATTTGGTGTATATAAGGTAAATTTGTAGTAAAGATTAATCGAAAATAAAGATTTCACTGATAGCTTGGCCTTGACGGTTTTTTTGTTAAACTATTATTTACCATTGTTACAATACGTCGCGCGACGGGTGAAGCGTCAATTTCTAAGAAATATTTGTTTAGCATTTGGTTCTGATGACGTCATAACCTAATACCCGGTAAATATAATATAATGCATGCAGAATTATATTTTATAATATTCTCACAACCTAACCTAACCCCTAAAGACCAAAACCATGTATTATTGTACAACATATCACAACTTTTACGATATTTGCTTTGTACACAGATTCTTTCGACAACTCTTGTAGAAACTGCAACATTTCGAAGACTGCTTTCCCAAAAGACTTCTCTGGTATAAAGAGGTCGAAATCCCCGGTCTAAGGGGACCGTTAAAGACGAGAGTCGAAACATAAAATTACAAATGCATGCTCTTGCCCATGTGCACAACTCTCCGAGGGAAACACAAAATAATACCGTTTTATTTGTTTCGTCGAATTTTCGTTGCAGATTTTCCAGGTCAGACAGAATGTCGTGAATAAAAAATGTAGATATGAAATATTGATACAATGTGAACAACAGTAAAATAAAATGCATAAGAAAAACACACATTCTCCGACAGAACCTTTCCCTATCTGTGGTCTCTAACCAATGAGCTATCACAAATAATTTTTATTCTTTCCGCGAGAGTCATCAAGTAATAAGCATTCCGTCTCGTTCCAGCAGCAAGATAACACATAAAATAGCGTGCGTACCGCGCGAACCCGCCGCGGCCGTATAGGAGTCTTATCAGTAGCGACGTGTGATTAAAAAATACATTTTTTGTTTTTAATAGAAAAAAATATCATCGGACAGCAAAACGACATCTACTTTTTGTATTCCAAATATGATTAAGAAATGCTGGTTAAAATCCTTCGGGTACTTGATGTTACTACCTGTAGATATATATTGATAATATATATTGACAAGGAGTTGATTATTATGTAGGTCGTAGTGCCTCAAGTAAGTGTATTCGTTCCTACCTTCTCGTATGTGCTCGTAGGGATCGTTGACGTCCTGCTCCCGGTAGATGACCGAGTGGAAGGCGTCCGTGTGGTTGTGAGGGAAGTAATGCTTGGCCTTCTCCACATAGTAGTGACCGTGGCGGGCCATGATCTTGCCCTCGAAGATGCCGTCGTTGATGGATCCGAACACCGTGCTGCTGCGGTCGCCTGGAGAACAAAATTATAACGATATTAATAATGTATTCATTAGAAATTTTCAATTTTGAAAGTAATTGAATAATTTTTTTAAAAAAGATTTTAACTGACGGCAACCCGGGCGTTTATTGATATAACATTATCATATATAAAAAAAATAAGTAACAAAGTAAGTAAAGTAATACAAACAAGTAAGTAAAGATCTGTCCCAATATATTTTATGTTTAAACTATCGAAACATATTTTAAAAAAAAAATTATAAGAACAACTCTCTTTTTTTTAACTTTGAAGGTTATTCTTATCAAATGGAATATATCAATGAAAAAGAAAATAACACAAATAAAATCTAAACGAAAATATAAAAGAGAACAAGACACAGAAAAATAGAAAAAGATAACAGTCGCAACTGGGACTCGAACCCAGATCCTCTCGTCCAACCGGGACGGGCACCTTTACCAATTCGGCCATCATGATTAGACGAGAGGTTCTGGGTTCGTGTCCCAGTTGCGATCGTTACCCTTTTCTATTTTTATGTGTCCTGTTCTCTCTCATATATTCATTTAGATTATTAGTGTTATCTTCTTCTTCAATGATATTTAAAACAATGGTATACCTGTGTGTTTGTAATATTATAATATAACATAAAATAATATAGTACAACATATGCCGGTTTAGTGCAGAATCATCTCAAGGATGCTTCACAAAAACTCACAAAAACGCATAAAGAAATAAAAAAAAACTAAGAGAATTTAATACAAACTAATTTTTTTCAAACCTATTCTAACCAATTGTTATCAGGTATTAGGTATCTCAATCAATCCCATAAAAAATCACGGTTGCGAAGTGGAAAGTTCAATTAAAACGGCATTTACGTGAAAACGAAGGTGTCTGACAATTACCGGAGAATAAGAACGAATGAAAAGTTAGAAATAATAATTTACCAACATAGAAAGCGAAAATTTAAAAAAAAATCTAATGCACCATTTATACTACATCACATCCCATAACCAAGCTGTCAGGTAGATCCTATTTTTTCATCGATGTTACCTACTAACAGCAAAAGAAAGTGAAAGAAAATATGATGAATCTCAAAAAGAATGTTGTTTACTTCTCTAGTTTGCCATGTGTTCGCTCAAGATAAAGCAAGTCATCGAATTCCTATTAAGTTTTTTTTTGTATAAAGCTTTGTTGGATTAATGACTTCCTTCTGTTGAATCAATATAAGCGTATCGTCACGCCGTTGATGCGCATCAGTTGCGTCCCTATTGATGCTGTGGCATGGAGGTTTATCTCTACGAGGTTTTACGAGTTAACCCCTTAGGTCTCGGGAATATTCTGACAGAAGGGCAAAATATTTCAGATTTGCAATAAAATTCAAATAAATGGATTATTTCTGACAGTATCCGAAAACTAAAAACTTTTTTTGAAAGGTGGTGAATTAGGCTTTCAAATTGTATAACCCGAAATAATTACATAATTTTTTTAAGTAAAATTTTGAAGTGAAATAAACATATAATTTTAAAGTGAAATTTCTTTAGCACCGTTGTGATTTGAAACTCGATGAAACGAAATATGTGTTTGTCTCTTTTTAGTGACACAAAAAAGAGACAAACACATATATCTATAGGATTTAACCTGCGAGAGAATGAGATAGTATAATCGGTCTCCTCTTAATGCGGTGCTTCGTAGCCTATCGATCTTCTCTTGTGCGATGCTTCGTAGCCTCCCCACTCTTGTCTAGTTTAGTTTTCTGAAGGTTTCGCTTCTACCGCGTATTATCTGCACAAATGTATTTTTTAAATATAACATTTTTTAATGCAAACATTAAAAGTTTTAAAAATGGCTCACCTTACGTAAAAAAACACACATATATCATTTTAATAGATAAATGTATTTACAAGCGTTATCATCACCTCACTTTTTTGTCGTTTTATGTAAAAATAATTAATAAAAAATTCCCAAACTTACATAAATTTTTTTAAAATTGCGGTCGGAAATTTTGGCTACATAGAGAAGTATGTTTTAATTATTTTGTGGTTAACTTTTAGTTTTGAAAATAATAAAAAAGGGTGTTTTCTCTGTCTAAACACCGTTTATTACATTATTTCTCACCATGATAGTAAGAGAGATACAACGATTTCTATGAAACCTGTATGAGTTGTTCCCAAAAACGAACAAATTAACCTGAGGGGCTAGCGAAACAAAAGTGAAAATGAATAGGTATTTTCGCTTGATTAAAGTTTATCTCTATTGAGATTGACGAGTTAAAATAAAAGCTGTTTAGCGTCACCGGTTTTAGAGACACGATGTATTTTGCCGCCTAACAATATTTATTTAGTGTGTAACTACTGAGAGACTGGGCTACATAGGATGACGGGTTAGTTAACGAGTGAAGAAATGTGCCAGTTTCCCTACCTTAACCCGCCACACAACACTGCCCCATCGGGTGGCCATATAGTTCCCCTGTGTTTACACTGTATAGACAGGGGCGCTCTTGTGAGCTGCCATATAAGGTTCAATCCTCCGCTAGCAACGTTCTACAATACATCATTGCAAATAAACCTTTCCGCTTATAATGATGGAAACATGAGACATTCAAATATTGACAGGTCATTAAAAACCCGGGAATGTTTGTCTTTCTAATAAAAAAATAAATAAGAAATAAGGTAGTACATTGGCGACCCATACGAAAACGCGCTTCTGTGAAAACGTTTTTCGTAGCAAATGTAAAATTTCTGCAAACATTTTTATCTGAAATTAGGATTATATATTTAGTACAATATGGTATTCGTGATGTGTAACCATTGTCTATACGTATTCTTAGTGATTATATATAAAGGCGAACTTTGGAAATTTCATAACATCTATGATGCCGAGTACACATAGCGTTTTGAGCTCCAAAAAAGATTATTACGGCTAAAAATATGTTTAGGTATTGGCATGATTTAAGAAAATAATTTCTCGATATAAGTACTTCTTTTTATACGTTAAGACCCGCACAGGATGCAGCGAGATAAATAATTTTCCTCGTGGCGTATGGCATCATTGGGGATCCTGTGTCCTAATGGGAGATACTTTTCCTTTGACAGATTATCATCTCCACTTGGTTCGAAGGTAAACTTTAATTGACGAATTAATATTTATTTATTAACGTCTTCAAGGTTTTTCTAATACAAGTATGTTTATCGGAAGTGACCCGCCAGGTAAGTACGTTTTCTTATCCGATTGTAAATAATGTAATTATTTAGAGCCTAAGAAATCATCATAAACTGTACACAAAAACAGCGCTCTACAAATTATCCAATAACTATTATTATTATTGCAAGTAGGTCGAAAGTAGTGAATATCTATTACATAAAATAATTTTTAAAAATTGAAAGATAGAAGTAAGTACTCGTAAGTACCTGGGTATGTAGTTTAATTATTATTTAAAGATGTACGTATATTATGTGTAAGTATAAGTATATTACCAGTAAAAAAGAAGAACCTTAGGTATTATGAAAGTACACAGTTACAGAGCAATGTGAAGTAACTTTGTTGATATTATTATAAACATAAACATGAACAGTTTGTTGTAAAACAAGTTTGTAATTAGCAAACATTTATTACGCCCGATTGGATGTTTTACGGAACGATACGATACGATTGTACCACCCCAGCCAGGAGCACTCCTGTCCCGGTGAGACCGGTACACCAGGGGGCACTGTTTGTTAGGACTGGAACACGTGCTCTGAGGATAGGAAGGAGGTTGGAGTTTAATCGACCGGTATACATGGCAACCTGGAGCCAATATTGGAATATAGGATGGGCAGGAATAAAGAAAATGATTGAGCTATATATAAATATCGTTTCTCGCCTTTCGCTTCTTTTGCTTCCGGTTTCTTCTCGCTTCCAGCTTATTGCTTTCCGTTTTCATCTTCCCACTTCCCGCTTCCTATTATGTATTTTTGGTTGTTGCCTCCTGCTGTTTCCAGCTTCTCGTTTCCGGCTTCCCGTAATTTAGGTTTTCCGCCATACGCTTGCCATAGCAGGGTTTTTGCTGTCTCTTCTTGGCTGTTCTTCCTTCTTCTCTTCTGGGTTCTTATTGTCACTTCATGGCTCCTTTCGCATCTTCTTGGATCTTCTCGACTCTTCCTCAGCTCGACTCGGCTCTTCTTGCCTCTTCTTGAATCTTCTCATCTCTTCTGGGCTCTGTTTGGCTCTTCTTGCTACTTCCTGTCTCTCATTGTCTCTTCTTGGCTCTCCTTGCATCTTCTTGGATCCTCTCGTTCTTGGCTCTACTTGCATCTTATTGACTCTAATTGGATCTTCTCGTCTCTTCTCGGCTCTTCTTGTCTCTTCTGGAACATTATCGTCTCTTCTTGGCACTTCCTGTATATTCTTGGATCCTCTTGCCTCTCCTTGGCTGTAACTAAATTACACTGGGTTTAATTCGACAAAAATAGTGAATGTTGTTGATTTATTGTTTTATAAAGCGTGGTTCAATTTGACTCCTAACAAATATACTACAATGCGGAATAAGTCAAGTAAAGCTTAAGAGAAATATTGGAGAGTTCAACGATTTTAAAACACATTCAATCAAAGTTGACATCTAAAATCTAAAGTCGGTTTGATATGAATGTCGCAAGATTCAATCGATCAGTTGTAAATAGACAAAATGCCATCTTCGTAGGAAGTCGAGTTTTCTTGGCGGAGCATAGCGTTTTAAATATTATGCTGCTTTTATGTTCGCAGACTCGCTCTTTCTCTAACCCACTCTCCATTCTCTTCCTCTATTATTATGTCCTGCATTGTGCAAATAATAGAGGCAAGACGACATGAAATGGGAACACAGACCAAGATTTAAAAAATATATTATTTCCATTCAACTAAATTGCATGTTTTTGTGTTGATTGTTTCGGCAGGATATTAAACATGATGTATTATTAGGTAGCTTAATATTATGTAATAATCGCAGTAAAATTAAACAAAAAATGTTTTAAAATTTTCTACGGTTTTCCTGTTATGTGATTTTGTCAAAGAAATAACCAAATGGAAATACCCAATCATATTTCTGAGCTCATAATATTTTGTTCTTGTTTTTGGCAGGTTTACATGTTTTGGCGTGTATTATTATTTTGCAATATTTATGTATAACTAGCTGGTACACGGCACGCGTTGAATGCCATTCAAATAAATTTGTTCTCCCTTCATTTCCTTTCCCATGTGTCACCGTTCCACTCCTGCGTCCTTTTCCCCTTCCGATAATTTTTTTCTTCCTTTATTTCCTTTCCCGTGCGTTCCCGTTCCCCTCCGGAGTCCCCTTCCTCTCCCGCGTTCCCGTTCCCCTTCCGCCTTCCCCCTACCTCGCCACCCCTCCCGCGAACCCCACCTCTTTCGTTACCCTCCCCCTCCTTCCTTCTTTGTTATGGTTTAAATTAGGCAGATAAATATAATTATTATAGAAAGGCATAAATACTAGGAATTCCTATTTCGTGGTTTGTAATAAATCAATATGTACGTTATTCGTAGATGGTATATTATTAAATTACTATGTATTTTAGATTCTGAATAAGTGAGTAGGTACATGCATATAAAATTCATAATCTCATGAATATACACTATATTTATCTAAAGTCAACTACGGATTTTACTGTAGTTATGTTTAGGTAATTCTAGCCAGGGAGAAGAGTACTGCATGAAATATTTCACCGTAGTACGTGATACTTAAAAATATATGACCTTCCCGTGGCATTACATTGGAAATCGGAACGTTAATGCTTTCCAGGAATAAAGTCCGACCTGCTTTTTTCTGTAAACATAATTTTATAAAAGGTAAGAGTAAAGTACGTTTCGAATTATTTCCAGAAATGATTAATTATTAATAAGGTCGTGAGATTCTTTTATAACCCAACTCTTCTTTAAACACAGTTTTAATTTAAAAATTATTTAACCTTCCCATACTCGCGCGTTGATCTCTCAAAAATTAACAAAAATGGGACTTTTGAGGTTTTTAGTAGCTTCTTATTTGTTGTCAGCCATTGTTTAGTGTGGCGCGCGCATTAGTGCTGACTTTGGACTTTGGATTCATTTATTTTTCAGAGTACCTAAACCTAAGTTTACTTGCTCTAACATATTTAAAAAGGATTATCTATTGATGCTTCACGTGGTTATTAATGTAATTGAGTTTTTATAGAGATTTTTATTTTTACTGCGGCTTTATGCAGGAATATTCTACACGTATTTAATTAATTTCTACGTAAGATTGATTTTGGTTTTTTATATTTATGATGTTCATTCTCGCTGTATTTAGCGAGAGAGTTAATGGTAGGATTAGAGTGACTTTCTAGGCCAGCGTAAAACCTAGTAGCCTGTGCAAAAATAAGATCTTTTACCAACGGGACGTTGGATTCATCGTGGAGAGTAGAGATTCTACTCCAGCTAGGTGCATTTAAGGCGAGTCTAATGCATTTATTTTGAAAGGTTTGAAGTTTATTTAAATGGGTTTTTGCTGCATAACCCCAGATTGGGCAAGCGTATGAGAAACATGATCTGATGGTTGTTTTATAAAGAAGTAATTTGTTGTCAGTTGATAAACGGCTATTTCTACTCATCATGGGATAGAGGGATGCTAGGTAACGATTTGCAGCTTTTGTTTTTACATCTATGTGTTTTTTCCACGTTAATTTACTGTCTAGAGCAGGGGTCTCCAAACTACGGCCCGCGGGCCAAGTCCGGCCCGCTAGTGTCATCAATCCGGCCCGCGACAGCTTATGACCAGTGTCATCAATCAGGCCCGCGACAGCTAACGGCTTATTGTTGTTGTGATAAGTTGAATAAAAACACAAAATGATATTAACTCGGTTTTATTTACTTGCTAGGAAAAGCTTGATGACAAGTATAAAATCAAAAAGTACTACTAGCACTATCTGTGCGATGGATGGAGGGTACTTTCACTACGTATTTCTGCGTGTAACCACCTAGATGCCGTATTGTAGTCGTGAAAATACAGTACAATACAATAGTAATTGAACTAGCAAGCGTATTTTTTCTTTTTACATACTCCACACAGGAGGCCCTGAGGAAAATATTTTGCCTCGGGGCCTATGTCATCTTAGCGGATGCTGTGTGAAGGTTTTTTTAAGAAAGAGAAGGAAAGGAAGTTCTAGGAAGGAAAAGATATGAGTGGTGGGTAAGAATCTGGGGGTGAGTGTCCAGGAGTATCGGACGTATGAATCCGTCCCTCCAACTGCGGTGCAAGGTGATGAGTCGAGATAGTTCGGCTGGAAAGGTCAAAAGGCGTTCCTCACCCAGTCTCTCTCGATCCGGCCCGCCATCCAGCAGGTGGGCAGACGCATCCGCCGCCAAGACCTGGACAAACCTCACCCCATGAACCATGAATGATAATGGTAGGAAAATTAAAACGGTTTTGGCCCTTGGAACTTACTGGAGGGAACAGTATGGCCCTAAGGCTGAAAAGTTTGGAGACCCCTGGTCTAGAGTGACACCGAGATATTTTAATGATTTTTCCCATGGAACATTTTTCCCAAACAGTTTAATGAAAGGGGGTCGTTTTGGCCGTGATTTGTGGAACACGGTCGCGACACTTTTAGACGGATTAATTGAAATTCTCCACTTTTTACACCACTTTTCTGTAAGAGTGGCTTGTTTCTGTACTCGGCGTGTAGCAGTGGCCTCGACAGAAGAACTAGAAACGATGTTAGTGTCATCAGCGAATTGCGTGATGATGATGTTATGGTCTATTGGCTTAGGAATGTCACTCGAATAAATATTGTATAATGACGGCGAGAGTTGACTGCCTTGCGGGACCCCAGCTGACAGGGGGCGTGTAGTGGAGAAAATGTTGTCTATTTTTACTCTGAAAGAGCGGTTTCTCAGAAAACTATTTATAAGTTGAATGATTCTAAGTGGGTAACCTAGTGAGTACATTTTATATATTAGGCCGTCATGCCAGACCCTGTCGAATGCCTTACTAACGTCCATAGAGAGAATTACCGTTTTTTTATTAGTGTTAAATCCCTCCGTGATGTGTTCCACGACACGGAGGAGTTGATGAGAGGTTGAATGACCTGCTCGAAAACCATGTTGAAAGTCTGGCAAGAATTTACATTTATTTGTGATTTCATTTAATCTTACAAGGATTACTTTTTCCAGGACTTTACCCAAGCAAGGAAGGAGACTTATTGGCCTATGGTTCTCCGTTAATAATGGATCCTTGCCTGGTTTAGGAATTAATATTACGTCAGCTTCTTTGAAGTCCTTTGGAAAGCAGCGCAGTCTAAGTGCTGCATTGCAGATGGCAGTCAGGGCGCAGATGCCCTTTTTAGGTAGGCATTTGAGTATTTTATTAGAAATTCCGTCTGGACCGGCCGCTTTCTTTTTTTTAAGACCCTTGATTATTTTTATTATTTCATCTGGAGATGTTGCTTTAATGGGCGGGTCCTGAGGATCGAGATTTAAAATTGCTTCTACTTTAGAATCCACCTTAGCTACGAAGGCTGGGTCATCGTGTTCCGTATTAGGAGTGAATTGCGCTTCAAGGCTATCTGCGAAGGCTTCTGCCTTATCGGCTGCAGAAAAAACTTTACCGTTTAGGCCTTGAAGCGGAGCTATATTTGTTACTGGACGTCTAAGAGCTTTGGAGAGTTTCCAGTAGGCGTCTCTGTCGTCTTCGAGGGAGGAAATGAAAACATTCCACTGCTCGTTACGGTGATCTCTAAGTGCTTCGCGTACTTCTCTATTTAATCTATTTAAATGTTGCTTAACAATCGGGTTATAGGAACTTTGCCACTCCTTACGCACTTGGTTTTTTTCCCTAATAAGGTCTTTGACCTCTTCGGGAATACCATATTTAGATGAGTTGTCTTTTTTTTTAATTTCTGATGATGATTCATTAATGCAAGCTTTGAGTGATTTAATTAAGTCGGAGGTGGCAGTATTTAATGCTAATTCGTCGGGTATTGATGTCGGTATTGTGATTTTATTTTCTAATAAGACGCTGAATTTTTTCCAATTAATTTTTTTCTTTATAGGTACGTGGGGGACCAAGGGATTTGAGCCTCCTGTTAATGTTAGAAGAACCGGATCGTGGTCGGAGGTAAGTTCGTTAACTACTTTTAATGAGTGTAAATGATTCGTTTCTTTTAAGATAACTATGTCAATCACGTCCGGACTACCGTTAGCGTGGTGTAGCGTTGGCATGTCCGGAGCGTCTACTACTATTGCTTTAGTGCTCGCGTAATTTGCCAGTACATTACCTTTTTGATTTGGATGTATGGAATGCCACGATCCGTGTTTAGCGTTCATGTCTCCGGCTATAATGGTGGGGACATTTTCTTCTAATAGGCTGTCCAGTTCGGACGGGATCAGTAAACGATTCGGCGGTACGTAAACGGAGATGAGTTTAAGTGGTCCTGAAGATGTATTTACTATTACCGAGGTGGATTCTATGTTATTACTAGAGAATGAATGTGCTAGACGGTGGTCAATATTATTTTTAACTAAAATAGCCGTGCCGCCGCATTTATTGGTTAATCTGTCGTCACGGTATGTGATATAGTTAGGTAATCGATATTTCTTAGATGGTTTGAGCCATGTTTCATTAATGAGGAATACGTCAATGTTGTATTCCTTAAGAAATTCAATTATTTCACCTTTGTGGGTGATGACAGATCCATTGGCGTTCCAATAGGCTGTTTGCAGGTTGACTATTTTATTTTGTTGTCTAGACATCATGATTTCTTAATGTGGCTTGAATTCTAAACATTTCGTCGGTAGCGTTTTTTATCATATTTTTGATGGATTCTAATTGCTCTTCAAGAGCTTGCCGATGTATTGGGTCCAGGGGGGGCGAGGATTGTTGGGAAGCTTGGGTGGTGGTAGGACCCCTATCTAGCCTGTGTTGTTGGCTAGACTGATTCCTATGGGCTTGAGAATTGGTTGACGGACCTCTATTATAATAGTGATGTGGTCTTGGGTTGTAATAGTGTGGCTGAGGCCAGTTACGGGGATTTGGGTTGGCAGAGTTGGACGGGGGTTGGGTAACGGGTTTTTGGGCAATGGGGGTAGGATTAGGGGTGGGGGGCGTCACGGCAGGGGGAGGGATGGGGACGGATGGTGTTGGGAGGGGGGGGAAATCCACTTGGGAAGCTGCGGGAGTAGCTACGGGTGCTGGAATGGTCTGTCTGGACGTTGTTCGGTTTAAGTCGGGCTGGTTACTAACTTGCCTATTATTATTTCGTTGCTGGTTATTGTAATTATTAATGTGGTAACGTCTATTATTATTATAATTTCGCGCATAATTAGTGTTGCGATTTCTGTTATAATTGGGGTTAGCGTTTTGGGGCCTCGCAGGGCACCCTCCATAATTTGCCGTATGATCCCCTTGACATAAGGCACATTTAGCCGGAGTATCTCTCGGCTTTGGGCAGTTGGAAGATCTGTGCGGTTCGCCGCACTTAACGCAGCGCTCGCTGCCATGGCAGCAATTCGCTGAGTGGCCGTGCATTTGACAACGGTAACATTGTCCAATACGGGCTTTATTTCGTAGTGATTCTACTTGAATTCGTAAACGGAAAATAGATGTAAGGTTGTTATAAATGCCCTTAGCCTTTTCGTTTTTCGTTAAAGACACCAATACTAAAGGAATTGGTTTGTTAGTCCGGGCCGCCTTCATACGGTGCACAGAAATGACCGGATAATCTAGCGCCAATTCTTCTTTAATCTCCTCGGGAGAAATATCTTCGGGGATACCCCTAAGAACAACCCTTAAGGGTTTTTCTTCCGGGAGCCTGAAGGAGTGAAATTCGGTTTTATTGTTAATTAAATGCCTCGTTACGGCAAGATGATCGCGCGGGGTTTTCGTTAGGATATGTAGGCCGTTGCCCATGTTTTTTGCAGAGAAATCGATGCCTTTATCTTCTAAAGTGCGGAAGAGCGCCCTAGTTTCTGACTTCCTGTGAAGGACTATTGGCGGGATTCTACTGAATTTAACTGGCGCTTCAGTTGGCGCAGAGGTTGCTGGGGCTGGGGAGTTTGAACGTAGGGGTTCAAACCTATTGCTGTTGGACGCAAGAGGTGACGGAGATCTAGAACGACGGTTAGCGTTGTTCTTCTTGAGTACCGGGGAGGCCCTGGGTGAATTAGTCGGGGTTACCGACCCGTTAGAGTTTGCGCGCGAGCGTTTACGCCTGGGGACCGATTGAAAGGGGGCTTCCGATTCATCGGATGAAGATGGCCAGTCTTCCATGATTACCAGGTTTTCCCTAAAAGGAGCACTACCTGGGATTGGTGAAATTGAGTGCCTAGGAGAGGCTGCGGGAGGATCTATCACAGATACATCCTTGGAAGGAGGTACCTGAGTTAGCGACGTATTATCTTCGAGGTACTGCTTCATTACGAGTTTCGACAGGTGATCTTTCTCTTCAAGAGAAAGTTCGCGGTGCTTGCGAGCTTCCAAGAAGTCAACTAAGTTGACTTCTAGGGCACCAGCCACACGCTGAGAGTAGAGGGTAGACATAATAAGTTTGTTGAGATTTACTATTAATTGGTTTTGAAAAGAGAAAGCGGTTATGCTGCTAATGGCTTTTTAATTGCTTGGCGACCGAGCCGGGAGAATTGTTAATGGGCTTATACCCGGGCGAGCGGGTACGATGTACTTTAATATTTATTGTAATGATTTAACTTTGTTGCTATGCTGAAGATATTATATTAGTGACTCATTGGAAAAAACGCGGCAATTTTACGTGAAACGGAAAGCGAATAAAATTGACAAAACACTGATCTGGTTAATTCTGAATATGAGAATACTGATGGAAATAATAGCGCATTAATTACGACGGGAAAGATGCTCAATTACTCTGAATAATAAACAAATCCAAATGAAAAGCGGAAAGATAAAATGACTTACTGAATTTTGTAGAGAATCTCGATAGTATTGAGGAACTAAT
Source organism: Limnephilus lunatus (assembly GCA_917563855.2). Lineage (NCBI taxonomy): Eukaryota > Metazoa > Arthropoda > Insecta > Trichoptera > Limnephilidae > Limnephilus > Limnephilus lunatus. The sequence continues at coordinate 60,542,314 of OU830592.1, forward strand.
CACCATTCGACACTTATCACTGTAACAACACACCGGTTGAACTGGTTATCACAAACACACACTTTAGGCAGCGACCGTAAAATTCCGGACCACGAATGGAAACACCCCCCTGGGGTAAAAAACACTCGTAGCGATCCGGAACTATAATAACTTGTTTTTTTAAACGCAATGGAGTACGCAATTATCACAATCACATGTGCAGAGCACAATGCAAAGGAAAGAATTGAATAATAAACTGTTAAGGCAAACGTAAGCGGGAAGGAGAACTGTATGGACAGACGTCTTATCGCTGGCGCAGGCAGAAGCAGAATGGCATTAGTGCTGAGTTGACGTGTGACACTTATATACTGTTATCGGTCTTTTAGATAAGTAACAATAACTACCTAAGAATGATTCAGTCTTATTTTTATAATATTTATTTATTATTCTTGATACTTTCATGTAATAAATTTCAGAGTTTTTTCTTTAATTAACACATGAAAAAGTGTTTTTTTGTTGTTAATGTTATAATACAAAAAATGTGTTATTTTTTTGGAGGCTCAGCTAAAAGTATGTTTCTACCAAATAAAGTTAAATTTTTTTTTCTTTTTTTTTAAACTCAATTATACCCCCTTCTACATAACAAATACCGATAATGCTTAGTATATAATTAAAATAATACAGATGAGATGAAACTCGGTCTGAGATACCGTGCGCGAGTATACGAAGGTTTAAGCATTGCATTGCTCAAAATACTATCCAATGTCGATACAAACAATGTAATGGTGCTAGAAGGATTATGGACAGGATATTGCCACACCTGGAAAAACTTTTTTTTTATTCCATGCAGGAAACCCCGAGGAAAACATTAAATATAACTTCCCTCAGGGCTTGTATGGAAAGCAAGGAGTGAACATGGGTCTTGAAAAGATACATATTGCAGGAAGGAGAAAACTCGGGTGTCGGAAAATAGTTCCACAGCCGAGCTGCTGAACCGTCACCGAAGGGCTCAATAGTAGTTCCTCGGGGGATCTTCAATTGAAATAACGATAGAACAAGGACAGCATTTCCACTTGACGCCTGTGCTCTAAAGATTGCTCTCCGTTTGTTACGACAGGGGAATCTATCAAAAGGACAGACCGTTTATTTTTTTATGTGAATACCGCACGAGAGTCCCAGCAGCTTTCAACCGTCTGGGGCCAGTGAGACTATAGCACCCCCATGTGGGGTATGTTGAGAGGCCGAAAGTGGTGAATAGGGAAATATGAGGAAGAGGAAGGTGGGGGGGAAGTACCTGGCTATTCAGATTTGGTCGCCCGACAATTCTGAATGGTGGTCTTACACTAGGGCGATACTGAAAGTATCTTCCACTCTGGAATGTGCCGCATATATATTATTTTTAATGAATAAATTGTGAAATAACAAAAATTAATTAAATAAAATGTACTTGCGCACGCCTGGGTTTGAACACGCGACCTCCGGATTGATAGTCGAGAGTCTTACTCCTCGACCACGAAGGCCGTCACAGTTACACAGATTCAAGGGATTTTTTCTAGAAATTTGTGTCTCCTGATCAGAGGTGGCTACCAAATTCAACAATGGGGTGCACTTGCGATTTGCATAGCTGCAGCAGATGTGTACTATTAAAATATCTGCGGGCACTGTGCAGTACCTACGCTCAGGTTCTGAGAGGAAAACTTGACTCTAGTCCCGATGGAGCTCCCGTGCAACTGTTGGAAGTGTAAAGCATCAATAGTTTTACAAAATTTGAAGAAGAAGAAACACAGATTCATGTAAGGTATCAATGGTCTTGCATTGATGGAAAGAAGACTTATAGATCTGAATAGTCACTTTGTAGAACCAGGGGACACCAAAACACTCAATGATAAAACTGGTGAACTTTCGTACTTACTTCTTGGGATTGGGCTACTATCAAAGGAATAAGGTGAAACGTGGAAGATATGCCTAAGGCCTGAGTGCTTTCAGGAACTATACAGGCCCTCTCCGTATAATAATAATTCTTAAATTAATTAAAAACTCCAAGAAATGTTCACTCCTGCGGGTTTTATTGATGGAAGGCGGGAAAAAAACTTTTAGTAAGTTGTTAGAAAAACAAATAATGTATAAAAAGGAATAATTCCAAGGCCATGTTCAAGATCCCAAGCGTTTCAAAAAGGGGAGTTAACTACCCGCGAAATTGAAAAGTCTTATTAACATTTATGAGACCAATTTTACGGCGAGGAAATGCAAAAGGGTAACGCGTTACATTCCTGTGCATTTGGCGGAATGAGTTCCCAGGTAATTTACGAGAATCTTGCTTGTAACATTATAAATTTACATATTTATTGGCCTCCGAGATGATGAGGTTTCGAGGCCCGAAATCGCGCCGTAACGTAATTACACGCCCCAGATAAATCACACATTTGCCCACGATTGATTGCACGAGTAACTATAAATTTCAGCGAGGTAATTCACTTTATCGGCGCCACATTATACGTATGAAAAATAAGGATTCCACGAAGCGCAAACATAGAGACGATGACACATAACAGATATTAATGATCTAAAAAGAGATAAATTCTTATAAACATAGTAACGATCTAGTTAGCTGCTTCATTCATCAAAGCGATAGCACTGAAAGCATGAAAAAATAAAGCAAATTGCTTCGATCTCATCGGAGAGAATATTCCGTTGTTCCTCCGACCCTCCTCATTTTCACGTAACGAAAGCTTCTCTACCTTCTTTTGTAACACAAACAGCGAAAATGAACTTCTTCATTAAAGGAAGATATCCTTTTAAAAGTTAGTCGCCGTATTCCTTTGATATTCGCGAGATAAAATGTATCCATCAGATATTTTCATTTCTATAGGAAAAATTTGTTACGCGGGTATTAACATTTTTCAACGCGACGACCTCCTTCAATGGAATTGAATTTACAAGAAAAATTTAAATTCATACGAAAATATTCTCATCGCAGCCAACTCAATAATGCTCGTTGTTTGATAATATCCCATAGCATAATGTCCCCATTTCAAAATATGTAAGTGTTATCGAACACGTAATGTAATATTATTATAGCTCTATTATTATAAAACCAGACTGGTATTCAAAAGCATTAGTTTAACTACCACTATAGGATGATTCGTTTCTGTACTCAAATGCCAAATAAATTACTTAAAATCATACTGAATTCAATTCATTTGACGATTTAAAATAAAAGACGGAATTAATGTGCCATCTAAAATCTAAATGACGCATGACGCTTAAAAAATAAAGTAAAATGTGGTCGGTTAAGATTAAGTACGTAATGGGCCGTATTCATAAAAAAAAGTTATGCTTTTACTTGCGGAAAATAAAGGAAATCCTTCAGCTCGCATTCATAATATTCCGAGTAAAACCTTATACTTATAGAGTATGAGCATATCCTTCACAAAAAGTGTTTGGTTATTCACAAATGTTACCCTTTCCTCTAAATAAAAAGGATATCCTTCAATAATTTCGAGTGTGGTCAGTAACAGACTCAGTCGTATAGTGATCAGTTGAAGCGATGGCAGATGTTGTGGAATTGAGAGAGATTAAACACTACAAGTAGCGTTTATCAACACCTGTTCGTGATTACAAAAAATTATACCGGTTTGAAGAGGAAAATGTGCAATGGCTTTCCAATAGATTTTTGGGAAAAAATAATGCTGAAACTCGAGGAGGTGCGTTATCATCCGTCCTAAAAATGCAGATATGTTTACGCTATCTCAGTGACCCTGGGTATCAGAAAGGCATTGGTCAAGAACTGGGTGTAAGTCATTGGAACCTGCCGCGGCACAGTCACAAGGCAACATGCCAACAACCTTTTACTTTTTTTGGAGGATATTCTTGCAAGTATAAGGTAATCATTATGAATACGAAAAAAAGAAAATGCTTAAACTCCTACCTTTTCTTCAACTCAAAACCTTATACTTTTACCTTATACTTACAAGGATAACCTTCAGTTTTATGAATACGGCCCAATGATTTTCTCGAATCAAATGGATTAGTCCTAACACTTCTAACTGACAGTTTTACGGAGACTTTTATTTTAAATTTGTGCTGTTACCGTAATGGCGTTCTTAAAACTCACCAAACAATGATAACAACCTGAAAAATTTATACAGTACAGTCTAGTGGAAAAATTCCTCAAGGGTAACTCAATTGACGATTTTAGCAAATACTTAACAGTTTATGTTGATAATTATTTTTCTAAAGAATATTATTTGCTACATTTACATATATACTTTATTTTGAAGTGAAATGACACAAAACTGCGCTATACAAATATTATGTTATTATTATTTTTACACTCATATTATTCGAAGATTATTGAAAAAAAAAAAATTCTGTCCCGTAAAAGGGACAAAGCTAACTAACACGTTTGCCGCGGAGGTAAGCAGAGAGGACGGACCGCCAAACAACTCGGTCTTGGCACACACTCCTTGCCTCACCCTGATTCTGCTTGAGCCTGAGTATGATTCACGATTTTCTTCTACCATTCACGTTTGATTTTCTTCTACCTATATTCTCCTTACACTCCTTTATTTGTTCTTCGCTCTACATGCCCAAACCATCTGAGCGTCCCTTTCTTAAAAACAAGATAAGTTATCAGTTTTACAAAAAGCAACAAAAACAATCGTATGAAAACGTGCTATATAGGTACTGAAAGCATAGACAAAAGACGTAGTCAAATTACATACTAAATTCAAAAGACGAAGGTTCAAATATATGAAATTCAAAACATGAAAGTTCATAAATAAAAATTATTAAAATACGGAAAAGATTTCCAAAAATCCAGTAACGATAAATCGTGCTTTCTCGTACGCGTAGAAACCAACATATCAAATGCAAAATTGTTTTATCTCACAGTTCTCGTTAGTCTGAGTGGGAACCCAGGTTAATATATATGAGTGATCACTGATCGCTACTATCCGTAGTGGATCGAGTGCAATTATAATCTTAATGTTCCTATCGCATAAAACACGGAAACTGCAAGATTTCATGATTTTTAGCGGGTTTGACTTGTTGAATAATTGCCAAGCAGTGATGGTAATAAAAATGTATGTTTTATCTCGGGGCCTAAATAAAAAAAAGTTATACTACATATTCATGGCGGAGTTTTATGCAAATCTACCTGGTCTCGCTAGTACAACCAATTTATGACGTCCTGTGTGAGGGAGGATCTCTCAGGCCGGGGAGGGTGTATTCTGCAAACCGAAAACATTTTAGTGCGGGGCGCTCGCGAAACTATTCGCCCTCATTAAAACGTGCAGCTGAATATTTTGAAAATTTATTTCCAGAGGCGCGGAGGAGCACTCGCAACTTTAGTTAAGTGATTCAATGCAAATGAGCCCAATTTCCTAACTTGCAAGTAACTTATGCGAGATGAAGCGTTTGTAATGAAAAATACTCGCGGGGAGGGGGAGGCTTTTTCATAATGTCTCTCTACATGGCGCGCTAATTGCAGCCGCCATTGAAGGGTGCTGTTAGCTCAATTTCTGCATACAGGGGATGCAGTAAACGTCAATATCTGGATGCCGGAAGGACTTATCAAACCACCTATTATTAAAGATAAAAGCAAATGTGTGTAATGGAAGAATAATAATGTGAAATGCCCCAGGCGAGCTTTTCCTTTGTGATCTCAGAACAAGCCTGTAGTACCTTTTCTACTGTGACAGTTTATCCTACAAACTTACAACTTTAATAATCCAGAGGTATTTTAAAATAAACTAAAAAAACTAGCTATACATTTTAAGGAAATTTAATATATAAAATCCTCGAGGAGATTTTCCACGAAAATTGTGTTATAAAAATTAGTTAGTGGTTTTACAAATATTTGTTGGATGGAAGCGAAACATGGACACTAAACTGCAATAACTTATCTATGTTACGAGTTTGTACATACACCTACAGAACTTGTTTGTTGTTTGGTTTTTAATGTTATGGTTATCACTGACAACCCTAGCAAATCAATTATTTTGAAATGTTGGTACTTATGTTAGTTTTAAGTCTCTAACTTTAAGTCACGGTTGTAAATATGTATGTCATTAAGCCACTAGTCCACTATCATAAGTCACTAGCTATAAGTCTTAGATATAAGCCACTAGCTACAAGTCTTAGATATGTCACTAGTTATAATTATTACAAATCTTAGTTATACCAATTTTATTTTATATTTACTTGTACAGCGCCCTTGAGGTGATTTCTCAAAAAAACGGCGCTATATAAATTAACCAAGTATTATTATTATTTATACTAGGCGGATTTCATACAATAGGGGTTCAAAAACTAAAGGTAACGCAACGTGGAATGGAAATGCATTATGAAGAGATAGGCAAAGGAGGCGAACGGTTCTATAGGCAAACAAAAGTAACCGATATAATTTAATATGCAAAAAAAAAAAACAAATGACAATGGAGAATACATCACTCAAAGGACGAACCGCCGAAGAACAGATATCGACATTCAGTGGCGTTTGGGGAACAAAGAGAGTTCAAGGCATCCGGTAAAATTCACTGAATCAGGCATGTAAAGTAAACACGTGGCAGCGTAAGGCATGAAATCGATAGAACCAATCTGGGAAGTATTACATCCAGCATAGGCTAGAGGTTAGACAGTCACTGATGATAATAACGATAAAGCAAAAGGCCTCGTCTACGTGAACTACATATAATTTGTAATCGAGTTGGATATGACAATATCACAAATTCAGAATTCTATTCTCGTGTAAAGTAACGTGAAAACTCTCGAAACTTCACGAGAACAAGTTTTGGATGATGTTCCGAAATCTAAAACACTTCTCGAAGACCAAAATATGTGGAAATGCTTTCATTGAACACTCTAACGATAACGATTATAGATTGGAGTTGCTCGAAATATAAAAATGTTTTATGAATATAAACAGTAAATTATGTTTTAGTAAACAGCACCTTTGTGTTCGGAGCATTGTCAAATGAAAGGCATAGTAACTTTATGTTTATCACACAATTTGTAGTTGCATGTCAACTAAACTGGTTTAGGCATAACTTTGTTAAGACATTATTGAGCATAGGTATGCACAGTTATACATCTTCTATCCATTGTGATATTTGAATCTTGTGCTCAGTATTGTTTATAATAAACCTAGTTTACAACTGCCGAAGGCGAGGCTTTTCTTAAACCGTATGCCGTGTTCGTATAAATAAAGTGATGAACACAAAGCTACAGTGATTGCTTATATAATTGTTGCATAATAAGCCAGCAAGTCGTCTAATTAGGTAGGCTTGCATTACACATACAAATTCGCAAAGTTACTACGGATGCTAGGAAATGTAATAATAGATTTTAGCAGATTCCAGAAACATGAGCTTAGTAGTAGTTCTAAACATTAATTGACATTCAAACTGGTTCGCACCAACACAATAATATAATGAAATAGGTATTACATTCGTAATTTTACCAACGTAATAATTATTTAAACACTTTCCGTTAAAGAATTTTCTTTCCATGAAAACCAAGAGTCTGCGAAGACAAGCATAATAAATTACATTTAATTTATAAAATAACTGTATTGTAAGAAGAGGACTTTAGAGTAAAAGATAAAAGTATTTGTTGGGTCCGGTTCGAAGAATTAGGAAGATTCAAGGATTGGTTAGGGCGGAAAGGGGACTTATGAATTTCAACAAACAAATAATGGACTCTGGGAAGGAAAGAAGATACAAAATAAGTCACGGAAAGTAATCGCCTTTAGATATGTAGAGACATTAATTATGTTTGTATTAAATTCATTTAAAAAAATCAGATGTCGTAATTTATTTGTTATTGAAATAATGATAGTCGTTTTCAAATTGATTTGAATTTGTTTAGTGTCCCTTTAGGTGATTTTTAACAAAAACAGCGCGATATAAATCGGCCAAATGTTATTATTGTTGTCTAAAAAATTTAATTATTAAAATGTTTTTTGTTTTTTTTTTTTCTATGATGTTTCAAGGGGTAGTTCGTTTAACACAGAAGCTCCGCGTTGAAGGAAAAAATCTGGGCGAAGTTTTTGAGAAAACTTTTGGGTGAAAGACGCATTTTTCATAGCTTTGATTAAAAGTTGTGATTTATAACAACAAGTACCTACGTATATATTCGTAATTCACAAATAACACGCAACGCTAATCAGTTAACACGGCTAAATTTAACCATACGCGGCAGATGAAAAAATGATAAGAAGAAAACATTCAGGATTTAGGTGGCAGTTGGTTTAATTAGATTTGTTGTTCTGTTTACCGGCATAAATTCTACAAATACCTGTTTATATTTAGTGATTGATAGGTTATACGTGTCAACAACATCCTAATAATCATTAACCAAATTCTTTATACGGCGGACGGGAGTATACAATTGTGATTCCGTGTTGGAGTTGTCACAATAAAACGGTAGATATTGCCTCGATGTTGGTTTGCGAGGTACTCGAAAAGAAATCAAGTATAAAATAGTTCAAGGCTGTTAATTATTGAATTTATGATTTTATATAAACAAGTTAAGTCATCGTTAAATCATAAATTAAATTATTCAACGTTCGGATCAAATTTTTTAATAAATTTACTTGACACATTAGATAATCATAATCGATACATTCCCTTGTAATACCCCCCATCCTAAAGTTAATAAATCTTGAGAATTTATTTTGAATTATTTCTATCATGAGTGAAGAAAAGCATAACTTGGTGCCCACACTGTTGAGTTGCACTCGATATGACTTCTAACTAATTACATGCACTTCTTTTAGGAACATGTTTCATTTGTGCTTTTACGAAATTTAGGAATAAGACAAAACTTTTCTAGAAATACATGTTTTCTCCACTAAGCATACAGCATTTCTAATAACCTAAAAAATATCAAATATCCAACAGCATTTTTTATTCAAACATGGTTTTCAAATCGGTTTCCCGTGCTGCATTCGGGTGCTTATTTTCAATAAATCGTCACATTTATGTTAAGGAGAGTTGTAGAGAAAAATCCGTGAGGCTTTATCCCTCGAAAAGCTTTTAGTTTCAATATGCCCCATGAATATTCATCTTGTATAGTCCGGCCAGCGTATAGTAGCGGGCGCAATCGAACACGTATTCAGCAGCGGAACAATGTGGTGAGAGCCGCAACTTAAAGGGGTCTCCACACGGTGCTGCCGCAGTAACAACTGCCGAAGAACTGACTAAAAATCGTATAGTCTGTAGTCAAAAGCGCCAGCCGTATTGTTATTATAATAAGAATACGGCTGGCGCTTTTGACTACAGTCAACTAAAGTTCTGCAGCAGTTGGTGCTGCGGCAGCACCGTGTGGAGACCGTCTGAGTCCGACATTAGTAAGAATGCATATTTGAAAGCTCTAACTAAGGTACTAACGGGGAATAAAGAACGTGTGCACGTTATGTAACAAGTGTTTAGGCAGGTGTCTTAGGAGATAACTTTGTTCTTACGATTATTTTGTAGAACTTCTCTTCACTTAAAATTTTAATAATAGAAACACGTTACGATTTATTTCTTGGAATAGTTATTTTAAGCGTGACATTTGTTTCGTTTTACAAATGACACATTTGATTTAAATAATAAAATCTTACTTTAAAGCAGAAAAAAAGTATAATTGAAGACCTTTTATTGATTTCAAAACAAAATTATTTTGGCTTACATAAACACACCTTTTGTAAATATTGACTCCCTCCTTCCCTCCCTGGCGCTAAACTATATGAAATACAAACCTTTTTAAAACTCGCGCGCCATTTTTTGTAAAAAAATAAAACTATTTTCCGAACGCCAGAGCTCACCATTATATTAATAAGTTAATGACAGCCAGTAAACGATGAGAAGTTAAATCTATCCAGAATTTTGGAATGATTTATTTCAATTTCCCTAACAAGGATCTAAGTCCATATGGTTTGACAAGTTGAAGTTGATATCTGCATATTTTACGATCTATAATATTGCTATGCTTATTGGCACACTTTTATACGAATGTGTTATGTACACTACATGCTCCCTATGCCTTATTAAGACAAAGTGAACGTATATTTGGCAATTTTGCAAGACCACCTTTAATTTTTTTTGCAAATCATATATAAAATTAATGTATATTTCTAATATAAATAATTAAAATATTAAAATCGCAGTGCGAATGTTTTGGTGACAGCTGTTTCGCTTAACGGTGTATTTTAAAACTAAAGAATGTAGAGAAACAGCACATAAATATTACAAATAGTATAGAACCTAAGGGTATAAGTATGGCGAAACCGTAAACTGGAAAATTTACAGCACAAGCTAGTTTTTTCTCGCATAAACCGAAACACTACAATTTTATCGTTAAAGTCAAGTGTTAATTGCTTTGCTTAGAAGTTTACATTGCCGTAAAATGTTCTAATAAGCAACTTATTTTCCAGAATTTAGTTAAACGGGAGTGAAATTAAGGGTGCTCGAGAACCCACCCTCAGGGCGAAGGGTCCCTCTTTTAGCAGTAGGAGCAGGGAAAAAAAAAAAATTTATAATTAAGGTCCCCCTTTTGCGCAGCGTTAAATATTAAAAACACAATTCATCTGGCCGTGAATCTTTACGAAAGAGTTATTGCGTTGGAAGAGAAACAAGAACACGGAAAGCACATGTAGGATATTAATAGGAAAATTAAAATGTTAGCGTGAGGCAAAACTCGATCCTGCAACGAGCACTTGGTAATATTTCAGCTACTGTGTGGCTATTCGGACATGCACACGAAATGGCTGAATTTTAAAACGCAATATAAATGTACCGACACCCATCTTTCTTCTCAGCTAGGAAAATAGAAACGTACCCAACTTGATTTTTTGTTGCATTAACTCCACACAGCAGACCTTGAGGAAAATAATTTCTCTTCTGGGCCTTTGGGTATGCTGTGCGGAGAGTCCATTTGAGGAGAGGAAGGAATGTCCATATATCTTGAAGAGACCCAATGTTGTAGGAGGTAGGAAATACAGAGGCCGGAAAATCGTTCAGCAGCCGAGCTGTCGTACTCAAGAACGAGTCAAAGAAATGACGCGTTCTCATGTGACAAATGTAGAACGTGTACAAAAGACTACGCATCGGTGCCAAAGGGATCAATGACGCAGGTTCATCGGAGCATCTTCCATTGAAATATCGATAGAAGATGGATAATACATATCTGCATACACACCTGTGGCCTGTGTTCTAAATATTGCAATCCGTTTGTTAAGACAGGAGAATCGATCAAGCGGACCGCCCGTTTCTGTACAAGTATTTTGGGGCTCTGAACCATAGGTGGCTGCCAAATTCAACACTGGAGCGAACATGCGAGTTTTACAGGATTAGCAGTAGTTTTGTACTAAAGCATCTGCGGGTCCTGTACAACACGCCCAGATCCTGAGAGGTCAACTTGGCTCTGTCTTCGATGGATTCGCCGTGCCGGAGCTGAATTGGTAGAAGTCACTAGAACTTGGAATTCACCCTCCAGATATATTTATCTACTTGAAAAGATAAACTTTCTCGGTTTAACTAACGTAGTAAAACTGTTACATATGTTTGGTTTTGAAGTGATAATGTGCACAGTACCTACCGGGATGTCATTTTATCCTTCCTACCTTCCCCAACCATGTCACATTGCTGAAGAAAGCTGGGAACCGTGACAACAATAACAACCAACAGTTGGTTACTACAAGTCGACTTGTGACATTGGAAGGAAGTGTTTTTTTGTAAGTTATGTGTTCGCCTTCTAATTTGGTAAGTGCCTTGGTTTTCCTTACTTCCTTGTAGTCCACAATTTACCAGCACACATATAAGCATTCAGCTGCAATCAATTATTTTCGTTTTTCGTAATTTACAGTCCATATCGCCAGTTGCATTTGAGGCTGTCATTTTCGAAGGTAGCTTCGGATGCAACATTTTTGTTCCAATCGTGCCGGATTTCGTGAGCCTTTGGAGTTGGATGCTTGTATGTGTTTTTCCAATAACCTTGATCCCGTGTTCCTAATATTCCTGGCATTTCGGCCTTCGAATTGGGCATATTGTCACCTCAAAGGGGATAAAATTCGTGGTAAATTGCGCATTTTTCGTTTGTTGAATTCTATTTTCAAATATTAGCAAGGGATTATTATTATTCAATCTTTGTATAAAATGGCTGCTTCTGCTATTGTTCGTAATAAATTGGCCATTCTAGGTCTTCGGGAAATTCATGAATCATCGATCAAAGCAGTTATTTCTGGTAATTTAATAGATAGAAATAGTTTACTGGTTAGAATCAAAGATATCGAAAAGCAAAGGAATGACTTTGTTGAATCTTATGTGATCTTAGAAACGTCAAAGAGTAAGGAGTTAGACTTAACGGATTTGGAAAATAAATATAAAACCTTTATGAACATGTATTTTGAAATTCATACGAATTATCTAGCAGTTTTTCCACCAAAGGAAGATTCAATAAAAACATCAAATAGTCTCGGTTTTTCTCTTCCAAAAATTAGCTTGCCAACCTTTTCGGGTGGAATTACTGAATGGATAAATTTTATAAATACGTTTGATGCAATTATTCATAATAATGAGTCTCTAAGTGACATACATAAACTGCATTATTTGTTAGGAGCGCTATCGGGTGACGCGTTGAATATTATAAAGCATCTTCCGGTTTCCGCAATCAATTATCCAATTGCTTACAATTTGTTGAGAGATCGTTTTCATAACAAACGGATAATTGCAGACAGACATGTAGAGAACATTATCTCATGCCCCATAATAAAAAAGGATTCGCTCAGATCTGTGGTTAATGTTTTGAAGGAAAATATTCAGGCGTTAGAAGCCTTACATTTTCCAACAGATCAGTGGTCATTTTTATTACTACATATTGTTCTGAAGAAAATTCCTGATGACCTCAGAACTAACTTCGAGATAATGGGTCACAAGGACGAAATTCCTTCATTTTCGCAGTTATTGTTGTTTTTAGAATCACAATCTAAAATTTATGAATCGGTTCATGGGTACGGTGTGAAAAACGAAGCACCAAAAGCAAAACCAAATCGCTTATTAAATTCTTTTGTCAGTACACAAAAATCGGTGTGCTTAATATGTAAAGGTGGACATTTTCTCTCAAAGTGTGACCAGTTTTTAAAGCTACAACCACCTGCTAGATTCGAGGTTGTGAAGAAATATAAATTGTGTCAGAATTGTCTTTCCGGTCAGCATTTGGTCAAGAACTGTTCGTCGCGTTTTGATTGTTTTCGGTGTCATAAAAATCATCATTCGTTGTTGCATTTTTCTCGTGACGTGAACAGCCAATTACAGGCGTCAAATAGCAACAATTTCGATAACACTTCTAGACAAGAGATACTTGATTCCCCACCTGAAACCATCGATCCAATCGTATCGGCCATCGCGGCAACAACACCTCATTTGGAGAGGTTTAATAATCCCAACGTTTTATCGAGCTCTAGCCAATCATCAGTTTTGTTAGCTACGGCTATCGTAGAAGCTCGTGATAAAAAGGGTAACTTTCACAAGGTTCGTGTATTATTGGACTGTGCAAGTCAGGCAAATTTTATTTCAAATGATTGTGCAATTCGTTTGGGCCTCGACTGTTCTAATAAACAAATTCCTATTCGAGGAATAGGACAGTTGTCGGCCATCGCGCAGAAGGGACTGGTCAAGTGTCGGATCCGTCCTCTATGTTCGAATGAGCTTTTTGATGCGGATTTCGTCGTGTTATCAAGCATTTGTGCACAGTTGCCTAGTTCTTCCATTCGTCGGGGAGACTGGGATCATTTGAGAAATTTAACTTTGGCAGATCCAAATTTCGATAAGCCCTCTACAATAGATATTTTATTGGGTGCTGGGTTGTTTTCATCCGTTCTTCGTTCAGGGCAGGTGGTAGGAAAAGTGAATGAACCGATAGCATTGAACACGGCTTTTGGATGGATTTTAATGGGAAATGTCGATCACAGCGTGTCTCCTTCCATGAATTCGTTTGTGACGACGTCAGAATCTACGATTGAGACTATTTTGAAAACGTTTTGGGAAATCGAAGACCTTCCAAATCATCCTTCACCGTTATCTACAGAAGAGTTGCTTTGTGATGAAATATTTTCAACTCAGCATTATAGAGACGATGCGGGACGGTACGTTGTTCCACTTCCATTCAGGGAAGTTAAATCGGCTCTTGGTGATTCTTATCATTCGGCAGTATCTCGTCTGCATCACCTGGAGCGCCGTTTCTCTCGGCATCCAGATATAAAATCTGATTACATTCAATTCATGAGAGAATATGAATCTTTGGGCCACATGATAGATGTGACAAGTTCATCAGTTTCGACTGGAAAATATTTCATTCCTCATCATTGTGTGATTAAGGATACTGGATCCATTAAAAAGCTTAGAGTTGTTTTTGACGCAAGTTCAAAAACATCTTCTAACCAGTCGTTAAATGATATACTTTTAGTAGGACCTAAACTTCAGCAAGATATTGTGAAGTTAATTTCAAATTTCAGAACGCACAAAATTGTCTTTACAACAGATATTTGCAAAATGTATAGACAAATATTGGTTCGACCAGAGGATAGATCCTATCAACATATTTTATGGCGTGAATCACCAGAACAAATGATAAACGAATTTGAACTGCAAACTGTTACGTACGGAACGGCTTGCGCACCGTTTCTCGCGATACGTAGTTTACAGCAACTCGCATCGGAAGCAGATGCCAAATTTTCGACAGCATCAAAAGTTTTATTAGAAAATACGTACATTGACGATATTTTAACTGGAGCATCCACACTTGAATCGGCGCGTAAATTGCAGCGAGACTTGGTGGAACTACTTAATCTTGGCGGTTTTGAATTGAGCAAGTGGTCAAGTAATTGTCGTGAACTGCTTTCTGATATTCCAATCTCATACCACGAAGCACCTATAGAAATTGATTTAGATCATGCCAATAACATTAAGATGTTAGGTATTGTTTGGGATTCGCAAACTGATTCGTTCTCGTATCGAATAAAAACATCTTCTAACCATTCGTTGAATGATGTAATTTTGATTGAGCCTAAACTTCAACAAGATATTGTGAAGTTAATATTGTATTTCAGAGCTCACAAAATTGCCTGTAAGTTAACTGCTGAAGAACTTCGTTCAGTTCTAAAATCGTGGTTTATGAAAGTGCAATTCGTGCATTTTCATCCCGTTCCAGGCGAAACTTGTCAAAATTTGTCTCTCGGTTGGCAGATTATACCTTTTTTGAATTCCATTAGTTTATTCAGAGGTGGTGGGCGATTGCAGCATGCCTTTAATGTCCAACATTTTGAACTTTTGCCCAAGAAAAGTCATTTTACAAATTTGATTATTGACTCGTACCATCAAAATTATTTACATGTGGGGCCTAGGACGTTATTTTCAATTTCAGAATCAAAACATTTAATGGTTTACGCTCGAGACGCCATTCGGTCGCATCTTGGTAAATGCATAACATGTTTTAAAGCTCGTCCTGTTGGTGTACAGCCTATGATGGGAGATTTGTCCCAAATTAGATTTCGTGAAGGTCGTCCTTCCCTCAATCTTGGGGTAGATTTTGGTAATCTATTTTCAATAAAGAAAAGTAGGCGTAGAGGAGCCAAAGTTTTGAAGGCTTATCTGTGCTTATTCATTTGTTTAAGTACTAAGGCAGTACACTTAGATGTTGAATCTGAATTATCCACAGAAGCCTTTTTAGTGACTTTGGATCGCTTTTTAGCCAGAAGGGGATTACCTTCTTGTATCATTAGTGATAACCACACAAACTTCGTTCTTTACTTATCAGCTCGTGATTACCTCAAATCTGCTGCCACCACGCGGCAAATCAAATGGTATTTTCACCCCCCTTCTGCTCCTCACTTTGGAGGCATATATGAGGCAGGAATAAAATCTTTAAAATATCACCTAAAACGAGTAATAGGTGAACAAGTACTCACGTTTGAGGAATTAGCAACATTGTTTAGTCGAATAGAAACCATCTTGAATTCTCGTCCATTATCTCAATTGTCTTCTGATCCATCTGAACTTGAAGCATTGACGCCTGGTCATTTTTTGATAGGGGCTCTTCTTACATCGGTTCCGGAACCTGATTGGTCTGAAGTACCGATGAATAGGTTATCACGTTGGCAATTGTTGCAAAAAATAACTCAGGCATTTTGGAATCGATGGAGAAAAGAATATTTGCACACCCTTCAACAACGTGGAAAGTGGATAACTTCATCACCTAATCTTAATGTTGGAGATTTGGTGCTATTAAATGATGGAAGAATTCCATCTATGAATTGGCAACTGGGACGTATCGAGGAATGTCATCCGGGTCCTGATCAAATCGTACGGGTTGTGACAGTTAAAACTGCTCAGGGAACTTTTCGTCGACCAGTTGTCAAACTTTATCCATTACCACTCTGAAACATTTTACTCGTAATTTTATTTTATATTTTTCATTTTCATTTTCGTTTGTTTTCTCTTTCTTTTTGTTCGATTTACCGCAGTGTCGGTTGCTATGAAAGATAGTTCTTAGATAACTTTTCTTAGGAACATATTCGTTATGTACTAATTTTAGCTCTATTTTAGACTTACGTTCCTATTTTTTCATTTCGTTAAAGTTTACGTTGCACAAAGATTGAATAATTGTTTGTCGTTTGTTAATTATAGGTTGTTATTAGATTCATTTGTTTGTTGTCAGTATTCGGAAATGTGTGATTTGCCATCGGTCGTAGATAAGAGATTTCAATCTCTTCTCGGGGGCGGGAATGTTTGGTTTTGAAGTGATAATGTGCACAGTACCTACCGGGATGTCATTTTATCCTTCCTACCTTCCCCAACCATGTCACATTGCTGAAGAAAGCTGGGAACCGTGACAACAATAACAACCAACAGTTGGTTACTACAAGTCGACTTGTGACATTGGAAGGAAGTGTTTTTTTGTAAGTTATGTGTTCGCCTTCTAATTTGGTAAGTGCCTTGGTTTTCCTTACTTCCTTGTAGTCCACAATTTACCAAACACATTTAAGCATTCAGCTGCAATCATTTCTTGTTTGTTTTCGTAATTTTACAGTCCATATCGCCAGTTGCATTTGAGGCTGTCATTTTCGAAGGTAGCTTCGGATGCAACAACATATATTTTCAATTGTTGAGTCGGGATGGAATTCCAATGTAACATTATGTCCGATACCAAGTAAACGTTACAGTGGAACAAAATCATAGTTTTTTATTATTATGCTTACACTCAAACAAAGAAAGTGTTTGTGATTTAATTCTCTTTTTTGAAGTGCTTTCGGATACACAATATGTTGTGTTTTTCCGTCTGGTGAGTACATGAATAAATCAGAAGATTTCCGACGGGTGAGCAGCTGTCCATGTGAGAAGCAAGGATTTTCCAAATTCACCCCTACTATCCCCTACCTCTACTAAGTCTCCTTTGCAATCCCTCCCTCTGCCCCAGTAATAAAAACTTAAATAAAAATCAAATAAGCACTGCGCGGTAATGTTAAAGATTTGTGATCTGAAATATTGGTACCCTATGGAAATCTGTGAAGTCAAACGCTGTGAATAGGATGCAAAGGAAGTTTTCTGTGTGCACAATGTGCGATGTGCGTGCTTTAAAACATTCTGTTTTACGAGTTATTTATGCTATGCCGGCGTAAGCTCACACGGTTCCAGCGATCTCGGAGAATTTTATACGAGAAAAAACGCTATTTATTGCAACACGACGCTGCAAATTCTGAAACCTTTTCTTTTATGAATATTTAAATATGTAAATTCCGGACAGTGATGATGGCTTATACGCAGGTTGGTCTATTTAAAGGGGTTTAGCAATGCGAACTTAAAACCAGGAAGGGTATAAGGACCAAAAATATACAATTTAACCCGGCGTCATTGAGGCAGGGTCAATATGACCCTGATGACCCTGCACGTTTTGTATACGAAAAATTTCTTAGAAATAATTGCCGCGCACAACCGTCTGTCTCAGTAGCTGAAGCTAAGAGGTACTTCATGTACCTCAATTTAGACGTCCATCACCCACGCAAGGATCTGCGTAAAACTGCGATCGGGCAATTATGACCCAGCTCAACGGCGACGTTGTTGCTTTGTGCCAATATATTTTTTTTATATTTCATATGTGAAAAATTTCAAAAAAGACTTATGATACGAAAGACTAATTATTTCTGTAATTAATACTCCAATGATAGACAGTTAGGTAGTATAGATTTAATTTAAGTATTTTTTGGAAGAAACGATATTGTTTTTTGTTGATAAAAAAATTGATAATAAAATTTAGAAGAGAGTGAAAGTAATTTTTTTTTCATTTATTACCAATGTGTTTTATTACTCCTACTGATTACATATAAAGTTATAATATATTATAAATATCGAATTTTAAAAATTAAACATTATTTTATACAAGGTAAAATAGTAACAGTTGTAACAGGGTCATAATGACCCACCTCAACGTTAGTGTAACTTTTTTCTGCCACAATTAAGCCGGGTTAAATAAAATACTTGCAATGTTTAGACCCGGTATTTAAAATAGAAGAAGCTAATAAAAACCATAAAAAAGTACCTACTAGAGGGAAACACATTTTCAAAATATTTATTAACAAACATTAGTATTGATTAAAAAGAAAAAAATCAGTTCAAACAAACTGAATACACTAGTGAAGAAAGCAGCCTGGACCCAAATAAATAAGTGCATTGAAGTTTTTTTACATTGTACTTTTATGCTTAATGTCCTGTCGGAATAGTCTTGCGTCCGAACATAAACTGCCTCCTGTTTTATACATTTTAGTTTTGATGACCTTGTGTTGTCCTGTGCTAAAATAGCACCGTTATTGTTTATTATTTATGTCCTCTGGTATAATTGCACTGTTATTGATAATTTTTTATTCTCTTGTACATGCCGTATATTTTTTGTTTCATATTATTTTATCAATATTATATAAGGAGCACTGTAGCAACACTGAATACTAAATTATTATTTTTATGTTTATTATAGTTAAACGCACTTGAAGTGAATTAACACAAAACTGAGCTATACAAATGTTGTTATTATTATCATTATATTAAAATAAAAATCCACCACGGAATAAACAGTTTAAAAAATATATGAACAAAAATAAATTGCATTGTTTTACCAACTGCCACGAAAGCTTGAAACGTACAAATTTAATGATAATACAAATCATTAGATTAGCGTAGAGAGGGATAGGCAGAACAACATGAATAAAAACAAACAAGTTTTAAAACATCGTTCATCCGGGGTTCCGCAAGGTAGCGAGTTGTACCCCCTGCAAGTAGTGTTGTGGGGTGGTTTTTAATAAATAAAAGGCTGTTCACTCACCCAGCAGCTCCCCGTGATATATGTGCGAGGTGTCCACATCCTGAATCTCCCCCGCGGGCCCCTCCACCTGCAATGGAAACCGCACATATTATATTATACGTGTTACATCCGACATATATGTATGTAGAAGGCTGGGATTTCTCATGTACTACTCTTTCTCTCCCAACCGTGCGCTCGTGTACTGATATGACATATTTATAAAACACGAATCCCGCGGCAAGATTTATAACGTGAAACTGTTCTTTCTATTTTTATGCGCCCCTGATACAGGTCCCCTAATGCTGGAATATATTTCATCTAGGTTTCCTGCGTGTCAGATGCAAATGGAGAGAATCTGGCTACGCATAAGTAATAAATA
The DNA here is from genome assembly GCA_917563855.2 of Limnephilus lunatus. Classification (NCBI taxonomy): domain Eukaryota; kingdom Metazoa; phylum Arthropoda; class Insecta; order Trichoptera; family Limnephilidae; genus Limnephilus; species Limnephilus lunatus. The sequence goes on from OU830592.1 coordinate 60,562,004, forward strand.
CTAAGGTTTAGGAATTCGTTTCGAATATACCTACTTGCCAAAAACAGAAATTTGCAGTATCTGTGTGATATAATATTTTCATCTATTTGGCGTAGATTGTGAGGTTAACATGATTTGTAGTTCAGGTATCTCGTGCAGTTATAATATTTTTTCTCCCTGTGTTTGTCGTTTACAGTCTAAACCTTAATTATATTAAGCCTTTTGGACTTCAAATTCAAGTTTTAACAGCATGTTTTAATATTTTCAGTGTGTATATTGTAGCAGCTTTTGTTGTCCGATGTCCAAAAATTCTTAATCTGATAGGCCACAGAAATAGTGAAGGCAGGACTTAAACTTTGGAATATTGGGTCGTCGTGGGAATACATACGACCAAAATCCCATCAAAACACGACGATACATACACCTTCCCTTTTATTATTTCAACACTATTAATTCACCTACTTATTTGGAGGTAAATTTTCACAATCCCAAATGCTTTCAAAGATATATATTTTTAATTCCCACAATCAATCTGGGTTTAACGGTGGGCATAAAATGCCATTTGACAAAAATTCCACCAAAACAAATTTTCCATACCTTGATGTCCTCGATGATCGTGGTGATGTCCCTCTTGGGCCACGTGTAATATATTTAACTACTTACGTTTTTTTAAATAAATTCTCACTACAAATGTCGGTTGGTTGGCAGAAATTGCCGTTCGGCAATAGTTCATTTTTACACTACAGCGAATATCTTCCACACCTCGATGTCTTTACTGATCGTGGAGATATCCATCTCTCTTGGTTTAAATATATCAGACTTAGACGATATATTTATAAATTGAGAGCCTTGTATGCTTAATAACTAACAACTTTGCCGTAGGTCACCCCAAGTAGTAAGCTACGTTTGGGGATTTAGCAGGGGTGCCCGAGTTAATGAGGTGAAGTTTGTCTAGGTCTTGGCGACGGATGCGTCAGCCCACTTACTGAACGGTTCGGAAGAGACTGATCTTCCTCTGCAGACCATTTGACCTCTCCAGCTGAACTCTCTCGACCCATCGACTTACTCTGCAGTGGAAGGAATGGATTCGTACGTCCGGTATTCCTGGATCTACTGTCTTTAAATTCCTACCCACCCATCGTACCTCTTTCTTTCTCATACCTTCCTTTCCTTAAAAAAGACCGTCCATACAGCATCCCCAAAGATGACATAGCCCCTGATTGAAGTTATTTTCCTCAGGGCTTTCTGTGTGGAGCTAAAGTAACAAAATTGCATAAATATTATTTTTTTATAAATTCTTACAAAAACTGTCAGTTGGTTGGCAGAATTTGACATTTGAAAATCCTCAATACCTTGATGTCCTCGCTGAAGGTGGAGATGTCCCTCTTGAGCCGCAGATGGAAGTGCTGTCCGTGCGCGCGGAATCGCACGTGCACGGGCGGCGTCAGCGGTGTGGCCTCGAGCGCCGAGCGACGCGCGCGTGTGTGTGCCTCGCGCACGGCTTGCGGCTCGTAGCGCAGCGGCTCGTAGTGCGAGATGTACTCACTGAGCCTTCGCCGGGAGACTGGAAAGAAAAAAAATTATACAATATTTAACGGAAATTAAAATAAACGGAGTCGACGGGTTTTCCATTTTCATGTGAATACTGCACAGAAAAAAGTTTTTTTTATTTTTTTTATTCCAGTTAAAAGAAAATTACATTTTCACTCATTTAACTAGAAATAATTATACACATTAAGATAAACTAAATATTTCAATAAAGCGCGATTCTAGTTCAGTATTTTGTTTATCAAGGATAAATATTAATAAATTTTTTTTTAATTTACCCAACTTATTTTCGTTTTTAATGCCATTTGGGAGGTAATTATATAAGTTGCCCCCCTCGTAACCAATGGATTGTTTACCATAGTTAGTGTGGATGGTGTTTAAATATATGTTATCATGTTCTCGTGTAAAGTGTTTATGTACTTGAGACGTTTTAATGAATTCTGTGTTTGTGTGTATGAGATTATTTTGTATTTTGTATATAAGGAGACATGTATTGTATTCATATAGTTTTCTTAATGTTAATAGATTTTTTCAATATATAATTTTTTTATGGATGTTCTGGGCAACAGAGATAGGCAAGGAAGGAGATGGAGACGTATAATGGTATCAGTTTATCACGTCCATTTATTAGTTTAGAGATTACAAAAGGAAAGAAAAGAAAAAGTATCGTTATTGGGATACCCAAACTCACACGGTAACCGGACAACGCACTATAGTGACAAAGCGACACACTTTTGAGGTGAGTATGAGTGATAAGTCATGAACAAAAAACACTAGGCTAAATAGGTTACAAAGAACAACTCTCTTTTTATTTCTATTTTTCTGTGCCTCGTTCTCTTTCATAATTTCGTTTAGATTATATTATTAGTGTTATCTTTTTCTTCAATGATAAATAGGTTACGTTTAATAGGTTAGTTTTTCATCGTTTTTGATGGCTTTATATCACTTTTCAATTGTATGTCGATTTGCCACTGTGTTGAGTTGTTATGCAACCATTACAAAGCACGAGCTGAACGCCAAATTTGACTTGAGTTGACTAGCCTACAAATTCAAGGGTGAATAGTATCCTAATTGGTTGAATGTTGATTTAGGAAGAGCAGTTAATTATTTCTGAGTGTACTAATGAGGGGATGTTGAAAGAAATAAGTTGTAGTAAAGTAGGTGACTCAATAATAATAAAATTAAACCAAAATTTTCAAACGATTTTCTAAGGGAGAAAGGTTTAGAGTTAGTTCAATTTCATCACATGAGTATTTGTCTCTTTAAAATCCTATCGTCCTAGTATTTATTCACTCTTAAGAACCGACGCCGACGTTGAACGTTATTGTTGTTAGATAGGAGTGAGTTTTCCGCCTTTCCTTCATGCTGCAGAAAAGATCGGGAGGCTTTCAAAATGGCAAATGCCAACCCACGCAAGAATAAATAATAAAAACGGTATAATAACCACCGGAAACAGAAGAAAGAACTAACCGTTAATAATTCGATAAACGACACAAAGACAGAGACCCACACGGACTTCTCTTTCTAACATTGATTTGGGGAGTCATGCTTTTTAATTCAAGACACGCTTAATCGGTTTTACTGCGCCAAATCAATTCTTCGGAAATTTTATAGAAATTGAATTTAGCCAGCAAATAAGAAGTGGTAGAAAGGCGTTTTACAATTGTGTGATTGTATACTGATTCCATTGATTAACGGTGGGTTTCAAATTTAATGTCGGTAAATACTATGCCCTGACAGATATGACAACAAAATATAATTGAATCAACTAACAAACGATCGAAGTATGTCGCATTTCTACAATAAATATTCAAGATTATTGAGTAGGGTCGATAAAATTATATTTGTAAGTGAAATGGTTAATAAGCAGATAAATGGTTTCTTTTGGTCGTACAAGTAGAGAAGATGCAAAAACACAAACATGGATTGTGTGTTGAGTTTTTACTAAGTTTATATCATTTCAGTCACGGTGACGACGTTAATAATAGAGTAGTTTCTTTCAGTGATAAATCATTTACAAAGTCCACACCATTTAAGCCCATAGAATTTATTTTTTTTAAAGAAAGACAAACATTCCCGGGTTACGAATAACCTGAAAACATCGAAAATGTACTACCACCACACTAAGTGAAAAATGTTGCTCGTGTTGTGATGGAGGACTTAGGACTTGGGTGGGAACCAAACGCGATTCCATCACTGACCGGTCAAACCGGTTTTGTATTTGACGTAGTTATTGATATTGTTGTATGAAAGGATCGCTACGTTTGGTGGTGAAGCAGGGGTGCCCGGGTTCATGGGATGAGGTTTGTCTAGGACTTGGAGGTGGATGACCAGGACACACTGAACCCCAGATTCCTACCCACCCCTTTTGATTGAGATTGGAAGATACACATAAAGTCTGACTAATGCAGTATTATGTATTTAGGTTAGGTTAACCATGTCAGGCAGTCGTAACCATGGCTTTGTTAACAATCATCGTGTGTTTTAGCGCATAGTGAAACAGCATTTTGTCTGGCTTATATCTTATTATTGTTATTAGCGATAAAGGGACGACAAGTGTAAACGATCAACGAATTTAAATATTTGAAAATTTTTACAGTATGACCACTTTATTTTAAAAATGAACTATCATTTTTGCTTTTGTTTTCTTTTCTGAAGTCGAATAACAAGTTTGAAACACGCAATGCTTCTGTGTAAAAACCGTGTTAACTAAACTCTGGTCGCGATCCCTACACATTTGAAATATAACTTGATAAATGGCGACTTCCCTTGATTTTACTCAAGTCAGCTACTGTCGCCGTTTCTATTATAGTATTGAAACAGTGCTTCACCATCGACTTCAATAAGCCGTTTGTAAAGTTGGCGATCGAATTATTGTAAATTGAAATACAGAGAGTATGTGTGCAGGAACGCAGATAAGAATTGTAGGGTTTTTAGGTAAATTATAGCTCCGATCCCGATACGGGCAGGGAATCACGGCCGCCAAGCAATAAAATAAAGAAAGGCCTCGAAGAAATCCACTCAACTACAGTCGCGCGTGTCACACAGGGGGCGGAAGAAAAAGCACCTGGTCATTAATAAGTCGGTATAAATGACAAAAAATACGATGGCTGCTTTATTACCGACTTGGTCATAATTGGACCTATTAAAATGTAATCACTATTTTAATAGGGTCATGTCGAACAAAAATTGGTTATTTTTCAAACGTGTTCTGTTACTTAGAGGAGTCTTTTACCTGTTTAAACTAAATTAAATGACTTGTAGGTGTCCGTTTTCATAAAAAATATTAGGTACAGTACCTACGTACACACCTGATTATACAAGATTGAATAACTAGTAGTTCTGTGAACCCAAAACCACGCGTCAAAAAAAATTGGTAAAAAATTAAAATCAAAACTGAAATTCCCTCTGAAAACATAAGATTTGTCAGTAGGTACTTAAATAAGCACGACGATTTCACATTTTAATTTTTTTTTACAGAACCATTAAAACGGCCGCCATCTTGAAACCGGAACGTAACAAAAAAATAACATTAGCTACACTTGTTCAATAATTATTTACAGCAGATTTATAGGCTCTTCGCAACCAAAAGGTTACGAAATATCAACATAAGTATAAGCATTTGTACAGAAATTAACACTTTATTCCCTCATTTACCGCCTGTAAATAAACCGCCAGTTCACGATGAATCCAGGCAAAACTCAATAAAAAAATATTTAAAAAAAATAATCGCATTTTATAACTTATTGTTTTTCTAGGATCTAATCATTACATTGATTAAGATATACTTTTTATCTTGGCTTGGTAAATCGACCCCACTGTGCGCCGTTCGCATTTATTGATGTATTTTATGATTTATCCGGACGGGGGTGGCTTGTATTTTCAACGGAGAAATACAATTTGACGGGAGTAAAATTTTATGTTAATCGATTCGGTATTATTTATTTGGTATAATTCTTAGTGATGTACACACTCCGCCAAAACATCAATATTAATGCATACCCGTGGACGCAGTTCTTTCCCCATTATTATTTACGGATGTTTATAATTATTTGCTCAACGAACATCAATACACGTAATACGACTGAAAAGCAGACAGTGAAGTTATTTATTTTATTTCGAATTTTCGTGTGAACACTGTTCACACTAAAATTAATGATCACAAAAAAAATGTAGATTTAAGGAGTACACAGTACACAGTGACGTACTTGACCTACTTTAACCAGTGATTCCTGACATTATTTGGAGTAAAAAATGTAAGTAAATGAAATTTTGGTCTCCGTTGACTTTTTGACGTTTTATTTTTTTGTTTCACTATCATAAAAAATCAGTAGGTATTGGAAACTTAGAGTCGGGGTGAGAGGTTGGGCGGTTACTCGACTGAGTGACCAGTGACCCAGTGATGATATGTAGAAGATTGTTTTACTTGTTTGGTTTTGAAGAAAAATTAAAAAGAAAAAATATAAAAAAGTCACCGGAGACCAAAATTTCACGAATCATTAGTGAAAATACAGTGATGTAATCTTATAGTAACTACTTCACTTATAGTACTTATTTATTGAATAAGAAAAAAATTATGAATATAATTTTTTGGACGCGAGGACTACTGTCCACCGAACTGTTAGTCATATTCTATGTTTGTAGACAAAACACGGTTATTTTATTTTGTGTTTATAAAACATGTCATTTATTTTCCGATATTATCCTTTGAAAGCCAATAATATATTTATAGCCGTGTAACATGGCATTGTTAATTAAAGGACCTCACATATGGTACTAAAGATATATTGAATCCGGTGATCAATTCTTACGGCAAAGAGACCGATAAGAACCTAGCATTATATCACGGAGAACCATACAAAGTTAACCAGCATTATTGATTACGCTAAAGGAGCAAATAAGTATTGATGGCCAAATAGCAATGGGCAGGACACACTGAATGGGTAATCTGTATAAGCGCCATCTATACCGATTTGAAGGAAAACTGATTTACTTTTCTGGTCTAGATTCCAGGGATGAGTAGATAATCACATTCTGAGGATGAATAGGTAATCCCTAGAATTGCTATATACACCGATTTGAAGGAAAGCTGATGCCGCCAATTTACTTTTCACGTCTAGATTCTAGGGATGAGTAGATAATCACATTCTAAGGATGAATAGGTAATCCCTAGAATTGCTATCTACACCGATTTGAAGGAAAACTGATGCCGCCAATTTACTTTTCACTTCTTTTCGATTCCTAGGCCATAGACAATCCAATGAAATTGATTGCTCATGACGGAATTTTGATGTTTGAGAATTTCACCAAAATGTAAGGAAAAATTTTGCCAATTTCGGGCCATCGGACAAACGTTTTTTTGGTTCCATGACAAATGAGAACAATTTATATAAAGTCATTAAAAGGGTTGAAAAAATCAGTCGTAAAACCTAACCTAACGCAATTTTTTAAAATTACTTTTCACGACTATAATATAATTTTTCGAAAAGTTTTCTGATTTGTCACTGTTCTGACTTGTTCAGTTACCGTTTTTTGTACAATAAAAAGTTTTGAATCAAAATTAGGAAGAATTTCGGACGATGTACGAATGTGAATGAGACAATGAGCGTGTGCCAAGATCGAATGGTTTGGCGTTCCATCCTATCTGCCTACTCCTGCGGCATGGATTATAATGTCATTTAATTCGTAGGATGATGATAATGAATGATGATCATGGCTACAATCTGACAAGGTTAAATAAACATCCCAAATCATAAAACTTAATGGAGAATTGACAAGTGCGACCGGGAAAATAAAATATTTAATTATTATTGTATTCGTTACGTCAGAAGAAAAAATAATTCCGAGAATCGGGACTGAAATTCTTCAAGGGCGGAATTATTGTCAAACATTTGACAAGGCAACACGTCCGGGAATGGAGGGATTCGTGTTATCATGGTGCGGCAGAAAAATGGAAGAAATCACAGTCTCGGGAAGAGGCTTAAAGTCAAACGAAAAATTGAATATATTTTGAGAAATATGTCGGCGTAAACGAGAAAACATTTTATGAGAGAAACAGGCACCATTTATTTAGCTTTCCCGCGACTCAATAAAGCCTTTTGATAAAAGAATATGTCATGAAAATGCCATTGGTACGGAATAAGTACAGCCCTCCAACATGGAAATTCTACGCTATAATTCGTTGAACTTTTATTTCAACTACTCTCCAATACATAGTAGAGTTTATTCCTTCATTTTTATTTCCCTCGATTTTGGAGACCTTTAATCAATATAAACGGTTCACTTCGCACCCTGCAATCGGGCAAATCTATGTATGTAATGCGTTAGATGTTACTGCCCATTTCGCCGAAGTTTCGGCACACCCTGAATAACAGAAAAAAGCAAATTGAGAGAAGTCTTCATTCGAAAGTATTTACTTAGATTGTACTTCGAACAGTTGCAGTATTTTGTTTTTGCACCCGGGGTGTCCTAATTATAAAGTTCTTTTAGAAATTAATACATGTATCTATTGCAATACGTAATGTTGTCGCAATTTAAATAAATCAACTTGTAATAATATTTACATTTTAATAATAATTGATAATTGCTCTACCTATTGTTTTGATATCAAATTATAACATCGATTCACTTGGGTTTAACTACACGAAACTGTAAAAAATAAATTTGAAACATGTGAATGGTTAATTCAACACATTTCGAAAGTTTTGATATCAATTGGGAAGTGGGTATGGATTCATTTATTGGATAATCAACACCTCTGCCATTGGTCACCCCGAGTAGTTCGCTAAGTTTGGTGACTTATAAGGGGTACCTTGGTTCATGGAGTTAGGATTGTCCGAGTCTTGGCGGCGGATGCGACCACTGACCGACTACGTGGCAGGCTGGATCGGGAGAGCTGGACCGACCCCCAGATTCCTACCCACCCCTCATACGTTTTTCCTACTTCCTCTCCTTTATTTCCTAAAAAGACCCTCCACACAGCATCCCCAAAGATGACTTAGGCCCTGAAGGGAATTATTTTTTTCAAGGCCTCTTGCGTGGAGCTAATGTAAAAAAAAATATACAAACTAGTCTGGTCGAAACGAAGTCAATTTCGATACCGCAACATCCAATGTTGCAATTTTTTATCAACGGAAAACATTTACTTGTTGTTTTTTTTCCTTTTTTGACAGGTCTACGTCACTTCAGATTGGCCAAACCTGTCTAGCGACGGAAGCGTGCCGGGAGCTGGGAATGCGAGACGAGACGAGAAGCTGTCCGGACCAAAATAAGCTCGGTGCAATGTGCATTAGCCGGCGGCTGAGGAAAGTGGAACAGGAATGCATCTGCACAGGAAGTAATCTGCCCCGGCTCCACAGGGCTCCTCAGGGCTATTGCAGGGCTGACCGGAAGGTGTAATTGCAATATAAAATGGTCACGTTCCCGCTGCATTCCTAAGGGAGGGTATTACCAACTTAACTGCGTTAAAACAATAGATAATGTGACAATGACAAATTTGCATATATATTTGGCTTGCCATTGAAGTTAAATCATGTATGGTTTCATAGTACTTTCACTCAAACGAAGTTTTGAATTTCGTAAGTATAGCAACATCATCAGCTATAGGCAGACTAATGGAACCTAAACGCAAGCCAAATACGAAATTTGGAGATCGCGCTTTCGGAGTGTCTGGAATAAACTCCCACCGGAACTTAGATGCATAACAAGCCCAACAGAATTTAGGTCCAAATTAAAAACGTACCTTTTTGGGCTCTCATACCCTTAAATAAAAATACCTATCGGAGTATCATAAAATTTTGCTTTTGTTTTCAAAATACGCTCATTACAGAAAACATTTTATATATTATAATTATAGTTCCCAATTATGTCCTCTGCGTGCGAACTGTGTCTTAATTGCTCTAAATAAACAATAACAGTGTTAATCTCTAGTGACCCTCCAGGTAAGTATGGTCTTGTATATATTTTCTGCCTGTACAGTGCATTTTTACAGCAGCATCGCGTTCATTGGTCAAATCATTGCACATATAGTTTCGTATCGGTGATCGATGAACCGATGGATGCAATTTTTAGCCATAAGATGTTGTTGTATATATTTTAAAATAAGATTGTATAAACGTTTTATAAATTTGTACAGCGCCCTTGAGGTGATTTTTCACAAAAACGGCGCTATACAAGTCATCCAAATATTATTATTATTATTATTATAAACTTTTAAACTAAAATTTTAGGCCGCACAGTTTACACCCGCGCTGTGCAAGCGGGTTCCCCAGAGAGCTTCGGACCATCCCAATATTAAACGTGTTCGCAAAAAGTAACTAATAGACCGAATAGTGGTTTCCAGAAGAATTCCTCTTCTAGCAAAGTCCTCCATGATTGATCACCTTCAACATCTTCGTCTTATAATGATGGAAGTGGGAGGAAATCTGAATATTGTCAGATTATTTCGGGGAACGTTTTCCTCCGAATTTTCTTAAAATCAGAACATAAAAATGTGGAAATAGTATCAGACTAAAATAATATAGATAATACTTTTGGCGGCGAAAATCTCAAATTCCATAAGAAAATCTGAAATCATATCTAAAACAAAAGGGTTTATTAATTTTAAGGCACAACATTTTTTTCCACTGTCGATTTGTTTCTTCATTCGTTATGGAATGAAAGACAACAATTTAAAATCGAAATGTTGCAAGAAATGAAATGCTTTACCCATGTTCGGTGACCAGATCTGAATATCTAGGTACTTCCAAACCTTCATCTTTGCTATCTCCTTCCCTTCCCGCGTTCCCCACTTTCAACAGGGAATGGCATAGTCCCACTGGCTCCAGACGTTTGGGAATCTTAAAAGTTATTATAAATTAATATTATCAAAATATTATTAACTGAGCGTAGCGTAGTTTTGCATTTCATCCATATGCTCATACGTCCTGTTTCCGTTTCAAGATGGTAACCGTTTTAATGGTTTAGAAAAGATTATTTTTTCAAATGTGAAATCGTCGTTTTTACGAGTATTTAGACATTATTATTCGATTTTTTTTTCAATATTATGGTACCTACCTGTCAGAAGAAAATTTGAAAAAAAAATGTCATTGAGATATGTTTCACGACAAATTGTTAAAATGTTTCCTTATTTGAAATTAAAAATTTCACAAAATACATGGTTTGATATGATTTACATACAAATTTTCGGATGAAATTTTGGTTTGGATTTATTAAATAACAAAAAATTAGAAACACCCTCTTTTGAGGTCTAGGTACTGTCCTCAGAATTACTAGTGTAATCTGTTCTACGTAATACAAAAAAAATATTCAGGGATTTTGTGCATTTGATTGGTTTTATCAGGAAGCTTCATTACATCATATAATAGATCTGATGTCACGGAGTCACGTAATGTGCATGCAAGAAGATGATTTTATTATTGCCTCAATGTTTTAAATCTCATTCACGTCAGTCACGATCAAACACAATGGAGCAGAATTGAACGCTGTTCCCACTGAAAACAATATTTATGGAGAACCAAAGATCGGGTTCGTGTCGTAATAATTAGTCAGTGCGTGTTCTTGGATGAATGTTTGCTATTTCCGCACCGGAAGAAATAAATCTTTCCCAACATAACCTCACTTTTAGACTCAAATTGTGGTGAAGCTGGATCAATGATACGTATATTTACAGTGTAGAAGTAGGTACTGGTGCTTAATTCGATTTCTTTCTAGACCATTATTTGGTAAGAGGCGAAACAGAAAAAATTATTAATTTGCCGTAAAAACAAGCAACCTATTATATTTCACTTCTTCAAACATAACAAATATATTTTGTGACACAATTTTAATTTAAAATTAATAAACACTTAGAACGGGTAATAAAAAAAATTGAATATGGGTTTACTTAAAACTAATTACAACAATAGACAAAGATATGGATGAACGGACGGAAGTGGTAAGGGGAAAGAGGAGGGGGGAGGGGGGGGAGGTAATAGGGCGAAATTTACAAGGGGAACAAAATTAATATAGACTCGTTTAAAAAGATTTTCTGATTATTGATTAAATTTAAACTCTTCTTTTCACTCTTTCTAATTTCCAAGATTTCAAGTTACGACCGAGAAAGACATGGCATGACCAAGTGAATCAGATACTTGAGTCGGGCCATGTGAAGAGTCGGACTAATAGAAGAGCATGTATGAGACGATGTATGAATGTGAACGAGGCAAGGAGTGTGTGCCAAGATCGAGTTGTTTGGCGGTCCGTCCTTTCTGCCTACCCCTGCGGGGAAACGGCGTGATGGTTAATTAGTTAGTTAGTCAAGTTACGACCGAGTGAATCATATCCTTGTGTCAAGCCATGTCAAGAATTATAGAAGAGAATGTACGAGACGATGTATAAATGTGAACGAGGCAAGGAGTGTGCGAAGACCGAGTTTGTTTGGCGGTCCGTCCTCACCTGTATCCTAATTTCAATTGCTTATGAAACTTGTTGGTTTTTTAAACAATAAAAGTGGTTAAAACTAGGTGTTTATTAATTTTAAACCTTAATGTTCACCAATACAGTTATTCTCCATAGGAGCTGAAAACATAAAATTTTCCAGTGTGTTCATTAAAAATACATGTTTTGTAAACCACATTTAAATACATAGATCATTATTGCAATGTTGATAGTCTCACGAAGAAATTGTTCGTTTTTTTTTAAAACACACGCGTGAATCAGCCTTTGAGATGCATAACTGAAATCTGCGTAATTTACAATAATTACGCATGCGCTTCCAGTTGTCACAATATCGCTTACACAATAGCTGTAACTTGCTTCGTTGGATAATGATAATGAAATTCTCAGTAATAATTACGCGTTTCTGTATTATTTGTAACAACGTAAAACCAGATATTGTACAATACTCGTTTTGAGTTCTTTTCAATTGTGTGACGTAAAAATTGTGTGTCACAGTCTGGATACGCATGAACATAGCTTTACATGGTGGGGAGATCCCTAGAACTGACGACCATTATTTCATTAAAAAAAACGTTTCGAGTCGGTTCTCACCAGAGTGCGATAAAACAATAAGCATACAAAATGTTTAAGGTAATTGTAAGCTGTTTGAGTGATTTATAATTATGAAAAATACCACGTACAAAACTTACACACAGTGCAAATAGTTTGAACAGGAAATTAGTTCTACCACATAATAAAACACTTCCAGAATAAACGTACGTAGCTAATATTTTATTACTTTTCGCACAGGTATTGGCATCAACACTATCAGTCACTATCTATTCACTGTTAAACTCCAGCCTCTGTGTTCGAGGCGCAAGGCTCTCGACTAGCGATCCGGAGGTGGCGGGTTTCAATATCAGCGTGCGCAAGTAAATATTATTTGATTTTGTTTTACATAATGTAATAATTAAAAATAATATAAGGTATACTCGTATTTGCGGAACGTTTCAGAGTGGAAAATACTCTTAGTATCGCCCTGGTGTAAGGCCACCATTCAGAATTGAAAAGTCGTTTGAAATGGCTTTAGCCGTGTTTGGTGACTAGATCTGAATATCCAGGTACCTTCCCCACCTTCCTCTTCCCCATATCGCTCCCCTCCCCACTTAATTTTAGACTCACAATCGGGGATGCCATAGTCTCACCGGCTTTAGTAGGCAATTGGGAGAAGTTGGGACTCTTATGCGGTATTCACATTAAAAAAATGCTGTCGAGCTGTTTTAATTCTTGTTAAATGTAAGCATCATTTGAAAACATGCAAGTTGAAACGAATATATATTTTACTCAAATAAACTAATTAAAATGAGGTTACATCCATTTCTCGACAAGCTCTCTCAACTGTAAATAAAAATGCACAACGCAGATAAACCGCAATCATTTGCAGTCTCCGCAGAAATACCTCCCTCGGAGACCCTGCCATTTTCCGCCTGGCGCACAGCAAATCGTGATAGATTCAGAGCGCGCCCGGCATACAATGGGGGGAAGCCGGGGAGGGATTAATACCACTCATTTTCACTGCGACCCAAATCCTTAAGTCTTGGTCCGGCCCGATGCTGGTGCCATCTGCCGGCTGTCGACTGTCCTGCCAGTTTCAAAGGAAGATGGAATAATAATAATTCAACGAGTTTCAGATTTGCATTCTTTCAGCGGTCAAAACAAAATGAAATGTTAAACCATATTTAAATATTCTTTTGTGTAGAGCAGGATTCTATGAATGTGTACGTAGGCACTCGTGGTATTTGAAAATGATAGATAATTATAAATGATGAAAATAATATCATTTTTTTTATTTTATTTTAGTTTCCTTGTTAAGAGGAATATAAACGCTAGAAATATTTCGATTCTCGTGCCTACAAAATTTGCAATCGAGCGTCTTATTTGCGCGAGGCAAGTAAGCGAAAAAGTGTTTTTTATTTATTTAGTCCAAAATTTTAAAAGAGTGAAAAAAAATTAGAACATAGAAAACCTCAAAAATTGTCTTAGCCATATAGGGGTATTTTTATAAAAATGTTCTTCATATAAAGTCATGAAAAAAACATTCTTTTTAGTGGTTTACGCTTATTTTTTTTTGTTATGTAAATAATAATTTTATTGTGATTCCGTTACATAAAAAACCTAGTAAAAGCTTCAATTTATCCGTAGCATATTTTTTGATGTTCATACTGTAAGCCAATTCGTCGTAAAGATTAATCTAAATAGTATCAAAATAGGATTTCACGTATAACTTCACCTTAATGTTTATTGAGTAGTAAGTAGGTACTGTTGTTGTTTTCTAATGAAAATTGAATCACAAGAAAATATTCGTATTAACATAAAAACTTTTACTAATTTTCTAATTTAGCAAAGCGTGATGTTAGTATTTGTCATTATTAGAACAATAGGGAATTTAGTATTATCATCTTCATACCAAAAAAAAACCTTAATACCGAGTTCTATTATTTTCTCTGTTGATATGGGTAATTGTGCGAGTTGATGAATTTGATAATGGAAATAAAGTTTAGCACGTTTTTTTCAAGGTGTGTGCAATCGTTCATGGTTGAGACTGTCATTAATTAGTAGCATGTATCGTAAGTGCGTTTCCATTAAAATGAATTTAATATATATTTTTTTTATTTTTTTTTTATTCAGAGAAAGATACATAAATTACAATAAATTCAATATAATAATTAATTACATAATATGTATACATATTTGATTTATCCCCATAAAAAAGCAGGGCTTGTGTGTATGGGGGTGTTATTATATTGGTTTAATTGTTTTATTTTTTATATTCAGTTCAAATTTTTGTTGGCACTAACGCATACACACGCGTACACATTCGCATTTCTCTGAAATTGACGTGCCGTTCGATGCCTAGGACCGTGGCGGAAAGTTGAAACAGTTTCACTATATAATAAAAAAAAAAAGTTATATTACAGCAACTCGTTGGCTGACAAATGCCTCAGTAACTCACCTCTCGCTCGAGCGGCCTCCTTCAATTGGGTCTACATTACTCTACATACGACCAGGGTATGATGGAAAAATTCCTATCATAAACCCTTTACTGGGCCTTTACAACCTTTCACCTCGACGTACGGTCATTCGTAAATAAATACATCATACATACAAGGTTTCAACCTTCCACTGTAATATCATTATTATCATCAGAGCCGGCAGATTCTAAGTGGCATCTTCGTCTCGAGTAAATAGTTGAAGGGAGCGGCGGAGCACTCGGCGAGGCTTGCCCGCCCCACTCTAGGGCCCTCCACATGACCAGTGTAATGAAGAGGGTGCATCAAAGTGAACCACACACGACGCCTGGAGATGCATGGGAAAATGGTAGTGGCACGTCATAAGACAGAGATTGTAATATTATAGGGTTTGGACAGTCGAGGTGTTGAAATTGTAGAGACTTTTGATACAATACTAATTAAAATGCAGATAGAACGAGAAAAAAATTAGGTACCATGCATCACCTCCATGGTCGTGGTCGAGGATCCGCAGGTCGCAGGTTCAAAACCCAACGTGCGAAAGTAAATTTTATTTGATTCATTTGTGTTTTCAGAATTTAAACATAATATAAAGTATATTTGCGGCACGTTTCAGGGAGGAGGATACTCTCGGTATTTCGCTAGTGTAAGATTCAGAATTGAAACGTTGTATGAAATGGTTTTAGGCGTATTTGGTGACTAGATCTGAATAGCAACGTACTTCCCCAACTATCTCTTCCCCACGTCCTTCCCCTCCCCACTTACCTTCAACCTCACAAAATACTCCAATTGGGGATGCCACAGTCTCACTGGCTCCACGCGTTTGGGAGCAGTTGGATCACTTTTGCAATATTCATATTAAAAAAATTATTATTTAGATCCGAATTTCTACCGATTTACAACATATTTCAAAAAAAGTATTTATATGTAAAATTCCCTCGATAGAAAAAAATCGGAAAAGTATGCTCCGAAAATCATTAAAAACACATTTTGTTCTGTTTAACATGTTATAGGTATGAAAAAAATCATAGTGTTTCTTTAAATGCTCCTTTAGACATTTGTTGACAAATTTTTGATCGATTTTAAATTCGACATGCCTTATTAAATATTTTCCCTCTTTTTTTATTTTTTATTATTGTATAAAGAATTGCATACAATTGGAATTTCTTACCCGCTAAGCTACTGCAAGTAGCTTGTCAGCAGGAGATTAGTTCCGCAGATTAGTTACAACTACAAATAAAATAATCATAAACGCGTTAGCGTACCAACAACATAGACAAATACACATATAACATACCTACCAACATTGTGATGCAGAATGGGAAAAACATTTATTTATATATATATAATTTTTTAATAAATATCATGAACAAGTTGAAAAACAGCAATACATTAATCACATACTTGAAATTTAATGCGTGGTAAGAGCAAAAAATTTTTTTTTAATATTTAAAAGAAAAATATATATACATTTATTACAATACCTACATATATTTATTATAATATTTATTTATTTCAATACATTAGATAACTCCCTAGGAGCCATGATTTTAACATCAGTGGGAATTTTGTTGTAGAGCAATTTTCTTTAAATTCGTATGGCAATTTGTTAAATATTAATGGTATAATATATTCAAGGGTTCTTTGACCATATTTATTTTGAAACACAGGTACTTTCATTCCTTTATTTTGTATGAGACGCGTATTGTGTGCATGATCCACCAATGTTTTATATGGACTGCCGGATATATGCTGCAATACAATTTTTTGCCACATAATAGCACGCACAGGTAACACATTGATTGATTTATATACGATACTAATGTCTCGCCTTTGGTTAAAAATGGTTTTATTTACTAGCAACTTTACCATGGCGTTTTGAATCATTTGTACATGTTTTATGTTGCTTTTACATGATTGACCCCATGAAGTTATCCCATATCTCACTGTTGATTCTGCAAGAGACAAATAAATCAATTTCATAGTTTTTATAGGCACATAACATTTTATCTTATAAAGTCTACCTACAATAGATCGGAGGCGCTTACAAAGTTTAGAAATGTGTACATTCCACTTCATGTTACAATCTACTGTGACTCCTAGATACACATAGTCGTTAACTAGTTCGATACTTGTACATGAACAGGGCTGTGTGATGTTTTTGTGAATGCAATCGAAGGAGTGAGATATAATTACAGGTGTCTCGCTGTACTTGGCATGTGGTGATCTTATATGCATCAGTTTTGTTTTTTTGGAATTGATTAGTAGACCATAATCATGTGACCACTTTAATAAAGAAATAAAATATAGCTGCAACAATTTCATTGCAATAGACAAATTTTCAAGGGATATGACAAGTGCAGTATCATCAGCGTATACAAAATATTTAACAAAAGAAAATATTTTTGTCATAAGAGATACAAAGATAATATAAAGTGTTGGTCCCAAAATTGACCCTTGTGTTACTCCAGTTTTGACATTTTTTGTTTCACTAAATATATCAGATATTTTTACCTTGATTCGGCGGTTAGTTAAGAAGTTTTTGAATAATTTGAGCACGTTTCCTCTTACCCCTATTGCCTCCAAAATATTTAATAATTTCATCATATTATCTATAGTATCAAATGCCTTTGAATTGTCTATGAACAGTACTAAAACATGTCTTTTGTTATTCAATTCGTTATTTATATAGTTAGAAAAATCCTGGAGTAACATTTCGGTACTCTTTTTTTTTGGAAACCATATTGATTGGGATCTATTAAAGAAAAGCAATCCAAGTATTTAGTCAGTTTTAATGATATGTATTTCTCGAGAATCTTTTCTATAGCGGGTAATATACTAATTGGTCTATAGTTTCCTACATCAGTATGTTTTCCACTTTTGTAAACAGGTCTGACAATACTACACTTGAGTTCATCTGGTATTACTGCTTGCGTTAAAATTGTGTTAATCAGATGAGTTAAGATAGGGCCTAAGATATCTATGTTTCGTTTAATGTCAAACATTCGAATATTGTCTATGCCGGGAGACTTTGAATTTTTGAGAAGTTTCACAATGCTCACTATGTCTGCGAGTGACGCTCGTGGTATGTACAAGCTATGTCGTGATTCTAGGGGGATGATATTTGACGCTCTAAAATCACATTTATGTACCATTGAAGAAATGCTGTCTGAAAAATAGTTTGCAAATTGGTTTGTCACAATTTCCACAGATTGGTCTTTTAACATATATCTAGTTATTACATCATCACAGTTACTCTTTGTCCTACGTCCAAGAATTTTATTTATTTCATCCAAAGTCTTTTTGATGTCTGAAAAATGATTTTTAAATCTATCATTATAAAATGCAGTTTTACTTTTGATTATTAATTTGGTGACAAAATTACGAAAGGATTTATATTGGTGTTCATAAGTTGTATTTTTTGGTGAGTTTTTCCATCGTTTGAATAAATAATCTTTTTTTTTAATAATAATACTTGGCTGATTTATAAAGCGCCGTTTTTGTGAAAAATCACCTCAAGGGCGCTTAATATGTAATAAAATATCTTTGGTCATCCATTCTTTTATTATCCAAGGTCTAGCTTTAGGTTTGACATCTATAATTAATCTACTATTTTCATACAATTCATTAAATTTGCTTTTAATTTGATTATATAAATTAATGCAATCGTTTGTCTGTAGTAAGGCGCTCCAGTTATAATTTCTAATCGAGGAATCTATAAGTTGTTGTGATAAAATTGAGACTTTCCTTACTTCATTTACAATACGTTTATTCGTCTTGTAATATGGAATGCCTACACACGTTATGAAGTGATCGGCTACAATATAATCACACACACAAGCATATAACGTGTCCGTGTCTTTGTTCTTACTATTATACCAAACAAATATATGATCGAGGCATGTACGTGTCACTTTATTTTTAGCTATAGCCTCTCTAGTAACGTCATGGATACATTTTGTGAAGTAATTATTTGAAAGAATGTTTTCGTAGTTAATTGTTACAGGATCTGTATAATGTAATACATCAATATTAACATCACCAAGTATTAACATATTTTCATTACGGTTCGAATGTTTGTTTAGTAATGAAGAGAGTTAATTTATGAATGATTGTTTACTACGATTTGGTGGCCTATAGATAGCAAGTATATTGAGAGTTGTATTATTAGGTAACGTTATTTGACATGATATATTTTCGAAAAAAATTGTTTCAAATGAATTTTGTGTAAACATTAAAGTATCCCGGATATACAAGCTTATACCCCCTCCTGATTTGGAAGTGCGACAGTAACTAATGCTATTGTAACCAGGAATTTCAAAAAGACAAGTTTGTTCCCTTTTTATAGATGTTTCGCATAACATTAATATATCTATATTTTTTCAACAATTTTGTAGGTTACCATGTAAAATATCCCAGTATTTAAATAAAGATCGAATGTTTAATTGTACACAGAAAAGATTACATATTTCACTGTCTAAGTTATGTCCTTCCATCCACTGTTTTAAATTATTGGTCCTTGTGAACAGAATATCACTATCATCATCTATATATTTAGACGCCATAGTTAATAATAGAGAAGTCTCTCGAAAGGGCAGCTTGGTAGGCAGGGCAGTGGTTTCTGTCTCCGGTAGAATGGTCAGCGGGCTTTCCAAACCTGGTGCAGGTAGCGCAGATTGGCTTGGCGGCAGCGCTGGGGCAATTTGTCTTGTCGTGACCTTCGGCAGCGCAGTGGCCACATCTCTGCTTTTCTTTGCAAAATTTAAATGCATGCCCGAGCATTTGGCACTTGGAGCACACGGTAATACCAATAAAATCACGGACACGGCATACACTCCAATCCACGAAGACCTTCTCTTGAGTCACCAGCATGTGACGAGTGTTGGCAGGAACCTCGTATACTCGATGGCACGTTGAGTCTGTCCGTGGGCCAGCTAGATGACTCAGCTTGCAGTTTTTTATGGTGGTCTCGATGTCCTCTAAATTAGGGATGCCCGCTAGAGCACTTTTCATGAACGCCTCATCAGTTAAATCACGCGGCACATTAAAAAATATAATCCTTGGTAGTCGCTTTGACGGAAGCCGGGCTGTCAGGGTATCAGAGTTCACAAGAGCAGGGTTCTTTAGAATCTTTTCCTGATCCTCACGAGAAGCGGTTTGAATGATTATATCCTTATTGCGGATCTTCCTCACTCCGGTGACGCGTACTCCAATCTCTGATGGTCGTATAATTTCCTTTACAAGTTGTTTTGTTTCCTCGCTGTCCTTGGCTGTATCCAATTTAGGGAAGACGCATATTGCAGGTTTTGGGGAACCGACGCAGTGTCCTGTTCCAGTGATTGGAGGTGGAATGTCCTTCTGCTTACTATTTCGGACGATATCTGCAAAAGTAAGGCTTGCCTCCGTGGCATCTGCAACCCTCCTCATCACAGGTCCTAGATCTGACTCTAACATCCGGATTTTCTGTTCCAAGAGATTTTTTTCGGCTTTTTCCACGATAACCGCTCCTTCTGCCACTTTTTGCTTGGCTTCGACGGTGGCCAGCTCAGCTCGCATAACTTCTCGCTCCATCAGAAGTTGAGCAACTGAGCGCGATACATTGGAGACAAAACTGGCGATCCTTAATTGCTGTTCCTTAGACACCTTTGTTTGCTTTTCAGCCAGAACTCCTTGTAGTGCATTAAGGCTATTATGAATGTCGTTTAGAATTACAATTCCAGAGGCACATTCAGACTCGACATCAGGGCCATCTGAGTAATTAGATGCCTTATCGTTCTGGTCATCATCCATGATTACAACAGTCACTCACAGCTACTATTTTCACAGTAAAGCAGATTAAAAATACGTTTTTTTTAAACTATTTAAATCAATCTTTCAAGAGCGAAAACAAAACACAGCTGTCACTTATTATTATTGTTGTAAATTTTTTTCTGACATTCGTATTTACAAATCTGCCTTTCATACCATCTTTTCTTCTTATTGAAAGCTTACTACGGAGCATTAAAACCCAATGTTGCAGTCCAACATCTGTTCGAAGTTAGAAAGATTTATTTATTTATTTATTTATTTATTTACGGACGAATAGTCCATTAACAATATAACAATAACACGAATAAAAAATAGAGAGATGACAATGGAAGGAGAGTACATATATATGAAGGGCATTGACAAAATACATATAATATAAAAGTAAATATAGAAGATAGTAAATATAAATTCATATAATATAAAAGAACATAAGTAGCTTGAAAATGGATTAAAAAGACTTTAAAAAATCACATTGCGTATCGACTGCCGAAAGTCATTTAGGCTTACACCAAAAAATTCAATGCATTGATTTGCGTTGACAAGTCTCGACATTCTGGATAAAGGAGAATGATATCCATAATTAGTAGAATGTTGATTGAGGAACAGCAATTCATTATTTCGGAGTCTACGGGAAGGGATGTTGAACTGGATGAGTTGTAACAAAGCAGGTGTGTCAGTAATACTGTTGATAATTTTGAAAATGCATATTAGATCAGAGTCCTTTCTACGTTTTTCTAAAGAAGAAATGTTTAAAGTTTGTTCAATTTCATCATACGAGTACTCGCCTCTTTCAAGTCCTAACCTCCAAGCAATCCCTCGCAGGAAGCGATGTTGTACAGATTCGATGTGATAAATATGGACAGCATAGAAAGGAGACCAAATAACACTAGCATATTCAAGGTGAGGGCGAACCAGCGAACAGTAAAGAGTTTTAAGTGTACTTATATGTTTAAAGTCAGAGGTAATTCTATGAATGAAGCCGAGTAGTTTAAGTGATTTGTTTACAATGTTATTGATGTGATCACGGAAAGAAAGTTTGCAGTCTAGAGTGAGCCCAAGGTCCTTTATAGATGTGACAGTAGAGAGACAAACATTATTTAGTTTATAATCAAACTCAATAGGTTTTTTGGTTCTATAAAAGGACAAAATTTTGCATTTGTCAACATTAAGTTGCATGCAGTTAATTTTGCACCAATCATTAAATGAATCAATATCAAGTTGAAGAAGTAAACAATCATGATGGCATTTAATTATCTTAAGAATCTTATTGTCATCGGCAAAAAGCCAAAAACGTGTGTGAGAAAAAACTTTAATGATATCGTTAATAAAAAGATTAAAAAGAAGCGGGGCCAAATGGGCTCCTTGCGGAACGCCAGAGGTTACATCAATGTTAAAGGATTCAAAGTTATTTATTTTAACCCTTTGTTTTCTATTTATCAAGTAAGAGTGAATGAATGATAAAAATGGGTCTCTAATGCCTATAGCATAAAGTTTAGCCATGAGGATACGGTGGTTAACTTGGTCGAAGGCTTTGGAGAAGTCAGTGTAGAGGACATCGACCTGAGTGTTGTCTTCTAAGGCTTTAATAATGGTATTTGTAAAGGACAATAAATTAGTTGTTGTAGATTTGGCCGATCTAAATCCATGCTGTTCCTCAATCAGAACATTTTTGAAAATAGGAGTGATTTTCTTTGTAATTATTGACTCAAATATCTTTGGAATATTAGATATAATTGATATTGGTCTGTAATTTCCAATATTTGACTTGTTTCCGGACTTAAAAATGGGTCGAATAAATGAAATTTTCCATGAGTCAGCAAATGTTCCGGATGAGAGTGATAAATTGTACAAAATACAAATTGGGTTAGATAATGAACATTTACATTCTTTTAGCAAGATTTCTGGAATGCCATCAGGTCCGGCACTTTTTTTGTTAGAAAGATTATTTAAGGATTGGTATACCTCTGCAAGTGAAATTTGGCAATCATTCAAATCAATATTATAATCATAGTTAAGTGGAGGGATGGTACATGAAGCATCAGAATATACAGAGGAAAAGTGTTTAGCAAAAAGGTTGGCGATGTCGTGACCATTTGTAGCGTGAGTTTCATAATAATACATACTTGAAGGGAGATCATTATCTGTACGCTTTTGCGCAACAAATTGCCAAAATTGTTTAGGATTTTGCAGTAATTTTGTCTCTGTAACTTCTACATAAGATTTATAGCATTTGGCTGATTCGATTTTAGACAATTCCCTTAATTGAGAAAATTTTTGATAAAATTTTAAGTTGCCAGTGTCTTTAAATATCTTATGAGTTTTCTTTTTTTCAATTATTAACTGTTTAAGTTTCGAGTTAAACCAATTTGGAAACTTGGGTTGAGAGTAACATCCCTTAGGAACAAACAAATCTATAGCACGTGTTACACATTCATTAAATTTAAATACGGCGTCATTAACATCAGAATTTAAAAATAGTTTTGTCCAATTAATCTGGGAAAGATATTTGTTCATGTTAGAATAGTCACCATTAAGATATCTGTAGTGATACGAGACACTTGATTTCAGAGATTCAAATTTGAAAAAGTTAGTGATGTTAATAGAGAGAGGTGGATGATATTTATCAATAGGTAACAAAGAGACATCAGCTTCACTTACTATGACATTAGGTATGCTAGTGAAAATTAAGTCAAGGCAAGAACCTAGATAGTTAGTAACTGAATTTACTTGAAACATATTCATAAAGGCAAAAAAATTTACAATTTCAATAGCTTGTTGCGAAAGATTACTAGTAGGAGTTTTGACCCCTTGGTTGTCATTCAGCCACAATATTTTAGGTAAATTATAATCGCCACATATAAGTAAGGAATCAGCGTTTCTAGAGACACGCTCAATTGAAGCAGTATGCGACTTGTAGACTTCTACCGAAGAGGAAGGAGGAATGTAAACACAACCAAGTACAAGCTTTTTGGTACCAAATATAACACATAGGAACAATTGATCAGAAACATTGTTAGATGTTTCTAGAACATGGCAAGGGTATTTTTTATTTACACATATCATCACCCCACCACCTTTACTCTTCACAGAAGAAGTAGAACGGTCACAGCGAAAAATGTTGTAGTCAAACAGTCCAAGTTCAGCAGATGAGACATTATCCGAGAGCCATGTTTCGGTAAGAAATAAAAAGTCGTAAAGACATACACTGACGTTACAGCGAATAGTGTTCAGTTTTGTATTTAGGCCACGAACGTTTTGGTAGTACGTTGAGAAGGAATTATTCACAGAACGATTCTTCAGATTCAACCTAAAAAATTTATCCTAGAAAGTTCACGTCTCTCAGCAGCTTGGCGAGCAGGGCAGTCTTGAGCTCCAGTTTTGTGGGAAGCCGGTTTTCTGAAGAAGGTGCAGGTGGCACATAATGGGGATTTTTCCTTTTTGGGGCAGACATCTCGGTTGTGGCCAACTTTGGCACAGTGGGCACAGGTGGGTAAGTCTGCTTGGCACTTGGAAGCTATGTGGCCATATAGTTGACAGTGGCCACACTTCAGGCTATCTACCCAATCTCTTACGCGGTGTAGCTGCCAGTCAATGGCAAGTTTTGTACGGGATATTAGAGAGTGACGAACAGATGAAGGGACTCTAAAAATGTGGATGCAGTTACCAGTGCGAGGGCCCGATTTATGAGAGAAAGATATGTTCTCTTTTAAATTTTCTAATGAGAGACCAGTGTCGCTGGAAGATTGATGATGAATCGCCGAGATAATATCCTCAGACGAAATATCTTGAGGGAGGTCATGTATCGCAATACGAGGGAGGCGATTTGGGGCGATCGTTGCTTTAAGACCAGCTTCAGATAAAGCTGGAGCATTTGCCAATTTCGTCGCTTCAGCAGAAGTGCTAGGGTGGATTATCACCCCACCACTTTTCAGTTCTCGCATTCCAGTTACTCGTATGCCCAAGGTGGCAGGATTGACTGCAGTTTTCAGGGTTTTCATGGTGGCCTTGGAAGTGGACTGGGTGTTATTGGCTGGAAACACGAGAACTGAAGGTCTAGCAGGGCCAGGAAGAGCATTATTTCTTGTAATAAGTGGCAAGCAAGGATATTGAGTTCCACTGGTGTCAGAAGAGGAAGCAGCGACAGTATTCCAGGCACGGGTGGGCGCAGTCGGTGTTTTATTAGGCATGCACTTGGATGTAAACACAGAAAGGGCACCTTCCAGTTTACCCATTTCCAGAGCCATCATATTGGAAATGGAGAGAACACTGATGAGCTCCTTTTGAATCCTGATCTGCTGATCTTTAGTGGCTCGGCATGATGGATCAGTTATAATCGCCATTGCGGCCTGGACCTTCTCAGCCAGCTGTTTGACATATCCAGTAGTGTCACATTCAGGTATTAGGGGTGTCTCATAATCTGGGTTAATAGCGGACACTTGGGCAGGGTCATTTTTGGGAAGCACTTCATCTTCTTCGACATCAGAGTCAGGAGTTTGATATGGCGAGCCAGGTGGTGTTCGCTTCATTGCAGATTAAGGTTAGAGAAATGATTGTTTACTATAGTATTTGACTAACCAAGACACTTGGAGAATAGTGTTAGCACTAAAACTGGTTAGAAACACTCCTTGTTTGGTTTTATTGCATAGTTTGTAAATTTTGGCACTAAAATTTGCTATAAACCATTAATTTAACAAGAGAAAAACAAAAACACAACAACTGTCATTGACATATTATTGTTGAATGTGTCGGTAAGCGGACATCCGACTAATCTATGACGATTTTAAGGACTACAAAAGAATCATAGTTGGTCGATAGGACATACATGGTAGTTACAAAACGCTTTAATATGACAATAGTTGTACAATACGTAATTCTGCATATACTCGATATTTTGCATATTTAGAAGAGACGTTACTAGTGATCAAAGTGAAGGTAATAATAACCCAATCTGATAACGCACGTTTCTAATTCATCAATCAATCTAATTTCAACAGCCACGTTGCTGTCTAACCTAAATCAACTACCTAAAAACACTGAAAGCTTTCAATAGGCCTCTAAACGAATTTCACATACAAATCAAAATAACAACTGAACCTTAAGAGGGCATTACCAGCGGCCGAAAATTCAAATTTCATCAAAAGACGGCCTCGCGATCGGAAGTTTTTTAGAACGAGATAGAAATACCACATTCGCTCCGCCGCAAGCAGCATATCCCACTCAACTGGCGATATCTATAGGATGGTTCAGACGACATCGATATTGAATTCTCGGTTCCAGCTTTTTCCGAATAAGTAGTTATTTGTAATTTGTTTACCGAAGTGCATAAACATTAAATAGATACAAGTGAAATGCGTAAAAATAGTGGGTATAAAATAGGTACTTACGTAATATACAAATTTCTTGATTTTTGAAATGTTTTTACGAGTATTCTGTTGTTGTTTTTTAATTGTATTTCTACTGAGTGATATTCAGTTTGATTGTAAGAAATATCTCATTTTTACATATTTATTCTTCTCACAATAGGTATTATCAGTAATTTGGGAGGCGGGTATGGGTACTACCGCCCGGGAACCAGGGAGATTATTGTTGGTAATCTAAATTAAATTGAAT
Organism: Limnephilus lunatus; assembly: GCA_917563855.2. NCBI lineage: Eukaryota > Metazoa > Arthropoda > Insecta > Trichoptera > Limnephilidae > Limnephilus > Limnephilus lunatus. The sequence goes on from OU830592.1 coordinate 60,588,394, forward strand.
TTCAAAAACCTCACCCCATGTACCTGGGTTCATTTATTTGTCCGGATCTTGGCGGCGGATGCACCTGCCCACCAACTGCATGGCAGGCCGGATAAGGAGAGACTGGTTGGACCTGGGAGATCTTTTACCTACCTCAGACCCCTAGATTCCTACCACTCCTGGTACCTTTTTCCTTCCCAGAATCCAGAACCCAATTTGGGAGGCGGGTATGGGTACCGCCGCCCAGGAAACCATTTATTGGATAACCAACACCTCTGCCATAGGTCACCCCAAGGGGTTCGTTTCGTTTGGTGACTTACTTGCCCGGGTTCAAGGGATAAGGTTTGTTCGAATCTTGACGGCGGATGCGTCTGCCCACCAACTGTGTGGCAGGCCGGATCGGAAGAGACTGGTTGAGGGAGATCTTTTGACCTCTCCTGTAGGATTCTCTCGGAAGCCTTGCACTGAAGTGGTGAGGATAGACTCATACATCCTCTTGGATACACCGATCCCAGATTCCTACCCACCCCTCATACCTTTTTTCCTTCCAAGAACTTCCTCTCCTTCCTTTTTCTAAAAAGACCTTCGACACAACATCCCCAAAGATGACATATTTATTCTTATTATGAAATATTTTCCTGTATGGAGCTAATGTCAAAAAAAGTAAAATGTATTTTTAACATTTATATTTTTACCAAAATTATGTAATTCAACTATAAATAAAGATAACCAAAAAAACAGCAGCATTATAATAAAAAATATGTAATATATAGCAACAAGCATATATTTTAGTATAGTCTACATAATATATGTACAGAACTTGAAAATATAAAAACAGTAGGACTGTTAGTAGTTGTACAGTGAAAACAGACCGCAATACAATAATGTGAAGGTTGTCCAAGAATTAACTACCTTTGCTCGTTGTTTCTTAAAATATGGTGGCACTAGCGTTAGCTCAGACTTTCCCAAAAAACCGAGCGGTGATCCGGCTTGGTAGCTGCTTCAGTGCGATCTTTGTGTTCGTTTGAGAAAGACGCTCCGTTGTCGAATCCCGCCTCCTGCGAGGTGCGCTCAATTATTCGCTTTTTCAATTTAGAGGGAGTTAGCCCTGTTGAAGTTCATAAGCTTGCAATTTTAATCCCAGATGTCAGTAAGTCTACCACACAAATGATTTTTAAGAAAAATGGAGTTTGCAAATTAATGCTCGTTGCGCAAATGCGCTCGGATCTCTTCGAACTGTTTTTCCAACCAAGGCGAAACTTTTTTGGGTTGAAAAATGGGTTCACCACCTAACCCTACCAAAAAGACAATGAATGACATGAATTACACCTCTTTCTTCACCTGAAGCAACACATGGACGAAAAATCTTTGGAGACCGACCAGGATGCGGAGGGAGAGTTGATAGCATTTTTGACGGCGGAGTTGAACGATAAGGGAATGAAGACCTGGTTCCACGGCTCACCTAGTGCATTGATCGTAACAGGGACTATGTCTCTATGGCATTATTAATAGAATAAAACTGAAAATAATATAAAATATACTGAATATACTAATATATTAGAGACTTGGTCATTATAACAGAAATTATTAACAAAAACACGATTTGAATTACACAATCACAAATTAAAACCATAATTTTTACGGGAAATTCACGCGCATGGTGCATGCATATGTCTAGCCTCTCTTTCGCAGCCAGTTAAAGACATTTTTTATTAGTAATAGTTCAAAACAGAAATTGTACAGTATTTATTAAATGTGTTACTAAAACACTGTTTAACAGAAAGTAACTTCTAACCAGAGAAAGTTTAAGTTCTTTTAACAGAAAGTACCTAACTTCTAAAGAGCGTTTTAATTTTTTTTAAATATTGATTTGGATTCACCAGTCGTTCTTAATATAAAACACGATCCATAACCATTCAAAGACACAGTATCAAATTTCTTTATAATATATTTTTTTGACAAATTAGAGAGGCGTCAGAAATTTACATTTCGAATGAACGTCGTTAGTAAGCTCAAAAATCATCTGTCAAAAAATTAAATAAAGCGAGTACACACTTCTAATATATAATTATTACCGAAATTAGTGTGTTAAATTAATCTAAGGGTAAAAAAAGAAACAACCTACCGGAGAGCTAAAGAAAAATAGAAAATGACAAATGATTGCTTGCTAAAAGCAAATAAAGATCTTATAAAAATAAAATGTGAATGGATGTGGGTAAACTTTCGAAATCACTGGAAAACGATAATAGGAATATTTGTCTCATTTTCCATGCTGATGTGCACATTTAGTCCAGTCAAGGAAGGAGGTGTAGAGTGCGCGAGCAGGACCCTGAGCGTTTCCTCCAGAAACTTGTTTAGGGTGCTTAGGGTCTGAACATACTAAAAGTACTGACGTCTAGGTGTGAGCTAGCAAGGGGAGGGGGAGAAGGTCCCAATGTTCGGATTTCCGCTTATATCTCGAAAACGGTGCGTCACAGAGAATTTTTTTTTCAAAATAAGTAAAAGCTTGTAAAATTATCTACAACTTTTGTTTTATACGTAATTCTCGAAATTTCAGCCGTTTTTAAGTTACACGCTCCACAAATGTAGACATTTTCGAAAAAATCATTTAACCTTACATTTTTCATCAAACATTCCTTCATATCGTCTAAAATATTCATCAAAGAAATACATTTATTTTAAGGAAGTTATAAAGAATTTAATTCCCTTTTAGAATATATATATATACAAATGCAAATTAATCTCAAACCGGTCAACATTTACAGCAATTTTAAGTTTTTTCGTAAAATTTTGTCATGAGATAATTATAATTTTCATTATAAAATACAATTTAAAATTTTTCAAGTGATATTATTTTTTTCTACTTTCTTTAAAAATTGGCTTTAAACTGTGGTCACACGTATTATTAGGCGAACGAACAAAATGTGTGTCAGTAATGAGATAAAAACAGCTTTGTTTGAAAATGATATTTTACGAAAAAACTTAAAATTGTTGTAAATATTTACTGGTTGGAGATTAATTTGCATCTAAATATATATATATAATTATATTATTAAAGTAAATTAAATTTTTTACAACTTCTTTAATATAAATTTATTTTCTTTGTTGAATATTTTAGACGACATGAAGGAATGTTTGATGAAAAATGTGAGGTAAAATGATTTTTTTCAAAAATATCTACGTTTGTAGAACGTGTAACTCAAAAACGGCTGGGATTTCGAAAATTACATAAAGAATAAAAGTTGGAGATGATTTTATGAGCTTTTACTTAATTTCAGAAAATTTTCCTCTGCAACGCACCGTTTTCGAGATATAAGCGGAAACCTGAAAATTGGGACCTCCCCCCCACCCCTTAACTCACCACCTAGACGTCAGGACTTTTAGTATGTTTACACCCTAAGCACCCTAAACAATTTTTTGAAGGAATCGCTTAGGTTCCTGCTCACGCACCCTAAAACCTTTTGGATCATTCATTGACTGGACGAACTTGTCTTAAGCAAAGTAGATTCAGAATCAAATTGAATTTGAGGACGATTTACGCAGATTATTGTTTATAAATTAATATGTTCGTAAAAAGAAAAATAAATAAGTTAAAAATAGAAGAAAAAGTATGGTAAAAAGCTTCTGTTCCCGTGGTGAAATTTGAGTCCTCAGTTTTCCGCTTCTACCACGAATTTCCTGACACCGTGTGTACAAGGTAATGTTGCATGTCTATAATTTGCGCAACGTTTGGTATTAATGCTAGTAAATTATTGTTCATAATTAGGTCACCGTAATGTACCACGGGTTTCCCGCCACCGTGTATATGTCGCAGGCAAACCGTAAAATCAGGCCGTTCTTGATGCGTCTGAGGCACTTCACGATCTGCTGCCAGGCACTTCACGAAGTAACTAGGCGCACCATGATCTGCCTGATTTTACGATCGACCGCCGACATATATAAGGCAATGAAGTATGCGTGTAATTCGCGCAACGCCGGGTATGCAAGTAAATTATTGTTTATAATTACCACGGTAATAACAATGAACCTGTCACCGTAATATACCACATATTTTTCGACACCTTGTATATGTCGCAGGCCAATCGTAAAAACAGGCAGATCACGATGCGCCTCAGGCACATCACGATCTGCCGCCATTTCACGATGCAGCAGATCATGATGTGGCTAGGCGCAACATGATCTGCCTGATTTTACGATCGGCCTACGACATATATATGCAAGGTAATGTTGCGAGCGTATAATTCGCACAACGCTGGGTATTAGTGTTAGTGAATTATTGTTTATAATTACGTCACCGGAATGTACCACGGGTTTCCCGCCACCGTGTATATAAGGCAATGTTGCTTGCGTGTATTAATGCTAGTAAATTATCGTTTATAAATACCGCGGTAATTACAATTGAATCGGTCACCGTAATGTACCACGTATTTCCCGACACCGTGTACCTATACACGGTAAGGCTGGGTAGTATTGCTAGTTTATAATTTCCGCGGTATAAACGGATAAATCGGTCACCGTAATATCCATGAATCACAATGTATTGAAGTTATTACCCATTTTCATTGATCAAATATACTTTGTCGAAGCCCATTTACGCGTACATAATAATATATATATATATATAATAAAAATTTGAATTGCACATACCGATGAAACTTTACAGTCATTATTTACTTTAGAATGTTGATTCTTTTCTCTAAAAATTAAACAACATGTTATAAAAATACACAATAAATCTGACAGATTCGTTCCAACGACCCTGTAGCATATAAGGTATGTACAACGTAAATTGATAATTAAATATTACTAATCTTTGTTTTTTCTCGTTATATTTCTCCCAGTTATGTTTTTGGTGTGGTAATTTTGATTTTTTTATGAAAGTTCTCTCTTTATTGATTTTTCTCCCCATTTTAAGCGGACGAATAAATTAAAAATGTTATGAACTGGACCGGCGCGGACAACACGACCGCTCGCTGCCGTGAATCGACAGATACTAAGAGTTTTGGTTTAGCGCCGTGCGCGTCAAAATACAGAATAAAATATTCACAAAAGCGTGTAGCAAATTCATCAGAATTATATACTCCAGAAAATATTTTTGGTTAAAAATTATTTCTAATATTTCAATAACGTCTTAAGTTAAATTTCTGTGTTAAAGATTCCGAGAGAAATCAATTTGTAAGTGTGTAATAAATAAGTCAAGTTGTAGTATTTTCGGCACAAAACGGGTGCTTGGATTTTTATTTTAATGATTTTATTTGAAATTAAATTAAAATTCCAAATCATATTTTGCCTAGATAATGAACAGTTTTATAATACTGTATTACTATTTGGTATGATATATGTATTGTATAATAACTTTACTCGTTTGAAAATTAACAAATATTGCCATCGACCAACAGTAAAACTATTTTTTTATTAAAAAAATGTTAAATTTTTCAAAATTTAAAATATAAGTTTACCACATAAAATAACGATCTTTCGAAATCAATTTATCGTTTTTCTGTAAAAAGCTTCGACACGTCTATGAGCTCATTCAAAAATGTCATTTTTCAGCTTTGTCTGGTTATTAACTCTTAAAATATATACGGGATCCCATATCGATGAGCACGAATACCATAAAAGCATTTCACGTAAGAGAACCAATTTCAAAACCATGCAGCATTATAAGTGGATGATTTGTACATATATAATTATTTATTTACATTATGTACTGGCAGATATATTATTAAATTAAAAATTAAAACAGTTAGGCATCCATGGTGACTTACTCCGGTGGCTCACTTCATACCTTTGGAGTAGACTTCAAAGTGTCTCAATTGGGGGAACAAAGTCCAGCTTCTTTTCTGTGCCCTCCGGTGTACCTCAAGGTTCTCATTTAGGCCCATTATTATTTAATGTGTATATATATGATATTTACAAATGTTTTTTAAATGCTAATTACCTAGCATATGCAGATGATAAAAAAATATACTTAGTTATTAAATCAATCAATGACTGCATTAAACTCCAAGAAGACCTCAATCGTCTTTTTGTCTATTGCGAATTAAACAAACTTGTTATTAACATCTCAAAGTGCAATAAATTAACATTTACCCGTAATAAAAATATTATTTCATTTGTATACACACTGAACGGCACACATATCAATGAAGTAAAATATATCAGGGACCTTGGGGTAACGATGGATGTGAGGGAGCGGGCAGCGATCGGCAGAGACGGGTGACGATTGAAATGAAAAGACGTCAGTCGATGTATGAGTCAGTCTTTATTGCTGCTACGTAGCGATGGTATATTGGTATGGAGTAACAGTAGACAGGAGCGATGATGACGATGATGCTCTTAGGTGTTGCATGTGATGAAGGTCGGTGATGCGTGGTGGAGCAGAACTCGTGTCTGCATGTCGCCAGCATGTTGTTCCGCACCGTGGTGGTGGAGAAGACCTTGACGTCCAGGATGGATGCTCGACGCGGTGTCGCGGAGATGGCTGCGGTGAACCTGAGGAGAATGAAATCTCAGTGGCTGAGAAGTTGCTGCCTGCGTGACAAGAAGGTGCGGCGGGCCTTATGTCGCGGGCAATTGTGTAGCTTGTTGCGTCCTCAAAGGTTAATGATGCACCGGCACAGTCGGCAGTGGGTCGCCGAGAGTCTGGCCGGTACCGCACTGGAATCGTTATCACTAGATGCACTGTCTATGTGTGTTAGTGATGTTACTTGCACTAATGACTGGAACTGACTGACTGACTAGCGCGGTGTCGCTGCGCTTTATATAGCCGACCGTGCGAGTACCCGGAACTCCAAGTAATGTTGAGCCACCGCGCAAAGCGGAGAAGCCTCTGGAACATTCCGCGGCCGTAAGAATGTGACGGCTGTTAGATCGAGGCCTTTCGCTGCGCTTCCCGAAATATTTAGCCGTGTGCGGCGTGGAAACACTACAACTGTAGGTAGTATGTACATTTCGAGAATGCGCTGGCTGTATCAGTGGCGGCGCAAGGATTGTGGCAAAAGGGGGCGACCGTTCTGGTCGCCACAGATGTCAAATTAAACTTTATCCAACACACTGATGAAATAATTAACAAAGCCAATAAAATGCTGGGATTTATAATTCGTATAGCAAAACCCTTCCACAACATAAACACTCTATATTCTCTTTACACCTCATATATTCGCCCGCACTTGGAACACTGTACACCGATCTGGACTCCTTTATACCAAGCCCATATTGAAAGAATAGAAAGAATTAAAAAAAAAATTTTAAACACTTAAATTATAAATTCAAATTACACTTCTCAAATTATACCGAATCCATTAAATTTCACAATTTCAAATCCCTCCAAACACGACGTCTAATTTTTGATCAAATCCTATTGTTTAAAATTCTAAACAATGGCCTGGACTCACCAGAACTTACCAATTTAATAAATTTTCATATTCCGTCAAGATCAACCCGGCAATCCGATTTATTTTATTTACCCTCTTGTAGAACAAACATTAGAAAAAACTCCCCAATTCCTCGTGTATGTGCACAATATAATACAAAATTTCACAGCATTGACATTTTTAGTAAAAACCTTAAGAAATATCGATACGAAGTAACGCTACGATCGATTATTAATATGAGAATATATCGTGAGCATCTCCTATCCTTTTCCTATATTCCTCTTCCTCTCCTCTTCCTATAACCCAACATTAATTATAATATAATAAAACTTCATCTCCGATGTACTTTAGCATAAGAAACTTCACTTCAGTATTTATCACTGTATATGTATTATGTAAAAGCTGTTTGTTTCTTACAAATAAATAAATAAATTATTGGACGATATTTACGTGCCAGGTTAACACCGTTTATTTTTTATTAGAGAAATTTAGATACACTTCCCACGCAGAGAACATTATGAGGAACACGCAAATCGTAGATCTCCATCGCATATGAATTTCTCCACACACAGTTTTGCATGGAAATATAGGCTCAAAATGGTCAAATATTTTGATCACTCTAGATATATAATAATATTTAGCACTCCCACTAGGTGCTTCTTGCGTTACTATGATAACTCAATATGTTATTGGAAATGCTGTTATTATTTACAGTACAAGGATTTGATTAGAATTTATCTATCTAAAGGTAATTCGTCCCTCAGTGAGGGACAGATTGAGGTGCAAGGATTCAAATAACGTTAATCCAATAAAACAATCATTATTGTGATTAGGATATTTTATTATAGGCAATACACGTTGACATAGAAAACATTCGATAAACCTTGTACTAGCGAACCAAATACTTGATATCATTTACAAAGGTTACAAATAAGTGTCTACGATAATTATTTAATGTTGTTATATCAAGATTCCTAAGGTCCTAAGCCTTACCAAAAACGGGTTCAGAAGTGGGGCAGCTTGCGAACTATAGATAAATCACGACTTGATCAATATGCCACGTGCCGAATACAGATTTCGATAATATTTAATCCTAAGGATCAACGTGTTAACTGAAACATAACATTTAAGCCCACAATACGTGATATAATGTATGGGTGTGCTAAAATGCAATCTCTGATGATTATACTAATGAAAACAATAGTTTTGATTGAAGTGAATTGAGCTAAAAATGCTTCCACATTAACGCATGTTTTTTGTTCTCATAAAATGCAGGTAAATGCACAAAGATCACACTAAAAATAAAAATTATAATTTTTTTTTACAATTCAAAAAAAAAATCAGGGGATATTATAATGGTAGGATTTATGAAGCTGAAAATTTTTTCCTCAGGATCACAATGCATATAAAAAACAAATATTACCAATTTAAGCGCCTTTGAGGTAATTTTCTCACGAAAATGGCGCTATAAAAATCATCCAATAATAATAATAATAATTTCTTCATAACACATTTGTATTTTTTTGTTGACAAATAAGAGACTAAAACTTTAATATTTCAAATACAGAATTATTAATTAATTAAAAAATATATCATTTTATGATTAGAGTAGGTTGGTATGATTTGGATACTTGCATACTTTATCGTTTGTCTTCAAACGACTATCAGATTCAATTTTGAAAATCTCAAAGCAAATTAGAGATAATTTTGCAAGAATATTCTATTAAGAATATGCTGTCAGATATAACTTTGGCCATAGAGTCAGGTAAGTTAGCACTTATCTCACTCCTGGACATGAGTGCAGCGTTTGACACGATTGATCATGACTTCCTCATTAAGAGATTAGAGGAAACATTTGGTTTGAGTTCCGATATAAAAAATTGGCTGGTATCATACCTATCCAATCGCTTACAAGCCGTTAAGGTTGGAAATAAACTCTCTAACTTCGCAACACTTTCTTCAGGGGTACCCCAAGGATCCGTTTTAGGTCCACTTCTTTTCATCCTTTTTACAAATGATGTCGCCAAAATAATCGAGTCATTTGGTCTCTTGTCCCACTGCTACGCTGACGATCAGCAAGTTTATTTTTACTGCTCTCCAAACGAAATCAATAGCCTCAAAATCCGCATAGCTGAATGCCTAGAAGCAATAACTCGTTGGATGTCTTCAAACAAGCTGAAGCTGAACCCATCTAAGACTGAGTTTCTCTAGACGGCCACAAACAAACGTCAACATTTCATAGACAATTCACTTATTTCCATTTCCGGCAACGATATTATTCCAAAGACAACAGTCAAACTTCTTGGCGTTAATTTAGATTCAGACTTTTTGCTTAAAAGTCAAATAAATAGGACAGTAAGCACCGGCTTTTTTCATCTTAGACAACTCAAGTCAGTTCGAAGAAACCTTCCTACAGAGGCGACAAAACTATTAATCAACTCTTACGTAGTCTCACGGCTTGATTACTGTAACGGCATCTACGCTAGTCTTCCAAAATACCAAACTGACAAACTTCAATCCGTGTTTAATGCAGCGGCAAGGCTCATAACCGGGGTCTCTAAATATTCACACATTTCAGAACACCTTCGTAACCTTCACTGGCTCAAGTGCCCTGAAAGAATCCAGTACAAATTGTGCTGGATGGTGTTTAAATCAATCAACGAAATGGCCCCACCTTACATCTCTGAATTATGCGTCCCGGAAAATAACGGTCCGAGGCAATTAACCCTTAGATCGGCAACTTCATCTGCTATAGGCAGACTAATAGAACCGAAACGAAAGCCAAATACTAAGTTCGGAGATCGTGCTTTCGGAGTATCTGGGCCTAAGGCTTGGAATAGACTCCCTCCGGAATTAAGATGCATGAAAAGCCCAACAGAGTTTAGGTCCAAACCAAAAACCTACCTTTTCGGGCTCTCATACCCTTAACTTAATTTAAATATACCTATCTGAGAGTATCATACTTGTATTGCCTATGATATGTCTTAATCACACTTTTCTTACTGAATTAAAATTACTCGAATCCTTACACATCAATCTGTCTCTCGGAAGATCAAATCCTTGTACTACTGTACCGCCCACCATTAAATGTTGCTTTTACTTTCCAAAATACACTCATTAAAGAATATATTACATATTACATATTAGTATTAAAATATTTTCAGGATTAAACAACATGTGTTCACAATTATGTCCTCTGCGTGCGAACTCTATCTAAATTTCTTTAAATAGACAATAAACAGTGTTAATTTCAAGCGACCTCCCAGGTAAGTATGGTCCTGTATTAATTCATTTTTAGGCAGCATCGCGTTCATTGGTCAAAATATTGTACATATATTTTCGTATCGGTGATCAATGAACCGGTGTATGCAATTTTTAGCCATAAGTTGTTTTTAATTGTTTGTCTAGCTTGTAGTCTTTCTAGAATTTAGGCATGTATGGTAAGTTTGTACAGCGCCCTTGAGGTGATTTCTCACAAAAACGGCGCTATATAAATCGTCCAAATATTATTATTATTATTAATAAATTAAAAATAAAATAATTTTATGATTAAAGTAGGAATGATTTAGATACCTACTTTATAGTTTGTTTTCAAACAATCATGAGATTCAATTTCGAAAATTTCAAATCAAATTTGAGTTCATTACGCACAAATATTCAATTCACAACCGAACCGAAATTAGCGTGTTTAATTTCGCTAGTTGTTGACTGTTATGCATTTAAATTGGGAAATTGTCACTGTACTATGCATATTTTAGTTTTTTTTTATATGTTTTCGAAAAAAGCTATTATTATACAGCTAATTCACAGTTCTTTGAATAATGTCACTACATGACTTGAGAATGCTCGAGAAGAAATTATTCATCCTTCATCCATAGATAGATAGTGAACTGGACAGTTGATCAGTTGATCCCACAACAGAAGAACCCCGAATTTATAATTATTATAAAATTATATTTTTTGTGCATTATTTACTAATTTCAACTCTCAAATCGACTTCAAATTCAAAACATAGGTATATATTTATACATAGATGCACAAAATGAACAAAACCATCGTTGTTGTTCTGAAGAGTTGTTGTTGAACCTGTTTTTGCTGAATTTCAATGAACGAATCATATGAGTCGGGGGTGTGTCTTGGCCTCCGCCGAACCCGCAAGACTGACTCGCCGAACCCAGGTTAAGAACCACTGCGCTAATACGTACAGTAGGTATATAGGCAAGTAGTTTATCCATCATGCATTTAAATGAAAATGTGTTTTATATTTTTGTTATATGGCAGTACATTCTCTCTGCACACCAATTCGGGGACACTTAGACAATTTAGTAAAATCTTGTGTAAGAATCGATATATTCACAAGCGTGACCGGACAACTCAGAACGAACAAACACCTCCTTTGAAGTCATTAAAAGTGATGAAAAAAAAGGTTAAATAGGTTACGTTATGGGCTATTTAATTTTTTTTCGTAGCTTTTAATGATTGTTCAAAGAAAGACGTATTGAGTTGAGTTGATTCTGAGTTGTCATGGAACCATTCACAAGAGGGAACGAAGATTGGTACGAACTACCGGTCGCGGTAAGATGCATCTTTCTAGCTTCGGACTACAAGACTACAATATCAAATATAATAATTAATTAATAAAATCAGAGATACCTGTGCGAGTAATCCAATATCTCCGCGAGGTTTATAACACGCTTCGCGAATATCGACTTAGAACCAAAGCCAGGGGTATTAAATTTACAGTGGTGTACCTACGCCGAAATCTCTCTCCTCCGCGATAAGGACAGCCCGGAACAAAGGGATATTTAGAATATTCTCTCAGGAAAACTTCCACCCCGGGGCTGAAATGTGCTGCTAAGGGTGGCTCGTGTGCATATTTCCTGGGATTGTAAACAGGCTACGGGGCCGGGCGAGGGCGGCACAAAGGAATTGAACGTTTTTCAGAAAAATAAAGTGAAAGTTGCTTCTTGATTCTTCATTTCTATGAAATGCAATTCGCAGATGGATGTTATAATTTCCATACGAACGTGAAAAAAAGAGTTTTTCCTGTAATGAATATTAAAAATAGAATCTATGGTACGAAATAGCAAAACCTTTCGAACATTGAACCCTCGCGTTAACGCATTTTTTTCCAGCTAGTGCCAACATTTCCATTACGAGCTATGGAGCGTCGAATTTATCAATTAACTATTAGTTAAAAAGCGTTTCTAAATTCCTGGCCGAAGCTCGGTAATAAAGCTAGCAATTACATTTCAAAAAATGATAATTGTTTTGAACTCTTTTTTACAAAATGAGATTTAACACGTGAGCAATTATTAGTTCAGAAATGAGCAAAAGGAAAAATAAATTAAAAAAATTGCATTTAAATAGAAGACGTAAATCACTTTACTAAAGGTGTTAGGTATATTTTCTCTGAAAGTACGCCCCTGGACTGGATTCTCGGAGAAGGAATCCAGACCAAATAACGAAGTGGTGCAGCGCCGATCTCAGAGAATTCCCGATCCGACCCTGGATATGGAAGGAAGGAAGGAGGAAGCCATCGCATCGTCGTATATTATTTACATAATGTAAGATGTGAAATATCTCATGTTTCCACCTTATTTGACAGTCTTTAAATTGAATCACAGAGAAAGGTACAGAATTATGAATTGCTTATAATTATTAAAAGTTACTGTATTTACGTAATTTTTATCATTTATCCAACACTTCCGTCTCTAAGCAACACAGAAACTAAATATGCTTGACAAAATTCCTTTTCCTCATCTTTCATTAGGTTCAACATTAGGTTTTGTGGGTGCATTTTCAAGCTTTTGTATAATTTTGTACATCACTTATTTTCGGCAGCATGCAATACAATTTTTCTACTTCTTCATGGAAGATCTATAAAGACATGCAAATATTTAAAATGTTATATTTCCATAAATACGAGTGCAATAAATACTTCAAAGGAAACCTTTTCTTGGCTTTTAATCTAATAATACGCATAGTTAGATTAAAATCACCTAATAATGCATAAAGCAGGTACATAATGTTAATAAAAAAAACTCGTAATAATATGTAGTAACATTGTTATTTTTCAAGGATAGTAAATATTATCGTGTGGCAATATCAATATAGTTCAAAAAGGAGTTTGATAATTGATTCTACCTTTTTCACTGCGAAAGTTATCAATATATTTCGTGAGATCCAAAGAAATCATAAAATGTACCAAAGAAATAGTAGCTTCACTATGTAGTAAAGTCCGTGTTCAAATAAGGAAAACAGAAGATATAGGTATAGAGGTGTGAAGGGGTAAGAAAGGACACATAAAAAACAGGAATATATATTTAAAAAAATGGATTATACGTAAAAAATATTATTGTAGAAAGCAATCACTTTGTGGTTTGACATATTTAATAAAATAAAATACTGTTTTGTTTAAAACCACGAGTTTTATTATTTTTTTTAACACCGGTGCTAACATCTTACATAAAAACGGGCATGGTAACAGACTAAACAATTTAGAGGCACTAGAAATTTAAAAAGCTGTAAAAACCAAAAGTAATATACTTAATAATCAATTAGACATATCAAGTAGTCCAATATTAGGTCTGTTTCCTATAAACCCTTAATAAAACAATTCCCAGTGCTCCTTACCACCATGCCAGTTGATGCTTTGTTTCTCAAAATTTATTATTGTAACCCATTAGTCACATAATTATCTTTCGGTTTTTTCCATTACTTGTGCACTTAGGTTAATGTATTTTATGGCCGTCGATGTGTTTATTATATTTGTATCATGTTGTCTCCCTCTATATTTTGTCTCTCTCTATATTTTGTTTTTAACAAGCACACATTACGACTTATTGTTAAGTATTAATTTGTACCCTGATGATGCTTGAGTAAAGCGAAGCCGGTCGGTTCAAAAAAATTAATAAAACTCGTGGTTTTAAACAAAACAGTATTTTATTTTAGTAAAAAATATTGTCTAGATTATTGTCAGAAGAAGGCAGAGTTCTTTCGAAACCGATTGATGGTGAAAATAAATATAGTGGTACTACTGGTAAATAAACATAATGGTAATGGTCTATTTAACTTAAATGTCGGCAATGTTGGTATTCTCTTGCAGGTAAAAGTCATAAAATAAGTACTTAGGGTGATAAATATAAAAATCGATAAAACGTTAATAAAACGTTGATAACGTAAATCGAAAATAATCCCAATGACTTATGCACTCCGGCGAGCCATTCGTGAACTGGTAATATTTTCACCCGTAAATGGGAGAGTCGTTAACATGGTTCGAAAAATACTCGGTAGTGGCTTTTGCCGTTTTTGAACACTGGGCACCTATCAAAGTATGAAAGCTCCGCGCGCACGGAGTGAAAACGGTGTGTATAACGGGTACGATCGCGGAAATGCATTTTCCATTTACCGAGAATCCATCACGTTTGAGCTGTGCAATAGCGCTTCACACAGCTGCCAACGTTCTTTCTACGACTGCAAATGTGCACTTTATTTGACCCACCTAGATGCAAACGTCCGAGGCGTGTTGCCAATCAATTTCGCTGGAAGTAAATTGCATGTTGTTGGTTCTTCAGGGTGTTTAGCAGTGTTGTTATTCTTCATTCTCCTTAAACTTACTTTTCGGAAGATCATGCAGTGTCCATTATCAAAATTGACGCAGGAAACTACCAACGATTTAAAACAGGTAGATTTAGGTAGGATAGATCATGGACAGATACAAAATGTACACACGCAACAATGTTCGATACCCCAAGAGTAAATAAAAGAAATAGTCATAACAGAATAAGGACAAGGACAGATAAAGGACAAAATGGTAACTGTTCGGGAGAGTGAAAAGAAAGTTTATCAATTTAAAAAAAAAACGCATCTCCTGTTTTTGTAGATTATAAAATAACATAAAATAGATCTTTAAGAATATTTAACATGTTTTGTAAATTTCTTTGATAACATTATTTAGTTATTTTTTAAGTTTTCAAAAAAAAACATTCTTAGAAAAAAAAAATTATCCTCATAAAAAATGCTGTAAAAGTCGCACTTATTTTCCCAGTAATATTTCGACGACGCAGATCGAAAGAGAAAAAAACTGAAAAGAATGACATATAATTAACTCATTTTTGGATTAATTGACCTTTACAACATTTATTGCCGCTATCGGCAAATGATATATTGGTATTAAAAATTAATCCCCGTGAGATTGAGAATTAATCTTCATGAGAACCAAATTACATTCTAAATACGAACTTAAATTGAATTTGTTTTGTGGAAGTGGAAATTATGAAGATATCGATTATCCTCAATGTATTGAACTTGTCCAGACTCCAGGAAAAGTTGTCCGTGTTAGCTTAATTACCTTTTTATGCTTTAAGTTTGTAACTACTATCAGACGCAAAAGTTTTTAGTGCTCTCAATATCGGTTTAAGAATTTATACTATAATGCATAAATTATCGGAAATTTATGTTCGGCCTCTAAATATATGGCTAAAGTTCTCAAAACCGCCTAATCATTTTGGTTAATATAAAAAATTGATGAATAGCGTCAATATACGCATTTTTTATAAATGCAAAGGTTTGAAGGTGATATTCTACGACGGTAATTATTAAATAAATCCTAGTGATAACAAAAATATACTGAATAAAATAAAATGTAGTAGGTACATTTGCGTTTCTTTCCAGATTGGAAGATACTCTCAGAATAACCCTGGTGAGTGGCGAAAAATACAAGATTTCCATAGATACATAATTTAACGGAAGAACTATAGAAGACGGCTGACAGACAGACAGACGACGCTTTCTGCTTCAAAACTTGACTAGCGCGAGTGGAGTTTCGCTAAGTTCTTCCAGATGCAAGGGTGAAGAGTGAAGACGGCCCCGATGATAATCATCCAACAGGAGAGGACACCAAAAAAAATTACATTCCGCATTTGTGAAGTTTCTTGGTGCCATAGTGATTGTGATAAGAGTCACATTCACCTACTAGTGGGTAAATTATAGCGGAGTGTAAAGGAAGTAAAGGAGGCTGGAAAAATAAATCATTCTCGAGTTGTATCGTTTCTTACTCAGTCCCATAGGCCATAGAGAAGGCGACACTCAGATTACCGAGAAACAACTAATTCCGTCTCAAATAAGCGAATATTCAGTGACTTACGTTTGTTCATTCAAGGCTCTTTTCAGCGACAGGAAATCGAGTATCCTGTTTAGTTCGGGGAATAGCGGATCGCTGTGTTAGGAGCGCTTTAGCTAGAAGTAAGGAAGCAGCGAGTCCTGGCTGTAACCAAAGCTCCCGCGCGATGGGAAGAAAGCTCTATGTAGGGCAACAAGTGAAACGAGATACCGCCGAGTGTATTTTCGCTCAAAGGGGGAGGAAAGAGGCAAAATCCTTGCGAGACTTTATTCATTTCCAAGAAACTTTATTCTACTGCCGATTCACTCAAGATTTAGCAATTTAAATGGAATGTATGTATGAGAATGTTAATATTGTATAAGATTTGGGAGGAATATTAAAACAATTTCTTGTTTACAGCAATTAGCTGCTTTATTGTAGCAAAATTAATATTCGGGAAAGAGCCCTAAATTCTCTATGTGAGAAAGCCGGAAGCTTTTAGATACACAACACTTTCTAATAAAAGTGTGTTTATCAGAAGTGACCTGCCAGGTAAGTATGTTTTCAGTACACATATCTGTTGGTAAATAAAAATAATTAGCCTAAGATCTCGCAATACATTGTAAAGCGCCCTTGAGGTCGTTTTTATTACAAAAACGGCGCTGTGCAAATTATTCAAGTATTATTATTATTAGGTACTTACAGGTCAGTGGCGGTCCGTGAATTTTCAGTGAGCTAGAGTGCTAACATTATAAAATACGACGTTATGGTTGTTATTGTAGGTGAAAATGATTTTTTTTTTCAAAATTTCAACATTTTGTATGAAGCTATACTGTAATGTGAATGCGGCGCATCCCCAAAATGAAAGAATCCTGAAAATCTTCATACAAAATATTGAAATTCTGAAAAAAAAATTAATTTTCAGCTACAACAACATCAATAATGTCATATTTTTCAATCTTAGAACCCTAGCTTACTGAAAACTCACGGACCGCCACTGACACAGGTAAATCATTTTGAAAAGACCCTTCGAGGTGCACTGGATGGATTAAAAATTGTGTTAAAATTGTGAAAAAAAGTGAGTCGGTACCAGTTGCGAGATTCGAATCATCCGACAGCTATCGACCAACACACATCAGACCGCAGACCTTTACCTAACCCAGACCACCAACTCATATCCAATAAACCGCTTTATTCACATTGCTTTTCCGTGCCTTCGTTGATCGATTGGTCGACCAGAGATAATCATAACGAATAAAACCATTTTCTTTTATGTATAAAAAATGCACAGAGGAGTTCATGTTTCACACACAAAAAATCCATTACACAAATATAATGTTTTTGTATCATATTTAATCCTTTATTTATCTTTGTGCTAGAAGTTACTACCCGGCTTCACCCGACTATTATTTTGTGTACTTCTTCAACATTCTTTCATCGAAATTCTTTATCTCATTGCACAAATGGAAAATGTGGAATAAACAAACCTGCTTTTCTTTTCTTTTTCGACACTAACGAATATTTAAAAAAGTCCATAACTCATGATGGAAATGACGGTGAGCGCTGAAAAAAGTACGTTGACTTAGATATTCCACATAGAAAAGTCTGCGCACATTTCATGACGCTTTTTGAAAAGATTTTCCGCATCATAGAACAGATTTTTTTTGTTTTATAGTTAGGCTAATTAGTAGTTTTGTGAACAGTTGAACTTACGTCCAAAACATTTATATTTCTTATTTTGTCTTATTTAATAAATCAAAACCAACTTTTCCTCTGAAATCATAAGTTTTGTAAGCAGGAACTTCAATACCTACATATTTATTTTAGGGGGCATCCATTAATTACGTGAGCAATTTTTCTTCCAATCTAGACCCCCACCTCCCCCGCGGTGAGATAAATTTGGGCCAATTCGTATTTTTTTTTTTCAAGTAACGTGAGATTTTCCTGGACCCCCCCCCCATTTGTGCTCACGTAATTAATGGATGCCCCCTTATAATGTATACAATAAACATATTATGTAACATTTTTTTCTATATTTTATATAAGGAATTATACAATTTCTCCATAGAAACGTCAATATCTCAAGGACAATTTTTTTCTAAATTTTCTTTATGTAGGTACCAAACATTTTTTTTAAAAATGCTTGCCACCTTGACTAGATTTACGGACGAAATACAAATCGGTCAAATTAAAACAGGACTTGGCTCAGAGCAAGACAGGGTTTATCAGCAGGTTTGGCAATTTAATTTAATAATTAAAAATAATAATTTCTTTCCAGTTTATAGAAAAAGAGACGTGCAACGAATTTCCACTAATGAAAATAGTTCGAAACTATAACTAGAAAACGAAAAACTACAGTAAGAAAAACTACGACAAAAAATCGTCGTCGCAACAATTAAAGTAAATCTCTGGTCCACTGTCAATTATTCCGACAGAAAAACTCAGGAATCGATACAAAAATCTCTTTTCTATTTAGGGACCATCAATCAAAATCCTGCAAGCTCAATCTAACGACATCCATCATTATGGGCGAGGCCGATTCTTTTGTAGCGTTTGGACTGAGGGTCCTGCTAACGTCGCGATATCGCATCGGCCACGGACAGTTTATTGCGTCACGTCAATATCCCCCACTGGCCTCTTTCTGTGGGGGGTGGGAAAACATGAAACATGAAAGCGACCCCCGCTGGACACCTACCACCACCGCACAGTGGACTAGGGAACGAATTTTGATTCCCATAGATGTTTGGTCAAACACCAAGTAGAAAACAAAAATGTGTGCAGTTCAAACGTGGTAGAAGTGAAACCCTCAGAAAACTAAAGTAGACAAGAGCGAGGGGACTACGAAGCACTTTTTATCAATGTGAAGGATGATTTTTTCCATATTTTTGTCGTCGAATTTCAGTGCACATTTTCCCATACGTCATCTTATTAGTATTTGTGATTCGATCCCTTGGTTTACGAATTTCTGGTCGCTGAGGTTCGTCACTAGAACAAAGGAGACTTGCATGGGACCGTGGATTTAGTACTCGTGATACAGGAGTACCCGTGAAATAAATCAATATTTAATTACTATCTCATTCTCTCGCAGACTAAATCCTATAGATGCACGTGTTTGTCTCTTTTTAGTGTCGCTCGTTTCCGTTTCATCGAGTTTCAAATAACAACGGTACTAAAGAAGTTTCAACTTCAAAAATCGACATTTTAACGACGAGATGTATAACTATGTAACTCCATTTGATGAAAAATCTCTTGACGCTTTAAGTTGGTCCTTTGTAACTATTCAACAAAGTTTAAAATACATATAAATGTACAATATTAGACGGGAATTATTCATAATTTTGTTTTTTTAAATTAACACAACACAGGAGGCCTTGAGGGAAAACATCCCTCCGGATTACGTTATCTTTGGGATGGTGTGAGGGGGGTCTTTTTATGGGAGGAAGTTCTTGGAAGGAAAAATGTATAAGGGGTGGGAAGGAATCGGGGGGTTAATGTGTCTAGGAGTGATGGACGTATGAATCCACCCTCCCACTGTGGTGCAAGGCGATGGAACGAGAAAGTCCAGCTGGAGAGTTCAAATGATCTCCCTCAAACAGTCTCTCCGTTCCGGCCCGCCACGCAGTAGGTGGGCAAACGCATCCGCCGCTACGACCTAGACAAACCTCACCACATGAACCCGAGAACCCCTGCTAAGTCACCAAAGGCAAGTCTTTTTTGTATTTGAAATCGCTAATATTAGTTATGTAACACCACACAAGGGCGCTCCTAACACTGCGTCTACAAAACTGACTCAGTGAAGCAGTTGAAGAAAGGGGCTGTAGGCTAATTTGATAACTTAGGTCTTGAAAAGATCGGATTAGGGGAGGGGATTGTGCGAGGAAAGACACAAATAATAACATTTTTATGTCTGATCATGACCAAAACAATGCATGTATTATCATGTATTACCCACTGTGCCCCGCCTAAAGGACGGCAAGCCGGGCAGGCTGGATGAACGGTTGATAACGGATAACGGCGTTTAGTCGCTTAGTTGGAAGCCTTTTCAAAAGCCGAATATTTCAAAAGATCCGAGTGCCTACCCACTGCCGGAATTGAATTCTAATTAATGATTCAATTAATCTGAACATTGGCAATGTCAATATTTTTATGGGAAACTGTGGGAAAACATTTTCAATAATATTCGGCGATAATATTGGTTTTACACTTTTTTATGTAAATAGCGCACAAGAGTCCCAACTAGAGCCATTTGAAGCAACATTTCAATTCTGAATGGTGGTCTTTTACCAATATATATATATATTGAGAGTATCTTCCACTCTGGAACAGGCTGCAAATATACTATACTAGCTGGGTTACCCGGATTCGCTCAGGACAACATTCGAGTGTGCTCTGAAATGTTCCGAAATGAGGTTCCCTATTCCCTATTCCCAAACATTCCACGACATACTCCGCCACTCCTTCCAGAACTTTCTAAAGCTCTATCGAACCTTCTAGAACTCTCCGGAAAACTGTTCTAGAAATTTCAAGAGGGCGAAGCTTTCAGCCTTTATATCTTCAAAAGCCCGCCCTTTAGGGAAAAACGGGAACCGTCATCCTGGAGGCGGATAGAGATCTACCACACCACAACTCCCTGGATCGTACCGGGACTTGTTTCGGAGTTTTTGTGGGACGCACGTTTTTTGGACTTTCTTTTATAATATATATTGATAATTGAAGTGAAAACTTCTTAAGCATCCTTGTGAATTGAAACTGGATGAAACGAAAAAGCGATACTAAAAAGAGATAAACACATACATCTATAGGATTTAGCCTGCAAAATAATGAATAATCGGTGCTTCGTAGCCTCCCCACTCGTGTCTCCTTTAGTTTCCTGAAGGCTTCATTTTTACCGCGTGTGAACTGCACACTTGTATTTTATTTTTATTTTAAGTGAATCAATATTGTGAAACGACACAAATTTATTACATAAAATTTACTTGCGCACTCTGATGTAATAAAACAACAAGGTCCCATCCCCAGTATGATTTGGTTAAGGGTTTCAAGTCAAAATAAAATTATTTAACTGATCTATAATACATCCCCGATATTACGACTTTGCACTTCCGATCGGATAATGGACGATTGGTCCCAAGCGTTGGATTACAAATACGCGTCGCGGGTACAAAACATATCTCTAAAAGCCAAGTCCTCATCATTGCGAAAGAACAAAATTCCGTTTATAATGATGGTAGTAGGATAAATTCAAATATTGTTGTTTTTTCTAGGGTAAATTTTAGAACACACTTTTCAGTTAACACACGAGTGCGCTGTGCCCTTAATGTTTTCATTGTTATCGGTGTTCGGTAATGTTCACGTTTGACCAAAAGACATAAAATAACTGAAACTATAACAATAACACGCGCTTCATGTCTCCGAAAGTTATAAGTTATAACTTGTACCAAACAAAGTTATGAAGGGACATGACATCAGCGAGGTGAATAATTAGTAGTATGAGAAAGGGAGCTAAGTTCGAATGACACCAGTTGAGAGGATAATGGCAGAAAGCACTCAGAGTAATTACTATTGGGCATCGAAGGAAGCGGACAGTGGATAGTGGACAGAGTGGCGGAGCTTCCGATAGAAAACAACGCAGTGGATAATATCGGAGTTACATAGTAGCTGTAACTGATGTTATTCAAGGCAAACTGAGCGGAAATAAAGAATTCAGAGTTAACCTTCATGTTAATTGCTACTAAATTATATGTACCTATGTATACATTAACTGGTTTTATGTGTTATTTTTATATCGATTGTTTTCACGTAAGTGTTGAACATCTGTAAAAATCAGTATAAATAAATTAATTACGAAATATAAAAATTTCTCAAAGAATCCAAGATGACACGAAGGGTTGCTTGATATATTAGTTATAGGATTGCAGTACGTGGATATCTGGAATATGGAACATCTGGAATATGGAATATCTGGAATATTTGGAATATTGCAGTACGTGGATATATGGAAACGTGGATATCCGCAAAGAATGCAAGGCTGACGTAAGCGTGATGTGTAAGATTAAGAAAGGGACTCTCCGATGGTTTGGGCATGTAGAGCGAATGAACGAGGAAAGGAGTGTAAGGAGAATATATGATGCAAATGTGAATGGTAGAAGAAGTCGGGGACGCCCGAGGAAGACATGGCACGACCAAGTGAATCAGATACTTGAGTCGGGCCATGTGAAGAGTCGGAATAATAGAAGAGCATGTATGAGACGATGTATGAATGTGAACGAGGCAAAGAGTGTGTGCCAAGATCGAGTTGTGTGGCGGTCCGTCCTCTCTGCCTACCCCTGCGGGGAAACGGCGTGATGGTTAGTTAGTTAGTTAGGATTGCAGTAATATATTAGTTATTTACACCTATCCCCCCCCCCTCCATAGAAAATCTGTAAAAATTAGATTTATAATTTAAAACAAATGAATGCAGTGTATGATATCCTAGCATACATAGGCCTATTTTTTTCAAGATTTGCCGATTCTTGGCGGCTCTCGCCCATCCGAAGCCTACAGTTCTCTTCAAATCCTCAGCTCATCTCATCCATGGGCGACTTGTGTTCCTCTTTCCCGATCAAATATCAAATACACCATTTGATGATACTAATCCGGGGATACAGCATCGTTCCACTACGGATTGGAGTTTGCGATGGTGATGTCGGTCTAATGTTGATTAATGGATTAAGGTCTATTCACATATAGGCGAAATTCGCTGCCGCTGTGGGCAGCTAAAACCGAGTGGGTATGCAGTATTCTCACTGTTCAAACCTAGGCGGATTTCGCTTCTGCTGTGGGTAGCAAAGTGTTGTTGATTTTCGCCTGTCTAGTCATTCACCTTCGTGCCGTCCGTAAATAAATACATAAACTACAATCGTGCGTTACCAGCGAAAAAAAACTTGATATTGAAATGGATAGTGATAGCGCCTGTTTCTACAAACAATCGAAAAGATATCGCCTGCCCAAGCGTTATGACGGCGAGGGTTTCTGGTTTGCAAAAACTCATACAATAACCCTTTGGAATCCCGCTTGATGTTTTTCGCTACCCACAGCAGCAGCGAATATCGCTTAGGTATATCTAAATAGACATTTAGTTGTGAAAATATGATTTTTATGATTGAGTCAAATTAAAGGCTAGTATTGTGTAAGCTAACGATATTATAGATTAAATAAGCTAGGTGAAGTCAGTCGCCATCTTGGAAACGGTAAGGTTAAACACGACACTTCTGTTTAAGTGCAATAACGTAGCAGAAAATCGGCTTTTAAAACGCCCTCGGACACACTGGTGCGCCCATCATCGCACTCGAGTACTGTGAGCTAAATAATGACAGGGGGAGGGTTAGATAAGGGAGGGACTCACTCCCCCTTCCCGGCCTACTGACCTAGAACGTCTCGATAGAACAGCGAGGAGGGTCGCGAAGGGCGGGAGGACTAGGAAACGGGGAAACCTTTCCATAGACCAACTAACACACCCAACAATTCTTGTAATTGCGAACATTTAAATTGATTCCCGAAGGGAGAGAAATCTTATCCTGAAATAATTGTTTCACGTATTCTTAAATATTCATGGGTTATAATATTTAAATATAATATATACATGTTACATTTACAGATTTTTTGATGTTATAAGAAACAATAGGACAGGGAAGAAGTTAAAAATAACACATTATACTGTATGGAAGTATTTAAATAGATTAAAATAATAATATGTACACAGGAAAATAAGTTGTTGTGAGATGTGTATAGTGTTTGGTGTCTCAAGTTTATCATACCTGTATTATTATTTTCAATGCATATAATTTAGTATAAAATGTATAATTAAAATGGAATATTTAATAACGATATTTTTAAACGTAATCTTGGAATCGATGAATATGAGCAGATTTTTTATTCAGAATTTAACATTTTGTACAAAACAATTACATATATAGCGTAAACATATCTACTAGTAGGAATTAAAATAACGAAACTTAACAATCAGGCTTAACAAAATCTAATAAATGTTTTCAAAAAATATGTGAAATTCTTTTTAGTAAGTTCTTTCGGTGCTATTAAAAATACTTGGAAATTTCTGTACATTGGTTACCAAAGCTGCGTATGCGTGGTATAAGGGAGATTATAATATATAGTTGGGAATTGACATGTTGCAGTGAAAGATATTTAGAGTTGTAAAAAGTCAAGTTTTTTTGCGAGAACATTATAGAAGAGATAACTTAATGTATACAATCTCTTTTACTAAGCATATCCAGTTTTTGAAATAACACAACAATTCGATCAGTGTTGTATCTAATGCTATCGATGCAGGCAGCTACATACTGAACTACTAGTGGTGAGGTAATTGCCAATTCCTTTCACAAAACTGAAAAAAGGTCGAAGAAATAATTCCAGTTAAAAAAGGAAAATATACATTCTATTCAAAAAATATTTTTTATCGGGTATCCTAACCATATAGATAAAAAAATATACGAAATATTTCAAAGAATATTTAGAAAGAAATATTGTTTTTATTTAATAATGATACACAAACTGCTGAAAATTACGAATTTAACAGTAAACAAAGGAAAGTTTTTCTTGGAATAAAACTACAGATACAGCCACACGTGCCGAAACACCCCCCATTCTTAATGTACCTGAGATCTGAGAAGGCGTAAAAGTAAATACGCGTTATTAAAATATATTGACATTATTTCAGAGTTTCTCAAAATGAAGATATTCCAGTACCAATTTCGAGACAATGGTTTTAGGCGCACGCCACACCGTTGACAAAAATAATCAAGGACGCGAGAAAAAGGTGATACTGAATGCAAATAACCCAGTGAACTCTCTTTAGATTGTTGGAAACGGTAACCAGAACAAACAGAACAATAAAATCAGAACTATGATGAAACAGAACAATATTTTTTTATTATTATTATTACAGAACAATTGAAAATTGACAAAAAAAATTAGAGTGAGTAAGTCACACGCGGTAGAAGCGAAACTAGAAAGTCGCTAGATATCGCTTTTTTTCTTTAGCCTGTTTATTTTAAAGTAGTTTGAAGATTGGATATTGATTTACAAAAATAAACAATGTTTATTTTTTGTATTTCGTAGGATTCGAACCTCCGTTCATTGGATTTCTCTGGCCGCTGAGATTTGCGACGCGCTATACCGCTGTTCCACCGGACGCTCGTACGGAGTTATGAATTTACCGCCTTATATTAGAACCGAGGACCCGTCATATACTACATTTTGGTGATGCATTTCCGTTTCATCCAAATTTCAAATCACTAACGGGGCTGAAGAAGTTTCACTTCAAAAATAATAAGGAGTAAAGTGGAACTGAATGCAAATAACCCAGAGAACTCTTTTTGTATTGTTGAAAGTGGTAAACAATAAAACAGAACTATGATAACACAAAACAGTGATATAACAGAACAGTGAAAAAATTTACGTTCATTTTTGTCGTAACTCGATATAATCTAATAATGAATTTTCTAGGGAAAACAGATAAGTATAATATAATGTCAGGTTATTTCGCGTTAGAAAAGTGCGCGTCGCCTTTTACACATCCCGAACCACAGTTTGTAAATACTGTCTCGGAATATTACGAACAAGTACATTTGAACGAGAAATTGTGACACTATTGTCATATTTATGTAATTCCCCTTTTAGTTGCTCTCGTAAAACATTTTGTTATTGTTACTAGTATTCTTTCGGGGACTTTTATCTGCATCTTGATACGGTGAATAGCCGAAACCTTTAGATATTATTACGCAGTAACTGTGAAAGCGCCTTTGTTATTATAGCAAGATATGGCCAGATAAATACTTGCGTATAAGCAGATTTTTCACATCAGTGTTGGGAAAAGAATTTTCATGAAAACAATAACACGTATTGCGTAAATTGGTAAATACATTAAATATCACACAGGTATTGGACAACACTTAATAAGATCAGAAGAAATAATATGACATTATTTAATAATCATTATAATTCCAGAAGGTGTGCAGGATTAGTGGTGCAATGCAATGCATTTAATGTAAATAATAATAAAATAAACAAAATAACAAAACATAAAAAACCAAAAAAGGATTGAAACGATGATAGTTAGAAATTATACAAAAAGTTGTTTATGAAGAATATTTGGCCGTCTCCCGTCTCCACAGGGCAATCAGGGGATAAATCAAGGCAAAGATGATGATATTCTTGGATTGGCGTAGACTACACTACAAGCTTCCCAAGGGATGGCCGAGAAGTGCTATGAAATAGTGCACTCGTCACTCCAGGAACATTTCCGAAGCGCTGCAGTATCTCGGTAGGCGGAATAGTTGGCGATAAGCATTTTTTTAGGTGACTTTTAACATTTTATGTCATTGGAATGCGGTGGTATCTACCTACAGTTCTGATGTAAACAGCGATTTGCGGAATGCGTTCACAAGTATACCTAAAAAATGGGACTATTTCATCAAAGGCTTAAATTATATGCAAATTTCCGAAATCATTAGAAATTTAAAAATAATTAAATAAGCTTCAATTCATTCAATTTCTAACCTATGTACCTTTATGTCTATGGCTCATTAGTAGGCAAAACGAAACAAAACTATAGGAAACCGAAATTTTAGTGAAGGATCAATTTTCTACGATAACTTTGAATTAAATGATGAGAAAACTTTTTTAGTTAAAAAAAACTGTTCTCTCTCCAATTTAAGTCAATTAATAATATAATATTCTTTAAGCAACCCATTAAAAAGTTTTTCAATATTTTCATTAACGTTTCAAGATTGTTTAAAATATTACATTTAGATATTTATTCCGAAAATTCTGAGGTTTTGCCAGCTGTTGGAAAAGTGCAGACCTTAAGTTTATTAATTAATATGCTAAATAATTCTAGGGTCTCTGCACAAACAAAAAAAAACACGGGAGAAATAATAATCCCTAAATTCAATTCAATAATTCAATATAAATTGTATGTAATATATCTTTTCATACTTTTTCACTTTTATAGGTAATACTTTTTTTTTAATTTCCGTAATTTTACTGCGCGATATAATGTAAAACCACAATGGTTGCTTTGAAATAGGCTGTATTTCAACTAACTAACCCAGATTTACAGTGTGAATGAATAAAATGATGACATGGATTTTCCACATGGTTCAAACACGCCATAAAATAAATCGTCTATAAGTGAGAAGGAAAATGATTTGAGATGGGCGGAAGCAGACCATCAAGCTGGTAGGGCGGAAAGTGCCTCCATGATGTTGCCTTCAAGGTGACTTGAGAGGGTAATACTCGCTTTACAAAGAGACGGGGAAGATGATTTTTAGTAGTTCTGTAAGAATTTTAAGAATTCTCTCAATACTAATTAATGCGAAGAGAATCCAAAATCACAAATATTGCAAAAAATATTCATCTTCGGATATTGAGGTAATATTATATCGTTAAAAGCATTGAAGTGAAGGGAAAGAATATGTATGAGATAGTGTGTGTGTAGAGTGGATTTGATATGTGCGAAAATTGACTGACGAAGGACCTTGAATTTTGTGTTACTGTTTACTGCTTGGAACGAGGAAAAAACATATGCTGCATATAAAGGAAAGGACTCACCGAAACAGGATAAAGAACTTGTATGCTGGCAATTTTGTCTTCTTTCTCCCCGTCCAATTGGCACTGAAAACAGCAATAGGCATGCGTTTCGTTTACACGGCGAATTATGTTAACAGGTAGCGGGAGCACGGGGGCTATAGGGTATGTTGCGGCGCGGGCTGTTGATTGCAGACTGACGTGGTGAAGGTAGTTATAGGTGCGGATTTTGGGAACAAGGTAGGACAGGATTTGCAACAATATTAATACCAATCCCAAGCAGTAACAGTATGTATGTGTGCTATGTAGGTGTGTGTATGTGTGGGTATATGTATTGGCGTAACCATGCCCCCCGCCTGGAAGGGGATGAAAGAATCCACTTCCATAAACCAAAAGAGTGCCAATACGTTTCAATGCGCAAACAAAGTTATAATGACACGCGGTAGAATGTAATAAATTATGTAAAAGTTACGAAAATATTATGTAAGTTATATAAATGCTTTACCAAATGGTCAAAATGACTGATATAGCAAGGAAATAAAATGAATAAAAAACATTGAAACGAAAAATATGACTTGAAAGGATTCAATAAATAATACTGAACCTGCGGTAGATAAAACTAGTAGGGTTTGGTACCTATTTAACAATGAAACTAATCTAATTGATTTTTAAAAATTAAAGTATTATGAACTAACTTCTAAGATGTCGTTAAATCTATTGTGACGGTAAGGGACAGAGTTTAACAACGGCCCTGCGGTATGTTCTTTATATGATAGTAGTCTATTATTAAATTGACTACATTATCCCGAGCGGGCAATAGAATGGGATGACGACTGTCAAATTCTGTTTCAGCGTTACTCAATCTGCCTCCTACCCTTAGAATTCCGTCATGAAGAAACGGATTTAATTTCGCAATCGCTCGCCGAACCTTCTTCCCATCTTTGACTGCCTTTATATCTTCGGAGAAATGTTCTTGCTGTATAGAATTTATAACAGCGATTTCTGCAACTAAGATATGGCTTAATTCGAATGCTCGTGGTAATTTCTTAATGAAACGAAAAACATAAATTACTATTCGAATTAATTTCCGCCATGAACTAACACGAGAAGCTAGTGCACACAATAACGGTGGAGCAATTGTTTTGGGGCGGTTATTGTCTTGAACGGACATCAAAATTTTTGTTTTTAATTCGGGTGGATCAGATATCGATTTCGTATCAAAACGTTGTAAAGGCCAATCACTTTTAGGTAATTGGGCAAATACGGGACCGTTAAACCATAACGGATGGTCTATTAGCTGAGCGGGAGTAAGACCCCGCGATAAGCAGTCGGCGGGATTGTCTTGACCTCTTATATAATGGAAGCATTCAGCCCCAAGATGGTTTTGTATTTGTGAGACGCGGTTGGCAACGAAGGTCTGCCATCTTGCAGGCGGTGAATTTATCCAAGCTAGAGCAACCGTGCTGTCGCAAAAAGCTAAAGTCGTATGAGCTTTCGAATTTGATGTGTAGGTATTACTGACCGTATGCATTAATCGTGCAAGTACTAGCGCTCCACATAGTTCTAATCGCGCAAGTGAAATCGTCTTAGCCGGAGCGACCTTGGATTTAGCGCATAATAAATTAATTGTGGTTTTATCAGTATTCGGACAGTAAACATGTAAGTAAATAACACCTCCATATGCGCGTTCGCTCGCGTCTGAAAACCCGATAAGCGTTAATACACATTGGGGTTCGATTCCTAAAAAACGAGGAATTTTAATAGATTGCAGTAATGGCAATTCCTTTTTAAACTGTCGCCAAAGTGTGACAACTGTTTCAGGAGGAGTATCGTCCCAATCCAGGTTATACTCCCATAGAGATTTAATTATCAGCTTAGCCAATAATACAACTGGTGCGGCGAAACCCATCAAATCCCAAAGACGAGCAATCGTCGAGAGAATATTTCGTTTAGTACACGTTCTTTCGTCGGTGTGTACGACAAATACAAATGATCAGAAGCGGGTATCCAATGAAGCCCTAGTATTTTTAGGTTTTCATCGGGATTAAATTCCACATGTTCCTTAACACGGCGAGCTGTAGGAATCGTGGATAAAAACTTTGGAGAATTAGAAGAGAATTTTACAAGGTCGAATCCTCCGGCAGCGAATAACTGAATTAATTCCGTCGACAACTCGGTAGCTTCCTCGACTGATGAGCAACTGGTGACAAAATCATCCATGTAGAATGAGCCATTTTCCACCAAGTTTGCCGCGAGTGGGAAACGAGGTTTTTCATGCGTTGCGAGTTGGCGCAGTGAACGCATGGCCAAAAATGGGCTACAAGACATGCCGAAAGTGACGCGATTAAATTCGAACAATTGTAAAGGGTCACTATTATTAAATCTATACAGCATGCGCTGATAACGACGGCATTCTTCTTGCACTACGATTTGTAGGTACATTTGTTTTATGTCCGCGGTTATAGCTATTGCGAACAATCTGAAATTGAGGATAATGCGAAACAAATCACCTTGTAAATTCTTTCCGGTATGTAGGATGTCATTAAGCGAATAACCCGAATCGGATTTCATACTCGCATCTAGCACCATGCGAATTTTAGTAGTAAGTTTATCTTCACGAACTACAATATGATGCGGTATAACGTAATGAGGTAAGTCAGAATTGTCGACCGGCGAAATGTACCCTTTCTGTAGGTATTCGCGTAATATTTTGTCATATTCTAACTTTATTGCGGGTTGAGATATCAAGCGGCGTTCGAGAGATCGAAACCTGCGTTCGGCGGCGGGTAACGATTCACCGAGAACAGAGGGACTGTTTCGAAACGGCAACGCGACGATATAACGACCTGCCGTGTCACGAGAGGTAGTGAGTTTAAAAATGTCCTCACACTCTTGTTCATCAGGCGTTAAAAACTTCTCATCTGGAATGTCTTCCAATTCGAAGAAGCGCGACAGGCAAAAATCATTATTTTGCGTGAACGTACAAAATGATTGCGTGGCGTTTATACTTGGGTTTTCAATCATCGTTGGGGCAGTACCCAAGATGAGATATCCCAAAGTGGTTTCAATAGCAAATGGCTGGCCGAGAGAACCTGATATTTTGTTTGCCTTTAGAATGCGAGCAAATATGTCACATCCTAAGATAATATCAATCTCACCGGGCGTACAGAATGTTGTGTCTGCTAAGGGCAAATTGTCAAGATACGACAAAGAGGAACGGTTAATGTTAACAGTAGGCAACTCACTGGTTATAGTTTCTACTACATATGGTTTAATCGTATACGACTGAGTGATGTCATAGCGGGAATGTAATTTTAAGCAAGTTACGCCATTTGTCACATTTCTTACGTCACCTATTCCCGTGACGTAAGTACTTGGAGATGACCGCACCGTAAGATTCAAGCGTGAACAGCATTTGCGCGTAATTATGTCCCTTTGGGAGCCGCTATCTATTAGAGCCCGTAACGTCTGTACCTGGCCCTTAGCGTCTCTGGTAGTGCAAACAGCCGTTCCTAAGAGTGCAGTAGTATTTGCACTAGGGCATGAATTTGTTACACATAGCGAAACCGGATTCAAAGAATTTAAGTTATCATTATCGGCATCTGCTTGTAACGCGGGAGATGGTATTGGGTCTGTTTGTGACTTTCGCCTATCAGTTTGTTTGAAATGCAATAAACTATGATGGTTGAGCGCGCATGTTTTGCATGTACTTTTTGATTTACAAGCTTTCGTGATGTGCCTAGTACTGAGGCAGTTCACACAAACACGAATATTCGATGACTTAATAAAGTTAAATCGATCGCGCGGTTCTAGACTTGTGAATTTAGAACATTGGTATAAAGGGTGCGATCCCTTTTGACAACAAAAACAAATTTCGATGGAGTGATTATCGATTTTTTCGACATTAATAAATGCCTTTGCGGAATTAGTTTTTAGCGGTTTAGCGGTATAATTATTATTTGAGCCAAGGCGGTTCGAGGTCGGTTGCGTGAATTGCGCGCGGTTGAGAATTCGTTGCTGTTGTCTTACAAAGTCGATTAGTTCCGCGCTGGAAGGTAGATTTTCATTATTTTTAATAGAAGATTCGAAAGCCTTTACAGTCTCTATGTCAAGCCGTTTAAGACCCAGTTGTAGCAATATGAATTCTGCGAGGTCTTTTATTTTTAATTGCTTCAGCGCGGCGATGTTAGCGGAGTATGCATCTGCGAAATTCTCTAAAGAAGCGGGCGTGGCCGAGTTAACTGGAGGCAATTTCAGCAATCGGTCAAAGTATGATTCAGCAAGAACGCGTTGATCGTTATACTTAGTACACAATGCGTCCCAAATAACTTGATAATTTGTACCAGTAGGCGTAATAGTTTTGCAAATATTTAATGCTTTTCCGGTTAATTTAGACATCAGATACTGCATCTTTTCAGCATTATCCAGAGAATCGTTCAAATGTATAACCGAATTATATGTTTCATAGAAAAGAGGCCAATTATCTAATTTTCCGTCAAAGCACGCTATTTCCAAAGGCGGTAACTTAATTTGACGGCGAGGTTTCGCAACTGGATTGGACAGCATATTTGCTTCGGTATATTTAATAACCCCGAAGAGTTCTTCAAATGCATTTAATTGAGAGTATTCAGCAATTGCTTCCGGATTCAATTCCAGTTCGCAATCCACTTTTTCATCTAAAATTGTTATAAATTCAGAACGAATTTTTTCAACAGTAGTTGCGCCTGACAAAAAAGATTGGCGATTGCTAATGCTTTCAGAAGCTTTCCTTATCTTGTCATACACCGACTGTAAGCTTGCAAAGCTAGCTGATAGTTTAGCATTTAAACGTTTGAGACGTCTTTCGTCCCGAGACGACCCGGATGACGCGCTTGTAGCCATTTTATTTATTCCGGTTATATTTTACAAAATATGAGACGATAAACAACTAAAACTGCGGTTAAAATAATGTGTCTGTATTATTTATGCGGAATTAATTAATTAATATTTAATAAATATTTAATTACTTCACAGTGATAACCGCACGGGGTTAAATTGACTGGTGAGCTGTGAAAGGTTAACAGATGCGCCGTGCACTACGTCGGTAAATCATTAACAAATTATACATATTACGATCGTATTATTCTATTTGTAATGTAATCCAATAATATAAACAATACGAATATTAGGAAATAATCGTATTATTTATAAGGTAGGTAATGCGATTTGATTAGCAAGATATAATTACATGAGTTATCAGAAATAAATATCAAAGCAGTGTCTTGTATCTATTTATTCTAATAGCGGGTAAATATGTTATTTCCAACCATAATACGATAGGTATAAAGAAACAAAATTACTCATGTAGGTATATCAAACTGCGGGAATGCGGGTAATTATTTATATGCGGTATTGTAAAAACGTATTCACACTCCGCTGGATTATTATCTACTAATATTATGGTTCAAAAATATCCGGCTCGAAGGACCAAGATGTATGAGATAGTGTGTGTGTAGAGTGGATTTGATATGTGCGAAAATTGACTGACGAAGGACCTTGAATTTTGTGTTACTGTTTACTGCTTGGAACGAGGAAAAAACATATGCTGCATATAAAGGAAAGGACTCACCGAAACAGGATAAAGAACTTGTATGCTGGCAATTTTGTCTTCTTTCTCCCCGTCCAATTGGCACTGAAAACAGCAATAGGCATGCGTTTCGTTTACACGGCGAATTATGTTAACAGGTAGCGGGAGCACGGGGGCTATAGGGTATGTTGCGGCGCGGGCTGTTGATTGCAGACTGACGTGGTGAAGGTAGTTATAGGTGCGGATTTTGGGAACAAGGTAGGACAGGATTTGCAACAATATTAATACCAATCCCAAGCAGTAACAGTATGTATGTGTGCTATGTAGGTGTGTGTATGTGTGGGTATATGTATTGGCGTAACCAGAATATGTTTTTTAATGTGAGCGTTGCCCACGAAACATGTAGGTTTTTATAAACAATAAAAGTGGTAAAAACTAAGTATTTTATTAATTTGAAAGAATATGTTTCTCATTTAGTTTTAAAGGTAGGCGTCTTGTAATCGACAGGTATTTGGACATGTTAATCGAATTTCAACACTGTCGGAAAAATGTTTAATAAAATGCACATTTTACTCTTACTAAATTCTCTTTCAAAGGCAACAAAAACAGGGCAAGGCAACAAAAGTTATTCGTGCTTTGGAGAAAATAACATTATGGAATTACTAACGAAGGAGTGTTAACAGCTTCATTGGAAATTATGCCAAGGTTATTTATATTACTCCAACAAAAGAAATGATATTTTGTTAGTTTGCGTGACAGATAAAACATCATTTTAAAAACACTCCTATGAACTAGAAAGTACTACCGTTTAATGTGAAAAAACTAAATCAATAATTAAATGGAGTGTTATAACTGCTGATATATAACTTAGTAGATGAGCTATATTATGTACATACTATATTATGTAAATACAATATCGAAAAACGTATTGAATAAAAAAAGGGTTTATCATTATTTGATAATATTCAAGTGGAGTTCGATATTATTTTATTGGATCTTCTTTTAAAATTGAGTAGTTTTGTTAGAATATATAAATATAAATTTGAGATGACAAAGATTGGCAGAATATGCTAAAAATGATTCAGAAGTGATATGGCGAAAATTTTATCTTTCTTACACCGTTTAGTTTATTTTTCTAACCATTATAGTAAGGGAGACCTATATGAGTTAAAAACCGAACAAATTAGCCTGAGGGATTAAGAAATTAAACCAGTTTTTTCAAACAGTTTAAACAATACTTAATAAGCTTTTAAAATAGTTTATTGCAACTGAACTTTGTTATGCTTTACAAAATGCATAAAATAATAATAATTGTACATCCGCTTTTTTAGAAAAATCTCAATATTCAGTGCTAGTACAATTCATTTCACAGCTAGTTCTTGGTCAAAAAAATCATCCATCAAGAAAAATTATAAATGAAGTATCTTCTATTTTTGTTTCGACGCCGAATTAACGCATCGACTAATATCGTGTAGCGACAGATACGTCAGAGACTTATCAATGTAGAGATGTTTACCGGGAGTCCCGCAGGTACTACCCGTCGATATATTTTTTCCAGATAATTAATTCGGGGACCTTCATCAACGCTCCTAAAGTTAGGAATACCTGTATGGGGTATTATTACAGTATTCAGTACGATGGGTCGCCCGGGAGTCCCCCCGAACAAGTCAACCATGTGGGTGTGCGGAAATTTGCATATTTACATAACTCAAACAAATTAGTTTTTCGTGGAAACGGGCTGACATAACCGAACAAGGGAGTGTTGAATAATTAGATAATTACGTTAATAAACAACGACAAACAAACTACTATCATAATATTGATTTTTACAGAGTTCTACATTTTCCGGGTTTCCAGTAAACTTTTCTACGTGCCTTTCTTCAGCCTTCCCTTCTTAGATTTCCTTAGCTGCTATGATATTATTACAAAAACCAATAAATACAT
Source organism: Limnephilus lunatus (assembly GCA_917563855.2). Taxonomy (NCBI): domain Eukaryota; kingdom Metazoa; phylum Arthropoda; class Insecta; order Trichoptera; family Limnephilidae; genus Limnephilus; species Limnephilus lunatus. The sequence goes on from OU830592.1 coordinate 60,623,948, forward strand.
TTTTCGACTTCTAGGAAAAAATAAGTTTTTTCGGTACACAGGAGGAGGGCTGTTGGCGATAAAGTAAGAATATTATTAGAGGTATGATTTTTAAAGGGAAACACGGTAATAATGTTCCAAAGGGAAGATTGGCAGGTCATTAAAAGCATAATATTAAGGCGTTCGAAAGCAAAATGACACTTGTGTAGAAAGTGAGAAAATATGTTTTTAAACTAAATAGCTGCGAAGTTCTTTATGAAAAGATATTTTATGTTCGTTTACTTACATATAGATTGCTTACTTTATAAAGGCATTAAAATGTATAGCGTAGTTTCCAGTGAAATAAAAAAATGAAACTAAAACATATTTAACTCAATTTGGGAAACGGGTATGGGTACCGCCGCCCCAGGAACTAATTATTGGATAACCAACACCTCTTAGCTGGGGTGCCTGGGTTCGTGGGGTTACGGTTGTCTAGGTCTTAACGGCGGATGCGTCTGCCCGCCTGCTGCGTGGCGGGCCAAATCCAAGGGAACCGGTTGAGGGAGGCTTTTTGGCCTTTTCTCGTGGATTTTTTGGCACCCTAGGGGTTAATATTGTTGATGTTTTTAATCCCTGAACAAGACAAGACTTAGGAGATTATAATACAAAGGTACACATTTCCATTGGTTTTAGAATCGTCAGACATCACATTTTTAAACACCCAACAGATTCAAAGGAAAGAAAATAAATGAAAAGCTCATCAAAGGAAAACGACAAATCGAAGCTGTGAGAAATAGGTAATATGCAGCAGCTGGTGGGAATAATTTTTCAGTTATATAATATAAGGGTTCAGTCCACGCCCCGAGTACCAGGAGCACAAGAAACAGTGTAGGTAATGTAGATGTATGAACCCTCTGATATATGTACTACAAGTTTTCCATATTTGTTGTTTGGTATTCATCTCGCGCGGTGCTTTGATGTCGGCCATGCTATCCTGTTACTTGATAGCTCACTACACGAGATGATATCCGCGTGCATGGCCGGAGGCAGGTTCTACCAAGCGCTTCTCCTCTAGTCTCTAGTACCCGGCAGCTCGTAATAATATTTGGATATCTTCCGATTCTGCTTCCTGATCTCCGGGTATTCATATTATTATTAGTAAAGGTAGGAACTGCTCGACTATTGTTATATGTATTAGATTCAATAAGGAAATTGGTAGAATGCTTTGATGCAGTTATGGACGTACACACTGTGTCCGGTAACTCGCAGTAAAAACTGGAAACTGGTAAACGGGATCTGCAAACTGAATTTTTTTTTTTCAATATTTTTCGGCAATTAAATCTTTGTCTATGCATTTTAAAAGTCATTAGTCATCATTAGTTGATATTAACCCCATAGTAATCATTTTTTTTTCAAATTTGATTTTGATTTTACGACTCGATTTACTCGAAAATGAAAGCACAAAAAAAAGTTTGTATCACAAATCGACTACAAATGTGTCGTACATGTTCACCATGTTTCCGTTTGTACTGCGATTTTGCAGACACCGTGTATACTTTGTTAAAATTATTCATATTTATTTTTAAATATACTAGTCAAAAAGTACTCAAGCCTGCATTTAGTGTTTGTATCTAATTTTAAGTGGAGTAAGTATTCAAATAAAATTTTATGGGTAATGGTATAAAGAAACACCATGAGAACAAATAAGCATTTTGCAGACATCTGGTCTGAAACGATGTGCAAATGAACAGTGTATTTATAAAATATGTAAACGACACATAATGCGAAAAACATATTGTTTTCTGCATGAGCTCCGCCGGCTTTTGAACCAGTGACCTCGGGTCCCAGACCAGAGTCAAGCCAACCACTCACGGCCATCACATGCACACACGTTAACATTTTGTGTGGGACGTAATAACATTTGACATATTGATTGATACGAGCCAGCAGTTGCCAGACAGCTAGTACATACTTTAAAGAGTTTATTTATGAAATCCCATTACACAGAATCAATAGAATTAAGTAAAAGTAAACATGGGTCAAACTATAAGAAAAGTAAGAAAAAGCCGGTAGACGCAATTGGCAAACTCCCGAAGAAAGGCCGACACAACAAGTTAAGTCGGATTACAAATAAACCGTCGTTTGCCGAATATTCTGCCAAAACCAATTCGGTTTAATGCAGTAGTTCGAAGGTTCAATTAGCGTGCCTACACACAGCGGGAAGTCCGGGAGAACAACATTTAGAGGACGCGTTGATAACCCATGTTGTTGAGCGAAATTTATAAATGGGGGACATGGGATAAGATGATCGATTTTCACCAATATTATACATATATGTATATATATATTTTTTTTTTTTTTTTAAAGAAAGACAAACATTCCCGGGTTACGAATCACCCAACAATGTTTGAAAATCCCCTACTACCACCACAGAAAGCCGAAAATGTTGCTTGTGTTGTGATGGAGGACTAAGCCAGCCGAGGAATCGAACATGTGACGCCTGGGTGGGACCCAAGCGCTATGCCCACTCAACAACTGACCGGTCAATAAGCTTATTGTAGCTTTTCAGAAAAATTCTTCAATAAATGTATTTCAAATTAATGGGGGGTAAAACAGCACATGTAAAATCTTGCAATTTACAGTGTTTTTAATATAGTGTCCTCTGCGTGCAAAGTCGTATCTTCTCCAAACTTAAAAGTTCTGATAAAAGATGTTTATCGGAAGTGAACAATGTGAACATAGGGGGCATACATTAATTACGTGAGCTCTTAAAGGGGAGGGGGGGGGGGGGGTTCAGCAAAATTTCACGTTCCTTGAAAATAATATTCGAAATGGCCCAAATTTATCTCGCCAGGGGGGGGGGGTCTAGATTGGAAGAAAAATTGCTCACTTAATTAATGGATGCCCCCATAATATGTATAATAAAACAAATATAAAACTTATTTCCACTTTAATTGGAAAATTAAAGTGGAAATAAATTTCATATTTGTTTTATTATATATTATCTAAAAATCTAATTAGGTTTCTGTTTTTTCTTAACATGTCGAAGTTTGGAAATGCCTTTTGATTTTGTAGAAAATATTACAAACAATATTACAAAAAAAACAATTAAAGCTGTCATGAGTAAGGTTAGAAACATTACTCATGACAGCTTATTTGCTTTGAGAAGGCATTATCAAAGGTAACTATATCATGTCACTGCTCAAACTGAGAGTAGGTTCTGCATTGCACAGTTAGATGATCCTCATATAAGCACGCAATAGTGTACACGGAACGACCCGGGCTGAAATACAACCCTCGGCGCGGCGGTTTTGGCAGTAAGCGCTAAGTACGGAACTAAGTGGGCCGGGGCGGTATTTACACGTGGACCGGGCATTTGTGAACGATTCGGCAAACTTAATTACAAAATGCCAACGGTTCGCTTATATCTCCCGCTGATCAGAGATGCCAAGTGTGCTATTGTAGAGTTAGCGGAATACGCGTACTTAATTAATTTACGCGTGGATTGATCAAAACAATTTGAAATTTGATAAATTTCCTAATGCGGGTTAAGGTTTTATGAGCACTATTGAGTACTATTTATGTAAATCAGGGAATTCTAACCTACCTCTGTCTTTTGGACTTTGACTTTGGATTCATTTATTTTTCAGAGTACCTAAACCTAAGTTTACTTGCTCTAACATATTTAAAAAAGGATTATCTATTGATGCTTCACGTGGTTATTAATGTAATTGAGTTTTTTGAGATTTTTTTTATTTTTATTTTTACTGCGGCTTTATGCAGGAATGTTCATTACGTTTTAAATTAATTTCTACGTAAGATTGTTTTTGGTTTTTTATATTTATGATGTTCATTCTCGCTGTATTTAGCGAGAGAGTTAATCGTGGGATTAGAGTGACTTTCTAGGCCAGCGTAAAACCTAGTAGCCTGTGCAAAAATAAGATCTTTTACCAACGGGACGTTGGATTCATCGTGGAGAGTAGAGATTCTACTCCAGCTAGGTGCATTTAAGGCGAGTCTAATGCATTTATTTTGAAAGGTTTGAAGTTTATTTAAATGGGTTTTTGCTGCAAAACCCCAGATTGGGCAAGCGTAGGAGAAACATGATCTGATGGTTGTTTTATAAAGAAGTAATTTGTTGTCAGTTGATAAACGGCTATTTCTACTCATCATGGGATAGAGGGATGATAGATAACGATTTGCAGCTTTTGTTTTTTCATCTATGTGTTTTTTCCAAGTTAATTTACTGTCTAGAGAGACACCGAGATATTTTAATGATTTTTCCCATGGAACATTTTTCCCAAACAGTTTAATGAAAGGGGGTCGTTTTGGCCGTGATTTGTGGAACACGGTCGCGACACTTTTGGACGGATTAATAGAAATTCTCCACTGTTTACACCACTTTTCTGTAAGAGTGGCTTGTTTCTGTACTCGGCGTGTAGCAGTGGCCTCGACAGAAGAACTAGAAACGATGTTAGTGTCATCAGCGAATTGCGTGATAATGATGTTATGGTCTATTGGCTTAGGAATGTCACTCGAATAAATATTGTATAATGACGGCGAGAGTTGACTGCCTTGCGGGACCCCAGCTGACAGGGGGCGTGTAGTGGAGAAAATGTTGTCTATTTTTACTCTGAATGAGCGGTTTCTCAGGAAACTATTTATAAGTTGAATGATTCTAAGTGGGTACCCTAGGGAGTACATTTTATATATAAGGCCATCATGCCAGACTCTGTCGAATGCCTTACTAACGTCCATAGAGAGAATTACCGTTTTTTTATTCGTGTTAAATCCTCTCATCAACTCCTCCGTGTCGTGGAACACATCACGGAGGAGTTGATGAGAGGTTGAATGACCTGCTCGAAAACCATGTTGAAAGTCTGGCAAGAATTTACATTTATTTGTGATTTCATTTAATCTTACAAGAATTACTTTTTCCAGGACTTTACCCAAGCAAGGAAGGAGACTTATTGGCCTATGGTTCTCCGTTAATAATGGATCCTTGCCTGGTTTAGGAATTAATATTACGTCAGCTTCTTTGAAGTCCTTTGGAAAGCAGCGCAGTCTAAGTGCTGCATTGCAGATGGCAGTCAGGGCGCAGATGCCCTTTTTAGGTAGGCATTTGAGTATTTTGTTAGAAATTCCGTCTGGACCGGCCGCTTTCTTTTTTTTAAGACCCTTGATTATTTTTATTATTTCATCTGGAGATGTTGCTTTAATGGGCGGGTCCTGAGGATCGAGATTTAAAATTGCTTCTACTTTAGAATCCACCTTAGCTACGAAGGCTGGGTCATCGTGTTCCGTATTAGGCTATCTGCGAAGGCTTCTGCCTTATCGGCTGCAGAAAAAACTTTACCGTTTAGGCCTTGAAGCGGAGTTATATTTGTTACAGGACGTCTAAGAGCTTTGGAGAGTTTCCAGTAGGCGTCTCTGTCGTCTTCGAGGGAGGAAATGAATACATTCCACTGCTCGTTACGGTGATCTCTAAGTGCTTCGCGTACTTCCCTATTTAATCTATTTAAATGTTGTTTAACAATAGGGTTATAGGAACTTTGCCACTCCCTGCCTACCTCTGTCCCAAATAACATGTCCAAATATAGTCGATGCGAAAATATCCAGGCTCAAGTCCTCCATACTTCACAAGCCACAACTAGCTAATTAGTAACAGGGATAGTTTCCTTTTATTTAAAAACAAAATTGTTATGTAAGGGAACTGTGGCGATGGCTGTGGTGATGGCGGTGGCGGTGGCGGTGACGGTGACGGTGGTGGTGACGATGATGTTTTATTTACATTAGCTCCACACAGAAGGCTGCATGGAGGGTCTTTTTATGAAAAGAAGGATGGGAAGTTCTTGAGGAAAAAGGTATGAGGAGCGGATAGGAATCTGGGGTCAGTGTGTCCATGAGTGACGGTCGAATCTATCCCTCCCACCGCAGTGCAAGGCGATGTTTCGGGAGAGTCCTGCTGGAGAAGTCAAATGATCCGTCCTGCCACGCATTTGGTGGACAGACCCAATCCCCGCCAAGATCCGCACTAACCTCACCCCATGAACCAGGGTACCCTTGCTACCCTTTTATTCAATAAATGCTCGTAGTTCCCAGGGCGTCGATACCCAAACTAGCCTACCAAATTGTTGATGACGATGATTACGATGATGACGATGACGACGACGAAGATTAAGATGACGATGACATACATTGATCTAATGTTACATTGCGAAAAATGTGCATTATTTACTGAAAAAAAAATCAGCCATCGCAAAATAGCGTATCGAAAATTTAAAAAAATATCACTTTAAATTGGTTCTGCATTTTAGCCGCATGACGTGTTTCAGTACAACATTGTTTTTTTGGTAAACGCTGAAATTTACGAATACATTTTTAGAAGCGTGTTCGAACTTTGAAACTGTTTTATTGTACCTATGGTGACAAAATACATTGAAAGTGGGAATATTTATCGCTGTTCTGGTAAATGAAATAAACAAGTTTCTGTGCTACTGTCGCAATTAAAAACACAGCCACACAATTAACTTTCTGTCATCGCAATGCTCCTGTTTCTGCCATTCTCCAATTATTAAAATAAAATATGATTTTTTTTATGCTCGTGGAACCATACAAAAAGCTAATTGCAGCAGTAAAATTATTATATAATAACTGTGTAAACCGGATCCGTGATAATTTTAGTACCAAAAGGCGATATTATATAAAATGTTACAATAACATACACGAATAATGTTTTTGAAGTGAAATTTCTTTAGCCCCGTTAGTGATTTGAAATTTGGATGAAACGGAAATGACGCATTAGCACCTGCGAAGCATCACACTGCGCTCATTGGCCGATTTGATTATGACCTTACTTTTCAAGGTTTGAGATTGTTTTGGTAAAGTTTCGCGTCAACCGTGTGTGAACTGCACTCGATGTTTTTTTGAATTGAGATATTCAACAACGATTTAATTACTTCTGGAAATGGTTACAACAAAAAAATGCTTCCTTTAGAAATTAAAATCGTTCACATAATTTATTTTTATATAATCTTATTTATTTTTGGGGTATCTTATTCTGTATAAAATTTGCTGAGCATTGGCAGTGTGTAATTAGTAAAAATGAATACAAATGATCATTTGATTATTGTGGTCTCCTAAACTACTAATGAATTTCGAGTTCGTGATCTTACGTATATTTATGAATATATTTTATTGATAAAAAATCAATGTCTTATACTCCTTCAAAATTTTGAAAAGGGGTATCTCGGAGAACCAAAAATAGTACAATTGCACATCTCACATGCAGTTTATTTTATTAGAACCAGCTTAAAGTTTCGTAAAAATACCAAATTGCATCGAAATACAAGGTTTCAGACCAAAAATAAAACCGATGTAAATGTACATAATGTAGGTAGATATATAAAGTAAGTAGATTCGAGAGCTGAGAGCCTTTCAAAGACCGCTCAAATAAGCTTATAGCAGTGCTCCGCAACCAATGTGCCACGGCACACTGGTTAGCCGTGGGCCGTTGCTAAGTGTGTCGTGGTCGTATATATATTTAGTTTAACATAATTTGTCCCTTCTTAAACACGCTAAGTATGTATTGCGCAAAATAATAGTTTATGCCGAAACCGGACTGAGCCGAGGGAGAACGGCTGAACTTGAAAAAACAATGAAAATTTATTGTTTTACGCTAATAATAATATTTGAATGATTTTCATAGCGATTTGTGAAATCACCTTAAGAACGCGGTACAAATATATAATATATTTTTACAATGATCTATACTTATACTAACTACATACTAGACAAACCATTGTAACAACCAATAAGATTTCATCCACTGGTTCGTCGATCACTAACACAAAAGTATACGTACACTGAAGAATACGGATATAGTAATTTAGCTAGATTGAATCATAATGTTAAGCAAATAACACACGTGTATTGGATATTTTACTGTTTTTTAAGTAATTGTCCAAATATTATGTTTGTGTCAAATAGTTGCAAAAAATATTGGAATGGTTTTTTCCGCTGTGGATTCGAAAGTGCCTTTGCAAAAAGACTATTTGAACATTAATAACTGCAATCAGAACGTGAAATGGTTTCTTCCCACGTGAGATATGTGGTTGTTTAATATGACTTTTGTGTACACAAATTGCAATAAAAATACTAGAATGTTTTTCAACTTCAGAATGTTTTTTTATCCAGTTAAAGTGGGCACACGTTTGTATAACTTTTACGTACACAAATAACTGCAATAAGAACACTGGAATGGACGTGTTGGTCTAAATATGACTACTATGTACAATGTACACGAATAGCTGTAACAAGAACACTGGCATGGTGTTTTCCGCGTCTTGGTAAAAAATACTATTTTAAATGCGAGTAGCTACAGTCAGTTTTTCTACGCTGTGAATCAGAAAGTTTATGTCCGACGTAAATCAAATAAAAGTGTTAAATTTAAGTATTCAAGTTTCTGTAAGCTTTTCTTTCGTTGTGTTGCCGAGTTCTGGGAAGAGCTCTGGTATAATGAAAGGTTTCGGAGCACTGGCTTACAGCATGTTACATCCACGCTGTCATCCTAATAAATAACGACATGCTGGTTTACATATTTCAAAGGGCTGTTGTAGATACGTTGTGCCTAAGTAGTATGTACCGGCGGAATGTTTACAAATGAGGAATACGTAGTACTTAGCCAATGAATAAAGCGGCAGTCGGTAACAAGAAGTAGCAACGGAAGGTCTCGTGTGCCTATGCCTACATTGCCTATTCCCCGCATACTCGTTACTGCCTATACACAAAGCATCGGGGTTTTTTACCCGGGAAGTTGGTAACTGGCAAGTGCTCGCTCGCGGAGATAAGAGGAGCAGTACCCGGTAAGAGGATTTCGCTAACTACAGGGACGGAGTTACATTGCGCTGAAAGGAGGTTCGGGAAAAATGCGTTACTTTGCTCCAGTTTTTCAAAATTTTATTCGTTTTAGGAGAAGAGGAGCCGTACCCCCGCTAAGGGGATCTCGCTAACAACGGGCGCGAAGTTACATCGCGCGGAAAAGAGCCTCCAGATAAACGTTTATTTAAACGTATTTTTAATGTGAATGATCCCGTTGTGAGCGGCTAGTGAAAATGAGAGGAAGGAAATGGGGTTGAGAAAGTGGGGGAAGTACCTGGCTGTAGGATTTGGTCACCAAAGACGTCTAAAGCAAACTTTTTCAAGCAAGCTTTCAAGCAAGGTTTCAATTCTGGCCAAAACTGAGAATATATTTCATTATGGTTGTAGTAGAAATTTAGAGTTACTTTGCTCCAATTTTTGTTCGCATTAGCAGGCTTGAAAAATTCCTTTCTTTGCTTCAATTTTGATGTTTTTTTTTTTTATATTGGGAGACTACAAAAGCCAGGTTTAAAAAGTTACCGTTAAAGTTTTGCACTAGTAGCAATATTATTTTTTTTTTGTATCAGGGAGACAAAATGTACGGTAAAACTAAATGCATCTTACTTTGCTCCACTTTCGGTCATTTCGTAAATGTTGATTTTGTTGTTTTGTAAGTAATAAATATATTTGTTTTGAACCTTGAATGTTAACTATAAGGTAGAGCTGACAACGATTTCCCCCACAGTGAAAATCTTGGAAGACTGGTGGAAAAGTGGGGCAAAGTATACCTTACGAGAAGGTTTCTTTGTCCCAGTCACGAAAATCGCTTGTAATTACAGGGTCGTATTAATAATATCTTTATTGTAAGAAATTTGCAAATATAACTAAAATGCATGTTAACTGTGTACATTTTTGTATAAATTAGATAAGGAGGTACATAAAATAATCCATAGAAAATCATATATAAGCAGTGGTAATATAAGATTAGAAATGTAGAGTTATAAGTTGATGTTTCTCATAACTCATAACCGTCTCACTAGGCTAGCCTGTGTTGGGTCAGTAATTTTGCAAGTTAATTTATAATACCTGTGAACATACCAACTATATAAAATATATTCACTCAATAGTTTGGTTACACCAATAACTTAGAATTTGGGTGAGAGCACCGGTAAAGGCCCTATCAATACTTGACCCAAATTTTTAAGTTATCTTTGAAAACCTTAGGTTACATGCAAGTAACTTATTTTTTAAAAAGTGTTGTAGTTACCCCGGGCGAAGCAAGGTACATTTATACAAACACTCGTATGCGACGACGAATTGAAAAACAAGAAATTGAAAAGTTTACAGATTCAAACGCAAATCACTCATGACGGCATGGGATGTTTGTATTTTGTACACGCCTGTCGCGTCGTGTGGCCTAGATGTTAAATGATCCACGAATAATGAACCAAATTCAGATTGATTTTGATCCACGGAAATGTGCCTTATGTGCTAAAAGGTTGATGTGATAACAATAATAATAATTGTGATATGTTACATGTCGGATTTTTTAAAAACTAAAATTGCTTGTTTACGGGATGCACTGTGAGTTGAGAAAAAAGTGATTGCATATCGAGTGCAACGGAGCAGGCTGTATGTCACGCCGAAATCTGTGTATAGGAATTCTTCTAGAACTAGAGAGAAAGCTCCAGGCATGCAAGTAGGTATTTGGAAATTTTAAAGTTAATGTTCAAGTTCTTTTATTAACCAAGTAGTAACCTGTGAAGCAATCGGCCCATGATGAAATCTGAGGAATTGTTCAAATTCTGTGAAACAACCCGCCTTAAGAGTGTATGATTTAAAATAATAAATTACTTTGTTTTTACCACTATTATTGATTACAAAAAACCGACATGTTTCGTAAACCAAGCTTACTTCATCAGGGTTTTAATAATACTAATTTTTAAATATAGACTTAGAACGTAGTGTCAAAGAAAAAATAACAAACATAGACAAATAATAAACATAGACAATGGTAACAATGGAAAAAATTAAAATGGCTAGGGACAATATGAAACAATTTACAAAAAAATAAGTTTAATATTGGATCATTTAAAAATAATTTTTGATTATTAATAATATTCAAATTCGCATTCACACTCTTTCTGATCTCTAAAATTTTAAGTTTATCCAAATGAATTCATTGACATTACAAATTACAATGCATTAATTCTATTCCACTGTTGAAAGGTATGACTAGTTTCCAACAAATGGTGTGCAAACTCAGAGAAACTGTTATTGTTTATAGATTTCATATGCTATTTAATCCTTATTTCAAAGTTTCTCGAAGTTTTACTTGTATAAAAGAAACCACAATCATTACACTTCAATTTATAGATTCCAGATTTTTTCAATTTTGAATCGGTATCTTTATTATTTAATATGTAATTTTTAAGTTTGTTATTTGCATAAAATACGGGAAAAATTTCATTAGGTACAAATTTGTATGATTTATTATATAAATATATCTCTTGCAATAAAAACCATTAAAAAAAACTGACTTTAAATGTTTAACATAATATTATTTATAAAATGATATATCTCAATGCACCTACCTAAATACAATTATTTAGGCAGGTACGTCGAGATGTTCAGAGATACATTGATTCGTCGCTTATTAGCCAACGCTTAGTGTTTTTGGGGCAGGGTCTCTCGTTATTCTGAGATTTAAAAAAATTATTGAATTTATTGAAAATATCTGGTATTAAGGTATTTAAGCGTTCGGCTTCCTACTCTTAGAGTAATGAGGCCCTTATTTTCAGTGAATCTTGTAGTGTGATTATGCACCAGTTGCTTTTTGTACTTGCTTTCTCCCTCATTATCCTGTATAAAAAATATTATAATGGATAATGAGGAAGAAAGATTAAATAATTTGAAGTAAATAATTAACATTTATAATTCGGTATTTATAATTTAAACAAGTAATGTGGCCTTAGAACGGGGTACCCCAGTAAGGACACATTATTTTATTAAAAAAAGTAAAAAATATATATATATTACAATTTAAAAATTCGCAATGCACGTAGGTCGGAAATTACTGAATAATGTCTCTGATGAATGTACGACACGAACGAGGGGTATACATAAGAGGCTCGTTTGCGTGTTAGAGAGTCGCTTCCATTTTTGAGCATCATACGAGCTGTAGATATTAAATAATTATTATCGGAGTCTGTATTTTATTATACCTTTGTATTAACAAAACTACTAAATTATGTCCACTAAAAATATATCCTACTTATTAATGCATGTCCTTAACGACTTTTTACTATTATTAATAAATACAATCCTAGATACGAAATTAATCAATTAATCGTTTCAATCACTTGGGAAATAACTTTGCCGAGAGATGTTTCGCTTTTCGGTCCCGTGTGCGGTGAAGTTTATTTAATATCACAAAGCGATCATCTCTATAAACTTAAAGGTGATTATGTATTATGTATCTAAATATCGTATCATATATGTAGGCCGTATATGACGCATTTTGACAGTTTTCTTAAATGCAGCATTCCGTATCAGGCTAACTAGCTAAATAGTGTAAGTTACCCTAACGCGAGAGATGAGTCGCATTTTCGTTAAGAGAGTCAGTTCCTGGAAAAGCCATTCGAATGTTTTCGCGCAAACATTAAAATAATACGACAAACCAATAGTCATTTATGAACGCCTATTAGGGTTATATAAATGTAAGTAGTTTTAATGACTAACAAATAGTAACTCGTGTTATGTGCATACAGACAAGGCATAGAAAATCACAGAAATTTGACAGCCGATAACGCACGACGGACGCTTTCCGATATCCGAAGATCCCAATTTTGCCTTTTTGCCTTAATTGACTCGTAACGCTGTCTTAACGCAAAAGACACAGAATCATCCTTCTAGTCTTCTAGTATCTCAGAATATTGGCATTTTGTTTGCAATAACCGGAACGAATTGCTACATAGCTCTTTGCAAACACGCGAATGCATTTGATTCAATGTGTGATAGTCCAGTCAATTAAGCTAAAAAAGGGGGATAATCCCCAAGTGAAACGGAATAAGCTGAAAATTTGTAAAAACCTTTATTTTGGTATTCTACATGTTTCCTCAAAAGTCTCATAAGGTCAAGTGTGCGCGTCTTTGGATATTCAAGGTCAAAGGTCACGAAAATCAGTTTTTTGGAAATGTCTCGCTTCCTATGCCTCGAATCGTATTTGCGTTCAAGATAAAAGTTATAGAGTATAATATTCTCTACAAATTTTGTTTGAATTATTTTTTTATACGGTTAACCGTTTTTAAGATAAAGCCCGAAGAGTGTGGAGCGCTCAGCCGTAGGTATATGCCGTAGCGCGAGGTCAATAGCGAATCCCAGTTAATCAAACGGTTTTTTCACTTAATTATTCGTTAAATATTTGTTTATTAACTATTTAATATATTTTATTTATGTAATATTTCTTATAAATCTTTAATTTATTAATTTTTTTATTTATAAATATTTCTTATAAGTCATTTAATAGTACTTGCCTTTTTCAAATAAACAATAAAGTAATTTTTTTAATGCTTCCGATTTCATGTCTGGGTTAAATCTTATCCCACAGGAAAAACTAAACCCTTCCATACACTTTTCCACAAAGGATCATCTAGTCAAACCACGCTATGTAATTGCATTATATAAGTATAATAAATACAAAACAATACAAGAACAACATGTCAATCAACCAGAGACCAAATGGGAAAATAATTCACCGACTCCAGATATTTTCATATCAGAGGGTTCGGCTCGGTAATTTATTTATTTTTAATATTATATTTTAATTATAATCTCATTAGAACAAGTAGGAAAGAAATTAGGAATACATTTTTTAATAATATTTTTATTTAGCAATCATCTATCAATAAATTTGTACAATCCAAGATGAAGTTTTTAATGGGAAGATTTTTTCTTACTTTAATTATTAGTTAGCCGGTATGGGAGTTCGTTTTCTTCTTCTTCCGGTCGCTCAAAGTCATGATCATCATCCTCCTCGTTATCAATGACATTCATCTCCAAACCTTAAAAAACTTCAGGGTCATATGCGATTTCTTCATCGAGAACATTTTGATACGATGAAGCGTTGAGACATGCATGTCCATTACATTGGCCACAAGCTAACGAACATTGCAACCCCATTATATCAGTTAAATACTTCTGTTGTAGTTTTAAAATGTTTGTCTGATAACTTGGTATATACTCCGTAGGGACATCTTTAAGCTCTGACAATGTAAATTGGGAATCTTCATGATTTTCTATATAGTTAAAAATCATTTTCATTGATTGTGTGACTTGACCATCTTGGCGAGGCTTTCTTATTAGATATGGTACTGGCTTTAAGAAATTACTGTAGCAAACGGCGTGGTATTTTGCTTCAGCAGCTATCAAGTCATGCTCATAAGATACACGATATTTTACTAACTCTCCTAAACAATCGCTTCGTTCTGCTGCTCTTTTAATAACATTGTCTTTGAATTCGAGAGTGCTTACTTTACTAATAGTGCGTTTGTACTTCCTGTGTTTTTTCACCTCTGCTCCTTCATCAGCTGCTTCGCCACAAAATAAGCACAATTCTTTGAAATCAAACACTTCAATTCTTTTCTTGCGAGGTACACTTGACGACGTTGAAGGTTCACTCTCTTCGAGGCGTTTTTTCGATGCTCTGATTGAATTTTTACTAATGTACACTTTTCGACACTCGGTATGAACATTCACAGAAGTTAAAGTGTTTAAATAGTTTATGTGTTCATCATTTCTTTCAACACTTGCTGCTTTTATGGTCTGTATACCGCGCACAACATTTACAACATTACCATCAGAAAGTGACTTATCTACTACACTATATAAAGAGGTAAGATTTGTTTGTTTGTTTGCATCGAATAGGCTCCGAAACTACTGAACCGATTTGAAAAATTCTTTCACTGTTGGGAAGCTACACTATCCCTGAGTGACATAGGCTATATTATATATATTTTTTAAAATAGGCATCCTTACTAAAATTTCAATAATGTAACCCAGGGTGTAAAAATATTACCTAAAATATTCTTTAAATCGCGTGCGCTGCGAAAACTATTGATGATAGAATAAAATAATGTACTACGACTTTATAGAACACATCATTATTTACAAAAAAGATCGCGACAGCATATGTCTAACTATTATGGTTATGCCACAATAAGTATTCTTTTATTTTAAAAATTTAATTTAAATGTCGCCGCTTGAAAAGGCTCTTTATTTGTATCTTGGTTTTAATCCTTATCAAAATAAATTAATTCATATTCAAGACAGCTTTAATACCTTTATTTAACTTTTTGAATTTTTCAATTCGGATATTTAATTAGAAAGATATCACGAGTTTAAAATTGTTAGTATTAGAAAAAAGTTTCGACTACGGGCCGGGCGGGAGAGGAGTCAAGAAATGCAGTGCCAGGGGGGTTGGCGGGACGGGGGAGCGGGAGAGCGGTGGTGGGGAAGGTGGAAGTGGAACGCTGGAGGGGAACGCACGGGAAAGGACATGTAAGGAGTAACATTTTATTTATTTGAATATGGCATATATTATAAAAGAAAGTCCAAAAAAATGTGCAGCTCGCAAAAACTCAGAAACGAGTCCCGGTTCGATCAAGGGAGTTATATGGTGTAGTAGATCTCTATCCCCCCTAGGGAATAAGGGTATCCGTTTTTACCTAAAGGGCGTGCTGTTAAAGATATAAGGGCTGAAAGTTTCGCCCTCTTGAAATTTCTAGAACAGTCTTCCGGAAAGTTCTAGAAGGTTCCATAGAGCTGTAGAAAGTTGTGGAAGGAGTGGCGGAGTATGTCGTGGAATGATCAGGAATAGGGAATCGGGAACATCATTGTGCAACATTCCAGAACACTATCTTATGGTCCCCATCGAAGCCGGGTAACCCAGCTAGTTACATATAAAACACAAATCAGCCATGATAACTCTTATAATCTTACGTCCGTCGTTGCCAAGATGCACTTTAAAACTAACGAATAAATTTGGTAGAAAGTGGTTCCATCAGAAAGAAAACGGTCTTATTTATACAAATAATGGAAAATTTGATGATGCATCTTGCAATTATAAAAAAGGTCGTTAACTAGGAGTATGTTTTTCCAGGAATACTCTGTATTTCCAGATATACTCTTAATGTGTACGTAGACTCGGGTCTATGTACACATTTAAAACCAAAATACCTTATTTCTTTTCTAAAATACCATTTTCTTTCTTAAAATACAATCATTCTTAATGAGATTATAATTACTATATGTTTCCAATAATTCACATAATTATTATTTGAAATAGGTAAGTAATATTAAATGGCTATTTGATTTATAAGTAACATTTATAAATAAAATATTAAATAGTTAATTCATAATATTTAACGAATATAGTTTAAAAAAACCGCACCATGAACTTAAATTCACCATAAACCTTGCGCCATGGCATGTACGGCTGTGCGCTCCGCTCTCTTCGCGCACAATCTTAAAAACGGTTAACCGTTTAAAAAAATTATGAAGACAAAATTTGTAGAGAATTTTATACTCTACAACTTTTGTATGAATGCAAATACGATTTGAGGCAAAGGAAGCGAGATATTTCCAAAAAACTGATTTTCGTGACCTTTGACCTTGAATATCCAAAGACGCGCACACTTGACCTTATGAGACTTTTGAAGCAAGATGTAGAATACCATAATAAAGGTTTATACAAAGTTTCAGCTTATTCCGTTTCATTTAGGAGTGAAATCCTTATTTGACTGGACTATGAGCAATCTTCAGCGGTCGAAGCTAGTGGAACACGAGTATGTCAGTTATCAGCACACAATGTGTGAGTGTCGTTCGTGCACGAGGTCGTCTGCAACTTCGTAAGCTCTCGTTAGTCCTGTTATCTGGATTCATAAAATGCTTCAATTCAATCTTTACTCGGTACGAGAAGGAAGAAGGTACCTAAGGCCAATAACAATACAGTTAACAGCACTGAAAGAACTTCACATACATATATCGCATTAAATGAATTAATAATCATGCATAGGTACTTGCATGAATTCGTATTTAAAACGACCTAAACTAAAGTACGTGACAGCTCACAGCTGAAATTCTGACATCGACCCATAGAAAAACAAATAAAAGCCAAAGAAAATCACACCACAAATTGACAGGAGATCTCGCCCGGATCTATCTCGATCTCAAAAAACATAGTGAATCGCTCGGCAGGGCCTATGCCATCTTTAGGGATGCTGTGTGCTGTGTGTAGAGTCTTTTAGGAAAAGAAGGAGAGGAATATCTGGGAAGGAAAAAAACATGAGGGGTGGGTAGGAATCTGAAGGTAAGTGTGTCCAGGAGTGACGGACGAATGAATCCATCCCGCCCACTTCGGTTCCAAATCTTGCTGGAGACCTCAAAAGGTTTCTCAACCAGTCTCTCCCGATCTGGCCCGCCACGCAGTAGGTGGGCAAGCGCAACTGCCGCTAAGATCCTGACAAACATCTCCCCATGAACCCGGGCACGGCTACACTTGCGAACACACTTGGGGTGACCTATGGCAGAAGTGTTGGTTATCCAATAAATGGTTCCCGGGGCGGCGGTAGTCATACTCTCCTCCAAAATTGATACACCAAGGCATAAAGGATTTGCTTCAGAATACACAGAGAGATCAATAACCAGAAACTAGGAAAGTTAAATAGAGTCAACGTCGTAAAATTTCTAAGGTCACCTTCGTGATAACTCTGATAAATAAGGTGGGGTCAAAATAATAAAAGCATATAATGAACATTTCACAAAATTCCGAATTAAGAACAATAACAGTATAATGAATAACAGATCACTTTGTTTAAACCACTATATTATAAACAATATATACATGTTTCGATAACAATGTTATCTTCATCAGGATATGTTAATTTTTAACATGAATATTTGTAACAATGTAATTTGTACAATGAAAAACTGATCACTTTGTTTAAACCACTATATTATAAACAATATCTACATGTTTCGATAACAATGTTATCTTCATCAGGTTATGTTAATTTGATGAAGATAAAGATAGCATTGTTATCGAAACATGTTGATATTGTTTATAATATAGTGGTTTAAACAAAGTGATCAGTTATTCATTATATAATTAATGATGCCACAAAGTAATTTTGCGAAGTTTGAAGAAACAATAACAGTACTTACACCTTTCTTTCTATGTTACTTATCTTGTGTGCCAACATATCCTTAAAATAACGATATTTTCAAAAAAAAAACATTTAATGAGCGCAACCAGCAACTCTAGTACGCTAACAGATAAGTATGGCCCGTATATTTTCTGCCTGTACAGTGTTACGATACGCCCCTGAAGCAAATAGATTCGAGAGCACAGAACGCAGCAAGTCCACAGCTCGGCCGCCCCCTCTCTCCCCCCCGTTTCCTGTTTCACCCTGCTTCTCCCCGCTTGCCCTGCCACTCGCGCAGTCCGCGGCCACTCCACAGACGAGATTCGAGAGCCTTGGGAAGCACACGTACGCGGCCCGCTTTCGGGCGGCGGACCGAATTCAATGGGGCCGCGATGTATTATTGAAATACCTTTGAGTAGAATCGGCCTTTTGCCGCGCCATATAGTTCGGTCTATTTAGACTACGAAAGTGCCTGATGGAACTGCCACATGAGACGAGGTTCCTGCCAACCTACATGTAAGCTGTATCTTGATTTCCTCCTTTAAATGTGTCCGTAATCAGTGAAATGTAGGGCCCCCGCGAAAATCACCACTCGGAGAGTTTCGTTTTGAGAGAGAGACAGTGAGAGTTAAACGCTTTAGCTAGGTTTGTGTAATTTGCATTTCTTGTAATTGAATTGTACTGTAGAAACCTATGTACTGTGTTTGAGTTTACAATACATGTCTTAATGATTTAACTTTGTTATTATTCTGCTACGGCGGGAGGATTGTTGACCAGTGTGGATCCCGTGGGACGCCGGAAGACAGAGAGAAATTCCATAGCTTTGAGCGGCTCACCCCCTGAATAGAGAGCACCATTGTCCCGCTGAGAGCTAGCCAGGGACGTGTTGGGCCTGGTGTTGGTTTAGAAGCCGACATCGGGGTACCCTAACAACAGTATAAATAAAAAAAATAAAACACATGTACCGACATTTTTACACAGCATCTCGTTCATTGGTCAAATACTTGTATCTATACATTGTACGCATAGTTTTATATCAGTGATTGATGCAATATTTTAGCCATAATTATTATAATGTTTTGTCTGGTCTACAGTTAGAAGTAAGATTGTAGAAATGTATTATAAATTTGTACAGCGGTCTTGAGGTGATTTATCACAAAAACGGCGCCATACAAATCATCCAAATATTATTATTATTATGAGGTTACATACTATTTCTATAGATATATTAACACATTTATGGTAAGATGGTACAATTTACAAACACATAATTTTGCAAAAAACAAGAATGTTAATATAATAATAATGTTTGGACGATTTATATAACGCCGTTTTTGTGAAAAATCACCTCAAGGGCACTGTACAAACTTATAATACATGTCTAAAATCTAGAAAAACTGCAAGTTAGACAAACAATTAAAAACAACTTATGGCTAAAAATTGCATACACCGGTTCATTGATCACCGATACGAAAATATATGTACAATGATTTGACCAATGAACGCGATGCTGCCTAAAAATGAATGAATACAGGACCATACTTATGGTAGGAGGTCGCTTGAAATTAACACTGTTTATTGTCTATTTAAAGAAATTTAGATCGATTCCGCACGCAGAGGACATAATCGTGAACACATGCTATTTAATCCTGAAAAATATTTTAATATTAATATTTAATATATTCTTTAATGAGTGTATTTTGGAAAGTAAAAGCAACATTTGATGGTGGGCGGTGCAGTAGTACAAGGATTTGATCTTCCGAGAGACAGATTGATGTGTAAGGATTCGAGTAATTTTAATTCAGTAAGAAAAGTGTGATTAAGACATATCATAGGCAATACAAGTATGATAGTCTTAGATAGGTATATTTAAATTAAGGGTATGAGAGCCAAAAAAGGTAGGTTTTTAGTATGGACCTAAACTCTGTTGGGCTTGTTATGCATCTTAATTCCGGAGGGAGTCTATTCCAAGCCTTAGGCCCAGATACTCCGAAAGTTATTACTAAAATAGAATCAGCTCGACAAAATTTAACATCAGAGATCAAGGAGTAGAAGTGTAGAGTAATATTCTCTTCACTAAAGTATTTGTCTTCTATGAAATCTATTGTGAAATTACGACTATGATCGAAAGAATTGAAAAAAAAATGGTCACCTAATATTCTCCAGTAATATTCTCGTCACTTAAGTATTTGTCTTCTATGAAATCTATTGTGAAATTACGACTATGATCGAAAGAATTGAAAAAAAAATGGTTAAAGTCATTTCAAGCAACGATTCAATTCTGAATGGTGGAACGTATAGCGAATATACCTTACATTATTACCAAAAACAATAAATCAGACAAATAAAATTTACTTGCGCGCGTCGCGATTCGAACCCGGTACCTCCGGATCGCTAGCCGAGAGCATTACCCCTAATAACGCAACCTTTCTTCGCACGCGTATTTAGTAAACATAAAATATATGTATTTTCCAACATCTGACTGATTTAATATAATGTTTATTTAAACCAATGTTCATTATATTCTAGTTTAAAAGGTACGGAACAGTAAAATCCATGCTTCCCCATTAGGCTAATGCTAACTACTTGTTTACTAATGGTGCCTCAATCTTAATTGTTCTGTAATGTGTGTATTTAAGTTAATTACCCCTAGTACCTAATTGAGTGTTAGATTTCCTCGTTCTTGTAAACACAAATGAACTAAATCAAATGAAGTTACTACTTACCCCCATTTATTCATTTAAACGCGTGGATGTTTTTATACATGGAATTCTGTTGAGTAGGTAGTAGAAATTCTATTGAAGTGTTTTAATTTTCATGTAGTATTTATTAATTATTTGAAATGATGATTTTTAAATAAATAGAGAAGGGAATATGATAAAAACATTTTGGAGTTTTTTTTACGTGAATATCGCACACCAGTCCCAACTGATCCCAATCGTCTAGGTCTAGAATCTAGAACCAGTGAGACTATTTATAGCGGTTTCATGACAACTCAGAAACTTGCAATTTCAACACCTCTTTGAAAAGTCATTAAAAGCTGTGGAAAAACAAATTAAAAACCCCTTAACCTAACCTATTTTAAAAAAATGTATCACTTTTAGTGACTTTTCAGATCTGGTCATTAAACGGTACCATGACAACTCAACAAAGTAGCATTTCAAAACCCTTTTGAAAAGTCATTAAAAGTGATGTTTTTTTAATAGCCCATAACCTAACCTTAAGTAATAAGTTTTGTTTTTATTTCATCACTTTTAATGACTTTTCAAAGGAGTGATGAAGTTGTAAATTATCGTGATATTTTTGGGTTATTATACCGGGTTGCGCTAACTCCTTCTTTGGCCAATTTTTCGCACAGCGTTGTAGTGTCCATCATAATGGCAGATGTGTATTTATTTTTGGGTTATTTTGCCGTGTGCAACAATGAGAATACACCTTGAAATAAATAAAAATATATATACAAAATTAGGAAGCTGATATGTTTCATATATTGTACATGTAATAATAATTACTTAATTAATAATAATTACTCTGTTTTCAATTATGTTTATATTTTGTAGGTAATAATAAATTTATTTTTAAAAAAATCTGTAAATAGATGAATCCTGTGGTAAAGTAATTATAAAAAATAAAATAACACAAACTTTTCACAGCTGACCATTATTAAACAATGATAAGGTTTGCCCATTCAGCTACCACTGTGCGTGGGTCCTAGTACCTGCCCGAGTACATTACGCAGGGTGCGAACGTGAACAATCGAAGTGTTCATTTTGTAGAGTTTTTCACACTTGTAAAAATTGGCAATTCCGTGCGGATGGATAATAAAGCCACTCGCGTGCCAGCGTGCCAGGAGGGCGGAACTGTATCACTATACGAATTGAATTACCCGCTCCGAGGTCTGGGAGAGGATTTCCTGGACAAGACTTATCTATTGGGCGGCGTTCGGTGGAAAATTGAAGGTCATTATATCAGTTATTGAAGATCGAACGTTTTTTTTTACGTTAGATTCACACAGGATAGCCCTAAGGAAAATAATTTCCAGCATGGCCAATGTCATCGTAGGGGATGGAGCGGGTTAGGGTTTTTTTAAGGAAAAGAAGGAGTGGAAGTGTATCCAAGAGTGACGGAAGTATGAATCCTCTAAATGCGGCGCAAGGGGATGTGTCGAGGAAGTGCTGCTGGAGAGGTCAAAAGGTGTCGTCCAACCAATATCTCTTGATCCGGTCAGACCACCCTAAGATATCCACCGCTAAGAACAGGACAAACCTCACCAAGGAACTCAGGCACCCCTGCTGAACGTAGCGAACCATTTGGGGTGACCTATGTCAGAGGTGTTGGTTATCCTATGAATGGTTCCCGTGGCGGCGGTACCCATACCCGCTTTGTAAAATGGTTGAAGGGTAATATGGTTATAAAAGATACGTTCGTTGCCAATAGGCGCTTTTAATATTCCCACGTTTACGGAACGGCGACGGTACAAAAAAGGCAATAAACATACGTTACTTTTCACGGTACCTAATGCTGCAGCTTTTTCTTACACATTGAATAATGGCGAAACAAAAGATGAGACGCACAACTGTCTGTTTCCTCTAAAGTACTACTTTTTTTCTTCGGAGGGAACAGACATACCTGCATTGTGTGTTTTATCTTTGGTCTCACTATTATTAAATGTGTAAGAAAGAGCTGCAGCATTATTGTGATAAGGAACTTATATTTATTGGTTTTTTGTTCAGTCACCGTTCCGTAAACGCGGGAATATTAAAAGCGCCTATTGCATTATAAATCGTTAATAGTCACACCTGAGTCACCTTATAATTCAAATTAAACATTACCGTTTTTTCGGTAGAAAATATCGAAATAAATCTACCAATTGTATTTTTTAAATTAGCGTGTCCGTTATGACTGTAATAAATTTTATTGATTATGATCGCAGCGTTGAATATTGATATCAATTAAATAGCTAATATTGTGTGTTTTTTTTTAAATTTATTTATCAAGAGTTTTTTAATCATAGTAAGCAGTATCCCGATTTGGCATAAAATATGTTCGAAACAATACGGGTCAAGGTATCACATAATATTTCAAATACACTTAATCCCGGGTTACGAAAAACCTCAAAGGAAACCTTGCTTTTACAATGATCAAGGACTTGGCTATTAACCATTCTATAAGATAGCAATCATTTTAAAAAAATTGGGAAGTATCACCTCAAGGGCGCTTTGAAGTATTACATATTTGAAGTACTAATTTGGATGGTCTCATAAAAAAAATGATTACCATTCCTGTACATAAAATTTATATAATGAACACATACAATTTAAGTACAACATAAAAAGGTACATATCTAAAGTTAAATCATCAGACTGCAACAATAGGTAAAGTTTAAGAGTAGTAAATACGAATATTTTATTGAAATAACACTTCAATTCAACTTAATTACTGTAAAATATAACTATTTACGTCAGGGGAGATGGAAAATATTACATTTGAACAGTAATCGGACAACTCAGAATTAACTTAACTCACCCCTTTGAAAAGTCATTAAAAGTGATGAACAAAATATATTTTTAAAAAAATAAGTAGGTAACGTTAAGTTAGGTTATGGGTTATGTTTCAATTTTTTTCATATCTTTTAATTACTTGCGGTGTTGAGTTAAGTTGATTCTGAGTTGTCATGGAACCCATTTGAATATCTGTTTCGTTGAAAATACGGATAATTTGACTATTTTGTTCACAAAGTTTGGCATAATAGTGTGATTGTTTTTTAAATAAACCCAAACTAAGAATCTAAGAAGCTATAAAGTTTGGTGTACATAAAAGAAGAATAAAATTGACCTTGAAACTGTCACTTCAAAAAATAATGGCGGCCAAGTAAACAAACAATTTTAATACTAACGAAATAACTTTTAAAATGCAAGGCTATGTCAAGAGTCAGAATAATAGAAGGGTATGTTTGAGACAATATATAAATGTGAATGAGGAAAGGAGTGTGTTCAAAAGCCGAGTTGTTTGGCGATACGTACTTTCTGCCTACCCCTGCGGGGAAACTCGTGTGATAGTAAGTTAATTTTACTATTAAAATGCAGCAGTTTCCATCTCCCCCCACGTAAATAGTTGTCTATAGTAATTAAGTTAAATAGAAGTGTTCTTTCAAAAAAATATTCGTATTAAGCGTGTCCACTTACTCTAAAACTTTACTCATGATTCCGCTAGATTAAGTGTTCTAAATAATCTACATAGAAAGTTGCCTATTTTAATGCTGAAAGTCGAGGATAATAACTTTCTGATTTCAGTTTGCTGCTTCCGTAATATTCTATTTAAAATTGCATGCATCTGTGACTGGGATTAAGGTCGCACCAAATACCTGCGCTTATAACTAGATCAAGTTGACTCTTAGGGAAGTAGGTCACTTGCAAGTGCAGCCATAGGTAGTACGCGGTACTAGATACTGCACCTTTGCAGTGAAATGCCCTCGACAAATTAATAATATCTCTAATACGTATATTTTTACACGTTTCTATAATATTGCATCACATTGAAATGAATCACGAAATTAGTTTGATTAAATATAGCAACATTGCAAATGGAGTTAGAATATCCATCGGATTGTTGACATTGAAACGTCTTTGCTACGTAGCTAAATTAATTCATTTCGCAGTCAATAATAGATTCTATATTTTGCTTATTCATTCTACTGTGAAAATGTCAAAATTTTTCACTATTATAAATATTTTGACAACCACAGACATCCTTCAAAGTTTATTTCACAAATCAAAACCTTTTCGTAACTTTACAGAGGGCATTTTTTTAAAACATATATTTTAAATATAGATATTTACAAGTGGGTAGATAAAATTTTACAACCAGCAATAATTTATTGAATAATCGAACTAGATACATACGACATATTTATATTTTCAATATGAGTTTAGTAAATATCATGTTGAGTAGAAGAAGGCAATATTAATATAAACTTTATTCCTGAATTTTATACACGTTTTAAGCTTACTCGTAAATTAAATCGTGTTCACGATACGGTGGTAGGGTTATCATATCATTTTTTTGGTAAATTTAAAATAAGTTTAACACACAATCAAGTTTGATGCACCACGTCGTGTAAAATTTGGGTTCAGGCCGCTAACAATGACACTCCTAATATAGGTAGATGGAGATAAGGTATAAATTCCATTTTAACACCAGCCGCCTGTTTTGATTTATTCACGAAAAAATCATCGCCAAAAAGCGTGTTTTTCTTTTTGCTATGCTCAGGCTCAAATATTTAAATGTTTTACGATCATTTTCTAAAAAGTAACCGAAAAGGGGTTCGTGAGTAGGAGATTTTTACCTTTATGCAGTTTTAACAGACCCGATACTTTATTTTGTTCTGGGCTTATAATAAGATTAATAAAATAAATAAAAAAAACTAGATTATATTAAAGGCAAAGAGGAGTTGAGTTACAAAGGCATGAGTTCTACAACAGTATTTAATTAAAGCATCTAAAATATTTCTAAGTGATCTAATTTTCAAATCAAAATCACATGATTTAACATTGCTTAGCAGTACAACCTTACGTTACTTTCTTTTTGTATACGTTACTTTCCTTTTGTAACACGTTATCCTTGATGTGATTTTTCAAAAATATGGCACTCTAGAAAAGGCTAAGTATTTTTATTATGAAGAAGAGTATCTCGAACTGTATAACCATTGTAAGAAAGTAAATTATAAAAAAAGAAAAGAGACAGAGATTAGTCCCGTTTGATCATCCGTAAGTATATCACTTTAGTTAATCGGTTTTAGAGCCAGTTAGTTAAGTAAATAGCAATCCTTTTTCAATAATTGTGGAGCTGAAACACAAAAAACTTTAACCCGAGAAGTTCCGAGAATTTTACTCAAGTTACTGTTTCAATATTGTAGTTTCATCATTACATGTAAATTCTAAAAACCTTCCCTAGTTACAAAACTTTTTACGTCATGTTGTTACCACAGAGCGTTAATTTCAGAAGTAATAAAAATAATAACCGAGTATTTACCATGGAACGGACTTTAATTCGAACTTCATCATTAACTCTTATTTTATAAGACTTCATATACATTTTTTGTAAAGATGAGTGAGGCAGGGAACTGGCAGATAAAGGATGAAAGTAGACTGAATGCTGTAGAAATGAGATCCCTGAGGCGTAAGCGGCTAAATCCAAGTGCGACTGTGAAAAATGTGGATGTTCGCAAAAAACGACAGGCTGATGTTTAAGCCAAATGAGGAAGAAAAGAAAGGAAGTCTCAATGGTTTGGGCATCTAGAGTGGTTGAATGAAGAAAGGAGTGTGAGGAGGCATTCACGAAGCGCACATTAATGGTAGAAGAAGTCGGTTAATACTTGAACTAGGTAATTATCTATTTGGAAAATTGTATAATAAAGTAGTAAACAAAGCTATTTTTCAACCAAATTCTTGAATGGGATCATATCGTAAGTCAAAATAACAGAAGGGTATGTGCGAAACGATGTACGAATGTGACTGAGGCAAGGAGTGTGTACCAAGACCCGAGTTTGGCGGTCGGTCATCTCTGCCTATCCCTGCGGGAAAACGGCGTGATGTATTGTATTGTTAGTAAAATATTTAAAAAATCTAGTCCACTTTTTACTTTTAAGAACTATTTTCATTATGCAAATATTTTAAAACTGAAGAAACTACATGATTCTGATGATAAGGGATAACAATATTTACCAGTCCCTTCGAAGATCGATATTGGGGTCAATGGAAGAAGGTACTCACCTGAAAAAAGAAAAAATAAGAAAATTAATAGACGAATATTATTATATTGTGTCAGGCAAAAGTATACTCCAGAGATTCCAAAGGTGGAACAGGGACACTGTATACCAATTTATAAAAAGGAAAGGCAGGATAGAGTTGGAGAACTACGAATGTGTGAGTGGTAAGGTTGGTGGATTGGTATAAAATATTATCATTAATTCATATTATTAATACAAAATACGGGAATGTGCCAAGTGTCGTAGTCGAAAAATGTGTAAAAAAAACTGTATAGGTACAAACGTTATTTTACGAATAAAGAATATTAAAAATAAAAATTTAAAAAATTATTCAGTTTGTTTTATTTTATTTTTTACTTATTGGACAACAAAAGACCAAAGAACTCCAGGATCACTCAATGCTCCAAAATACTTCAGAGGAACAGCCTGGATGAAGGCGATACTCAGAACCGAAGAAGCTACAACCTGAGAACGAGAAGATCCGACCCCAACAGCCTACCTACGCATTGAGTTGACACAGCGCAAGGAAGAAGAGGACAACAAAAAAATTAAATAACATTACATTGCAGTTATTACAGTACCTACAGTTTAGTCGACATATCGGCATTTAGGCAGGTGACTATTCGATAATAGTTTAATAAGGCATTTAGAGGCATGGTTTGCAAGTTCATACTACAGCACCACTCCCCTCGTCATGCTATGCTTTGCCAGGAAGTCGGTTCTGCGGTTCGGTACTCTGATCAGGTCATGGTACTGACTCCGGCTACAGTGGTCTGGTACACATAGTATCCCAAGAGAAATGGGCTATCGATGAAATTGTTCCAAATTTTGTTGTTGTTTCATAATCAGATTTTATTGCGGACTTGATGTAATAATAAACAACATAAAGAGATGAAAATAGAAAAACCAATACAATTTCCCGAAGGTAAAACAAGGGTTTTTTTTTTTTAAAATAGCCATTCAGCCAATGAATAAGCTGTGTCGTTATGAAATTATTTATTATACGTTTATTGGCAAAGCGTGTTGCTAAGTGAATGATTGACGTGGGCTGTCTTTTTGTTATTTGTTTAGGTTACTATGGAGATTTCTTTGATAGCGAAAATTCAAATATGAGTATTCTAATATGAATATTTAGTGTAGATACAAATATAAAATAGGTACTAATCTACATTTTGACCTAAGCCAACAGATACTAATATTATGAATGCGAAACGGAGCATATTTGATTGTTCATTGATTGGGAGAAGGGAAGGGGGTAGGAGGGTTGGGTAGGGGGGGAGGGGGAGGGGTAGTGTGAAGGGAGTGGGGAGGGGGGGGGGCGAATATGCGAGCGAAGCCGGGGATAAAAGCTGGTAGAAAATAAAAAGGTAACGGCCGTAACCGTGAATCCAATCCAAGATTTCTGGTCTTACCGGGACAAACGCCTTAACCAACCCTATGAATTAATTTTTAATTTGAAATAAGAGATAGACAAAAATTACCTAAAATAAACAGGTACCAATGGCCGAGTCAGGGATTAATTCGTACAGAATTCATTTCAAAATTTCGTCTTGTTCTGAGAACAAAATATTATTAAATTTATACACGTGCGAGCATATACTTTGAAAGATTTTCCTGAAAAATATGAACCAGGCACCCTTTGATTTAATTCTGAATTCGAAATAAGAGATCGACTAAAATAATTTAAAGTAAATAAATCCCAATGGCCGAGTCTGGGAATAGTTCGCACAGAATTCATTTCAAAATTTCGTGTTGTTCTCAGAACAAAATATTAATAAATTCATACACGTCCGAGCATATACTTTGTAAGATTTTTTCTGAAAAATACGAAGCGACACCTATCTACATAAGTAAGTAGGTACATAATATATTACATTAGATGTAAAGAATTAAGCACACCAAACCAAACTAACCTAGAAGGGGTACACAAGCTAAATAAATAATATGCCTGCCTTTATGAAATATGCAAATAGGTAATCTTGTACGAGGTAGGCACCTACGCTTCCGGGGGAGGTTTATGCCGGGGCCGCATGCCCAAGCGGCGGATTAGCGGCTCTTCGCGAGGGCCGCGGCTGCCGCTTGGTAATCCGTGATGTCGGCGGAGAGCGATGTTTTCTAATTATATTAGTGATGCAAAGAAGGATTACGAATTACGATTGCAACTATGATTCCGATTTTCAATGCGTTGTAATCAATGAAACACTTCTATTTTATATTCGCTCTACACTAGGGGTTGTTATGTAGAGTAAACTGTGATAACTAGGCTATAGTGCCTTACTTGGTGATAGTTTATTGTCTAAGACCGTGTAACCTGTATTTAATTTTGCTTTCAACGCCTATACATGTGAGCAATAATATCATATCACCAAGTAAGGGAGGTAATTTTTTTTCTTAAGTATTTTTCTTATCATATTTTTTTATTTAATTTATTTTTTATTTTTTTTTAAATTTTTTATTATTTGTTTATCTTAAAATTGCTACATTGGTCATGGTCTTCCATTAAAAGCATTAGCTTGTGGATGGAAGAAGAGTTTACATTTTTTCATATATGTACAAATACAGTCACGTGTACAGTTAATACAATGCAGTTAATGTTAACCTTTTTCACTTACTCTACCTATGAAATACTAACTTTATATTTTATATGTTTTTTTTTTTAAGTCTATTTTATACTTTGTGTACTTAGAAATATAGTATTTTGTTTTAATATTACCCACACTCAGGCAGTGCCTTAGTGGGTTTTCATTTCTTGTTTATACTATATGTTATTATGTTTTATGTTATAATATGCTATTATACATTATATGTACAAAGAAATGAGAATAAATAAAGTTTTTAAAAAAAAAAATACATTTTTCATATGTACAATTACTATTTTCTATAGTCATGTATTTCAATTATTTTCATTTTTTTATATTCCTGTTATTATTTTTAAAACAAAAGCTGATAAACTTCATATGTAAAAAATACGCCGATTTTTGTAATTCTTTCCCAAAATAAAAATCATTCACCAAGTTACGTCTGGTCTGTCACCAAATTACCTAATATCACCAGGTTACCTTAGTTTTATTATTTCATCTGTAAAATCATCCAGTATCTTTTAATACTTATTTTTAGATTCTTTCACATATTTGAGTAATAAAATTATTTGGCTTTTCCATATCCTTTACGGAGAAAAAAAATTCATTGAACATTTGCACTTTTTATTTCGAACAAATCTTGGTATTACAAGTTTCTATTACCCTATACACCACCCTTGGAGCATAATATGTTCCAAGTGCTTACAAATCAGCACACCTGGTGTACGGTTTGCATCGGGACAGATTTACTCCTACCTGGGTTGACACATTCGTTTTGTGTCATAATATTGTATTAACTCCATAAAGTAAAGATTCAATTTATCAGTTCCTATTTGGGGATGCTGCACGCAGGGTCTATTTAAAGAAAGGAGTAAGGCTGGACCTTGAAGAGACGCACGTTGTGGAAAGGAGGAAATGCAAAAATTGACAAGTCATTCCACAACCGAGCTGTTGAGCCCAAATATGAATGGCAAAACAGCCCATTCTCAAAATGTTAGGCAACCAAAGGAAGAAGAAGAAGAAACCTTACATTAAAGCATACTCTTTCAATTTTTCACATGAAACAGAAATGTTACCAAAAATCTAAAATTCAGAACAATGTTACTATCTGCTTCCACTATTCACCCCTTTACTGCCATAATTACTGCAATTTTAATTCCAGTAAAATAACAATACCAACTGGAATACGTTACAGCTCGCAGTTTCCCCGAGCGGCGAACCGGGTCATATAATAAGGCACTAATGACGAAGTACGGCCGCCGAGCTTTCAGTAGCACTGAACATAGAAAACGATAAAAGGTTTTTTTGAGCCTGTCCGTGTTCCAGAATACTTCCCACAGACTAACCTACCTTCCGATTTCTATACCCTTCTCCACCCCACTACTCTCAGCCTTAAAATATCCCAACTGGTGATGCTATAGTCAAACTGGCTTCAAGTGGTTGGGAGCAGTTGGAACTCTTGTGGTAGGTATTCACATTTTCAAATAACGTATTTTTAAATTATTGAGAATACAGAGTTTATTACGGGTGTATTTTTTATTTATAATCAGTTTATGCATAGTGCGAGAAACATGAAAAAAAAAACAGAAACAAAAATCTTCCAAAATTTCTTCCATGTACAATTGAATGGAAACCAATGTCACCATTGACTTTTTATGTTATTATCCTTTGGTTCTAGTCATTTTAGAATGCGCTCTGTCTCTCTTACACTTGTCTGACGACTGACATCTTACATCTCCGTTTTTTTAAATTTAATAATGAAGATGAAACACAATTTTGTATTGAAAATTAAGACCCGGTTAGCCTAAGTCGCTTTCCTTGTGTTCTTCTTTATTCAATATTAAACGTAAATCAAAATAAAGTTTCTGGAGCAGATGAACCACATCCACAGCCCGAGACATTAACTTGGTTTAAAAAATGTAAGCAACTAAAATTTTGTTAGCTTTTTAAGCGTCATTTCTTAAAAATTCTCCAGTCGCAAAGAATCCTAAATTCCCCAATATATTAACTATCAACTCCACTTCTGCCCCTTATCTCTTAATAAATGCAATATCAATAGTAAAACATAAACTTTAAAGGTGTTTAACGGTAGTGGCCTGCTAGGTAAGTTGGTTTCAAGTATCTGTTAGTAAATAATAAAAATAGATCCTAAGAACTCATCATAATTTGCATAACGTCCTTAAGGTGATTAAAAAATGGCGCTGAATTATCCAATTATTATCAAAATCATTGTCCTGTCTGTGGTCTAGGAGTCGAAAGGTGTTATGTAAATTTGCGACATCTGATTTCTTCTTTCACACTTCTAGGAATAATATGTTCGGTGTTTCACAGTGCTGCAGACTGGAGTGCAAACTGTATGAAGAACCACTATAGGTAGGTACTTTAATTTCGTAGTTTGGGCGAGCTTTGTACTTTGGAAAGGGAAAATAGAGAACAAGAAATGAATATTCATAAAGAATATTATGGTAAGATTAATGCTGATAGTTTCCTTATGCAATGTAAAACTACGCGGAACTAGATTTAATTATTTGAATTGAAGAAGTAAAAGAACTTTTCACATAATACTAGCACTCTTTTCTACTCAATATTTTTATAATTAACTCTAGTCAACAAAAGTAAAATAAGAATTTTATTTCAAGAAACAAAATTAGTTAACCGCGATCATATATATTTTAAAGCTAGCTGAAGTTCCTGGCGTTGCCCGGGCTTTACGCGGGGTTTTTAGAAATCGAATGTAGATAGTGACTTGCTTTTAAGGTCGAGTGTGCAAAGTTCATCAATCTCTGAAAATCAAATCCACGACGCCACCCGCCCGCCATAGACACTATTATTTATACAAATACATAGATTAAGATATTTGATCTCTCGAATTATTTTATGTGAGTACTGCATTGCATTAGAGTTTCAATTGCCCGGATCCAGTGGAATTCCCAGAAATTTGTGGCACGTTGTAAGATGAAAGGAAGTGGCAAGGATAAGGAGATGGGAAAGAGAAAGGTTAAGAAGTATACCTGGCTATTCAGATCTGGTCACTAAACAGGACTAATTCCATTTCAAGCAACGTTTCAATAATTCTGAATGGTTGCCTTGAACCGGAGCTATAATCAGGGGCGTGCACAGAGTTTTTGATCAGGGTAGGCAGAAGGAAAATACAACAAGTTTCACAGGTTAAAATTTCCATATTTTATCAGATAATTTCAGAATTAAAGTACAACAAACGTTTTTGAACCGACAATTAGCATTTATGAAAGACAACTATTTGATAGAAAAACATAACAACAGATGTTTTGTCGTCACTGATTGCCATTTGCTAATTTTGTTCTAGAAAGCACTGCTTAATACTAACAAGAAAACCTCATAGAAGCAAATTCAAAACGACAGTTCTACTCTATGCTTTGTGCATTTCGTAAACATTGAATTATATCTTGTATGAAGTTAGCTCTAGTCAGAAATAATTCCTGCTTAGGCCGCATTTCTTGTTACAGTTTATGCCGCTTTGTAGTATGCCGTTTGATTTGGCGCTCGCGTAGTTTCGGTTTCTCAACTTTTTCGCGCTTATTTTTGAAAGTGTGCATTTAAAATTAATTATATTATGTACATGCTTATGTTTTAAAAATACGGCAGGGTAGGCAGTGCTTATGTGCCTATATGGAGTGCACGCCCCTGGCTATAATGACAATATCTACTCTATAGAACGCGACTCTAATAACAAATTAATTTTATTCAAACTACAAATGAATAAATTACAAATTAATCAAACTCTGCGAAGCTAAACTAAAAATTTAACTTTTCATGTCCATTCAAGAGGCAAATTAATGTTTGCCAGTCGATTCTTTTTCAAAAGATTAAAAATTTAAATGGGAATGTGCTTCCATATGGCTTACTTTCGCAAGCCGTTATTAAAATAGGGACTAGCGTTCAAACAAAGGAAATTATATTCTGACAGGAGAGCAAACTTGATGAGACAAAATGAATGTCTCCGTAAATGGGTCGTAACAATACATTTTAAATTATAATTTTCAAGGAGTAGGTTATATATTATCAGGCATATTAACTTAGACATCTTTTTTTCTTGTGTGATTTATATTTCAAATTTAATAAAATACTTAGTTTTAACCACTTTTATAATTTAAAAACCAACATGTTTCGTACTTCATCAGATTTCTTGTTATTTCACGCTTGAAAAAATCAAAGTGTTTCTTTAAATGCTACCTAAGACATTTAACACGAGATGTTTACTCTATTTTAGTCGTGTTTTATTAACATTTTCACAATTTTCACTTAATTATTTTCGTTTTTCGCGCTCATTCTTCTTCTTTTTGAAATCATCAATGTTATTATTTATATAATATGATTTTATGAGGAAACTTTGCTGGTTGATGCAACCATGCAACATGTTATTATTTTAATAAATTGTTTCTTTTATTTCCATAATAAACTAAAATAATAAAAAAAAAACAGCTGAATACCTACATTAAATATACCTAATATTACGTAGCTTCTAGATATTTTCTACAATGCCGTTGGGGTAAATTTTCTTTAAAAAAGGGCTACAACTTAAATTATTACAGCAGTGTTATTAATTATTATTAAACAGGGTTTTTTTTGCTAATCTTCAAATAATGTTTCACGTAAATGAACTCGCAGCGCTCGTAATTCCTCGTTATAAATGAGCGTGCATGTAATTCCTTTAGAAATACACCTTGCAAAGGTGTACCCCATAAAAATAAGATGAATGAATGTTTCTTAGTACAGCCTAATCGCATTAAACGAGCCTTAAAAATATTAAAATGATAAATATGGTTTCTTTTCGGATTCCGCCCGTCGAGGAAATTCTCGCAATAAAATGCAGGAAAAACGAAGTACAAAGCACTGAGATTATTTATTGTCTCCGTAGCATTCGTATAATCAAATAAATCCTCCGGACCGAAGAGCTCACTTCCCCTCACCTCTCTTCGAAGAAAGAAGAAAGAGGAAAGACAAGAAAGAAGAAATAAATGCTAGCGAGAGAGGATTCTGCGTTGAATTGTCAAACCAATTAAATAACAGTTTCTACCAAGTTACTGTATAATCTTGGAGGTTTCTTACATTTTTTACTATCCGATTTAAGAGAGAGAAATAAATGATTGACCGTCGATAGTTCATTATGAAAAAGGGATAGCAAGCATCTGCAGAAATACAAAAATATTTTATTTGCTAGGAAATATGGAGTTCCTAGAATGATAATAAGAAAGATTGGCTAATTTCAAAAGTGTCATTTTTGTAGTACCTATTACCTCAAGAATCCTTTACAAAGACATAACAATAAACTATTACCATTAATATACATATACACTAATATGTTTACTTGGCTACCAATCATAAATCAAAATACAGCACGATAAAAAAACAAACCTCTGATACTCCGAATTTCCAAACTCAAGCATCTGGACTGCGATAATTTGCAATTTATTTAATTTCTTGATTGCTGATGGCTGAAGTTGCTAATATAATGGTTGATTTTAAAAACAGAATACTTATAATATTCAATTAAGAAGAGAGAAGAGTTTTTTTCATTGGTAGAATAAATTAAGAGGTAAAAGATTAACGAGGGTGAGTAAAAATTTGGGTCCTGTAATATATGGACGACCTTTAAAAACCATCCTGTAAAACTAGAACTGGGTCCTTTCAGAAATTTGAATTGTGGCAAATTTAAAATTGAAGCCAGTGTAGGTTTCAAAGAAATTCTGAATATGCTAATATTTAGAGCCGAAACTGGAGCTAGGTAAGCATAGCTTTTGTAATGTTTAACTAACTAATGTAGGTAACTTCTCTTTTATCTTATTATTGTTCGATATTAATTACATTTCATATAAAATAAAATAATAACATAAACAGAAAAAATGTCAAGTTATTATTAATAATATAATAACTTGACATTTTGTTAACAGAAAAAATGTCAAGTTATTATTAATAATAATAACTTGACATTTTTTCTGTTGTACAACAAAATTGTACATAAAGGTCAGACAAGTGCAAAGTCTCCCGGAGTCGATGTGGCCTGTAAAATATGTATAATCGATATACGCAGTCAGTGACGTGGAACGCACTGGATCTATAATACAGAAGATTAGCAGCACAGCAATGGTAAATAATAATCCAGCCTCGGTCTGCGAATGAAGCTGTGGAAGATAATGAAGAAAAAACTGACTGTGTTCATCGCCTTCATGAGAGGCATCAGTTTTAATATTCCATCTAATAATAATAAATGTTTATTCCGGAATGTTGAGAGGTTAGTGCAGTTATCTAAAAGGGCAAAGATTCATTGATGAATGAATGAATTTTTACAATCGATTTTTACGAATGAAAGAGTTCCACACATGTAAGGTACTCAGGTACAATATTTAAATGTAGGTTTTATCTTTACTATTTACTTTTAATAATAATTAATATGACACATACCAAATATTCTACATTTTTCATGTCTACACGTAAATATACATAAAAACACTGATAAACTACATTTTTGGCCAACAAATCTAAATTCAAGAAACAGACATTACAAACTATCATTAATAGACCAATTAGAATAGTATACAAAAAACATAAAAAAAAACTCCGACGGAAAACACAAGCATACTGGGCAACAAAAGACAATCAACAATCTTTCACTCGATACAAAAAAATGAGGGAAACAACAAATATTTCAGATATTATCTTTAAATAATTAAATAATAGGTTTCATATGTAATGAGGAAAAACTAAAACTTGCAAAAAGCATCATTCGAGCTTTAGATTTTGATTTTACAACTCTACATAAGTCGATTTCGCAAAGCTAGGACAAATATTCTCCACACAGCCTGAAAGTGGATTTCGGATTAGATTATCCTTTTATAGTTATTTTCCGTTGCCTTTGTCCGGTTTTCTATTTAGGAATTGAATCGAATAGCCATAGTCAGTGACCCATCCGCTTAGTAAGCCCGCATTAATAGTAATTCCGACCCTGGACGTGGTCATAACACCCTCCTAGGCACGTGCCGTGCGCTGGACTAATCCAATATTTTTGCGATTTAAATTAATGTAAATTATAATGATGGCATTGCTCGCAGCATGGGTGATCCCTGATTTTAATTGATAAATAATAATCGACAAGAGTTTTTATCCAGAATTAAATCCTATACAAACCAAAAGAGATAGAAAACGCAGAAACGAAATGTATAAACATAAACAACAACCCTAGGATGTGAAACAACGCTTCATCATTGGCAATACATCATCCGGAAAAATATAATTCAGAGTGCCAATGAGGTGAATTTCGATTTAAGTACGCAAGTCGAGACATCCAGAGAAGTACGAGATCTTGCATCTGAAAATGCCGGAAGACGGGGCCCTCGAAGAAGGAGAACATCATGACTGAAAAACCTGAAACAGAGGTTTGGCCAGTCTACTGCAGAGCTGTTCCGTGCCGCAGTAAACAAAGTCCGCATAGCCAACATGATAGCCAACTCCGTTGAACAGACAGGGCACGAGAAGAAGATGCAAGTTGACGTTTCATACACCATACAAGAAAAAATAAAAGAGATAAAACATAAAATAATAACGACTTCTATTGAAGCATACGAAACTATTCAGCATTTGAAAAAGAGACGAAGAATAATTTTGCAACAATTTGTAGCAAGGCAAATAACGTGGAACCAAGATGAGAATGTATCTATAAATATCTCTAATAGAACCACATAATGAATTCATTTTACTAAATAAGGTTAACTAGTGCAATGATCTTCAGTAGAAATGTCTCACTATCTATGTATGGCCTTGTTTACGAACGAACATTAATAAATCTCCCAAAGGATACACGATATCATGTACCTCTACAAGAAGCCAGATATCCAACTGCGGTAAAGATCGTATCTCGCAAGAAACATTTGCTGTCTTGTCTCTCTTAGCCTATATCTATCTAATATTATCGTATCGCAATCAAACTGAGAACATAGCAAATAGCTTGTACATTGTACACTCTGCCGCTCGATCTACATAAACCTGTCACAAGATGTCAATGATAACAATAAAGTGAGGAATTTATGCCTCTTGAAATGACAATAACCCGTTGAAAACATTACTGTTATCCGTACATAAAGTTCTATATTATGCAAAGTAAGGCTTGGCTTGTGCTTTGTTAAAACGGTGGAGAAAGCCACTCGTGTGAAAAAGCTTTAAAGAATGCCCGTGTTACAGGGAAATGTTGAAGCGATCGGATAGCTTGTGGAGTACCTGCCGCGTAATAGTTTACAAATAATTAAATTGCAGCAAGGCTTAAAGATAATTTTGTTAAATGTACATTTAGAATTGTAACTATTTTAAAAAGCAAAAAAAGGATAACTACTCATAAAATAATTCAAAATGTAACGTAAGAATGAAAGATGTGATATGTAGACATACAAGACAGATAAACATCGGCACTGCGAATAACACCACTGAAAAGTTTTTTTTTTTTACTAAACTCCAAACAGAAGACCCTGAGGAAAAAAAATCCCTCAGGGCCGATGCCATCTTTGGGGA
This sequence comes from Limnephilus lunatus, assembly GCA_917563855.2. Taxonomy (NCBI): domain Eukaryota; kingdom Metazoa; phylum Arthropoda; class Insecta; order Trichoptera; family Limnephilidae; genus Limnephilus; species Limnephilus lunatus. Next base: position 60,661,855 of record OU830592.1, read on the forward strand.
TGCTGTGTGGAGTGTATTTTAAGGGAAATAAAGTAGAGGAAATTTTGGGAAGGAAAAAGGTACGAGGGGTGGGAAGGAATCTGGGGTCGGTGTTCAGGAACTCACCTCCCAGTGCGCTGCAAGGCAATGGGTCGAGAGTCCGGCTGGAGAGGTCTAGATAAGGTCTCCCTCGACTAATCTCTCTCGATCCAGCCCGTCACGCAGTAGGTGAGCAAACGCATTCGCCACCGAGACCTACGCAAACGTCACCCCGTGAACCCGGGCACGACTGCTAAATCACCAACGTAACAGGGGTGTTGGATATCCAATAAATGGTTTCCGGAGCGGCGGTACCCAAACCCGCCTCCCAAATTGGCTGTCCCAATCGTTAGCCAAATGTTCCAAATATTAGCCAAAACTGCCAAATATCCCAAAAATTAGGAGGTGAAAGCGCAACCCACGTAAATAAGCCGGAAAGTTAAAGAAACTGTACAAAAGTCGTAATACATACCTATATGGCACGATCGAGATACCCAACTACTGAACATGGACACTCTGTATCCTTCTTTCAAAATACCCTCCACAAAGCATCCGTAAGGATGACAAACCTCCTGTGTGGAGTTACGATACGATACGATTGTACCACCCCAGCCAGGAGCACTCCTGTCCCGGTAAGACCGGTACCTATACCAGGGGGCAATGATTTGTTAGGACTGGAACGCATGCTCTGGGGATGGGAAAGAGGTTGGAGTTTAATCGACCAGTATACATGGCAACCTAATAAGCCAATATTGGAATATAGGATGGGCAGGAATAAAGGAATTGATTGAGCTATGGTTTTCGTTTCTCTTATTTTGTTGCCGGTTCCTCTCGCTTCCAGCTTATTGCTTCGCTCCTTCATATTCCCGCTTTCCGCGTATAGGATATGTATTTTTTGGTTGTTGCCTCCTGCTGCTTCTTGCTTCTCGTTTCCTTCCAGCTTCCCGTTAGATATAAAAACACATATTATTAATTAACAAACAAAAACAATAAGAGCTTTGTGACGTTATATTTATTTCTGACAAGATTTGACACGATCGTAGGTTATGTATTATACCTATAACACCGGGTTGTGTAATATGTAGGAATATGAAAGCAACCGTACACGATACACTGTACAGAGCTCCAGTAATAAAAGTTTCGTTAAAGTACATAAAACAACAAGTAGTGTTCCGGCGAAGCATTTCCCGCTCGCCACTGAGATCTGTAATTAAACACCGGTAGGTAGTATGGTAGGTGGCCTCTACCTCCTGCCTGGTTCTAGTTCTAGAACGTCGAGCTTTTTCCAATCGGGGTCAAACACTGTTGTGGTGCTACTGAAATCGTGAAATGCACTCCATCGCTAAGGTGGAACTCGAACTCGTATGAACCAGTAGTTACATCCAGTACATAAATACGGTGTTGTATCTCTTTGGAAATCTAACACGGAGACCGGAAAGATTGTTTTACGTACACAGTATTAAAAATAATTAATTTCTGGAATATGTATCTACTACCATAAACACAGTCTTCAATTAAATCAAAAATTAACAGAAGACTAAAAACGTGTTTGTGTACATACATACACATATTTTGCATAGGTAGGTACTGATTTTTTAATTTATTTACCTAACCGCCGCACTTTGAGACACAGACTATGAAAATTACACTTCGATTCAACAATTACTAAAAGAAACATTACGTCCTTAGTTTGGATAAATGAAAATTGTGTATTTAGGTTGAAACTAAACTTTCGCAAACATCAAATCCATACTAAAAAATCCAAAACGGCGGCATAGGAATTGATTTATAAGGGAAATATTCATCTTTTACCATTTCTACCGAAGTAAATAGTTGTTTCTGGTAATTATTAAGTTCAAGGCCGACTACTGTAGTCGGCCTTGATTAAGTTGAAATGACATATTATTTCCTTAATCTGTGCCCATTAAAAGTGCAGCGGTTAGGTAGGTATAGGTATATATATATATATATTTATATATAAACCATGATTTTTTTCAAATGCAACAATATTATACATCACAATCACATTAGATTGATATAGTGTATTTTAAGGTTTTTCGTAAGCACTTCGTAATTTTTTTCTGATTGTCTTTCTTTAGACAGCTTGTCAAAACGTTTAATGGCTGAGTACGTGTAATGTTATTTTATTAAGTTTAGGGATTATAATTTATCCCGTGGTTCTTGGTCTAGTCGTCTAGTGCTCAACGACTCTATTTTTAGTTTATCTTTGTGCATTTGAGGTAATGCATTTTTTTGAGAGATTCTAATTGATGGTTTTTTATAATAATTTTAATGAATCTTTTCAGAACTATTTCCAGTAAGGCTAAGTTGGTTTTATGTGTTTTTCCCCAGCCTATTATGAAAGTAATATTTTGAATAAATAATAGCAGGTACATTTGGTAAGATGAAAAAAAAACACGTCGACTAGTTGTTATCGAACACAATAACCGTTTTACGCAAGTCGAACGAAGTTTTTTTGCCTTATTATGAAAAAAGTCAGCCTTAATGGTGCCCAAGTGTAATACGGTAGTTTGATTGACAAAAAACTAAAATAATAACACTAAACAACACAGGTATACCCTAGCGAGACAGGCATCGAATAATATTTTGTAAACATCACGTATATAGATCAATAAAAAAAATAAAAAAAATCCTAAAACGACAGAACGAAAGGGAAATTTACTGTTAAAATTGGAAACACGACGGTGCCAATAAAAATAAGAGTTGCCGTGTTGCCAAAAATAGAAGTTTTATTTGTACGGTGGAAACATTTTCGAACAACTTTCTTAAAATGTATGTCCATTTTCTTCGTATTGTAATACTTTTATATCGTACGAAGGAAAGCCTGCGTGGTGACCCAGGCTGTACAGGAACTCTGGATGATATTGGAATGAAAGTGCCAGAGTTTTTCCGTGTTTGTGACATGGATCAATCAGAGGCCCCTAGAGTGGTGTCAATAATACAAAATAAATTATTAACCCAACACTACCCTGCCACTGTACCTTTCAAAAGTGTATCAAAGAAAAGTTGGAGTGCCTATCATGTAAGTATAATGTTATAACCACTGTTGAGTTAACTATTAACTATTTCTCACCGATTAACACGAGCAGCAGCAATAAGTTAACATTAAAAAATAATAATAAAAAAGTAGAATAAAAAAATTGAACAGTGTTACACAGAATAATAAGAACAACCGTATATTGTTGTAACCTTAACGAAATAGCAGGCGATAAATAAACCCTTATAAAACATATTGTGTAAAAAAGTTAAAGGGATAAAAAAAGTAGTGTTACAAACAGAAATGAGGAAAAGTATACAATGTTTAAAACAAAAAGCTTTCAATTTTCTACTAAAAATTATGTCGGAATCCTTCAGAGTTTGATTTTGATTAAATAATTCGCACGTTCTTCCGATTGCATCCCAGCGTTTGTGCACGTTTGGCTAACATGAAATAATTTGTCAAACAAACCTAGTCGCTCCGGGTGCTAACGATTTTAAAGTTTTAGTTCCATAGTTAGGACAGTCGATAACATTATTGCTGACTTGATTGAAGCCCATTTGGGATGAAATATCACAAAAATACGATACCCACATAAAAACCCTCGCTTTTATCAGATATAATCCTGCTTATGTGCACGTGCGAACACCGGCAAGAAAAAGACGTCACTCCTCTATTACTTCCGTCTGAATGCGGCTCAAGAGAGCGTGCTCTTACTTCGGGAGCTAGGGCAATGCGTATCATTAAAATCCGGTGAAAGGCTTAGGTTGGAGTGTTTCATGCTTTCGTCACATCTGACATCGTCACATCTGACATTGTCACATCTGACATTGCCACAATTAATTGATTACCGCCATTTTGCTATTTTTTAAACATTGGAACGGTCCTCGTTAAACGCAGATTTTAGTCCGTTTCAGCTTGTTATCAAATTGTCATCAACTGAAAAGCATAAAAGCATGACAGTAAAGCTTTTCTGAAACCTGCTGATGCAATGATGAATCCCAGCAAAATGTTCACAACCTTCTAATGCTCTGTTCCCTTTTGAGCATTGCTGCACAATGCAGATGGCGCGACCGGACATTGGACGATAACAGATAAAGATAACAGTATGATACGCTACAAGTAATTATTATAAAAACTATGTATAAATACAATATTCTAGTTAAGTAAGTGAAAATGTTATTTTCTTTTTTACTGGAATAAAAACTTATAAAAAAAATTACCTTTATAACCAAAATTATAAAGGCAATCAAAAAATCAACTGAAACAACTCAAAATCAATTTAAAACAAAGACTTTTAGGTAAAGACATAGGTATTATTGTATTAGTTGATTAGTATCACATAATTTTTTTTTTTTTTTTTTACAGTGAATACCGCACAAGAATCTCAACTGCTCCCGTCTGGAGCCAGTGAGACTATGGCATCCCCAATTGGGGTATGTTGTGAGGCTGAAGGTATTGGGAAGGGGAAGGAGGCGGGGAAGAGGAAGGTTGGGAAGTACCTGGCTATTCAGATCTGGTCACCAAACACGGCTAAAGTCATTTTCTAGCAACGTTTCAATTCTGAATGGTGGTCTTACACCAGGGCGATACTGATAGTATCTTCCACTCTGGAACGTGCCGCAAATATACTATATTTTATTTTTAATGAATTAATTGTGAAATAACACAAATTAATCAAATAAAATTTATTTGCGCACGCCGGGTTCGAACCCGCGAACTCCGGATTGTGAGTCAAGAGTCTTAGCCACTGGACTACGGAGGTCGTCAATATTATAGATAAAAAATAATTGAAAAAACATCATTAACTACGGTTGAAAAATAACCCGGATTTATTCATACAAAACTAAAGAGTTCGTTCAATTACAATGGGATTAAGAAGAGAAAACAAGATATCATCAAAACAAGAGTACACGGGTACGCTGCTTTGATGCAACCGGAGCCTCTGCCATAGGTCACCCCAAGTGGTTCGCTACGTTTGGTGACATAGCAGGGGTGCCCGGATTCATGGGGTGAGGTTTGTCCAGGTCTTGGCGCAAAACGTGTCCGTCCACTGCGTGGCAAGCCGGATCGGGAGAATCTGGTGGAGAGAGACCTTTTGACCTCTTCAGCAGGACTAGGTATCGGAATATCGCTTTGTGTGGCAGCGGGGGGATGGATTCATACGTCCGTCACTCCAAGACACACTGACCCCCCGATTCCTTCTTCCCCATACTATTTCCTTCCCAGAGCTTTCTCTCCGTCCTTTTTTAAAAAGAGCATCGCTAAAGATGATACAGACTCTAAAGGGAATTATTTTCCTTGGGACCTCCTGTGTTTAGCTAACGCAAAAAAAGACAAAGCATTAAACATACCGCTCGTTTCGCTGAAATAAATAAACAAGATTATGACCAAGCGGAAGAGGCCTAAAAGGTATTAGTAGCCACTACGCATAATAGGCGTATCGGACCTGTAATGTATAAGGTTGTGTCCAATGGCCACTGGGAGGCTACCGTGGATTATATTGGCCGTGTTGCCATGGTAACTAATGGGTTAACACTTAACCACAGAGACTTTCCGCCCCAGTTAGGGGGCAGCAGTAAATATGTCAACAATTGCGCATTGGTGCAAATAAATTCATCACACTATCTGCACAGCTGGAGCTATCTAGGCTGAAGCTGATTCTATTATTTTTGCAAGCATTTTTATTCTGACCTCATTCAAACCTGTGCAGATATACGTGATGCTAAAAAATGCAACGTTTTTGATTAGTACAATTGCCTGCAGCCAGTGGTTCTATGACATTCCCAATTAGGGTATTTGGTGAGCCTGAAGAGAGTGGATTTAGGAAATAAGGGACAGAGGAAGGTTGGGAAGACATTGGCTATTCAGATCTGGTCACCAAACACGATTAAAACCAACGTAAAGGATGAAGATACTTTGAGTATTGTCCTGGTGAAAAACCACTGTTCAGAATAGCAACGTTGTTGCTTGAAATAGTTTTAGCCGTGTTTAGGAACAGATCTCAAAAGCCAGGTACCTTATAACCTTCCTTTTCCACATATCCTTCCTCTCCCCGCTTTAAAAAATGTGTGAGTACCGCGCAAGAATTCCAACTAGTCCCAACCGTAAAGAGCCAGTGAGATTATGACATCCCCAAATGGGGTTGGTTGTGAGGCTGAAGGTAGTGAGGAGGAAAATGAGACGAAGAGGAGGAAGCTGGGGAAGTATTAGGCTATGCAGAACACGTCACCGAACACGGCTAAAACCATTTCAAGAAAAGTTTAAATTCTGAATGGTGGTCTTTTATAAAGGCGATATTGAAAGCATATACACCACTCTGAAACGTGCCGCAAAAAAGCTACAGATTATTTTTAATAAATTGGGAAATAACACAACATTTTCTAAAATGGGTAGGTAAAGATTACACTGGTTTCGCGCAGTTGGGACTCTAATGCCGTAACACATAAAAAACTAAAACTAAAAAACAAAATTCCAAAAAACGAAAAGTATTTGTTCGGGAGTGGTTTTCCTATTCAACATAAACTCGAAAACTCTCGAAGCAAAACAATAAATCCCAACTTAAGAATGAACGAGTTCGTGTGTGTAAACAATGGTTCATTATAATCACGAATGGGAAAAATCTTCAAGATTTATCCGCCTCCATAATGTATTGCGCAATAAATTCAGACTTTGTTATTCCTTGCCATATAAATTTTGTGTCGCGCTGAAAAACTTAACAATTTTATATGATAATCCCATATTTAAAATTCCCACCGAACCCCGAGGTAACATTCAAACTTTACCTGTAAATACTTGCCAATGTTTTAAAAAGAAAGGCCCATTTTTAAGGCATAATTTTAGTTAGGAAATAAAATATTGCCTCGGGTGGAGAAATATTAAAATGGTGTACTGGCCCATAAGACCACATGGCGTCTGTAAACTTTTCTCACCGCATCCCATTTTCAGCGACGCACATTATGTTATGAAAATTTGAAAAAGATTCAGTCGCATATAGGAATTGAATCCAGAACCTTAGCCTTGCCGGGGTTCTTTTCTGTTTCAAATTTTCGTTGAGAGTTGCTAATATTGCCTTCAATTATTAAATATTACAATTTGAGGTTTTACTTATTAAGTCATACCAAAAATATTTTTTTTTTTTTTTTTACCGCTATGTGTTGTCAAATTAATGCTCTACCATTTGATGTATTTTTGACGTAATTTAAAAGATTGTAAAATTCAACATTTGCTATAGATTAATAAATACGTATAAAGTTTATTTGAACGAGACCTAACCCAACAAAACTAAATAAAAATGCTGTATGTTTTACGCAAAACTAAAGTTCCGCTTGATTCCCAATATATAACTATGGGGCGAAGGGGGGTGGGGGGGGGGTACCTAGTGCTTTGGAGGAATTTGAAAGAGACGGAAAATGCAAAGGCAAGAGTTTGTTTAACCAAATAATAATAACAATAAAAAAAACAGATTTTTGTGGCGCCACTAGCAAAGTTGCGGAGCTTAGCTTGTTCTAGACCAGTGTTTTTCAAACTTTTAACACGCTCGTATCCAAGGACCGATGGTGAGTGCGATTATATGTTGCACCCCCAAATATAATGTCAATAATTACAAGTGTGCAGTTCACATTATTTTCCTCAGGGCCTCCTGTGTGGAGCTCATATAAAAAAAAGTATGCGTTTGTCTTTTTTTAAAGGCGTTATTTTTCGTTTCATCTAGTTTCAAATCACAACGGTGCTAAAGAAGTTTTCACTTCAATAATAAAATAATCAACTGAAATCATTTTAATTTAGCTCGAAATATATTATGATGTGGAGTGATTTGTTAATTTATATTAGTTAATTTAATTGTAGAACATGAAACCGCTGCTACTTAAATAATAATAGTTTATTCCAGAATGTATGCAGGTGTAGTGTATACATTCCATATTTCAATATAACAAAAAATAATAGACAAAACAATACACTAATAAAATAAAAACGGAAATAAGTGAAAAATATTAAACACAAAAATGTAAATGTACGTAAGTCGCTATTTATGTAGGATATTTGAGGGTAACACGTCTCCAGAGGGCCATTTACGGGGACTCCATCCAGGCGACCATGGTGGTGATGATTGTATTCTTCGATTGCTCAAAAGCTTCCCATGCGGTGACGAAGAAGTGCCCTTAAAGAGTGCAATCGACCCTCCCGGAACATTTCCATAGCGCTGCAGTATCTCGGTAGGCGGAAGAGTTGATGATAAGCATTATTGCAAGCTACTTTTACTTACGCCATTGGGATGCAGTGTAATCTATTTAGCAATGTGCTGAACACGTTGACGTTAAGTAGTATTCTTTTGAGAAGTGAAAACGCCCTGACAGCCTACCTGCTCTTACGTATATCGCCCTTATTTGTATTTCCATATCCTCGATGTCCTTCAGATCATCTGTAATAATATGTCCCAGGTATTTGACGCTATGACTAACTTCTATTTTCCTTCCGTCTAACCATACTCAGAGGGTTTTCGTGAATTCGTTTTTACATTTGAAAACCATAACGATTGAATAGAGAAGGCTACAATTTGGGGGGCGGGTATGGGTACCGCCGCCCCGGGAACCATTTATTGGATAACCAACATCTCTGCCATAGGTCACCCCAAGTGGTTCACTACGTTTGGTTACTTAGAAGTGGTGCCCGGGTTCATGGGGTTAGGTTTGTCCAGGTCCTAGTGGCGGATGCGTCTTCCCTCCTGCTGCATGGCGGGCCGGATCAAGAGAGACTTGATGGAGGCCTTTTGACCTTTCCAGCCGGACTCTCAACCCATCGCCTTGCACCGCAGTTGGAGGGATGGAGTGATACGTCCGACACTCCTGGATACACTGACCCACAGATTCCTACCCACCCCTCATACCTTTTTCCTTCCCAGAACTTTCTACCCATCCCTTCCTTAAAAAGACCCTCCACACAACATCCCCTAAGATGACATAAGCCCTGAGGGAAATTATTTTCCTCCGGGCCTCCTGTGTGGAGCTAATATAAAAAGGGGTGATGATTAGTACATTAAAAAAATATTATTCGTAAAAGTTATCAATAAATCATTGATTCTATAAAATTAAATAAACGCGGTTTAACGTTAGAACCTAAAAGATATCCCTAAAGGGATGAAGGAAAACGTTTTAATGATTAAATGACTGGAGCATTCGAATAAACTATTATTTGTCATTGATTACAGTAACACAATACGATTTACAAGTTAGAAGCGAAATTCGTCAAATAATTTCTCAAAGGTAAGAAGGAAAACAACAGAGAAAATAAATTAATAAAACTTAAGGGTGGAATGAAACCAAAACGTTTAGCTGGTAAAAATAGAAAGTGCCCATTGGTTTTGCCTGGAATGAGGTGCTCGTAAGGGTACTTGTTCCTTAAATTTAAAAAAAAATCCAGCTTATATCGACCCCTTCAGAGTTTGGGAAGTACTGATCTAGATAAACAATGCGGAAGCGACAAGTCGCAAGGGAAGGAAATAACAAAGCACGTCGAGGCGTTTTTTTTTTAATACAGATGAGTGAATTTATGGGCGACCTTTAATTTCATCCCGAATCCTACATAGCAGAAAACATGTACCGTAATGAGAGCCAATTTAGCGATAAAATCTATGAAAACCCCGCGTTTTTTAAGTAGTAGGATCCTAAGGGTAATGACAAAAATGTGTGTACGAAATAATAAAATAGGAAGGGTCCGGGGTAGATTTGGGATTTTACCATTTTTCATATTTGGGAGAGCATTTTTAAACATTGTGAAAGCATAATGGAAATTAAACAGTGTAATCTGGAAAAGGGTGAAATGATTGACCTTGGCCTGTTATCTGTCATGAAAAGATATCCCTAGTGATTCCTCTACTTTACCCTTAGAAACTTTAATTTCGTCAGGCATCATTTAAGGAGTTGTAGTCGCATATATTCTCTGCAAATCAATTTGTGGACTGTAATCAATAATTATAAAATTTTTATAAGAAAAACTTTCTTTTTATACTTTTTTGAAGGTTATGTAATTAAGAGATTGACAAATATGACGGCTTTGACAGAAGGTGGCAATAGCGAAATTGGTTAACGCGCTCGTCCCGGTTGGACGGAGAGGTCTGGGTTCGAGTCCCAGTTGCGACCATTGTCTTTTCTGTTTTTCTGTGTTTTGTTCTCTTTCATATCTTCGTTTAGATTATTATTGTTAACTTATTCTAATAAAATAATTATAAACTTTCACGTTTATACAACTATTTGGAAATTGGTAAACATTGGATAATCGTAAGGACTGGCTAACCCCTATTCTTAATTCTCAAGATCTAATCGATATCATGATCTAGAATCTAGAGTTCTAGAGGGACACAGCTGGCGGAAATCACTGCACAAGCACATAACAGATTAGTAGTAAATAAACTAAGGCATTAATTGATTTTGTTCACTGCACCGGTTTTCTTAACAGATTCGATATTAAATAAATTGAGAGATCACTATGGTGATCATTGCACAGGCTGCATTAACAGTCCGATCGTACCATAATTTATTGTTGTAAATGTCACACACGTCGGTGTATTGGCTACACACTGTCAGACAGGGACAGGTACTTGGATAACATGTTGGATGGAGGAATGAGGGAACATATGTTAGAGGGCGATGCATGTAGGTGGGTTAACGATGTGTTAAAGTAATAGTAATAATAATAATAACGAACGAGCAAAAAATCTTTAAATTAAAATGAAGTAAATTTTCAACAATATTATAGAAACCTGAAAATAGCAGGACTCTGAACGTGAACATGGCAAAGATAAATCAATAATTGATGAACACATCTAAAGCTGACCGTAAACTTCACGTGCAGAATCTTCTAGAAGGTATTTATTAATGGACACACAATCATTATTATCAATGAGAAGAAATAGGCACAGACGAGATTCCACCAACAACGCTCTTCCGCAATGGTATGGGTGTTTTTTTTCATAATCAAGCTGATTTGGTTGCTGCATTATTACACATACTCAACAAACTCTCATTTACCACCAGATTAATTCATTTGACATACGTTTATTATTACCTGGCGCGAAATTGTTTATAAACCCATGGCAAACTGGAATAACGAACGACTTAACACGTGGATTATGTATGAGCGCACTTAGGCCAGGATTCTGAACACCTTTGTAAACCATGGTCCATACCGCACGCTGGCGGTATAATTCTCAACGTCGGGATGTGAGTTAGCAGTTAGCACGCGCTGTAACAGGGACCCTGCCAGATGTGGCTAACTGGAATAATGAAGCGTTACTATACCGATTAACAGTATATTTATATGTCACTTTAATATGTAATAATACCCCAGCGTCCCGACCAGTCAATGAATTTAAACAGGGATGTAATATGAATTTTCATACTGAATATCCTGTTATAGATTCTATGAAGACATGCTTTATACGATCTTTAATTATTAGGAAAAAAAAAGTTTTTTTTATTATTCAACTATTTGAAGTCTCCGGCGTCGTCCGGGCTTTACACAGAGTTTTTAGACAGTAATTTTTCTCTTATTATGTCATGTGTGCAAAACTTCATCAAGTATAAAAAAAATCTACTATAAGGGTTGAGAAAGGACAGAGGTAGTTTTACGTTTTTAGTAAACAGTGACTTTCATTTTATTTTGAAGATCAAGGGTGCAAAATTTCGTTAATCACGGAATAAAACTGTAAATTTGTATAATCAAATGCAAGTCATCCGCCCGCCATAGACACTCTTCTTTATATAAATAGATGTAAAAATGCCTTTTTTCGCCTTGTTCCAGAGTGGAAGATACTTTCAGAACCAAAAGGTGGTTTTAAATTACTTTATCTATGTAAGGTAACGACATTAGAACAGCCCGATTACTGATTTTTTGCCGCAAACATTCATCTTCCTCAACAAATTCAACCAGCCTTAACATATTCCCATTTGGAGATCTCAAAGTCCCACTAACTCATGTGATGTAATCTTATACAAAAAAAAACCGAATCATTGTGTCTTGGTCGTTCTAAATTCCAAATAAAAAAAAATAAAAAAAAATGTCCAATTCACAAGCGGTAGACGTGAAACCTTCAGTACACTAAGGTACAAAAGAATGGGGAGGTTACGAAGCACCGCACAAAGATGAGACCGATAGTCTACGAAGCACCGCAGAAAGGGGAGACCGATTATATCTCATTCTCTCGCAGGCTAAATCCTATAGATGTTTATCTCTTTTTAGTGTCGCTTTCGTTTCATCGAGTTTGAAATCACATCGGTGCTAAAGAAGTTTTCACTTCAATAATAATAATCGGATAATTTATAGAGAGCCGTTTTTACGAAAAATCATCTCAAAGGCGCGGAATTAATGAACGTTTTATGATTAAATCCTCTAAAAGCTACATACATATTGCAGAAGGTGGAGAAGCTGAATTCGAATAAAAATTGTGCGGGTGTGACGTGGCATTTCCCGCCCTTTGTGTGCTGTCAAGGTCCTGGCAGCGCGCGATACATTTTTAACGGAAATTACTCTCCCGAGGAAAAGTAAAATGAAATGCGGTCAGGTTGAAGTGTGTCGCATTGTACACTTGCAAGTCGCTTATTTCCACGGGGAACCTTCCATCACCTCCATCACCAGCGATCGGGGAGGTACAAACTAATACTAATAACACACAACTAACTTTACTTGTGACAATCCCACGTCCTTGCCATTCGTCAGGAGCGTTTGACGGGTCCGCGACCCACCGGGCTGATTAGGGAGGGCAAACAGCGGCTTAGCCCTCGCACGGAAGCAATCAGGAGCTTTTAATTACGTTACACGTATTATTTAATTATACACTTGGAATAATTATTATTCTGCTATCGCCGCAAGCCCTCTTCCTCTTGCCGAGGGTGCTGTGATGTTTACTGTGTCGTGAATTTAACGTTATCACTAAGCGGGAAATATTTTGAATGTATGACCATTGATAAATAATGCACAAGGTAAGTATTTTGAATTAAATAATATCACCACATGAAAAATAACCCTTCCAATAAATTTGGCGTTTATAAAGGTGGGGGAGAAGGAAAGAATATATTTAGGCGGCTGGTAATTAAACAAAGTTTAAGCCATTTCAAGCAACGATTTGATTATGTGGTTAATTCCACTCAATAACGGAGGGCGAATAGGCAATTTTTAAATGGTTTCAATTTTATTAAATGTAGGAATCCATAATAAGCATACATTTATTTCATCAATGAAGACAATATAAGCGACACTCAATCGAAATCAGAGTCAAACCCAGGACCTTTGCCTACCCGGGGCGGAGCTCTACCATTGAGCTAATGTGACCCTATCCGATTCGGTCATATTTAACTGGACACTGGGGAGCGTCAGAACAATTTTAGATTCACTAGTGAAGGCCCAGAAATCCATAATAATTAGTCATGCGTAAATCCTATAGGTTTTCTAGCGATCAGCTCTACGAAAAAAATAATATATTTGATGTTTGTCAAAACTACATAAAAAGGGTTATTATCCACGTCCACAAAAATCTAGAAAATCTTAATAAAATTGATCATAAATCTATCACAAGAAGTCACACCAGAAAGGATCTCGTGGTCCCAGGGAGCAGCAATACGGCAAAGTTTCAAAAGACATATACATATCTGGGACCGAAATTGTATAATAAAATCCCTCCATAATCAATAATAATAATGTCACTTAAAACTTAAATTTTTAAATTGTTAACTATTAATAGCACAATCAGTAAAAACTTAGTAGATACCTATATGTATATTTAATCAACAAACAAAAAACAACTTTTTTTTATAGAATACATTTTTGGCATTTTCACCAGCATTTAATAATAATAATTGGATAATTTATAGAGCGCCATTTTTGTGATAAATCACCTCAAGGGCGACAATTTATTAAGAATTCTTAGGTTCTCTCTAATTTTACTATTTACAAATGGATACAGAAACATACTTACCTGGCAGGTCACTTCCGATAAACACTTTAATTAGAAAATTTATTTGGTTCCTTAGAACGGGCAATCTGCCTAGCTAGAAACTAATATGGACATATAAGACATAATAACGTACTGTTTCGACACATTTTTTTTCCACCATTTTGATATGGGATTATAGGATGGGGCGGTACATATACAAATCAAACACAAACAATTTACATATCACAAAAACTAATAATAAAAACAATTAAAAAAAAACCCTACTCATATTCGTCAGAACTTTTATTCCAACAATTTTAAGTCAGAAAATTAAGTGCAATATATTTTTATCATGCAACATTACAAATTTATAAAGATAATATTCAAAATAAAGTTGCACCATTTAAAAACAACAGAAATCTTAGACACACATCAATACTTCTTACTCCAAAATGTAAAAAAACACTAGTTAAGTCATAAATATCTCGGAGTAAAATTTTTTAATTCACTTCCTGAAAAAATCAGAAACATGAACAGTAATATCAAAAAATTTAAAACTCACCTTAAAAATTATACCGAAAATTTGAACTGAATATAAAAAATAAAACAATTAAACCAATATAATAAGATAACACCCCCATACACACAAGCCTTGCTTTTTTATGGGGATAAATCAAATATGTACACGTATTATGTAATTAATTATTATATTGAATTTATTGTAATTTATGTATCTTTCTCTGAATAAAAAAAAAATAAATAAAAAAAATGTGTTTTAAATCAAGTGTACATAATTAGTAACAACCTTTTTGTGATATTGTACAAATCGACATACGTTAGCACGATCTCTTTGTCTACTGAGGAGCTCATCTAGAATTGTCTATATTGTTGGGAGAAACTAAGCCAAACACGTAATCTCCCGAAAGGGTTATCTTTAAAGTGTGTCTGTTTACCTAACCATATTATCGGTTCAATGTGACGAGTTTAAATCTAGGTTTACATATTACAAGGTTATTACGCACGTTAATTAACGGTTTCATGGGAATTCATCGTTCCGACTCACTGAAATTTGATGTCATTGTAATGATGCATCATCGGCTGATCATTGAATGAGCGCATAGAATTCTAAATAATACCGACTAAAAACCGTATCGGTGATGAATGTGCTTGGTGAAATAGATGATTTTATACTATATTTATTAGTGTATAAAATTTACACAACTGGTAAACAACTATTAATTTGGGGTAAATGGTTGATTTTCAATTGTGTAAATTTATTTAATATAAACATGTTTATTAGTAAGGGGCTAAACAAGTGAGCGTGTAATTTATTAAATAACAATTACGTGATATCCCCAGAGGTCGAATAAAAAATATTTGCACAGTTCATATAAAAGCAAATTAAACTAACCATCACACCGTTTCCCCGCAGGGGTAGGCAGAGAGGACGGAACGCCAAACAACTCGGTCTTGGCACACAATCTTTGCCTAATTCACATTCATACATATCCTTCTATTATTCTGACTCTTGATATCGCCTGACTCAAGTATCTTGATCGTGTCTTCCTCGGGCGTCCCCGACTTCTAACATTCAAATTTGGGTCATATATTCTCCTTACACTCCTTTCTTTGTTCATTCGCTATACCTTCCCAAAACATCTCAGGGTCGCTTTCTTAATGTTACTCATTACGCTTACATCAGCCTTGCATTTTTTGCGGATCTCCATATTTCTCACACGATCATACTTGGTTTTATCACATATGTGCCTCAAGGAACTCATTTCTACAGCATTTAGTCTACTTTCATCCTTCCTCTGCCATTTTCATGCCTCACTGCCATACATCAGGGTAGGTACCAGCACTCCATTGTGGACGTTTAGTTTTTTTTGCGCCAACGGCGTTCAGTCCTCCATTAATGAAGTTACCCGCATTTAGGCTTCTTTCTACCTGCCTTCCCACTTCTCGTAAACATACTTCCCAGATACACAAACTCATCCACCTGCTCCAAGTGTTCAACGTTTACAACTATTTTGCACACTGTTTTCGTACTCTCTTTATCAAACACCATTACTTACTTACATTCATAATTATGTAACTCACTCTTCATACATACTTCATTCATCCTAGACACGAGAGACTGTAGATCTTCTGCACTGTTAGAAATGAGCACCGCATCATCAGAATACAACAGGCAACATACTTTCAGATTACTCAATTTTATTTGATTGGTTTCCCTATCAGACGTGTTGCAAGAATTCCGCTGTCAAAAGTTTTGATAGTAGGTAATGATGATTGATGTAAAAAGAGTTCCTCAAAATATTTCTTTAATGCAACTAGAATAGAACCTCAAATCTCCTGATTCCAAATTAAAGCGAGAATGCATATTATTCACAATTACAATATTTGGGAAGTAGTGGAACGTGACGAGATAAAAGAACTGAGAAACGGAAAAATATGCGTTGGTCTTGCAGGAAAAAAATGCAGGAGACCAAATTTGTCTCAGTCTCACATAAATCGTTGTATCTCCCTTACTGTCATGGTGAGAAATATGATCTAAACGGTGTTAGAAAGAGAAAACTCCACGCTTTATGTCCAAGTTTAGGAATTAATCAAAGAAAAAATTAAATGTGCACCTTTATGAAACCAAAGTTTCAGAATGGTATTTGAGATTTTTTGTTAATTAACTATTTTTACATAAAACGACAAAAAGTTAAGTGAAAATCATCTTTATAATACATTTGTTCTAATAAAATATGTATGTGTTTTTAGAAATAATTGTTATCAGTAATTTTAGTTAGAAAAAACATAAGGTGAGCCATTTTAAAAACTTTTTTATGTTAGCATTCAAAATTTTAATATTTCTAGTTTTTAGTTTTCGGATACGTTCCGAAATATTCCATTTATTTGGATTTTATTTCAAAGCGGAAATATTTCGACCTTTGACAAAATACACCCAATTTTTGAGGGGTTAACGTATTTCCTACTGTGTTAACATGTAACGAAGGGAATTGAAACACAGTGTAACTTAAACACAACCCTCCTTCCAACTGTTTGGGTTACCTACGTCCAATAAAACCACCTCCCCTTAGACAATATAATGAAATGAGTCAAGCATAAAAGCAGCAAGTACCTTCATAATCTGATTAGGGTTTAATTCAGCACTCGGAACCAAACGTGGCACTTAATGCAATACGGTGGTCGGTGTTCGAGATACCGTCTTCACCAACCAGTCCCACCCCAGACGCTAACCGCTCGCATAAAACTGCATTATAAACGCAGTAACGACGTTTGATACAGCTCGAAGAAAAGCGCTCGTAATAAAGCTTCAAGTAACAACTGCACACGTGGGGAGGGGTGCTTTAAGGGAGGTGAGGTGAAACGAGGGTGGATTTTGAATAAACTTTGTATTTTTAAGAAATTTTTATAGGTATTTCAATCGCTATAAAATGGTCTTATTGCAACTACAACTCTGAGAGTCGTGGTAAAACGATGATATTTTTTAAATATCTCAAGTCAAAAATAATTTCATCTTGTAATTGAAAAAGCCCAATGAACAATGGAAAATAACTTGAGAAATCATTAGATAGAGAATTTTTAGATTTTTGTCGGATTAAATATCCAGGGAGATTTTCTATCAAAAAAAAGTGTTAAATACCTACTGTTTAATATTGAAACCATTTTGGGGCTTTTCCATACCTTAATGTCCTGTCTATATTGCCTTCTCTCTTATCGCATGAACTTACTTGAAAAATCACGAAATTGTCCCAAAAAAATTAAATACATATTTCAAATAGGGAATTATTTATTATTGAAAACGAAGACAATACAAATAGATCTAAAGGAAACATGAAACAGACCAAAATTTAGAAAAATAAGAAGGTAATCGTCACAACTGGCAATCGAACCCAGGACTCGTCGTCTTACCGGGACTCAGTGCCTTAACTAACTCGGCCATTGGGACCTATTTATCATTTACCTAGTCATTTTTGTCGATCCCATATTTCAAATTCTGTATTAACAATGTCATCTTTAACTATTTTTTCCCTTATTATTGGCAGCCATCTTTTAAAAGACTGCTCGGTAAGATAATAGATCCTGGGTTCGATTCCCAGCTGCGACCGTTACCTTTTTTTATTTTTCTGTGTCTTGTTTTGTTTCGTGTTTGATTTAGATTTGATAGTTTTTTAATAATATTCCTATATTTGAAATATGTATTCCAATTTTTAATTTTTTTTGGACAGATATCGTGATTTTTCAAGTAAGGATGTTCATTCGAGAGGTAGATTTCTCTCTCTAATTTGCCCACAAACATACTAATTGAATGTGTTTGTTTTTGAAAGGCGATCCTGAGGCAAATATTTTATAAATACCTTTTCAAATTCAATCCATTCATCCTTTCACCTTCACAAATCTTACAATAATTTAAATTTAATCCCTTAAATTTTCATGGGTATGCCCAAGTTATATATATTTTTGTAATTATTTCGATTTTATACGTAGAGCGAAGAACGAAGATGCGATTTTGCTTACAAGTTGACTAAAATATTCACTCGACTTTCTCACTCACTCGGTTCTCTCTGACCTTTGACATTACGCATGTAAAAGAAACAATTTCTTTCGTTTAAAATTCTAGAAAACTCATTAATTTCGGGGAAAATGTCGCACGCTTTATCACAATCGCATTACACTACTGTCAGAAAAACTTAATTAATGTTAAAGATAAACATTAATAATTATTAACATTAACGAACAATTTATTAGAACGAAGGTTGAAAACGTGACGCGAGCGTTCACCCCAAAGGAATGACACCCGTTGCTGGGTTGTTAAGCACGAGTAAAGGGTTGTACAGGGGGTCTGGAAAAAGGTTGATAAAGTAAGATTCAAAAGGGGTCAATTTTAAAGAATACACATAAAAACCAGAAACATTTCTCAAAGACCTTGAATTCTCCCAATGCAAGAACTTCGCAGAAGAATTCGGTAACCACCATCAAAGATTATTGTGCTCGGCGTAATAGTCTAGTCTCCCAAACCGAGTTTTTTTTTACTTTAGCTCCACACAGGAGGCCCTGAGAAAAATAATTTCTCTCAACGCGTATGTCATCTTTGGGGATGCTGTATGGAGGGTCTTTTTAAGGAAAGGAAAGACAGAACATTCTGGGAAGGAAAAAGGTAAGAGAGATGGGTAGGAATCTAGAGTTCAGTGTATCCAGGTCATCCGCCGCCGATCCAGATCGCAGATCCAGACAAACCTCACCCCATGAACCCGGGCATCCCTGCCAAGTCACTAAAGTAGCTAACCACTTGGGGTGACCTATGGCAGAGGTGTTGGTTATCAAATAAAAGGTTACCGGGAGGGCAATACCCATTCCTGCCTCCAGAAAATAAGTAATAGTTTTTGAAAAATTTACTTCTGAAGTGCAGTAAAATCATAAGTTTCTTCTTGAGCCCACTAAAGTTTTAAAAAAAAAATTGTTTAAGAAAGGAAAGGAATAAATCTTTAGATTTAACTAATAATATTTCAGTAGGTAACTTGGTCAAATAAAAAATAAATGACTATTGAAAAGGGCAGATATAGAGTGTACCTGCTAGTACAACACAGTGCAACACAGTTCTATTACCCAAAATTTCGAAATACATCGTTCGTGTTTTAAACCCTATTTCCCGGAAACCGTGCACATACGTTTCTATGTAAGTTTCCAGTGAACCGTTTGTGGAATTCATAACAACCCTTAACAAATGAGTAGGAGGGGAAGGAGTTGGGGTTAACACGCGCCGTAGGGGAGGATGGCGCCTGTTAGGGAAGCGAGTCCGGATTGGTGCAGCTAGGAAGCATTTCCGCTTAGCATTCACGGGGAAATAAGAAACGGGTATCTAAAGCTATCGACACACATTTTTACTCAACACCGCAGAAATTTTGTCGAATTAATAGCGCACGCAATTCAAAGCGGTTTAATTTTTGCCGTCTCGGTTCAAAGCGGTTTAAAATCCTGTTTCTTTGCACAAGTACATTAGAAATGACTAATTTTTGATTCATATTAAGGAAAGGACACGTAAGGGTGGAAAAAGGAGTGGTTTAACAGTTTAATAAGGGAAATTGAGAAAGGGACAATTAGATGTTTTTAGAGTTGATGAGCAAAATGAACAACGTCATTGGACGGAGGTGTTCCAAGGAGAACCCACTCGCGACTCATGACAGCAGTCGAAATAATAGAAGAGCATAAGATAAGGCCCGCCATACACCGTCAAGTATATACATTTGATAAAACTCCCAGAAAACCTTTCTAAACTACTCATCCACACTTACCCAAAAAAAACAGACACTTCCCCACTACTTCTTATAAACAGCTGCTCATGCATGTATCCATCGTTCATTGCTATGGTTTTTATTATATTTAATTCATTATTATAATTTATATAATAAGATACAAAAGCGAAACTATTGATAGCTTACTAAAGAAAAAGAATAAAAAACTGACATTAACAATTATTTCACAAGGCCTTAAAAATGAAAAAGATATCACGAAACAATGGGTTAAAATTCCGTATATTGGCGAAATATCAACAAAAATATCCAGATTAACTAATAATGATAAATGCAAAACAGCTTTTTATAATGTGAATTCTCTAGGGAGAATTTTAATCAATAATAAAGATAAGAGAGAAAAACTTGAAAACTCAGGCGTTTACCAAGTGAACTGCGCTGACTGCCCATCGTATTACGTTGGTCAAACAGGGAGATCATTCAAAACCCGAATTAAAGAACACTTTACAAACTGGGTGAATGACAAAGGAGAATTGTCGAATGTAGCATCACATTTATTAGAAAATAAACACTCGTTTGATAAAGACAGAGATGTTAAAGTTCTTCATACTTGCAATAAAGGTCATAAACTAGATAGACTAGAATCTTTAGAAATTACTCGCTTAACTAAAAAAATAGACCCTAACTTTGTAATGAATAAACAATTAGACTCATTTGCTAAGTCTCCGCTTTTGTATCCTGTTACATAATTACGGTTTTGAACCGCTTGATTACAGACTTATTGGTAAATTAATAAAGAATAAGACCACAATGTTATATTTAAATACTTACGAATCCTCACCGCTAGCTCATTCGGTAGATTATCGTGTTTGCAGTCCGCTCGGGTACTTGATTCAGAACAATCATCGCTTCATTGGTAGAATTTATACAGGTAAGGTGTAATAAATTAAAAGATTGATTGTCGCTTTAAATACTGAAGAATTTATTTATGCTTCGACGCTTCTAGGAAAAAGCTTTTTTTATCTCTTTGTGAATGGAAAGTTAATGATTTTAAACCAAAATAAAAGGAATGAATTGATAACATAATGAAATAAGGCTTACGTACGTTATCTCGCACGGGTTACATATGCAGAGCTGGCTCCTCGTCAGAAATAAATCACTGAATTTATTTAAATCTCTAAACACAAAAAACTGTTGTGATATTAAGGATCTCAGAAAACTATGAAGATTTCGTGACCAACCCCTAGGGAGGCTAAAATAAGAAGAAGCCTGGAGAGCGCCCGAAGCCTTTCGGCTTCGTTACTTACCCCCTCCCACCGAAATCTCGGCCAATCAAGGCAACGTCGGTGTGGCAAACATTACCCGGTTTCCTCTCAAGTCAAAAAAGTTCAACAATTAGCATAACTTATCGGACAAATTATGGGACATGTTTAAAGAGAACTTTCCCCTTCAAATTGTACTTACTATATTTCGGGTACGAAAGCAAAAGCGATGCACAGTCACGCATTTGGCAGAGTTTCAGAAACAAAAACTGTTTTCGCTGAGCTTTTAAACTAGTAGTGACAACGGAGCGGCGAAAGTTACCTAAGTAGTTTTAATATCGCGACTGAAATACTGTTCCCGAAACGTGGCCAAAACGCGAGGGTATGTGTATGTGTATGTACTAACCAGCCAGCAGCCAGATAGTAGGGTGGTGAGGGCGGGGGTGGAAATCTGATTATGCCGTTGCCGCCTTCAAAACGGGAGGGATAAAGAAGATATTAGAGATTCAACGATGTGTCGGAGAGGGTCAAACACATTTTTAAGACAATTTATTTTGAAACTTGATAGTTTAATACAAGACAAATTTATAATACACAGAGCATCATGCTAGAAATCAGATAGGTATCTAGGTACACAAAACAAAACAAAAATGGAGAAGTATATGTTTTTTAATCCATGTAAGTTTTTAGTCCTAGTGGAACTAATTTATTATTAAATTCTGTAAAAGGGTCTCGTGAATGCAAAAGGAATGAAAACTTGTTAACAACTTGGAGGCCTTTCTAGTGTTACGATACGCCCTTGAAGCGAGTAGTTTCGAGAACGCGAGCAGCTAGCCCACAGTTCCGCCGCCGCCTCTCCCCGCCCCGGTATCCTGTTTACCGCCCCGCTTGCCCGGCGACTCCGCAGTCCGCTGCGCTCGCCACACACAGACGAAATCCGAGCGCCTTGGAGAACGCACGCTAGCGGCTCACTGTAGCCGGCGGACCCAATTCAACGGGCCGCGATGTATTATTGAAATACCTTTGAGTATAATTGGCCTTTTGCCGCACCATAGTTCGGTCTATTTAGACTATGAAAGTGCCTGATGAAGCTGCCACATGAGACGAGGTTCCTGCCAACCTACATGTAAGCTGTATCTTGATTTCCTCTTTAAATGTTGTCCGTAATTCAGTGAAATGTAGGGCCCCCGCGGAAATCACGACTCGGAGAGTTTCGTTTTGAGAGACAGTCAGGGAGAGTTAAACACTTTAGCTAGGTTTGTGTAATTTGCATTTCTTGAAATTGAATTGTACTGTAAAAACCTATGTATGTGTTTGAGTTTACAATACATGTCTAAATGATTTAACATTGTTATTATTCTGCTACGGCGGGAGGATTGTTGACCAGTGAGGATCCCGTGGGTCACCGAAGGATGGAGAGAAGTTCCCTAGCCTTGAGCTGCCCACCCCCCTGAATAGAGAGTACCATAGTCCCGCTGAGAGCTAGCCAGGGACGTGTTGGTGTGCTGATGTTGGTTTAGAAGCCGACATCGGGGTAGCCCTAACAATTGTCGCCCGATCGTGGGGTTGGAATTTTTTTTCTCTATCTCGGTCACTTTGCGGGACCTTCCTCTGTCAAAATCCTTCCCGCACAACAACTATTTTGTAAAACATTAATTATGCCTTGTTATTCTACAGTGAATCCTGTGAAAAAAACCACAGAAACCAATATGTAAATCAGATCCATAACAGATCTGATTGTAATTATGAAATTAAATCGCATGTGAAACGGCCATTTTGAGTACCCGAAACGCCAGCTTTTGACCGCGAATCTGAATTACGTCACCAAGCGGCGGGCGCGTTAGCAACAGCAATACCCGCCAAATCCAACGGCCTTTGTTTCACGCGATATTCCGGATTGCGCGCAAATGCCTTGTTCCCGCCGGAATCCTAACCGACTGTTGCTAGGCTGCGTTTTAAATCCAAACCGTTTTTATGACTGAACCGGGATACCAACGGAAATCATTGATTCTGGAACCCCAGTTATTTTGCGAATTCCTTAATGAAAATTTCGGACTTACGTATTTTTATTATTTCTGCACAATATACCAATTGGCCCACTTGTGTCTGTCAAATTAGTACAATTTAATGTTTCTCCAAATGGACAAAATAATGACTTTCTTTCCCCATTGTACATTATAGGTACTGTTTTTTTTCAGCATAAGTGAAAGTGAATTGTGTTTTTTCCCTTACATAAGTGAAAAGTGGAATAATAATAAAGCCAATGACTGATTCCATGAATAAATAAAATAATTTTAATATGGTTGGATGCAATAAACCCCATATTCAGTCATTTTCATCCGGAAGTTTGTCCTTTATTTGCCAGAAATGTGCCTTTTGTGAACTTTAGTGCCTTTCTCAGTGCAAAGTGTTTTGTGAAAATAAAAAACCTGTTTTCTAAAGGTCAATCCTGGCAAAATTTTTCTAAAATAAATAAATACTTGTGAATTTCACAGTTTTCTCAAAAGTGGTCAGTGAAATACAAAAACCTTTACCACTAAGGTCTTTCCACGCAAAATTTTTTCTCGTCTGCCCCTCTTTGACAAGAATTCTGGTGTCATGTATACAAAACACATTTGGAAGTGCCAACAGTGATCACCAAGTGAAAAGTGCCTCACAAAAAATTAATTTTTGCGCTTTCTAAAGGAAACCCCTGGCCAATTTTTTTTCTTCTCCCCACCACCCAGGAAACTCACAATGGAGGACAAGCAAACTATTACATCATCCAACTTGGGTACCATTCCCAATGTGCATAGTTTATCCAAAGCCCACTTACAAGCTGCTTTAAGGGATAGAGGACCCTCGCCATCAAGCAAATCTAAATCTACATTGAAGGCATATGCACTTTTATTCAACAAAAAGTACATTAGGAGAATAAATCTCGCCCCCTCCAACGAAAATAATTCATGTTCGGCTACGCAAGTTTTGGATAATCTTGACAAAGAACCTACGCCGCATGTAATGATAAAACAGGACGTCGCACCCATCTTGACACAAGATAAAACTTACGATTTATCCTCTTGGAAAGTCAAATATAATGGCGTCTCCGATGTGCTGGATTTCATTGACCGTATTGAAGAAACGGCTACAATCAAAAATATCCCATTCGAGATTCTACGGAGAAACTTTATAGAACTCATCTCCCCAGAATTAATTCCGTGGCACCGCATCCAAAAGACTAAATGCAAAGATTGGAATAAACTCAGAGCTGCCCTAATCTCTAGCTTTGAAAAAAAGGAGGCCCAGCACCGGATCAAACTATCTCTACTATCTATTAAACAACTAGTAGATGAACCTGTGGCTACATTCATAGAAAGGGCTGAATCCATCAACATCAAGCTTTCACATCCTGTTCCGGAAGCTGAACTATTACCAGTCATAACTGATGGCCTTTTAAGCAAATACGAGAACATCATCACCTCACAGAAAATTGCATCCCTGGCCCAGCTAAACGAAGTCTGCCTCCTCCTGGAATCGTACCAGGATAGGAAAAACATAAAGAATGTGTCGAATAATGTGGTTGTGCCAAGCCGTTCGTCTGGTTTAAAGCCAGAATTCGACAACAAAAAAGTGTGCTCCTTTTGCAAAAAAGTAGGCCACCTGGCCGCTACTTGTTTCAAGCAAGCAAGACTTCTGGAATCCAAGGAACCCCGAACCTCCAAGAGACACCACTCTAGGGACCGCTCTCCTCCACGCGACGAATTGCGCAACATTTTCAAGAGATCAAGGCACAATGCAGAAAGGTTACAAAACCCAAGCGATGTCAGACCTCAGGTGGATTTCTCCAAGCCCCCACCAAATTTCTACATGAAGAGGCCAAAAAACTAAATAATAACCTCTCAGGTACCCATTCTGAACCAAGGTCTAAAGAATGGACTGATTGGTTATCACACATTAAGTATTTTAACCAGACCTTAAATGTTTCCTCGGTTTGTTGCAAACAAGCTAAAGATGGGAGACCCTATGCTCTTTTCTCTGTTAACAATGTGCCCTTTTCCGGATTACTTGATAGCGGTGCATCTGTCAGCTGTCTTGGCAACAATGCTCACCTGCCTTTTGTTAACAGTGATTTTAAAATTTCGCCACAAACAACACACCTGACGACTGCGGATAATGTTTCCCAGCCGGTCATCGGTACCCTTGCACTGCCAATTAATTGTAACAATAAAATAATTACAATCAATTTTCTAATAGTGCCCTCTATATCCCAGAATTTCATCCTTGGCGTTGACTTCTGGAAGGCTTTTAACGTTGCTCCCCAAGTATTTAATACTCTTGGCGAAACCTCCACTGCTGCTCAAATTAGTGAGATCCGCACAATAATACCTCACGAAAATTTAAGCACGGACCAAGCTCTCCAACTAAAGGAAATGGTCAATAAATTCGAATCAATATCTTTCGAAAAATGTGGATTGGGTTTGACAAATTTGGTAGAACACCACATTAAAACCAATGGCCCACCCATAAAGCAACGTTATTACAACTTAGCCCCCCAAAAGCTTAAACTTTTGGAAAAAGAACTTGATGAAATGTTAAAAATGGGTGTGGTGGTTCCCAGCAGAAGTGCATGGACCAACCCAACTCTTTTGGTTTCTAAAAAAGATGGCTCCGCACGTTTCTGTCTCGACAGTAGACGTTTAAATTCTTGTACGGAAGCTGACGCATACCCCTTACCTTACGTCCACGCGACCTTAGACAAACTGCGCAACGCCAAGTTCATCTCCTCTGTTGACCTAAGCAAAGCTTTTTGGCAAATACCTTTGGACGCAGAATCGTGTGAAAAAACTGCTTTCGTTGTACCTGGTAGGGGAATGTTCCATTTTAAAAGATTACCCTTTGGTCTAAAGAACAGCCCCGCCGAATTACAAAGACTGATGGACAAACTCTTCGGTCCTGAAGTCGATAACAGCCTGTTCTGTTACCTTGACGACCTCATCATCGTCAGCGACACCTTTGAAAAACACATATTAATGTTGGAAAAGGTTTTTCAACAACTCAAGTTCGCTGGTTTAACCATCAACTTGAAGAAGTCTGAATTCTGTAAGTCCCGTTTACGTTATTTGGGATTCATTGTCGACGAAAAAGGTCTAAGAACAGACCCCGCTAAGGTGGAAGCCATGGCAAATTTTCCCCGACCCAAAAACGCGAAGGAAGTCAAAGGTTTCCTTGGACTTGCAGGTTACTACAGAAGATTCATCAAAGACTTTTCCACAATTGCAGCCCCCTTAAATAAAATTACCGGCACCCGTAAAGGTGTCAGCAACTTCCGATGGTCTGCTGAAACTGAAGAAGCGTTTACAACTTTAAAAAATGCCCTTCAAAAAGCCCCCGTTCTGAATTGCCCGGATTTTGCACTCTCTTTTACCCTCCACACGGATGCCTCCAACGTAGGAATCGGTGGAGTCCTAACTCAAGAATTCCCAGATGGCGAACACCCTGTAGCGTATTTTTCCCGTACATTAAATAAACACGAGAAAAACTACGGAATTACCGAAAAGGAGTTATTGGCTGTATTGGATTCTGTTCACCATTTCCGCGGTTACATAGACGGTAGCAAATTTACTGTAGTCACAGACCATAGTTGTTTGAAATGGTTGATCTCTTTAAGTAATCCCTCCGGTAGACTCGCTCGTTGGGCCTCCCGTTTGTCTCAATTCAATTTTGATGTTGTACACCGTAAAGGCGCGGACAATATTGTTCCTGACGCTCTTTCAAGAATTGAATTGGCTTCATTAAATGTTGACACAATTGCCCCCCCTCCATCCACAAAAGATGAATGGTACTTGAAAATCTTCGAAGGTTGTAAAAATAATCAACAAAAGTTTCCTAATTTTATCATAAAAGAAGGACAACTATACCGTAATTGCAAGGCACCACTATCCATCCTCGAAGATTACTCTTGGAAACTTGTCGTTCCCCTCGAAGGAAGAGAACAAATAATAATTGACAATCATAGTGCTCCCGACTCTATACACCCAGGAACTTTCAAGACGTATAAAAAGATTTCCTTGAAGTATTACTGGCCTGGTCTTTTCAAACAAATTCGCAATTACATCTCTAAATGTGAAACTTGTAAAGCTTATAAACATAGCACGGCAGCACCTGCCGGCCTAATGGGTAACCCCAAACGTGCCGACAGACCTCTACAGTCATTGTCAATGGACCTCGTCGGACCTTTTCCTCGAAGTTATGCCGGACACATGCACATACTTAGTGTAGTGGATGTTTTCACCAAATTCTGTTGGATCTTCCCTTTAAAAAGAGCCAATGCGTCCGCCATCATCAAACTTCTGGAAAAACACATTTTTATACCTTACGGAACACCCAGAACCGTAATTGTTGATAACGGAAAACAGTTTATTGCCCAAGAATTCAAAGAATTTCTTGCCAAATACGGAATCAAGGACATTTATTATAACACCTTGTACACTCCCCAAAACAACACTGTCGAACGTTACAACCAAACAATCAACACAGCTCTAGCTATTCTAGTTGATAAAGACCAACGCACTTGGTGTAAAAACCTAGATAAAATTCAGGCCGCTATGAACAACACTGTTAATCTGGCCACTGGTTACACACCTTTCTTCTTAAAACACGGCATGGAACAAGTCGTCCATGGTTCTCTACATAGGGACACAAACTTTCCTACGTCATCTGCCACCACAAGCAACCCTACCGCAGATTATGCCCATCGCTTGGAAGAACTGTCGGCCATTTACAGTGAAGTCACTGATGCTTTGCTCCTGGCTCACCAAAAGAGTGCGGACAGATATAACTTACGTAGAAAACATGTCACCTTCAATACAGGAGACATAGTTTGGAGAAAGAACAACACACTTTCCCAAGGAGCCATGTATTTCTCTGCTAAGCTGGCACCACGTTTCGTGAAGGCCAAAGTCCTAAGGAAAATATCAGACCTAGTGTACTCCTTGTCTGACTCATCTGGAAAGCACATTGGTAATTACCACATCAAGGACATTGTAAAGTCTGGAAGTGAGGAGTCAAGTAAAACTGCCCCCACTATCTCAGCAAACGTAAAATGATCCAATATGTACATCACATTTTTTTTGTAAGCTTACAGAGTCTTACTACGTCAGGCGTGTAATGTGTCAATCACATGCCCATCGTTTCGTAAATGAAACAAGTTGTAAATTATTTTGTAAATTAATGCGTACTCTCCTTGAAGTTACTTTCAAATGTTGTTTTTGCACTGTTTTTTCTTTCCCTCACGACAATTTTTTTTCTTTTATTTTTTTTTCACCTGTTCTAAAACTGATCACTTTGGAACGGAGACACTTTTCGAGTTTCAATGTTTGGGAAGTCGCGAGCCCATTTATTGTCTCAACACGTACACTACGCAATGTTCATGCCACGTCATACCCTGCCTGGTCATGTAATTTTGTAATTTTTTTTTATTTTTTTTTTTGTTGCATTTTTGTCGTGCGGAAAGGAACTTTCTCACCTGTTTATTTTGTTCATGTAAAGTAGTTGACAATTGCCCATCGGCGTGTCGCTCTAGAAGTCGGGTTTTGTAAATTCCAAAGTGTTAAATTCCGACTCAGAACCAGTTAACTATTTTTACAATTTTTCCTTTTATCTTGTTCATCATGAGTTGTAAAACCTTCCGAGGTATCTCTAGCATGAAAATCAAACAGTGGTTACTTACATAGTCGCCCCTCGTGTATATAAGTTTTTTTCAATTTTTTCCTCTTAAATTAAAAATTGATGGCGTCCTACCCAAATTCATGCTCATGTACCCAAATTGGATATCGATACGTCCATTTTGGAACTTGTATTTATAAAACCAATGATTGGTCTTTATAACCCTGTATATAAATCAATTTGGCTCGTTTCAACTAAAGTACGTAAAACCGAATCATCCGGTCTTTGGTTGTTATAACAAAGCCACCTTTTTGTTATTTTGTTTTTTGGCTTGTACGTTACGTATGTCTTATATGACACGTTTCAACCCTACGAGACAGGTTAAATAAAACCTTATGGTCATCCTGATTTTGGAATTCACAACTTTTAGGTGTTCATTTAACCAAGTATTTGCAACCCAAATTGCACATAACCTGGTATGTTTGTAACTGCACAAAGGATATGTAAAACCGTAATTGGTCCCTTTTCTTTGGTCTTCCTCACTGCAGGTTGCCACAACAGACAGTATGTAAAACCATTATAGGTCTGTCTTTGTTTTAAATACTTGGTGTAAGTAGAATTATACTCTGCCATCACCCTTGTATTTTGTAACACATGAAGTAGCATCAAATTGTCTATCTTCTCTGTCGTACGCTCTTGGGCTACGGAGTTAGTTAATCTAACGAATCTTTATAAAATGTGTTAAAATCAAGCATCGTTAACGTTTATTGTGTTGTATTTAAACGTAATCCACCGTTATAGGAGGGATCCTTAAAATACCTGCCACGATACGAGAAGTTCGTCATAATCACTTTTGCTCATAACTAAATGTTATTGAGTTGGTCGTGTGACATATTTGTCATGAGTACCACCCTTTCTGTACAATCTATTTTGGTCGTGTGTCATTCATTTGTCATGAGTACCGCTTTTGTATTTTGGTCGTGTGTCATTCATTTGTCATGAGTACCGCTTTTGTATTTTGGTCGTGTGTCATTCATTTGTCATGAGTACCGCTTTTGTATTTTGGTCGTGTGTCATTCATTTGTCATGAGTACCGCTTTTGTATTCTGGTCGTGTGTCATTAATTTGTCATGAGTACCACTTGTATGTATAATTGTGTACAACCCTTGTACACGAGACGTGGAGACGTTAAAACACTTACCGTGATTCGTGCGAACGACATAATATCGGCCTTGCCATCTTCTTTAAGAGGCATTGTATAAACTCTTGACTTCTGTCTATAATTGAGTTTTATCTTGTATGTACTTACATGTTTTTATACACTATACGTGGAGACGTTAAAACACTTACCATGAGTCGTGCGAACGAAATAATATCAAACCTTTTGTGTGCGATCTACGAAATGTAGTCCACAACCCTTTGTTGTCATTCAACGCCAATGCCCGTGGACCTCCTGTTTTTTTACTTCTTTGCAAAAAGGAAAGAAGCCCAGGAATATCTACTATCCCAAAAGGACTAGTTTGTAGCTTCACTGCTAACTATGGGGCATAGTGCTGTGGGAGTTAATCGATTGAGCACAAAACCACCCAACTCGTTGTCTGGGGAACGGATAAGAAAACCCCCAGGTTTGTGAAATTGGAGCAAGGGTCTGTCTTTTCTCACAATCACGCAGGAGTTTTTAAAATGACCCCTAATCTTTTGCCCAATACACGCAAAAGATTAGTCTCTTTGTTAATGTGTATTCAAATTTCTCCTCATCCTTTTAACAATTGTAAAGAGTCAGGAAATCTGCTGGTTGATCATGTTTCATTCTCACATGGAGTTTGAAGTGGAAATTAGTCCAGTCTCTAGCAAGTTTGGTCACTCAACTCCTTTCCTTTTCCTTTCCTTTCTCCTCACCATCATGTTCTCAGGTATATGTTATGAAGAGGAAAATCTGTTGTTAACCATAATTCGCCCTCACTGGGAGTGCGAATCGGTAAATTAACCAATTATCAGCAGGCTTTCTCCCTCACTCTCTGCATATGTCTCACCTTTTGTTCTTTTTCTCAATTTCACGAAACACATTCATGAATGTTGGATATGTACGATATGCACTTGGCGTACCGTCTGTCTCCTTTTGACAACCTTTATTCATGAATTGGTTTCTCTGCTTTTACCGTGACTCATTCACGACTTCTTTGTCTTGTTCGTTGAAATTCTACAAAAATGTTACCACCTTTATGTTAACATAGGCCATGGAAGGCCGGTTGTTTTTTTAACCAAGACATATTGTCACTCGGCAAACGCCAAGTCATCCTGGTAAAGGAAAATGTTCATGTAATCACAATTTAGTTAGAAAACTCTCTCTTCGTCACTCTCTGGGTCGGTGGTTAAAACTTCGTTTATTTCATTATCTGGACACATTTTGTTTCTCTCCAAACCTTTTCTTCATTGGTCCCTAGGCAGGTAAACTTCAAGAATTTTGCTCTAATAATAATTTCTCCCGGATTAAAAAGAAGCCCAGGCGGATGTCATCACCAACAGCCAAGCTGAGCTCCACTTCCTGACAGCACGCGCTGTGGTTACTAGGGCCCTCCTGCTGCCATTTTTCTACGCATTTGTTCCTGAAAGCACAGACCATACCGCCCATATGTATGTTGTTTTGTCGTGCCACAGCAAGTTGAGTTGTCCCACTATACATTATGACACTCTGAACCACCTTTTGGGCACGCTAGCTCCTAGGTTTGTTCTTACTCTTGCTATCAATGCCAACCATGTCGTCTCTTGCGCTGTCATGCAGTGACGCATATATCGTCATGTGTAAACCATCATTACCTTGACCTCCAGTATTCGCTGAATGCGTACCAATACAAGTTATGTTGAGCTACATTATGCTTCAATAACCATTATATACGATCCGTGTTTACCTTAATAACACTTAGGATTCGTACTGGCATGTCTGCAGACACTGGATTCTCCTCTTCAATGACCTCTGTAACCATAGTCGCGGCACAGCAACCACAGTCCCCACTTCGTGAACTTCGTCGTCTTCGACAAAACCAAGTGTTTTCTAAGGCCCAAGTGTACTTTTGAGTGTTATCTCAAAGGGGTCTGATTACAGTGATAATGTAATCCTTAGAATCTGTGAAACCACGTCCTCCTCTTCGAAATTCTCCGAAACCAAACAAATCCACGCTTCGCAAACTTAGCTCCCAGACCAATGAAACCTTAGAATCACACAGGCATTTTTGTTCTTGTTGTTTTTTTTGTTCTTCAATTGTACAAATATGAATTGTTATTTTTCAATTGCATAACCATGTATTGTTATTTTTCAATTGCATAACCATGTATTGTTATTTTGTTCAATTGCATAACCATGTATTGTCATCTTTCAATTGCATAATCTTGTATGTTGTTTCACACCATGTCATTTCACCAAAACTGTTCTTTTCCAAACATTGTATGTACCCCTCACCCATTCCCTACAAACATTGTGTCCTAAACTATAACATGAATTGCATGTTCTAGCTAGGCATCTCTCAAGCAACGAATCTCTCAAAAACCCCGATGGAAGTTTAAGAGGATTTTTTTATCCTACAGCTCCATTGCCACGTCGCTTTTTTTCCAAGCGCGGGGGGAAGTGTTACGATACGCCCTTGAAGCGAGTAGTTTCGAGAACGCGAGCAGCTAGCCCACAGTTCCGCCGCCGCCTCTCCCCGCCCCGGTATCCTGTTTACCGCCCCGCTTGCCCGGCGACTCCGCAGTCCGCTGCGCTCGCCACACACAGACGAAATCCGAGCGCCTTGGAGAACGCACGCTAGCGGCTCACTGTAGCCGGCGGACCCAATTCAACGGGCCGCGATGTATTATTGAAATACCTTTGAGTATAATTGGCCTTTTGCCGCACCATAGTTCGGTCTATTTAGACTATGAAAGTGCCTGATGAAGCTGCCACATGAGACGAGGTTCCTGCCAACCTACATGTAAGCTGTATCTTGATTTCCTCTTTAAATGTTGTCCGTAATTCAGTGAAATGTAGGGCCCCCGCGGAAATCACGACTCGGAGAGTTTCGTTTTGAGAGACAGTCAGGGAGAGTTAAACACTTTAGCTAGGTTTGTGTAATTTGCATTTCTTGAAATTGAATTGTACTGTAAAAACCTATGTATGTGTTTGAGTTTACAATACATGTCTAAATGATTTAACATTGTTATTATTCTGCTACGGCGGGAGGATTGTTGACCAGTGAGGATCCCGTGGGTCACCGAAGGATGGAGAGAAGTTCCCTAGCCTTGAGCTGCCCACCCCCCTGAATAGAGAGTACCATAGTCCCGCTGAGAGCTAGCCAGGGACGTGTTGGTGTGCTGATGTTGGTTTAGAAGCCGACATCGGGGTACCCCTAACACTAGCAGAGAAAACAGAATAAGTAATTAAATAAATATTCAAAATACGCATTGATCATGTATTTCACAACGGAGTGCTGGAACCTACCCTGCCGAGCGATTCTATATCAGTATATCTTACGTGGAATCGTTATCGAGATAACGGACGTGATCTCCAATCAGATTTGTGTGATCTATTTGCTTTTTCTATGTACATTACAACCATTAAATTAATAAATAATTATGCATACTTGCAGGAATTCGTGTTTAAAACGATCTAAACTAAAATATGTGAGAGTAAATTTCAAATTAAATTAAAAAATTACCCGAAACAACTGTAAGAGTACATTACTATTATTAATATTTCGTTTCACTTAATTTAAATCTGTTAATTGATATATCTCAAGTTTCTCTTACTATATCTATTGTTAACTTACTCAACTGATATCATAATTGCGCATGAATTCACTCACCAAACACAAGAGCCTTGTCTCTTAACGGTGAGGAAAGGCTTTTATTATATTCATATTACAAATCTGTTTAAAATGTAAATAAAATGTATAATTATTATAAAACATCAAATAAAAAAATAAAAAAAATAAAAAATGTAAAAATCACACAAATCTGACAGGAGATCACGTCCGTTATCTCGATATTGATCCCACAAAAGATATAGAATCGCTCGGCAGATGTATGGCAGTGAGGAATGGAACTGGCAGAGGAAGGACGAAAGACCGAATGCTGTAGAAACAAGATCCCTGAGGCGTATATGTGGTAAAACCATGTATGATCGTGTGAGAAATGTTGAAATCCGCAAAGAATGTAAGGATGATGTAAGCCGTAATGAGTAAGGTAAAGAAAGGTACCCTCAGATGGTTTGATATAGAGCGAATAAACGAATAAAGGATTGTAAGGAGAATATATGACGCAAATTTGAATGGTAGAAGTCGGGGACGCCCGAGGAAGACACGGTACGATCAAGGGAATCAGAGTCAGAATAATAGAAGAGTATGTACGAGACGATGTATGAATGTGAATGAGGCAAAGAGTGTGTGCTAAGACCGAGTTGTTTAGCGGTCCGTCTCGTCTGCCTACCACTGTGGGGAAACGGCGTGATGGTTAGTTAGTTAGTCATTTACGGCAGCTTCTAAGAACAAATCGTTAATCTCGTTTGTTTAATTAATTTAAAATAGAGGTTAGTAAGGCACCTAATTTCATGTCTCATATTAACGACGTCACTAGATAGGTAAAGCAAAAGGGAAAACAATTTACTCTGTTAATATTATAACTGTATTTATCCTTGCCTTCACACCAAAGTGCCCATTTCCACTTTGACTGTAATGTGACTGTAAAGCTGACATTTATTTCCCAGGCAGTTCAAAGTAATATAATTATTCATGGTTTCTTACACCCCTGGAACACGTCCCGCTTGTTCTGTGTCCATATTACTTTGCAACAGGAAAAGCTCGACGTTTACTGGCTGCTAAGAAAACAGCTGTTAAAAATACACGAGTAGATTGAATAAAAAATGAATAAAAGTTTTACTGAGAAAACTGTGGAGCAGTCTTAAGGATATAGCGCTCTGACAAACAACGGAGGTTACGGTTGCATTTTAACATCGCCTTGGGAAGGGTGGCTGGCTATTGGATGAATGAGCACACTGCCTCCCACAAACCACCTCTTCCGTATAAGAAGGTACCCGGACTCGTAATCCAATTTGAATTACAAGCAAAGTCGGAAGACTCGCTGTTGTCTTCATAAATGGAAATACGTAACTATTACTCATTCCCACTTCTTTGAACTTTCATAATATTATGCTTGTTGTGGAAGCTCCAAATAACGGTAATGTTATAATACCTAAAACATACAGATAATTGTTATGCACGAAAGTAATTTATCAACACTTGTTTATATCTAAAAATCCTAAGGGCGTAAATAAATAAATTACTTCATTTACATTTTTTATTACAAAAACTCTTTTTTTACAACTTTTTCAATGATATATTGAATAACCTTCAACGAATAACCTTTAAACGTATAAAATAGAGTTCTCATAATAAAATAAAAAAAATATTCATTTAGACTTTTACAAAACATTTTTACAATAGGCATTCCAATAAATAAAATCAAATATATTTATCCGAGACACTATCTAGGTAATAAACCAGTTCATCGAAAACTTCTTTCCAATGACAAAGATAGCTGCGAAAAGGAAAAAAATAGTGAAAGTCATTATTAATAATTGTTAACTCGGAAATTTTAAATATAATATTGACAAAAATTATGTTTAAATGAGGGGTCTCTGTAGTCGAATTGGTAAAGCGTCGGTAAGACGAGACGTTCTGAGTTCGGGTCCCAGTTGCGACTTTTATCTTTTTTATTTTTCTTTGTCTTGTTCTCTTTAATATTTTCGTATAGATTATTAGTGTTATCTTCTTCTTCAATTATAATTAATTAACTGCTAAAACGATTAAGATTAAAATTTCCATATACTTTAAATTTAATAATTAGTTTACATTAATCACCCCTCATTATCCACACACAGGACAGGACAAAATAATTCGAAGTACAAAAATATGTTACTCATCCAGTAAAAGCTCTAAAAGCGACATCATAATAATTGGGATTATTGGTTAACAAAAAGAGGAAACAAATACTCTGTAACAAATTTCTCTTCACTTTGCATATATGTAATTAGTGTTAAACTTAAGTGGAACGTATATAATAATACAGGTTATATGCGTAATTACATAACTTTCACCTAAGTTGTTTCAATATCTGTATGAATGACTGAAAATTTACAGAATCTACGACTTTAATTGGATTTAGTGGTATCGCTATCCGCGCTGAATTCTAAAAAAAAAACATTTTCACAGTCTATACAACCAGCAATACTGATAATTCCATTCATTGGACGGTTTTCCACAAACCGCCCGCGGCCGAACGATACCACCCGATAGCAAAAAAAAAACATTTCAACCAGAATGGAAATGAATGTACTTCATAATAGGATTCCCAGAAGTTAACTCATCATCATCATCATTTCATCCCCTTTTGATAGCCGGCTCGTGGACTCAATGCTTATTGAATATGAATGAATCTCATGAATATTGAATTAGTACGCGTCATTGATCCATCCGACGTCTGATGTTCTGACTTGTTTCAACCCTCAATGACTCGACTGTGGACAATCTGACATATTGCCCACAGTACAATTATTTAATAAGTAAATATTCAGATGTTTGACGGGCTTTTTAAAATACATAAATCAAATTTGATAAAGCAATTATCAAGTTCTGCAAGTATTTTAGTTTTTAAGAAAGCTGTGACAAAACCAAAACTACAATAATTGCTTATATAAAACTGAAACTAATAAAAACATGTATTTATCAATAGATTTTTACAATTTTATACATTTTGTTAAGTTATCATTGATTCGATTGACAAAAAGATCACTGCTCAGCTACACGTTCAGGATTTCTCCTGGAAAGCAGCTACTTTTCAGCAGTGCCTCTAATACACAAAATAAATAATAATTAAATCAAATTTAGTTTAATAAAATAAAAGAATAAAAAAAAATCATGTTAATCAGAATTCAAATTACAGCAAATAATATTAATATTAAAAAATCAATTTAAATTTAAAATATATTCAAAATAAATAATATAATCACGTCAAAAACAAAAACACAAGTAAGTATTCATTTGATTGTAAATTTTGTCAAATCAAAAACAAAAAACATGAGTAGGTAAGTAAATGATGTTGTGCGGTTGACTGTGCAGTCAGCAACCATTCGCCGCAGAGCTTCTTAAAGCACTCCAACGATGTCGATATTCGTATAGACAGTGGTATTTCATTCCAAAGTTTTGACGATGAATAGCTGAAACTACCCTCAAATATAGCAGTTTTATGTGTGGGAGAATGAGTAAATGGTTCCTTTGGCGTATACTGTGTGTATGGGAGTCACAAGACCACTGTAGTCTGTCAAACAGATAGGCGGGACTTTAGAATTCATGGGATTGTATATTTGATACATTTGTTGTAACTTCCTTCTGATTGACATATTTAGGATTCGACCGATAGAGATAAGACGAGATAAATAATAAATAATATATGAATAAAATATTGTTCGGGTTACTATAAACAATTAATTACGTTCGGATAATACAGTCAGTACGAAGTGGTAATTTAAATTAACTAAATGCGGGAAAATTATTTTCTACGTATGGTTGGTTACGGACGTTTCATGTTTACGCCAAAAGGCTTGGATAAAGTTCGGAGTGTTGCCTGTTGCCAAGTCCTGACAATCTGAACAAGTCCGGTCATATGGCAAGCTTAACGATATTGCATCTTGTAATGGTCGTCCGTTGGCATAGAACTAGCTTTTCTTGTTTTCGAGACGAGTGGTGAAATTTGGTGCTACAAACAATAAATAAATATATAAATTTAAAAAAGCACCATTTTCGCTTTTTGTCAGTTTTTCCAGATTTTCAGCACTATTTTAAGGAAATCTTATTAAAAATATGGAATAAGTAATATGGCGTACCGTCTTAGTCTTTGAAATGTAACGTAAAATGACTTTACCAATTTGCAATTTTGAAACTAAATAACGTTGTATCCTCGTTGCCCGAAAGAAATCATTTAAAAGTACCGAGTTATTTCTTGAGTGGTAACGAGAGTGGCACTGATCAAGAAATTAAAATTAGACTCGAAAGCTGTGCTAATTGACTTCTTCTCATGTAGGTTCTTCATTGCCGAGGATCGTCACCCCTACTCCAATTTCCATGGTAGACAAGGCTCTTCCACTCCTCGCGGTCCTGCGCTGCGTGGAGAGCTGCAGACATCCTAGTACCAGACGCCAGTGAATATGAATATCTCCTAAATGGAGTCGTCAGTTAGACGAGCAACGTGTCCAAAGTATCTTAAGATCGATGTAGGCAAACAGCTCTTCCAGAATGGACACGTTTGCGTGTCTGGCTGTCCATGAAATCTTGAGTATTTTTCTCCAGGACCACATTTCGACAAAATGATGACAATAAAACCTCATCATAATAAAAGATGATCACGTCACGTGTTTGGCTACTTCAGCACGCAGAATTTCTACCGTTTTATAGCTAAGATTCTAGCTTTTTCTACGTCCTTTTATCTGCATCTGTTCGATAACCAGATTCACAACTCTTTTATTCTCAATTCTAGAATCTTAAGTTAAGAAAATGAATTTTCAAAAATTCGAGTGCAGTTAACATGCGGTAGAAGTGAAACTTGACCAAAACAATCTCAACCAACAACCCAATTAAGAACCAAGGAGCCTTAAAAAGTTAGGCCTCAAAGCGGTCAATGAGCGCAGACCTAGCGTCATCTCCGTTTTATATCTCAACCAATAGGAGCCTTGATAGGAGTTTGATGCTTCGCAGGTGCTTTTATGCCCTTTTCCGTTTCTTCCGAATTCCAAATCACAACGGGGCTATAGAAGTTTCACTTCAAAAGTCACAAGAACTGAGGAACACACAAGAATTGAGCATCATATCATTCGAGTCACGCTATTGAAAATAATTAGATTTGAATACAATAAGCTTTGATTCGCACCTGCAAATTAAAAACTCTGCGAGGAGTTCAAAAGGAGCAGGCAGGTTTGTTGGCTGCGGCAGGTTATTAGCTGAGGGGAAATCCGGTGTGAGTCACGGCCGCGGCTACTAGCTACTACTGCCAACACTCGAGTCACTCCGTCCCCGCCCGACCAGAATACCAATGAGTCACTGGCGGGCATCGAACGGGGGACCCGATGCCACGGGGCGACAGGAGAACTTAATAATATTTTATATAACCTCGTAATATTTTAATAGAAGTAGAAGACAGTGCGTCCTATATTTTTAACTTATAGTTAAAATTTTCAAACTTATTGAATTAAGGATTAATTAAATATTAAGGAATTAGGTATTAGACATCCACCTCAAATAGATTCAAGCACCACTTTAGGAAGAGGAGTGGTTTCATTTAGTATTCAAGTAACAGACTGCTTAAAACATATTTATTGAGGATATTTTTATTGTTTTACCATAAAAACTACAGGAAAAATAAGTTATCTAAAATCTACCTTAATTATTGTACATTACTAAGAAATTAATAAATTATTTCAACATAATAATGCATTCTCTATCACATGAGTACAAATGTTTTCCGACTTTCAATTAGTTTAACGAATTAATAAAAAAAAATCTTCAAACTTAGCAAAATTACTTTGTGGCATCATTATTAATATAATGAACAATAAATACTTCGGTTAGTTTTTAGATTTTCACGGCCAAAAGCATTTTCATTTTCCCAAAAACTAACAACGAAAAATAAATACTTCGTTTAAACCACTATATAATTAACAATATCAAGATGTTTCAATAACAATGTTATCTTCATCAGGAAGAGATGTTAATTTAAAAAATAAATGACAAACAAGTATAGACAAATTAGAATAAATTAGAACAAAGACAAAATATTAAAATGTAGAGGTGATTAATTGCTTAAAAAATAAAAATTGTCATACAAAATAAAATATAAAAATTATTTAAGGAAAAATAAAATTGCATTTAGATAATAAAAAACTTTTAAGAACAAACAATGTAAATAACTAGAATAAATAAAGAAACAAATAATTATAATTATTGTAAGTATTAATAAGAAAATAAATTTAAAAGATGGCTATTTTTAAAAAATATTTGGTTATTTATAATATTTAATTTACTATTAACACTTTTTCTAATTTCTAAAATTTATAAATTATCCAATTGTATGCCCTTAGTGTTAGTATGTAAAATTTTAAGACCTTTATTAATATCAAAAGAATGACTTGTTTCCAAAATATGGTTTGCAAATTCAGAATAATAATTATTATTTAAACATCTCATATGTTCCTTAACTCTAATGTTAAAATTTCTACAAGTTTTACCTATTTAAAAAAAAAGTTACAATCATTACAAATTAATTTATAAACCCCAGATTTGTTCAAAAAATCACATTTATCCTTATTATTTACTATATAAATTTTTTAATTTGTTATTTGTATAAAAAGCTGGTTGTGTATTAATTGGCATGTTTTGAATTATTAAATTTGAAATGCTATTATTTAAAAATAAAAATTTTCTCTAATTATTATCATTTTCAACAAAGTGTGGATAAACAAAAGATATAAAAAAAACTTTTTCTTATATTTTTTGTTTAACATATTGTTTATTAATTTTGAAGTATAACCGTTATCAATTGCAATTTGATTAATAGCATTTAATTCTATTTTAAAATTACTCAAAGATAAGGGAACATTAATTAATCTACTTAGAAAGGTATGAAAAGCTGCTAATTTTTGTGAATATGGATGATTAGATGTTTCATGTATGATATCTGTGTATGTATCTTTACGAAAAATGTTAAATTCAAATTTATTATTGACGATAGAAATATTTAAATCCAAAAAAATTAAGCTGCAACTATCTCCAATTTCTATGGTAAATTTAATTTTTTTGTTGAGTTTATTAATGAAATTTAAAAAAATATTTAATTGGCTATTGGTGCCAGTCTATATACAAAAAATATCATCTACATAATTTTTTTTTTTTTTTTTTTTGGTTTAACAAAGTGATCTATTATTCATTATAGAATTACATGGTGTTTATTTTTTGTATGTTGTCTTTAAAGGTAGTCACAAGGAGGATATCCATAAATGGTTTTATTTTGGCAATATACAAAATAATGTACAAACTGACAAAATACAAACTGGAGATTTACCGAAAATAAATAAATATATTTACCGACTCTGGAGGTATTCTACGTTCTTTGCAATGGAATTTGTAACTCACCTGAAACAAAGGGGAAACAAGCAAAATTAATATTGTGAAGAAATCAATGACCATTTTAAGTGCATAGGGGGTAATGGAAGAATAGTGCATACATTCTGGAACTCATCGGTGGTCAATTAGTTGAATTGAGATTAATAAACATCTAAGTCTCACGATGGAAATAATATCGTGAGCTGATAATAAATTGCGTTGAATTATAAATTTCAGACAAACAAGCGGTGCTGATTGCATGGCTCCACAGCTCACAGTACAAGAACTCTGCCGCAAAATGATTAAAATTCATCATTAACTTTCGCATTCGCTTGTTTTATTAGAATTTATAATTATAATTCTGGGGGTCAATGCTAGAAATGCCTATGTCAGTATTTAGTTTAGTAATTTGATTAAGGTACCACAAATGTACTCAGAAATGTCCCTTATTTGAATGATATGAATACCTATGTCAGGTCTTCTAAATTGATGAAATTGTGGCTCGTCTAATAAAGAAGTCAAAATATTTTTACGTCACGAGATTGATGTTTCTTTAATTTCTGAGCGATTCCTAAATTTGACAGACACTTCTCGCATTGAACCCCAGAATTAAACAAACGCAAACTCTTAAGTACGCAAATTTTTGCATGGATTATTGTGGTAAACGTATGTCTTAAGGCTCCGCAACCGGGCTCGAAAAGAAGAAGGTGGAGAGATACGAAATTACGAATGTTAGAGGAGCACGCTAACATTTACAGCGACAAAATCGTTACGAAAATGTTTAATAAAACACGACTCGTTTAAAATAGAACGAAAATCTCGTGGGGAGCATCTTAAGTATCATTTAAAGAAACATCGTGAATTTTTTCACAAATATAATTTATAAGATAATAGAAACAGACTTGTTTTTAATAATTTCCGGAGCATACTTTTCTATCCAAGGAATTTCATATAATTTGCGTTTTGACGTGGGCAGCATCTAGACATTATTTAAAAAAAAAAAATTTTTTTTAAAGTTTAAAAACTTCAAATGTTTAAGGGAGATATGTAAGAAATCGGTAGAAATTCGGGTTGCCTGGGCTTAAGGTATGAAAGAAATATGCGTATATGAGTGAGACACCGTGAGTAACGCATAAAAGGGTGTGTTTGTTGTCCATTTGTCCTCTTTTATTATTCAGGCTTCCTAGAAGAGCATATTGTACAGCTCTCACGATAAACGTAAATAAGAATACCCACATCCTATCATTGTCTCTACTTCAGAAGAAATCTTTTTATCTGTAATATACAGATAACCACAATTATACTGTCAAATTGACATTTGTAACTAGTCGCACATATTTTTTTTTTTTTTTTTAAACTTATCAGTCGCACATATTATTATAATAGTGAAATACATCAACGTATCAGAACTATCAGGATATTTATTTTAATGCAACGTTTGAGTCCTTTATGATCTACAGTATAATATAAAGGAATATAGGTCACATGAACTTTTCCAATTAGCTATAAATATAACAATATTTTAACGTCGATTTTTAAAGAAACAAAAGTTCAAATGGCAAACCGCACTTAAAGAGGAAAAATAATTGTCTACGGAATTGTCGGTGATAAATCTAGAATTCTCAGAAAGACTGTTAGTATCGTCGTTGTACGCTGCAGTTCGAGTGGAAAAATAATGACTTATTGGCACCTTATTGCTTTGCAATAAAGGTCAACTGCACAAGGGAATTGTAGCTCATTTATAACTTTTACTTCGATGAACATGGATTTTAATAAACCTTTAACGCGAACAAATTAACAACGTCTTATAAATAAAACGATCAGAAAAAGCTAGAATTAA
This sequence comes from Limnephilus lunatus, assembly GCA_917563855.2. NCBI lineage: Eukaryota > Metazoa > Arthropoda > Insecta > Trichoptera > Limnephilidae > Limnephilus > Limnephilus lunatus. Next base: position 60,704,983 of record OU830592.1, read on the forward strand.
ATAAAAAGGATAATTGTTATACTATATGAAAATAAAAATTTGAGAACATTAATTGTACAAGCAAGTCATCCGATACATTTCGTAGAAAAAAAAGTAAGATATAATAAATATAAAACATACAAACGTATTGAGAAGTAATTCGCGTATACGTATAATTTAAATGATGTACAACACCAAGTTACTGTGATTTACAAGTGTCTATAAGTAAACCACTGTTACTCCTGTTGTAGATACCTCACTTAGTTTATACGAATTCGCCAAATGATTTTTTTATCTTTATATAAAAAAAATGTAAAAGAAAGTTACAAAGGAGTTTTATTCTAGAAAAAAGAAACATTAAAATGGAATTCCACAACGAAAGAAAGATTTCAAAATAGAAAAGAATAAAGTTATAAATCTTAGATTTCCATCCATTTTGCGTGACGAATGAAAAAAATATACAATTTTTATAAGAAAACTTTCTTTTTATACTTTTTTCAAGGTTATTCCCATCAGTGAAATATATCATATTAGAAATAAGTTAACAATAATAATCTAAACGAAAATATGAAAGAGAACAAGACACAGAAAAAAGACAATGGTCGCAACTGGGACTCGTACCCAGACCTCTCTGTCTAACCGGGACGAGCGCGTTAACCAATTTCGCTATTGGCACCTTCTGTCAAACCGTCATATTTGTCAATCTCATATTTTCAAATTTTAGAATTACATTATTATCAACTAATTATTTTTCTCCATATTATGGGCAACTACCCTTTTCATTGGAAACAATCATTCTAAGAATTGGTTTGTAACCTGGATAGCGTCTCGGATAGATATATCCGAATTTATTTATATGGAACAATTGACTTTTTATAAAAGTCTAAATGAATATTCAATTTTTATAAGAAAAACTTTCTTTTTATACTTTTTTCAAGGTTATTCCCATCAGTGAAATATATCATATTAGAAATAAGTTAACAATAATAATCTAAACGAAAATATGAAAGAGAACAAGACCCAGAAAAACAGAAAAAAGACAATGGTCGCAACTGGGACTCGAACCCAGACCTCTCCGTAGTTGCCCGTAATATGGAGAAAAATAATTAGTTGATAATAATGTAATTCTAAAATTTGAAAATATGAGATTGACAAATATGACGGTTTGACAGAAGGTGGCAATAGCGAAATTGGTTAACGCGCTCGTCCCGGTTAGACGGAGAGGTCTGGGTTCGAGTCCCAGTTGCGACCATTGTCTTTTTTTTTTGTTTTTCTGTGTCTTGTTCTATTTCATATTTTCGTTTAGATTATTATCGTTAACTTATTTCTAATGTGAAAAAAATATAATCGGGGATAAGAGGAAACCTGGCGGTGTTTTTACTATACGACCGTATTCCCAATTTCCTCTCTGGATTTTGACATAAGTGCAAATATTTTTTAAAATAATATAAATATTGACCACTAGCGTGTCGATACATTTTGCTTTTTTGATAAGTTACTTCTTATAGGAGTTAGGACCCTCCAAAATCGTTAAAATTGCCTGGATTTAAATCCATCAACAGACGTTCAGTTACAAACTACAGAGTATTTAAAAAAGCAAAGCGTACACACATAGAGTATTTTCTTCTAAAACAGTAAGTAAAAAAAAAAAAAAATCAGCCAGTATTAGAGAAGAAAAATGGGCAATACAAAACCTCCATTTTTATGATTTTACTTAGATATTTACCAGCCTGAGGTGCAGTTGTCCTTTCGCTCAATATTCAGGAGAGTAAGAGCGACAGCTATTGCAACAGTTTGGTAAATTATTATACCTATAATAGGACAATTTTGAACTAAGGTGACGTAGTATTCGAATTTCTCGGCGAACGGTTTTTCTCTTAAATTCCCAATACAAAACCGTGTTTACGAAAATCAACTGAGATGGAGATCTACGATGTCAGGCGAGTGCAAACAGGACGCTAGGCTATTGGCCTAAATGAAACATTAGTTTCCATTCAAATTTGAACGGGAGGCTCTTCTAGTTTCTTTCTTTACTCTATGATAGTAACGTAATCGGCGACGCATCTCAAGTAATTGCCGCATCGGGGCAGCCCGTTTAGTATGGTCAAACCAATGATTATCTCAGCGGAGAAATCTTTTATTCTCTTACCGCATCCGGAGGTTCATTTAAATATTATAGGCAAACTTGTGATTATATCTCAGCAATCTTTACATAAGCTTGGTTTACCAGTTTTGCAGCTTTGATAATATCCTAATACTGACTAAGTAAAGATGGCAATAAACTCTCGCACAACTTTAGCTTCCTTGACGATAGCATTTTAATTGTAAAGATCTATTGCTTTTTGCTCCCAGACTCTCCAGAGTGTTGTGGTATGCTAAAGGCCCGGTAATAGATAGTTTAGTTGTGTTTATGTTATCATGTCATCAAGTTCAATTTACATACCTCCATCTTAATTTTTTTTAATGTATAAATTACTATTTTTATTTAATTTATTTATTAAAAAAGTTTATTTATTCTTCTGTGTAACTATTACTATGCGTGGCAGCTGTCTACTGAAGGAAATATCAAACTGTGATGAGGCCACTTACAGACGATCTATTTATATTACTTCCATACATTTAGGTACTTATAATGAAAATATACAGTTAATTGAAAGTAATTTGATTTTCGGTGTATGTGACCTCACTACAGCTTGATAATGCCTTCGGAAGGCCAAACAGCTATTACGCGCAATAATAATTACACAGCAGCACTTGTTCTTAAATAAAATAATATACATAAATTAATGTTGATTAAAAAGTATCAAATAAAAAGTTCTAATTTCCCTAGCTCGACATTCAAGACCAATCCACGCTAGAGGACAGGCTGTCATGCTTCTGGTTATAAAGGGCTGATAAGTTAAAGAACAGATTTCTTGGTATCTCCAATATCCTACTGCAACAACGGGGTTTATGATAAGTTGAAGGACTCACTTTTATGAGAAGATGCATTTTAGAGTCATGGTCCATGACTGCATCGTATACACGAGACCACTGACTTGACAAGCGTTTTGCATTACTAAAAAGGAACTTGGATCGCATTAGTTCATAGAAATTATGCAAGTAAGCCCTTTTGAACACACTCCTTTTATTTGTTGCATACACTCAAATTAATTCGTGCACGTTAAATGTGTGCACAGTCGATGCCAAATTTCCTACCTACAGATACTTCATTTCATGATTAACGTTTAATATATAGGATATATTTTTCATCGTTCAGGAGTGACGGAAGAATAAATCCACCCATTCCGCTACGGTGCATGGATTTATTTAAGGCGATTGGTCGAGAGAGTTCTGCTGGAGGTCAAAAGGACTCTCTGAACTAGTATCTAGACGCCACGCAATAGGTGGGCAAAAACATCCACCGCCATAACTTGACCCTAGACAAACCTCACCCTATGAACCCGGGAACCCCTGTTAAGTCACCAAAAGTAGCGAACCATTTGGGGTGACCTACGGCAGGGATGTTGGTTAACCAATAAATAAATCCCTGGTACCAATAACCACCTCCCAAATTGAAAATGTCATACTTGATCGCGCATTGTGTACCCCCTTTTTCATTCACTCATGCGGCATACATTTTCCTGGCACTCTCAGAATATTTATCACAAAACTAAAAGCCTTTATGATTTTTTGGGTCGAATGTGCTTCCGCAGTACAAAAAATATCACTAAGGCATGTCCGTGTCTCTTTTTTGTGAGATTACCCATTTCTGTTTTTTCGTTTGTCCGAATTTTCTCTCATAATGTGGACAGAGGAAAAACATCCTTTTTAAAAAGCTTTACGACCGGCTAATATTCACTTTTGTCACAGGCTTCCGGAAAAGGCTTTTGTATTTCCGGTACAGGCTGCACAGGCTGTACATGTACGGTGTACGTAGGTACCGCGGATGGTACCTAGGCACCATAATGGACGTGACATGAAAATCGCTTCGCGGAATGGTCGCGGGCTGTGATCGTGCGAAACAATGGCGTTTCAAACGCTGACAATGGATTGTTTGGCGTAAAACTTTAAAGGAAACGGACATTATGAGTGACGCCAATATACAAACCGTGTAAACATCGACCTCGTCCGAATGTCAGTGGCAACATCGCTGTTTCCGCGAATGGAAATAAAAATTACTGTATCAAGGTTTACTGATTATGTTAAAAAAAAAAGAGAAATCAAGGTTGATAAAAAAAGGCCATGAGAAAAATGACGAATCAGCAAACAAACAAAAATAATAAATGATCAAGAGAATTAATTTTGTTCACGCAAATTAGTAACGATCACCAAAAATCGTAACTTTTCACAAATATTAAATACTTACAAATTAACTAACTAACCATCACACCGTTTCTCCGCAGGGGTAGGCAGAGGGCGGACCGCCAAACAACTCGGTCTCGGCACACACTCTATGCCTCATTCACATTTATACATCCTTTTTATATTATTCTTACTCTTGACATGGCTCTACTCGAGTATCTGATTCACTTGCTCGTGCCATGTCTTCCTTGGGCGTCCCGACTTCTTCTACCATTCACATTTGGATCATATATTAATTTCACACTACTTTCTTTATTAATTTGCCCTACATGCCCAAACTAACCGAGGGTCCCTTTCTTAATATTAGATAATTATTACATTAAATAATACACGTAATAAATTCAAATAAATGTGTCCCAGCGTGAACAAAGTCAAACGATAAAGACTAGAAAATGAGGCGATAAAGACTAGAATAAACCCTCAGGCCTCGAGCATATTCTTTCAGAAGACCATACTATTGCCGCATCGCAATAAAATCAAATAAATAGCATATTTCTGAACGTATCCGAAACCTAAAACTTTGTTGAAAGGTGATGAAACGCCCTTTTAAACATTATTACAAAAGTAATGTAATTGTTTAACTATAAAAATTTTGAGTGCAAACATAAAAAAATTTAAAAATGGCTCACGTTACGTTTTTTCTGACTTAAATTGAAGACGAACAAAAATAAACAAAAGCTTTAACAAAACAGAAAAACGATTCAAAAAATTTCACTAAAAAGTAAAAAAAATATTTCGTATTCTTCTACAACTTAATAATCAACTTACTTTTTCTACTCATCAATATGTAGGTACAATTGTTATTTTTGGAGTTGGTGTCAGCCATAGATAGGTGAGATCTGCTTGTGTTGCACGCGCGACAAACCTACATTGGCTGACACCGACTCTAAAAATAACAATTGTACATAAATATTGACTAGTAGAAAAATTAAGTTGTGGAAGAATACGAAATTATTTTTTTACTTTTTAGTGCATTTTTTTAGGTCGTTTTTTGTATATTTTTTGATTTTTAGTGAATTTGAAGTACACTAACTAATTTGTCTGAAAATGGGTAGACATTACTTGACCATAACGGCGTTACAGTAGGTGACTCAATGATCCGGATAGCCTATAAAAGATTCGGCCGAGTATCGTTAATTTGCTCCTATGAATTGAAGAGTTCCGTTACTTTGTCATGGATCCCATAATCAGAACCCAACCAAATTCTCATCAAACTACCCTTGATGTACGTCCTCTTCAATAAAAAAAACGAGTGTGCTTTAGACTACACGACTGAAGTAAAACTTCACTAACTTATACCTACAGGGTACCCGCTGTATATAATGTTATATAGTGCAGGCGCTTGCATTATAATGTAGTTTCCCGGGACTTGGCACGGAACCATAACAGTTTAGTTGACCGCGAGGTTACGATGGCCTAGCAACGCATGCCGGGTACCCGCTGTATGTAATGTTATATAGTGCAGGCGCTTGCATTATAATGTAGTTTTCCGGGACTTTGGATAGAACCATTACAGTTTAGTTGACCCCAAGGTTACAGTGGCCTTGCAACGCATGCCGGGTTCCCGCTGAATATAATTTATTTATTTACGCACAAATAGTCCATTAACAATTTAATAAAAACACAAATAAAAAGCGTGCGTAAAGGCCCGATCCGCCAAGCAATCGATCACCGTTCGCATCGATTACCGTTCGCATCGATTAGCGTTCGCAAAACATTTTTCGTTACAATCACCACTTTTCGTAACGCATTCACCAGCTTACCCCCCAAGTGTCGAGCGTGCGTAAAGAAGTTTTACTTCAAAAAAAGAATCATCGAAATCGGTTGGCGTAATATAGAGTTATTCGTCCATTTGTCGCGCACATACTTATTGCAAATTTAAGACTTATATGGTTTTCTCATGGATGCCATTGTCAGAACTGGACCAAATGAAAATGGGACTACACGGGAAGCACCAGCTTTCATATAAAAAAAGAATCATCAATATCGGTTTACCCAATCAAAAGTTCTGAGGTAAAAAACATAAAAAAAAAAATTGAGAGCCTCCTCCTTTTTGAAGTCGTTTAAAAATAAAACCACACACATATTTTGTTAGACAAATGTGTTATAAATGTTATCATCACCCAACTTTTTGTCGTTTTATGTAAAAATAATTAATAAAAAGTACACAATATACTTTTTTTTTTGAAATTGCGGGTTTTGGTTTCATAAAGTTGAACATTTTAATTCTATTATGGATAAAATTTAGATTTATATATGTGCATGTTGTTCAGATCAGATTTCTCCCCATGATAGTAAGGGAGACGCAACGATTTCTATGAGACCTACATGAATTGTTCCCAAAAGTAAACAAATTAGCCTGAGGGGTTGTCAACCTGCCCAGTGTTAACATTGTAACATTCAGTAAAAAAAATTCGTCTTGATTTTGTAATGTTGGATAATCCCAAAAAATGTAAAATCTCACAAATGGATGAACAAAAAAAAACAGTTAGTGATAGTGGATGCGGGCAAAGCGGGTCAGAAACGTGTACTGAATTGCAATGAGGATTTTTATCCCAAACTAACAAGCATTTTTATCCTTGGGTTTAGCTGTAACATTTCTGTATTTCGAAACAAAACAAAACAAAAAGCAGATGATCTATCTTTCGTATGCGCTTTGGTTAGCCGTGCAGTTTATTGTTTCCTCCCGTGTGCAATCGCGAGTGGGAGAGGAGAGAGGGGAGGGGTGATTCAATAAAGTAATTACTAAACTTTATTAAGTTCCACCCTTTCAGCGGGGTGGCTGAGACAACACACTCGAGACAGTTTGCAAACAGACAAGACTCAAAGTTCATTGCAATGCCATCGCAAACATACTACCCGCATATTATAAAATATACACGGTGTCCGGAAACTAGTTGTACCAGCGGGAAATCGGTGAATCTACATCACATTTGAAATAGATTTTGATTAACCTTTATTTTATTTTAGCTTTCGTTTTCGAGTAAATCTGTCGGATTTTGGAATTTTTAGCTTAAGGGCCATTAACCAGCCAGCGGCCGAGAATTCGTATTTCGTCGAAAGATGGCGGTTCCAATGAGAAAGATTAATTATTCTCCGTACCAACTTTTAAAAATAATAACTCAATATCGATTTTATTTCAAAATTGGCTTTAATTTATACCTACATTAAAAAGTGCTGAAAGGCGTGATGATAAAACTATTACAATTATATACTTTTTAATATTATTTTTTTGATCGTGAGTATTTATAACTTTTAAATAATGTCTAAGCGAAATAAGAATGTAAAAAAATCTAAAATATATTAGTTTGTAAGACCGTAAATAAGTAGAAAAACTGAAGTATTTTCGTCACAAAACACGTGTGCGGATCTTTTTTTAAATGATTTTATTAAACTAAATGAAAATTTAATTAAATGAAGACAACATTAGCGAAACTCAATCAAAATCTGAAGACAGAAAAATCAGAAAAAGATATTGGTTCCACTGGGGCTCAAACCCAGATACCTTAGCATTCATGGGACCTATGGGACAGCTATGGGACCCATGGGTTCCATAGCTGTATTCATTATGCTAATATTATATAATTCGAAATAAACATATATTTTTTACTTGTTCAAACTTTGCAAAATTACTTTGTGGCATTATTTATTATTTAATTAATAACAGATCACTTATTATCACTTATCTTCATCACATATCCTGATGAAGATAACATTGTTATTGAAACATGTCAATATTGTTTATAAAAAAGTGGTTTATACAAAGTAATCTGTTATTACTTAAATATATTTTTTTATTATAAAATTTTTGCATACAAACATAAAAAAGTTTTAAAAATGGCTCATTTTGCGTTTTTTCTAACTAAAGTTACTGATAATAAAAAATAATAAAATCACATACATATTTGACTATACAAACGAATAACAAACACATATTGTAATCTCACTTTTTTTCGCTCTATGTAAAAATAATTTTTAAAAAATTCCCGAAGTTACAAATTATTTTTTCAATTTGCGATTCAAAACTTTGTATACATAAAAGTGTACATTTTACTTCTTTGGTGGCTATTTTTTAGATTGAAATATAAAGCGTGGTGTTTTCCCTTTCTAACACCGTTTAGAAGATATTTCTCACTATTATAGTAAGGGAGTTACAGCGTTTTATACGAGACCTATGTGCGTTGGGACAAATATGGTCTCTTGACAATCAAAGGGTTAAATATTATAATTTGAGTTTTTACTCATAAAGTTAAAAATAAAAATAAATTAAAATTCTGCAACATAGCTTTCCCAGATAATTTATTGATTTATTTTACTACATGATTATATGATTTGAAATGTGCGTTGTATATAATCCAAATTATTTTTTGAAAACTTAACAAATCTGCCTACGACCTACGGTAAAACCTTATTGTACCAAAAATAAACATATTTTCTCAAAATTCATAACATTTTTTATATGAATACCGCACAAGAGTCCCAACTGCTCCCGTCTGAAGCCAGTGAGTCTATGGCATCCCCAATCGGGGTATGTTGTGAGGATGAAGGTAGTGGGGAGGGGAAGGGGATAGGGAATAGGAAGATGGGGAAGTACCTCGCTATTCAGATCTGGTCACCAAACACGGCTAATGCCATGTTTCAAGCACCGTTTCAATTCTGAATGGTGGTCTTACACCAGGGCGATACTGAGAGTATCTTCCACTCTGGAACGTGCCGCAAATATACTATATGTTATTTTAAATGAATAAATTGTGGAATAACAGAAATTAATCATATAAAATTTATTTGCCACGCCGGGATTCGATCCCGCGATCTTCGGTGTGCGAGTCAAGCGCCTTGCCGCTGGACTACGCCGGCCGTCATCATAGCTTTATCTACCAAATAAAAGATCAGTATTTCGAAATTAATTTATAATTTTTGTTGAAAAGAGTCAATACGTCTAACATTTGATTTAAAAATGACATATTTCAAAAATGAAAAACATATCTGACATATTTCCGTTTTTTTCTGGTTATTCCCTCATAAATTTGAAAAAAAATTGGTCACTGGAAGCTTTATTCTTAAAGTTTTTATTCTAGAAAAAAGAAAATGACTTTTTTGCTGATTTAACTAGAAAACCTAAATTAAATACATTTTACATTACACTATTATTTACTTTCATTATTTTGTTGAACATAAAAATTAAAACTTTTTTCATTTTTAATATCGTCTGAAAGGCAATTATATAAACTGTCCCCCGTAACCAATAGATTGCTTCCCATATTAAACATGTATAGTGTTTAATGTATATTGTCATGTTGTCTTGGGACGTTTTAATGAATTCATAATGGATAAAAATCATCAATAATGAATGCGTCGAAACATATAAACCCGGGTTCAATTTTTTTAAAACCAGCCAAAAAATAGTTTTAAAATCGAATAAGCGTTTACAAGATCGAAAAAAAGGTTTTTTCAGAACTCTATGTGTGGCAGATTCACCAGATTACCGTATGTACCACTAGTTTCCGGACTCCGCGTATATTGTAGCTTTACTACCCAGCTTTCCCCTCAGGACTTGAAATGAAAAACATTGTTTATACATAATGATTTTTTTGTTTTGTCCGCCGAAACATCTGTCACAATAAACTAGGAGAACTTGAAAATAATCACATCAAATAATTTAAAAAAAATTAAGTTCCACAAATTGAAAATAATAACAATAAATTACCAAAAACAACATCGCGCCTTACGTCCTAAATTATTTCTTGGCAGTAATATGGACATATCAAAGCTGTACAGTTCGTGATGGAAACGATGTTGTGAGCTGAAAATAGTTGGATTAGTTGACATGGACATTCCATACGTAAAATATGCGAAAATTTCATGACAGATCTCACCGTTCGAGAGTTTTGAAAGGCGTGTTTCGAACATATATGCTGTTAAGTTGGCAATCAAAGACAGCTAAGTACATTAAGAATTGAAAGATACACAAAAACTTGAACGCACCTAAAATCAAATAAAAAAAGTCAGAAACAGAGATCACAGTCATGCACTGCTATTGTTTTAAAAACGTGCCGATTGCTATTGCTTTTATTCCTTTGAACTACTTAACCATTGTTGAATTTCGTAACTATATAAAAGTAACCAACTTTAAAAAAAACTTAAGTTTACAAAGTTATTGTTTTATTTTAAATTATAATGTCACATCACAAAGTAACTGCTTCATATGAACAAATAAAAAAAACTCTTTTTTCACATAAGCTCCACACAGGAGGCCCTAAGGAAAAAGACCTTCGGGCCATGTGTCATCTTTGAAGATGCTGTGTGGAGGGTTTTTTTGAAAAAGAAGGTGAGGAAGTTTTGGGAAGGAAAAAGATATAAGGGGTGGTTAGAAATCTGGGGGTAAATCTGTCCAGGAGTGACGGGATGAGTCCGGCTGAAGAGGTCTAGGTTAGGAGCCATACATTAATTACGTGAGCTCAAAAGGGGGGAGGGGAGTCCAGAAAAATCTCACGTTACTTGAAAAGAATATACGAAGTGGCCCAAATTTATCTCACCAAGGATGGGTCTAGATTGGAAGAAAAACTGCTCACGTAATTAATGTATGCCCCCTTAGGTTTCCCTCAACCAATCTCTCCCGATCGGACCCGCCACGCAGTAGGCGCATTCGCGGCCAAGACATAGATAAACCTGACCTTATTAACCCGGGCACCCCTGCCAAGTCACCAAACGTAACCGAAAATCTGTGGTTACCTTTAGCAGGGTTTGGTTATCCAATAAAGGTTCCCAGGACGACCTGTATGTACCCATACCCGCCTCCCAAATAAATAAAAAATGGCAAATACAGATACAAACAGTTTGGTTTTCACTACCATATTAAAACCACATTTGGTTATTGATTATTCGGTAGGGAGGAGGGATGGCTTTATAACATGCTTGTGAGGCGTGTTGGTGAGTTTACAGAGGTTTATGTAGGAGCTCATTGTTTCCTTTCGTATCCAAAACCCCATAGCCAAAATGAATCTCATGGATGTAATTCAGTTATATGAGTTTTTGGACTTTTTTACGTATTTTTTTTATTAGGGACTATATAAAACAAGTAAACATATAAAACAAATCATGGTGTAGATACGTATAACATTGTTTTTTTCTTAGTCTTCCTCATTCTCCAATTGTTGTGATGAGGCGGACTAAAGTTATTTATTTAATGAAAACAAATAATGATGCCACAAAGTGTATTTGCGAAGTTTGAAGAAGTGAAGTTATTTAATTTAATATAATTTGGTACGTCTCATATATCGTTCTTAGTACTGTTTGTAGACTAGTTTGTAGTTATTTTATTGACATATTCTTGTCTTATTCCTCTTTAGTAGAGAGCTGTACTGAGGTGGACAAAAGCCATTTAATTTAATTATAATTTTGTTGTAGAGTTTTCTGTTCGTAGAGTTATTTAATTGACCTATTTCATCCAGATTGTAATTATCGACTTTTTAAACTCATTAAACTTTTCTATTAGTTTTATTTCGGGGGGAAGATGTTGTGGGGTTTAGTTGCAAAATATATTAAGTTTTTTGTCCTAATGCTGTTTTATAACTTGGAATGAGTCTTTATGTAATTTTGATACGATCTGGAGTGGTGGATACAGTCTAGTTAGTGGTAGAGGGTTACGTATTTTTTAATAGTTTCAACTGTATGTATATTTTTGGAATTGATTTGTTATATATTTGGTACGTGAAAACTTTTGGATAATTCAATCGAAGTTATGTGTGGTTTTTATTATTGCTTTTTGTTGTTATTAGTATGTTGTTGAACCCAGACAAATATCTTCAGCGTCAATGCGCTATTGATAACAGAAATTTTAAAATCGGAGATAACTTCTCCTACCAAGGCGGACCAGATCCATGTCCTCCAGGGAAAAAAATTACATCGATGTAAGAAGGCTGATGATTTAATAATGACTACTGTCATCGGATGAATGAGGGACGCCTATGTCCAAAACTAGACTAAAAAGTTTTCTCGCGGAATCCTAATCTAGTTTGTGTGTTTTGAGACTTGTGGTAACATGCTAAGCTAATCAGAGCACTTATGTCTAGTACGCACAGAGTTCTTACTCGATCGAGTAAGAACGAAGGCTAGAGACGATGTCCACACACACGGTTTTCCTCGATAAGATTGTGCCGACGTTTAATGTGTGCCGAACTCTCAGCGTGAAAGGGCCAGCCTTCCATCAAAAGAATTGAGATTCGGTTACCACCCACAAAATTAACAATATTTAGTTTAAAAAGAATTCGACAGAGGTGTCACTGTCTAAATTCGCGTTGAAATAGTTTTAATTCAAAAGACTGAATTACATTAGCGACATCTGTTGCAATTATAGAAAAACAAAATCCTTTTTAGTAACATAGGCTGAATACCGGCAGTTAGAGCACGAACTTTAAAACGACGGTGATTGTCAAAGTGTGGGGATAGGTTAGATTTAATTAATTAAATATATTTTTGAATTTGGAATTCCAAACAAGTATTTTTTTTTTCTTTTTTACTTGTACTATATGGTGAATCACCTCCCGAAGTTTATGCACTTTACTCCCGATATCTTGTATAATATGCTTAAAATAATATTTATACACATATAATATCTAATTTTGTACATTTATATAAATTATATACACGTATACATTTTTATGCTTATAAAATATTTTATATTATAAAGATAGATAGAAATACCCTATGTGCCTCCTAAGGACTTACAAATCAGAAGACTTTTTTTGTATTTATTTATTTATTCATTTAAACAATTCAATAATTAAAAAAGAGTAATAAAACATGCAGGCAAAATAAAATAATATTCAAAAATCTTTTTTTTTTAATAATTAAAAAGCAGTGTCTGTATGTTTGTGCGAAAGGGGCTTTATTTATTTTTCTTTTTAAGAAATTTTTGCTACTACTCCTTTTAATAGTTTATAATAGCTAATAGCTTTCAATGAACTTTAATTTTTTTTAACTTCTGTAAATATTATTTATTTAAATTGTCAAATATAATTTCATCACTAACATATTACAAGATTCACTCAAAATGAAGAGATAGGTGGTTCCGAAATGTCCCAATAAATACGGTGAAAGAACCCTAAACTATAAACTTATTGCCCTAAACATGTTTCGAGCGAAACATTATTGTCAATCTGAGCAAAGAGTTGGCTTAATGTCAAAAATACTGTTGGAGTGTGGACATGTGTAGCGTCAAATTTACAGAAACTGAGACCGAAAATCTAAATGGACGTCAATATAGCAACAGTATCGGGGATGACTGAAGGAATTGGGCTTGTTCAACTGTCCAAGCTTTTGATGGCTGTCAACATATCCCATATGTACCAAAAATGTAAAATAAGTCAAATGTATTAGTTTCAAGTGAGTGGGAGAAATGCGCATTACTCACAGTGGAAGTTACAGCGTAACGAGAGTGTCAAACTGCTATTGAAGAAGGTCGCTGCAGGATGGAGTGGAAGTGATAGACGTGATCGCAAAGTGATCATACATATAGATTAAATTATATAGCAATTTTTAACAGACAATTTTGAGAATTTTTATACCTCGGCGTTAAAAATAAATATTGTTGAATTTGTGCAAGAACTGAGAACCAAGGTACATTACCTAAAGAACATGCTTTGTACAAAAATTATACAGGAAGGGTCCAAAACTTCCGTTTAATCGCATAACTTGATACATGCAACTTATATTGGTCGGCGACAGCATTACTTATCGTAAGATAATCCAAACGAGACCATATCCGAATTAAATCATCTAGAAATTTGAGTGTCGCAATCATTTACTTCAAAAGTTTGTGCAACAAATTATTCACTCCAAAAGATTATTCGCTAATGTGAAAGACAAAATAGCCTTTTACATCAGCGAAAGATGATCACCACATAATGGATATTGACCATCGGAAAGGTGATTTGTAACGTATTTGAGAGCATAAACAAGATATTGAGGAGTACATGTCAAACAGAACTAATACACTATATATATGTAGATATAGACGTCAGCAACAGTTACAATCAAGTGCTCAGTCAACATCAAGAAGCAAAAACCATTATTGTCGGAGTGATATAAAAGTGATAACCTCGCCAAAAGACTTGTTCCTTCTGCCTTATGGCGTAGAATGAAGGTATGCATAATATTTGGATCTTTGCATCAAACGCAAGAGGTTTGATGATGTTTGAAAATGTATGAAAACCTTTAATCGTATAATAGCAATATTTACTAGGATAGAAACGGCGAATTATGCACTTCGGCAAACTTACGAGAGCCGTTGTTCTGCCAAGTTCTGTTCTGCTAAGTTATTAATTCTGTTTGATAAGTTCTCAGATCCTTGTTTATGCTCTCGAATGGCGTGACAAATCACCTTTCTTATGGCCAGTATCCGTTGTGTGGTGATCATCTTTCGTTGAAATAAAGGATACTTTGTGTCTTTCGTTAAAGCGGATAATTTGTTGCACATATTTCTAAGCAAATGATTGCGACACTCAATTTTTTCGATGGTGTAATTTGGATACGGTCTCGTTTGGATTAGCTTATGATAAGTACTACTGTCGCCATCCGCTATTAGCCGCCCATATATCAAATTATATGATTCAACTGAAGTTTTGAACCCTTCTACAAGAATTTCAGCTTCCATTCCTGTTGAAGGTCCTGTATAGTTCTTGTAGCAAGCATGTTCTTTAGGCAATATTCCTTGGTTCTCAGCTCTTGCGCAAATGCAACAATATTTATTTTTAACTCCGAGGTATAAAACTTCTCCAAATCTTCTGCCGATAATTGCTGCCGCACCGGAGAGGGCGGTATAATTTTTTCTATATGATCGCTTTGACCAACAGCCATCCGCGATCACGTCTATCACTGCCACTCCGTCCTGCAGAGAACCTTCTTCGATAGCTGCTTGACGCTCTCGTTCCGCTGCGACTTCCATGGCGACTAACGCGCATTTCTCCCACTCCCTTGACACTAACACATTTTTCTTGTTGAACAATTTTTGGGACATCGGGGGTATGTTAACAGCCGTCAAAAGCTCGGACAGTTGAGCAAGCCCAATTCCTGCAGGAGTCATCCCCGATACTGCTGCTACATTGACGTCCATGGTATGTTTAGGTTTTGGGTCGCATGTGTTGACTGTAAATTTGGTGCGACACATGTTACATTCAAACAGTATTTTGGACATAAGGCCAAATCTTTTCTCAGATATGACAATAAGGTTTCCAAATCCGCATCCAAAAGGAGGATGGTCCGATATGGATTTTAGCTGCTCAATAAAATAAAAAATATCGACGATACGTCTTTCTTGTCCTCCTTCGGCTGTATCATTTTTATCCAACCTAGAAAAGCAAAATCAGCGTTAAAAATGGACATCGATTTATGAAAGAATACATTGATTTGAATGCCTATATAAAAATATTATAAATTTTTGTATGTTTGTATTACTTAAGATTGTTCTTTTCGTATGAAGCAGCTATTTTTTCCCATGAAACAGATAGCTTGTAGATTAATAATTCATCTCTCCGGAATAGTCAAATAAATCACTACAACATACCTATTGTCAGTACATTGCGAAAGACCACTTCGATCGATAAGTTTCTTGTTTATGGCCTTGTTTTTGTTCTTATTTATGTAGACACGTACATCAGATAAACTGTAAAGAAAAAATAAGTAATAAATAATAAAAAAAATAATTCACAACACAATAATTTCAATGAAAATCTTAAATCCGTTTTACCTTTCTACATTTTCTATATTCTGTTTACGAGTAAAATCCTTAGGTATTGGCTTTTCAGATTGTTCGTGGAAGCTAGACAAAAATAAAATCATTGATTGTAACTGCACTTCAAGAAATGACATTTTAAAAAAACAGTAAAGGGCTCAAATGATTGTATTATTACCTCGGTGCTTTAACATCTTTACAAGATTCAGGCAAAACATTCTGCAGCGGAGTATAGATTTCACATCTGAAATATAATGAAAGAGTTTATTGAAAATAGAACACCTAGGTACGGTTAATCAAAAGATTTACAATAAAGTTAATTCTAGGTAGAATTTGTAGTTGACATTTGTTCCATAAGAACGGGTCGTTTTACGGCTCGTTCAGGACCGGTTCAGGACAGGTTCACTCCCTCCTCCTAAAAAAGACCCCTCTACACAGCATTCTCAAAGATGACATAGGCTCTGAGGGAAATTATTTTCTTCAGGACCTCCTTCCGACATAAAAAATAACATCACTAAATTAAATTAAATTCCCCACAGTTTCAGAACTTTCAAAGCTGTTGGCTTCGTTCCTCCTTTGGGTAGCTCGTACGATATTATTATCTTTATTCAGCCAAAATTTCGGACATCGTTGCAGAGTCCATCATTAGAGAAAAAGTGAAGTGACGTGTGTGTTTTTTTACGTAGAAAGTTAATTAAAAAATAAATCACGATCGTATAGGTATTCCTCAACAGAAAAACTAAATAAATTAAAACTTACCCCGTAATTTCTAATGCATTGGAATTAGTTTTATTTCCCAAAATATGTTTTCTGAAAAAAACAAAAGAATAACTAATTTGTACTACATAATACATAAAAAATATTAATTACTTATTTTAATAATAAATTATCGTTTCAAATAAATATAAGCTTATAAATCAAATATTGTATATTTTTTTTCTCACCTATTAGCTTGCATCATGCGTTGAACTTTTTGGAGATTTAATGTTTTCTTTGAAACACGAGATGTCTTTCGATTATTTCCCATCTTTGAAAAAACTATATTTATAAACTGATATACTTTACACGAGTAAAATTATCTTTATAAATTAAAATATTTGCTCGTAATCGCACGTCTGTAGATCGTAGAACGTTGAACGACACGTCTGCTTACGGAGCCCTCGAGTTGGCGAATGAAGGTTTTCAAAGAAAGATATACAAATCTTCTAGTGGGAGCGAGCGCGATGTATTTAATATGATTTATAATTAATTGGCGTAAGCGACAGTTGTGAAAATATTTAATAAAACACGACTTATTTACAATAGAGCAAAAATTTCTCTAGTAACACTTTAAGTAGCTTTTAAAGAAGCAATATGATTTTTTTCATACATATAACTTGTAATATAACAGAAACAAACGTGTTAATAATAATTTTTGGAGCATACTTTGCAATTTTTTTCTATCGAGGGAATTTTATATAATTAACGTTTCGGCCCTAGCAATCTTCAGATATTATCTTGAAAAATAACATATATTTTTTTAAGAACTTAGAAACTTAAAGTGTTCAAGGGAAATATGTTATAAATCGGTAGAAAATTGGAATTCCGCCTAAGAAACAGTAGCTTTGTTTAGCGAGATCTTAGCCACCGTCAACTTACTTGATGTAAAGAAACACTCCAGAGCCCGGCGGGCGCGATGCTCGAGAGAATGAAAGAAATTATAAGTTCCAAATCGCTGCAAGCCGGCCATCGAGCCATGAGTTTTGCCGTCCACACAGTAATACTTACTAGATATCGAGTAAAACCGTCCAGTTAGAACGAATGTGCTCACTAGGCTTTAGAATCACCAACAACTGTATTCAGTCACTGGTTAGAAACCAGTATAAAAATTAGATCCCACTTGAACATTATGAAACTCGAGATGTCAACCACTCGTTTACCTACATAAGACGAGAAAACTAGAAATTTCATAATAAATCACTTTCTAGTAAAGATGCATTGATTCCGGAGAAGATGGTCTAGTTATTAAGTGACAATCTATAAACTTGCTTTACCCATTGAACCTACTGACAATGTCACAGTGAAAACCCAATGCAAAAAGATTTTATTGCACATAGCACTCTTCTTAGGGTGAATTTCCTTAAACAAAAAAAAAGATTTTATTGATTATGTTGACTGTAATACGGTATTACTAATACCCATCTACTATTCTCGTCCAAACCATTTTCCGGGATCGTAATCAAAACAAATTACTTCTCGGTTGGCTACTACCGCCCTAAGTGTATTCAGTTTTGTTTTGGTAAACAAATCAAGATGATCTATCGATTATGTCTTCTTGGACGGAACGGAGATTCGTACTCATAACACGATTTTTTTTTTTACGATTATGAAATTACATTTACAATTATTATCAATAGTTTTTCTTTGAAATACAATTAGAAGACTTATAGAAAAAAAAATATAAGCGCTACAAAATGACATTGGGTGGAGAGACACTTGACACGGGTACAACGAACATCAATACAAATAAGTTGGCTTGGACAAGTCAAAAAAAGTAGACAAAAAAAAAAAATTACGGATCGGTGAAGCTCTTATTTCATTTTATCGAGAAACACAAAACACGTGTGATACAACTGACTGCCAAATAAAAACTAACATATGAATCACTGAATCAGTACAATTTAGTATGATGTCGTTTGACAGATGGCAGCTCACGACGATAACTTCCCAGCAACGCCACCGGTCTTCAAACACGGGTATCTATTGATCGACCCTCGTATTTGGAACTGAGCAAGTAAATATATTTGATTTTTTTGATATACAATGTTCCAATGCGAATCAAAGCCTACAGAAGACTGACTGCAGAGTTTTCTTAGCATCGGTCAATCAATCCACAACTAACAATAGTCGAAGATACTGAAATTCTCTCACTGTTGTATTTCAAATTGAAGCAAAACAAATAAAAATTCTTAAAAGTTTCACAACAATATAAAAATCAATAAAAATTTTACCAAGGTTCCTCGGAAATCGACCGGAGTCCCGAGACAGAGGCGGGAAACTGCGGTTTTAAGGACTAAACTAAAAAAAGCTTTGAAACTTTGGGCCGGTTTACAAACTTATAAAGCGACAAAGACCTGCTGTGAAGGCTAAAACTAAGGTAGGCAAATACACTGAAAATATTTATCATATGAATAAAATTAAAAAAAATTTAAACAACTTGTTTAATTGGTGTATAAGCACCAAAACTAGTACTTAATATTAGTAAATGTCAAATAATAAGATTTTATAAAATAAAGAAACCGGCCATTTATGAATACAATCTTGACAAAATTATATTAAACTCAGAAACAATAAATGATCTAGGTATTATTTTTAACTCAAAACTTACATTTATTAGCCATATAACTAATATTATTAATAGAGCAATGAAGATTTTAGGATTTATTATTAGAATAACCAAACAATTTTGTAACATTGATATTATTCGCATTTTATACATAACGCTAGTGAGAAGCATTTTGGAATATAATTCTACGATTTGGGCTCCACATTACAATATCCATATTCAAGCGATTGAAAAAGTCCAGCATAGATCATTAGGTATATTAATTTTAAATCTCGTAAATTTATCAGATCGCAGAAAAATCTGTGATGTATTAATATTATATAAACTAATTCACTCGGTCCTGGATACCCCTGATTTAATAGAACTAATACGATTTCATTGCCCTGGTCTCGCTAACAATAGACTCACTCTACCGTTCTACTATAATAACACACATACATTATCACATTATTACTCACCAATCAGTCGATTACACATTTTGGGAAATGAACATGCTAACATCGGCGACATTTATTTCTTAAAATTAGCGCAATATAAACATGCACTCAAAAATTATTTTTCCACAATGTAACTTTATATACGCAATATGGACATGTTGAAATGAAATGATGATATTTCTCATAGTTCTTTTTTGTTATTTTTTGTTGTGATACACAAAATGATTGTATGTTATTTTTAAGTTTAAAACTACTATTATGTAATGATATTATTTTTCTTACTTTTGTACTCTATTATATGTTTATTTATAAAAGGCAGTGTAGTCGTTTATGTATTTAAAATAAAATAAAATAAAAATAAAAATACGACGTCTTTGAGTTTTTGTGCTAACGCTGAAACCGTAAAAAAACTAGATAAAAAGTAATACTTTGGATTACATATTATATTACACACAAACACACTTAAGGTTTGTGGAGTGCTTTCACAAATATAATAACCTCAGGAGCAAGCGGTATGCAATCTATGGTGATGTTAAAATCATTTATTATTCCACACTGATTGGAGAAATTATGACTTGGTAATCTAGTTAATGATTTATGTAAAATGGTCACAAGATCGTACACGAGTAAAATAAGTCAACTTATTACCCTAGCAACGGTGGGAGTCATAGCATCCGACTATAATGGAATATTCTGTAGAGCAATGTTTTTCAAACTTCTTTCCGATGGTTCGGCTATTTTTATACTTTTCCTCCGTGAAACACCTAAATTGTTTATCCTCTTTGGCAAAACAAACGCGCCGCAGGTGAAAATACCTATATCTACAATCAAACTACAGAAGGCTATCCAATATAATATTAGACGCATTCCGTAAGACGAAAGACGAAAGGCGCCGCAGGCGAAAAAAACTGTCTTTTTATCATTCTGATAAATACGCGAAATATACAAACGAAAGAAAATGTAAAGAAGGCTTCATGGGCAGAAGAATTTTGGGCGACTGATACAGAATATAAACATTTTTTTGTAATTAGAATTGCTTTTAAATTTCGAAAAACCACCCCCATCCCTTTTTCCAAACTTAACGTAGAGCAGAATTATGAAGAAATTTTTGACAAAAAAAAAAAATATTTCTGTCCACATCTGATTTAGAAAAACTCAAACTTGTTTAAATCCCGGGACTTCACCTAGTATTACAATAAAGAAAATTTTGCTGTTACAAAAACGTAAGGAAAGCATATTGGTCTAGCATGGTGGTCGAAAAATCCACAAATTATGTAACCATCAAAGCAATGAATAAAGAAATATTGAAAAAAATAAAATGTCTTATTGTTAACAAAAAAAAATTGATTCAGTATTATTTACTTGTTATGTTGTGTTTCGTGAAAATATGAAAAAGCCTAAGTTTTTCGTTTTTTATGCGACTTGTCATTTTGAAGTGAAAGCATCTTTAGCACCGTTGTGATTTGAAACTAGATGAAACGAAAAATAGCGACAATAATAAAAGACAAACACATACATCTATATGATTTAGCCTGCGAGAGAATGAGATAGTATAATCGGTCTCCGCTTTGCGCGGTGTTAAGTAGTTTATCGGTTTCCTCTTTGTGCGGTGCTTCGTAGCGTTCCCACTCTTGTCTACTTTAGTTTTCTGAAGGTTTCACTTTTACCGCTAGTGAATTTGCAAACTCTGATTTTTTTTCTTTCGTAACGCAAGTGCCCCGCGACCCGTCGCGATCCATCATTTGGGAAACGTTTTGCTAGAGAAATAATAAAATAAGTTATGTCCACAAACCACCTAGGACACATTAATTAGCAGCCGACATGTCCGATACTACTTCATTCAATACAATGGACAATGTCGAGCACTGTGCATAAGTTCGAACATGATTTAGGGTGGGCATATGCTGAGACATCGGTCGCGCAAGGTAGTTCAGTAACGGATTTGTTACATGTCCAGAAATCTGGTAGCAACATACGCTGGTGAGGCAGCGCAGTTATAAATCCCCACACGGGCACTTCGAGCGCGCCACTTCTGGCCACCGCGCAGAAAGGTAAAGATCGAAAGTGAGATATCGGTTACAAGGCAGAGTTCACTGTGAGAGTTTTCTGCGCGGCGGCCTGAAACTACAAACTAGACTGGCTAAATAGGGATAAAATCTAATTCTAAAACAACAGAATTCACCTTACACATTTGACATCTAATTTTGAAATAAGAACAAATACACGTTTGCTTATCTAATTCTCCGAGTACCTAACTAGCGTGAGTAGGTACTTGTCGCTCTGTGTCGATTTATGGCACCCACTTTAAAATATTTCCTATACTACATTCAAATTTATTTAAAGTTTATCTTTTATGTATTCAATTTATTTATTCGGTTACCCCGAGAGTGTTTTCTCTTGGGATAAGATAAATCTCGTCGAATTTAATGTTTCAAAGACCCTGATGTGTCAGATCAGATTACGTCTAAAAGGGATCGAAATGAAAATCTAGTCTCCTTCAAAGGAAGCAATCTTCCGCACAAACCCTCCATTGATATGCTTGGTGTAACTCTAAAAAGTAACCAGCTCAGGTAGGGGGCTCCATCGATGTTTAGTTAGCCTCTCAGAAACTGGGTGTACTGTACAGGGTCCGCAAATACCGGTAGGCGTGGTCCAGCGGTGTTGCTCTTGACTATACACCGAATGTCGCGGGATCGAATCCCGGCGTGGCAAATAAAATTTATTTGATTAATTTGTGTTATTTCACAATTAATTCATTTAAAAAAATGTATAGTATATTTGCGGCACGTTCTAGAGTGGAAGATACTCTCAGTATCGTCCTGGTGTACGAACACCATCCAGAATTGAAACGTTGCTTGAAATGGCATTAGCCGTTTTTGGTGACCAGATCTGAATAGCCAGGTACTTCCCCACCTTCCTCTTCCCTATCTCCTTCCTCCCCCCCCCTCCCTTCAGCCTCACAACGAACTTCATACAACCTCACAAACTTGTGTTGTATTCGGATAAAATAATACGTGATTTTTTTTCTATTTTTACGCTGATGTTATAGTGTATAAGACTTATTACTTGAAACGGTGACTAGATCTGAATAGCCAGGTGCATTCCCCCCATATCCTTCCCCTCCCCACTGCCCTCAGCCTCACAACATACCAAAATTGGGGATGCCATAGTATTATTGACTCCAGGCGGTTAGGAGCAGTTCGGTCTCTTGTGTTGTATTATTATAAAATAATACGTGATTTTTTTTGTATTTTTACGCTGATGTTATAGTGTATATACGTATTAGACTTATTACTTGAAATGGCTTTAGCCGTCTTTGGTGACTAGATCTGAATAGCCAGGTGCAGTCCCCCATCTCCTTCCCCTCCCCACTGCCTTCAGCCTCACAACATACTAAAATCGGGGATGCCGTTGTCTCACTGGCTCTAAGCGGTTAGGAGCAGTTAGATCTCTTTTGTTGCATTCGGATAAAATAAGTTTTATTATTTTTTTTTGTATTTTTATGCTGGTGTATATACGGGTACGTATTAGACTTTACTTGAAATTACTTAAAATGACTTATGCCGCGTTTGGTGACTATATCTGAATAGCCAGGTACATCTCCTTCCCCTCCCCACTGTCTTCAGTCTCACAACATACCAAAATTGGGGATGCCATAGTTTCATTGACTCCAGGCGGTTAGGAGCAGTTCGGTCTCTTGTGTTATATTCGGATAAAAAAAGTTTTATTACGTGATTTTTTTCTCTATTTTTACGCTGGTATACAGTGTATATCTATACGTATTGGGTGACTAGATTTGAATAGCCAGGTACATATCCCACTTCTTCTTCCCCTCACCAATGTCTTCAGCCTCACAACATACCAAAATTTGGGATGCCAAAGTCTCACCGGCTCCAGACGGTTGGGAGCATTTGGGTCTCTTATTAAAAAGTTATATTACCTGACGTATAATAGAATTATCTTTTTACATTTATTTATTTATATAAATGACTTATGTAATACTTCCTTTGCAGACCACATAATTACATTTGCTGACGATACAGTACTTTTATTTGAAGGCAAAACCTGGAATGAGTCTTGCAGTAAAGCTGAATTCGTCATAAACAAAGTTAAACAGTGGCTAGATAGTAATCTCCTCACTCTAAACTCAGATAAAACGAAATTCATCTGCTTCAGTTCAACTCAAGCGGGTCAACCACAAGAAATCCTTAACATTAGAATACACCATTGCAACGACATTACTACATGTAAATGCAATACCTTAGAATGTGTGGACAATATAAGATACCTAGGAATTATCATTGATAAATTTCTGAGATGGGACAAATATATAGCCTTAACTTCCACAAAGGTCAGGAAACTTACACATCTGTTCATAGCAATAAGAAATATTCTATGCGTAAATGATTTGAAACGAATTTACTTTGCAATGTGTAATTCCATATTAGACTATGCTTCCTTAGGTTGGGGCGGTTGTGCTAAAACTATACTCGATCCCTTAGCTAAATCCCAGAAATCGCTTATAAGAGTCATACTGAAAAAACCTTTCAGGTACCCCAGCGATTCATTGTTCGCAGAGTTTCGTGTTCTTGATGTAAGACAATTATACATAAGGAAAATCATATTACACACTCAAAAACAGAGGCACCACTACGCTTCCGTAAACAACTGTCATAATACAAGACATGCAAAAAAAAACCCAATAGTTCCGCCCACCACCTCCTCATCTTTAGCACAGAGACAATTCTCATACCTAGGCCCTAAATTGCTCAATCTCATACCTGATGCATGGAAGGCAATGAGTACTAACATTCTGCGAATGCAGGTTACTAATTGGCTTCTGGTCTTGGGGAGAGCTGAATGCGAGAATATGCTAAACAACAGTAATTGAATTGTAATTTTTGTTTTTCTTTACATTTTAATTTATATTGGTATTATATTAGCATTACAGTAACTGTATTTTTACATAAAGTAACTTCGAAAATTGCTCAATTCTTGGTGATATTTTTCCTTAAAGGAAAAGTTCCTTCTTTACTTTCATTTTTATTTTTCATTTTCTTGTTTTATCTATTACCATCTCTTTAGTTTATTATGTCAGCTAAACAATAGCAAAAAAATGTCGTGATATAACTGAAAGTATACTAGATTATGAATATATACATATATGTATTATTTTACCAACAGAATTTCTTCATTCATTTTCATTTTCAAATTCATTTTTCTTGTTTTATCTATTAATATTTCTTTAGTTTATTATGTCAGCTAAACAATAGTAAAAATGTCGTGGTATAACTGAAAGTATACTAGATTATGAATATATACATATATGTATTATTTTACCAACAGAATTTCTTCATTCATTTTCATTTTCAAATTCATTTTTCTTGTTTTATCTATTAATATTTCTTTAGTTTATTATGTCAGCTAAACAATAGTAAAAATGTCGTGGTATAACTGAAAGTATTCTAGAATATGAATATACATATGTATTATTTTACCAACAGAATAGTCAACACTATAATTTACTATAATTCATGTAAAAACATTATCATACTGGAATGTCCTAAAACGGGCAATTGCCTAGTTGGACATTTTAAGTTCACTATATTGTATTATGTAATATTTTCAAACAATAAATAAATAAATAAATAAACATTATATTACAAAATACTCTGCCCGCCTGCTCACGCATCTCGCAAAAACTGCATCCCGACCGCAACTCGACGCAGAGCCGAGCTCGCACATGTCTGCCCGGCACGTGTCTGCGTCTCAGTGTATGTCGCTCCGTACACTTCCATACAATACAAAAAACTGAACTACGCTGCGCTGAACATGTTGCGCGACGGATGTCTCAGCATATGCCGTTCGGTTGCAGGGCAGTAGCGTTTCTGCGGCGTACATGTCTCCTCCTTGACAATATCAAGGAGGATACGGTGTTTCTACTTTTGTCGTCAGAATTTCAATTATTCCAAAACATGGGAACACCTCAGCACAGGTTCGCCTAGTGAGGTGTTCACAAAATACTACTAGGTACTTACCTATATACAGTTACGGATCATTAACTTTTTTTTTTCCTTATTACTTAACTTGATATCTATGTATACCATTATAATTATCTGTAATATGTATGTATG
The DNA here is from genome assembly GCA_917563855.2 of Limnephilus lunatus. NCBI lineage: Eukaryota > Metazoa > Arthropoda > Insecta > Trichoptera > Limnephilidae > Limnephilus > Limnephilus lunatus. Next base: position 60,730,933 of record OU830592.1, read on the forward strand.
TTAAAGAATAGAAATAAATAAAAATAAATAAATGTCTGCGTCTCAGCGTATGTCGCTCCATACACTTCCATACAACACAAAAATCTGAACTAACCTGCGCTGAACATTCTGCACGACTGATGTCTCAGCATATGCCCACCCTAAACGGTGTTTTACAAAATGCTGCACAGAGCCAAAAGAGTTTGCAACACAACTCGCCCCACCGATGGCGTTAAATTTCACTTTCTTCTATAAAAGCCGCCAAAAAGTGCGATAATCTTAATTTATAAAATCGATTTTTTCTATGTTGGTCCCTTATGCGTTCCTAAACCATTTATCGGATTACGATGAAACGTTGGTGAATTGTTGTACGCATGCCTGCGATGGTTTCTATAATCATGATTTCTGGCGTGCATAAAGTGCGTGAAATTTGCATAAATTTTTTAAAATGGATGGCGCGCGAGTTGTTTGAAAAATGTGTTTATTTCATATAGTTTAGTGGCAGTGATGAAAGGAGGAATGGGGAGGGGAAGAGGGGAGGGGGGGTAGGGAACGAAAGAGGGGGTTCGCGGGAGGGAGGACGAGGGAAGGGGGAAGGCAGAGAAGGTGGAAGGGGAACGCGGGAGGAAAAGGGGACGCGGGAAGGGAACGGAGGCAGGAACGGGGACGCATGAGAATGTACACGCAAGGAGAAACAATTACTTTATTTATTTACTTTATTATTACAATGACATTGCAACGCATGCCGGGTACTAGCTAGTAAATTTAAAAAAAACGTAAAACCGCGCTTAATGATGCATTCTGCCAAAGAGCAAGCATATAGCACCGTTTTTATATTTCAATTATTTTCTTCACATTCTAATATTATGGCCTCTTGTTATTATAAATATATAATAGCAATCTGAACCTAGTAAAAACGCGGAAAGAGTTGTACCTATATTAGGTAGTCTATTACTCTATTGTATCTGGAAACGTAATGGATTTCTTTTTCGTGCTGGCCGTGTGCAACACTTGAGTTTTTGTGTATGTAAGTTTGGCCGTTCGGAGAATACTCGACGGAGCAATATCTTTAAGACGACCGTCTCGGGAAATTATTGTGAGGGCGAAAAGAAACGTCGATAACAATGCTGAACAGTATGAAAATAGTACGGAAAATAATCGGGAAGTAATTATTTTGGCTTGCGGTTTTTACACATTGCCAATTTTATAGAAACAAAATATTACTAAAAATGTTTTATAATGTGAAAACGATTTATAATTCGTTTAAATTATATTTCATGATTTAACATCGATGGCTTCATTAAAACTTCGATCTTGTATCTGGTACTCTTGGTACTAGAGTCTACTAAGGAAAAACCGTAATTAGTTTTTGAGATAAAATATTGCATCAATAAATCGCGCCATTCCAAGAATACGGGGAATCAAAGCACGTACATGACAACCTGTGATTCTTGTTATTATTTGGAGTAAAAAATGTAAATGAAACTTTACATTATGTAAATAAAAATAATAGTCCGTGGTAAGTCAAGTACGTCCCTTAACATCCTGTATTTACATAATTTCAATACATTATCAAGGCAATACATATTTTTATGACCATAAAAATTCATTTTAATTTAATACACCACTATCGTTATATATATATTTTTTATAGAAAAGATTGATTTTAAAATAAAATATGTATAAGAAAGGTCAAACGTGAAATTTGTTTTATGTATCGTCTGTTCCCAGTGTGTAACGTTTTTATTTAACAATAAAAACAATCTTATTAAAGGAATTTTATAATGTTACGTTTAAAAACAACAATATGACGTCCACCAATAAGGAATTTCATGCAGAAAATTGCAATCCGGTGAAAATGCAATAAGGTGGGTTGCTTGATGTTCTTATCTTTATGAGAAGCGCTAAGGTCGTAAAAGGAAAATGATAGAAAAATGCATAAATCACAAAAACATAAAATGCGTTTTAGAGCCCAAAATATACGAACTTTACAGGAAGGGAAAATACATTTTTTTCATGAATCCTTGTATGCATGCACAGCTTGAATTGAGTTTAAATTGCAGAATAATTTCTGACAAAATACCATCATACCATCCTTTAACAGAGCAGTTCTTCGGAGGGAGATGTGTCAATGTATAACTTATAATACCCCACGTTCTTGTCATCTGTCATTCGCACTGAATATGTCCGCCAGTATATAGCAGTTGGAAATAGCTATAGTAATTAGATATGAATAGTCAGGTGCGTCAACCTTCATTTCCTCCTCGTCATATCCTTTATCTCCCCTTCTTCCTTCAGACTCACAGCATTCCCCAAATTAGAGATTTGCATAGACATTCAAATTGATAGACTTGCCCTAAAATTAAATCTAGGTATCATTTCGACAAGCTGGAGGACCACATATTTGGCGGTAATCGAATAACTCCGAATCATGCAACTTCAAACTTACTTTGAAAAGTCATTAAAAGTGTTGAAAACTATTAATCTTCCTCGTCCCCTTTTACATTACCTCACCAATTTCGGGATTCCGTAGATTCACTGGCAAGTTGACTCTTACGCAATGCCATAACATGGGGTGAATTTCTATTGAATCATTGCGGATATATTAATATCACTCAGAAATTACTCGCTTCTTTTAGACGATTTTTTTCGGGAAACGTGAATAAGATTCGAAAACGAGTGTTAAATTAGTCGGTTTGTCAACCATAAATTTGTTTATATTCAAACATATTGAAACATGGTTGAATTGTTGATGCTTTTTTTAGATACTTTCGGACAGAGAAAAATGTAAATACGTTTTATAAGTTCCTCAACATAATAGTTTCAATACGTTGGTCGAAGGTTTCATGTCATTAATGTTGTTAAGTAATTTAAAGTATATATATCACATTTCAGTTTATTTAGTTGTGTCACACATCTGCCCTGAGGTGGGACACTGTAACGCTATCAGAAACGTTGGCTAAAGGAGGTAGTGCAACATGGCATAACACCCCAAAAATAAATACCGGAAAAAAAACTAATCATGTTTAATAAATTTTTTTTAGGTATTGACATATTGATATAAAAAAAATGGTAGGTATATCAAAGTCGTCCCACACCGAAAGATGACTTTGATCGTGTTTTTTTACTCCGCAAACACATATACAATTTAATAATATGTGAAACATAATATTTCGAAAGTTTATAAATATGACACAAAATTTTCCGAGAAATGATTTATTTAGTTTCAACGACAGTTATTTAGTTTCAAAGTTGAAAATTGATTTTACGGGGTGTCTGCGTATCTCGTTAAAAAAATGATTAAACATAATAAAAGAACATCGCGGATGCCATCCTGTTATAAACAATTTACAGCACTTCGAATTTAATTCCAGAAACCGCAGACGAAGTGAAGATAAATGCATTTTTTCCATCTCCTCTGATTTAATAGGAACGGCTTCCCAGGGCGGGAGTTTGCAGTTGGCTAGCTGGCTAGCTGGCTGGCTGGCTGGCTCGGTGGCTGCAACGGGATTGGTTTCATCCCATAAAGCTGATGCGGGACCGAAAGCCCCCGTCGGCGTGATCAGTTACCCGTGATTCGGGAAGACGTCTCGTCCATTCGCAGCCGTCTGGCAAATCGGATTTCACGCTCAGGAGGCCGGGGTTTAAGTTTAAACACAGGAATGTTATTATGATCGGTGATTTGTATGGGGAATTTTGTACATTGCTAAATTATATCACACGGCGAGCGGATCTTGGGATTGTTCTTAATTGCGATCGGAATTTATTCCAATTTCTCATTGATTTACTCTCACCAGGAGAGCAATTATAAGAAAATAAATTTTCCGTTTATTCATTTTCTATTATGTACCTACTTATTCACAAATCAAACAAACGATAAAACAAAAGTAGGTGAAACTTTAATTATTTTATTTTAGCCTGGATGTCATAGCTAGTCTAACTGTGTTTTTTAACTCTTATTTAACTCCAATGCACCAAAATGTAGTAAACAAATGATAAGAAACAAATCAACAAGAGACGATAAAAGTTCGAATAAACTACTTTTTAGTAGTTTGTTAACGGGAGCTTTTGACTTTAAAATACTTGTAGTTTTTTGTGGGAATATCGCATAATTTCTCCCAATCGTTTGCAGTCAGTCGGAGTACGTCATCCCCAATTGGGGTATATTGTGAGGCTGAATATGGGAGTGAGTTGGGGAAGAGGAAGGTGGGGAAAAGGAAGGTAAGTAGATTTATATTAATATATATAGATTTTTGGCCTACGCAATTGAATGGGAATGTTGTGGATTGAATTATTCAAAAATTGATTTACTAGAGAAAAAAACAATAATTTCCGAATGACGTCAAAATTCGAGGAAATAAAAATCTCCGCAATACCTCGCCGTAGAACCTTTTAAATTTGTTAAATTTTCAAACTTGCCGTACGATTACTTTTGAAGTCAAGATTACATTAACTCCACACGGGAGGCTCTGAGGAAAATAATTTATATATGTCATTCTTGAAGATGCTGTATGTAGGGTCTTTTGGGAAGAGGAAGGAGTGAACACGGGTCTTGAAGATACCTATGATGTAGAAGGAAAGAAGCACAGAGGCCGGAAAAACGGTCCACAGCCGAGCTATTGAACACAAGAACGTGTATAGTAGGAAGAGTTCTCATGTGACAAATGTCAACCGTTTACATCATATTGGGCGTATGTTTGGCGAATTTCCCGACTATGAACCGAGGGGATCAATGACGCTAGTTCCTTGCAGCATCTTGCTTTGAAATACCTCTAGAACAAGGACAGCATTCCAACCCAATGCCTGTGCTATAAGATTGCAATCTGTTTGTTAAGATAGGAGATCTATACAACTGATCGCCCGTTTCTGCAGAGTTGAGGGTTTTTTCAGTTATTTTGGGGCTCCAGACCAGAAGTGAATGTCAAATTCAACAATGGAGGACTTGTGATTAGTGCAGAGTCAGCAGTTGTATGCTATTAAAGCATCTGGAACCCTGCACAGTACGCCCGATTCTTAGAAGCTAACTTAACTCTGGTTTCAACGGAACCCTCGTACCTGAGCTAGTCACTTACACCAAGCATATGAATGGAAAGCATGTTGGGAAGATTGCTTCCGTTGAAGGAGATTAGATTGTCATTTTGATCCCTTTTAGTCGTAACCACACATAATTGGGTTGTTAATTTGAAACATTAAATTCAACTAGATTATTCTTACCCCAAGAGGAAACCCTCTCATGGTAATCGTCCATTCTCTGCTTCAAAGCCTTCCAAGCTGTTAAGAGTTTGTATATCCTTTGGAAGCTTTCAAACAAAAAGCTATCCTGTGCGCGTAGTGAAGTTTATCAATTCCGTTTAAATTTAGACATGCGATTCGATTCGACATTGTTCTTTTTATATTTCATGTTTTTTCTTGTTTCATTCTTCAACTTGATTATTCAATAAAAATATTTTGAATCCATTCATCACACCACTGCACAAGCAAGGGTCTCTATAAAATAATTTACTAAGGATTTACCTGTACCGTAATTCTATTTCAAAAACAGTCAGGATTTATTGTGGGCTACTCAAGTTCCAAAAGCAATTTTCTATAATTTATAATAACAGTGCCGTTGAAAGCTACAAACTTTAAATTCATTCACAAGCCGATTAGGAGCACGGTCCCTTCGAAACGTGATAGGTCAACTCTTATTAATAGAACACAGCGGCCCGACACGATTTTTTTTTGATATTCCGATTTTTCTAAATCTTGAAGCTTTTGAATGGAAATCTATATAAATAAAAATCAATTGGTGTTCGTTTGTCTCGCTAAAACTCGAGAACGGCTGGGCCGATTTAGCTGATTTTGGTTTTGAAATGTTTGTCGTAGTCTAGGGAAGCTTTAAAAGGTGAGAAAATATAGAAAATTTGCGAGGAAGATGGTAAAAACCACAATTTCATTTTCCCATATGAACTGTTCAGAATATTTCAAACGTCAGAAGAAAGCAAACAAATTGTTATCTTGGAAGTGATTTTTGTTTTTTTAATTAGGCTATTCACCCTAAAAAGAGTGCTTTGAATAATTGATAAAACTAATGTTGTTTGTATAAAAATTATAATAGGTGGCACGCTAGCAGTTAGAAAACAGAATGTACCGGGAATGAATGTGGGGAATGTGAGAAATGGGATGGGGAGGGTGTGGTGAAGGGGAGGATGGTGGGGTGGAGGGGTTGGGGGAGTGAGAGGGGGAGGGAAGGAAGGGGGTGAGGTGTAGGAGGGGTAGGGGTAGGGGTAGGGGTAAGGGGGGGTGGGGGAGGGTGGAAGATGTGGGGAAGGTTAGGAGGGTGGGGTGGAGAGGTTGAGGGATTGAGAGGGTAGAGGGAAGGAATGGGGAGGGGTGTAGGAGGGGTGAGGGGTAGGGTTGGGGGACGGGTTGGGGAAGGGGATGACGGGAGGGGGGGGGGAGTGGAGTGGGGAGAGGGAAGGTGGAAGGGAACTCGGGAGGGGGAATTCGAATACGGAAGGGGGGAGAGGAACTCGGGAGGGGGGTTCGCTGACGGGGGAAGGTGGGGGAAGCTGTTTTAAAAATGAATGTGTCGGGAATGAATGTATAGAATGCAGGAGGTGAGAGGGGAACCCTGGAAGGCGGAGGGGAACTCAGGAGGGGGGAGGAGAACTCGGGAGGAAAATACGCATGAGGGGAATACGCGGGAGGGGGGAGGCGAATACGGGAGGAGGGGAACTCGGGAGGGGGGTTCGTAGGACGTGGGAAGGGGGGGAGTAGAAGTGGGAAGGGGGGGAGTAGAAGTGGGAAGGGGGGGAGTAGAAGTGGGAAGGGGGGGAGTAGAAGTGGGAACGTGAGAGAGAAAGGGGACGCGCGGGGAGGAAGCGGAGGAGTAAGGTGAACGGGACGAATGGCAAAGGACGTGCAGGGAGAAACAATTTCCTTATTAAATGGCATAGCAACGCATGCCGGGTACCAGTTATTTTGTATAAAACTGAGGGTGGAGTGGGGGGTTTTGGGGATAGGGGTGAGGGAAGGAAGGGGGTAGGGGGTGGGAGGGGTAGGGTTGGGGGAGAGGGATGGCGGGAGGGGGGATGGGGGAGTGGAGTGGGGAGAGGTATGGTGGAGGGGAACTCCGTAGGGGTGAGGCGTATACGGGAGGGGGGTTCGCGGGACGGGAGAAGGGGAGCTGTTTTAAAATAAATGTATCGGGAATAAAGGTACGGAATGCAGGAGGGCGGAGGAGAACTCGGGAAGGGGAGGGGAACTCGGGAGGAGAATACGCTGGAGGGGGGAAGGGTAATCGGGTGAAGGAGGGGGGGTAGAGCGAGGAGAGGGGAGGTGGAGGAAGAGGAGTCGGAACGCGAGAGGGGAAGGGGACGCGGAGGAGGAAGGTGAACGGGACGAATGGGAAAGGACGCGCCGGTAGAAACAATTTCTTTATTAAATGGCATAGCAACGCATGCCGGGTACCAGCTAGTTTGGAATAAAAAGGAAACCGTAAACAAAAATCTGTCTGAAGATTACGCGTGCCATGAAGGAGATTGTTGAGATCAAGATTATTATCATTATAAAGCTTTCTTGGTACAAAGACGAAAAAATATTCACAGCACGCCCCCGCCAGTAAAAATGTTTTTTTTTCTATTTCTTCTTTTTTTGCTTTTTACTGTAAACACGACGTGGTATTAAGACATAAGTTAAAGACCAGATTAAAAACGTTTTTTTTTTAAATTTACTTATGTGAGTACTATCTACATACGTGTCCCAACAGCTTCCAACACTTCCAACCGTCTGAAGTCAGTGAGAACATGGTATCCCCAATTGGGAATGATGTGAGGCTGAAGGTAGTGGGGAGGGGAAGGAGATGCGGGAGAGGAAGGTGGAGAAAAGGAAGGTGGGTATATTTATCGATTCTGATTTATGGTCTTCCACCAGGATTATACTAAAGGTATCCACCACTCTGGAACGTGCCTCAAACATACTATATATTATTTGCAATAAATAAATAGTGAAACAACACAAATTAATTAATTAAATTATACTTGGCCATTGTAAAATAACATAAAGCATAACAACATCAATATACCTGTACTATATCTCCGGCGATAGACATCTGTGAAGCTTTCATAAGATTTACCAACTTCAATCTAAATCAGGTCTTCACAAACTAAGACCTACGGCCCAGGTGCGCTTTACACTAAATAACCCGATCTACAAGGAAAGATTGAGAAGTTCCGAACTGCATTATCAAAACGTTCGAGTAAACATTTTATTAACTCCAATCAAACCCTCAATTTCCGGGAACAAATTAAGCTACCGAGGTTAAATAACAAAAATAAAAATTGTCTACTCTTACATCCAAGAAGAGACTCTCAAAAGAGGCGCTGGGGTGATCTAGGGGGCGACGGTGACCTCAGGGACTAATTGGGGGTAGTGAAAGACAGAAAGAAGAGGAGAGGGCAATAAGAAGTCGTTGAAAATTTTCAGACAACTAAATTATTTTTCTATCGGACTAAGCATATTATTGGAGTATTAGTATTGGACATACACGACGCAAGTGACATCGATAATGTCTAAAATTTTAAAAACAAAAACACACGCAGTTACGCAAAATGTATTCGTTTATTATTAGTCCAGTGGCTAAGACTCTTGACTCACAATCCGGAGGTCGCGGGTTCGAACCCGGCGTGAGCAAATAATTTTATTTGATTAATTTGTGTTATTTCACAATTAATTAATTTAAAATAATATATAGTAAATTTGCGGCACGTTCCAGAGTGGAAGATACTATCAGTATCGCCCTGGTGTAAGACCACCATTCAGAATTGAAACGTTGCTTGAAAATGGCTTTAGCCGTGTTTGGTGACCAGATCTGAATAGCAAGGTACTTCCCAACCTTCCTCTTCCCCACCTCCTTCCCCTCCCTACTACCTTCAGCCTCACAACATACCCCAATCGGGGATGCCATAGTCTCACTGGCTCCAGACAGGAGCAGTTGAGATTCTTGTGCGGTATTCACGGTAAAAAAAAAAAAAAAAATTGTCTAAATAATTATGTTAAAATGCCGAGATATGCACTTTCAACGCCAAAATATGCAATACCAATGCCAAAATGTGCACTATCAACGCCAAAATATGCACTAACAATGCCAAAATGTGCACTATCAACGCCAAAATATGCACAATCAAAGCCAAAATATGCACTAATAATGCCAACACATAATATGAAGAAGGTGTGTTTACTTTAAAAAGGGGACTAAACGGCTGAAATCCGCGTTAATGATGAAAAAGTCGAAATATGCGCAGACGATCAAAAACCACTCAAATACGCACTAGCGACCAAAAACACTCAACAATGGATTGTGCATATGAAAATGTATATTTTAATCCGTTATGAAGTAATTAAATCCAATAATAAGTAAAGGTAAGCGAAGTTTCCGGAAAGGGAGTTAAAGAAAAATATCTTTGAAAATGGGGCTACAAGTAAAACACGTTTGGAAAGCTCTGAACTAAAGTTACAAATCGTGGCTCGGCCAAAAAAGTTTAAAAGACCCAACATTCAGCTCTTCACGGGCATCGTTTTTCAACCCCTTCCAGCGACCAGCCTCTTACTCAAGTACGAAATGCGGCGGTACGGGGTGGAGCAAAGGAAGCCGGCCTTTGCCCCCGAGACGTCCAACTAACCGACTCTCCAGCGCTAAAGTGATAAAATCTAGGAACGACGCCCCCTGAATGGGTGGTGCCGGGGAGCCGATGAGGAATTTGTCACGGCGCTTTATCCTCGCTGATAAAAAATGTACGCCACCGCGGGAATATAAAGCGCGGGGCAGAGCCGTCAAATGGGGCGGAGGACGGAGAGCGGAGAAACGGGCTGGAGTGTACCGCGAACATAATAAATGTGAAGTAAACAATGTAAACATGTATAATAAGTAAGACAATTATAGACAATTAGACAATAATGTGTATAATGTATAAGTAAGACAATAAATTTGGAGATCCGCGCTTTCGGAGTGTCTGGGCCTAAGGCTTGGAATAAACTCCCTCCGGAACTTAGATGCATAACAAGCCCAACAGAATTCAGGTCCAAATTAAAAACTTACCTTTTTGGGCCTTAAATAAAAATACCTATCCGAGAGAATCACAAAATTTTGAACTTATAGTTCCCAATTATGTCCTCTGCGTGCAAACTGTGCCTTAATTTCTCTAAATAAACAATAACAGTGTTAATCTATAGTGACCTCCCAGGTAAGTATGGTCATGTACATATTTTCTGCCTGTACAGTACATTTTTACAGCAGCATTGCGTTCATTGGTCAAATCATTGCACATATAGTTTCGTATCGGTGATCGATGAACCGGTGGATGCAATTTTTAGTCATAAGTTGTTGTAGTGGTTTGTCTAGTTTGTAGTTAGAAGTAAGATTGTATCAACGTATTATAAATTTATACAGCGCCCTTGAGGTGATTTTCACAAAAACGGCGCTATACAAGTCATCCAAATATTATTATTATTATTAAATTACACAACATAGGCAAAGCGCGTCAAAACCTTCAAATCAATTTTGAAGATGATCATACCTTTGTGCAGTGCATTGAGAATAATTTTGGACTGCCTCCGTGGCCGAAGGGACTCGACTATTTATTAATTAGGAGGTCGCGGGATCAAATTCTTGTAAATTTTATCTATTTGTAAAGTTTGTACAGCGCCCTTGAGGTGATTTTTCACAAAAACGGCGCTATATAAATCGTCCAAATATTATTATTATTAAATAAATTTATTTATTTATTTAATATATTTCTTAAATAATTTAGTCAAGGTTTCAGACATTTCAGACATGTTACAGTGTCCATCATCAAGGCTGATCTGTCCGAAAAGTTGGCTAAAGAAGGAGGTAGCTCAACACGGCACAACGCATCAAAAATAAATAACGATAATACTTTAATTTTTAACTTAATAAGTAAAACCTCAAATTGTAATATTTTATTAATGAAGACAATATTAGCGAAACTCGATAAGGTCACATCTGGAACTAGAACCCAGGACCTACGGCATTCGGACCGGATAAGTAAGTACTTCCCTCATCTTCCTCTTCCCCATCTCATCTCTCCCCACTACCTTCAGCCTCACGACATACCGTAATTGGGAATGCCATAGTCCCATCCCAGGTGGTTTCATATTGCAAAATGCACTTTTTTAGAATTCTAACACTTTTTTATATATTTTTTTAATATGAATACCGCACAAGAGTCCCAACTGCTCCCGTTTAATATATCGTAAAATTATTAGTAAGAGACCGGAGACTTTTTAATTTTGGTTAGTGGAACTATGACCTCCACATTTTCTGGATATGTTGGGAGCCCGTCCTCATCGTTCAATGGGGACGAGCGTAAGGGAAGAAAGCTTGTGAAATAACTGGCAATTCAGATATGGTGACATGGCCAAATTCATTTTAAGCAACGCCAACGTTTCTAATATGAATAATTATGGTTTTCCTCAAGGGCTCTATTAAGAGATTTTTTAAATTTAAATACATTGTAACTTATAATAAAAAGATTTCAATACAGAAAGGTCCTCGTAAGAGAAAGACAGAAAAACAACCCACAAAAGAAAATGTAGGAAATAATCGTGCGAAATAATATCTACAAAAAATATCAAATATTTCGTCAATAAATGTTGAGATTGTGCAGTTTAAAATAAGATTAATGTAATAAATTTATTTAAAGTATAATATTTCGAAAACTTTCAGTTACTTTGTATTATTAAAATTAATTGTATAACTTGAGAAGTGAAACGTAGGATGTATAAGGGTGGATATAATACATAGGCCCAGTAGGCGTACCAAATTCAACTGTGTAATAAATACCTAATAAAAAATTACGCATGTTATAATTTTGAAGTCACACGGGTACTAGGTACCTGTGTTAGAAATATCTGCATTTCAATATCACCGAATAATATTATTATGTTTTCACATAACAATGCCTCGCGGTACAATGGCGCCTTTGTTTTACCGCCAACGATTGTTTACCGGCATTTTAATTTTCAAGGCGCACAGCCTTCTTTTCGGCATAAATTTAATAATAATAACACTTTCTGTTTCAATTAATACACAGTGAATAATCTAAAAAATCCATACATTGAAGATTTAACGGACGGGTTGTCAAGGGAATCGAAGACGAGGATGTTTAGCTTAGGCCGTTTTCGTTTTCTATTTTCCCTGCGTTCAGTGCGGTACCCCCCTTCCTACCAGCTCGCATTATGGAATGACGATGCGGGGATCTGGGGGAGGTTAAAATTAAATCTTACAGCCTATGTGAGAGACAAGACGTCCCTTACAGAAGCATTAAGTAGAACGCAGAAAACAAATAGTAGTAAGAAAAATTATAGTACCTAAGCGACACGGTTAATACGCAATTTTAATTTTTAAAAAATTATACCGGTTAGATAGTACTGAGAAGTAAGTATTTCAGTTTCCGGCAATAGAAAATGATGCATTTTAATATGCAGGTATTTCGTTAAAATGGATTGCTTAGTTGGCGGCCATTATTGTTGATTTGAAAGTTTTAAGGTTGCATTTTTTTCTTCTCCTATTTAACCCACAATATGACATGTTATCCTAAAATATGAATAATTTAGGTTTAATTAAAAAAAATAATTAAGAAAAAACTAGGTATAAATACTATTTTAATATTATGATGTCAAAACACGGCGTGAAGACAAGACATCAAACTATTGGCATTTTTAACAAAATGCTTACTAAAATGCAGTATGTATTTCTAATTTCCGGAAACTAAAATACTTACTTCTCATTATTATCTAACTGATACAATGTTTTTACCATGTGCCCATTAACCATGTCCCACTTTTCTGAATATGTATTTACCTTTTTATTAACTTCAAAATGACTCAACCAATATTATTGTTAACCTTACCAAAACCCTAGAAGTTGTTCCCTAGAAGTCGCTGTAAACTTATCCAAAACATAGTCCCCCTCAGCACATGATCTCCTAGTGAGGAAGACTACGAAAATTACCTACATCTATTATATATTTAACATGTATCTTCTATGAATGTAAAAAGTAAATATAGTAATTAAATAAATAGAAAAAAAAATCGTATCATGTTACAATAAATGTAATTTAAAAAAAATCATTTTCACTGAAAGCTCCTATCACATTGTGGTTTTAATTCCATGATTCTCTAAAATGCTGTTACCGAGTAAAACCGCAATTTTAAAAATGAAGCACATTTTAATAGACATTATTTCAGTTATGTACTCGTAAACCTGATAGCTGAATGCTTTAAAAAACGTCATTTCAGAAAAGCCGGATGATGCAGGCACAATACACATAGGAAATGCATTACATAAACTTTTTGCGGGTTGGATATTCTTCTTTCTTCAGGGTAGATACGTATAATAATAGTTCAGTCTAAAGAAAATACGAAGACAGATAGATAGAATCATAATACGGCCTTACTAAAAAAAAACCGTGAAAATTTTATTCAATTGACAAACGGCCGCAGATGTGAAAACATTACTAATTAAAAAATTGTTCTTGGAAAAAAATACACACTACACTAAAAATACACACTTGGAAAAAAATACGCACAGCCTGGAAGGGTAGTTAATCTCTGTTTTAGTTATTATTTTTAATTGATAAACTAACGTTTACACAAGATTTTTATGCAAAGCACAAAGGGTAGATAACAAATATTATAATCAATAATTATCAGCCTGAAACACTCATATACATTGAAAAAATCTTCCGAGAAAAGATACTGGCCGCCAACGGGAATTGAACCCGTGACCATCTGATTGCCGGTCAGCAGCTCTGACCACTGAGCTATGGCGGCTTATCAAATACCCGCCAAATAATTCAATATATAGGTACTAGTGTTTCATTCGACAATTACTTATTATTACATTTTTCCAACTGAAAACAACCAACTTTATTTTTGTGAGAGAGGTATTTTTAATACTAAATCTCCCGCTAGGTGGCGTCGAGACTAATTATGTCTGCATTTTTTGCTGAAATACTTTAACTTGTCAAATATTAATTATTATTTTTAATTGATAAACTAACGTTTAAACAAGATTTTTATGCATAGCACAAAGGGTAGATAACAAATATTATAATCAATAATTATCAGCCTGAAACACTCATCTACATTGAAAAAATCTTCCGAGAAAAGATACTGGCCGCCAACGGGAATTGAACCCGTGATCATCTGATTGCCGGTCAGCAGCTCTGACCACTGAGCTATGGCGGCTTATCAAATACCCGCCAAATAATTCAATATATACTAGTGTTTCATTCGACAATTACTTAAGTAAGTAATTGTTAATAAGTAATAATTATATTAATAGTCTCGACGCCACCTAGCGGGAGATTTAGTATTAAAAATACCTCTCTCACAAAAATAAAGTTGGTTGTTTTCAGTTGGAAAAATGTAATAATAAGTAGTTGTCGAATGAAACACTAGTATATATTGAATTATTTGGCGGGTATTTGATAAGCCGCCATAGCTCAGTGGTCAGAGCTGCTGACCGGCAATCAGATGGTCACGGGTTCAATTCCCGTTGGCGGCCAGTATCTTTTCTCGGAAGATTTTTTCAACGTAGATGAGTGTTTCAGGCTGATAATTATTGATTATAATATTTGTTATCTGTTTTAGTGATGATGTTTAAACGAAATTTGGAATTTTCTAGAGTATTTTGAATGTTCTATATATTTCTTATTTTTGAAGGTGTCGTAAAAAAATACTATTTATAAAAACTAGATAAAACTACCGTTTAAATTTATGTATTTGAAATACACTTTAGTTTAAAAAACTGACATATTTAAAGATTCAAACACGGAAAAAATGGAAAAAAAATTCTTACCAAAACATTTTTGATGAAAATGTACAGAAATTTAAAAAAAAATCAAAATTTAAAAAAATAAAGGAAATATAATGATTTATTTATTAAAAGAAAATAACATAGTTTACATCAATTTATTTTTTGGACACTATCAACATGTTTCGTGAACCATGTTCACTTCTTCAGGAATAAAAGTATACTTTTATTCCTGAAGAAGTGAACATGATACTTTTATTCCTGAAGAAGTGAACATGGTTCACGAAACATGTTGATAGTGTACAAAAAATAAAGTGATGTAAACTATGTTATTTTCTTTTAATAAATAAATAATGACATCACAAAGTGACAACCTTTTAGAAGAAGTTTTCTTCGACAAAAAAAAAAAAAGAAATATAATGAATTTGGAATTAAACTGTCACCTCACTTTTTCCTCGTGCATACAATAAAAAAATAATAAAAAATTTTCAAGTTTTTTTTATTGCCAAAAGAATAACCTAAAAATATCTCTGACACTTCAAAACATTTCTTGCACCACTAAAGACATTAATTTCGTTGATAAGTTTACCACCACATGTATTAGATATTAATATTTAAAAAAAAACACCACTTTTAAGAAATTCTCATAAAATAAAGATTTTAAAACGTAAATTTGAACTTTTATGTAACCCAAAACAATATTTTGACATTTCAACTTTAAAGTACTGATTATTGTGCAATGACTTGATAAAACTGATGTACAACCACACAAATAACACGGCAAATATATTAATTACAAGAATAGAAGAGTGAATTGGTCACTATAATAGAAATCATCCAGTAAAATCTCAATATTTACTAAAAACATTCCCGTCATGCATGAAAACCAACAGCTGTTTTTTGCACTGGCAAGAGACTACAAATTTGCAGGCGTGACGCCATCACCCATCTAGCGGCTATGAATGAAAACAAAATTTGTTTTGCCAAATTTAAAACATTTTAGAGTGAAATTCTTTTTTAGTAATATTTCGTGTTTTAGTGTAAATTTGTTGTACTGATGTTGCTGCAAAAACACAGTTTATCGATCGTGCTGTGGTTTTTTTTAGTAAGGCTGATAATAAATATCTCACAAATAATTTAACGATGTAAATTTCAACATAGCGTGCAAATGAACTGCAAATAAATAGATAATTAACGAAACCGGAAGAAATCTATCATAATATTAAATATGATTTATCAGGACTGATGAAATGGAAATTAATTTAGTAAGATACCGAAATAGACAAATGAAGGCGACAACGTGCAGTTACTTTCCGAGGTTGGTTGATTTCGCATTGTTCCACTTTGATAAACTAAATAAAATCAATTTATGGAAATGACTAATTAAGCTGCAACTTGGAACTTATAACTGTGGAGGGTTCCTCATAATGGCGACAAAATTATTAAACTGACCACAACAATACGAACTGATGAACACTCATGGTGGATTTCACCAATCAAACCTGAGTGAATGATAAAAGAGGAGGCCACTTCACACCCATACACACTATGCAGTATCCCATATTCAGAACGGTCCACCTTTAAAATATTTGGTTTAATACTTAAGTTGCCTTTCGAGAAACTTTGTGTTTTAGATGATATTTAGAAATACTTTTTATGCCATTCAGGGCGCTCTCTTTGTTTTTTTTTTATATGAATACCGCACAAGAGTCCCAACTGCTCCCGTCTGAAGCCAGTGAGACTAGGGCATCCCCAATTGGGGTATGTTGTGAGGCTGAGGGTAGTGGGGAGGGGAAGGAGATAGGGAAGGGGAAGGTGGGAAAGTACCTGGCTATTCAGATATGGTCACCAAACACGGCTAATGCCAGTTCAAGCAACTTTTCAATTCTGAATGGTGGTCTTACACCAGGGCGATACAGAGAGTATATTCCACTCTGGAACGTGCCGGAAATTATTTTGTCAAAGTTATTTTACGCACGCCCACAAAGGTTTCTATACATACACACTAATGAGCACTGGCGTTATGAAATTTGTATTAAAAAATTGCAATATATTTTGTTTTTTGTAAAATGTGTGTATTTTATATAGTTTATCGACAGGAAGATAAGGAGGGAGGGGAGAGGGAATCCGGGAGGGGGAAGGTGGCGAGAGGAACTCGGGGGGGGGGGATGGGACGCGGGAGGGGAACGGAGGCGGGAAAGAGAACGGGAACATGGGAAAGGACACGCAGGGAGAAACAATTTCTTTATGTGGCATTGCAATACATGTCGAGCACTAGCTAGTACCAAATAAATATAGCTATATTATAATATGATATGTGTATTTCATAAATTCTGTTTAAGAAATACACTTTTAAAATACTAATTTATGTTAAACAGAGCATGATGTTCAGTAACGTCTCCAATCTTCTGAATTCATCTGTATAAAAAAATTCTAAGCAACAGGTGTGACAAATCCCCCGTAATTCTTCCAGCATCTGTTTCAGTGACAACATTCTCCGCCTCCAGATTGCGTGAAAGCGTTGCATCCAACTGCGGCTGTGCTCGCTCTAAGATGCTAATGGATGTGATATAATTCTCAACGAGCGACAACGAAATAGTCACTAATAATGATAAAACTGGCTATAAGAACCGAGAGCCACCTCTGTTCTGATGTCTGAGAGAAAACATCAACCGAGAAATTAACCAAAGCGTGACAATCGTGAAGTAATGAACGCGCGACGCAACAGGGAAAGATCAAGTAAGGCTTTTCATGGAAACATAGATTAAGATAAAAATCATTAAAAAATATACGAAATCATAAAAAATGCAAACTTGAATTACCTGATTATGCCATTTAACGTGATTAACACCGTTCAAACAATAGATATAAATAATAATAAAAATCTACGTAATTCTTTGATTGCGTTATTTGCCATAAGTCACATCTTATGTAATAAATAGAAATTGGGCCTATAATTGGTTCACGTACACATCTACATAAGGATCATTTATAAATTAAACATAAATAAAACATTGTTCATATTAATTTAATCTAAATTGAAGTTCATAATGATGCATAAGTGTTACGATTTTGATTCATAAACTTAACAGACTCAAAAAGTGGCTTTGTAGTTATCGTAAACATATATATTTTGAATGGTTCCATGCCAACTCAGAATGAAACCAACTCAGAACCACCTCAGAAAGGTCATTAAAAGCTATGAAAAAATAATTTTAAAATAGTCATTAACCCTAACCTAACCTATTTAACAAAAAAAATTTATCGTCACTCTTAATGACCTTTCTGAGGTGGTTCAGAGTTGGTTTCAATCTTAGTTGTCCGCTCACCATTTTCAATGTATTTTATTGTTATGATGTTAAATTAGTAGAACTTAATTCAAAGAAAATCAAAATTTAAAAAATATATTATCGTAGAAAGCAAACACTTTGTGGCTTGACATTATTGCTTGTTTCATTCTATACTTCTATAAAATATATATGCTAAATACAATTCTTTAATTTTTTTAAATATTATAATTCATTAAACAATAAAGCGTTCATATCAAGTCCTGCCATCAGCAAGTCGTGCAAATAAATTCACCATCACGTTTAATGTCGGTAAATATTTATGTATTGCATGAGTAAACGGCGTTATAATAACGTGACTGTGAACAAAATATCGTAAAACCTGCAATAAAAGAAATAATATTGAAACAAGTGACAGTAATGATCACACAATAAAATCAGTCACACGAGACGCAGAATAATGATAAAGGTCGATAATATCCAGAAGTGATTCAAATTCCACCGGAACGTTTATTTCATTAAAAATAATGATAAGTACTTTTAAAGATACATTTTTACCCTGGGAGAGATGAAGTAAATCTAGATAATGACTGCGTACTATTCGTTGTTAAATTCAACCATTTAAAAATATATATAGTAAGGACCCTTGCACAAAAATAGTAACATAAGTTGCGATGACAGTTTGAAACTATTGATAAAACCTCCATATTTTATACCGTAATGGATTTTGATGCATGTAAACTTTTGCGGTGCAACTGCCTGCAACTAGATTATCTCGTGTGCGCCTGGACTAAATCTACAATATTCTACAAATACATCCAATACACGACGTTACAATCGTGAATCTTCTATTCTATTTACGAGGGGAATACCCCGTTACATTCAAAATCCAAAGAAAAATACATAATAAAGTTGTTATCTCGCTGAGATTATGCTTTCTACTTATAGAGATAAGAGATTTAAGCAATTCACTCTCGTTTTACTATACCAAACAATCTAAATGATGCAATTTTAAATATTAGTTTGGAATTAAGACTTTTTAGCGTTAGTGCAAAGTTAATTATTAAAACTCACGAGTCGAAATAGTTTTTTTTTAAATTTAATAATAAAGGTTTTTTTTTCAGAATGAGATCAGAAGAACCGGAGACAAGGCAATAAAAGTTCCATCAAAATGATGTTGCAGCTTTCTCTTACGTACTGAAACGATGAGACGCACAATGTGCGTATGTCTGCTTCCTCCACGGGAATAAGTAATCATTTTCTTGCATCTCCCTCACACAATGAGATGCCGCGTGCCGCTACCGTCGCCATGCCGTTGCCGAGGGAATTTTAAAAGCAGCGAACGATTTCACAAACCGAAACGACGCACAATGAATTCTAACACTGAGATAACTGATGTCCAGTCCATAAAATACCCATAAAGCGCTTAGAATCGTCCCGGTGGAAGATTGAGTATTTAGTAATCAGATCTTTACTGTTAGATACTTCCCCAATGTCCTACCCTCGTTATTTTTATTAGTCCCACAAAAAAATGTAACCGGATAAAACAGAACAAAGACAAAACACAACAGGTTATATTAGGATAGGTTATGTTAGCTGTTTTTCCTTTCTTCGATGTTCTATTTTGTCATTGTTACGTGTTGTCGTGGAACCGAAAAATATAGGTTTAATAGTCTATAAGCACGAGATCAGTTTTCTTCATTCACATCCCGCCAGAATTCAGCGTGAAAAGAGCTTCTGAGCTGTCGGCGGGGAGCCACCGGAAGCCGCTTGTAGCCGGAAGTGCCTCACTTCCTTGCGGTTAGTGCCACGGGACGAATTTACCGGAAATAGGAAGGTGCACGTCTGCAGTCTTGTGTGATTTGATCATCAAATATTTAAGCACCAATGTGTATGAACGTACACAACATAAATTAAGGATATTATTACCAGCAAAACGTGTTATTTGACTGTTGGGGTTAAGTTAGATCTTATATCATCTCAGTCCTGTTAATTAAGTTGAACTTGTTAATAACGGGAACGCTTTTCACGGCTTTTAACAAACCAAAACCCACAAAGATTAATGCAGGTCAACCCAAAACACCTCAACACCTCACAATACATAATATTAAGTGTAGCCTTGGAAATAATAACCATACTTGTAAATGCGAAACCCTTGAATGTGTTAAATCTATTAAATATTTAGGTATAATAGTGGATAACCACCTTAAATGGAAACAACAAATTGAAAACACAGCTAATAAAGTGCGCAAGCTTTTTTATATATTTATAGGATTGCGGGAAATTATAAAAACTCAAGACATTAAAAAATTATACTACGGGCTCTGTAACTCCGTCATAACCTACGGTTGCATTGGATGGGGTGGAACAGGTATAACAACATTATACCCGCTACTGAAGGCACAGAAATCCATTCTACGCGTCATTATGAAGAAACCCTTCAGATACTCGAGCGACGCTCTCTTCAAGGAGTTTTAGGTGCTTGATGTTCGACAATGTTACATAAAAAAATAACAATCTGCGTCCACAAAAATAAAAACAAAACGATAACAATCGATCATAATCATCAAACCAGAAGTAAAAGCAGAAACGACCTTTCTATTCCAACAAGCAATACTGCGGCTTATCAAAAAGTTTTCTCATACCTGGGACCAAAAATATACAACAAAATCCCCTCTCAATTGAAACTGTGTGAATTATCATCCTTCGGTACTAAAATTACAAAATGGTTATTAGACTTAGGTAGGACAGATTCCGAAAAATTATTAAAAAAACGTAGTCTGAGTTGATTTCTTCGATTTTGTATTTTGTATTTTCCTATAAATTTTTTTTTTTCTCTTCTTTTTTATTTTTCTTTCTTATATTTATATATTATATTTTTATTTTATATTTTACATATACCTACCTGGATTTTATTGCTTATTACTGCTAAATTGTATTTTCCTAAAAAAAAAAAAAAATATCCTTTTTTTTTAATTTTTCTTTCTTACATTTATATGTTATATTTTAATTCTACTTTATATTTTACATGTACCTATCTGGATTTTATTGTTTATTACTGCTGTATACCTAGAATAACACAACTTATATCCGATATTGTACCTAATATCTAAGTAACTCCCCCAATATGTACCATTATTGTTATTTATTATTGAATCCATTAATGTGAAATTATGTACACGCAACCTGCCAAGTTGACTGTCCTAAAACGGGAAACCTTCCTAGTTGGGCAGTCAAAGCTTCCTTTTATATTGTTATATCTTGTATGTAATAAATGTAATAATAAATAAATAAATAAATAAATAAATTTCTATGTGTTTAACCTCGCTCCTTCGTGGGTCGGTAAGGAATTGATGTACGGGTGCAGTAAGAATGCCGGCAATGAAAGTACGCACACCGTCCAATATATGTACGAACGCCAATAGAAATATATTATGGAACTAAGAGCTCTCGGATCACGTTTTATTACTGCACTCGGTTTATGTCGATTCTTTACTCACCCGTGAGGGAGCACGCTAAATGGAATCAGTTATGGTTACGTTTCACGAATATACTGAACAACATTTGGTCCTAAGCTCCAGAATAGCAAAACGCCGAAAAAGCTTAGCATTATTGGTTTGATTTTTCTCGTTAAATCTACAAAACAACAAGACATTAGGACAATTAGGTAATCATTTTGCATGCAAATTAAGAAAATGTTTACAAAGATTTTAATATACCTACAATGTAATTCATCGTTATTGACACATACTAAATTAAGAGCAAAAAGCTGGCTGCAGGCCCGCATGGCAGCAGAGCATTCTGGTTGCTTGCGGGCCCAATAGGTCGCAATTTATGCAAATCCAGTCTACCACTTCTTATCGGACCAGACGGCTCGCTAGCAAACACCGCCACCGAAAAGGCTAACTTTTATGGAAAAATGTTTGCGGAAAACTCAACCCTCGATGACCAAGGTGCTGTCCCGACATCGGTTCCTCACTGCGGTTTTCATATGAAAAAGCCGAGGATCCGGAATCGGGAAGTACTCGAAATAAAGCTAGTGGGCCTGACGGAATACCTGCCCTGGTACTGCAGAGGTGCGCTGCAGAAATAGCTCCAATTTTGATGAAGCTTTTTAAAATGTCCCTGAAGTCTGGCTTTGTGCCCTCTGGTTGGAAAAAGCTATTATCCATCCTATTCCAAAGAAGGGTGACCGCTCCAATCTACCCTGAGGTCCTGAGGGAAATTCCTCAGTCCTCAGGGCCTCAAGTTGGACTTAATATTTTAAAAAAAACATCCATAAAAAAGGTAAAACTGCCTTATTACGGTTCTTTACGGTGAGCATGACAAATTTCTTTGAAGAGTAGGAATATTTTGTCATTTCTTATCCTTTCTTTTGATTACTTTTCTTGCTGTAGTACAGTAGATATAAAAACTAATTTTAAGATTAAAAACTTTAGTTTAGGCCCCCTTGCACAGTCGAACGATAAGGATTGATAGGATAACTTTCGGTAACTTTTCATCGTTCCCTAGCATGATTGGATATCTCTAACAGTAACCGTTCACAATGACTGAGTGTTCTTAATATATTCGAAGTCAACTATCGACCATGCAAGGACCCCTGAAATACATCAAACATCATATAGGCACTGTCATTGATTCTAACGCGTTTACTAACTTTAAGGACGGGTTGTTTTACAGAATTGTAAAAATTCATCAAATTTCCGAGTACTGTAAAAATACCGGCCTTAATTAACTTCGAAATTTGATGAATGGTTCAAATACTGAGAAACAATCCGTCTTAAGTGTACTTATCAGAGATGATATCTAATCACCGCACAATAAGTTCTGTAGTAAATAATAAAAGTTTTTAAAAAATCTTTAAGACTATGAGTCACTTCGACATCGGAAAAGTCTAAAAGGAATTCTATTAAGTCTGATTCGTACGGCTTACAGGAAATAATAAGCTGACGGTATCGCATTTTAAAAATTCAATTTAAAAGGAAAATCATAAATGAAATCAACCCAATTTAAGAGCTTATTAAAATTCGTCTTTATTAAATCATGCAGCCAACCTAATTTCCGACCGAAAAGGTTGCTGAAATCCTGCTAAGTACCTAACCTTCAAAATTCCCCGGTAGGTTAGTGAATAAATAAAAAGCGTTAATAGAATCGGTGAGTTTCCCTTTAAAATAAACAAAGGTCGAAAAACAAGAGTCGAATCCCATTAGCAATTTAAAAATGGCAAACGATATTTAATATGCATACGCGTTGGGCGGTTTAGCAGGAAAACCGACGATTCATTTTAAGTAGCAGTAGTCATGTTACCCGCCTCACAGTCCTCGTCCACACGCAACTCACGACTTCTACAGACTACAGACGATTTGAACTGGTTTGTATAGAAGAAAGCCAACAGAAAAGCTTTCAGATTAATTTCCATAAAACCGAGAATATTTTTTAAAACATTAGTAAAGTAGATATGAAGATGTTTTAAAGAAGGTCGCGTTTTAGCCACCCATTGAATATAAACGTAGCAATTTTACTCTGCAACGCTGCTAATCTCAAATTTAGAAAGTTCTAAATAGTTTGATTCATTTGTCAAAAACCAAGTAATTTTGAAAAAAAAAACAATGCGTGCTATTAAAATTAAAACCAATCTTTTTTGAATGACTAATACCATTTTTGTTTCAACAAAATTTTAATGACTACTAACATTTTTGTTTCAACGCACATTGCAAGTGCTAAAATATACATACAGGGTGCGGCAAATCAAACAGTGCAGTTTTGAAAGGCTGTTAAAAAAAAACGGCGTCACTTAGAGAAATGGGGTTGATTTTATTTTATTTGGTACATCATGCAGTTTTATGCATCAAGTTCTGAAGATGATATCAGCAAGATGATGGCCCCTAGCAACGATACATTGATGAAGGCGATTTCTGAAGTTTTCGACTGCATTTTCGCACATCTCGATGGGCATAGTGGCGATATCTTCCCAAATTCGATCCTTGAGTTCTTCCAAAGTGTGAGGCCGATTTTTGAAAACTTTTCCGTCAGTTAGCCCCAAAGGAAGAAGTCGCAAATGAATTAAATCAGGGGAGCGCGCGGGCCACCCCTCAGAGAGGCGAGGCGCGCAGGGAACATCTGTTGCAGTTTCGTCATTGAAACTCGAGCAGTTTAGGCAGTAGCACCGGTGTCTGTTGAAACCATGTCTCCCAGATCTGTTTCCTCCGTTAGTTCTTCCAATTGAGGTTCAAAAAAAATTGCTAACAAGGAAACATAACGTTGAGCGTTGACAGTCATTGTTCGTCCATTTTCCTCGAAAAAATACGGCCCAATCACCCCAAATTTTGAAATCGCACACCACACGGTTACTTTTGGGGAGAGAAGAGGTCTTTCGTGAAGTTGCCTCAGGTTATTTTCAGTCCAGTACCAAAAATTTGGTTTATTCACCGCTTTACAGAGATAGGAGTGGTCCTCGTCACTTCGCCATTTTTGGTCATTATCAAGAAACGTGCGGACGGCAAAGCCCCGGTATTGTCCGGACCAAACAGTGGCAACGACTAACAACGGCATGACCCTCCCGACACAATGAGACCACTTCCAGGTTTCTACTCCCACCACACGGGATGTACCGGCCTTTCAAAACTGCACTGTTTGATTTGCCGCACCCTGTACTTATTTACCTACCTATCGTCTGCATGGGGTGTTAAGGGACGACTTACTTACCAGTGCTTCCTGACATGCTATTGAAAGTTTGATCTGCAGTGACATCTGTGAAGGTTTTTTTCAACATTTTTTTCAAAACCAACTAATTTTTTTAACTGTTTTCACTGGTCACTCAATCGAGTAACAGGCCAACCTTTCTCCCCGACACCAACTGTCCAATCAATGCCTACTGATTTTTCAAATTTTTTATCGATTAAAAAAATGTATATCAAAAATGTCAGCGAAGGCCAATCTCTCATTGACATTTTTATTCCAAATAATGTCAGGAATCACCAGTTAAGTAATTCAAGTACATCCCTGAACAGTAAAAAGACGAGTGTTACTCCAAGATTGATAAAATTTTGCACCCTTGGCTTTCAAGACAGAAGAAAGGTCGCTGTCAAAACACCACCGCCCTTTCGCACCCATTGAAGCAGAATATCGATAGTTTTTTTTATGTAATTAAGTGCACCCGACGCGACGTTCAAAATAAGAGAAAAAATATGTCTAAAAATATGTAAAGCCCGCTGCCCGGGCTAAGCCAGAGACTTCGGCTATCAACAATATATTGAAACGAGTTTGATTATAAATTTGAGTTTGTCCTAAATTATAAGACACACACGTAGCCATGGGTATTCGTTGAGTGATAACACCGATAATTTATTGATAACACATAAAACCGGCGAAAGTGTACATGTCACTCCTTATAACTTTGCGAATATTATACAAACAAGACAGCTACATTTGAATTTAATGGATAATTCTGGAAACATGGGAAAGACACAAAATAATGATACAATTCTGCGAAATTTTACTGTCAGCTACTAACAGAATTTATTAAAAATGTAAATTATGGACACAAACAATTAAATAGACAAGGTTGATAGATGACAGACCTAAACGTCCACTTATCTTATCCAGTTCTAATTTCATGGGTGACCGGACAGCTCAACAAAGTGGCACTCCATCACTCCTTTCAAAAGTCATTAAAAAAGTGATGTAAAAAATACGTTACGTCAGGTTAGGTTATGGGATATTTTTTTCATAACTTTTAATGACTTTTAAAAGGGGCGTTGAAATGCCACTTCGTTGAGTTGCCATGGAACCGTTTTCATGATGTTGCGTATTGAAAATAATCATTATTATTATAAGAAAACATGAAATGTTGGTACACAAGAGGTTTTCATTTTTCCGCTAATATCACCATGAAAAATCAGCAGCTTGCAGTGAATATCTTTGTAAATAACATCAAGAACAGTTCGTTTTAATATTTGAAGTTAATGTTCACGTTCTGTGGAAGTTCTGTTATTATTTCAGTTTTGTGAAGCAACTGGCCTATAAAGATATACTAACAGAACTGGATAGAACTTACACAGAACGTAAAAAATAACTTTAAATATTTGATGAATCCGTCAAATTTTTTGAAGCAACCTGTCCATATAAAAAGTAGTGCCATAGTTCTCACATTCGAAATTTGGTGAAATATTAAATTCTTAAACTGAAACAGTTGATATATAAAATTTCAGACAGAACAGCTGAGCAAATTTCACGAATCCGGAATTTTCCGTTCAAGAGGTTTTGCCGAGACAAACTGATTTTCTGCTTTTGGATGATATATAAAATAACTAGTTGAAGTCCCCGGCGATGCTCAGGCATTACACAGAGTTTTCGAAATCAAATGTAGACAGTGACCTTCCTCTTGTTTTGAAGGTCACATGTGCAAAATTATATACCCAAACCTTCCTCATGAATCACTCTATCTATTGGTGAAAACCGCATGAAAATCCGTTCAGTAGTTTAGAGAGTTTATCGCGAACAGACAGACAAACGCGGTGGAGACTTTAATTTATAACATTTAAACAAATAAATTACGTACATAATTCGGTTTGTTGCCCAATATGCCTTTTGTTATATTTTCATCATTAGACATTGTATGCAGAAGTAGTAGAGGAAAGGTTTTAATCATAGAAAAAAAACTTGGGAAGAAGCCTATCGAACTGCGAATGTAGAAATAAACAACCCAAAACAATGATTGGATGACAACTACCTTTCGTTAAACTCTGACAAAACCTATTTCATGACTTTTACATTATCAGACAAATTCCATCCAACAATAAATTCCAATATTACTATTCATAACTCTTGTAATAATTATACGGACAACTGCAATTCACCTAAATGCTCAAAAATCTCAAAATAAAGTAATATTAAATATTTAGGCATAATTATAGATCAACATTTTAAATGGACAGAACATATTGCACAAACTGTAAACAGAATACGTAATCTTTATTACGTATTCCTTAAACTAAGAAGTATTCTACAAAAATCTATGCTACTAAAGGTTTACTATGCATTAGCCCAATCAGTTCTACAATACGGAATAATAGGCTGGGGAGGAGCGTATAAAACCAACTTAACCCCACGTGAAATAGTAACTTTGAAATCAACTTTGGCATTAATCTTCTTATAAATATAAATATTAATGTAAAACCAACAGTGCTGATGGTAGCAAAGATAAATTCATGCAATGTCCAGTGTTTTTAATATAATGTCCTCCACGTGCAAAGTCGTATCTTTCCCAAGTATAAACTTTCAAATAAAGTGTGTTTAGCCGAAGTGACCTGCAGGTAAGTATGTTTTTGTATCTATCTGTAAATAATAAAATTAAAAAGAACCTAGGAATTCATAATGAATTGTAAAGCGCCCTTGACGTGATTTTTCACAAAAACGGCGCTCTACAAATTGTCCAATTATTATTATTATTATTATTAAATTATTCGATAAATTCAAAGTATTACCACTAAATAAAATAAATCAAAAAAATTCATTACTTCAAATCCACAAAAATAAACCAAAAAAGTCATTTAGCACCAGGCCGAGAACATTAGGACAAATAATAATCCTTAAACTTAATACAACAACAGCCCAACATCATTACACATTTATACTCAGCCATAAAATGCTTTAACGAACTCCCAAAAGAAATTCAATCCGAAAGGAATTACTATAACTAGATTTAGGTATGTGTTACAATGTGCCAACTTATATTTCCATTATGAACAAAAAATGCCAACTTATATTTTATCTATGTATCAAAAATTCACATTATGTTTCATTATGTACAAAAAAAATGCCAACTTATATTTTCATTAGATATGTATAAAAAAATTTCCATTAGGGGGCATCCATTATTTACGTGAGCAGTTTTTCTTCCAATTTAGACCCCCCCCCCCCCCTCCCCCTCGGTGAGATAAGTTTGGGCCAATTCGTATATTTTTTAGTAAAGTAATGTGAGATTTTGCTGGACCCCCCCCCCCCCGTTTGTGCTCATATAATTAATGGATGCCCCCTTATGTACAAAAACAAAATGCAAACTTATTATTCATTATGTACAAAAAACAGTAGTTCTACATACATCCAAATCGTAACAACTTTTAAGTATGTATAGTACTGTAAATCTGATAGTGCTCCCTCTCTAAACACGAGAATTTCTCAATTAGGAAGGTATTGTTACCACTAATATTATATTTTATACATATTGGTTAATTGGATATTATATGCATTGGTTAATAAATGCATAAATAAAAAGTAACCAAATATAGAGTAGCATCCCTAATACAGAATACCGGTATTTCACGTAAATAAATTTAACAAATACTCCTAGACGCAATAAACAATTGTCGTATTAGACTAGGAGACGACATAGGTAAACCCTACGTCATCGAGTACACGGATGAAACTACTTTTTAGTGATAATGGACACTTAGAAAACCTTAAAAAAGCTGGTCTGCCGGTGCGCCTCTTGGCAGGAGCCGCGCTGCCATGGAAATAGTCAGCGATTTTTTTCGAAAAAATTACGTCATCGAGTACACGAACGGGAATGGTTTCATATGATAAAGGTCGATTAGAAAATGAGAAAAAAGCAGGGCTGCCAACCGGCAGCTTGGCAAGTTCGCAGGCAGCCGGCGTCAAAGTGGGGTAAAAAATAGTAAATTTTACGTCATCGAGTACACGAATGAAACTAATGAATAATTATAGTCCAGATCATCCCGTTTAAGAATTTCTTGGTCTGCCGACCAGCAGCCTGGCAAATTTTTGTGTACGATGTTTTAAAGTTTTTTTTTTTTTTTTAATTTTTCGTTTAACTTTATTATTATTTTTATTTCATTATATTTTTAAAAACTTTGATTGCCACATTTTAAAAATATAAATGATAATGATAAAAAAAAATAATTGGAGAGTTCCAAGTGTACCCATCCGTCAGGAGAGCCGTTCGACGCCAAACCACTTACGAAATCTGCCGCGGTGCCCCTCACCGCTGTCGCGTGTCAATATTATTGTACAAATTTATAATATTAATAGTCCTTTTAAAATTGCCTAATAGTTCATAGTAGTTGGAAGTTCGAAAAACCAACGCACCGTCGCTGTAAGAGCTGCGTTCGTCCGTAAAACGACAGAAATTTCCGAAACCCCGTCCGTTTCATATCGGTTTCGCTTGCCCTGCTGCATCGATTACATCGAGTACAAGAGTGAAACTAACGAAAAACTGTAGTCTAGATTATTTTATTCATGATTTCTTTGGTCTGCCGACCAGCAGCCTAGCAGTTTTTTGTGAACGATTTTTTAAAGTCTTATTTTTTTTTTAATTTAAAAAAAATTATTTTCAATATCTTTATTATTATTTTTATTTCAATATGGTTTTAAAAACTTAGAATGCCAGATTTTAAATAAAATAAGTGGTAATGATAAAAAAATAAATTTTGAGTCTTCCGAGTATACCCATCGGACGGGAGACCCTTTCGACGCGAAACAGCTTACTGGAAACTGGCCGCGGAGCCCTTCGCCGCCATCGCATGGCCATATTATTATACAAATTTATAATAATAATAGTCTTTTTAAAATATCCTAATATAACACAGTGGTTGGAAGTTTGAACAACTATCACACCGTCTCCGTAAGAGTTGCGTTCGTCTGGAAATCGATTGAAATTTCCGAGCCTCGTCCGTTTCATATCGGTTTCGCTTGCCCTGCTGCATCGATTAGGTTGAATGCAAGATCAAAACTAACCAAAATCTGTAGTCTAGATCATCTCATTCATGACTTCTTTGGTCTACCGACCAGCAGCCTGGCGGTTTTTTGTGTACAATTTTTTAAAATTCCAATTAACTTTTTAATTTAAAAAAAAAAAAAGTTCAATATCTTTATTATTATTTTTATTTCAATTTGGTTTTAAAAACTTAGAATGCCAGATTTTAAATAATGTAAGTGATAATGATAAAAAAATAAATTTTGAGTGTTCCGAGTGTACTCATCGGACGGGAGAGCCTTTCGACGCGAAACAGCTTACTGGAAACTGGCCGCGGAGCCCTTCGCCGCCATCGCATGCCCATATTATTGTACAAAATTATAATAATAATAGTCTTTTTAAAATAACCTAATATAACACAGTGGTTGGAAGTTTGAACAACTATCACACCGTCGCCGTAAGAGTTGCGTTCGTCTGGAAATCGATGGAAATTTCCGAGCCTCGTCCGTTTCATATCGGTTTCGCTTGCCCTGCTGCATCGATTAGGTTGAATGCAAGATCAAAACTTACCAAAATCTGTAGTCTAGATCATCCAATTCATGACTTCTTTGTTCTACCGACCAGCAACCTGGCGGTTTTTTGTGTACAATTTTTTAAAATTCCAATTAATTTTTTTTTCAATATCTTTATTATTATTTTTATTTCAATATGGTTTTAAAAACTTAGAATGCCAGATTTTAAATAATGTAAGTGGTAATGATAAAAAAATAAATTTTAAAGTGATCCGAGTGTACTCATCGGACGGGAGAGCCTTTCGACGCGAAACAACTTACTGGAAACTGGTCGCGGAGCCCTTCGCCGCTATCGCATGCCCATATTATTATACAAAATTATAATAATAATAGTTTTTTAAGATGACCTGATAAAACATAGTGGTTGGAAGTTCGAACATCCACCACACCGTCGCCGAAAGAGCTGTGTTCGTCCGAAAAACGATGGAAATTTCAAAACCCAGTCCGTTTCATATCTAGTCCAGTCAGCCTGTGTTTTTATATGTAACTAAATAGTATAAAGCTAATTTTTTCCCCATCGACTACTATCATCTAGACAAGTGTTTAGCAAAAAGTCCCCGCCCCTACCCCTCTTGCCTCCCCCCCTGTGCCCCCTCAAACATGAAAAGTGTAAGGGTTTCGTAAATCGCGTCTATCTCAATTACTAAACAACATATCGGATTGCAATTTTTTTTATTCTCTTTGGTGTAACGTTTTCTACAAAAAAAGTTCAGTTAACTTTCGTCGTAACTTTTACCGTTTGTTTGTAATTCGTATGATAAGGTAAAAATTTGTATATTTTTTGGCACATAATTTTACATTTTGTCACAGAACTTTTCAGGCCGACATTTTATGAAAAAATATTTCCTACAAAAGTTGTAGCCCCTAGTTGTACCTTTAAAATGATATAAAATAGTACTTACTTTGTTGGAGATCCAGCGAGATTATCATGGCGGGTTCGGTCGAGGTGGGGCCGGCCGGCGCGGCGTTGCAATGCAGATATTGTTGTATAGTGATAGTGTTTTTTATCTTCAAGGTACACTATTGCATTTTCCATAAATAAAACTAATCGAGTCTCGGTGAAACCTAAATTCCCCACTTTTTAAATTTGTTTCAAATAATAATAAGTCCTTGTATACAGCGAAAATAGGTATTTTAAATAGTTTTTGGTTTGAAAATGCATGTAATATTTTTTAAAGATATTATTTTAGAACAAAATAATTGCGGTATCTTAATTTGATCATATCCTAAACTTCCATGAGAGGTTCTTCATTTTCCTCGACTTCAACCAAAGTTACATTGCTGCATGATCCACCACAGCTCCCGCACATTTCTGTGCAATCAAGTGATGCTTTAAAGCAGCTACAATTATTTTTGCAAGCCTTTTTGCAGTTGCAGGAAACTAAGTTTATAACTTCTTCAGGTGCCGGTGGTTTTTTTGAGTGCACTGGGTACAGCATGTTGTCTGTTAAAATCCATCCCCAGTCCGTAGCGCTAATTTCCTTATCTCCAATCCATTTTTGAATCTGATAGTATGTTCGATAGGCGTGTTGTTCAGCAGCATCAGATGTTGGAGGGAGGGACGCCATGTTAAATTTGGATTTTAATGACATTTTTGCAACAGCTTTAAGGTACATTGAATATCTTACTGTCATTCAGACTTGCAGACCTTGTGCATCCATATAGTTTCAAGACAAAAGCCTCTCCTACCTCTTTGAGAATATTTTTGTCTGCCTGTTTTTCATAAAACTGTAAAACTTTTGTGCGGAGATCATTTGATGAACTTAGCAATTTGTACGCGTTAATTTTGCCTTTGCCGAATAAATAAGATGTGGTATCACATCCTGTGATAGCATGCAAAAATAATACCACATCCTTCATATCACCAATCTCTTCACGAATCTTGCTGATGTCATACGTTGATGGTGTGCCAGAGGGTTTGTGAAAGAATAGTTGCACATTTTGACACTGTGGTAGCCCTAACAATAGAACGAAAAGATCAGTATCCTGTCCGACAACAACTACAGGCCTCCCACTTTGAATCTGGGAGACATCTATTGCTCTTCCGACCACTTTAGTATCTGCATCTTCCTCCGCCACAATGGTTGGAATGTTTGCTTCATTAAGCTTCTGAGAGAGCTGTTCAATAAGCTGGCTTTTGTTTTTTGGATTTGCCAAAAATTGATCGCATTAATGTCTGCTCTATGGTCATGTCCGTCCAGATACCGGTAAAAAATCCATCTGTACGCCGAACTGTAAAAAAACCTTTATTGACGAACCTTTCGAAGTCTTCATTTGACATCTTCGATTGTAGACTCAACATTTGTTGTAAGTATATGTGTGCGGATTTGGCGTAGAGCAAATGTCCAGCAGCATGGAAATACGGTATCATTTGCTTGACTGTATTAATGTGCAAATTCCAATCGCCGATTCTCTCTGCCAGAATAAAGTCTAGAGCCAAATTCACCAATTTAAACTCTTGTAGCCACAGTTTTGAAGTTCTACTAGTTTTAACCAAATCTTCATACACTTCTTCTAGTCTTGTCATTATTTCATTTGTTTTACACTCTCTCATGGCGTCTTCAACAGTTGTTTGTTTGTTAATTGTTTGGATATGAATATCATTAAAGTCGTTTGTAATCATTTCTTTAAGAGATGAACATTCCTCGAATAGCAGTAACATCAAAGCTGCCTGGGTCATCATGTGAGCTCTATAAGACCTTGCGTAAGCATGTCCTGACATAAGGTGAGGAATCGTTGATTTTCCATAAACAGAGGTCCACATTTCTTCGATTCCACTACCTTCCATAAACTTTCCTAAGCAACCAAGGAAACTCATTAGAAGATGGAATCCGCCTAGTCTGACGATTACTCCAGATATTTCACTTTCTGTAGAAGAACTTGCAACAATGTCTACTGCTTTCAGGAAAAGTGGTTGGTCAAAAGTGACAATACACGGCTGGCCAGCTAACTTGCTTTCTTTAGAAGCGTAACTAAGGGCAGAATAAATAGCAGTCGGATTTCCTGGATCTATGTTTATAAAAGGCAAAGCCAGTACATAAGATGGTTCAAAGTTTTGTCTACCATCGTAACAGTTTCGCATGTATGCAGACCATCCAGGTAGTGAAACTGGCACAAAAGCAAAACTACATAACCAAAGCATGTTACGAGCTGAGACTAAGCATTGAGTGGGCATATTTTCAGAAATGTTTTCTATTGTTAAGGACTTTAAGCCACTTTTCGCCTTTTTAGTATACATTAAAACTGGGACATTGAATTCACCTTCAAAGTCGCATGTCTTAACACGTGGAACTCGGATATCACTCGACACAGCTGTTTTTGGAGTTACGCACTGTATGCCTCCGAGAGCGTGAAATGTGTCTTTACCGTCAAGAGTTCTTAAGTTGATATCAATATTGTCAAATACAAATTGGAAAAAAATCCTTTCCTCAATTTGGGGCCCGCCTGCTTTTAACAGCGATTGTAAGTACATTTCTGTCTCATAGTATGACGTTGAACATCCCAGAGATGAACAAATGTCTATTAAATGTTTAGAGCCATACCATCTAGATAAGTATAATCCAAAAGCAGACTGGACAGGTGATTGAAAAGACCTAGGTCTACACAGTTTTAATATCATGTGATTTATGGTAGTCCTCTTTCGTTTTACGTCCATACTTTCGTCTGAAGTTTGCCTTCTTCTCTTCGTTAGATCGTTTAAAAACAAATCTAGAAGTTGTGGAACAACATCTTTCCCGCCTGACCTTATATCTTCAACACTGGGGTAAGTCGAGTCATCATACACTTGATTTCGAATTTCTTGTCTTATCAAAGCTGCTGCTGTAGAAACGATTCTCCTAATCTCATCATCTTTATTGCTTTTCTTTTGCTTTTCAAGTTTCAGACAAAACCTTGCCCGCCCCATCTCTTAAACAAACGATGGAGGATTTATGTTTTATGTTTGTAATAAGAAGTCTTTCACCAAAGTGCCTAAGTAATAGAGTTTTGAAGTAGTTAATTTCATAAACCTGGTCTCTGCCTGACACACTTTTCATCAATTGCAAAAGGTCAGAAATACTATGCTGGCAATCATCGTTTTCCTCAATGAAATCACAAACTTTTATGAATGATTCTTTTAATAAATCGTCAACTGGTCTACCACGACCTGCGTACGTACTGGATGATTGAGTGGGTTGTTTCGAAAACCTAGCATAACAGTCGGAATGATAACGCCCCTCAGCAGCTACGAGGTCTACAACTCCTTCTAGCCTGGACCTAACCAAATCACCCCAATCATCATTCCTATTTTAAATATATTTAGATATAGTTTGTTTTATAGTTAAAGTATGAACTAAATGGACCGGTTTCCTATATTCTGTTGGAGTCTTTATATTTACCACCGCATCCATTCCACAAAATAAGCAATTCACTTTTAAATTAAACTTCTGAGAATTAGACCTACGTTTTATAAGCGCACTGTTTGATTCAAAATCTTCAACGTTTTTGGAGCTCGCTATGTAAGCTTTTATTGAACTACTACGGGTATACACTTTACGGCATTCTTTGTGTATACTGACTGTCGGAAGAGTTTCGAATTTACACTGTAGGCCGTCCTTCCTTTGAAGGCTAGATTCGATTAAAGTTTTAATCCCCTTAGAAGTAACTGTAACATTTTGACTTACAGATAAAGGTTCATTGCAAATAACACATGACTCGCCCTCCATTTTGGTTCACAAAAACAAACACAAACCGTAAAACACAAACCATAAAACACAATCACTGCGAAACACGGACTTTCGCGACGCGACCCTTTCTGTCTGGCGGGTTTCCGTAACTGACCTATTTATAGCCTTGACATCAGTCACTCTGCATGCAACAACCCGAAACCCCCTCCTCAAGGCCAGTACACTCTGATGTCATATATGTGATTTTTTCATAAAATGTCGGCCTGAAAAGTTCTGTGACAAAATATAAAATTATGTGCCAAAAAATATAAAATTTTTTACCTTATCATACGAATTACAAACAAACGGTAAAAGTTACGACGAAAGTTAACTGAACTTTTTTTGTAGAAAACGTTACACCAAAGAGAATAAAAAAAATTCCAACCCGATATGTTGTTTAATAATTGAGATAGACGCGATTTACGAAACCCTTACACTTTTCATGTTTGGGGGGGCACAGGGGGGGAAGCAAGGGGGGTAGGTGCGGGGACTTTTTTCTAAACACTTGTCTAAATGGTAGTAGTCGATGGGGAAAAAATTAGCTTTATACTATTTAGTTGGTCTAAATGGTGTTCTACGACACAGGCTGACTGGACTAATCGGTTTCGCTCGCCCTGCTGCATCGATTACACTCGGAACAGGCAAAATTTATTTTTTATCATTACCACTTATTTTATTTAAAATCTGGCATTCTAAGTTTTTGAAACCATATTGAAATAAAAATAATAATAACGATATTGAAAATATTTTTTTTAAATTTAAAAAAAAAAAAAACTTTAAAAAATCGTACACAAAAAACTGCTAAGCTGCTGGTCGGCAGACCAAAGAAATCATGAAAGAAATAATCTAGACTACAGTTTTTCGTTAGTTTCGATCTTGTATTCGATGTAATCGGTGCAGTAGGGCGAGCGAAACCGTTATGAAACGGACGGGGTTTCGGAAATTTCTGTCGTTTTACGGACGAACGCAGCTCTTACAGCGACGGTGCGTTAGTTTTTTGAACTTCCAACTACTATGAACTATTAGGCAATTTTAAAAGGACTATTAATATTATAAATCTGTATAATAATATTGACACGCGACAGCGGTGAAGGGTACCGCGGCAGGTTTCGTAAGTGGTTTGGCGTCGAACGGCTCTCCTGACGGATGGGTACACTCGGAACTCACAATTTTTTTTTTTTATCATTATCATTTATATTTTTAAAATATGGCAATCAAAGTTTTTAAAAATATAATGAAATAAAAATAATAATAAAGATAAACGAAAAATAAAAAAAATAAAAAATAAACTTTAAAACATCGTACACAAAAATTTGCCAGGCTGCTGGTCGGCAGACCAAGAAATTCTTAAACGGGATGATCTGGACTATAATTATTCATTAGTTTCATTCGTGTACTCGATGACGTAAAATTTACTATTTTTTACCCCACTTTGACGCCGGCTGCCTGCGAACTTGCCAAGCTGCCGGTTGGCAGCCCTGCTTTTTTCTCATTTTCTAATCGACCTTTATCATATGAAACCATTCCCGTTCGTGTACTCGATGACGTAATTTTTTCGAAAAAAATCGCTGACTATTTCCATGGCAGCGCGGCTCCTGCCAAGAGGCGCACCGGCAGACCAGCTTTTTTAAGGTTTTCTAAGTGTCCATTATCGCTAAAAAGTAGTTTCATCCGTGTACTCGATGACGTAGGGTTTACCTATGTCGTCTCCTGGTCTATATCTCTTTTAACAACTATACGCGCGTACAGATTTCAACTTGTCAGTCGAGAGTCAAGCGAGTGCTGTGTCCGCGGTGTGACGATTTTGTTTTCTGAAGATACTCGAGAAGAAAACTGGAACAAATGCCTCATTTGCGGACTCTGGGCACATAATGATTCCAATGAGTTGTGATTATTGCAAGTAGTTAAAGTTCCTTTTTATATTTGACCAAAAATATTTGGGGTACCTATTCCAAAATTAGATACCATTATGTTGATTTTGCTTCTGCGAAATTATAGTATTTTTTAATTAAAAAACATAATACAAGACTGTTACTAAGTAAAGCGCAAATGTATGACTTAAATTACCATTAAAATTTTTCGATTCATAATATTTTTTTAAATTTTTATGCGAAGAAAAAACGATATTCCATATCTGGTTACTTTTCTCTAATATTTAGCATACAAACCTTGAATTCATCTCTAAATTAAGGTGAGATTTGAAAGTTCCAGCGGATCTAACCGGCAGATCATCGACCGGAACGGAACAGAACGGAGCGGCGATCTGCCGGACCGAATGTGACGCTAACGATATTATTATGGTATACCTATTGTGTTGCCTACATGAAGCGAGGGTCAACGCCACAGGCAGTAGGCACAGTCCAGAGGCCGAGAGTTCACTCACTGAACTACCACTGCTAGTGCTAGAACATCGGCTAGATGAGATTATTATTACGCGAAGATGTGAGAATAGCGATAGGTCAAAAGTTAACGTTTGGGCACAATCGATTTATTGATTTACAAATTTAATTGTCCATCATTTTTGGAAATATCACATTTCGAAATTATACACGTTTATTTTGAGGGTCGAAAGAATTCCAATTATTGAACATTTTTACAAATACATTCATTGCCAATGGAAACGTCAAGAAATCATATCCCATCTCCGCCATATAACATAAAAATAAGTATCTCAATGTTGAAGGTTATAAGAACTTGTCAAATTAATATATACTCATAAGCAGAATATTAATAAAAATAAAAGAAATATGAAAAAGCCCAAGAGACTGAAAATAAAAAAGGTACCCAGGAACTCTATCTTACCGGGTTGGCTCTAACTTTTGAGACCTGCTTATTTTTCGTTTTTTTGTCGAATATCTCAACGTAAGAATCACCGATTTCATCCTAAATTAATTCCCACTTTTTTTTTCTGCGACCTTTATAAAATATGGGGAAATAATCAGATCTCAGGACAGGAGCTTAGTACGTAAAACGTTTTCCCGGTAAGACAGAGGTCCTGAATTCGATCCCCAGTTGCGACCGTTACGTTTTTTTGTGTATTTGTTATATTTCATGTTTCGTTTAGATAATATGATATTCTTTTTAAATGATTAATAATATCTGGTTTCAATTGAAATTAGAAAGCTTTAAAAGAATATTTAAATTTCTTGAAAGCCTCGTATAAGATAGGACCGTCGCGTCATCTCCATAGCAGCCGGGTTGGGGGTTCTGGAATCTAAGTACCTACCTAAGAAACGGAAAAATGTAGGCCCCACGTCAATATCCCAGTGAAGACAAATCAAAAGATTACTAAATGGTATCACATTAAATAACATTCTCTTGTAAGTTACACTCTTTTTGCAGATATAAATTGTTTTAAAAATGAACATTAAAGGACTGCTCTGAACGGATAGACACTATGGTCATCATAATATAAAGCGGTTAGTTAAATTGGGTTCCACTTTGACAAAAATTAACAGAGTGTTCAAATTATGTAAGCACTCACAATGACAATTATAATAACCATTTTTTAATACAAACATGTTTCATAAATGTCCTGTTTGTGTCTCGAATAAAACAAACAAAGGTTTAGATTAAAGAATTTCCAACCTCTTACAGCTTATAGAAAATATCAATAGAATCAAATAAATAAAATACATGACCTCAAAAGCAGGGATAAATAAAACATTGGATAAATAGACGTTCAGAAGGTCATCCAATAAATCCGTACAAAACTTTACTTAAAATTCAAGCAGTTGGGTGCGGGGGCGATTTGCGATTCTAGCCGAGTATCAAACATAGCTTTAGAGTTAGTAGAATATAGAGGCAAACCTTATAAACACAGACAACCAAAAGTTAACATTGAATGTACAAAGCGAAGACACAGTCAAAGAGACGGAACTCTATCCGGACCGCTTCAACTTTTAGATTTGCAAAGATAAAACCAAATATTTTCACACTAAATTGAATTTTCATTTCGAAATATAATTTATATCAATTTTATCATAATATGAAAAAATTAATGTAAAAGAAACATTAGTTTTATTGAAACTACTCGTTTTCATATTACAAAAGCATTTGAAATATTAACTACCAACCAAACTATTTATTTATCACTGCAAACAAATCATATTTTTTTAGGCAATAGGGCTACTTAATAGCCTTCGAGGTTAACATTTTCACATTACCTGAGATTAATATTTTCACATTTAAGTGAAGCAACTTAAAAATCTACTACACTATATAAAGAGGTAAGATTTGTTTGTTTGTTTGTTTGCATCGAATAGGCTCCGAAACTACTGAACCGATTTGAAAAATTCTTTCGCTGTTGGGAAGCTACACTATCCCCGAGTGACATAGGCTATATTATATTTTCAAAAAAATTAGGGATCCTTACTAAAACTCCAATAATGCAACCCAAGGTGTAAAAAAATTACCTAAAATATTGTTTACATCACGTGCGCTGCGAAAACTATTGATGATAGAATAAAATAATGTACTAAGACTTTGTAGAACACATCATTATTAACAAAAAAGGTCGCGACAGCATATGTCTAACTATTGTGGTAATGCCACAATAAGTATTCTTTTATTTTAAAAATTTAATTAATATGTCGCCGCTTGAAAAGGCTCTTTATTTGTATCTTGGTGTTAATCCTTATCAAAATAAATTACTTTTTATTCAAGACAGCTTCAATACCTTTATTTAACTTTTTGAATTTTTCAATTCGGATATTTAATTAGAAAGATATCACGAGTTTATTAATGTTAGTATTAGAAAAAAGTTTCGGCTACGGGCCGGGCGGGAGAGGAGTCGAGAAATGAAGTGCCAGGGGGGTTGGCGGGACGGGAGAGCGGTGGCGGGGAAGGTGGAAGTGGAACACTGGAGGGGAACGCAAGGGAAAGGATATGCAAGGAGTAACATTTTATTTATTTGAATATGGCATTGCAACGCATGCCGGGAAACAGCTATATATTATAAAAGAAAATCCAAAAAAACGCGCGGACCGCAAAAACTCAGAAACGAGTCCCGGTAAGATCAAGGGAGTTATAAGGTGTGGTAGATCTCTGTCCCCTCTCGGGAAAAAAGGTACCCGTTTTTACCTAAAGGGCGTGCTTTTGAAGATATAAGGGCTGGAAGTTTCGCCCTCTTGAAATTTCGGAAAGTTCAAGAAGGTTCTATAGAACTCTAAAAAGTTCTGGAAGGGGTGGCGGTGTATGTCGTGGAATGTTCGTGAATAGGGAATCGGATTCATCATTGTGAAAAATTCACAATGATGAATCCGATGAACACTCTCAAATGTTTTCCTGAGCGAAGCCAGGTAACCCAGCTAGTAATTAATATACAGATAATCAAATAGAATTTATCGACGCTTAACTCTGCTCTGTCATTATTTTAATCATGGGCAACGTGAATCAATTTGTATGGCGGGCACGGGTACCGCCGCCCCGAGAACCATTTTT
Source organism: Limnephilus lunatus (assembly GCA_917563855.2). Classification (NCBI taxonomy): domain Eukaryota; kingdom Metazoa; phylum Arthropoda; class Insecta; order Trichoptera; family Limnephilidae; genus Limnephilus; species Limnephilus lunatus. Next base: position 60,771,447 of record OU830592.1, read on the forward strand.
TTGGATAACCTACACCCCTACTATATGTTGTTCGCTACGTTTTGTTACTAAGAAGATATCCGGGTTCAAGAGGTGAGGTTTATCTAGGTCTTGGCGGCGAATGCGTTTGCCCACCTACTCCTTGGCGAGTCGAATCGGGAAAGATTGGCTGAGGGAAACCTTTTGATCTCTCCAGCTGGACTATCTTGACCCATCGCCTTGCACCGCAATGAGAGGGATGGGTTCATAAGTTCGTCACTCGTGAAAGCATTGACCCCCTGATTCCTGTCCACCTCATAACTTTTTCCTTCCCAGAACTTCCTTCCTTTCCCTAAAATGACCTTCCACACAGCATCCACAAAGACGACATAGGCCCCGAGGGATTTCTTTTCCACAGGGCCTCCTGTGCTTATGTAAAAAAAATGATAATCTCATACATGCTCTGCTATCGAAACTAGAGCATTTGATTCACTTGATGTCACGTTTTCCTAGAACGTCCCTGACTTTATCTTTTATCTTCTTGCATCATATTCTACAGATATTAATTTCTCTACGTGTTTAAAACACAAGTGTGAACGCATCCATTTATTAGACATGCTTACCCACGCAAGACATGCACTTATATCAACTATCCATCATTTTCGAATCTCATCATCCGCAAATCAGTCATAAATGTTTTACAACACAAACTCCTGAATAATCAAATTTCGAAGTGCTTTCATTTATCATTTTGTCAGGATCGTACTAAATCATTCATCAGAGTTGGTATTAACCCGACAATGGACTGCTAGTCTCGTTTTATACTGCATATAAAAACAAACATGGAATGGTACAAAAAAGATTTTTTTTTTCTTTTTTTTTTTGCACTTTCATGAGTTATCAAAACTCATTAAGGGATGCATTACAGAAGTAGCATGCATAAATACTTGGGTCATTTAAATAATTCATATTCATGTAGTAATAGCGTCATTAACCACTCAGGCCGGGGGCATATTCAGTTAGAAGGTCAAAATATATCCGCTTTGCAATAAAATCCCAATAAATTGAATATTTATGAATGTATCCGAAAACTAAAAATGTTTTTGAAAGGTGATGAAATAGGCTTTTATATGTTATTATTAGAAAAAAATATATAATTTTCGAAATATAAAAATTTTGAGTTCGAACGTAAAAAGTGTTAAAAATTGCTCACCTTACGTTTTTTAACTTAAATTACAAATAACGAAAAAAAAGAAAAACTATATTGTTACCGTTATAAACGTTGTTGTTACCACACTATATTGGGGTTTCTTAAAAATATAATTAATAAAAAAAATCACAGAGTTTGGTTTCATAGAGGTGCACATTCGATTTTTTCTGTGGTTAACTTGTAGATTCGAATAAAGTGTGGTGTTTTATCTTTCTATCAGCTTTTAGATCACATTTCTCACCATTACATTAAGGGAGATACAACGATTTCTATGAGATTTATGTGAGCTGTTCCCAAAAGCGACCAAATTAGCCTGGGGGGTTTAATAGTATGTCTTTAGGCAGATTATTCTGATGCTCCAGATTTAAAAAAATTAAACTATAAATGTTTTTATTACTTTACTGAATAATATTTTTGGTTTACCGTTGCAATAATGCGGATTCTGAAATGTGTACTTTAATTTATGTATGATTCCTAAATTTCAATTACCCGTGTCTGGTTTGTATCTGAACAAAATAAACCACGCGAATTTCGAGAAATTATGCATGAGTTTTAGTTTCAGTTTCAACCGGGAGAAAACTTTCAGAATCTGCCGGTAAATAATAAGATCAACGTACTGCAGGTCATTTACGTGCCTTTATATTCATGTGCTGAAATCTGGTGTCGTAAAATGATGATGGTCACACTTTGAATTGAATTCCGTTATCATTTTGTCAATTGCGAAACGAACGATAAATAAAATTAAACTAATTAAAGAATGAAAACTACATGAAATCATTTAACGGTTTTGCTCACTAATAAGTAGGTACCATTTGGGCAGTATGTATAGTACAAAGGATGATTGATAAGCGAAACAAGTGGGCGAAATTAATATAAAAAAGGTTCAATAATAATTGTTGTTTCAACAAATAATGTCATACCACGAAGTGGTACAACATCGATTGACAGAATATAAAAAGTGACTTCCTTATTGAATAGGTTGAATTTTTTGTATGTGTTTCCTTATCAACAGACTAATCACAAGTTTCAAATGTAACGTATCTATCACTGATCAACTTTTGTAAAAAAAATATATCAAATATATACACAAACCGTAGTTATAACAAAAATAACATTTAATGCATATTGACATTATTGTAATTTATTCATCTCAAAAACACCACATAATACATATTGACACCATAGACATAACCGGAAATATGTCATTTTAAAATCAAATTCTGGATGTATCGATGATTTACTACAATAAAATATAAATTGATTTCGACAGATTGTTATTTTATCTAGTTAGTTATGGTTTTAAATTTTTTATAAGTATGTTCATTTTTATTATAATAAGGTGATACCGTTGGTCGTTGGTAGGAACAAATGTTTTATTATATGACACACATATCAAATTATATAATCATACTTACAGTAAAATAAATTATCTAGGAAAGATACTTTTCAGAATTTTAGGTTAGGTTCAAATAAATCCGTGCATGTGTTTTGTGATGAAAATACTTCAGTTTGTCTATTTATTTAGGGTCTTACCAACAAATATTTAAAAAAAATTAGATACTTATGATAAAAAAATAATTACAAAAAGTATACAATTTTATCATCACGCGTTTGTGCATTTTTATTGCTAAATTTAATGTAGGTTTAGGTATACATTCAATTTAGGAATGTTTGTTGGAATTAAATAGAATCGATATTGAGTTTAGCTAAAATGCTGGTAAGTACAGAGAATATTCAATCTTTCTCATCGGAACCGTCCTGTACAGTTGCAAGGATACGAAATTTGAATTTTCAGCCGCTGTTTAATGGGCCTTCACATGGCCTTAACTCAACAAAAAATTAATGTAGATTGACACCTAATTGAGATAAAAAACAACTACGTGAAATTTAAACTAAAACATTTCGAATGAAATAAATACTACATCCCCAGACAAAGGGGGATTAGGATATTTGCTCAGCCCCGACAGAAAGTCTGGAGACCCGAGACAAGAATCGAATACACTTTTTATTCGAGAACGAGGGAATCATACAGATTCATATTTTTTGATTTGGTAAGTGAGGATGAGACGAAATATTTTTGTACTATATTATCCTTTTAGATGCATTTTCACATAGATTTGAGGCTAGCAGACAAACCGACACATATCACATTTATTCGTTTATCTTCTTCGTTCTTTTTTAAAACAAATTTCATTTTCAAATGAATCCTCCATGACAGCGGTTATCTACCTTTTTGAGGCTGCGTACACCTTGACTCTTCCTACAAATTTGTTGTACCTCATACCCTCTATCTATCTAGTGTACACGTGTAATGAAAGACATGTTTCATTTGTAATTTTTTAATACTCTCTAATCAATTCACGCAAATACAATTAATGCAATTTTATACAGAGCCTTTACATGACTTCTGACATTTTCGGTAAATCCCAATTTTTGCTTACAAGATTAAAACGACTTAATCAAAAGACAACTAATTTATTTACATATATACTAATTAATGTTCTTAACCACAACTGAAGATCCATTTGGTAAGGTTCACATAATTTACGTTAAGTTTTTCTAACTAAAATTAATGATAACGAAAAAAATACAAATACACATTTTAATTAGATAAATGTATTATAAAAGTTATCGTCAACTCACCTTTTTGTCGTTTCATGCAAAAATAATTAATAAAAATTCCCAAACTCGGAAACTATGGTTTCATAAAGTTTAATTATTTTGTGGTTAACTTTTAGATTTGAATATAAAGCGTGGTGTTTTCTCTCTAATGCCGCTGAGATCATATTTCTAACCATGATAGTAAGTCAGATACAACGATTTCTATGAGAACTTTACAAGTTGTTCCGAAAAACGAACAAAATAGCCTGTGGGGTTAAAAAGTTTTCAGTTCAAGGTTTATATACATTTTAAGATTTTAGGCAAGTAATATCGATATATAAACAGATGTTTACAAAGTTTTCATTGAAGAAGAAGATATAACGAAGAGTAGAAAGAAAGAGTAGAAAGAAAGAGAAGAAAGAAAAATAGAAAAAGATAACGGTCGCAACTTGACCTTCGTTTAAATTATAAGTGTTATCTTCTGCTTCAATGATATATTTCATTGATAGGAATAACCCTAAAAAGTTATAAAAAGAGAGTTATTCTTATAAAAAAACTTGAAAAAGTTTTCAGTTCATGATTAACCCACACCACAGGCACTTCATTAAAACCACTCCCCTTCCTTGCTCTTATATTGTTCATGACTCGTAATAGAAATAGGAGTCACAAATAACCTCTCAGTGGCAGAACCATAAATAATTTTACGTCCATGTCAAAACACTCTGTATATATGATGAACATGAATAGTGCTGACATTAATTAATTCATTCAAGACGTATCCTCCAAGAAAATTACAAACATTTTAATTCTGGTAATACAGGTGTAGTTCATTACACAAACTGATTAAACTCCAAATGCCTCGTCTTGTCTTACTGGAAGTAATAAAAATTTCCAGCACGTAAACACGTCACATTTCCTGAAACGCCACCGAGGTTTGGTTACTACACAACACCAGTGGAATACGATGACCCCGTCCTTTGGAACAAGCCAGGAGCACAGTTACCCGTTAACATGGAGACGAGGGTAAGAAGGGAAGGATTAAACATTAAATCCACCTATCCGAGCTTTTAAAAGGAAGGATACTTTTGCGAAGTGCTTTTGGGATGAGTATAGCTAAAATGCATTATTTATAATGACAGAGCTCGGGCTCCGCTAGAAGAAGTAATCACTATTCATTAGATATTATGCATCACTGAAAAGTGATTGCATCTTTATCATTATTTATAAATCTTTTTACATTTATTACAACTAGAGAAAATTTAAAAAGCAATCTTTGCGAATCGGCTTGGAAATAATGAATATATCTTAAAATACTGCGCCATTAAACATAAATTTAAAGGGCAATTAACCTAAACATAATTCGTAACTACATATACCTATATATATATTTGTTTTTTTTGTTGCGTGCCTCTTGCTGAACTCAATTAGATAAACGCCATAAATGTTTTATACCCACACGCCTTTGCATAAAACACCACAAATAAAAAAAATATTATTCATGAAGATCCAAGAATCTGTCGAATAATTCAGAAACGGGTGCGCAGCGTTTTTCAGAGAAAACTAAAATCTGGATTGAGGCCTAAATACGTGATCAAACTAAATACATAATTTTTTTTTGTAATCTAAAAGTATAACAAATATCTAGGACCGATACGCGCTACTTTATTTTGTTGTGTTATAAATTATAAAATATAGGCCATCACAGATTTTTTTTTTAAATGTGATTACCTCACAAGAGTTCCAGCTGCTCCCGTCTGGAGTCAGTCAGACTATGACATCCGTTTTTTCGTGAGTTTTGAGGCTGAAGAAGGGGAAGGAGATGGGGAAGAGGAAAGTACTTCCCCAACTGGCTATTCAGATCTGATCACCAAACACGGATAAGCCATTTCAAGCAACGTTTCAATTCTGAATCATCTTCCAGTCTGGAACGTGCCGCAAATATACTATATATTATTTTTAATGAATTAATTGTGCAATAACACAAATTAATCAAATAAAGTTTATTAACGTACACCAGGATTCGATCCCGCGACCTTCGGATTGCGAGTCAAGAGCTTTACCCCTCAAAAATGGTTTTAAGTGTCAAAAATTTTTATGATTTTAGTTAAGTATTTTGGCCAAAAATTCAAATGTAAGTTTGGCATGAAAAAGGTCGCGCAGTCGTTCCTCTTAACATTAACCGCTTTTTGCTGAACCAGAATACACTTTACATACTTAAATCCCCCTTTAACCTCATCTGACTTCAATAATTAGCGCAAACATTTTGGTTTCTGAAGAGATAAGTAAATATTCCAATGAAATTCAAGAATGATTCACATTGTAACACCTAATCGAAACCTTTAGAAATAAGAGTTATAACTTGAAAGTTAGCGCAAGATCCGTAAAGCAATTTTTTACCACACACAAAAGGCGATTAAACCAATTAGGAGTTTGGTTTTAAAAACGTTCCACAATGTTTACTTTTCTCTCATGAGAACAAAAAATAGTACTCTACAGTCAATAGACTATCTGACAAAAAATACCATTACATTTAATGAAGCAAAAAGGCTGGACATTGAATAGTGAATAACGGCCCAATTGTATTTTTTACCCTGCTTAGTCAAAGAGTGACTCAATCCATAGCGAATCTTTATAATAGGGTTTTACCAAGCTGAAAATGAAGTGATTAAATTATCAAAATATACAACCGGTTATTATTTGTACGCATAAATACTTTTACATGACAAGTCGTGATAACATCAAATAATTGAATTTAAATCAATTGGTATTTCAATTAATGGTTAACATTTTCAATCATAGAATAAAGCACAACACAATAAGCGCCTTGTGGGCGTGATCCAATTATAGGCCCACTTTGGGCCTATAATTCCAAATAAAACTGTGTTTCACCATGATTACGAAATTCAAATGGGATGGGGATATAAAATTTCAGGCAAGCGTAAGAGGCAGACCGCGTGCTAAATGGTCTAGAACCAAAAGGTACTAAGTCAGTGGCACATTTGTTTCCATTCAAATTTGTATGAAAGGCACATCTAGTTTTATATTCTTCGTTTTCAATGAATTTCGGAATGATATCGTTCAATCGTTGAATGTCACAATGAATTCGTTAGCAGTAAATAAAGCAATTTACTAAAAGACTACATTTACATTTTTTTAAAGATAGACGGTTACGAATAATTCGACAACATTTGAAAATCTCTTACTACCACAACAGAAAGCAGAAAATGTTTCTTGTGTCGCGATGGAGGACTTAGCCAGCCGAGGAATTGAACACAAGGGTGGGACCCAAACGCGAAGCCAATTCAGGCACTGACCGGTTTTATTAACAACGTAAAAATGTTTAATCTCTATCATACTAGCTGACCCGACGAACTTCGTACCGCCCCAGAATCAATAACTGTTGAATTAAATTCAGTTTTTTTATTAAGTTAAAAATTACACAATGAAGCAATCATCAATGTGCAACTGTCCGTGTTTAGTTTTTGTCAGTATCAGAGATGGCATTGTGTACAGATTTATATTTTTTCTGATTTTTCTTATTTTTCCACTTACTGACGGGAATTTGGGAGGCGGTACGGGTGCCACCGCCCCGGGAATCATTTATTGGATAACCAACACCTCTGTCATACGTCACCCATAGGTCACCCCAATAGGTTCGCTACGTTTGGTGATTTATCAGGGGTGCCCGAGTTCATCGGGTGACGTTTGCCCGGGTCTTGGCGGCTGATGCGTCTGCCCACCCACTGCGTGGCGGGCCGGATCGAGAGAGACTGGTTGAGGAAAGCCTTTTGATCTTTCCAGCTGGACTCTCTCGACCCATCGCCTTGCGCCGCAGTTGGAGGGATGGATTCATACGTCCGTCACTCCCGGACACACTGACCCAGATTCCTTCTTATCCCTCATACCTTTTTCCTTCCCAGAACTTCCTATCCTTCCCTTCCTTAAAAAGACCCTGCACACAGCACCCCCTAAGATGACATAGGTCCTGAGGAAAATAAAAAAAATGCTTTTCATTTTCTTTATACGTGTGAGGGATTTTTATTGTAATTATTGTATTTTTCCTTTAGATGGGTGGAGACATACGTTCACTGCTTGTCTCATTTTCGGCTATTGATACCTAGTGTGTAAGAAAGAGGGGCAGCATTACACGATTAAGAACAAATGCAAAACAATTAGCGCATTGTCATTTGACGTTTTTGAATTTTTGGAATTCACGCACAGTTCAATATTATAGGTAGATATTTATCACAAAATGCACGCAGCTCTTTCAAATATGAGAATTCGTTCCATACAAAATGTATGAGGAAAAGAATTTTCTTAAAAACTATATTTTTCGATAATTTTTGTGATGTTTTAATAGTTATTATCCTATCCGGAGCGGAGACAAATCCAACAAATCAAAGATCATCAAAATCGGCCAAGGCGTTCTCGAGTTATAAATAGTGTAACTAACCCGACTTTGTTTTATATATTAAGATTGTATATTCGAGATGGATGACTATCGAATTGTTTATTACGAAAAACATACGAAACTGAAGATAGTTGGTGATATCTCACCAAAATGCAAAAATGTATTATTACCTATACCCTATACCAGGGTTTCCCAAACATTTTCTGCAATGGAACACTTTGCAAACCCGTAAATTTTAACGGAACACTTAGCTTATTTTTTAGGTTTGGTACAAAGCATTATTTTTATCAAAAAGCCTATCAATTGCCTATATCAAAAAATTCCTAATAATATTTTTTTTTTAAATATGTTATTCAACATACATATTTAGTTAATGCACAAGCAAAAAATAGAATATAAACAAAAAAGCGGAATAAATAAAGCACCTAATGACTTTGACGATTTTGAGTCTGTGAATTGCATATCTTCTTGAGATCAGGCACAATATTGGTAAGTTGGATTCTAATATCTGGTGTGGCATCGAGCCTATTCCCATACTTTGACTTCCTTGCAGCATATTCAGAAAATCCTGCTTCTAATAAATAGATTGTGGAAAACGGAAGTAAAACAATAATAGTTTGTTTTGTAGAGTCACAAATTAAATCAATTAGATTTTCATATTCACTTGCGCTTAGGCCTACTGATTTAGCTGTCACGGAAAATGGATTACGAACCAAGGAATTGTCCTTACTAGTTTTTTGAAAATATTGCGAAAGAGTTGTTTTCAAGTTATGTAGGTGTTCTTAAAATTCTTTGGAAACCTCTTCATCCTCTTTAAAATTTAATTCATTCAAACATTTACGTAAGGGAGGAAACTTATCAAAAATTGTAATTTTTTTACTTTTTCACCAACATTTACGGCACCATGCGCGTTTATAGTTCAGCTAATTGCTAACAAAGATGTAAGAATGATTGATTTTTACAATATTTTTTTTCCAGGTCAAGTCGAGATCGTAAAAAATAAGTTTGGGTTCCTTGGAAACAGATAATTTGTGAAACACATGCAGATCCGTTATCCCATTGTTATTGTTTCCACATCGCACGGATGTTCTCATAATTGACTCTTATCACAGTTTTATAAACCATATAATAAACTTCAGAGATTTTTTTAGTATGTAAAATGAAAACTTACTGCAATAACAGCATAAACGGTTCTTTCAACTTCACAAAGCTTAGTCCTTCTACCTGGAAGGGTATAGTATCTAGTACCTAACTTAAGAACTATTGTGAAATATTTATATAAGTAATAATTTCTTGTGAATAATATCAGTAGTGTTGAAATATGAGTATGTGTATTTTACATTAATTGAAAATCTTCCGACAAATTGCCGCGGAACCCCTATTCAGGTTCGGCGGAACCCTGGTGTTCCGCGAACACAGTTTGGGAAACCCTGCCCTAAACCAAAAGGCTGATAAGAGGGGCTGCTTTTTCTCAATAAGGATCGAAATTCATTGTGAAAGCTATGATTCCATTTGTTTAAGACTTATCAAACCAAAACCATGCATAATATGTTAAATTTAATACACTTAAGCTTAAATATTTGATGCAATAAATCTATTTTCACCATTTGGTAATCCATGTGTTTGTTACGTTCCGGTTACGGATTAAGATGGTAGCCATATTGGATATTACCTTTTTATCCCGCTAGAGATCGAGTAAAATCGGTAAAATCAATATTACGATTTTCTTACGATTAGCGGCTTGAAGAAAATTTGAAAAAAGAATTGTTGTTGAGAAAAAAATTGTGTGTTCATTATTCAAAATAAAAAAAATAACGTTACGTAATATATTTATTTTATTTATTTTTATTTTTTTTATTTATTTATTCAACGCCCAGAGGGCTTTTACAGTAATACAGATATAACAGATTATTTTTCAACAGATAGAGAAATGATAAGAATAAAATTAGATAAAAATACATTTATGTTTAGGAATAGTTTTGGAACACGTTTTTTACAAGATCCACAAAATTCGCCAAGTTGATGTTGAATATGTCAACATCACTTAAGTACTGATTTCCCATAGTGTGAAATCTTTGTATCGGAGAGTGGGCAATGTAGTTCCGCTTATGAATGCTGCAGTAGAATAGTGTGTTTTGTCGTGTGGTTACTGTCGGTATTCGTAAGTTTATGAGTTGTAGGAGTTCACAACAGTCGAAATTAGAGTTAAGTATTTTGAATAAAAATGTCAAGTCGTTTATTTTACGTCTGTCTTCTAGTGTGTGTATTTTTAGAATATTTAGTAATAGATTATATTTTAAGTCTTCTAGTGGGATATTTAATTTAAAATTTATAAAACGGAGAATTTTTTTTTGTATTCGCTCAATATTATTAACGTGAATTTTGTAAGATGGAGACCAAACTACCGAGTTATACTCAATTTAGCTTCTAACTAGGGATACATATAATAGTTTAATGGCTTCTATGGAATTAAAGTTTTTAGTTGTTCTTAAAACGAAGCCAAGTGTTTTCATACCTTTGTTCATAATTTGGTGGGTATGATTGGCGAAACTTAGTTTTTCATCCAAAATGATTCCAAGATCCCTCATTTCCGTGACTCTTTCTAAAGCTGTGTTATTGATGGAATATTCGAATAAAACAGGATTTTTATTTCTGAAGAAGGTCAAGGTTTTACACTTTTCTACATTTAAAAATAAATTATTTTTAATGCACCAATCATTAAACTTACTAATATTTGACTGTAATATTTGGCAATGATTTATATCAGTTATTTTCTTGTATAGCTTGATGTCATCAGCAAAGAGCAATACCTCGACATCATTGAAGCAATTGGTTATATCATTGATGAAAATGAGGAACAAAACCGGGCCAAGGTGACTGCCTTGCGGTAGGCCACTAGTAGCCCAGAACGCTTTCGACATCCAAGATTTTATTTTGACGAACAGTTTACGATTTAATAAATAGCTAGTAAACCATTTTAGCATGTTACCCCTTATTCCTAGAGCAAATAGTTTTTGGATTAGTAGTTTATGGGATACTTTGTCAAATGCCTTCGAAAAGTCTGTATATATGCAGTCGACTTGTTTATTTTCTGCAAAAGATTGTAATATGAAGTTTTGAAATATTGTTAAGTTAGTTGCGGCAGATCTACCTTTGATAAAACCGTGCTGTTTTTGGTCAATTAATTTTATTAATTTGGGATAGATTTCATCAAGGACCAGTGATTCGAAAAGCTTAGGTAGTACTGACTGTATACAAATGGGGCGATAATTGGCCATATTAGTGTCGTCTCCTTTTTTGTAGATAGGTGTAATGAAGCTAGATTTCTAGCGGTCTGGAAAGTGTCCAAGGGTTAAGAGACGGTTGAATAATAATTTATGGTTTATAATCAATTAATTTTTTTTTTACTTATTAGGCACTGCTGAAAACCAGCTGCATTCCAGGAGAAATCCTGAATTGTAGCTGAGCAGTGACCTTTTCATCAATAGACTCAATGATAAAAGAACAAAATGTATAATACTGTAAAAAATCAAGTGATGAAATTTTTATTATTATTATTACTTTCTTTCAAGTCTTATGATTTCAGAAAACAAATTGGATTTGATTAAGAGAAAATTAGAAGTATTAAGTTTTTTGACGCGAGGTCTACTGTTTACATAACCACTAGTGATGAATAATCGTTAATGCAGAGATGTCATCTCTGCATTAACGTTCTATTCATTCTATTAATAATATTCTTTTCAATTTTTTAAAAATCATATAAAAAAACCCTTATTCGCATTGAATTAAATGATAAGAATGAAAATAAACATCGTTGCAATAATGTTATCTCAATGACAAAATGAGAACAAACTATCGTTTCTCCTAGAAACTCAAGTGTCCGACAAGCAAATAGCGTAATCTGCCAAAACACCCCAGTAGCAGCACGCTGGCTCGAATAATGGATGTAAATAATAATATCGGTGGACCAACCATCTACCACGTGGGCAATGCAGCAGCCCGGTCTAGACGCATTCATCTCATCACAGGCCATAAACGGTGCCACACAACGACAGGACTGGCGGTTGTACCCACTAAACTAAACGGTGCCCGTCTGTGTTGACTTTAGTCTAAAACAGCGGGTACATCCTAATATTCTGAAGAAAATCGTTATGAAAGGTTTTTATTTTCAAAATCAAACAAAAAAATTACATAATACGATCGTATTTTCTCTACAATAAATATTGAACATTTACTGTAATGTAACATAATGGGATAAGGTAACATAATGTAAACCCTAAAAAAGAATCACTTATTGGAACAAAAAACATGTCCACGTAATTTGCGCTGGGAATTCGTTAACATTTTTTTGTATATGAACAATATGAACCTACATATTAAAACCATCTTCATTTTATTCCTGTCTCAATAATTGTAAGTTTATTTTAATTATTAATATTTGCCAAATCAACGCTTGAATTTTATCATTTTTATACATTATATCAAAAATACAACCAATTATAGATTTCCGATCGTTTTAAGAAATGAACAGAATTATATAGAATCATAATATCATTATACGAGTATAAAAAGAAGATAAGATGTACAAAATCAAATAAAAATCATAACAGGTTTATAAAATATAAACAACAATAGAAAAATTACTTATTATATATATGCCAGAAAAAACTCTTTTATAGACTTTTTAGATTTATTCAAATTGCAATTAAAAATGTCCATTTTTGATATCACTATAATTATTACATAGTCTGTTCAAGAAAGAATTTTATTTATAGTTTGTTTTACATCGATCCACTTTGAGCAGGACAGACGAGCGTGTGGAGCGCGCGCAGGCACATTAAATTAACTAACTAACTAACTAACTAACCATCACGCCGTTTCCCGCAGGGGTAGGCAGAGAGGACGGACCGCCACACAACTCGATCTTGGCACACACTCTTTGCCTCGTTCACATTCATACATCGTCTCATACAAGCTCTTCTATTATTCCGACTCTTCACATGGCCCGACTCAAGTAACTGATTCACTTGGTCGTGCCATGTCTTCCTCGGGCGTCCCCGACTTCTTCTACCATTCACATTTGCATCATATATTCTCCTTACACTCCTTTCCTCGTTCATTCGCTCTACATGCCCAAACCATCGGAGAGTCCCTTTCTTAATCTTACACATCACGCTTACATCAGCCTTGCATTCTTTGCGGATATCCACGTTTCTCTCACGATCGTACATGGTTTTACCACACATTCGCCTCAGGGATCTCATTTCTACAGCATTCAGTCTGCTTTCATCCTTCCTCTGCCAGTTCCATGCCTCACTGCCATACATCAGGGTAGGTACCAGCACTCCATTATGGACGGCTAGTTTCGCGTCTTTGGGCAGTTTTTTATTACCGCCAACGGCATTCAGTCCTACATTAATGGAGTTACCGGCATTCACCCTTCTTTCAATATCTCTATCAGCCTTCCCATCTTTCGTAAACATACTACCCACATACACAAACTCATCCACCTGCTCCAAGTATTCATCATTCACAACTATATTGCATACTGTTTTCGTACTCTCTCTTTCAAACACCATGACTTTAGACTTACTTACATTCATCATTAACTCATTCTTCATACATACTTCGTTCATCCTAGACACGAGAGACTGTAGATCTTCCATACTGTTAGAAATTAGCACCGCATCATCAGCATACAATAGGCAACACACTTCCAGATTACTCAATTTCGCGCCCAATCCCATCTCTTTCAATTCTTGCATACAATTATCCATGTATAGATTGAATAACCACGGTGACATTACGCAGCCTTGTTTAACACCTTTTATGATGTCAAACCACTCCGTAAAATCGCCGTTCACCCTGACACATGCAATAAAATTGATAACACATATTACATGCACATTAAATTGATAACACATATTGGGGGAATCTTTAAAAAACATTACCAAGTAAATCTAGAACAAGTTTTCCTTCATCCAATGAACGATGGGTTGCCGACATAATGTTTTAAGCCGGTAAAATTGGGATATGAAGTTGGAATTACTGGTAGTTGAATTAAATGGTATGAAAAACACGGAATTTAAGAGCGAAAGGGTAAAACGTTGAAAAACTAGAGAACTAGAGGTTATATTATTCAAGAACTAAATAATGTGAACACGAGGGGTTAATGATTCAAATGTACCTATAGTAGGTAAAAGACCTTCGTAGAAAAAGACCTCGTCATGCTATCATTTTAATTAAAATAAAATTTTTGAAGTTTAAAACAACCATTAACCACAACATTTATTCAGAAATCACAAAAAAGAAATGTACTGTAGAAATGTACTAAATTTTCCCGGAAAAACCACATAAGTTATTATTGACAGGGAAAATGATAATGTATTTTACCGCAATAGAGCAAAGAATACCGGAAAGGCTCCATTAGGATTATTGTATCATTTGGGATAATTTATAATCGGCAACTAATTTGCATGGAAATAATTAATTTTAAGCATTTTGACTCAATGCAACCGGATGCAAAGTTGAAGTTCGGCAATGATGTTGTATGCAATATGCATTGTTAAAATGTCAGATAAATATATGAAGTATTGAATATAATGTTGTAAATGGACACTGTATCATAAAACATGAATCATAATCGACTACAATGATTATAATATATTACTTTGTTAGAATGTGCTTACTAGTGCTAATTAAACACAGATAACGTAATCATATACAAAGTAGATAACATTTCTTGAATGAGCAGCAAAAACTTACAAATCCAATAGTTCTATTGTAATTAAATTTGGACAGACTTTTTATATCTTAGATTTCTAGTTCAAGGCAATCATTTTCAGTTGGTAACTTTATTAATATCATGAGCTGTAGACCTTTGAAAGATCCAATGAACATTTTATTAAGATTTATCATATTTTCAATCTAAATCTGGGGTGATGTACCTAGTAAAACTAGTTAAAACTTAAAAACAGTTAGCATGCATCATTAATGATCCCTAGTAAAAGTTAAAAAAGAAAAATAAGATGGTTTCAAAGAGAGATATGTAAATATATAGGTAAGAGGGAGCGCGCTTATATGAAAAAAAGATAATCATTACATGTCAGAGAAAATATTTAATAAAGCACGACTTGATTAAATCTGTCGAAAAAAGTCGAAATTAGAATTTAAAGAAACACAACGAATTTTTTTATACCTAAAACATGATTAGAGAACAAGAGTTGATAATTTTCGGAGCACGCTTTGCGATTTTTTTCTTTCGAGGGAATTTCACATAATTACCGTCCTGACTCGGCAAATGTAGGTATCTTCAAAAGTATATTATGAGCCAAAAACTGAATCTGAAAATTGGTTTGTTACGTTCCGGTTACGGTTTTAAGATGGTGGCCGTTTTAACTTATCGTGCTCTGCATCAGCCTATAGGCACGATAAAATATAATTTTCTCCGAATGTAGGTAAGATTCTAAGGGAAAAAATATTTCTATAAAAAATATATAAAACATTATCTGGTAGGACGGTACAAATTGCATATAAAGTAAGTTATTACGAAAATAGAATCTGCTGGCGCTGAGTTGACGGTTCAGTAAAGATTATTTTTTTCAAATGTAAAAGCGTCATGTTTATGAAGTAGGTAAGAAATTAAGTACCTAATTAACTAATTACAAATTTTATGATTTCAGAGGAAATTTTTGTTTTGATTTAAAATCAGAGAAAAATACAAAACACTTTTTTTGGAGGAGCGGTCCACAACCATATACAGAACTAATAGTTAATTATGATTACATCGTTAGCAGGACAGGCTCTACCTAATAAGTCTTTTTTTCAAAACACACGCGGCTTGAAAAAGAATGATGGCCAGACTTGCACTCTAGTCAACTATAAGGCGGGGCTTTATTCCGAGTAATTAAAATTAATTGAGATTAATTGAACAAGGTTCGGAGAGGATGCAAAGTCGCGACAAAACAAAGGGTAAGCGATGAATAGACGAAGTGTCGCTCAGCAATAATATTATCATTAAAAAGATGCATAATGCTTCATAAAAGACATCATTACGTTGTTCCATTATGAATATGCTCGCTTAGCAAAGAAACTATTCATATAATTATAATAGATGAAGTACATGGTGTTCCGAAACCTGTAGTACAAGCGAGAAACTTAATTATAATTTTGATTTGAATAGTGGTATTTTACAAAGTAATTGGTTCTCTTTAATTTATAACATTTCCGGAGAGGAGCGCTCAAAGTGTGTCCTTTGCACTCACCCTCCACTTATTACATTTCGTTCAGTTGCATTCCATATTCCAAAAAATATGCGGAAAAAATATACTGGTTGGAATTGATGGCGAAAATAAATAAAAAAATAAACAAATAGCTGCATTAACATACATGTAATATTTGAGATTTAATACTATTACATAAAATAAGGCATTAAAAAATTGACTGTCCTGAATTATTTCAATTAATCAACATTTATATTTCCAAAAGATCTTGCCAACATTTACTTTAACACCACCAGGACACTTCACAGTCTCGGAAATAAATATTCCGATCTGATAAAAATAATCAGTATACATGTTGTTTATTCCAATTCTTTTATATATCTAGACACAAATAGTCGTATATAATTTCTGCAATTTCTGTTTATATTGAATATCTATTTATGTGAGACTTCTTGCCACTTTTACCAATGTATTTTATTTTATACTTTTGTTGCTACATTGTATTATATTATTTTCTTTATTGCTTTAATTTTGAAGTATTTGAAATAACTGTGATACTCAACTTATAAACCAGAATGTAAAAGCCCATTAGGGCGTGTAATAAATAAATAAATACCCAGGAATATTGATTTAATGCCAATGATCCGCATTTTGTACTTGCATTGCATATTCTACAGGAAATGGGAGTAAATGAACGTCAGCATTGTTAATTATTGTGCGTGGGGTTAGTAATTTGCACATGGCGTACCATGAATACTGTAGCAGTCTGTAATGTTGGTACTTATTATATGCCACTATACGGGCACGCCACGGCACCATACTTACGTCAACGAGAGTAACCAGATAAAACAGAACAGCGACAAAAGAGAACATTAAAAATTAATAGGTTAGGTTAGGCTAGGTTTGGTTGGGTAATTTATATTAAGTTGCAAGTTTCATTTTTGTTTATTTTTCTCCAGTATTCTGTTTTGTCATGGAACCGTTACCCGGGGTTCTAGTTCGACCGACGCCGGCGGCAACTCCCCTTGGCGACAATGAATTATTCACCATAATTACCATAAAATACACCTCCGCAAAAACACGCAATAGCGATTCCGAATACGTAATATTTTTTTTTTTTTTTATTACAGAAAAAAGGTTTTTTTCTTGTTTACAATACAACCTGCAAAGCTACTGCAAGTAGCTTGTCGGCAGGAAAATAGTGTGGACAAAAATATAGTACAGTATAAAGTCTTACAAAAGAGGAAAAAAATATTGCAATTTGATAAAATACGAGTACATAATAGATAAATAATAATAGATAATAATAGATGGTATAAATAAGTATAAAAAAAAAAAAATATGAAGACAACGTCTAAAAAAAAATTAAAAATGCACGAGAAGTCAGTTAATATAGAAAATCTGATTCCAACAGCCATGTTTTTAACAATAGTGCAAATTTAGGTGTCGAGCAACATTTTTTCAAATCATATGGCAGCATATTAAATATAAATGGTACAATGTATTCAAAAGTTCGCTGGCCATGTTTATTAGAAAATCTAGGTACTATCATACCTTCATTTTGTGTAAGCCTAGTATTGTGCACGTGATCCACCATTGTTTTGTATGGGCTATCTAGGATATGTTGCATACAGATTTTATGCCAAAAAAGAGCTCTAATAGGTAAAACATTTACGGATTTATACATTCTAGTGATATTTTGACGCTGGTCATAAACTGCTTTGCTGACGAGTAATTTGACCGTGGCGTTTTGAATTGACTGTACATGTTGGATGTTTGTCTTACATGAGTGCCCCCAAGAAGTTATACCATATCTCACATTAGATTCAGCCAGGGACAAATAGATTAGTTTCATGGTTTTGATGGGCACATAATATTTAAGTTTATACAGTTTGCCTACAATCGTTCGAAGGCGTTTACATAGCTTAACAATATGGATATCCCATTTCATATTACAATCCACCGTCACCCCTAAGTAGACATATTCTTTTACTAGGTCAATACTTCCACAGGTGCAGGGCTGTGTACAGTTATTATGTATGCAGTCAAAGTTATGTGATACTATTGAAGGTGCTATTGTATATCTGGCATGAGGCGATCTTATGTGCATTAGTTTTGTTTTTTGTGCATTTATAACTAAGCCAGAGTCGTGAGACCATTTTAGTAATGCTATGAAATCCTGCTGTAGCATATTCATGGCCGTGAGCAAATCCCTATGTGAGATGACAAGTGCTGTGTCATCCGCGTATACGTAGTGTTTGATAAAAGAAAATACTTTATTCATAAGAGAGACGAATATTATATACAGTGTTGGACCTAGGATAGAACCCTGCGGCACAGCAGTAGACAATGTTCCCACTTTACTCAATTTTCCATTTATTTTGACCTGAATTTTACGATCACTTAGGTAGTTTTTCAAAAGTTTAAGAAAACGTCCTTTCACCCCTATCGCCTCTAGAACTTTAAGTAATTTTGTAGGATCTATAGTATCAAAAGCTTTCGAATTATCTATGAACAAAACTAATAATTGTTTTTTATCGTTTAGTTCGTTATTTATATAATTTGAAAAATCTTGAAGTAACAGTTCTGAGCTCTTCTTTTTTTGAAAGCCATATTGGTGTGGATCTATTATTAAGAAAGACTCGAGGTATTTATTCAATTTTATGGAGATGTATTTTTCAAGTATCTTTTCTATTGCAGGCAATATACTGATCGGTCTGTAATTTCCTATGTCAATATGTCTGCCACTTTTGTATATAGGTCTTATAATACTACATTTAAGGTCTTCTGGTATTACGGCTTGCATTAATATTGTGTTAATTAAATGTGTCAAAATCGGTCCTAAAATATCTATGTGTTTTTTAATATCAAACATTCTGATATTATGTATTCCGGGTGATTTTGAATTTTTTAGAAGTTTTACAATATTCTGAATATCTAAAAGTGTGGCACGTGGTATATAAAGACTATGTGGTAGCTGTGTTGGTTCAACATTTGATGCTTTAAGATCACATTTATGTACTGTGAGTTTATACTGTCCGAAAAGTAGTTGACGAAGTCGTCTGCCACTGTTTCTGCAGATTTATCTTTAAGTAAGTACCTTGAGATTACTTCATCGCAATTACTCTTAGATCTACGTCCTAATATTTTATTTATCTCATCCCATGTATTCTTCGTATTTCCGAAATAATTTTTGAATTTTTCATTAAAAAAGGTAGATTTACATTTAAATATTAATTTAGTTACAATATTCCGAAAAGATTTATACTGTTTTTCATAAATTTTATTTTTTGGTGAATTTTTCCAAATTTTATATAAATTATCTCTCTTTTTAACGCTATCTAATACTTCATTTGTCATCCACTGTTTTATAGGCCCTGGTATTTTTCTTGACTGAATATGTATGAATACCTTACTTTTATCATAAATATCGTTAAATTTACATTTTATTTTTTCATAAAGCTTAATGCAATCTTCTTCACAAAGTAATTCATTCCAATTGAAATTCCTAATGCTTGCATCGATCCTTTTTTGAGATAAAATTGAAGTTTTAATCGTTGTTAATTTCTTATTACTTTTGGGAAATGGAATATTTATCGCCGTTACAAAGTGATCGGCTATATTAATCTCGCATACACACGATGAAAGCATATCAGTGATTTGTTTTCCACTATTGAATCTTATAAAAATATGATCAATGCACGAACGTGTTATTTTTCCTGCAATTACCGCTTCTCGCGTGACGTCATCGATACATTTAGTAAAATAGTTCATAGACAATAAATTTTCATATTGAATGGTTAGCGGATCCTGACATTTTAACAAATCAATATTTACATCCCCAAAGATTAGTACATTTTCACAGTGATTTAAGGGAAGATTATCGAGTATTGTAGAAAGTTCATTTATAAAAGCTAATTTACTTAAGTTTGGTGGGCGGTAAATTGCGAGTAAGGTAAGTTCATTATTATTTGGAAGTGTGATTATACCGAAAATATTTTCAAATACCTGAGTTTCCAATTGCTTTTGTGTGAAAACAAATGTATCTCTGATGTACACAGTAATACCCCCACCAGACCTGTGTTCGCGAAAATAGCTTACACTATTGTAACCTGGAATCTCGTACAAACTGGCATGTTCACTTTTGATAGAGGTTTCACAAAGCATAAGTACATCTATTTTTTTCCAACAATCGTGAAGGTACATATGTAATACATCCCAGTTTTTAGAAATTGACCGAATATTAACTTGTACACATATAAAACTACCCACTTCACTGTTTTTTTCTACCATTTCTTCGGTCCACTGATCTAACCTATTTATTCTCTTAAAGTCAACATCACTGTCTTCATCTATGTATTAAGACGCCATAGCTGATCGTGGAGAAGTCCCTCGAAAGCGCAGCTAGGTATGCTGGGCAGTTTTCCCTGTCTCCGGTAGAATGAGCGGCAGGTTTTCCAAATCTGGTGCAGGTGGCGCAAACTGCCTTGGCAGCAGTGTTTGGGCAACTATCGCGACCGTGACCATCCTGGCCACAGTGACCACATCTTGTTTGGTCTTTACAGAATTTGAAAGAGTGTCCAAGCATTTGGCACTTGGAGCACACTGTAAGGCCAATAAAATCACGAACGCGGCACACTGTCCAGTCCACAAATACTTTTCCCTGTTCTACTAGGATGTGTCGTAGGTTAGCAGGCACCTCGTAAACCCGGTGGCATGTTGGTCCTGTGCGAGCGCCAGCTAGGTGACTGAACTTGCAGCTCACTGTAGTACCCTCTATTATATTAATATCCAGAATTTATCAGAATTAAATTAATGCGAATGAGGTGTATTCAATTTTTATTGTCTTCGTGACCGAAATACTGCCGAAATAACGTGAAAACAACAAAGTATTTTGATATGATTTGAAATTTTCAGGGCCAAAAGTATTATCGTGAATTATTTTTGGGGTATTATTTATTTATAATAGTAACGCCTTTCGGCTTTTACATAACATAACATAGCATCAGGTATAACTACAGCATGTAAAAGATGGTGACCGGCCAACTCACAATGAAACCAAATCAGAACCACCTCAGAATGAATGATGATAAAAAAATTAAAAATTGGTTAACTAGGTTAAGTTAGGTTAGGGTTACGGCTATTTCAAAATTATTTTTTCATAGCTTTTAAAGTGGTAAAACAATGTATGATCGTGTGAGAAATGTGGATATCCAGAAAGAATGTAAGGCTGATGTAAGCATAATGAGTAAGATTAAGAAAAAGACCCTCCGATGGTTTGGGCATGTAGAGCGAATGAACGAAGAAAGTAGTGTAAGAATATACGACGCAAATGTGAATGGTAGAAGAAGTCGGGGACGTCCGAGGAAGACATGGCACGATCAAGTAAATCAGATACTTGAGTCGGGCCATATCAAAAGTCAGAATAATAGAAGAAAATGTATGAGACGATGTATGAATGTGAGTGAAGCAAAGAGTGTGTGCCAAGACCGAGTTGTTTGGCGGTCCGTCCTCTCTGCCTACCTTTGTGGGGAAACGGCGTGATGGTTAGTTAGTTAATTAGTTAGCTTTTAATGACCTTTCTGAGGTGGTTTTGAGTTGGTTTCATTATGAGTTGGCATGGAACCGAAAAAGACAGCTCCAGTGAAAACAGCAAGAAATAGAAAACAAAAGTTGAGAAAGACATTTATAGACAACAAATCGATCAAATACTACAATATGTAAATATTACAATATTGCAACCATCGAAAAATATTTTTATATCATATTATAGTAAATAACTTAACATAAATATGAGGCCGGCGTAGTCCAGCGGTAAGACTCTTGACCCGCACATCGAAGGTCGCGAGATCGAATCCCGGCGTGGCAAATAAATTTTATGTGATTAATTTGTGTTATTTCACAATTTATTCATTTCAAATAATATATAGTATATTTGCGGCACTTTCCAGCGTGGAAGATACTAGTATCGTCCTGGTGTAAGACCACCATTCAGAATTGAAGCGTTGCTTGAAATGGCATTAGCCGTGTTTGGTGACCAGATCTGAATAGCCAGATATTTCCCTACTTTCCTCTTCCCTATCTCCTTCCCCTCCCCACTACCTTCAGCCTCATAATATACCCCAATTGGGGATGCCATAGTCTCACTGGCTTCAGACGGGAGGAGTCGGGACTCTTGTGCGGTATTCATATAAAAAAAATAAAAAATATAAAAGAGGCACTTAACATAAAGATGAGGCACTTTTGAAAATATATAATGCCGTGTTGAGCTTCCTTCTTGTTTAGCCAACGCTTCGGGCAACGTTGCCGTGTTTTAATATAATACAGGCACAACCTTTTATAATACCCCATAAATAAATCCCGTAATCAAAGTACTTCGTTTGATTTATTTACTGTGCACCACACAAGACAAGACTAAAGTATGTTGAAAAGGGTTCCATGCCAACTCAGAATCAATTTAACTCAACACCTCTGTGAAAACTATTCAAAAACTACAAAAAAAATCATTGAAAAATAGCCCATAACCTAACCTAACCTATTTAACCAATTTTTTAGATGAATTTTTATCACTTTTAATGACTTTTTAAAGGAGGTGATAAGTTGATTTCATTCTGAGTTGTCCGTTCAACGTTGAAAAGCAGACCTGGATACAAAGCCCAGGAAAATTAAATTCAAGCAGAGTTTCGATTCTGAATTTATATCGTATATTATTTGTCAAAAGCAGGGTTTCTATGCCGTGACCTCTGGGCACAGTACCAAGGAGCTTCTTAGCTGCGCCACATAGTTCGTCATCCTAGAAATTCAGAGAGAAAAATCCTTAATTTCAAGACGACAGAACTACCTTTCAAGAGTTTTTGCTGCTTCATAACAAACAAATAGATACTCTGCTTCGTAGTTCAAGCGAAATATTAGCATGGATAATTTGTATAAGCTACATGCGATATTTTGCCGAATGGTGTATTTCAACTTGGCATTAAAAACACAAGCGCGAGTTAGGAGGTATTGGCAGTTCACGATGGATATGCAGATCTGTGTTTTGACTTCGGCGGGAGCTTAAACTGAGAGCAAACATAGGCTTGCATGCACGTACTAGCGGGTAACAACCCCACCTGCATAATAACCTAGCGTGCAAATATCCCAAGCGGGAAGGTCAGCAAAGGGCGAACGGGTTAGGGTTGCAGCCCTCTACCGGATGTAATATAAAATATAATGTACACTAAACCCCCCTAGGGGATGCTCGTTCCTGCGATTCGCGAGGAAATAAAAATGCATAAGGGAACATAACCTATTCTCCAGCGGAATATTCAGAAATGCATTCGATATTCCGGGCAAATATGCGCGGATAAAAGCAAGCAAGCGGTTCAATAGAATTGCAAATGTCTCCTCGCGTGGGATTCAGAGATTCGCGTGGGTGAAAAGTTAAAAGGCTCGTTCCCGAGTGACACACTCCTTTCTCGGCAAGCACTTCCCAACAACGATAATATTTATAAAAGTAATCGAAGTTCATACAACACAATGGGAAGTTGATTATATCTTTGTGCATTCTGATGCCTTTATTTACCTATAATATAGTTTGTAAAGTTCGCCATGTCGATAACTAGAAAAACCTACTTCAAGGAGTGCATTCAGTGAGGATACCCTCAATGGACTAAGTATCATTACGCACGTAAGAAAATACATGACATGTACACGAGCGTAATATTATAAACTGTTACAGGCGGTTCCATGACAACTCAGAAACATGCAATTACAACAATTCAACCCTTTGAAAAATCGAAAAAAATTAATAACCTTTAAAAAAAAATTATCACTTTTGACTTTTCAAAAGAGGTGTAGAAGTTGCATGATTCTGAGTTGTCCGATCACCATTGTAGGTACGTACATCAAATTTAAAGTAATAAAAAAATATAAAAACAGTAAATACCTATATGTACCTAATATAGTATATATAACTAAAAAAATACATTTATCGAAGGAAAAAAAAGCAAAGGAAAAATATTATTTTCCACATAAGTCAGGGGCCATCCATAAATTACGTCACACGAATTTCACGATTTTTTAACATTGTCACATTTGTGAGACCCCCTCCCGCATAATGTGACGTCACACATTTTACAATTTTTAATTTTTTTGTTTAAATTTAGTTTTGCGTTTTAATAATTTAGATTTTTCATGTGACGTCACAGAGCTGATGACCCCCATACCCCTTGTCACACTTCTCTACTCCCCTCCCCCATCTATATTAGGTATTTTCGGGGTAAGAGGGGACTACCGGCGGAGACCAAAATTTCATTTACATTTTTACTCCAAATAATGTCAGGATTCACTGATTAAATAAAGTAAGTCAAGTATGTCCCTTAACATCCTGTATAGAGTAGGTAAATGAAATGTTCTGAACTTAAATGCGTCACGGTGCAAGCCTTCATTGCTTTTAAATTGGGTAATAACTTACAAAAATTTTAATATGCGGACAAATTAAATGTAAAGCCTTTCTTATCAGCTTCACATCTACGACCTTTATTATTATAGGTCTAGTTAGTGAGGAAAAATTTAGCGAATGGCGTCATGGCGTGCATACTGCATGCGCTGTATTCAACTTCACGAGTAACCGCTACCAACCTACGCAGATTTGTGGTTATGACCAAATTATTATACCTTTCATGTTTGGACGAATGACAGACGGTGACTTATTTCTTGCTGCAGGACTAATAATAAAACTGTTTGTCGTTGAAGATTTTCCACGATTCTTTGCGAAATTTTACAACGAATATTAATTTATAACGATGAAAGCATAGCATGCTTACGCATAGTCACCAAGTCGTCACTCTATGACTGGATAATAAAATAACGTAGGCAGACGGGTCGTGGTATGTACGTATTTTATTTTTTATTTTTTTAATAACATTTTATAGTAGAGGAGATGTACCGAATATGGAATAGCTTAGGTAAAAAATCTCTGATTAATTTTAATTGAATCGTTTATTAAATACATTGAAATCTTCGGAAATATAGTTACGGAACTTAATATGTCAACGAAGTATTAAAAGAAACACACAAACGTCTTCATTTTAAACGAAAGGTAAAACAATAGAAAAAACGATTATTAAAAAAAAGTGCTCCTATCATGGGAAACACTGATTTTTTTTATATTTTGCATGCAATAATCACATTAAAAATCAATTGCAATAATCACATCAAAAATCAATATTATCGGCTCCCGAACACTCAAAATGGCATCACTGGCGGCAGACTAAACATTGGATCCACTCTTCGTCTCTGATATCCCACGGTCTTCGATTTACAGCTTCCATGACTTAAATAATTTTTTTTGTCCCACGTCTTCCGCTGTTTCTTCTACGACATTGTTTCACACTGTTTCGACTACGCAGGTTAAAATACAAACTAGAATAGCAAAAAGAAATTTAGTTCTATTAAAATTCCATATTGGAAACACTCTTCCTTATATGAGATAGTATTCCATATTAGGGTCATCAAAAATCCCATATTAGGAATAAGATCAATACAAACAAATATATTCGTAGAATAAAATCTACTTGAATTTAACTTTACATTATTATGAAAACATAAAATTTAATAATAATATTGTCTATCAGTGAAAGATTGACAATTTTGTGGAGAAAAATTTTTGAGAAAAAATAAGGTGAAACTTACTTAAAAAACCAAACTAAATTTTTAAAAACTTAATCACTCTCTCAGGTGAGTGTGGTGTGTTCGGCGTCCGAACGAGTACTTACCTTTTCAAGGTCGGTCGGTGGGGAATCGGGAACGCTGGGTTTTATAGAGGCTTTCCTTACATAAATTTTGAGAAACACTACCATCTCATATTAGGGACGTATGCCATATTCGGTACATCTCCTCTACAATCCAATAATGTTGGCCTCACTCTCTCACTGGGTGGATTACCCGCGCTGAGGTCCTATAATGCAAATCTACAATCTACATGAAGAGACCCGTGGTGTAGGAGGGAGAACACTCAAGAGGCTGGTAAATAGTTCCATAGCCGAGTTGATGGACTCAAGAACGAGTCGTAGAAACGACCCGTTATCATGTGACAAATGTCAACCGTGTACATATATTGGGCGCGTGTTTGGCGTGCTTCCCGACTATGCACCGGTGCCTAAGGATTCAATGAGGCTAGTTCCTCGGAGCATCTTCCATTGTAATACCGGTAGAACAAGTACAGCATTCTCACCTGACGCCTGTACTCTAAAGATTGCAGTCAGTTTGTTAAGATAGAAGAATCTATCAAACGAACCGCTCGTTTCCACAGAGTCGAGGGTTTTTTCAGGAATTTTGGGACTCCAGACCAGAGGTGGGTGCCAAATTCAAACCGTGGGGCGTACTTGCGATTTGTACAAGGTTAGCAGTTGTGTACTATTAAATTAAATTATCTGCGAGCCCTGTACAATACGCCCAGTTTCTGAGAATCTAACGGTCACCAAAGAGTTACACCAAATATATCAATGAAGGGACTGTTCATGACGTGACTAATATTTTACTCAGAAGTGGTGTAATACCCCCTAAGCAAAAGTTGTTACATTGACATTAAGTTGGCTGCCTGCTTTTAGAAATCGAAACATTGACAACTGTTTTCCAAATTTGCGTTTCAAAAATTAAGTATCAAATTAAAAATTATATTATCGTAAAATTAAATTTAAGTAGTCACTAACAACAGTACTCCATCAAGGCAAGGAATATCTCAATAAACATACTAACGTCTATCGCAGACCATTGCATTATTATCTAACCGTATTTTTGCGAAAAAATAAAAGGGGAAAAGCAAAAACAAACAGAGGGAAAGGATTTTCTCAGCCGGGAAAACAGGAATTCATCGGCCAGTAAATCACGCCGCTAACAGCAAGAGGTAAACAAAACATCATATAAAAAAAATAATACGAACACACGGAAACGAAACACGTATTCAACGTAAAGTATTAAATAAATTGCAATGGAATGTAAATACTTTTCAGGCTTCTAATTAATATTGGATCATTGGCGCATGTTAAAATAAACAAACACTTACATAAACAATAAACAGATAGATAAATAACCAATTAATTAGCCATCAAGCATCGATATCGAAGCCATCACACGCTATTTTGCCATGAGGGTGGGCTACCCAACTCTGTAATGACACACACACTCCTTGCTATATTCACATTCGTAAATACTCTACTGTTATTCCGACTCTTGACATATACAAGACGACAGAAGTAATTATTCGAATACCAGTCTTATCGGGGCACCACCGACTCTTTCAGGCATTTGCGCATTATCACACTTCTCCGTCCTTTCATTCTGCATGCCCTGAACATCTATAGTGTCTTTCTCAATCTTGTTGACTATGCTTATTCTTATTTCATTTTTGTAGATCTAACCAACTGGTTAAATCACCACGTGTCACATATTATATAAATAAATTGAACATATTATATATTATTAAAATATATCAGGATTAAATAACATGATTCCCAATTGTGTCCTCTGCGTACGAACTGTACCTAAATGTCTCTAAATAAACAATAAACAGTGCCAATCACAAGTGACTACCCACGTAAGTATGGTCCTGTATATTTTCTGCCTGTAAAGAGTGTAAATTAAACAATAAATGTACATTTTTACTCAGCATCGCGTCCATTGGTCAAATCATTGTACCTACATATTATATAGTTTCGTATCAGTGATCGATGAACCGATGGGTGCAATTTTTAATTGTTTGTCTAGTTTGTAGATGAAAGTAGGATTGTAGAAATTTATTATTTGTTTGAGGCGATTTTTCACAAAAACGGCGATACACAAATCATCCAAAAATGTTATTATTATGTGTAGGGTACCTAAGGGCAGCGGTGATGGTATGCAACATAACCGCCTTGGCAGGCCCTCCTTGCTTCTAAAATTCAAAAGGACTCTATTATGATACCGGCTCTAGACATGACCTGTCTTGGACTTTTCGCATTTTCGCATTTGTATCTCAGGTATCTAATTTAATAATATCATAGAAAACTTTTGATATTGGTATAATAGCGATGTTTCACCGATTATAAAACTGGCAAAAACTTAATATGTCCACAGTTCATTAGTCTTTGTGAAAATTGAAATAAAACATCAACTTAGAATGGACAAGAATGCCTTTGTGAGCCTTAGAGGCGCGGGGTTTCAAACAATGGCTGTTTTAAAAGGGAATGTCGCAATAGTAGCGCCAAAGATTAAAAAATATGTGAAAACAAATGCGCACGGATACAAATAATAATACTGAAACGAACAATGATGATAATTACAGCACTGTGCGTAGGAAGGCAAACTGCTGACAGATCCGTTGTTACCTCTCCCTCTTGCTCATAAGCCACGCACGCAGATAAAGAGAGGTTTAGAAGAGCTCTCAGTTGTAGGACTCTAGATGTCTAGATACTGACGGAGTTATAATATCCACGTATATATTATATCGACTGCGGTTTGATAAAACCCTTCAAGCCACAATTTTTAAAACAAAAATTTTCAAATTCGTAAAACCAATTAAATCTTGAAATTTATACTAAAGTAGTTAGTTGTTTTTCAAAACTTTGATGTAAAATATTGCAATTTATTCTATTCATACTTATGAAAGATTTTGAGGTTTGAGTAATTTCATCTACGGTTTTTTCGACATAAACTAAAAAAAATTACACCTAAATTTAATTTTAGGAACAAAAATGCTTAAATCAGCAAACATTATTTTACTAAGTCTTCGAGGACGATTCTATGTAAAACCACTGGCAAGTAAGAGGGCATCCATTAATTACGTGAGCACAAACGGGGGGGGGGATCCAGCAAAATCTCACGTTACTTGAAAAAAATATACGAATTGGCCCAAATTTATCTTACCGAGAGAGGGGGGGGGGGTTAGATTGGAAGAAAAACTGCTCACGTAATTAATGGATGCCCCCTAACTTTAAAAAAAAGAAGGCTTGAAGGGGTTTACCAAAACAAAGTCGATATGGTTTTAGTTATTTAAAAAAGAAACAGTCCACGAATGGGATACTAGTACGGGAGTCTAACTTTTGTTGGTGATTAGTGATATTCAAAACAGATGCAGACCACTTTTGCACAACAGCACAAATTTTAATATAAAAATAACCAAATTAATGGGTAGGTGTGTTCTTCCCCTAAATTTGTATTTTTTAAAAGAAAGACAAATATTCCCGGGTTACGAATAATTTGAAAATCTCCTACTATCATCACAGTAAACGGAAAATGTTGCTTGAAAACCTCCTACTGCCATCACAGTAAGTGGACAATGTTGCTTGTCGTGATGGAGGACTTAGCAAGGCGAGGAATCGAACACGTGATGCCGGGTGGGATCCAAACGCGATGCCAACTCAGCCGCTGACATTTTAGATGCATTAAGAAAAACGTGGAAATTAATATTTTTTTCTTGTTTTTCCTTCCGCGCAACTACATAATATTATATATGGACTGGAACCTTTCTGCCTAAATACATCCTTATTATGTATGGACTGGATCCTTTCTGCATAAACCTACACTTATAATGTATGTACGTGGCTTCGCTCTATGGGTGAAGGACCTCGGAGGCAAATGAACGCGTACAGAGCATGTGCGGCGGAGTATGTATGGAGTGTGTGGAGTAGGTACTATGAACTATGATGAAGTGAATGACTGGAAGCGGTAGTCGGTTCGCCGCCAGCCGGAGGAAATAATCAGGCGTATCCGCGAGAGAAGAGCTGCCGGGCCGCTTGCCGCTTGCCACTCTTGCCACTCGTCAATCTTCTTCTCAGCCATCGACAAGTCTGCCGGCGCTAATTCTAATCATTAACCCATCAGGCTAATTTGTTCGCTTTTCGGAATAACTCGTATAGGTCTCGTAGAAATCGTTGTCTCCCTCTCTGTCATGATTTGAAATAAGATCTAAACAAAGCTAGAAAGAGAAAAAAATCACGCTTTCTATTCAAATCGAAAAGTTAAGAACAAAATAATTTAAATGTACACCTTTATAAAACTAAAGTTCGCGACAATTTGAAAAAAATCAGAGTGTGCAATTTACGCGCGGTTGAAGTGAAACCTTCAGAAAACTAAAGTAGACAAGAGTGGGAAGGCTAAGAAGCACCGCAAAAGAGGAGACCGATTATACTATCTCATTCTCTCGGAGGCTAAATCCTGTAGGTGGATGTGTTCGTCTCTTTTTCGTGTCGCTATTTTTCGTTTTATCGAGTTTTAGATCACAACGGTGCTAAAGAAGTTTTCACTTCAAAAATATTATGAAACTTTGGGAATTCATTATTAATTACTTTTTCCATGAAATGACAAAAAAGAGAGTTGACGATAATGTTTATCATATCTATATTTGCCTAATAAAGTATGTTGTTTTTTCGTTATCAGTAATTTTAGTTCCAAAAAACGTAAGGTGAGCCACTTTTAAAACTTTTTTTATATTTGAATGCGAAATTTTTATACTTCAAAAATAACATGAAATAAAATTTGAAAGTGTATTTCATCGCCTTTCAAAACAGTGTATGGTTTTCGGATGCAACCGAAATATTCCGTTTATGTAGGTTTTATTGTAAAGCGGGAATATTTTGAATACCGATAAAACATGGCCTGAGAGGTTAAGTTTGCCTATCAACTTCGGAATTTACCATCAGTCGGATGTAAATTCTAATAGCAACTCGTCGCTTGAGACTTTGATGTAAACTAGTTGCTGAACCAGCCAAAGACTGAAAGAACCTGAAAGACGTGTCTTAGAAATTACCAGACCGGTAAGTGGCCATATTGGTTTCAGAAAAAACCATTCAAGTATTATTTCAATAAAAAAATTAGAAACACTACAGAAGCCCATTTTTAAAACAATAGTTGCTCCACATTTAGATTTCTGCTCTACGATGTTATATTTGGCCAACGAAGGAAAATAGAACAAGCTAGAAGTTACATAGAACAAATGTATGAGATGAAGAAAGGCAAATACGCAAGGTTTAATCAAATAAGAGGAATAAAATTGGATTCCAATAAAAAGCGACTGCTAGGTATTTAATGCGTAAATTTTTGTGTACAAAGTTGTGAAAAACCAGATGCCAAAATACTTTAAGGGCGTTTAACCAACCGGCGTTTTTTCTTCATTCCGTCCACTGTGGGGCGGCCGAAAATCCGAAAAATATTACTTTGTAAGTGCGCAAATAAATACACAAACGGACCAATTTTCGTCAAGAAACACACGAATAAATATATTTTTTAATGATTTTATTTAAACTAAAATTAAAATTCTGTAACATACGTTTCCCAGATAATGTATTGATTTATTTTACTGCATGATTATATGATTTGAAACGAGTGTTGTATAATACAAAATATTTTTTGAAAATTTAAAAAATCTGCCAACGACCTATGGTATAACCTTATTATACTAAAAATAAACATTTTTTCTCAAAACTTAAAACATACGTTTACTAGGTAGATAAAAGAACAATCTTTCGAAATCAATTTATAATTTTTGGTGGAAAAGAGTCAATACGTCTACAATCTGATTTAAAAATGACATATTTCTGGTTTTCTATGGTTATACCAGAAGAATATTAATACAAAGAATATTAGGATGAGATTGTTTTTATTAGAGATGGCATAATTATGAAATCAGAGATATAAATAGAGTTAGACTGCCGCATATGAGAAAATCAGAACTGCCTAATGTATAAGAGAGCTAAATATGTATGATGAAATGCCTGAAAGTCTGAATAATAAATATATATATTTAAAAAGGGATGTTATGTTTACTGAAAAAATATTATTTAATAAAATGAAATGTTACCTTGTGCACATTAGTTAGAGTAATACATACTAACTCAATAAATAATTTAATAAAAATGAAATTCAGAATCTAGCTAATCTACATTCTAAGTATGTCTTTAAAATAATAATAAATTTATACATCGCGACAAGTCCAAGATGAAATTTGTGAAGGTACCGCCAGCATCGCGTTGTAAAGCAGTCTAAAATATATAATAGTATGCATTATTAGTTGGAACGTTGCTTCGACGGCGGCATTAAACCGCTTAATAAGTAGTGGGCGTCATCGTGTTGTATCTGACGTGCAAATAATGAAACGGGCTATTGCTAAATCCGTGCGAAATTCTTATTCAATTACGGGACCAAGGCTTGTTCTCGGTGTTGACAGCGTTAATGTTTTAAAAAGGTCCAATAAAAATATGTTCGATTTTCAAACATCCATGGTTGGGAAAGATCAACAAAGCCCAATGATGGGTAGTCGATCTAAAGAGAACTGCAGGCTTCGAATGAGTGAGAGTTGCAAAGCTTTGGCAAATCTAGAAAATTTTGAGGAAGGTATATTTCTATCCGAAGCTGAACGTAAGGACGAACACGCAAAGGAAATCACCGGAGTGGTTTCGAACCTCCTGATATTCCAGGTTGTCTAGAGATGATTTTAAAACTATTTATTATTAAATGGATCCAAAATTGCTTCCTTGATTTACAAAATGGTGATACTGCCTTTGATCATAAAGAATCATGAAATATTTAATTAATAAGAGATAACTTTGTAAAAACCACTTAAAAAAAAAAAAAAGTGGTTTATACAAAGTTATCTCTTATTAATTAAATAATAAATAATGCCACAAAGTTATTTTGCAAAGATTGAAGAAGTAATCATGAAATATTTTAAATTTGTTAGATTAACAGTAATGAAAAATAAAAATCAACAAATTGATATTCTTATAATTTATGGACTTTCACTGTACCGTGTCCGAGGAAGTTAAAACCAATGTAAGAATTCCTCAGAATACGTGCTTAAAAATCCCCGTTATTACTATAACTCTCAGATTCCAAATCTCTTCCCAATCATGTTAGGTTATAAAATAACAATTATTGGATAATTTGTAAAGCGATGTTTTGCTGAAAAATTAAATCAAGGGCGCTATAACGCGAAAGGATCTTACTGTATCGTCTCTGTGTTAGCCAAAAAGCTTAATACTAACAAGTAACCAATCAAAGAAGGCTAAGATAAACTAGTAGTTCTGGGAACACTTCTTGATGCATCACAGAAGCAACAAAGAACCGGTTTCGAAACATGCTTTATATTAGTCATTGATAGGTTTTACCGAGAAATATCGACAAAAAATAAGGCTGATGTTATTAGTACTTACGTAGATATGCAAATGTGAGATTTGTGAATAATTTGCACTTTAGATACGATAGGACCGTGTGCTTAATAATTCACCATGGTCAAAAGCATTTAATTCGGAGAGTCGGCACACATTTGCAGTGTCATAGCTCAGTACGTAGTAACGAGTAATATCGTAGGTAAGTAATCATAACATAATACGAAATACGAATAGTAAACATGACTACAATTGAGTTACGATAATTTATTTAACATTCATATTATCGCAATTAGAGCGGTTTACAAAAGCAATAATAAGAAAGGTTCCAACCAGTGGCGTGCACAGAGTTTTTGATCAGGGTAGGCAGTAGGAAAACCGCCAAATTGATTGATGGCTCCCTTCGTACAAGTTTTCGCTAAGTGTACTTGCTGCTGGCTGTAGATGATGTAGGTTTGGATTATCTAAGCCACTTTAAATGTACAAATAATAATAATAATAAATTTTTTTTTTTTTTTTTTTCTTCAAATTTTGCAAATTCACTTTGTGGCACCATTTTATTAATTAAATTATTAAAACACTTTGTTTTTACCACAATAATCTTTATTTAAAAAGTCGACATGTTTCGAGAACGATGTTCTCTTCATCAGGACATTATATGTACTAAAACTAAATTATCAAGCATAGAAAGACAGGCGTGGGTGGAAATGGAATTAGTTGGAGGGGGGGGGAGGGGCGGAAAGAGGAGGAGTTTAGAAGATAGACAGGGGGGAGGGGGTTGCTTAGAAGATCATAGACAAAATTACAATGGAAATATGTTTAAAATAGGGTTATTCACAAAATTAATTTGGTTATTAATAATATCTAAATTTTTATTGACATTTTTCCTAATTTCCAATATTTCTAAAAGATCTAATTGAAAACCACTAACGTTAGTATGTAAAATTTTAAAACCAGTATTTATATCAAATGAATGGTTAAATTCAATTAGATGGTTAGCAAATTCCGAATAATTATTGCTATAATTATTATTCGGAATTTGCTAACCATCTAATTGAATTTAACCATTCATTTGATATAAATACTGGTTTTAAAATTTTACATACTAACGTTAGTGGTTTTCAATTAGATCTTTTAGAAATATTAGAAATTAGGAAAAATGTCAATTAAATTTAAATATTATTAATAACCAAATTAATTTTGTGAATAACCCTATTTTAAACATATTTCCATTGTAATTTTGTCTATGATCTTCTAAGCAACCCCCTCCCCCCTGTCTATCTTCTAAACTCCTCCTCTTTCCGCCCCTCCCCCCCCCCTCCAACTAATTCCATTTCCACCCACGCCTGTCTTTCTATGCTTGATAATTTAGTTTTAGTACATATAATGTCCTGATGAAGAGAACATCGTTCTCGAAACATGTCGACTTTTTAAATAAAGATTATTGTGGTAAAAACAAAGTGTTTTAATAATTTAATTTAAATAATAATAAATAATTGCTTCATGTATGCGTATTATCAAAAGCCAATCAATGGATATCCGAGGTGACCTTGATAAAAGCAGTTGGCGTTGTCTCATTTTCATACTTCAGATAACAACAGATGTCACTGTCGTCACTGATTGCCATTTGCTAATTTGTTCCAGAAAGCACTGCCTGATACTAACAAAAAAAAACATAGAAGCAAATTCAAACGACAGTTCTTCTCTATGCTACGTGCATTTCGTAAACATTGATATTATATCTTGTATGAGATTAGCTCTAAGCAGAAATAATTCCTGCTTAGCCCGCATTTTAGTGAGGTAGTCGGAGGGCGCGTGTAATTTTTAGTTACAGTTTATGTCACATTTGTAGTATGCCGTTTGATGTGGCGGTCGCGTAGTTTTGGTTGCTCAGCTTTGTCGCGCTTATTTTTGAAAGTGTGTATTTATTTTTAGCAATAATTTAATAAATTATAATATTATTTACATGCTTACGTTTTACAAATACGCTAGGGTATGCAGTGCTTATGGGCCTATATGGATTGCACGCCCCTGGTTCCAACCATGGTAGTCAGGTACGTATTGCACAAGGAAACTAAATAATTCAGTTTCTCATGTTTAGCAAGCTCGGAAACTAATTCTGGTTTTTCAGGAATTCTTCGCCTCCTTGTACCAGTTCGGTATTGCATTAAAATGAATCACATTATTGAAAAAAAAAATCGATATACTCGTATATATTTATCAATAACAGAAAAAAACTACCAACTTACCTATTCCAAAGATTTGGGATTTTTTTTAATTTGGGACTTGGATTTAAATACTTACAGACAATCTTAATATACTCGTAAATTATTTTTTGGTAAAGCATAATAAGCATTAAGGCGCAGGTATTTTGTACCAATATTGTCCCAAATCATACAGTATCTATTTTGAAAGTCT
Source organism: Limnephilus lunatus (assembly GCA_917563855.2). Taxonomy (NCBI): domain Eukaryota; kingdom Metazoa; phylum Arthropoda; class Insecta; order Trichoptera; family Limnephilidae; genus Limnephilus; species Limnephilus lunatus. Next base: position 60,807,387 of record OU830592.1, read on the forward strand.
TAATTTAACTAACTAACTAACCGTAACTCAACGTAACTCAACGTAAATCTGCTCGACCCAACCAATGCACAAACTTGTAAATACACAAATACAATTAGATTGAACAATTACACTATTTTGAACAAAATAAACAAAAAACACGCCACACGCATCACAGAAAATACGAACACAATAATAGATCATATACTTACCGATACAAAACTATCATACTCACTAACGAACTGTGATAATTCTATATCAGATCACAATATACTACTCCTTGATGTAATTCACACATATGTTAAGAAGACATCATTAAAATCGTCCCAAAAATATACACATATTAATCTTGATAATCTAAAGAATGATGTCATCCAAAATCCTTTTAATCTTAATATGAATAATGACTCGGTATTAAATTATGATAATCTTGTAAACTACCTCACAAATAAAATTATTTCTAATAGCACCACTAAAATTAAAACAAAAAATATAAATAACCCAGACTGGATAACCAAAGACCTTATAAAATTGATCAACAAAAGAAATAAATTGCATCTGAAATTAAAAAGACAACCCAATAACACATTATTGAAAGCAGAATTCCTAAAAGTAAGAAATAACATCACTACAGAAAAACGAAACTTAAAACAAAGACACTACAATGATCTTTTTAAAAAATGCGAAAATAACAGTAAAAAAACTTGGAAGTTAATGAATAATATTCTTAAAAATCAGTCTAATACTTCGAATAATTTTTGTACTAAATTAATAATTAATGATGAAATAGTCACTAACAATGTAGAGATATGCGACCACTTTAACAATTTCTTTTGCAACATTGGCTCCTCCTTAGCTACGTAACAAAGTCGTACACAAACCGCCCAATGAAATAACATTAGCACATGATAGTATAGAATCTTTATATCTTCAACCAACAACAGAATTAGAAATAAGCAAAATATTAAAATCATTGAAATCAAATGCGAGTGCCGGTTACGATAAATTCAAATACAAGACAGTGCTAAGTCTCTCAACGGAATTGGTTCCTATATTATCAAAATTGATTAATCAATGTTTTAAAGAGGGAACCTTTCCAGACAGCTGTAAAATTGCCAAAGTGATACCAATTCACAAAGGTGGGTCCAAAACAAATACCTCGAACTACAGACCCATCTCAATCTTACCAATCTTATCAAAAATTTTTGAACGTGTAATCTACGAAAGATTAAACAATTTTCTGTTAAAAAAATCATTCTTTTATAAAAAACAATATGGCTTTAGGAAAAAATCGAACACACTTGCGGCAATAAACGACTTAATCAGTAAACTTAGGAGTGGTATTGATGGTGGAAATTATATTTTATCTATACTAGTTGACCTTCAAAAAGCCTTTGATACAGTAAGCCATGATATACTTCTCAAGAAACTCGAGAAACTTGGTGTAGTTGGTCCTGCTCTTAATCTATTCAAATCATATCTTAGCATTGGAGGTTGCTCAACCACTTTCCCACGGTGTTCTAAGGAAACAAATGGTTTCCTCCTTCACCGTACACCTCAGGACTCTAATTTTTTTTATAAAGAAGCTACTTTTTATTTAAAATGATTCTAGACCTCCAATGTCCAGGCATACATTGTTAGCAGGCAGTATGCGAGTGCGTACATGTTGTTAGTTATTTATTTCACAGTATCACGTCTCATCTCCGCCACTTGATGTAGCTGAAATAAAAGTTTATTATTATGTAGGAAGAAAAGTTAATAGAATAAGGAAAAAAAAAATTATATTAGATGAGATTGTTTGACTTAACCAAAGCAGCTGAGCTGCAGTCGTCCGGCGGTCCCGCCAAGAATAAGCGGAGCCTTCAGTCCAGTTGCAAGCGAGACTCGGTGTCCGCGCCCCTAAGCCGACTTCCCGGTAGGCCCTCGAAGAAAGTGTTGGGATTAAGCGGGAAATACCTGAAGACACTAAGGATAAAAGTGAGCATCGGGTCACCGGAGGCAGGGCGGAAGGTATCGTATCTTAGCAATAGAAAGCAAATCGTAAGCATTAACAATCAAAATAGTAAGCACCTTCCAATAAACTATGGAGTTCCGCAAGGATCCATACTAGGGCCACTACTGTTCCAAATATATATCAATGACATTTCGCAATTAGAATTAAACGGTGAAATTTTTTTATACGCAGATGATACTGCAATATTCTACTGGGGTAAAGATCTAAACATACTACTAGAAAATGCACAAAGTGACCTAGAAAGAATTTGCAGTTGGCTCCAATCAAATATGCTAACAATGAATATTAAAAAAACAGGATACATGATTTTAAGCTCAAACCGTAAAATAATTCCTCCTCATGTACCTTTAAAAATTGAAAATAACGATCTGCAAATCCTGATACAGGAAAAATATCTTGGGCTGTGCATCGACAAGCATTTAACTTTTAAACAACACATACAAGATGTAAAAGATAAAATCACACCCTTAATTAGCGTTTTTAGCCGGTTATCGTATCTATTACCAATTAAATTAAAAAAAAGTTTATATTATAGTCTCGTACACTCACACCTAAATTACCTGATTGAAATCTGGGGAAATGCGTATGAAACATACATCAATGAATTACAGGTTATTCAAAATAAGCTAATCAAAAAACTATTTCACTATGAATCCAAAACATCCACAAAAAAATTATATTTGGAAACAAAACTGCTAACATTAAGAAAACTATACGAGTACAATATATGTCTCCTTATATACAAAATAAATAATAAACTCATACATACAAACACAGAATTCATAAAAACGTCCCAAGTACACAAACATTTTACACGACAACACGATAACATACGTTTAAACACCATTCATACTAACTACGGTAAGCAATCAATTAGTCACGAGGGGGCCAACTTATATAATTGCCTTCCAGATGATATCAAAAACGAAAAAAGTATGTGCAAATTCAAAAAAAATTTATTCATGTTTATTCACAAAAAACAAAGTAGTGAAAGTGAATAATATCATATGGTAATATAATGTTATGTAAATGTTAGTACTGCAATCTAATGTAATTTAAGGTTATGAAATGTACAAACTATGTATAAATTCAATATTCTAGTTAAGTAAGTGAAAATGTTATTTTCTTTTTAACTGGAATAAAAACTTATAACAAAAAAAAAAACCATCACGCCGTTTCCCCGCAGGGGTAGGCAGAGAGGACGGACCGCCACACAACTCGATCTTGGCACACACTCTTTGCCTCGTTCACATTCATACATCGTCTCATACATGCTCTTCTATTATTCCGACTCTTCACATGGCCCGACTCAAGTATCTGATTCACTTGGTCGTGCCATGTCTTTCTCGGGCGTCCCCGACTTCTTCTACCATTCACATTTGCATCATATATTCTCCTTACACTCCTTTCCTCGTTCATTCGCTCTACATGCCCAAACCATCGGAGAGTCCCTTTCTTAATCTTACACATCACGCTTACATCAGCCTTGCATTCTTTGCGGATATCCACGTTTCTCTCACGATCGTACATGGTTTTACCACACATTCGCCTCAGGGATCTCATTTCTACAGCATTCAGTCTGCTTTCATCCTTCCTCTGCCAGTTCCATGCCTCACTGCCATACATCAGGGTAGGTACCAGCACTCCATTATGGACGGCTAGTTTCGCGTCTTTGGACAGTTTTTATTACCGCCAACGGCATTCAGTCCTCCATTAATGGAGTTACCGGCATTCACCCTTCTTTCAATATCTCTATCAGCCTTCCCATCTTTCGTAAACATACTACCCAGATACACAAACTCATCCACCTGCTCCAAGTATTCATCATTCACAACTATATTGCATACTGTTTTCGTACTCTCTCTTTCAAACACCATGACTTTAGACTTACTTACATTCATCATTAACTCATTCTTCATACATACTTCGTTCATCCTAGACACGAGAGACTGTAGATCTTCCATACTGCTAGAAATTAGCACCGCATCATCAGCATACAAAAGGCAACATACTTCCTGATTACTCAATTTTGCGCCCAATCCCATCTCTTTCAATTCTTGCATACAATTATCCATGTATAGATTGAATAACCACGGTGACATTACGCAGCCTTGTTTAACACCTTTTGTGATGTCAAACCACTCCGTAAAATCGCCGTTCACCCTAACACATGCAACGCTTCCCTTATATAGCGACGCAATTGCCTGAATGAGCTTCGTATTCACTCCGTACTTGGACAACACCTTCCATAGCTTTTTCCTGTCAACTCGGTCGTACGCTTTTTGTAGATCTACAAAGGCACAGAAGAGTTTCTGGTTTTTTGCAAGAAACTTCTCAGTGAGCATACGCAATGAGAAAATCTGGTCCATGCACCCCCTTCCACTCATAAAAGCACCTTGCACATCCCATATTTTATCTTTTGTTTCCATTCTTACCCTTTCAATCAATATTCTACCATACAGCTTGCCCACTGAACTTAGAAGGCTAATAGCCCTATGATTCCCACATTCCATACGTGACCCTTTACCTTTGTATAATGGCATGATTACAGCCCTTCTCCAATCTAATGGCGTATAACCCTCCTTTAAACATTGGTTAAAAAGTCTGCCCAGCCATGTTAGAATAATACGACTATCTCCTTTAAAGTATTCGGCAGCAATATTGTCGAAACCCACAGCCTTGCCACTCTTCATAGTCTTCATGCATTTAATTGATCTTTTTATTTCATCAATACTGATTTCGGTAACATTCACTCCATCATCGTTCATAACCGATTCACCGCTGGGATCACTACCACTCGAGTTACTTTCGAAGACTTCCTCGAAATATTTCATCCATCTCTCTTTGATTTCATTCTCATTCGTCAACATTTGTCCATCTTTCGATTTTATCACTTTCATGCTTCCGTTCTCTGGACCACTCCGGGACCTTTTGACCTCCTTCCAAAACAGTCTTAATTTATTTTATGCAAATACAGTATTACCTACAGTTTTTTTTTCTTTCTATATTATTCAAAGTACCAATTACTTTAAAATATTAATATTGTTTTTTTTTTTTTTGTATTTCTTGGGCATGTAACAATTAAACTTTCTAGAAACTAGTTTTGAAGAGTTTTATTTCACATGTACATTTGTTACTTAATTTTTTATTTATCTGTTGGTTTATTAATCTTTAATTATCTGCCGGTTTCGACACATCTGTGTCATTCACTGGCAATCTTAAAACATTGCTAGCGAATGACACCACGGATGTGTCGAAACCGGTAGCTGATAAATAAAAATTAAGTAAAAATGTACATGTGAAATAAAACTCCTCAACAAACTGCTTTTTATTTAGTAGCGTACATACTGACTGTATAATTTTATCAATATCTTTTATTAACCTTTTGTGATCTTTCCTCGTCGTGTTTTACGGTTCTTTTTTATTTGACTGTTCTTTAAATTTAGATATATATATATAAACCAGAAAAATACATAAAAGTCCCACGGTCTTATTTACATACATAGGTATAGTCATAATAAAATATATTTTTTGGAATTTCATCCCCAAACGGCATCAAGTTTTGCATAGTGTGAATTTGCATCCCAACAAAGAAGTTCCTAGTTAATAAATACACAGTTATTATTTCGTTTTCAACGGGGGGACAAAGGAAACTGTCTGGTGTCTGGCTTATCTCGACCTTTGCCAGGCAGGGTCTTATTAAGAGTTTTAAAGCATAAATTTATGTGCCTGCTTACTAAGCGCGCTTAGGTACTCCTGAGTACCTACAATAAAACGTAAAATGAACGCGGCATGCGAAACGCAGGGAGCTATTCCATAGTTCTAAACCTGATCCTAGAGAACTTTTACTACTGTTAACCCCTCAGGCCTCGGACCCATTCTGTTAGAAAGTCAAAATATTTCCGCTTTGTAATAAAAACCAAATAAATGGAGTATTTCTGAACGCATCCTAAAACTAAAAACTGTTTTTGAAAGGTGATAAAATATGCTTTCAAATTTTATATATCGAGACACATTCATGTAATTTTTGCTCACCGTCTTTTCAAAGTAAAATTACTGATAAAAACACACACATACACACATGTTATTTAGACAAACGCTATTGTTACCTCACTTTTTTGTGCTTCCATGTAAAAATAATTAATAAAAAATTGCCATAGTCTTTTTTTGTTTTTTTTTTTCAATTGCGATCGGGAACTTTGGTTTCATAAAGATGTACAATTAATTTGTTTTGAGGAATTTTTTTATATTTGAATATAAAGCATGGTTTTTGCTCTTTCTAACACAGTTTAGATCATGTTTCTCACTAGGGTAGTAAGAGAGACAACGATTTGTATGAGACCTAAACGAGCTGTTCCGAAAAGCGAACTCTTTCAATCGGCCTAATTATAGAATGATTTTTCAAGTATTAACCAGCAAAGTGCAAGATAGGAAAGCGGGTTAGTAACAAAGATTTTCAAATAATAATAATCATTAGTCATTTCATTACAGTTTTTTCCGACAATTTCTTAACCACGATAAAGGAGATAAATAGCGCATTGCATAAACTCTCTAAAAGGTATAAATTATTGTATAATAACGCGGTCATTATCGTGCGGAATATCCTAATGAAGGATTTTATCGTTTCTCAGTCCCAGCCACACACACCTAAGTTGATAATATAACCGTGTGATGCCGCGTGGCGATCAAAACCGAAATAAGTACTTTCTTCTTCCTCTCTCCACTGCGGTGCAAGGCGATGTTCCGAGAGAGTCCTGCTGGAGAGGTCAAAAGGACTCGTTCAACGAGTCTTTCCTGATGTCAGTCTCTCTCGACCACACAGTTGGGACAAATCCCGGAAAAACCTCACCCCGCGAACCCGGACACCTCTTCTTAGTCTCCAAACGGGGCGACCCACTTGGGGTGGCCTAAGGCAGAGGTGTTGGTTATCGGGGGGGGGGGGGCGGTACCCGTACCCGCCTACCAAATCTTCGGTTGTATTATCCTTAAATAATATTACCGGGCCAAACGAGAATCAGACTCTTTCGCTTCTCAGTTTCATGTTCTGCATGAAGAGCGTAAACCGATTTGACTGATGTTCTGAACTAAGCTAGAATCTGTGATCTTCCCCTAATTTTTTTGTTCTACCTTTCACTGCTCCATGGATCGTAAGCATTTGGAGAGCAATATGGAAAAAAATACGTTAAGTAGACTTCGAGACTGTTGCCGTGACTTTTGACAGTACACACATCCTCTCGGCTCTTTAACCTTCGACGCACATTTCCAGTTCCGACTTCTACAACCATTTAACACGCAAACAGCGCGATCACAGATTAATTTCACTGGAATGGGGTGATGTATTATTTGCTAGCAATGATACAAAACCGACTACATGATCCAACCTCCAAAAAAGCTCGAACAAAATTGACACTTTTGATACAATTGGGGGTACAAATTCTTGTTGCATTCTTGATAAATTTGTTTAAACCGTTAATGGCACCAAAGAAATGGTTCAATTTTTCAATCTACATATATTACAATAGGGCCACTTGGCGAACAAAGAAAGAGATTGTGGACTCGATTCTCATTGAGCGCCAAAATATATTGACATTATTTATCTAATCATCTTATCATTTATTTAGTGAAGCCTCTGTCTGGAGTTTAGCGTTCCTTTTTAATTAAAACATAATAAAACGGTTTTATAAAGTTTTGTTTAGGAACATTGAAAATTAAAATAAGAAACGAAAATACTGTATTTCTCAGTATGCAGTATGTGTGGTTGGTATGATGTCAGAGTTTTTTGCAGATGACCAATTGCAGCACTTGTGACAACAACGGTCTCTCCTAATTGACAAAAACAAGATGCCAGAATGTGCAAACTGTACCTATATTTATGTGTTGATAGCTAGACGTCCAACTTATGCAGTTTGCGGTAGTTTGATACTAAATAAGGTATATTTCGTACTAAAAGGGTTAACCTCGAAAATTGGGTTGCTTTTATGTTTGATAGAATGTATTCATGATTAAATTGCGGTGATATTTTATTTGACTTTTGGGTCAAAGAAGCGAGAACGATAAACGTAAGTTGACAATAAATAAGTGAGACAAAAATCTACGACATAATTTACAGTTAGGCCATAAGCGAGTGACAGTAAGTTAGAATATTATTATATACAGCTCCCCTGTAATAGTTTTCCAGAAATTGAATTTTCGTCTTCAAACGTGTTCATGTTGTCCAAGGGCATTCGTGCCGTGAAAGATTAAAAAAGCCACGTAGCACATCTAAAAATATCATTTTTTAGAATCAGCAACTAGAAACACTTTGCTGTCACTAAAATTTTTTCTTATTTCTGAACAAAATTACAAACATTTCTGTACGCCCATTAAAAAACAGCAATATATTTCTGTTGAATGTAAGGTGTTGGCTACGAGAATAATTACGTTTTTTCTCGTTATCAGATTATCATTTTGCAACAATAATAAATATATAATGAATAAAGTTTGAAGAAATAATAAATATTTTTATATCACTCAACCTTATCTCTCAACAATTGTGTTAGGATCACTTTCACAAATCGGATTGAACTAATAAGCGCAAAAAATACCTATTCCCCAATTCACCGAAAACTTATATAAAAAGTTTCGAAGTAAGTAGGTCTTTGATATAATTAAACATTGGTGTCACATTCGCGCCGTTATAAAGTAGTATTCCAGCTTTTGCAAATTGACGTTGAGGGTTTATTTTTTTGGCCTTGGAGGGAACGGAAAAGATAACCCGATTGATACTTTGAGCAAATATGAACATTACACAAAAATTGATAAAGAGTACGAAGAATAAGTTTTGACATTTTGAAAGTGGTTTCAAAGTGTCGTTTACTAAATCAAAGATATGGTATTGAAAACAGATAAGAATAAGTTATGGACATAATCAAGATTTTTCGAAAGAGTTCGATTCTCAAAATTTATCCGAATATTTCCTAGAGTTCATCGTGACACTTCCATTCCCATTCCTATGTAAGTATATAAAGTTTTGGCATCGTAGGTTTTCGTAAGAACATTTCAGTCAATTCAAAACAAACTAATAAAAACGTTATGAAGATCACAACAACTCTACAATTATAATCTATTACATTTTCTGAGTTGTATAACTCAGTAGAACTCAAATTGTAGGCAGTCTGCAAGGTGAATATTTACTGATGTGATGCTAGCAAACCTCCGAAAGAAGATGGCTCCAGAAGATTTAGAAGGCTTTTTCGGTATGAGTTACATTTTTTAACTTTGTTTTATTTTATTGTGTGTTATTATTTTTTGTGTTAGATAATTTAAGTTAACAGATAGAAAAAAGGAAAATTCTAAAACTAACTAATAAGTACAATAATTATAAGTTATGAACAATTTTAACAGATTTAAAAACAAAAAATTTTCTTTGAAACGAGCGCTGAGATAATATACCTAAAAAAACTTAAAAAACATACTGATAACTTGTTACAAAGTTAGTAATTTTTAGTTTTGCGTTTAATTAGCAGGGTGTCAGTATAATATCAAATGCATTAAACAAACTCAAACTCAGTGTTTAGTGTCTACAGTTTCATTTAGCTACACACCGAAGGACAGACGCATCGATCCACACCCCCAGCTCCAACCCGGGACCTCAGGGCTGCTGGGGGGAGTGGGGTGGGGAAGGGGGTCGCGAATGCAAATCTGTCGGGAGGCACCCGCTAAATATACACAAATTATTTGAATGCGGCAACACTGTAATCTCCGCTAGACAGAAAAAAATATGAGAGGACAAATTATTTTGAAGTTAAAATGCTCTGTAATTAAGTTGTTCCGCAAGCTGCAGAATTTAAAAGCAAGCAAGAAGATCAGAAATAAATTATTAACGAACACGTGTTGAATAATAATATAATAATTAAATAAGGTTTAGTGAAGCTTGTAGCGTCCGTCATCAGGAAAGATTTAGTTTTATTTTTTATAATATGTTATAAATCGTGAAAATCATAAACTACCGATTTCAGATCTACTTCCTCCTAATGCCAAATTATGTATTCACAGCACCAACGTTGAAATTGTAATTTATGAGAAATTTGAAGAAATCAAAAGAGCCGAGGCAGTTCTCGCACATATTAGATCTGTCAAAAAATGCGAAGAGGTCGCGGTGGATATAGACACAGCTCTATGTAATAAACCAAAAAAATTCTATTACAAAAGTGCTGAAACTTTACAAAAAATAATACCTAAATTTAAACCTAACCCAAATCCGGAGTTGACAATAATGAAGAATATTCGTGCCAAACTAGCAGAAGAAGATTTGATCCTCACGAAAGCGGACAAGGGGAATACAGTCATCGTAATTCCTCGAAGTGATTATAATATTAAAGTAGCGGACTTCATCGACAGTGACAATTTTGTAATACTTGCGAAAGACCCAACCAACAAGTTCCAAGAAAATGTGAAACAAACCCTTCAAACATGTAAAACTCAAATATTTCAAGATGAATCATATCACAAAGTTAAATTTTTAACTAAAAATCCCAAAACTCCTAAATTATATGGGTTCCTTAAAATACACAAGATTAATTACCCCATCAGGCCAGTGGTTTCATGTTGCAATGCCCCAAATTTTAAAATATCATCCGTTATTACTAATGTGTTTCAAAATACCAATGTTTTTTCACCGAAACATACCCTTAAAAACTCTTTTTCATTAGTAGAAGAATTGAAAGATATGATTCTCCCTAGTAATTCTAAACTAATTTCTTTTGACGTTGTAAATTTATTTCCTAATGTTCCCATAGAAGAGAGTAAATGTTTAATTTCTGATTTACTAAATAGTTCGGACCTCTCTACAGATTTTATAAAAGATTTAACTTCCTTGTTTAATATTTGCCTGAATCAAAATTATTTTCAATTCAATAATGTTATATATCAGCAACGAGACGGCCTGGCTATGGGCAGCCCTACCAGTCCTCTGATTGCTGATATATTCATGGATAGCCTAGAGAATAAAATTCTATCTAGTACCTCACCTCTTATTGAAAATCTTTTGTACTGGAAAAGATACGTTGATGATGTGTTTGTATATGGACAGGGACTGAGCGTCAACTGAATTCCTTCCTCAATCTTTTAAACTCTTTTCATAATCAGATTAAATTCACATTAGAGATAGGCAAAAACTCAACCTTAAATTTTTTAGACCTTACCTTATCCATCATTAATAACAAAATTGATTTTAACATATTTCGTAAACCCTCCTATACTGACATTGTAATACACAGCACCTCTAATCACCCGATTTCACATAAGCACTCCGCATTCCATTCAATGGTTCATCGTTTAGTCACAATTCCAATGTCCGATACTAATTTTGCTAATGAACTTAAATTAATTAAAAAAATAGCGGTAAATAATGGCTATGAACCATATTTTATTGATTTAATTTTAAATAAAAAACTAAAACAAATAGCCATTAATCAATTCTTATTCGCTAGTCCTTGTCCTCAAATCAATGATAATAATATTAATTATCAATGGCGGCGAATTTTATTCATTAATAATTTTTCTACTTTAAGTGTTAAAAACCTTCCTTCTGAAGTCAGACCTGCCTTTTATACGAATAACAATCTAGGTAAATTTCTAATTAATTCTAAAGATAAGGACAACAAATTAAGTCATTCGGGAATATATAAATTAAATTGTAATAATTGTTCGGCTTTTTATATCGGTAAGACAACACGTAATGTTAATATTAGGATAAAGGAGCATCTTCGTTGCCTCAATAATAACGGTTTTTCAGAATTCGCCAACCATTTGATCGATAAAGATCATACGTTTTGTCATAGCACCGGTGCTAAAATCTTACATAAAAACGGACATGGTAACAGACTTAACAATTTAGAGGCACTAGAAATTAAAAAAGCTGTAAAAACCAAAAGTCATATACTTAATAATCAATTAGACATGTCAAGTAGTCCAATATTAGGTCTGTTTCCAATAAACCCTTAATAAAAAAATTCCCAGTGCTCCTTACCACTATGTCAGTTGATGCTTTGTTCCTCCAAATGTATTACTGTAACCCATTAGTCACATAATTATCTTTCGGTTTTTTCCATTACTTGCGAACTTAGGTTAATGTATTTTATGGCCGTCGATGTGTTTGTTATATTTGTATCATGTTGTCTCCCTCTATATTTTGTCTCTCTCTAAATTTTGTGTCCCTCTATATTTTGTTTTATATAAGCACACATTATGACTTATTGTTTAGTATTAATTTGTACCCTGATGATGCTTGAGTAAAGCGAAACCGGTCGGTTCAAAAAAATTAATAAAACTCGTGGTTTTAAACAAAACAGTATTTTATTTTATTAAATATGTCAAACCACAAAGTGATTGCTTTCTACAATAATAATCTATTTCTTTTCCTTCTTTTTCAAAAATATTTTATTGGATGCTACGCCAATATGGATTACATCACAAATCACAACCCCTGCATGTAGACCGGAAAAAGTATTATTATCATATTGGGACGTGGGAAATTTGGAACACGGGGCGATTATTGATGGAAAAATTACAAAGACTAATTTAGAAGCACAATCGTACACACAACTCATTTCAAATTCACGAAAACAGAATTTTTGATGTATTTTTAAAATTTAAGGTGAATTATCAAATTTATATATTGTTCCAATTTTTATTAAAACACAGTGAAAAAACCCATCATTTTTTGTATAGTAACCATATAATAATAATAATAATGATTTGTATTCCAGAAGATGATGAGATACAATAATAGTATATTTTTAATTGCAAAGGAGGCGATAAGTATCTTTTATTAATACTGTTGTTGGTCTTTTTTTTCCAAAACGTGATATACTTACCCTAAATCAACCTACACTACAGAAATCAGTCATGCGAAGCGGTACTAGTGATTTCATTAATTTATCTTTATACTAACTTCCTTCATTCTGTGATTCCAACGGAACTTAAATGAATCTAACGAAATCTTAATACTTTAAACTATAACTTTTTCAGATTATCACACGCACGAGCATTGTGCCGATAAAAACAATTATTCTAGATTGCAATCGGTACGAGCAATTTAACTTATCTAGGCCAGTGGACTCGGAACGAATCAGCCAGTAACACGGTCCGGACCGCAGACTGGAAAGTGATACCAGTTTTAACTCTAACATGGAGGCGGAACAAGGTATCATCTAGTGTTAGTTCTATTACTTCTCACATACACTATCATTATCAATTGAGCGTCTTCATCTTTGGCACAGTTTACTTCCAAGTGGCGAGTTGTAGAGAAACATGTCAACATTGTACTATATTAAATACAGAATACATAGAAATCTGGCCTGACAAATTCATTTGCAAGTTAGCGCCCTTGAGGTGATTTTTCACAAAAACGGCGCTCTACAAATTGTCCAATTATTATTATTATTACTTATCTTGACATGAGCCGACTCAAGCATTTGAATCACAATATGATTAATAATAATACATAACAATAATAATATTTGGACGATTTATACAGCGCCGTTTTTGTGAAAAATCACCTCAAGGGCGCTGTACAAACTTACCATACATGCCTAAAATCTAGAAAGACTACAAGCTAGACAAACAATTAAAAACAACTTATGGCTAAAAATTGCATACACCGGTTCTTGATCACCGATACGAAAATATATGTACCTACAATATTTTGACCAATGAACGCGATGCTGCCTAAAAATGAATTAATACAGGACCATACTTACCTGGGAGGTCGCTTGAAATTAACACTGTTTATTGTCTATTTAAATAAATTTAGATAGAGTTCGCACGCAGAGGACATAATTGTGAACACATGTTGTTTAATCGTCCGGTCGGTGGTTGAGTGGGCATAACGCTTGGGTCCCACCCGAGCGTCGCGTGTTCGATTCCTCGGCTGGCTAAGTCCTCCATCACAACACAAGCAACATTTTCGGCTTTCTGTGGTGGTAGTAGGAGATTTTCAAACATTGTTGGGTTATTCGTAACCCTGGAATGTTTGTCTTTCTTTTTAAAAAAAAAAAAAAAAAAAATCCTGAAAATATTTTAATATTAATATGTAATATATTCTTTAATGACTGTATTTTGGAAAGTAAAAGCAACATTTAATGGTTGGCGGTGCAGTAGTTCAAGGATTTGATCTTCCGAGAGACAGATTGATGTGTAAGGATTCGAGTAATTTTAATTCAGTTAATTTTAATTCATTGCGCCATCTTTGTGGACCATGCTCAACCGGTAGGCAATTATGTGCAGAAAAAACGGTAAAATATTGCGAAAAATTTAAACCATTAAACACATTATCGTTTTTTAGCGACACCATTTTTGTTCATCACCTGTTTTCTGCGCGCGTATCAGCTCGACGTATCGAGCACAGTTATATTAATTGTTCTTGCATGGTGCGGGCAGTGAGAGACAAGGAAGTTGGTGACTAGTTTTAAACGGGACAAATAATGCAGACAATTAATTAGTGTAAAAACAGTTATACATATTATAAAAAAAGATTAAGCCTAGTGTAGATACATTTGAATTAATGTATTAAACTTTAGACTTACTGTGTCAATAAGATTGGGGAGGAAAATAAATGATTTCTTCAAAACGCAGTGTTAGCTACAGTTTCGGGACACTACTGGGGGTGTATTTGAAATAAAATTTTAACAAAACAAAAAACTACTACAAAAAATGCACTAAAAAGTAAAAAAATAATTTCGTACGATTGTTATTTTTGGAGTTAAAATGGGACCACACGGGAAGCACCAGCTTTCCAATAAAAGAAGAATCATCAATATCGGTTCACCCAATCGAAAGTTCTGAGGTAACAAACATAAAAACATAAAAAAATAAAAAATAAAAAAATACCGTCGAATTGATAACCTCCTCCTTTTCGAAATCGTTTAAAAATTACAGTAATGTCCTTGTTATAGATAGACATTAAGTGACATCACCATCACCGCTGCTAAAAACCCTGGGAGAGATCTCTAGGAAACGCATCGACACCATGAATCTAAAAAAGCGCTGGACAGAGCGATCTCCACTGAAAGAATGCCACTGCAGCCAATCTAGGATGAAGGGAAATTGCCCGACAGCCATCTTGAAAAAACAAACTTTTGAAATGATTGCAGCAGTGAAATATTTTAATTTAGTGTTTGTTTTGTTAATGCAATCGTAACGGCTTATGATTTTTTGGACCTACGATGAGACAGGCATTAGGACATGACGAACACAATTAAGCAGGTTTTGAAATTTTTCATACATCTTCTTCCTCGCCTCGTAGCTTCAAATTTTTCTCGAATAGTTCTGTCCAGAACTTATTAGTTCCATGCTCGACACTTGTCGGTCTATTGCTCTCTCCCTGAAGTTCAAGATGTCAATCAAACGTCATATCTAAATAAGCTCTTTGTTTTTTTAGATATCTTCCATCCTTCCTACATGCCCTCTAAGCGGAACCGTCCCACTTTCATATTCATATATCAAATATTTTATGATCTTCATCTCAAAAATATGCAATCAACTTTCCCCATTGTTCATGAGGGCCCAGCACCCAACAACAGTAGCTTAATGAGGGCCTAATAGAGATCTGTATCATACAAAATATTTGTACTTGATTCAGCAACAAACGTTTCAGTAGGCGCTACGTTTATATTATTTAGGGTGCTAAAGGAGCGTGCTTGACTTACTTTAAACAATGATTTCTGACAAAAATTGACATGAAACTTTTGGTTTTTTTTTCAAAAAATTTTCGCCACTTGTCACCACTTGCCGAGTTGACGACCAACCACTCACACCGCCCGTGTTTGTCCAATACATATTGATTTCTTAATGATCTTGGGAAAAAAAATTTCATTAACATTTTTTACTCCAAATAAAGTCAGGAATCACTGGTTAATGTAAGAACACCCCGTATAATTATATTAACGCTAATAATATAATTATGTTTGTAAATAATAAATCGATGTTACGCCGTTAACACTGGTCGACATTTATTTTTTTAAGTGCAGTCCCTTAAGCATAGCAATTTTTTTTATATGTATTCAGTATCCATTAACACGAAATGAAACAAAAAAAATTTTTTTTAGGTCAGGTGTTTTTATCATTTAACAAAGTTTTTTTTACATAATTCTTCCATAGTACTTAAACGGGTACTTAACAAAATTTCAAAACAAATTCAATTTATTTTTTTTGCTCATGATTTGCGCTTGTGAGTATCTTGAGAGTCTCTCTGCAGGGTCCAGCAATAGTCTGCTAGCATAGATGGACTCTACTTTCCTTGGTATCGCTTTTCCATAGCCGCGATGTCCTGGTGAAATCGTTCGCCGTGCTCGTCACTGACATCTCCCATATTTTCGGGAACAAAATTCAAATAAGAGTGAAGGAAGTGTATTTTTAGTGACATGTTACATCCCATATTTATATTGGCTATGAGCATTTCAGACACAATGCTGATATAGTCTTCACTTTTATGACTTCCAAGAAAGTTCTCGACAACATTCTTGAAGGCTGACCAAGCGGCTAGCTCGACTGGTCTCAACACTGTTATAAAATTCGGATAAGTCAAGACCTCCCTTATTTGTGGTCCCACGAATATTCCTTCTTTAATTTTTGCATCGCTGATCTTAGGAAACTTTTGCTTTAAGTAAATCATGCCATTTCCATCCCTAGACAAGCCTTTTACAAAAATTTTCATCAAACCCAATTTAATGTGTAAGGGCGGAAGTAAGATATCTTTAGATTTTACTAAGGGAGCATGTTGAACATTCTTCATGCCAGGTTTAAGGTGCTTTCTAGTAGGCCAGTCCTTCTTGGTATAATGGTTTTTCCTGTCTCTGCTGACCCACTCGCACAGAAAACAACAATACTTTGTGTATCCCGCTTGCCGTCCTAGTAGGAGCCCTATTACTTTTAGATCACCACATATTTTCCATTCGTATTTTACATATTTAATTTTTGTTGTCAGCAGCTTCATGTTGTCATAGTTTGCTTTCATTTTTGCAGCATGACCAAGTGGAATGGATGGTTGAGTATTTCCATTGGGAATTAAAACAGCTTTCAAACTTACTTTCGACGAGTCTATGAAAAGTCTCCAATTTGCTACGTTATGTTCCAAGCCAAGAGCTGCGAACAGACCTTCAATGTCTTGACAGTAACATAAAGTGTCTTTCATGACATAATATGGAACCAAGATACTAAAATCAATGATAAAATAAAAATAAAATCCATGATAACTCATGAATAAATATGAATTAATACACATTTTAGTAAAACTTAAAACCCATAAAAACCTGACGTGATAGAAAAAAACTAATCACATATCTGAAATCAGCGTGAAATTTCCTGTCAGATTTGGCTACTTTCGTTAAAGGGACAAAAAATGTGTTGACCAGTGTAATCTAGAGATATTTATAATTCATACATTTAGGTTATTTTAGGGTAGGGACGTAATTCAAACTTGTTTTATTGATTGGATTCATGTTAGCTTTGGTTAATATTCTGAAACCTTGTAAATTGTTGTACTACGGTATATCACAAGAGTCATACGTCACGCAGTACATGCGTGATATCACAGGAGTTTCATTGATTGTACATTCTAAAGGGAATTATATCGCCACCAGATCGTGGGTCGTTGTTAGATGGGTCAAGGAAGGTGATGTATGAAGAGGTTAGTTATTGTGGGCCTGAAGATGGCTGGATTAAATGGAGGAGGAAAGACGAATACTGGCAGATTGTTCCACATCCCTGCGTTTGGAAAAATTACGAGTGAGGACTGGTTATCATGATACAGACATCATGTGAACGGGTGTTCCATATTTCCATCCAACTCGTCCGTTAAGTTTAATGCTATTGTCACGCCCAGCGTTAAAAGCGCCAGCGTTTTTTGGATTGGCCTATTTCAGCATGTCGCTCGCCATACATTCCCAATGGGAATGTTATTATTTCAGTTTTCAGGAGGGAAGGAAAATGGTATGAGGGTTGGGTAGGATTCAGGGGCAATGTGTCCAGGAGTGACAGACATAGGTATGATTCCATCCCTTGCAATGCGGTGAAAGGCGATGGGTCAAGAGAGTCCGGCTGTAGAGGTCAAAAGGTCTCCTTCAACCAGTTCTTCCCGCCGCTAAGACATAGGCAAACCTCACCCCATGTTTAATTAATGTAATTATTATAGTATAACTATTCGTTTCATTAATATAATAAAACAAAATAATACGTAATAAAGTCACGAGTATTAATCTCGCAAGATAATTAGTGTAAGGATTTATGTCGCCGATCATTGTTAATTGCGAGAAATAATTTAAAACAAAGGAAAATAAACGTACTATTGTACTTATAGGATTAGTCGCATTTTATTTTCTTGTCAAAACTGTAAAAAATTTAAATTTTTCCTTCAATAATGATATCGTCATTTTACTTTGTATTTCTGGCTGTGAATTTTCTCTTTATTTTTTTGCTTTTGTTTTCCAAGTGAGCCACGACGAAGCTACGCGTGAATAAACATTAAAAATAATGGTTTGTGTAAAGGAAACTTCAATTAAGTACACCGAGTAGAAAAAGTACAAAAGATATAGTTGTATGTGCCTTTATGATTAGGTCTAGTGCAAAAGCAGTGCTACCTCCCCATGCTATGATGCCATACTCAATAATAGATTGACATACTGTAAAATAAATCAATTTCAAGTGTTGTTAGTCGAGAGAGCTTCGTATCGTTCTGAAAAGTGCAAAATTTCTTCTGATTATGTATTAAATAAGCATATATAACACCGACTTAAAGATACATCAACATGTCATGTCTTACATCGCCATAAATACAAAAACGTAACACACCTGACCAGGTTTCTAACGAATAGCACCAGCGATGCCGGCTTTTACCTGTTAATGAATTCACGCTCGTAACAAAGTAGGCGTGCATTTTCACGGTCAGATTACGTCATTGTTGACGCAAGAGTTGGATGACACTTGCTGTCGGAACTTGACCGAAATACTTGCTCTAATGTTTATCGGCTACAACACGCACTTCACGGAATTCAGACAGATCTGTCTGTTGATGTAGAATTGGAGATGGGCGTAATCGAAATATCCATTTCGAAATGATTGACCATTAGAAATGTGAAAATAAATTCATTTAATTTTGAAGCACCCATTCAAAAAATAATTAATGATATCTTAATAACTTAATAGATAATAAAAACAATTATTTTTACCATATTTGCAAATTTGTATTATTTTTCAGTATTTTAAATCTAAGTGAATATGATTCAACCATGTTAACTAACTAGCTATCCGAGAATGAATAATCATCAAAAATATTAATCACGGTTGTGGGTCTGTCTGTGATTGTAACCCTGTTTCAGTGAACTATTTATGGAAATGATGAGTCAATAATTCAGACAAGCATAAAGTACCTACTTATAACATCATTTTTTTACCAGGAAATTAATTAAATTCTATATTTGAAATTTGTCTTTATTTTTTTTCTTGCAGTTCATTTTTGACAAGAAAAGTCAGATTTCGTGATTTTTCAAAAATGTGCCGCTTTTTAGCTAAATTTATACATTTTTTTTATTAGTAGGTAATATTTGTGGTGGGATATTATTTAACCATCTTTTGCATAAACTTTCAGTGAATTACACATAGTTTCGAACAGAATATTATGTTCTTCAGGCCAGTAGCAAAACATATTTTTCAATTGAGTCGTTAAAAGAAAAAAAGCGATTAATTCCAACCATCATCCTAACGTTTCGATTTTGGAAACCAATATTATTATAAACACACAGCTATTAAATATAATATATGGTATAAACCTATAGCTATTAAAGTGGTATAAACTATGGTACCAATTATGGTATAAACCCATGGCTATTAAACTGATAATGCTGAAATTTAAACCGGAGAACCGCGTTACTACATCGGTCCCAGTGGTCCCAGAGAGAGGTCAAACGTGACGTTATAGTTTTAGTATCTTATGACTTTTTCGTTTTCATACAAGACGTGTGAGAAGGAAAAGGACGATCATCGAGTGCGTGAGTACGAACTCTCTCTGCGACTACTATAGTCGCTTACCATGGAACGTATTGTACTGAATTTTCAATAAGAATACGCGCTATCACGGTTTATTAATCAATAATATACTGTTTGATGTCAAAATAAAATTAGAAGAACTAAACGAGTATTATATTCTTATCGATTTCTTATCAAAGGCGAACTCGCTTTGTAATCGGAAGACTGAGTTGCTATTCGCTTCCCTCAAACCGTATTGTGTTCAATTTCGATTATAAATAGGCCATCATCAAATTTAATATACTAATTTCGGATGTATGTCCTATGCGATAGTTCTGCGTGACATCTGGTTCAATTAAGTAAAAATTGCTTTGAATTTAAGTGTCATTTTAAAAATTGGAACTGATTGTGTGAAGAATTCAGACAACCGATAAAAACCTACATATAACATTTTTTTTTTAAGAAAATAATTTTAAATGATATTTTCAAAATTGGAATTGATTTTTCAAGAATTGAGAATATCCCGTGATTTTTAACGGATTTGCGTTAGTCGTCGAAATATAATAACATTATAAAAACGGTTGTCAAAATAAACTAGAGAATCAGTAATAAATACTTACTTTTATGAAATGTATAAATATGTACTTTGTGAAATCTCTTCTCTGACAACATGGGTCGCTTTTAAGACCCATAGGTTCACTCATTACTTTCCTCAAAATGACCCTTCACCAGCATCCCCAAAGATTATACCGGATTATACTTCAATTTGGGAGGCGGAAATGGGTACCGCCGTCCCGCGAACCTTTATTGGATAACCAACACCTCTGCCATAGGTCACCCCAAGTAGTTCGCTACGTTTGGTAATTTAGCAGGGTTGCCCGGGTTCATGGGGTGAGGTTTGTCTAGGTCTTGGAGGCGGATGACCAGGACACACTGAACCCCAGATTCCTACCCACCCCTTAAACCTTTTACTTCCCAGAACTCTCCTCTCCTTCCTTTCCTTAAAAAAAACCTTCACACAGCATCTCCAAAGATGACATATGCCCTGATGAAAATTATTTTTCTCAGGGCCTCCTGGGTGGAGCTCATGTAAAAAAAAGGCTCTCACGGAAATTATTTTCCTCATGGCCTCCTGTGTGGAGTTAATAATAAAAAACTAGCGTCTAAAAGCAGTGTATAAATAAATAATAGTGAATCAATTAATAAGACTCTTAAAGGCTCTCCTAGCGCATTCCGTACCAACAGTCATTTATTACACTAGGAAATTTAGCAGAATGAAGTAAATTCCACTTTCTGCTCGCTTTTTCTAATCAGCAGGAGTAGTAGATGCTTGCTGCTTAAGTTAGACTTCCTACTCCACGTTATTCTCCACCAAAGTACCAAAGTGTTCGCCATTGACACGCCATGTTCTCCCGACTCCTAATCCGATGGTTATCTCCCTGCTGGCTTATTCAATGTATAAATGAACACCTCAAGCATCACGCCATGTTCGGAAGGTCAGTTGTAATGCCACCTGCTTGATTAAAATCGCCTTCCCTAGCCATTAGCGGTGAAATACACCTGAGCCCGTCGAATAAATGCTAAATAGAAGACAATAAAAAATAAAAATGTGCTTGCTGAAGTAATCCAGTACTGATTAATGGCTAGAAACGATAAATTCGAACGTGGTAAGTTTTTACTAATCTCGACTACAAGCAGAAATATATTTTTACGAAGCAGTAAAAACTATTGTGAAACCGCGACCTTGTGTGTCCTTCGCATTCACCCTCCACTTATTAAATTCAGGTCAGGTTGTCGTTATTTGTGTTTGTGTTGTCGTGTTGTGCTGCCTCCTTCTTTAGCCAACGTTTCGGACAGCGTTGCAGTGTCCATCATCAGGGCAGATCCGGCAGATCCCGACATTTGGGGTGTTGGAGGTAGCGTAACACGGCATAACATCCCAAAAACAAATATGCTTTTGGCCGTGAAAATCTAAAAACGTACCAGGTCAGGTTGCTTTCAATCTTCCGAGAAATGAAAAATATACTGTTTAGAATTGATTGATATGCGCCTGGCACTTTTCAAGCAATAAATCAAAAAACCCCACCGAGAGTTCGAGGTCTAATAACAAGAAAGTTCTTACTTCACAATATAAAATATAAATGTGGCAAATTTACGAGAACGATTATACCAAAAACCAATACAAAGAAAGTTAAAAACTTAATTTTGGTTCGCAAAAAAATTTCAATTGGGCCGGCATGCCTGATCTAGAATCTCCATGTCAAGCTCGCGAGATGATTATAAATATATTTATAAAATAGGACAAGATGCCAGATTATTTCTTCCAGAATATTTTTTAACAATTTCGCAATTTTAATAAATTAATTTATAAAAATGGTTCGAATCTAGATATAAAAGCAGAAGACTGACTGTGGCGGGCGGGCATTTTTTAAAATAATAAATCTTAAGTTTTATTCCGAGATTGATGAATTGTTGCATCGACCTTCAAAACAAAAGGAAGGTCGCTGTCAAAAAGTCTCAAAGCTGAATTTTGATACTTCTTGATGATATTTTGCACTCTTGACGTTCTCACTAAGAAAAAATCACATACATATATGATTTCGAAAAACCCTATGTAAAGCGAGTAAAGTCCGGGCAACCCCGGGGACTTGCTACTAAATAAAATTGCCATGCCACTTCATTAGGTAACATGTACGAAGAAGGGTCGATATTTCATTCGAGTTTGGGATTTGACCCAATTTCAAGTGCCGAGGAAACAGAAATGCAATTACAAGAAAATTTGATTGAAAAAAAACGAACGAAGAGATGAAGCTCAAATTTCAGAGCGGGTAGGTGTCCTCGTTTCAGGTTGCAGTACCAAAATACAAACATTTATTCTGAAATAAACCGTAAATGCTTTTGTAAACCTTTTTGACATAAAAGAGAAACCTACTTCAAAAAATAGTCGTATGGGACTATTTTAACTGCAAAAATGGAAAAAAAAATTTCAACAGGCGTTTACAATATTAAGTAATTTGTTTTTTTTTTTAATTAACAAGTTTAATTTTCTTTCTTATATGAAAGATATTGATTTTAAATTTTTTGACGGCTTACGGGGAGCGGAGCACACATAAAATCAATATAAATTGTACCTTTAAAAGGCAGTTTTTGAAGTGAAAACTTCTTTAGCACCGATACATTTTTAGATATTCACGGCCAAAAGCATTTTCGTTATTTGTTTTTGGGGTGTTATGCCGTGTTGCGCTCCCTCCTTAAGCCAACGTTTCGGACAGCGTTGCAGTGTCCATCATCAGGGCAGATCCGACAGATGTGTCGGATCTGCCTTGATGATGGACACTGCAAAAACAAATAACGAAAATTCTTTAGCACCGTTGTGATTTTAAACTCGATGAAACGAAAAAGCGACACTAAAAATAGATAAACACATACATCTATAGGATTTAGCCTACGAGTGAGATAGAATAATCAGCCTCCTCTTTGTGCGGTGCTTCGTAGCCTCCCCACTCTTGTCTACTTTAATTTTCTGAAGGTTTTACTTCTACCGCGTGTGAACTGCACACTTGTAATTTTTTTAATTCGTTTTTTGGGTTTCATCAATTGTACCTTTAACCCTTTGAATGGCAGGAGACCATATTTGTCCCGACGCACATAGGTCTCGTATAAAACGCTGTAACTCCCTTACTATCATAGTGAGAAATATGTTCTAAACGGTGTTAGAAAGGAAAAACACTACGCTTTATATTCCAATATAAAAATAGCCATCAAAAAAGTAAAATGTACAATTTTACGTATAGAAAGTTTTGAATCGCAAATTGAAAAAAAAATTTGAAACTTCGGGAATATTTTATAAATTATTTTTACATAGAGCGACAAAAAGTGAGAATGCAATATTTGTTGGTTATACGTTTGTCTAATAAAATATGTATGTGTTTTTATTATTTTTTATTATCAGTAACTTTAGTTAGAAAAAACGTAAGGTGAGCCATTTTTAAAACTTTTTTATGTTTGTATACAAAAATTTTATAATTAAAAAAAATATGTTTTTTTCGAACAATACATGTAATTTGAAAGCGTATTTCATCACCTTCCTAAAACAGTTTTTAGTTTTTGAATGTGCTCAGAAATATTCCAAATATTTGCATTTTATTGTAAGGCGAAAATATTTTGACCATCTGAAAAAAATGCCAAATTTTTGAAGGGGTAAAAAGCAGTTTTTTAAAAACCATTTATTTAATTCCATATTTACTGCTCTCATTAACGGATTTAAAAAGTAACATTGAAAACAATACGCGTTTTTCACATCGCTTTAATGAGCATGTAGGTAGAGATGTAGAGAATAGGTTTTAATCGTTCCAACAATGAAATTTTCAAAATAAATGTTATTTCTTCAGCCTTATGGGCAGAGTTCTTTAAACTAAAAGAAATGTCTGATATCCGCAGAGAGCATATATTTTTTCAGAAAATCAATAATTTTATTTCAAAATTGAAAATATTTACGTGTGCACAAGGTGTTTTCAATCTGGGAGGAAGATGTGGGTACCGCCGCCCCAGGAACTAATTTTTGAATAACCAATGCCATCTACCTCTGCCATAGATAGCCCCAAATGGTTCGCTACGTTTGGTGATTAAGCAGAGGTGTTCGGGCTCATTGGTTGAAGTTTGTCTAGGTCTGCCCACCTCCCGCGTCGCGGGCCGGATCGAGAGATACTGGTTGAGGAAGACCCACCCCCTTGAATTGCAGTTGGAGGGATGGATTCATACGTCTGTCACTCCTGGACACACTGACTCATTGACTACACACTGACTCATACCCACCACTCATTTTGTCCTTCCCAGAACTTCTTCTCCTCCCTATCCTTAAAAATACCCGCTTAACATAAACATCCCTAATATGACATAAGCTCTGAGGGAAATTGTTTTCCTCAGAACCTCCTGTGTGGAATTAATGCAAAAAATTATTAATTCCATTCACATGAAAATTGGGTCAATGTTCAAAATTTCATAGAGAGGAATTTACATACTAGGGAAATATTTTATACCTGTTCAGGTTGCATAATAATATGCTCGGAGGAATAACATTCACGTCATTTTTGCACAGAATAAATAATTATCACATTATGTTCTACGAAATACAAGGAAGACAGGGGGCAATTCCGCTGAAACTATTTTCGCTGGCAAATATTTCCGGTTGGCAGGAGTTATTCCCAGAAATGAGAAGCTATTTCATACAGCGTCACCGCAGCTACATCCGCCTGTTGGGCGGCTTTTGGGAATGCAGGGAACCGTGGCAGGGAGAATAATAATTCCTAACCGCAGAAATATACCTACCTTACCTGCGCGGTGTTCTTTCCGTTGACGGAACTGTCACATCACAGGAACTTTCTCTTTTACCAAACATTTTCGTATTTTTATCATCTGCTGTGGGGGATTAAACCTTGATTTCGTTTAGTAAGCAGTTTAAAAGCTATTAAAAATTTACAAAACTAATACTAAATCCTTTTTTTATTGAGATGATTTTAGCCCAACGATTTTGGTTAAGCCCAAGGTTCATTAAGACAGTATAATATTAAATTTTGAAGTAAAAACTTCTTTAGCATCGTTGTGATTTGAAACTCGATGAAACGAAAAAGCAACGAGATGAGATAGAATAATCGGTCTCCTCTTTGTACGGTGCTTCGTAGCCTTCCCACTCTTGTCTACTATAGTTTTCTGAAGGTTTCACTTATACCGCGTGTGAACTGCACACTTTTTTTATCAAGTAAATTTTAATAAGTATTTAATTTATAAGTTTTATAGCGGCCGGCGATAACAATATCAATTAACGAGAGGTTCATAAAAACGTTTTATTCATGTATGACGCATGACTAATGTCTCACTACAAAGTTTTTATATTTAGCTCCACGTAGGAGGCCCTGCGAAAAATAATTTCCCTCAAATTAAAAATAATAATTAATATCTAAATAACCTAAATATAATACAGTATAGATAGCGATAAAATAACATATTACCACGGACGTACAAAATACATGGACTTGCCCTAAGCGATAAAAGGCGTATTATTTCCCCCTCCCATTGGAACCATTTTCGGAACCGGCTGGGCTTGCGAGAGCCACGCGTCAATCTAAAAAATGTGACGTCATCATTCGTGTCCGGACCAGTGTCGAGCTCTCATCGTAAATAACACGCTAAAAATGGTGGCTTGTGCTATAAATACGTGTAAACATAGAAGAGAAAAAGAGAATAAACCCAATTGTGGTATTACATTCCATAAGCAAGCATTATTTTACACTATTTTAAGCTAATTCAGACCACATAATATGATCGTTTTTGAACATACACCATAAATATACCAAACCACCCATACATACACTCACTCCGAGATACATGGCGTGTGCCCGTCACTGTTTACTGGGGTAAGTAAATTATGAAACATTTGTAAAAGTGTATTAACTAACTACAGGAGCAAAATATTGGACTCGACCTTATAGGCGACCTTACTTTGACGTATTTGAACTTCAAATTTGTTCATTGCGTGGCGATCAATTTGCGCTCCCATGTAAAAAGGTCTATTCAATCAAAAGCAGAGTTTACTTTTAAGAACTAAATGATGATTTTATAGTGCGAGATGCCTATATACTGTCAGATTGAGTTTTGGCGAATCACGTATCATCAAAGCCATCTTCCTGCCCTTCGTCCCGCTGTAGTTGGCTTCTACCCCTCACCTTTATGTTCTGGTCTATCAATATTCATATGTCTATGCATATTACCTATATTGATTAAAAAATAAAACATTAATGCATACGTTAGGTATGTGATTTAGTATATTTTTCGTATTTACACTAATTGTTATGTGTAGTACCTATATTGATTAAAAAATAAAACATAAATTCATAGGTACGTTAGGTATGTGATTTAGTATTTTTTTCATATTTACACTATTTTTTATGTGTAGAGTGTAGGGGTTGGCTCGTTCAAGGAAGCTAGATTATGCGAATCGCCACTGGAATCAGGCAAACAATATTTGTTGTTTGCTTATAAAGTACGGAATAAAAGCAACGTCATGAATTATTGTAATATGAAGAGAAAAACATAAACACATTGAAATTCTGTGTTAGTTCACGTCGTACTTTGACCTTGCAAAAGCCCTTTGCAAAGAAAATAACAAAAATGCCTTTTGATCTCTTCTGGGAAGGTACGAAACAAGACTTCAAATAATCAGAGTGATCATTTGTGCGTATCCAACCAAGAGAAAGACATCCGTGAAATTGGGTAGATCTAAGACGAAGGTATAACCAGAGAGCTTCTATTTTACGACTGTACTTAGTTGAATTAAAATTGGTACTTATTACCTTCCGCTAAATTCCACAAATATGTTATTTTACTCTACTCCATAGATATATAAATTTATTATAAAATACATAACTAATACTTTTCGTTTTGTTAAATTTCTGAGAGATTCTACTTTATTGCAGGAACCAACTCCATACTAGTCAACATTACAACCAGTATTATTATTGCTGAATTCCATTTTACAGCTCTCAAACTTCATTTAAAATACTCCCCGCAAAGTGATTACTGCATGTAAAAATTAGAAATAAAATAATTAGGTAGATGAAATTAACCTTTCGAATGAACACCGTTAGAATAAACTTTATTAAAAATCAATAGTGATTCAGATTTAGATCTCTCAAAAATTTTAACAAAAGTAATAAATATTTAAAATATAGGATTATTATTAACATAAAATAATGCTGGTGGTACCTGCTTTATCGCTTGATTCCCACAATCAGTCTCAACTTTAAAAAATTAAAAGTTCGTCGAACGTGAATAATTTTACGAGCTACTTTACGCAGGAATACCCAGGAAAAATACACAAAACTCACATCGTCACAGACAACCGAAATTAGTACTTTTGATGACTAATTTTTAATTTTGCCATATTTCTCCGTTTCCTATTTTACTCCGGTACTAGCATAAATTAAGGAACGATTCACAACTTTCAAAAATATTCGACTTTACTGTACCTAAAGAAGCTTATAAAACATAACATTTGCTGAATTTCTGAAAGATGCTTTTTTAATGTACTCCGTAGTTCTAATATAAGTAAATTATATCATTAAGAAATTAAATTACCCATTCCTTTAGCTGAATTTTACAGAGTTTCTATTTATCAGGCTTGATATTCAGATAACATATAAACTAAAATCAAACCCCCCTCTTTCTAATAAATGATTAATTTATGAGAGAAGATGAGTTTACAACGAAGATCTCAGTGGAAAGTAATACAACACTGTCTTGCCACTAACATAAATTTTCATGCATATATGTAGTCGCGTTGAAGTACTTAGTACTTTTCATTTCGCTGAATTTCAAAGGGATTCTACATTTTATGTAACTGGGGACTTGAATATGTTAAAATAATCACGTTTTACTTTTGCTGCATCAGAGAGATTTCAAAGTATTCCTAATTCCTACACTTATATAAATGATAAAAAGTGCTCTTTCCTTTTGCTGAATTTTATTTAAGTTAAAAAGTGAAAGCAAGAGGTACCTGCCTCAAAGTATGACCGTAACGGGCAGCGAGCTACATTGGAGCTATAGCAAGTTTCACTTTCGGGAGGAATAGATAGAGAGGCAACTTGACCCATTTCGCTGACACTCCTGCCTATAGACCAGCGATCGGCAATTGGCAGCCTGCGGGCCAGATCTGACCCCCGGAGAGCCCAAAATCATATTTCATATTTCAAATCTAGTTCTTGTGAAGAAAACATATGTGAAAGTTTTTAAGAACCTAAAACGCCCGAGTGGGATTCAACTACCACCCTACTAAACATTTTAAATTTGGAAGGCGGGTACGGGTATCGCCGCCCCGGGAATCATTTATTGTATAACCAACACCTCTGCCATAGGTCAC
This sequence comes from Limnephilus lunatus, assembly GCA_917563855.2. Taxonomy (NCBI): domain Eukaryota; kingdom Metazoa; phylum Arthropoda; class Insecta; order Trichoptera; family Limnephilidae; genus Limnephilus; species Limnephilus lunatus. The sequence goes on from OU830592.1 coordinate 60,836,294, forward strand.
CCTAAGGGCCTCCTTTCATGGAGAAACTTACAAGCGACTCGACCCTCTTGCGAATATCATACGCGCCGATCGTAAGTACCCCCCGTACGATTTTGCTGGTGCCCGTACACGGCGCTACGCGATGACTGTCGGTTTCCAGTCAGTACCACGATACCGACAGTGCTGGTCGCACGCGACGCGTCGCGTCATTTATGTCAGCTACTTAATTCGTTTGACGTTTGACAAAAATGGCATTGGAACAAGAAAGTAATATTAGATTTGATCTGGAAGTGGAAAAACATGCGTGTTTATACAACTATACTTTACCAGAATACGTAAGAAAGGATTTAGTGGAGAGGGCATGGATTGATGTTGGAATAAAAGTCAATTTGACAGGTACGTAATGTTGTTTACTTTTGTCACAAATAATATCAAACACAATAATTGAAGTGCTAAGGTAGCGAAGCCCGAGGAGTGATAATATAGTTGGCTAAATAATCATTCATACTTGGGATTGGCATCCATTTTTCTCATAATGAATTCCATATAATGATAACCGTTTCTCTAACGACTTTTGAAATTGTAAATTCTCCTCTCGCGAAATAAAAAGCCAGGCTCGTAAATGTCGATCCTTCAACTAAGTACCTGGAAAAAATAATTCTTAAATTAAAACTTCTGTTATCTTTTTCAGGACCCGAATGTAAAGAAAAATGGAGGAATATTTGCAGTGTTTTTGTCCGAAATCTGAAACCTGCAAAAAAAGGATCAGCAGCGAAGAAAAACAAACCTTACTATTTAAATGAAGTCATGCAATTTACACTACCATTTATTAAATGGAAAATTCGGAGGTGGCTCTATTTTATCAAAACTTTACACCAATTGTAATCCCAGAGCCCGATGATTCAGAAATTGTGATCCCAGAATCTGATTTAAACGGCGAGAATTTTGACTTATCTTAAGTTACCCACTATGTATAAGTAATAAATAAACATATACTTTTCTTACCTGAGCTTTATTAATATTTTCCCTCGATACTGACACTCCCGCATAGTTGTATTTTTGTAATGGATACTAGGGGTCAATAATTGCACCAAGTTTAAGTAAGTATCCTTCGACATTCAATTAAACTTGTTGTCATCATTCTCATGCAGTTCCTTGGCGGCAACGAATGCCCTACAGTTCAGATTTTTTTCGATGTATGGGTGAACCGAAAATCTCCTATTACATCGCTTTTTATTCTATTATCTTCGTCGCTAGAATCGCTTGACATCGTGTTTACTGCGCGGCTGCACATGAAAAATGATTAAGTTCAGTATATTTCGGGTATTGCCGTGTACGGAGACCAGCATTAAAAAGTTGTATATCAGCAGGGTACTTGTGGTTGCGTCACAATTACGTAGATTGTCAGTATCTCAATGAAAAGAGGCCCTAAGTCGTTCGCTACGTTTGGTAATGTAACAGGGGTGTTCGGGTTCATGGGGATGAAGTTTGCCCGGGTCTTGGCGGCGGATGCGTCTACCCGCCAGCTGCATGGTAAGCCGGATCGGGAGAGAATGGTTGAGGGAGTCCTTTTGACTTCTCCAGCCGTACTCTCTAGGAACATCGCCTTGAACCGAAGTGGATTCATACTACATGGATTCACACTTCACACTACACTCCTGGACACACTGACCCCCAGATTCCTACCCACCTGTAATACACTTTTCCTTCCCAGAACTTCCTCTCCTTCCTTTTCTAAAAAGACCCTCTACACAGCATCCCCAAATATAACAGGCCCTGAGAGGAATTATTTGCCTCAGGACCTGTGTGAAGCTAATGTAAAATAACTGTTTTAAACATGTAATGATCACTTAAAATGTTTTACGTCTATGGCGCTTTTTGCATATGTGCTATAATACTTATATACACAAATAAACTCAGAATGTTGAAAATCCACACACTTCCATAATTATAAGTGGAAAACGTGGCTTGTTCAATGATGGAGAACTAAACTAGTAGAGGATCAAACCCACCATTATGCCCGGGTGGGAACCAATCACTACCAAGTTACCAAGCGGTTAGTCGTGATGTTTCAAAACCTGTAGTTTTCTCTTAATTTTTTTTTCGTTTTTCTTTTTTATGCAGGGGGGGGGGCGATTGATATTTGAAGAAAAAATATCAATCGATCTGACTGAGAAAAATATCAATCGAAAAATATGCAAACGCACTGATGAACAGGCTCGCACGAGCACTAGTGACTTAAACGGTCGCGTGGCCCCCCAAAAAAATGATATGTTCATACGGCCCGCCACCAAAACTAATTGCCGACCGCTGCTATATCCTATACAGGAATAGGTACTGGACTATACTACTGTAGGGAATACACAGCTAAAGAGTAGAGCCAGTGCAGGCACAGAGGCTGGGCACTGGCACTAGGTACAGTACAGAGTGGTATGGGTATCCCGAACACCGCAGCAGTTTGAGCCGTAATGGCGAGCTGTCACGGCGCGGGCGGCATCAGATCGTTATTTGGCCCACGACCCAAAAACCTTTCCGTTTCCAGCCAGGTGGGTGATAAAACTATTCAGAACAAAGCCAGATTTCGGCATGAGAAATACTTCGGTAATATGGTTGCGTTGGTGCATTACCAACCCAAGTCAAACAATGATGTTTCAAGATCAACATACATTTTAACAAAATGTGACCACCACATCTCCGCAGCGATATGCAGAGATGTTGCATCCCTTGCTTCATTAAAATTCTGTCTTGTTTTGCAGCAGGGTTTTTTGACATGACTCCAATGAAATATTTATTTACTTGATCCTGTCATCTTTCTCGGATTATTTATTCCATTAACTACGGTATTTTATAAGATGTGGGTTAATCTGAAAATGTGGGTTAAAGAAGAAAATATTTTCATCAACAACCTTAATTATAATTTGTTTACCGATTCTGATGTCATGAAAATCCAATGAAAATCGTTACTCACCTGAAACAAAAGAAAATAAACAAGATTAATGTTGTGAAAAAATCATTAAAAGTACCAAATAGTAGGAAAGATGCGCAGTCTGAAACATATCACAGGACGTAGTTTTGACATTACGAACATTAAAGAAAACCCCTAATAATTCAAATTACAACTTCCAACAAATGTTGTGTTGAAGTTGTAATTACATATGATAATACTAAAAACATTTATTTGTCAATAGATTTATTACACATTACCAAATCGTGCTAGGCTTTACAAGACCAAACTTTTTTACTTTATTGACCAAAAGGTTACTGCATTGGTGTACCCGGAATGCAGCTGGTTATCAGCACCTACCTCTAATATTTAATAATATATGTATGTATTTAAATATTTCATATAAAACCGAAAAAAATCACATTAAAAACATAATCACCAAGTCGCTAATTATATATATGTAGATATACCTTTCAATAGGCAATTGTAAATTGTTCAAGGCGCATACATACATACATCACCACTTCTCACATCCACAAACATACTCACACACTCACACACACACACCCTCCCACAACACACATCACCCGGTAAAAATTTAATACAAACAAGATACCTCAATGAAAAATATCATGGGTACCTAACTTGAAATATACTTATTAACTGTAAACTTTTTTCAACAATGTAAATAATGTACTGTTTGTTTCTGTTAATAAATAAATAAATAAATAAATTTCATCAATTGTGTTCCGCGGCTGACCGTGCAATTAGCAACCATTCAGTCCGCAGAGCCCTTTGAAGCACTGCTACGATGACGATATTCGAACAGATAGTGGTAATTCGTTACAATGTTTTGATGAGGAATAGCTGCAGCTATAACTACCCTAAATATAGCAGTTTTATGTCTGGGGAGATCAAGTAAATGGTATGTCTCTTTGGCGTGATGATTAACGGGACACGGGCAAATATAGGCAACCTTCGAATTAATCAAACTGTACGTTAGACATAATTGATGTAATTGGATTCTGAGTTAACTGCTCATTACGCATTCTTATAACATTTTCAGATAATTTGAACTTACAAAAAACGGCGGGTGAGTTATTGCAATACGAAAAAAGGGGCATTTTTGACTTGTGTTGATATCGTATTCACACAGCGATATTTACAAGCGCACACTCGAAGCCATCAACGGTTAACCCGTAGAAAACAAGATTACGACAAGAAATAAAAATAATAGCACCTTCAGTGTATTTCTTATTTCCCAGATTTAGAGCGTTTTTTCTCAAAATCTTGTATGTTTCTTTCTCACTAAGTCTTCTGGTTTACAACCCAGACAGAGTCTGGTGCCAGAACACGAATGAAAGGATCTCAGAGATGACTGTGTATATCTTATCACATATCCCATTCAGACCACTTTGTCTTTATTAATAGTAACGATATATCTTAACAATTGGGTGTCATCAATCAGCGTTAAAAACACTCCTTACAAATCATTCACTGGAACCACACGCGCGATGATAATACGGTCTTCTTATAATATGACGAATAGAAAAAAAATCAATACGTATGTATTATTATTTGTATCAAGAGACGAAAATAGACTCCACGTTGTACAGCCCGTATTACCTGGAGCAGATAATTGAGGACATACAGCGGCAAGCCCGAAAAAAATGATAACATTTACATACATGACTGGATTCTTTGAAGTCCGTATAAAAAGGCCGATATTCCACTGTTGGGTATCGTAAATCGCAATGGTTGAAACATGAAACAAATTTCCAACACCCTAACGTTTCACTTGTTCTGTACAATAATGGCCCTATAACCCGATATCAAACAAAGCTTTCTCGCTTAACCTCCATTGTATCCCTATTTATTCAGCAGGAAAAACAATATCAGTCTCATCTTTATCTTTTACAGTTGTTTCGGAAGTGATAACAAAGCGATATTATGGTACGAACTCTGCGAGATTATAACGGAATACGGAATCTCACTCGGCACGCCGTATTGTCTGTGCATAATTTATATTATCCAGTCGTGTTTTATATCGCCTGGTTCCTCGTTAAAAACGTTTTACATACATTATATTTGATATCACTTTGGGCATCGGACAATTCAGTAGAGAAGCACTTATGTCGGCCGCGCGACCTACTTTCCCCAGTTTTCGTACGAATTATGATTAACGCAGTCATTATTTCCAAACAAAAATTCCAGATCTCGATGATTATTTATAATTGAATTTGTGTCATACGACGAGCCCTACCGTGCAATAACAATGAAAAAGTATGTCAAAATCGGTTGGTGTAATCACAATCTTATCGTCTTAGTAACTTCTTGCCTAATCGAGAAATCACTCGTTTTGTCCTAGATATCAAACAATACAAGATAACTCATTACAGTATAAACAAACTTATAAGTCAATCAATTAATATGGTAGCTGTGTTATGCGAATCACACATACTAAATTAAATCTACAAAATAACTTTCTACGAATGATATAATTTCTATTGAGAATGTTGGTACTTCTGTGAGTAGAGAGTAGATACAATGTATCTTATGTAATAAATAAATGAAAAAAAAAAAAAACAATGTATTTTTTTCTTTATCAATGTATATTGTATAATATAATAATAATAAGCCCTTTATTCTGAACTTTTGATAGGTATAAATACTAGACATGTTTTTGTTTATTATAATATTTCGAAGCTCAGTTTGCCTCTTGGCATAGGCCTCCTCTAACATTATTTCTTCGAGAGCTTTTTCAAGCTTCATGTAGTTTTTATTTATTCTTTTTTCTTTCTTTCTTCGGTTCTAAGGGCTCTCGTACTTAAGGTTGCAATATTGAGTGTTTTGTTTCTTCTTTTGTTAGAGGGTGGTGGTCTATATCTCCCGCGGGGACCAGCTGAATTGGGATTGTATAAAGGTATGTATAAAGAAAAAAAAGTGGATTGGTAGGCACATTTTTACAAAAAACGGCTACTTTTATACACGATATAATATGCATACATTTGACGGCATCCGTCGTCCCGAGGTAAGACTCTCGACTCACAATCCGAAGGTCGCGGGTTCGAACCCGGCGTGCGCAAATAAATTTTATTGGATTAATTTGTGGTATTTCACAATTAATTAATTAAAAATAACATATAGTATATTTGCGGCACGTTCCAGAGTGGAAGATACTCTCTGTATCGCCTGGTGTAAGACCACCATTTAGAAATGAAACGTTGCTTGAAATGGCTATAGCCGTGTTTGGACTAGATCAGAATAGTCAGGTAGGTACTTCCTTACCTTCCTCTTCCAAATCTTCTTCCCCTCCCCACTACCTCCAGCCTCACAACACACCTCAATTGGGGATGCCATAGTCTCACTGGCTTCAGACGGGAACAGTTGGGACTCTTGTGCGGTATTTATATTAAAAAAATATCGGAAAAATATTGCAAAAAGTTTTTTTTAAAGCGAAATTTTTGGTTCTCTGTACCTATGTCTATTTGATGTAGATTCACCAGTTTCCCGCTTGTACTGCGAGTTTTTGAACACAGTGTATTTTAAAGTTCCTCACACAATCTTTAATCCTCACCTCCTGGAAATAATAATAAATAAAAAAATCCTTTACGTATAAAGTCTGAGAAAGCTTATAGCAGTATATGCCATTAAAAGAAAATAATAAAAAAATTCTAATCTAGCAGTATTCTTCAAATATGTATTTTACATTTGATTTTAAAGTTGTTTGTACCTATATAAAAGGCAAAGCAAAAAAAATAACGTAATGCAATAAGTTTGACTATTTACGTAGAAGTGAATCTCTCTCAATGAATGAAAAATAAACCGTATCGCTTCCAAAGTGTACGCAGAGCTTGTAATGAACCTACTCCATAATTGACCTTTATTAAATTGGAACGAGAAGTGGCTCGATCTCCGTTTCCGAGCGAAAGTGAGTGTTCTCTCATTGCGCAATAATTGTTTCGATCTCAGGCGAACCGTTACACTTTAGCAGATAAAACTCATCATCGGATAGTCTTACAGCGTCCAATGTTCGAAGTCCAGTCATACAAACAAATGGAAATTGAGCTGACAAGGAATTCTAATCAATATAGGTACTACAGTATTAACCCTTACTTACTCGCGCCTAAAAAGTTACGTAAGTAGTCGCGTGGGGTGTCGTAGTTTATAGAAACAAAATAATATATATATATATGCAAAATCAGTTTTCATTAATTAATTTATTTGAACTTACATATTCATCAACGTTTAAACTCTTTTTTAAATTAAACAATGCGAAAATAATATTTGTAATAACTACATTAAAAAAATCAATAATATCTGTCACAATTTTGGCAGACATCAATCATAATATGATCATGTGATTGCACACATGTCTTTGGCATTTGGAGCATTTGTTTTTCTGTTTTTTTGTTTTTCTTGGTTCTTTAAATATATATGACATCTTTTGTATGAAGATGGTTGGATAGCTTAATAAGAAGAATCATGGCCATCGACATCATGATGGCCATGATTCATCTTTAGTCGCGCGGGATGTTACACCCCACAAAAGCACTCTCCAAGCACGACCACACACAATCACCGTTCGAAACTGATTTACGAAGTTCACGAGCTTACACAAGCTACTAAGAGAACTAGTGTGGTAAATTCAAATTTGAAAAAGTTATAGGCTTTCAAACACGGTCTGGGGTGTCTGACACCCCACGCGAGTAATTAAAGGTTAAGTAATTATTTCATGTTTTATTTTTTTAGTAATTAGTTCATGTTTTTTATTAGTAACTAGCTGGTTCCCGGCATGCGTTGCTACGCTATTTAATAAATTAATAGTTTCTCCCTGCGTGTCCTTTCGTTCTTCTTCCGCGTCCCCTCCTCCTCTCGCGTTCTCACTCCGATTCCTCCACCTTTCCTCTACCCACTCCACTCCCCCCCTTCCCCCGTCCCGCGGATCCTCCTCCCGAATTCCCCTCCTCCCTCCCAGGTTCCCTTCCCCCTCCCGGGTTCCCCTCCCATAAGTACTGCAATTCTTTTTATATAAATTTCATAATGCCAGAGCTTAATAGTATTTTTATACAAACCTTCTCCTGACAATAAAGAACACAAAAAAACAATTATTTAATTTGATGCAGTCGTTAGGAAGTTATGCGCGTACATACTCGTATATTTCGGGGGTTCATTTTTATTTATATAGAAGATAGATTATTTCATGTTTCAGGCGAACCGTTAAACTTTAGAAGATAAAACTCATCGGATCGTCTTACAGCATACAACGTTCGAAATCCAGACAAACAAACAAATGGAAATGGGGCTGAGAAGGATTGCCGATCAGTATATCACAGTATTAATTAATTATTTTATGTTTTATGGACAACGGGGTAACTTCGATCTCAGGTGAACCGTTACACTTTAGGAGATAAAACTCATCATCGGATTGTCTTACAGAGTCCAATGTTCGAAGTCCAGACTTACAAACAAATGGAAATGGGGCTGACAAGGAATTCCAATCAATATACCACAGCATTGAGTAATCACTTCACGCTTTATGGACGACGGGGTAACCATTGGAAGTAGAGCCCAGAGATAAATGTTAAAGTGGGTATAATAAAATTAAACAGCTTGAGCTTCAGACATGGACGTTGACCTCAAGGCTTAAATTACAAAACAACGCATTTTATCAAATGCGGTACAGGCGTGCTTTACTCGCAACAGAACTTGTCATATGCTTGTAATTCTTTAAAATACGATAACAGTTTAAGGAATTACAAAGAAGAGTAGAATTACAAAAAAGAGTATGGAATGTATCAGAAGCATCTTCTATCATCTTCCTATATTCTTCTTTCTTTACCTCTTACCTAAAGTTAATTTTAAGACACAATAACGCCGCCAACAGAATGATACATCTCCAAGCAAGATTAGCAAAGAGACTTTTCAGTTGACTTAATACAAAGTAGTGAGATCCGTGAGGCGTTTGTGGCAATATACAGTTTATATAAAATCACTATTAAGAACTTCCAATAAGTACTTAAAGCCGATGAAAGATGAATAACGAACAAGATTTAGAAACTGACAGTGGCAACTGGCAGTCGAATGAGAACCTTTAGTCTTAGCAGGACAAACGCCTTACCAATTCGACTACTGCCACCAAACATTTAAATGTCATATTGGTCAAAACTCACATTTAAAATTTCAGAATTAACAATATTATCTTCGACAATTTTTTTTCCGTATTATTGGCAACTATATTTTTAATTGAAGTAAACGAGAGGTTCCAGGCTTGAGTCCCAGTTGCGACCAATATATTTTTTTATTTTTCTGCGTCTTGTTCTCTTTCATATTTTCATTTAGATTATGGGGGAATGTTTACGTGTCTGGAAGTTTATGGTAAATCAAATAAGTAGTTTGCAGTTACAATACTTACAAGTTTATTTAACAAATTACAAACGAACAAAACGCACCATAATTAGTGTTATCTCTTCTCATTGATGGTTAATCACCTTCAAAGGTTATAAAAAGAGTGTCGTACTGATAAAAATTTAATTTGTCTTCACTTGAGATGAAATATCAGTAACCAGACAAAACAGTAATAAAACAGAACATGAACAATAATAGGTTACTTTGGGTATTTTCGTTGTTAGTTTTCGGGGTGTTATGCCGTGTTGCGCTACCTCCTTCTATAGCCGACGTTTCAGACAGCGTTGCAATGTCCATTATCAAGGCAGATCCGACATCGTCGGATCTACCGGATCTGCCCTGATGATGGACACTGCAACGATGTCTGAAACGTCGGCTATAGAAGGAGGTAGCGCAACACGGCATAACACCCCGAAAACTAACAACGAAAATACCCAAAGTAACCTATTATTGTTCATGCAGGGTGTTATGCCGTGTTGCGCTACCTCCTTCTATAGCCGACGTTTCAGACAGCGTTGCAATGTCCATTATCAAGGCAGATCCGACATCGTCGACATCGTCGGATCTACCGGATCTGCCCTGATGATGGACACTGCAACGATGTCTGAAACGTCGGCTATAGAAGGAGGTAGTGCAACACGGCATAACACCCCAAAAACTAACAACGAAAATGCTTTTGGCCGTGAAAATCTAAAAACGTATCTACTTTGGGTATGTTTATTTGTTCTTTATCTTCAATGTTCTGTTTTGTCATGGAAACGAAATATCACTATAGAATACGATGTTATTATTATTAGAGTGCTAATTTAATTTATAGTATAATACGAAGGCTATATCCAAACGATTTGCAAATATTTATTTAAAAGCTGAGATCGTTTAAATTACACGTATTTCCAGCCTGACTTAGGGACGATTTATCGGAATCGCAGGCAAGGCGATTTCACCTTTGGACATTTTGGTTTTGCATCTAATCTGACTGGTCCCTAACGAGATAAACCGCAGTCTCGGTTGCAACTAATTCCAGATAAGGGATATTTACGAGGACAGAATTCAATTACAATGCGATCTCTGAAATGCAACCATCTGTAAGCGAGAATAAGTTGATCGGAATAAACAAAGCTTGAACACTTAATTTCATATAGATTTAATCATTTTAAATACTTAAATTGACGATTTACAACAGGAAATTGGATTAGAGTAAACCGCCCGGTTAGCGTCAGGTCTTGGAGACTCCATACTCCATTTGATTTTTCAATGCGTTCAAAATAAACAAGATTTCAATTTCAATATGTAGTTTATAGGTTAATCATGTAGTTTCTGCATGCTTCAACAGATGTTAATAGTATAGTTAGTTATACGAAGTATGATATCAGAAGAGTGCCATCTATCGTCTTTCGTGTCTTACGTACGAACGGTTACGATGATTGCAGAAGGAATAGTATTGATTAATAGATTGTAGAACGCCATCTGTCAAACGGTCGGTAAAACTACAAAGAGCCTACTCGTCTACTCAAGTAAAGACGACTAGTCCAGTTTAATATTCATTGTAATATTTACGATAACTTAATAAGTCAACTAGTGATCATAACGAAATTCAAACTTATTTGGAAGATACCCAACACATTAAAAGTTTTATTAATCATTGAGATTAACAGACACAACAAATAATATTTATTATGTAAGAAGTATACCGCATAGGTAAGATAATCCAATAAAATTAAAAAAGTGGTTGCATTATACATTACATATGTATATTGAAAGCAATCATAAAATTTCATAGAAAGCGTTCAAACATTGTATGTGTGTTTAGACTGAGAGATAAAACGCACACAGAAAGTTCCAAAAAAGTGTTTCTAATTATTATCAGTAACTTTAGTCAAAAGTAACCGTCAACATCCCAACCGTTTGCTCTACTGGTATTCCAATAAAAGATACTCTCTAGCGTAAATGATCCCTCCGGCACCAGTAAACAACCGGGAGTCACGTCAAATGTTTGTAAATCGTTTTTACGACCCATTCTTATACTTCAGCTCGGTTTAGAAACAGTTTTGTCGTCTTTTATGTTTCTTTTCTCCCAAAACATGAGTCTCTTTATATCACATTCCTCCTTTTAAAAAAATCCATGTTATTATTATATTGCACGAAAAGGGATATCTCACTGATCCAATAGTAGACGGGTAATATACCACTATGCTACGATGTCCTTGCCCTTATCTGATACCATCGCAACAACTTCAAACTCTCCGAGACAATTAGGCTCATCCCGGGACGTGATACCTTCAGGTGGGTACCGAACCTGACGGCGCGGACAAAACTAGGACTGAAGCGGCCGTCACCGGGATTCGAGCCACGGACCGTAACGGGCCTGTTCATTACGCCCGATTGTTTCCGCATCCGTACACTGATAACAATGACAGCCGCCATGTTGGCCGATGTCAATATCCTTTTACCCGCTGTAAATATATATATTTGTATTCTCTCCATACAATTACGAACATGGACAGGTGGCTCAATAATGAATACCCTTAACACTGCAAATAAATGGAATAGAAAACTTGCAAATGCAATATTATAATAATATGAAAAATAATGTTTTCACGATTGATACAACAAACATAAGTTTTCAAGTCTCTAAAGTTCAAGTTTATTTTAGTAAACAATTGACAATAATAAAGCGGTCGAAATGACGTCATAATTCGATCGTAGCTATTTTTTTCTTCGCATCACTTCTCTAAGATTCTTTTCATTTTTTTAACCCATTTCACCCCTACAGTATGCGTAAAAAATCTGACAATCTTGATAAACCCAACCCTTTTTGAAAATGATCCAAGCCGTTAATGTAAAACTTTAAGCTCATAACAAAAGTTGACTTCTTTACAAAAACCCTAATATTTTATTTGCATTTAGTTATGTATCATATATATTTTTAACTTATTTCAATGTATTCAATAGATGAGCAACATCAACCTATCAACAAAATAATAATGGAAATTGATCTACATTTATGGTACCTACACGATATTATAAATTACCTCTAATTCTTATCAAAACAAAATTTAAAATTAAAACGTTCCCAAATACTATACAAGCGGTTAATTTATTATTTGACACGTGGAAGGTTTTACTTGGTAGCAGTGGCAGATGGAACGAAGTATTTACTTTAGTTCGTATTTATCAATTATTTGGTCTGCGACCTTATACCAAATACATTTTCCTTTTATTTTACAATGTTTCTTACAGTAAGCAGAAAAGCACTTTCAAGATAAGAACAAAGAACGAAATGCTTCAAATAAGTTGTTTACCCACTATAAGTATGTTTTCGAACTTCCTACAGGAAACTCCTAATCGATATCTCTGATATTTTATTTGGTTAAAGTAAAACTTTAACAATTGATTCGGTTCATTCGTTCGATGTTATAAGCATAAATTATGTATAATAAATCGATTAATTTTGTCTTTCAACTGTATCCATCGAAAGTGTGCAATTAACAACGACTCATAGAGACAACGATTTCTATGATTCGTTCCGAAAACCGAACGAATTAGCCTGAGGGGTTAAAGATTCTCTTTGAATCGGCGATTTCGAATCACATCGAGAAATATAAAGATTCAACCAAAAACAAATCGTTTTTGATCGATTATTGAACGAATCTTTTTGAATATTCCAATGATCCGACAAATAAATTTATTGAATCAACTCTAAAATACCAACCACAAATAATAGTGAATCGGTATAAATCAGAAACGCGAAACATATTATTATAATGCTAAATATTCATGAATCAATTAGCCAATAAACAAAGAAACCCGTGAATGGGTTTTGTTGGAGGCATTTGCACAGGAATATCCATATTCATTACTCCACAGCGAACAGAATACATAATGTAGAATCAATTACATGAGTATTATCAATTCTTAAGTAACTGAATAATTAATTATCAGCAAATATTTAACGTCACTTAAAAATGTAGAGCAAAATGTTGGCTTGTTTCCAATCGTGTAGAATTTTACAATCAAATTATATAAAAGTTATATGGAAGGTGTGAGTTTAGAAAGTGAAATGTCGTTCGTGCGGTATGCTGATGTCAATAATTAATTGGTTCAGTTTAGGACGACGTAATATTAAGAATGGTCTGGAATACTATTTGTAAGTCAGACAATGCTAATTGATTTAATGCACTGAACAAAAAATCCAAAGAAGTGTGAATTTACTAAATATTTATTACAGAAAACATAACAGAAATCAAATTATATCATGAAAGAATGTTAAAATATATTTTTTTTTCTATATTATTTTGCTGGACATAAATCTTGCTGCATTACTCGGGTTACGGGAGGAGTATTATAAACTATTTGGGAGGCGGGTATGGGTAACGCCGTTTTGGAAACCATTTATTGGATAACAAACACCTCTGTTACATATCATCCCAAGTGGTTCACTATATTTGGAGCAGGGGAGCCCGAGAGGTTTGTCCTGGTTTTAGCGGCGTATGCGTCTGCCCATAAACTGCATGGCAAGCCGGATCGGTAGAGACTGGTTGAGGGGGACCTTTTGATCTCTCCAGTCGGACTCTTTCGAACCAATCGCGTTGCACCGCAGTGGGAGGGACGGGGATGATTCCTACCCACCCATCATCCCTTTTTCCTTCCCATACCTTCCTTACTCCAAAGATGACAGAGGCCCTGAAGGGATTTTTTACCTCAGGCCTCCTGTTTGGAGCTAATATACAAACAATAGAAAATAATAAACACAAAAATAAATTCTTAGTAGGTGATTAAGGTTCCGTTACCGGCCCCAAAAAGAAGAAGATGGAGAGATACGAAATTACGAATGTTAGAGGAGAGCGCTAACATTTACAGTGCCAAAATCGATGCAAAAACTGCGAAAATCTTTAATAAAACACGACTCGTTTAAAATAGAGCAAATATATATTGGGGGCTGTCTAAAACAGTATTTAATGAAACACTGTGAATTTTTTCATACATATAACTTGTAAAATAACGGAAACAGACTTGATTTTTTTCTATCGAGGGAATTTCATATAATTTGCGTTTCGACGTGGGGAGTGTATAGATATTATTTTTAAAAATAACATATACTTTTTTTAAGAGCTTAAAAACTTCAAATGTTTAAGGGAGGTTTGCAAGAAATCGGTAGAAATTCGGAGAGTGGCCACTTAAGAAAACAATATTAAATGAATATATTCGTGTAGTATACCGATACTGCGATTAGAAAGCAAATGTTAAAAAGCTGTCGCCAAATTTCATAATACCTTTTCTTTGCAAGGTCTCGGACAGGTCAATGAATGAATGATTATTTATCGGTTCAAGAAATAATGACGTCACTTGATTGTTATTTGAAAATCCAATTCAACAGAATTAAGGAAACATACACACACGGACACGCCCACAACACACTTCTATCGGTTAAACTCTTCAGTGTTTAATGGTGGGAAGAACGAATCAAAAGGTACAGCTTTACAAAAGCACTGATTTGGAACAGTTCAATACTACGCCTAGTATTATTATAATATATTAGGGGAGAGTAGGGTATATCGTACCGGTCGATAAATCGTACCACCTGATTATTTCAGCCACTGGTCACTTTTTATTAAGCCTGACAACACTCCGTGAACCCTTTGAAGTGTCATAGTTGTCCCGTCATTTTTAATTAGTGTTGGATCGTGCGTCTGTTTGCAGTACAGTTTTTTTGCTTTTTCACAATCTTGATCTAATTTTTTTGGGTCCTACCTAAGGTGATATCGTGTTCAAAGGTATGTTTGTTTTTTCTCAAATTATCTTTTTTTTATTATTATTTATTAAATAAAACATGCAACGAAGTTGCACTCCCATGAGTTATCAAAACTCATTAAGGGATCGCCAATTGGTACTTTTGAGAAGTTAAATCCAACTCAACCCAATATATACAATGTATGAATAAAAAATTTACAAAAACATTTCACAGAAGCAACATACAGACACAAACATATGAAGAATCACTTTACAAATATTTCACAGAAACATGTCTTATAAGATGAATTTGCATAACCGACTCATTTGATTTATGTACTTTTGGTTTCAAAAAGTTAAAATAAAGTTTCCTCCATGATGGACTAAGAAATGCATAAAAAAACAAAATCAGGAAAATACAATATAAGGTACGGGCTCAAAAATATACAGACTTAATACAAGATGTTTACATACAAATAAAAAGATAATCAGGGCTATCAGAACAGCTAACTTGTTTAACTAATCTTCAGCTAACATGTTTATATTCTATAATTTGCTATTACAAAATCACATTTGTCAAGTGTATTGTTACATGTTCTGCAGTCATTATTTCATAGAAACTTTTGATAAATTGACATAATGTTCTAGTACTTATGTACCGGTGGTACGATTTACCATACCGGTTAGCCAAATCGTACCTAAAATCATTTTTTATAAAACCTTTAATTTGAAAACTTTACAGATGCATGAAAAATATGATTTAAATATACATGGTATCCAATAAAACAGGTTTTCATTTGAACCTAAATTCCACTTCTCTAATCCAATTCCATCATACTGTATTGAGAGTTAAAAGCAAAGTGGTGCGATACACCCTACTCTCCCCTATATCCATTAATTTCCCCTCCCAACATTGACGTATGATATCTAGACAAGCCCTGTGAAATTCAAAATGACGCAAGAAGCCAGCAAAAGCAGGCTCAAGGCCAATTTATGAAAAAGTGCCTGCATTGTTTTGCACCGTTCAGATCGCATAGTGCTTTGTGTTGTATCTTTTATCGGTCTACAAGATCTACACTGAAACTAATTTGTGTGTCAGCCGTCCGGACCAAGTTAATTTTTTTAAAACACAAAAATATACCACTTCCGAATATTGTACAAGGTACACACCGCGGACTTTATTTTTGAAAATGTAGTCAGCTATCTGAATACAACAAAAAAAATATACCTTACAGATGTCTTTTAGGCAGCGTTTCAATAAACGTAATAATGTTAAAGAAATTACTTTTGGTCGAGCAATATTTCTGACGTCATGCCACGTAGCCCGGTTCGTTCACTAATACATTGACATACAGGCTCAAAACAAAACATAACGGCTTGTTTAAAATTAAAAGACCACATCTTGTCACACACTGAACGCCCTCGGGTTATTTCTTCAAGCGACTTAGCGAGCGTGTACGGCTAGTTTATACCAAGTAGGAGTGATAAATTCAACTCCACAATACGTGTCGCGTGGTATTCAAGGCATCTGATTGGTTGATGAATGTCAAAACTACATAATGGGATTTGAGAACGAACTTTGTGTTTTAGGAACTGGCTTCTCTAGGCTTTTTGAGCGAGGCGGTGGAATACGATGAAGAGTTGTATTGTTAACATTAATATCATGGCGTCATTATTCACAGGCAAGTTAGTTAGATAGGGCTTATCTAGACTTAATTGATCGAAGCCTCCCAACTACAATAATTCAACCTCAAAATACTCGTTTCAGTGATAAAAGAAACTGTTTTGTTGTTGAAGTTTTCCAATATCAATAAGAGTTATTATTGTTATAATTAATACATTTCCGGACCAATCGATTACATTGTGAAGAGATTGATAAAATCCCGGCCACGGAAATGTTACGAGGAAAAGCGGACGCCAAAAAATGTAAGTTGTACGTATTTTAGAAATCTGTTGCTGTCACTGTCGCTGTTACCACCCTCCCCCGAATATTGAACAAAATGGAAAATTGCATCCCAGGCTGATTATAACTAAATAAATTATAACAATCGAGGTTTCGTATTCCCCTGTTTTCCCCTCCAAAACTAAATCGTTTTAAAAAAAAATACGTTGTCAAATTTGCACAAAGCAATTTTAAGGATTTTTGGAAATTCCGACACCTATAAGAAGCAACAGATAAAAAAAAGCGAAACGTCTAAGTATATAGGGTGTTAAGGGACGTACTTGACTTACTTTAACCAGTGATTCCTGACATTATTTATAGTAAAAAATGTAAATGAAATTTTCGTCTCCGGTGACATTTTTTTTCCCTGCAAAAACATAAAAACAATAGTGGACAACTGAGACGAGTCAAGAGGTTGGGAGGTTACTCGGCTGTGTGACCAGTGACAACGTGCGGAAGAAAAATTTTGGTTCGATTTTGAAAAAAAAGGCATCGAACAAGTCACCGGAGACAAATTTTTTTTTTACATTTTTTACTTCGAATAATGTCAGGAATCACTGGTTAAATTAAGTCAAGTACATCCCTTAACACCCTGTATAAACGACAATATTAGCACTAGTGTGAAAAACTAGAGAGGAAATAGGGGAATACGTTTAATTGTAAAACGCCGCCCGCGTTTGCCCTTAAAGGGGTCTCCACACGGTACTGCCGCAGTACCAACTGCCGCAGAACTGTAGTTGACTGTAGTCAAAAGCGCCAGCCGTATTATTATTATAATAACAATACGGCTGGCGCTTTTGACTACAGTTCTGCGGCAGTTGGTACTGCGGCAGCACCGTGTGGAGACCCCTTAATTTCGCAGCACTACAGATCTGGACTCTGGTTTAACCATACCACAATTTTCACCATTTGGTACAAGGTTTTGGCATATGGGTACTTTTGAACGTGGGCTTATTCTCAGCTAATTTCATGTTATTGTTGAAATTTCTCAGAATAATAATTTAGCCGCGCTCGGCGCTCCTCGATGTAGGGAGCGATTCAAAAATAATAATGGATTCTATGAAATTCTCCACATTTCCCCCTCAACCTAATTATTAAACTCGCCAAGTAGTGCGGGATTCGTAGTCCTCTACAATTAGGGTTTTCTAATATGTTTTTAGCGTAAATGAAGCAAAGCCTTGAAAAATAGACAAAGGGGTTTAGGAAGTAAAACTTGCCGAAATAATGATTTTTAACCATTGCTTTCATATTTTCAACAAATGATATTTCTAAAAAAAATCATGCCCACAAAACTCTGAGACAGCTATTGAAGAGATAAATATATTGAAGTATGATACGTGAGTACCTGTGTGCCAAAAATAGGCCCAATTTTATCTCACTTCAGGTGGAATCAAAGATATTGAAATATAGGGAGATGTTAAGTACCTGGGCATAACAATAGACTAGCGTTTAAAATGGTCCCCACACATAAATATTCTGAACAACAGAATAAGGAGGCTAATATTTAGATGTTTAAGAGATATTTTAAACGAAAAATTACTTGGAACTACATACTTCGCTTTCTGTCAATCAATTATACAATACGGCACTATAGGATGGGGCGGTACACATACGAATCAAACACAAACAATTTACATATCACGAAAACTAATATTAAAAACAATTATTAAAAAAAACCCTACTCATATTCGTCAGAACTTTTTTCCAACAATTTAAGGTTAGAAAATTAAGTGCATTATACTTTTATCCTGCAACATTACAAATCTATAAAGATAATATTCAAAATAAGGTTGTCCCTTTAAAAATAACAGAAATCTTAGACAAACATCAATACTTCCTACTCCAAAATGTAAAAAAAACAACAATAGGACAGTTAAATCATAAATATCTCGTAGTAAAAATTTTAAATTCATTACCTGAAAAAATCAGAAATATGAATAGTAATATAATTTTTTTTAAACTCAGCTTAAAGATTATACCGAAAATTTGAACTGAATAAAAAAAAATAAACCAATATAATAAAATCACCCCATACACATAAGCCCTGCTTATTTATTGGGGTTAATCAAATACATATTATGTAACTAATTTATTGTATAAAATTTATTGTAATTTATGTAGCTTTTTGTAAATAAAAAAATAAATAATATGATATGATGGCCGCCCGACTGTCGGCGGACTACGGTCTAATGGTCCTAGTTTGAATACGGAAATAATTCGTTCATTTAGTTGATTTTTAAGATGTGCAGTAGTATTGGTTAACAATATCGGCGACACCAGGAAGCACAGTCCCACCCAGTAAAAACAGCCGATAACACATGTCTTATATTTAAATATCTTTGGGTGGAATTGATCAGACATTTTCAAATACCGAACTTCTTCCTTGAACAAATAATCAATTTCAATTGCCTGTCTGCGGCCTAGGAGCCGAAAGGTCTTGTGTAAATTGATGATATTCATTGTGGTTTCTTTCAAATCGGTACAGATTCTTCAATTAATTCTGTTATTTTCATGTATTATGAAAATCTGCGAGACTAAATTCCAATCCAATATCTATGATTGCACAAATTAATCGCATTGCTTCCCTAAACATAGCAATCCATCAATAAAATAGATTGATTAAATAAATAATTTGTTTAACGATGCCACAATAACTCAATTAATTATGTAGTGCTCACGTGGATTAGATAATTTAAAGTTTGCCTTTTCAGAAATAGATTAGCAAGGCATCTGAATTGCAGATTAGCATATCCATTGTAGAATAGATGTAATCAAAGTTGTGTTTATAAATAAACGACACGAATGTCATTTATAATTAATGCTCAGGAGATATACGTGCAGCATCAATGTACATAGAGGTAAGTGGGAGTTCAAAGTACAGAAATATAAACTATTATTTATGTACTGAGGTCTCGGGTTAACGAGGCGAGATTCATGCCATCTAAAAATAAACCGTGCATTCTGCACGTCAAGAAATAGCCACCACACATATTATTATAATAAAATAAATTTATATTATTAAAATTAAAGTTATAACTGCCGGAAAAATAAAATTTTCATAATTGTGATTGAGTTTGACGACAAATATTGTGTTAGTGGTTTTGAACTTTCTCCTTATTGAGTCAACTTTTCGGAGTGCCTAACATAAGGTTATGTTAAGTATGACGACCCACGTGACTTACATGAGCGGCGAACTCCTTGGCTGTAGACCCACAACTCGCTGCTTAAATCTGGTATCCTGTTATGTTGTCTTTTTTTTAATGTTTGCCTATCGTTCCATTACGTTACATCCTTCCACACAGTACAATAAATAATAATAATAATAATAATAATAATCTTTATTTGGAAAACAAACAGCTTTACAAAGATGCATAAAAATAAAGAGTGCTAAAATAAAACAGTAAGCCTAAAAACATGTTTTCGCTGATAAAATTTGTTTTTTTTTTCGCTGACAAGAAAAACATAAAGAAAAACTAAGAAAAAAATAGTTAAGAGAAGCTAAATTAAACATAAAGAAAAACTAAGAAAAAAAAAATAGTAAGGAGAAGCTAAATACTTAAATAATGCATGATAAAATATAGAAAAACACAATAAAGGGTAAGCTTATGATCTTATAGGAGTATATGGATGATTTTTATGTAATTAGGGAATATGAAAATATATTGCAAATTAGGAAAAGGAATCTGATTAATAATATAATAAATAAATATAAATATGGATGTTAAGTGGTGTGTTGTGATGCATTACATTTATCTGATAGTGTTGCTTTGAATTTGTTGAAAGTTATATTGAAGATGTCTGTATATGTGAGGTGTGTGTTATGATAGTGGCAGGCTCGATGTATGAATTCATTTTGTAAGTAGTTGGTGTTGGAGCGGCTGTTATAAAAAAGGGATACGTTTCTGCCATTGCGACCAGGAACTCTAATATCTATTTTTTGTAAAAGATACGGGGAAGATATCGTATTATTTAGGATTCTGTACAAAAACAATTGATCAGAAATAATTCTCCTACAATTTAATTTCGGGATTTTAAAGAATTGACGAATATCTTCATTTGATTGGAATGCATAAAACGACCGAAAATTTATGTAGGAGAGAAATTTTTCCTGAACACGTTCGATTCTATGAACATATGTTATATATCTTGGATTCCAAATTTGTGAGGCGTGTTCTAGGTGCGGACGAACATAGGTATAATAAAGCAAAATAAATGTATCGAGAAAATAAAATAGTTTTGATGTTCGTAGTATAAATCCTAACATTTGGGTGGCTTTAGTGACAATGTTATTAATATGTAATTGGAATGTAAGTTTGGAATCTAAGGTAACACCCAGGTCCCGAACTGATTCTTTTCTTTTAATATCGACATTGTTTATTGAATATTTAAATATTATTTTGGTCCTATTTCTCGTAAATGATATTGAGTAACATTTATCTATGTTTAGGAACAAGCAGTTAATTTTGCAATATTCGCTGAGATTATTAAGGTCCTCCTGTATTTTTAAGCAGCACGCGATATCATCGATTGGAAGGTATAGTTTCATATCATCTGCATATAAAATTGCCTTGCAGTGTTTAAAACAACTCGTAATGTCATTAATATAGATATTAAACAGGAGAGGACCCAAAATTGATCCTTGTGGAACTCCTGATGTAATATTGACCCAATTTGATTTGAAACCACTTAGCACAACAGCTTGCGAACGGTTTCTGATATATGAGTCTAGCCATCTTAGTAGATCTCCATGGATACCCGCAAGTTTTAGTTTTCTAAACAGAATGGAATGGTTAATTTTATCGAACGCCTTGCTGTAATCTGTATAAATGGCATCAGTTTGAATACGCTTATCCATATTATGAAGTATAAAGTTCGTAAAACAAGCTAAGTTAGTAGTGACGGATTTACCGCTTCTGAAGCCATGTTGGTGTTCACTAAGAATGTTCTTTAATGCGTTGGAGATTTGGTCTGCTGCAAGTTTTTCGAATAATTTTGAGAAAATTGATAGTTTGGATATTGGCCTGTAATTTTGTACAAGATTTCGCGGACCGGACTTGTATATTGGGGTTACAAATGCTTGTTTCCACATAGAAGGAAATTTACCTGTTTGTAACGAACGTTTAAATAATATTAATAATGGATACGCTAAATTCTTTGAGCATTTGGAGATAAATATAGGTGGAATTCGATCTGGACCAGCACCTTTGCTAGAATCGATTTGGTTTATGTACTTCAAAATTAGATCATAACTAATCTCTAAATCACTAATTTCGGCAACGCTGTGGTCTGCATGAGAGTTTACATTGGGGACATCACATTTCTCGTATACTGAATAAAAGAACGACGAGAACAGCTGCGAAATTTCTTGACCGGTATGAGCAATTTCGTTTTGATAATTCATAGTACTAGGAATGGATGATGTCGTACGTTTAGATTTTATGTACGAAAAGAGAGATTTAGAATTTCGATGAATATTCCGTTCTGCATTGAGAACAAAATTTTGGTGACACTCTTTGGACATATTTTTTTGCCTTATTCGTAGAATTGAGAAAGCTTCGTAATCAGATGGATTATTATATTTCTTGAATTTCGATAGATATTTACGTTTTTCTCTTGTTATTTTAATGAGGGCAGGTGAGTACCATGGTGGATACTTTAGTACTTGAATAAATTTGCTAGGTATAAATTGATTTATAACAATGTTTAATTCATTATAAAATGTCTCGATTGCTATATCTATATCAGCGTTATTAAGTTTTGTGGGCCAGTCAATGTTAGATAAGTGAGTATTGATTTCATCATAGTTTCCTTTGGCGAATATGTATTTTTGAGATTTGTTATGTACAAGCGTGGATAAGATATTGAAAGGTAAGTCAACATGTAACGCTTTGTGGTGTATGTCTTCTGGAACTAAAGGTAATTCAGGCAATAAGACTTTCAGATTTATATTAGATAAGATAAGGTCTAGTATTCTTTCATTAGCATTAGTGAAACTATTAAATTGTTGTAGGCCAGAGAAAGACAGATAATCTATGAACTGTGAACTAATCGTGGACTGATATTCTTCAGGAATAAGATATGAGTTATGATCATTTAGGGTCCATTTAATTTCCGGTAAGTTAAAATCACCAAGAATTATGAATTTATCATCCGGCAAAGACAACATTTTTTGATTAAGTTGCGTGGAGAAATTGAGCAATTGAGAATTAAATCGAAGATTTCTAGGAATATATACTGAGCATATATGTATGTTATCCATTCCACCTTGTTCCGAGGGCACCCGAATTGTGATCCAAATATCTTCATCAGTCAATTTCCAGTCATTAACAGTTGCGTTAATGTAGCGTTTTACTGCTAGCAGTGTGCCACCTCCTCTTGATTGACCTATGTCAGCATAGTTTCTGTTGCGGATAAATACGTCATATCTAGAGTCAAAGAGTTCACCACTATTAATGTTATCATTCAACCAACTTTCAGTAATGCCTATTATATCATAGTCACTACACACAATATTTTTAAAGAAGATGTCAGTTTTAGTACGCAATCCTCTTACATTTTGATAGTAAATAGTGAACGCCATTAGAGGATTATATTAACCAATTTTATAAAATAAGTATGTAGATGATAATGATGAGTAAGAGGATTCGAATTATATAGAGTGTAGAGAAATAAGCTCGAGACTATCCTAATTAGTGATAAAAAATAAATTAATAGTTTTTTCCATGGTTTACAAAAAGTATTCATTAAAAATGTGTTGATATTAATATTAACTAGACTAAATAAGGAAGAACCCCGTAGCAAATGTAGTGGCCGTGTAATTGGTAACACGCCGAATTGTGTATTTATGTGTTGACAGTAAAGACGGTAAGTATTATAGGTGATACAGATAAGGATGGTTAGAATCACATTTAGTGTGGGTTTTAGTAGAGTATGTATATATGTAAATGTCATTATGATGATAAAGTGAGGGATGCGATATACATTAAGTTTAAAGATAAATGTTTTGCTAAAATCTAGATTATAATAAATTCTACAAAAAATAAAGAAAAATGCAAGAACTATGTCATCCTTCCAAGGTCTGCATCGCTTGAGATTAGCTTCGCTGGAGATGTATCGTTTTTTCGAAGAAAAATTTTGCAGTTCCGGACCCATACATAACGAAAACCCTTTTCTTTGGCGTATATTTTTGTTTTGTTTAGTAGCACCTTATTTGCAATAGTAAGGTGCTCGTTGATAAAAAAGCATTGGTCAGTCCCTGGTAAATTGATTTCCTTTGTGGTAGTTGATTTCTTCTTTCTAGAGGCTGTGATTATCTTGTTTTTTATATCAGATGAGACTTTCATGATAATGGGTTTAATTTTATTAGATTGGGAATCGCGAGGAGAGACACGATTAATTTTAATAAGATGCCACTATTAAGAATCGATAATATACTAGTACTTGATGTGGCTTTACGACACAAGAGTGAATCTTACCACAAAGTTACTATGTAATAACAAAAATATGACTAAAAAGGAGGATCTATGTCCAAATTGAAGTCGTACTATCGAAATCGTAATACAAAAGATATATACGCCCCTGAATCTATTTAGTTACTGAACGGCGCTATATAAAATTGACTTTTTTCACGTTAGCCCATACAAGAAGCTCTGAGGGATTTTTTTCCTTTGAGGATGCTGTGTGGAGGGTTTTTAGGAAAAGGAAGGAAAGGAAATTCTGGGAAGGAAAAAGGTTTGATGGGTAGGTAGGAATCTTTGGTTCATTGTGTCCAGGATTGACGGACGTATGAATCCATCGCTTCCACTGCGGTGCAACACGGTCCCACGGTCTAGAAAGTCCGGCTGGAGAAGCCAAGGTTAGATTTCCCTCAATCAGTCTTTCCCGATCCGGCCTACCACGCAGTAGGTGGGCAAAGGCATTCGCCGCAAAGAACTAAACAAGCCTCACCCCATGAACCCGGGCACAAGTCACAAAACGTAGCGAACCACTTGGGGTGACCTATGGCAGTGGTGTTGTTATGCAATATTTTTTTCCCGAGGCGGTGTTACCAATACCTGCCTAATAAATTGAAATTCGTAATAATAAATAAACATACTGATCAAAAGCAGCAGATTTAACGCGGTTCGCCTGGAGGTATATACTTACCTCGAACAAATTGCAATAAAGTTTTGATCATTCGATTGCATCGCGCACTTAAATACGGATTAAAAGCTCCGCGGTTGGCTTCCTGGAAATTGGCACCGCTGTACTAGAACGTTACCTAAGTAACTTGGGCAAATAATTCTGTTTAATGCATTCACAAAGATATAGTTAGTGCTTAAAGCGAGGCGATAGTACTCGTACCTTGCATCCTTGCATGGCCAAAGTTTCCGCGAGGTGACCCGAAGGTGGGCTGACTGGATGGGCGGAAATGTAATTACCAGTAAACATACAATTCAAACTATGTAGCAGAAGTGCAAACGGTGCTTAAATATATGACCGGCGCAGAACAGAAATGATCCAAGTATTTTTTTTGTCAAAACTGCCAGGGCCGACAGACTTAGCTATAAAAGATCATCGCACGCACAATATCGCTAGCCATACAATCATATACAGTCCCGCCATACCCAAGCAGATTATGCGCTGTAAGCTAAACCGCTACTCAGTTGTAAACAGGAGAGGGAGTCATTTTAATTACGGAGCTGCGTAAACGTGCGGATGACAACTGTCAAGTTGACAGATCCATTACTAAGAAACGATATTTCGCGGCAGCTCCCGAATTCAACTGACCGCCTCTCCTACCATAGGAAGAAATCTTTTACAGCATAGTGTGTCGGTACAACAGATAAATGCTCGCGCTTTTGAAGCTACGTGTGGCCGATTCTTTATGTGTAACGCGCTTAAAACAATGTTAACGAAGAAAAAAACTCAATGGGAATGGGACTTAAAAACGAATTTCCACTATTTGAGAGTAATTCAATATATTTACTGATTATATAGGTAGTCTACTAACGGCCTCCGTGATTGAGGGGTAAGGCTATCGACTAGCGATCCGGAGGTAGCGGATTCAAATCCCGGCGTGCGAAAGTAAATATTATTTGATTAATTAGTGTTATTTCGCAATTAAACCATTTAAAAATAATATAAGGTATATTTGCGGCACGTTCCAGAGTGGTAGATAATCTCAGTATAGTCGTGGTGTAAGACCACCATTTAGAATTGAAGCGTTGCTTGAAATGGCTTTGGCCGAGTTTGGTGACCAGATCTGAATAGCCAGGTAATTCCCCACATTCCTTTTCCCCTTTCCACTACCTTCAGCATCACAACATACCCCAATTGAGGATGCCATGGTTTCAATGGCTCCTCAAATGGTTAGGACGCTTTTGCGGTATTCACATTTAAAAAACTATTTCAAAATAAAAAAAATTATAGGAACTTTTTTATATATAAATGCCAGAAAAGCACCAAGTGAGAATGATACATTTACGCCAATTTAACATATGTTTGAAATGCAGGTTAATTAATGTTAACATTAATTAGCGTAGGTACTGCTGAACGAAATGTACGCTTCGTCAAGATGGTTACATTGGCATCGTGCGATTTTGTCAAATTTACAGACTTTAGTCAGATTTGGTAACTCAGTTTGATTGGCCAAAGCAGCTGTGAAAAACTTTTAGCAATCATTTACAGCATTTGGTAAAATTTACTTTAGCCACTTCTGTTATAAGCCATACATAAATATCAAGAGTTCTCCAAGGGTGTGTGCACTGTTCAGCCACACCCCTAAGGGAGTGTGCAGTAATTCAAAAGCTGCTTAACGGAAATACTGATGTTCCTTACTTAGAGAAACTACAAACAACCCTCTATATTTCCATGTCAAAGTGGACGGGTTCAAGTGGCAAATATGGGCCACAATGTAAGTACAGGCTCATTGTATTTGCGACGGCAGATTGTCCAGTGAATTATTAACGTCAACCGCCACAGTAAAGTTCTTGCGTGCTTAGTGTTTATGGTTATCATAACCTGAC
The DNA here is from genome assembly GCA_917563855.2 of Limnephilus lunatus. NCBI lineage: Eukaryota > Metazoa > Arthropoda > Insecta > Trichoptera > Limnephilidae > Limnephilus > Limnephilus lunatus. Next base: position 60,863,304 of record OU830592.1, read on the forward strand.
TTGGTTATTGGAAAAGCTTAATCAAGGGAATAAAGTTAATCTCAAATTAAACAAACTACAAATGCATGAGGGTTTATAATTTTGCAATTATTCCAGTTTCTGTTGAAAAGTTACCATCTATACCAGCGGTCGGGGAACCGGGGTAAATTACCCCAAATGGGGTAAAAATGTTTTTTTTTGGGTAATAAGGAAAATTTTCTAGTTTGCTATTTTTTCAAAGTTAGCTTTGTTTTTGGAAGACTGTGAAAATATTACTTTTGATGACATCAAGGATACAGTTCTAAAACATCTTACCAAACAGAGAGCGGTTCTCTGACTACTTTCCAGATCTTGATATAGTATATACTTTCAATTGTGTTGTAGATCCTTTTAAATGTGAAATTGCTAACATACCAGAAGAACCTCCGGTTTCGGCAGAAACGATACATGAACTTCGATCTAATACTGAAGCAAGTATTCAATTTGAGAGCAAAGCCAATCTGTCGTCTTTTTGGATGTCAAAAGCTACGAAGGCTTTCAAAATTGCACATGAGGAGGCGGTAAAAAAGTTGCTGCCATTTGCAACAACCTATCTTTGTGAACAAGGCTTTTCCACTCTAATGAACATAAAAACGAAGAACAGAAATCGATTAAACGCCGAAGACTGTATTCAAATTGCTCTTACATCAAAAAGTTCCAATTTTGAAGTAATTGTATCAAACATGAAGCAACATCATTTCTCCAAAAACTGAAAGGGAATCCTTAAAAACTGAATTTTTGTTTGATCCAATTTGACAATTTAATTTTGTTTGTCTATTACATACTATTTTCATGTAACTTTTTAATTTATTTTCCGTGTTAATTAATTTAATAAATATTTTTTATTTAAATATACATTGATTGTCGTTTCAAAATGGGGGGAAGGGGTAATATCGACTTACGCAAAAATATTTTGGGGTAATGGTTAAAAAAGTTCCCCGACCGCTGATCTATACAAATCATATCTGGTTATATCAAATTAAGGTTTACAGAACATTGTCCAAAAGCAGCTATTTTCACGGATTTCATCCCACGCTTTCCATCGAAACAATAATTGTGTAAGTTAATTAACAAAAATAACTATATTAAGGACCAAGTCTTGGCTAAAGGAACTAACTTGCTTGTAAAAATGTCGTCATAGAAGTCATAGAAGTCACTGAAAACTTATCCAAAACGAAAAACACAGTCCCCCTCAGCACAGGATCTCTTATTGAGGAGGACCACGAAAATAATCTATACTTTTTAAAAATTGTTTAATACATATTTGTATATTTTTACAATTTTACAGGAATTGTACAGGAATTAAAAAAAAAGGAAAATATGAAAAAATATAAATAAAAATAGCCTTTCCTCACCATTAAGAGACAAGACTCTTGTGTTTGGTGAAAGAATTCTAGTTCAATTATATAAAATCATGTAAGTAAATAATAAAATATTGCAAATAATAACAAAAAGGTGAGTAAGAAAAACGCATGATTTATCAATAACATTTTTTAAGATTTAAAAAAATAATAATAATAGATAAAATATAGACACTTACAGTTTTATGCAATTTTTCAATTTAAGCTGAATTTCACGAAATTTTTAATAATTTTTAGATTTAATGAACATCTATTTTGTATTTATATTTAACATGTATTTTCTATAAATGTAAAAATTGAAATATAATAACTAAATGAAAATAAAAATATACATACATATACATATAAGAATTACTAAAGAACTACATAAAAATTATGAATGTCCTTTGTTAGTCACAAAGACAGGTAGATTTGTATTGAGTAATTTTAGCTTCTTAGTTAATTTTGATTCTAAAAAAAATGTGTGCCAAAAAAAACTAAAAGATTGCGGTTCCCTTCAGGCCTTGAATACTTACTTATTTTGCGTCAAAATTTATAAGTCATACAAAATTTTAAATCTATAAATAAAAATAAAATAGTAATATTTTTTATAACTTTCAACAGTGAACAAACAAAAACGTGGGTACCAGGATCTTACAAAGTATAATTATTACTGGAACAAATTTGATTAAAAATATGCGTGAATATACCTCGAATTCGCAGATGAAAAAAGTAGGACAAACGATATAAAACTATAATCCGCATTATATGCTGACGAAGATGTGTTCAGGTTTTACACCAACACACCTATTCGTTTCTTTGCACTAAAGTCGTTCGTTATTTCGGCATAAAAAGTTAAAACGATCCGGGTAACGGTTTAAGAATAGTACCGCCTTCCGACAATGGAATGACTCCTACCTGAAACGAACGATGATGCAATCAACCTTTGAGAATAGCTTCATAATCTACACCAGCGATCGGCAATTGGCGGCCCGCGGGCAAGATGTGGCCCGCGAAGGGATTCCTTTTGGCCCGCAGGTAATTTAATTTACCCGCAGGTAACACTTTTATTTAATTTTTAATTATTTAAAAAAAATACTACATGATACCTATATGTTTATAACTAATTCATATTAATTTCTTATAATTAAATTATAATATGTAAATGAAATCCTCAGCACGGGAAATCCCAGTGAGGATATCATTATCTTTAGATGTTTGTAAAGAAAGGAAGACAATAAATCATTATTATTATTATTATTATTATAATTTTTTCCCTGCGTTTGAGGCGATAAAAGATCATGTGGCATAGCGCATTTCGGCGTATCGCTCGCCGTACATTCCCAGTGGGAATATATGGTGTGCGATATGCTGAAACAGGCCAAGCCAAATGGTCTTCGATCTTTTATAGCTGTGTGTGGCAAAGGTCTTATGACCACCTCAAAAAATGTTCGGCTGCGTTTCTTTTTCATGTTGGCTACATATACAAATAATCTCAGAATGTTAAAAATCAAAATTCAGCAACTATAATAAACGGAAAATGTGGCTTCTGTAATGATGGAGGACTAACTAATTAGGGGATCGAACCAGCATTGCCCGAGTAAACCTTTGCGCTAAACCTTTGGCAGTCACAAGCGCACTAACGTAGCAGGCTCGCACGCGCACGAGTAACGACAATGGTCGCGCGGCGCTCCAATTTTTTTTTACATATTCATACGGCCCGCCACCAAAACTAATTGCCGACCGCTGATCTACACTATATCACTGAATCACGGTTCGCGGAACCGCTTTGGCACACTCAAACCACTGCAAGTAAGGTCGGTGGTTACTTTAACATCATTATATTCATTATGTATATTATTTGATTATGCAGATAACGATGGAATGGGTTTTACACAGAAGAGTGTAAAACAAGGAAACGTTTCAACAGAATTACAAATCACAGGGAAAATAATATACACCTATATAATTTTAATTATTTTTAAAACAATCCATTATATTGCAAACGGATTGCAATCTTTAGAACGCAGGCTGCAAATGGGAATGTTGTCTTTATTTACCGCTATTTCAATGGAAGATGCTCCGAGGAATCAGCGTCATTGATCCCTCCGGCATAGGTGGGGAAGGTCGTAACAAGCAAAACGCGCGCCCAATATCGTACTCGGTTTACATTTATCACGGATCGTTTCTATGTTTTGTTTAACTGCTCGGCTGTATGGACGAGACCGTTGACAAGACCCATGTTTACTCCTTCCTTTCCTCAGAAAGACCTCCCACACAGCATCCCCAAAGGTGGCATAGGCCCTGAGGGAAATTATTTATTTTCGGCAGGGTCTCTCGGGTGGAGTTAAAAATGCATCTCTAGATCTCTACATTTTATTTATATAAGGAACATAAACATTCTTAGTAATACATATAATATACATAAGAGGATGACAAAAAACCAGACCAATTATTAAGTTCACAGATAGGTATTTAGAAACATAAACTAACAGAAAGTAATGAATCGTGTAGTCATAATTATTACAGTAGTAACTATGTACGGTAATTAAATAACTAGGTACTTTTGTTGGTATTGTTTCCACACGTACCGAGAAAAAATATTTTATGTGACAAAAAGCAACGATATATGTACACAAGGAAAATGATGCAAATTTTTCAACAATCGGTCATAATATAATAATACTATTATTACCTATTACGTGCAAGACAGAAGGAAAACATACTGAACGTAATTACAAGTTCCAAGTATTACTCAAATAGGGAGGTACCTCAGAGTAACAATATAGGAGGTACCTCCACAATAAACAACTATGTCGGGTTTTCACAACAGGTAAACATATTAAATGAACTAGTGAATAAAATAATATTAATTTGTCTACATGTAAATTACGGCGTTCTTGCCGTATATATTATGCTGCGTATACATGCCCGAACACGAACGCGAACCGAGCCACGAATTATGGCAAAGCAACAGCAAACGCACGGTAGTTCCCTTAAAGGAAACTAGCTAGACAAAAAGATTATTTAATTATTTAATAATTGGCTTATTCAACATTACTTTTATTATTAATTGAAAAATTATGAAACCAGTGTTAATATTTACAATTATTTTCCAAAGTTTGATTAAACTTTCAATTAATCGTACAAAATCGTGCCTCTGAACGAAATCATTTTCATATAAAACCATTCTTTATCTATATTGTTTTATATAATTCGTCTGCGCTTACGTGCTCTTTTGTCTTTTACTGAGCCTATTCCGACGATCTATCGTTCAGATATTTTGGAGATGTTAGAAGAGCGAAGCACTTCAAAGACGAATTGTGTTGCAACAAGGGAGTGTATTTGTGAAGATATAATAATTTTACTAAAGAAAAAAAACTCACACGTTTCAAAGATAATATATTAAAGAAGAAAATCGGTTCATTTCTGTTAACATTTCACAAAAAATGGATTGATGTCGGAAGATGTACGCTAAAATTCAAATCAAAAAACACAAAATGGCTTAGTGCAGTTTTTGTTCTTCCTGTGTTATTGTGTGACGAGAGGCCACGGGGTAGGCCAGAAAAAGAATTTGACTATGTTCCTCGAAAAGTAAAACCAGAAAAATTAAATGTCTTCTGAATTCCCGAAGTCCACAAGAGCTCTCTCATGCTACTCAAACCAGCTTGAGGTCACATGGAAAGCGGGATGCTGCCAAAATTATTCATCAAGCGACGGACTTTTCACCTTAACGAGCTACAAAGATGAAACACATTATGAAGAATAAAAATTTTAAACCAATCCCGTATTCACCCCAGGAAGCTCTAGCTTTCATTATTAACAATAAATTCACCAAGCAGCAATATTTTAACATACGAGGCCAAAGAGAGGAGGGCAAACATTTACCCCTCATACAAAAAAAAAATTAAAAATCAAAGACGAGTGTTATCCCCCAAAAGTGTCCATTGTAATAACAGAAGTGTCTGTCGAAATCAAGTTACAGACTCTTTGAAGATTTGTTTCATTCGCTAATTATAAGTTCGGATCCTATAATATCCGGAATATCTACAATACCAACGAAATATTCCGATGTCTTACCGAGTGGCGTATTAAAATTATTATCGATACCAGAAGTGCCAGCGAAGGAAGTGCAGAAGTATGTCAACTGTGCCACCATATGTGAATTATCATTTAATAGTAGTGACGATAGTGACGATAGTGCTGATAGTGACTCGATATAGTTCATGAAAAAAGTCATCTCTATACAGGTTATAATTTTTTTTTGCAATTACTTAAAATATACACGTTGGCGTGACTTTTTTTAACCATTCTATCATACACATTTTATTAATATTTTATTTTACTTAAATTAAATTCTGTAACAATGGTTAAAATAAATGTAAATGTTTTTTTTATTATATTGTGACCCTTTTGCATCATATTCCATGGAAAAATATTTTTGTGTGGCTAGATTGGGATTTGGGACCACTGTGAAACGGCGCGAAACGCAGCTTGCGGTTGCTTCATTCCTTTCTCGTAATTCGTGGTTCGGTTCGCGGAAATACCTACGTGTTTATACGCAGCATTATATCTTCTATATAGATATTTTGTGGAATATTTTTTGGTTTTGGCAATTTTCTAAAATTATGTAGGATATAAAACTTCGTGAACGTTGACTTTTTTAACGAAATAAAAAACACCTATTTTTATCAGAAGCAACTCAAACTACAATAGCTTGTCCAGATAGTACCTACACACAGCGCGCAACATACGTTTCCAACTAGTAAATAAATGATCAAGCCGTCAAAATGGCGCAAAGGCAAGTCTTATAAATAAATTGTGCCTATCATAATAATATATATTTGGGCCGTTCCATCGACGTTCAACTGCTACCGCTTGATACTTGTTCGCATTTGTCCACCCCAATCCTTTGCAAGCCTCTGGAATTCTGACTGAGCCTATTGAAAATCCAACAAATACATTCATGAAGCATGCACCACTAGTGCTGAATAAACATTTTTTTGAAACATAATTATTCCCTAGCTAATGCAATCGTTCGACAGTGGAGTCCAAGGTTTGAATTTGAGTTGAACATACATTTGAGAATTTGCATAAATGTCGTGGCAATTTCATCCAGTTATTTTTTTAAATGTGAAACCGTACAAGAGTCCCAACTTTCAATCCCAGTGATCCCAACCAATGAATATTCTACCTTACAACTTGCCGACCGAACTTAGCAAGCTAATAGCCCTATAATTCCCATATTCCCTTTACCTTTGTATACCGGCATTATTACAGTCCTTCTCCAATCTAATGGCGTGTATTCCTCTAAACACTGTGTTGACTTTTGTCATCTTAGAAGATTCTCAAATAAAGACTCCTTGGAATTTGCACTTTTAACAAACTTAATTTATTTTGGTAGAATCACATTTTACAATAAAAATATAAACTTTTTCCCGCCCGCAAGCACTTAAAGGAGGTCTCAATTAGACCATTACTGTTTTGTTTTTCAAGTGAGAAGAGACTTTTTTTAACAGGTTCACAGTATTTATAACCTATAAAGAACTAACACAAACAAAACATTTTGACATGATACACAGACAAAAAAATGCAAACTACATTACAAAGAAATCTGTTTCACCGACTGACAAGACTTTGAGACTCTATCGCTTGGTACGGTAAATAATTCCTGTAATAATAAGTTTCAAAATATTCCGATAGATGTCGGTAGTGTTCACTTTTTGAACACACTGGTTAAAACTTACCATTCTTCTTCCAAGGTTGCGAACTGTTCGCTACCGTCTGGAGACAGTGAGACTATGATTCCCAATTTTGATATCTTGTGAGGCCGCTAGTGAGGAGGGGAAGGAGACGGGAAGCAGAAGATGGTGAAGAACCTGGCTATTCAGATCTAGTCACGGCCAAAGCTATTTCAATCAACTTTTCGATTCTAAATGGTGGTCTTACACCAGGACGATATGAGTATCTTCCACTCTGGTAAGTGCCGCAAAAATACTGTGTATTATTTTAAATGAGTAAATTGTGAAATAGGTAACACAAATTAACCAAATAAAAGTTACTTTCGGACGCCGGGATTAAAAGCCTCATCTCTCGACCACGGAGACCGTCAAATATAGATTTACGATGATTCTTGTAGGTTGACTGAGATAACAACGATTAGCATAATTATAACATTTTACAAGGTTTATAAAATCAATTAATTTCTTTAAAGCAACGAATTTCACCTCGGCAAGAAAATGGAGTACATTTAATTAATTAATACATTCTAGGTGTGGTTTGCATATTTAAAAAAACAATAAAATATAAACCGCAAGAGCAACGTACATTCAATGTCAATTAAGACATGCATGGTTGCAGAAGTGACTAATACAGAATATGTAAGTAGAAGTATTTTTATCAGAGGTCAAACGCGATTACTTTAGGTACTAGGAACATTTGAAGACAAGCATGTTCAGTTGAAACATCGATCTTTCTCATAAACGATGCAAGTATAAGAAATAGGTTAACAGCGGAGCTCTCAGCGGCAGAACCCAAGAAGAATAATATTGGTATAGGTATTAAACCAATGCCAAAGGTCACTCTAAGTGATTCGCTACGTTTGGTTATTTAGCAGGGGTGCCCGGGTTCTTCTCTCTCCACATGATGGCATAGGCCCTGAGGATTTTTTTTCATATGGGTCTCCTTTGTGGAGCTATAAAAAAAAAAATTTACGCCAAAAGTTCAATTTTCAGAAAAGTTTCAACAAAATAAAATATCAGTTAGGATTTGGTAAGAGATTATATACACTATCAAGATCAATGTTACGATTTTATTCCTACTCATTGGATAGCACATTAACGTGTAATGAGTCGCGAAATAAAACAGTTCATTGTAGGGAATCCTGTTGGAATAGTTTTAATATTCCGGTGTGGAATAATATTAATGTGACACGCATATCAGTGTAAACGGTAACGACCATGTTGACTGTTGACTTTGGTGACCACAAATTTTGACGTAACGGAATAATAAACTTTGAACGGCTCAGCACTCAGCACTCTCAGCAGTAGCGGTTGTGTGACTAATGGACCTAATCGACCGGGTTATCGCACTTTGTACGAAATAAATAAACGTCGCGTCGGTGTAAGGTTTTTGTCACTTGAACCAAATAATCTCTCCCACGAACTGCGTGCGGTTTTGTGCAATAAGTAAGTATTCAAAGAAGAACAAATCTACCAAACTCTCTGAATAGAATATCACTTGTAATGTGAACTATAACGATTTGAAAGAAAGCTAATGTCAAGAGATTACATTACGTAAGACTTTTTAAACTTTTGACCTCAAGAACCACAGAAAACTAGAAGTGCGTTTCACACAAATTTTAATGGTAGCAATGCTTCATTTAGCCCAATAGCCCTGTGCTCCGTACTCGCCTGACATCGTAGATCTCCGTCCCATTTGAACTACGTAAACAGTTCTGTATTAGAAATTTAAGCCACGTTTAGGCAAATATTTAGATCACGAAACACGCCCACAAAGCACTTCTTGTGTTATTTTTTATTCCACATCCAGGCCCCAGACGGGCAAATCAAATAATGAAAAACAAAAAACGCATTCGATATTTGAAAAAGTTCGTCCATTACACAGATTACACTTCTATCGGTTTATCGCTTTATCCCCTTACTTATAAACGCAGTGTAATAGTCTAAGATCCGAACTAGAAGCGACTTCACCATCTGTTGAATGGATGAAAAGCATTTTATATCAAATTTAATATATTAGAAAATACATCTCGAGTGGGTTGTCTAAAAAATTCCTGGCAAGACTATGATTAATTTAAAAAATATTAATTGAAAGAGAGCGCGTATGCTATTTATTCGTGCAACAGAGAAGGATAGCGATACTTAGCATTATTTTGGAGTAGTTAATTAAAGTATGTACACTCGAGATATATTTTCTAATATATTTAATTTGATGTAAAATACTTTTCATCCATTAAACAGATGGGTGAGGGTCGTTTCTAGTGCGGATCCTCTACTATAAATATAACGCAGTGCGTAAGAGCGGAACAATGAAAAACATGACTTATTATCACGGCGTTTATATGGTTAAAAAGGCTTAAAACCAGACTTAAGGCCGACTTTACAATATCAACGTTGAACAGGCGTGCAAGAATCAGTAAAATAGCGTGTCCACAAAAATATCCGCACAGGCGGCCAAAAAAGATAGACCGATGAACGAAATAAATATTTTTTTCAAATCTTTTTATTATTTTTTGTAATCACATTCACAGTATCCATAGCGGTGACACATTCGACTGCATATATTTAGTACTTTGCAATTTGAAGAAAAGTTCCCAGACATCCCCACACTATTTTACGAAAACGCCTGGAGGGGAAAGATATCCCACTCCAATACTACAACTTCCCAGCCAGTTTCATGTATAAATCATAACATTCATAAAGAATCTCTAGAATCTTGCATTCAGCAAACTAGCGAATCAGCACTTTCGTATAATTTTTAATGACGCAATTTCTCTACAATGATATTTTCTTCGCATACGCATTGTATCAGGCAGTTTTGAAATATTATTACATTATGGTATAAGTATTAGTGTTACCAATTTCTGTTAGACGGTGCAGTTATCAAAAAAATATATTAGAAAAAAAAAAAAAAAATAGAAAACATGCCTTAAGAGGAAACCCGGTCGCCGAGAAATTTTAACAATATGTATATTACCAAACTGTTGCTGTCACTGTCGGTCGTACTCCCCCGAATACCGAGCGAAAGGGACAACTACACCTCAAGCTGATAATCTTACTTATATTATAAAAGTGAGAGTTTGTATGGCTGTATGTGTGTTTGTTACCCTTTCACGCAAAACTACTGAATGGATTTTAATGAAACTTTACAATAATATAGCTCGTACATCAGAATATAACTGTATTAGAAGAAAATACTTTTTTTCAGTACGTTTTGCTTTTTAAAATATACAATTGTTTAGTTTGTACACTGAACGTCTGTTGACGGGGTTCAAACTAAGCAACTTTAGCGATTTTTTGAGGGTCTTAACTCCCATAAGAAATAACTTATCAAAAAAAGCAAAACGTACCGACACACTAGTGGTCGATATCTGTATTATATTTAAAATAAAAAACATTTGCAATAGTGTCAAAATTCAGAGAGGAATTGGGGAATACGTTTGTATGGACAGAACGCCGCCCAGTTACCTCTTAACGATTTAAATGTAAATGAATATAGCATTTATTCATATGCACCTTGAAATAAGCTCTTGAAAAAACAAACAGATACAACTGTATACCTTAGTCATGTTATTAGAAATTTAAAAAAAAAAACGTCATTTGGTGTGAAATGAAACGAAGTTATTGTGGAAGAACGTGGATAAGAAAGAAATTGAAGGAAGGCGATTGCCATTCACTCATTTGTGCTATTCAGAAGACCATGATTATAAAAAAATGGTTGTGAACCCCTTCTAGGATACGCCACCAAAATAAAAAGAGTAATTAATATGTGGACATGTTATTTGTATATTTCAGTGTAGGTACTTCCACATTTCGACCAATTGCGAACAATAAATCACGAGGTTTGTACATAAATGAAAACTAAATGTATTTTTGCCACAACGTCTGAAAATTCCATAACTTCAATTACCGCCGACAGAAGCAATTCATTACTTAGTTGTCACAAACAATGAAAGCGCATCTGCCATCGGGGCACCCGGCGTGACACGGGTCCGTGACATCTGAACATGACAGTTGTATAGTTTAAACGCATAATTTTAATTGCAAACGTACTTACATAACATTGTAACGTAACATACAATATACGAAAACCAAAATTGAATTTATTTCACGAAAAAAAAAATGAATCAATCAATTGTGCGATTTTATGTTGGATTGATAAATTTACTAGAAATATTATCGATCGACTTCATGCAACCTATTAAGTAATCCTCGAGGCAATTTCGTTATAAACTGATTTTTGACGATCTTCAATTCCGAATTGTTTCTATGGCACTGAAATTTCCTGAAAATTAATAATAGGTTATACTTTAATTAATCTTATCTGATAGCTTATTTCTAAACCATATCATCAATTATTCCACTTATAATATATGTGATAACAGAATAATCCAAATTTCCAAATCTTACCACAATGAACGCCTTTTATAATATTTGTTTAATCCATCGTGAAAATCTTCTTTAACGCTTAATTATTTTATTTTTGACAGTTTATTTAACAAATCTCAAACTTTCTCGGTAAAACAGTCCGCGACTTTGTAAATAAGTAAAGAGCAGTTTTCATCCACTTTGCTGCGACCCTTTTAACCCTTTGGGTGCGGTACGCCGATATATCGGCATGACACTTCTTGTCCCATAAGTGCGGTGCTTGTGCCGACATGTAAGCTGGGCCATAAAAAAACTTCTCACGTTATAACTTATAATACGAAAGTTGATCACGATAATAGGCACGAGGAACACTTGTTCATTGGAATATTGGCAATTAATTTTAATATTTAGCATGTCTTTGTCCAAACATAACTGGAAACAGTGTCTTAAAAAATATATATATTATAATTTCTTATTTTTTTAATGGATTATTGACACTTATAAAACTATGAAAAAAGCAATAAACTAGGGTATTAAATTAATCTTAGGTTTCAGTTCTTTTCTGGCACACTTTATGTAGTCGCAAATATATTTATAATCAAAATGGGACTGTAATCAATAATTTAGAAATTAATCAAAATAAAATATGACGTTTCAATGACACAACTATGTGGATGGTGAACATTGGACGCAGGAAGGGAATCTGAGTCACCTGAATTTTCCTTAGCACGTTCTTGTTGTGTTATTATGTCATCGATAATCACTTGGCCGAGCACATGCACAAGTCTCCGTTTGAATCGATATTAAGAACTGAGAGAGTTCTATATGAGTTGATCATTGCACTGGTTCCTATTAGACAACAGTCGATATTGAATGGACAGGACAGGACAGGTTTAGATGTTAAGTAGGATGAAGAAAGGTATATGAATATACATAGTTGCGTCAACACTTCAAGTGGTATAAAAATGCACAATAATGAAAAGTAATATTATTATAATAACTTTATAAATAACGCAATGCAGGTGAGGGTCATTATGTATATTGAATAAATTGTGACGCAAAGAAAAAATATTAATCGAAACATTGTGGGAAAAATCAACATTAAACTCAAATCTCCTCGTCACGCGCTGAATCTTGCGTTGATAAGATATATTACCTAGAACTTTCTACAATTTCCTTGGAAGACCGACAAAGTTTATAAGCGAATCATTACATCATTAGTAATCGGAAAATTATAGGTGTTTGGAAGTCATTTGATTTTTATCAGCGGAAGCATTGAGCAATGCTGGGGACCCATTATATAAATCTGAAATAATTTGATTTTGATAAAATAAAAATTCATTAGCTCCACACAGGAGGCTCTTAGGAAAATAATTTTCGTCAGGGCCTGTATCATCTTAGGGAATGCCGTGTGGAGGGTTTTTCTGAGGAAAGGAAGGAGATGAAGTTCTGGGAAGGATATAGATATGAGGGATGGGTAAGAGGGTCAGTGTGTCCAGGAGTGACGGACGTATGAATTCTTCCCTCCAACCGCGTTGCAAGGTGATTGGTCGAGTGATTCCGGCTATAGAGGATAAAAGACCTCCCTCGATCATGCCAACCACGCGGCAGATGCATCGGCCGCAAAGACCTGGACAAACCTCACCCCATTAACCCGGGCATCCCTGCTAAGTCACCAAACGTAACAAACCACTTGGGGTGACCTATGGCAGAAGGTGAGGTGAATTGTGTTATTACACAATTTGTTAATTTAAAATACTTTTAACGGTATATTTGCGGAACGTTCCAGACTGGAAGATACTCTCAGTATCGCCTTGGTGTGAGACCACCATTAATAATTGAAACGTTGCTTGAAATGGCTTTAGCCGTGTTTGGATCATTTAACCCTTCAAAAAATTGGCATTTTTTTCGGTTGATCAAAATATTTTCGCTTTACAATAAAATGCAAATATTTGGAATATTTCTGAGTACATTCAAAAACTAAAAACTGTTTTAGAAAGGTGATGAAATACGCTTTCAAATTATATAATTCGAAATAAACATATTTTTTTAATTATAAAATTTTTGCACACAAACATAAAAAAGTTTTAAAAATGGCTCATCTTACGTTTTTTCTAACTTAAGTTACAGATAATAAAAATAAATAAAAACACATACATATTTTATTAGAAAAACGTATACCTAAGTAACAAACACATATTGTTATCTCACTTTTAGTCGCTCTATGTAAAAATAATTTATAAAAAATTCCTGAACTTTAAATTTTTTTTTTTCAATTTGCTATTCAAAACTTTGTATACATATAAGTGTACATTTTACTTTTTTGGTGGCTATTTTTTAGATTGGAATATAAAGCGTGGTGTTTTCCCTTTCTAACACCGTTTGTATATTTCTCACTATGATAATAAGGGAGTTACAGCGTTTTATACGAGACCTATGTGCGTTGGGACAAATATGGTCTCCTGCCATTCTAAGGGTTAACCAGTTCTGAATAGCCAGGCACTTCCCCATCTCTCTATCTCTTCCTATTTCCCATCTCCTTCCTCCCCACTACCTTCAGCCTCACAACACACCCCAATTGGGGGATGCCATCGTCTCACTGGCTCTCCAGGCGGTTGGGAGCAGTTGGAACTCTTGTGGAGTATCCACAAAAAAAAAAAATTAAAAAACCCGATACAGATTATTTTAGAATTTTCTCTCCTGAAAAATTTAAATGTGACGTCCGACCCTTGATCTATGATGTACGCTGTACGGAAAAAGTTACGTACCTACCTATGAATAATTTACGAAAAGAAAAGTAATGATACGTCACGTGTAAGTCCTATATGTACATAGTGCTATTAACGTATAGGTTACGGAACAAAGACTACGTCATACGAATGTAAATTAGTATCACACGAGATGAGACCCTGTTCTAAATTTGACAAATTATCCCCTGAATTTCTATTCCGACCACTCTCCTCCGAGACAAATCGATCAAGTACGTTTCAAGGGTAGCAAGTACAAGAGATCATTACGTAGAAACTTACGTACCAAAATATTATAATATGAAAAATCGGCAAGTCATATTTCATAGATATATCGACGGTCCCGAAGAACAATGTCGAATGTGCGATTTAGTAGTTTTGTTGTTTAGAGTTATGTTTTATTTTTATTTTTACTGTCTTTGAGATCAAGAAATGTAGTATTGTTTTGAAGAGGGGGCATCCATTAATTAGATTTTGCTGGACCCCCCCCCCCCCCGTTTGTGCTCACGTAAGTAATGGATGCCCCCTAATAATAATAATTGAAAAACTTGTATAGCGCCGTTTTGGTGAAAAAATTAACCTCAAGGGCGCTGAACAAATTTATAATATATTTCTAAAATCTTACCACTAACTTCAGACTAGACACACCCATTATAACAACTTACCTATGGCTTAAAAAAATCCTTCCACCAGTTACTAGCTAGCTGCGCTTCTTTGACATTTTTTGTTAACTGCGTTCAGTCCTCTATTAACGGAGTTCCTTCATTTACCATTTTTTCAATATCCCTATCAGGCTTTCCATCTCTAGTAGACAGACATACCTACTTTCAAACATACAAAATCGTCCACATGTTCCAATTATTCTTCTTCTTTATTCATACTCCCTCTTTCAAACCACTTACATATTCATAATTCTTCATATATTAAACTTAACGTTAACCCTAGACATGAGATACTTCATCTTCCGTATGTACTGTTAGAAATCAGCATAGTAATACATTACTATAATTGGCAAGTAAATAACAAGCAATAAAAAAATCGTTTAAAACATGCAACGTAGTCAAAGATCTTATTGGATTCTTTAAGATTCTACTTCATACAGATTCATAAATTAATATTCTATAGAGTCACGTGGGGTAACCGTACGCGGAGTGTAAGTGTTCGCAGTGATGTTTCCGACAAGAACATGGCTGTTTCACGCCCGCGCATTCCTTAATTCAGTAGTATTTTGGGTAGCTTTCAAGCAGGAAATGTGTACAGTGAATCCTAATTTGAAAATAAAAATTGGTAGGTTAATTACTTTTTTCGTGCTTTTCATATTTTTTTCATCTCCGTTACCGATGTGTGCTATTGCGTAACCAACTGTGTCAGAGCAATGTGGTCTATGATAATTTTTGGTGAAATATTGTTAGTTACACATGTGAAAAGTGGTAATTCTAATAAAGATAAAAACTAATCTGATTTTTAGAGTGTATCGAATTTTGGTGTGATGGGGTAAGTGTGCTGGGGTAAGCGTACGCAGTTGGATGAGTGCGAACACTTACCCCTCTACATATAATTGATTTTGTAGCACAATATTTCAACTCTCGTTATTTTTTTACAGCAAAATAATTAGCACAGATATTCTGAACAATTAGATCTCTTGCTATATCGAACTACATGCGGCAACGAGCAATGCATAAACGTCTGTCAGACCTAATAAAGCTTACTGCTCCGATTGAAGATGTAATTGAAGTTCAGGCCAGCTCCTCATTATAAGCTGCAACATCAGTCCTTCACGTCCCAATATTTGATATAAGTCCTCTGCCAAAAGCATAACATACACAAAAATTACGAAAAAATGCTTGCAAATCTAAAATAATTATCGTCTATATAAAAAGAAATTTCAGCAGAAACAGAGAGAGGCTGATGCAAAAATGGTCCGAAAACCAATAAATAAAACCGTGAAAATCGGATGACCACCTCTTTGCAAGAAAATCGCACCACAAAGAATCACAAAAAAGCGTAAGGCGGGAGATTCGCGGTGCGAAAACTTACACTACGGTATGCGAATACTTACCTCACACATGGGGTAAGTGTACGCGATCGACATGCATGTAAACTATTTTATATAACTTTTTGATTTTTGAACCATGTGAGGTTTTTATGTTTGTTTGAAATGCCCAAATAATCAATCATATTAATAGAGAAAAAAAGAGTAAAAATACCTAAAGCTTTTTAATACAAAAATCCCAATGTAAAAATTGCGTACGGTTACCGCACGTGACTCTACAACACACTCCAACAATATCCCGATTGTTGATATGACTAAACACAAGCATTTGATTCAAACGAGTGAGCCACCTATTTTAGGTAGGTCACGATTGTATTGAAAACTGAAAATGAAACGAGCCCATATAATTCAAAAGTAGGTACACAAATACGTTCTGTTATTTTTCAAGGTGCGTTATTTATTCGTGATGCTTACTGCAAGGCAAGGATGTACGCTCGTGCATTGGTACCATACGTAATAAACCACGCTCCGAACCACGGATTCCCAAAGTGAGCGATATCGCTAGGGGGCCCTGAAGAAGAGGCGGTGGTAGTACAACAATAATGGGCAACAGGGGGGCAATGAAGAGGAAGAGTAACAAAAAATATTTCAATAAGTCCAAATTTTGGTAGCAATATTCAAGACGGTAGAATGTAGATTCTCCTCCTACCCTACAGCATAAATCTCTTGAGGACCAAGATTCACACATTATTTTCCATAAAAAGACCCTCCACGCAACATTTCCAGAGATAGGGCCTGAAGGAAACCTTATTTCTCTGTTTATGGAGAAAATATTTTAAAAAAAAACACGTTTAAAATAACTACTAAATTAGATATTACCAATAATCATATAGAAATTTAAGATTTTTGAGTTAAGTTTAGGTAAGATTAGTTTTTCATAATAATTTAAAAATATAATCCCTAAGATTCTTTAATCATTTAAAAATAATAAAAATAAATATATGTACATTTTTTTTTTTTTTTTACATGAATACCTCACAAGAGTCCCAACTGCTCCCATCTGAAGCCAGTGAGACTATGGCATCCCCAATTGGGGTATGTTGTGAGGCTGAAGGTAGTGGGAAGTGGAAGGAGATAGGGAAGAGGAAGGTGGGGAAGTACCTGGCTATTCAGATCTGGTCACCAAACACGGCTAATGCCGTTTCAAGCAACGTTTCAATTCTAAATGGTGGTCTTACACCAGGGCGATACAGAGAGTATCTTCCACTCTGGAACGTGCCGCAAATATACTATTTATTATTTTAAATGAATAAATTGTGAAATAACACAAATTAATCAAATAAAATTTATTTGCCACGCCGGGATTCGATCCCGCGACCTTCGGTGCGCGAGTCAAGCGTCTTACCGCTGCGCTACGCCGGCCGTACATACAAGGGCAATTAGAGTTTTCCTGAAGGAGTGAGTGGGTGATGCTGGTCTCAGACGAGCGCTACAATACTCTCGTGCGGTACCTACTTGGGCTTGGCCTATATATATTATAATTATATGTTCTAGTCTCACACGGAGGCTATAATTTTTCAAGCAGATCACGGCATATCATCTAAACCACGCCCACACGTATAATACATAAGACCGGTCAGTGGCTAAGTTGGCACCGCGTTTGAGTCCCACCTAGACGTCGCGTGTTCGATTCCTCGGCTGGCTAAATTCTCCATCACAACACAAGCAACATTTTCCGCTTACTGTGGTGGTAGTAGGAGATTTTCAAACATCGTCAGTTATTCGTAACCCGGGAACGTGTTTTCTTAAAAAGATATATATATATGTATTTTATCTTGTGTGAGACTTTTGTGTGGAATCGCATAGCGAGCGATATTGTGATATAGGCCACTCCAAAATACAGCATGATGGTATAATGCTCGTGTGAGACTAGCGTGATGAAATTTTTGAAAAGGGCAGTGAGCCCAATAAGTTCAGGAAGCTCTGCTCTAGACGGCCAACTCTTCGATCAGTCCAGGTACCAGGTGTCTAGGTACCGAGGAGCCCGCTGGATGGGCGGATGGGCCGGTCAGGCACCAGCGGATAAGTGTGCCGCGCCACGGCCGGGCAGTGACACGTGTTAAAACCGAAAGCGCTGCTGTTCCTCCATTAATAATAGCACTCGCTAAATATTAACGGAACTGCACCTGTGCTTCTGCCGTCACAAGATCACACGTCTCGGAGTTTTGATTAATGTACATGTAATTCAACCGTCTTGTTGATATTTTTAGGTAGTAGTGTTTGAGATGAAACATCATGGGATGTTGTATAGATCCAAACAAAATGTTGAGTGATCACAGTTTATAATAATATCTGGGAATGTTGTTTACGAGCAACATCAACACTTGAAGGTGTTGTATACAGGGTGTTAAGGGGCGTACTTGATTTAATTTAACCAGCGATTCCTGAAATTATTTGGAGTAAAAAATGTAAATGAAGTATTGATCTCCGGTGACTTTTTTGATGACTTTTAAAAAAAATATATTTTTCTTCAAAATCAAACTAAAAAAATTCTTCCGCATGTTCTCACTGGTCACTCAACCGATTAACTGACCAACCCCTTACCTCGCTGCTAGCTGTCTAACATTTACCATTTTTTTATGTTTTTGTAGAAAAAAAAACATCAAAAATGTCATCGGAGACCAAAATTTCATCTACATATTTTCCTCCAAATATGTCAGGAAACACTGGTTAAAGTAAATTAAGTACGTCCCTTAACATCCTGTATATATTTCACCAACGTTATTATATTATAGGAAAATCGCTTATAGCAACACCAATATATGAGAATGTTGTCTGCACTTTTTTGTGAACGGCATCTCTTTTTCCTCCTTCATCAAGAATGTCTTCCTACAGCCCTACCTAAACCCGTCTCACAACACCGCCCAACCGGGTGGCGAAATAGTTCCCTTGTCTTCACATTGCACAGACAGGGGCTCTCTTGGGAGGTGTCACATAAAAAAATATACAAAAATACTAAAACCGGTGTTTGGGTATGTTACGTACAGCATCAGCGCCCTTGAGATGATTTTTCACGAAAACGGCGCTACGTAATTTAGCCAAATAATAGGTATAAATTATGTATAAATATTAATTATTATTGCATAAACTTCATTACCTAGATTAATCGGAACTACATTGAAACACAGCAAAAACAATATTTGGTAAAGTTGTTCAGGGTAACATAAAAATGGCAAGTGGTATACTACAACGGCACCACCAATATTTTTTGACAATGCTGTGTGTATATACTGCCATCATAAGCGAAAGCAGCTAGAGATTTGCAAGTCATATTCTGATTTACGAGATCTATCACCCATTACAATTTTAAAAAATGCATCAGAATGTGACCTTTGAGAATTCCAAGTTGTGTTTTTGCTTATGACGGTAGTATAATATACGTTACTGTGTGTCTGTCTGTGTACAAACAGAGCTTGGAGGGCTTTTTTTTTACATTAACTCCACACAGGAGGCCCTGAGGAAAATAATTTCCCTCAGGGCCTATGTCATCTTTGAGGATGCTGTGTGGAGGGTCTTTTTGAGGAAAGGAAGGAGTTAACATGGGTCTTGAAGAGACTCATGTTGTAGGAGGGAGGAAACACAGAGGCCGGTAAATCGTTCCACAGCCGAGCTGTTGAACTCAAGAACGAATCGTAAAAACGACCCGTTCTCATGTGACTAATATTAACCGTGTACAAATGTTGGGCGAGTGTTTGGCGTGTTTCCCGACTATGCACCAGTGCCGAGGGGATCAATGACGCTAGTTCCTCGGAGCATCTTCCATTGTAATACCGGTAAAACAAGGACAGGATTCCCACCTAACGCCTATGCTCTAAAGATTGCAATCCGTCTGTTAAGATGGGAGAATCTATCAAACGGACCGCCCGTTTCTGCACAGAATCAAGGGTTTTTTTTATTTTTTATTTATTTTATGTAGGGTTAGCATGAATCTGTACCAACCTACTGTTCCTCTTAACTGCAGAATACAGGCATGCACATGGTATACATATTATGTAAACGAAACAAAAGCAGTACAAAAAAGATTTAAAAAAAAAAAAAAAAAAATTAAAAGCACCACATGGTATACATACATATGTTGTCTATATCTACAGTCTACAGCACCAACATAACATTGTAAGTGATGTATGGAAACCACAACATTTGAGAATGTAAAGAAGGATGTAGAAGGATGTAGAGAAAAGGATGGAGAAGAATGTAGGAAGGAGGTAGTTTGATAAGTCCTTCCGCACATGCCACTATAGTTAGAAGTTACAAAGTACAATTTACCAGTTGCAAAGATCGCAATCTCTTCAGCAAAATCTCCATCGTTATCTGCATGCACATTATGAAAACCTGTTTCAAAGTGTTCCTTTATTAAATCTAGTTTATCTCACAGAACACGTACTACCTGAGTAGGAATCGATTATCCATTAACCTCAAAGTTTAATTATATATAACGTACATAATACACGTGATAATACTATAATTTTAATATAGTTTTAACGTCTTATGCCTCGGCCATATCCTGTGAGAAGGTCGAAATATTTCCGCTTTGCAATAAAATCCAAATAAATAAAATATATCTGAAACTATCCGAAAACTAAAAACTGTTTTTGAAAGGCGATGAAATACATTTTCAAAATTTATTATTAGACACCCGGACACGCTTTGCTGTGGCTAACGAAAAGCAACGCCATATACTGGTTGATTACCCAATCTTTATAACCAATGCCATCTGACACCTACCTATTACGAGAAATGTAATAATATTATTTTTACCTTTAATTATTTATAACTACATGTATATCTAATATCTAATTTAGTAACTGCTATTGTTAGTAAATTTATTTATCAATATTTGTTATCATTCATAAGTTTATTTTCTTAATTTAAAAAAAAAGATTATATATTTGTATATTATTTTTTCTTTATCTTTTTCTACAATAGCACAACTCCCAATTCAAAAATAGAAATGTTTTCTCTTTTAAATTGGGTAGATTCATTAATAAGAAATAACTTTATCTGTAATTAGTTTTTAAGAACCAAATATTTTCTTTCTGTAAATCTGTTATATGTATATTTCAAATAAAAAAAAAATAAAAAAAAAATAAAAAAAATCTGTTAATTTGCATACAAATCAAATCCCCACCGCCCGCTTTCCAGCCCGCTCCCTTTATATATTATATATTTCAACCAATTTACACAAAACCATGACAAATTATATACCCAAACCTTCCTCAAGAATCACTCTATTGGTGAAAACCGCATGAAAATCCGTTCATTAGTTTTTGAGTTTATCGCGAACAGACAGACATACGAGTTGGAGGACTTTAATTTATAATATTTTGAGTTCTACCATCTTACTTCTAACTGCAGGCTAGACAAAACGTTATAAAAACTTATGGCTAAAAGATTGCATCCACCGGTTCTTCGATTACTAATATAAAACCATATGAACAATGCATTTGAGCAATGAATGCGATGCTACGTAAAATTGTACATACATATTTTGTGTTATTTATACTCTGTAAACGTTATGGTAGTAAAGGAGACACAAGAATTTCTATAGGCGTTGTTCCCAAAAGCGAATAAATTAGTCTAAGGAATTAATATGCAAAATTATTACAGGCACCTACAACTTTTGACCGCGTCAAAGTGCATCCATCATACTAATTAATGTTAAAGTTGGTAGTCACCTCTGGTATCATGAAGGAGAGTGAAGACACGTATTGTAGGAGCAGGAGGCAAGGTAAGGCAAGGTTTTTCCAGAGCCGAGCTTATTAATCATAGAACAAAACAATGTACTGAAATACTTACTTTGTTCCTACTTTATAATTACATCTACCTACAATATCTATTTAAAGGTTTAATTTATAAACCTATAAATTAAACCTTTAAACTTATATTACTTATAATATTATTGTTCTAAAAACTTGTTGAAAAAACTTATTATTATTTTGTAATGTATGGTATGTGTATGTGTGTGAATGATTGTATACATATGTAAGTATTATATTATCAATGTTGTGTTTGTCTTTAATTAGTGATAGCATCAACCATGTTCAGTGTAATTGTATCTGTGAAAGCTTTGATGTAAATCACTGTTGACAAACCTAATAAAAAATAAAATAAAATAACAAAATAAAATAAAATAAACATATATTTTTTCATTTCCATATAATTATTTGTTTATTAAGACTTACACATTATATTATGATGCAAGTTATAAGGTATATTAAATTGAAATATTAAGTACATGGTTACAGTACCTATTACATAAGTTCATGGAATAACGGTAGGTAATTTCGCCTGAGATGAGAACGTTTCTTAAAACTTAACTAACGAATATATGAGTAATAGTCATAAAAAGAAATAAAGCACGTGGAGAGATAAAGAGAAAATTTGAAATCGAGAATTATATGCTCACGAATTGTAATTAACTTTTAATAAAACTTTAATGAAAAATTAAGTGTAAGTGGTTCTAAATTAATTTATATCACGCCAAGAAATTGTATAAATTAGTTTTGTTTACAAGGAATCATGAAAAATGTCTAGGTGTAGTAATTTTTCTTAGTTGATTATAAGTTGTGATTACGCGAGTAATTTGTGAGTTATTTGCTGCATTAGTGTTGTTGGCTTCTATATGAAAAAAACGAAGTGTGCCTGGTCAGACTCATTGGAATTCGATATTCTCCTGTGTACACTGTATACTTATGATTTCATGTAAATTATTATTATGTAAAAGCCATCTTAGGGTTGTAACACACAAATAATTGTATGCATATACTTACATAATAACTGTTATACTTATTACGGTGCTCCAGATTTTATGTCCGGGTTAAATCTTTCCCAAATGAAAGACTAAACCCTTCCACACACTTTTCCACAAATGAATATCTAGTAAATTCACGCAATGTAAGTGCACTATATAAGTATAATAAATACAAAACAATACAAGAACAATATGTCAATCCACCAGAAACATAATGGGAAAATATTTCACCGACTCCAGATATTTTCATATCAGAGGGTTCGGTTCTGATGAAATCCTAACTGGTCCGATAAATCCTACTGATCCCTCAATATAAATATTTAAAAAATCTTTCGTAATCCTACATGTATTTAAAATGACCGACTTTTGCATTTTTATGTACAAATTTTTTGACAAATCTAATACGCCTAAATTTTGAATGAGAGAGCTAGGTATAATGCCAGTAGACGAAATAACAAATGGTAATATTTTTATAGTCTGAGAATGCCAAATTCTTCTAATCTCATTTCCTAAATCTGTATATTTTCTTATTTTTTCAGAAACAGTTTTCTGAATATTACAAGAATTTGGAATAGCGACATCAATGATATAAGTTATTTTTTTTAATTTTGTCATGTAAAACTATATCGGGTCTATTATGACTAATTGTTCTGTCTGTTAGAATAGTTTTATCATAATAAATTTTATAAAATTCATTTTCTAAAAATGAATTTGGTTCATATTCATAATATGGTACATTACGGCAGTCAATCAAGTTATGTTTAATTACCAAACTTCGGTGAATTATTTTTAAAACTTGATGGTGCCTAAATGTATACTCGGTCGGCGCTAATATAGAACATCCCGATATAATATGTTCTATAGTTTCCGGAAAAGCCAAACATTTTCTACATTAATCATCAATTTGATTTGCATCTTTGATGATATGTTTCCTATAATTTTTAGTATTAATGACTCTATCTTGAATGGCAAGCATAAAGCCTTCTATTTCTGCGCTCAACTCTCCAATACTCAACCATTTGTTTGACGAAAATTTGTCAACATATGTTTGGTTGAGATAATTGAAGTGTTTTGCGTGAAGAATTTTATTTGACCAGGAATCTAATAATTCCTGGTTGGTATTTATAAGAATGCTGGCATTCTCGTCGTATAAATTTAATGGCGAAATATTTCTATCTGCCTTGCAAATTATTTTATGCATTTCTGAACTATCAGTTTTCCTATGGAAAAAATTTCTTAGCATTTCTACCTGATTATGTTTTAAAGATGTTATTTTGACTATACGTCTACCTCCTAAATATTTTGTTTTATTGGTAAAACTTTTATCATTTTTATTTATATTTTTAAATCTGACCTAAAATATTCAATACCTTACGGGTACATTACATTCATACTTTTTCCGTTTCATGAGTTTGTAACAAACATAAATAATATTTTATTCATATATATATATCCACTTGCTTTTCTATGTTAGACTTTATTTTACTTACTATTTCATGAATGTATTATTATTATTTAATTTTTGTTCATATGAAATTATTATTTAAATTCAATTTTAATCATCATATTAGCATTTTGCTAATTTTCACTGAATTTTATTATAGGTACCTACATATTAGGTGGTGTTTTGTTACGAGTATTAAAAAACAACTATATTTATCACTTTATAATTACACACTGTAATCAAATATAAAGGGTATTAAAAAAAATCAACTCTAACGCGGTGGGTAAAATGTCAATAGAACAAACCATTCTGGTATATATTCATATAGTTGTAATGACACGGTTATTCTTCATCGTAACATACATAAGTCGAAAGTGCCTGGAATTTTTATATTAGATTTGAAGAACATTTGAGAACCCTTCCTCTATAAAATCTTAGGATAAGTTTAGTGTCAAGAGCTACATAAATAGCCATCTACCTAAGATCGTTCCTCTTCTCCCTAACTTCCATAAAGGGATGTTTTAGTTCTACTGGCTCCGGGAAGTCACAAATAGTCGTAGGAAAAAACAAAATCAATAATATTATAACCCATACAATAATCAATTATTGCTCATAGTTGAATCATTGTTGATTTCAGGCAGCTCACGGCAGTATAATCACTTAGGTACAATAATTTAAATCTTGATAAATAACGATTTAAAAGAAATATAATTCCAGTCACTAATTACCTTGGCACGGATTTGTCATACTAAAAAACATCGGTAATTATTACATATTGCAAATCGACAAAGCATTGTTGTAATTCATCCGGCAAGTAAGTGACGTGCGTTTGTTTCTTTGTTTTGTGCAAGAAAAATAAACTGCAAATCACGCCAGGATGTTATTTTTATCTAAGATTAGTCACGCAATGATAACATAAATAACTAAGATCACTTAGTTAATTATGTCCACCATAGTCCTTACGATAATTATTGTGAAAAATGCAAAACAATGCTTACAATAAAAATACGACGATATTATAATAGAATAATGCAACGATGTACCTAGGTACTTACATATGTAGTTATTATCCAAAATATTAATTTATGTTGTCTGTATGTCCCGCATACCTAACTTTGGTTTAATGAACTCAAATTTGCTTTGAATGTGTCATTTTTAAAATTGCAACTGATTGCGTAAAGAATTCGTGCAAGCGATAAAGTACCTACCTATAATATAAACAACCAAAAAATATTTTAATAGTCATTATCAAAATTGTCAAGAATTCCGACTGTCCTAACGAAGATTTTCCACGGGTCTGCGCTAGTTCGAAATAATTTTGAAAAGTTAGGTTTCCGAAATGATTGTATAAAACTTTGTAAGTAACCGCAAAATCCCTCGAGGATATGCAGTGACAAGATAGTAAAACATTGTTTGGTTTTTAAAGAAAAATACTACCCCGAACTAATTCGCATAGTTCGCGTGCTGTTTATGAACAATCTTTTCAATTAGATCTATATCAATAATTAATGTAAAATATCAGTAGCAAATTAGAGCCCTTTGACTCATTTTTTTAAATGTGAATGCATCACAATAAATCGAGTCAAGCGCGTTTGCCAAGCGATTTTTACGCCTATTATATTCGTGGCGATATAAGGCATACCAAGAACATACACATTTCTGGCTTGTGACTTCCTCTAAAGACAGCCGAAAGTCATCCGAGTAACGGCTCGGCGTGCCAACATAACCCTCGCCACATAAAGGAGAAGACGGTTATCGATAACAGCATCCCTCTCTGAATTCCGAGGACCAAGTTTCCTAATTACATCAGGAAACACAACACTTCCCGCGGGGTGGGGGCGGTTGCTTGCAGCTGTGGTCATATAGTCAATGGCTAGATACATAATATAATAATATGTAATGCATGATATTAGATCCTAACAACTATCGACTTAAAATATGTTTCGATCGAAGATTCGTATCATCTTGATATGCAGCCTTCAAAATTAACGTTAGTCACAAGGCTTATCGGCCATCAACTCTAACGACTCAATTAAGGTAAAAGGGCATATATTATGAATTCTAAATTCAATAGCAGATTTAAGTTATAAATGGTTAAAAAACGAAAATGCAACACCAGTACAGCAGAGTAAATACATTTTTCTATATATACGCTTTAATTTCTAAATTGTTTTCGCTAGATATACTTGTAATGAACATCTTTAACATTTCCTCGGAGAGCCGACTGCAGTAATGTAAAATATTATAAAATATTTAACGAATTTAGTTTTTAGCAACTTCAAGTTTTTTATGATTAATATTTATATAAGAGGGAGGTGGCGCACTTTGAGAAGAGCACTCTCCCCAAAAAAACTTCATTGAAATGCTTGGAGACCAGCTCACGTATCGGGGCCCATAGAAGCCCGAGTAAATCTGGCTTCCAAGAAACTGGACGTCTTGTAAAGCGCTAGCTAAAGATTCTTCACCAGTGATCAGCTTCTAATCCTGTAAAAGTCACAAGTACGCCCAACAATTGAATTTGGGAGATATCTCTGGGCTGGAGCGCCAAAATACTTGATAAAACTACTTGATTCTGTGCAAAGGCGGTCCGTCTGATTGACAATCAGTTGTTAAAAGACCGATTGCTATCTCTTATGTATAGGCACAATTTAAGCATGCTGAGTCTGTTCTGCAGGTATTGTAATGGAGCGTGTTCTAAGGAGCTAGCAGCATTGATCCCAAGTACACAGGGACACGAGTTCACAGTTGATGCTGGGACATCATGAAACGGGTCGTTTCTTCTACCCGTTTTTGTGTAAACCGGCTCGTATGTAGAACGAGCTATCAGCATCTGTTTTCCTCTTTCATATAATCCGTGCCTCTTCAAGACCCGTATAAATACATCCCTTCCTTCAGCCCCTAGGTACTTAACCCTCACAATGCTGCCCAACCTAGTGAGGATATAGGTACGTAGTTCTCCTGTCCTTATATTGTATAAATTTTACCTGTATGTTTTAAAATACAATAGCTATTTACTGTAGTTTCTCCGTAAATCGACTGTAGACAACTTCTTGTACCAAGTTTGTTGTGAGTTTGGAGTTTGGAATGGAAATTATTTGACTCTTATACAGAAAACGTGAATACACATAAATATTATAATAGTGTATATTGAATTCGAAATGATAATATATCATTCGTAGGTACGTTAAGCGCCCTTGGGGTGATTTTTCACAAAAACGGCGCTCTACAAATTGTCCAATTATTATTATTATTATTATAGATACACAATGATAAACAGATTAGAAAAAATAGAGATGCATAATCAGCAGTATAAATAAAAAGAGATAGTAAGATTAAGACAATAAATGCAACACAAAAAGACATTTCGATGAAGTAATAGCAAGAGACGTGATAAATAAGCAGGTAAAACTATGAGACAATAAATCAATAACACCATACATGATAAATACTACAATGATACGTAAACGAATGATAAAGAGAATATACAAACATCAAAAACAAGATAAATAATTACAATGACCAGTTAAAAAACTACAAATAAAAAGAGACATGTCGATAAAATTAAAAAGAAATGTAAAAATACAAAGAGTAACTGGTAAGCATTAGTAATTACTTAATGAGTATTGACAAAGACAGTACCATAAACCATAATATATCTAAAAGAATAATAATAGACATGACCAAACATAAGGATACCAACGTAAACATATTACTAACAAAAATAAACGTGGCAAATACAAGGATAAAGGACATACGAAAAAAAATGCGTTCGTTATTATTGTATAACTGGACCGATAAATCCTACTGATCCCTCAATATAAATATTTTTTAAATCTTTCGTAATACTACATGTATTTAAAATAACTGACTTTTGCATTTTTATATACTTACAAATTCTTTGGCAAATCTAATACGCCTAAATTTTGATGAGAGAGCCAGTTCAGCCAGTAGCCGAAATAACAAATTAATATTTTTATATTCTGAGAATGTCAAATTCTTTTAAACTCATTTCCTAAATATGTAAGTATATTTTCTTATTTTTTCAGAAACAGTTTTCTGAATATTACAGGATTTTGGAATAGCGACATCAATGATATAAGTTATTTTTTAAATTTTGTCATGTAAAACTATATCGGGTCTATTATGACTAATTGTTCTGTCTGTTAGTATTGTTTTATCGTAAGTAATAAATTTTATAAATATTCATTATATTTATGGTACATTACGGCAGTCAATCAAGTTATGTTTAATTACCAAACTTTGGTGAATTATTTTTAAAACCTGATTTTGCCTAAATGTATACTCGGACGGCGCTAATACAGAACATCCCGATATAATACGTTTTATTGTTTCCGGAAAAGCCAAACATTTTCTACATAAATCATCAATTTGATTTGTATCTTTGATGATATGCTTCTTATAATTTTCAGTATTAATGACTCTATCTTGAATGGCAAGCATAAAGCCTTCTATTTCTGCGCTCAACTCTCCAATAATCAACCATTTGTTTGACGAAAGTTTGTCAACATATGTTCGGTTGAGATAGTTGAAGTGTTTGGCGTGAAGAATTTTATTTGACCAGGAATCTAATAATTCCTGGTTGGTATTTATAAGAATGTTGGCACTCTCGTCGTATCATTTAATGGCGAAATATTTCTAATCTGCCTTGCAAATTATTTTGTGAATTTCTGAACTATCAGCTTTCCTATGGAATTTTTTTCTTAGCATTTCTACCGGATTATGTTTTAAAGATTGTATTATTATTACGATGATAAACAAAAAGAACAAAAACATAAATAATAACAGGGGGCGTGAAAAAAGGGAAAATGTAAAAAAAATAACAACACAATAAAATTCATTAATTTAAGATAAGGGAGATCGGTATAATACCTACATGATAGCAATAGATAATACAAGCAATATTATGACAAATAAGAAATGTTTAACATAACAATGAGACATAAAAATACCTAGTCTAAAAAGCAAGCCTGCAGGACATTTCATTACATGGTACATGTCTACAACATGTGATGAATCGCAGTGGATACGAAAATATAGTAGCTTCCACCTTACGAATGAATAAATAATAATTCAGAATTATAACGAAATCAACACACTAGCGACACCTAGCTGAATAAGTTTGATTGGGCCATGGAGACTGCAGAGATCTATAATTATTAAATTAATGTCAAGTTTTGATAAATAGAACACAGAGGGATCCAATTATAAACACTTAAGATTGATCTACCAATCAGAGAAGGGGGAGGTTACTTTTTTCAAGACAAAGAGATGGACTTTGGACTAGACCATTAGTCTGAGATTTATGGGGTAAAAATCATCATCAACCCGAGAGATCAATACGCTTTAAGATAAACACAATCCCACGTTCGGTGCATTTGGTACAATGACCCTAATTTTAAAGGTAAATATTGAGTGCAACAGAGGAATCGACAACCGCAGTTAACGAACAAATAAATCCATATTATGTTGAAAAAATGATGCAATAAAATAGCAAGGAAATATAATGAACGGAAGATTAAAGAAAAGACCTGGAAAACGTGGGAAAAGCTACTGTAGGGATACTCAATTGCATAACGAGAACGTGAAGAACAAAAGGAGGCCAGATTCAGAGGAAAACGTACGTTTGATATTTAAAAGAAAGAAAAACGATGGAAATTAGGAATGTCACTTTTAAATGAAGCAATACGGTCAGGGAAAACGATTTGAAAAGAAAATGAATATACAGAACACAATGGAAAATTATTGTTATCAATTCTAGACGGAACGGAGAGATTAGGAAAGCGAATTGGGAAGGAAAATTTCAAAAAGATTTAGAGTTTGAGGATTGAACAAGAAGACGAAACAAAGGTTTGGTGCAGTAGCAGGTGCTTGGAAAGGAATTGGAATAGTATACCTAGGGGGGGGTGGAAATACTGCAAACATTGCGATAGATTTAATTCATAAAAAGGAGTCATTTTACGTAATTAAAATAGGGATCATAACATAAAGTTACACGAGACTGCGAGGGAAAATGAAACATTACAACGGTTGTCGACCCCACATGTATATTGTTGATATAAACAAGGAATATTCGAACATGCCTTTTGTTTATTTAAGGCCCATTATCCATTAAAAAGGGTCATAAAAATTAACATTGCTCTTACCTAGTATTTAGATTATAGAATTTCCGTAAAATTTAATTATAAACACATTAAAATGGATTTATCGCCAAGTATGTAGAAATCGTAATGTATACACACGTCAGGGCTTGCAGTTTATGGGATTTTGAACAAGAGAGAGATGGAAAATTGGGCGGAATTTGATCGAAGTAGTTAACTTGATAGATATCCCAGGATAGGAATAGTTAGTGGGCCGGAAAACACCATAAATAATATATCAAAAAAGGAAAAAAGGGTTTTAGCGGGAGATGGAATCACGGCAAAAAGGCAAACGTCAAATTTCAATAAAGGGATCATTGGGTTAGGGGTGGGGGGAGAGAACGGAAAACCGACATAACCGGAAAACTCAGATAAGGAAATGGGAAAAACTCAAAACGTTATAAGTAGAGTAGATACGGAACCAGTTTATGATTCCTTATTAACAACGAAGGGAAAATCATTTAAGAATAGTTGTTAAAACGCCGTTACTTGAAGGTAAATTAGGTGGGAAAATGGAAAAGTTGAATATGACACATAAATAATGGAAATACGGTTCTGAGACATAATTGCTTACGTAGACTAGGCGAAAAGAAATAATTTTCGTGGAAATTTATACAGGACAACTAGCGTTTAAAACTAGGAGACTGAAGAATCTACGTTTTCCCTAATATTTATGCCAATTAAAACACAGTTTTAGCAGATCACTTATGGGCATGTTCAAATTGGAAAAAAAAAAAACAAGATTAAAACCATGTTTATAAAACATATTATGAAGACAGAAGACATGTGGGAAATGGGCAAACTGGATGGCAGCTTACTAAGTCCGGGACTAAAAACCTTAGAAAAGCGAGACAAAGTTGTGGGACGAACCGAGATTTAGGAAGAGGCAAAATCGAAAGAGCTTATGTAGGAACATACAATAACGAGATGGGGTTTTCAAAAAATTTCGAGTGATTACAGATTATAATTCCTCGTCAAGGAATATACGATTATGCCCTTTTGGAGCTGTGATGGGTATAAATTAGCGTGTTGGGGATGATTCAGGGTCTTTTTCGACAACTGGCAAGGTTGATTAAAACGTCGCGCGTGTCGTGAGAATTACCCTGGTAATTAATTAATAGAGTCTAGGATCAGTTTTCGGTGAGTTGTCGGGAAGGAGTCGTCGGGGACCAATCGTCGGGTTAAAACGGGGAAGTTACGTGACGTAGCGTCTAAAAACGGTTATTAGTTGAAAATTTCTTAAGTGTTGTAAAATTTTGAGACTTAGAAAAATTCGGAGTGGGAATTCTGGGACTTATAAAAATTACGGTCGTGATTAAATCTGTGGAGTGTTGAAAATTAAATAAAGTGTTTTATATAGTTTTACAATAAATTCAACTTGTCATTAAGATAAAAAGTTTATATAGTGTAGCGAATTTAAAAGGAAACAACAGTGTTTAAAGAATTTTATAACAGCAGTGAATAATAATATATTTATTTATAAATTCAACTTGTCATTAAAATAAAAAGTTATATAGTGTAGCGAATTTAAAGAAAATCAACAGTGTTTAAAGAATTTTATAACAGCAGTGAATAATAATATATTTATTTATAAATTCAACTTGTCATTAAAATAAAAGGTTTATATAGTGTAGCGAATTTAAAGAAAATCAACAGTGTTTAGAGAATTTTATAACAGCAGTGAATAATAATATATTTATTTATAAATTCAACTTGTCATTAAAATAAAAAGTTTATATAGTGTAGCGAATTTAAAAGGAAACAACAGTGTTTAAAGAATTTTATAACAGCATTGAATAATAATATATCTATTTATAAATTCAACTTATCATTAAAATAAAAGGGGTCCTTCGACAACTGGCAAGGTTGATTAAAACGTCGCGCGTGTCGTGAGAAGTACCCTGGTAATTAATTAATAGAGTCTAGAATCAGTTTTTATACTTTAAAAATACAGTGGAAAAATAAGGGAGTGAAGTGCCCGGATAGGGTTAATCGTGCAATTTAACGGAGTGTATGATCTTATAATAAATCTAAAATCAGTGTTTGCAATAATTTCCGATTCAATAAAATCTAATAATTAATTAATTAATTACAAATTCAATGCGGGAGGAGTTTAATATAGTGTGTTTGAATTGCTTTAAATTTGTTCTATGAAGGTTAAAATAGAGTTATTTAGTCCGAGGTTATATAAAGAAAATTACAGTCTAATAAGTTTCATTAAATAAAAAATTTACGTTTAGGTCGAAAGTTGGAAATTTTATTACGAGATATTAATTATCGTTAGGTGACAACGCAATAATAATAATTGATCCGAAATCTGGAAAATACTTAACATAATTAGATAGGATCGTTCTTCTTCAATAGTAACGGCAGATATTAAAGGAAAACGTGAGGATTTTTACATCAGAGATCTATTCAAAGGAGAAAGGAAGGAGATGAGTAGTTACACAGGTAGTATGGATGCTCTAATAAGTTTCTCGCCGATGATAGTAACCCGGTGGAGCTGAAATTAAGACATTAGAGCTTGGTGAGTCCTTACAATATTTAAGCTTTTACAGGTTCCTGTGGATATCCTGACACTGATGGACGTAACGCCAAGTAAGGGTAAATAAATAACTAACCAATTTATTAGCATTCGCATGCCACACCTCCCATACGGAATGAAATGTTGCTAAACAAATACTTAACACATAATTAGATAGAAACGCATCACTAAATCAATTTTGGTATCTTAGCGTATTTGTAAGACAAATACCTATCGTTTCTTTTCACTAGCACGATTAGGGTATGGTTGTATGACCTTCGATAGTGTACCAAAATTACGATTTGAGTTCAAGGCCATCCATTGACCCAGTCACCTAAATTCATTAACGAATAAACAAAACAAAACTTAACGTCAGGGACAAGTTTATCAATTATAGCTTGAGATGAAATCTGCGGTCAATATGTGAAGGCGACATTGACGTTTAAATTCACTCAATTCTAAACGACTTGATTTATCTCATTTTAAAATCTTTCTTATAGGAAGTAGGTATCCAAGAACCCATAAATACCCATTATCCTAAATACCTAACACACGAGGAGCTAGTGACCTCATTTAAACAACACTGGTGTTCAAATACTCATACAGTCCTGAATCCAAATTTGTCTTCGAACGTAAACTTCAAGGCTTCTGTATGTAGGTATGAGCCATCTGGAAATGTAAGTGTCAACCTTTCTCGAACGGACGGCTTTGATCTTGTGGCGGTATTGTCGAGGTGGGCATGCGGGGAAGAGGAAGGACGTATGCGGACAGTACGCTGACGCGGCATTAAAGCCACAGGTTATTTGCATACCGTGAGTCTTGTCGAACCTGAAAGCAAACATAAGGTTCACGAGGTGAGTTTTATGTCAGCTAGTCAGAGGTGGAATGTAACGCTGGGTCGGTTACGTGGGAGGAAGGATCTGCCCGTCACAAGCTTACGCCACATTTAACGGATAGAGGCATGATAAGGGAAGACATGAAATACCCCTTCTAGACTCAGTAGAGTTAAATTCAATCCGGCGGAGATGGAAGTCGGAGTGAGGCAGAAAAACGGCATGAAGACTTGGTATTCCCCCATCTGGCGTGAAGAGTCCCTTTCGTAACAAGAGACGCTCGTCGAAGAGAGTAAAACTCGGACTTAAGGATAAGCTTAGCAAACGTACTTGGGAGAATCCGGTTTGAAATTGTTGTTCATCGGTTTTCACTTGGTTAGCGGAGGTGCCGACTTTTTAAGCAAACATATTATCCCCTCCCCATATCCCTCCATTCCTGCTCTTTCAACAATTTTGCGAATACTAACCAATAGCACTAACTATGACTACAAACACATTATGTTAGGAGAAGTTGCAGACAAGGACTTCAATTGAGAAAACTGGACCTTCGAGTTCGATCATCCTAAGGTAAGGTTTGCTTTCTTGAAATGTTTAATTTATTAACTGTTGTTTATGTTATCGATGTATCAGCGGTGATAGGAAGAATTAAATAAACACACTAAATTCCTATGGAAATCAAATAGACACAAGGTTTAGGGCGGGGGTAGTTTATCAAACTCGGTTAAATATTCTAAAATAATAATAAATAAATTGATCGGAAAATTCTCACCCTTTCTCTAAAAGAATCTATGGGTTACCACACGTAATACATTATCTTCTCTACATATGTGTGCATATTAAGTATGCAAACAGATGTAAAATCTAAAACAAAAAAATTACACAACGCTGATTATAGAAATAATGTGAACAAAAATCTTAAATCTTGATTACTGTGAGAAAATCGCAGGGATTTAAGAAGATAGGGTAGGTTTAGCTAGATTATAAGGTATAGGGGTTTAGAAATCACGAGCCTGAGGTAGAAATAAACCGAAAGGAGGGTTGAGTCAGGCCATCATACCTAGTGGTGTGATCAGTAGGACATAAGGGTAGAATTATGAGCGTGGCTACGAGACAGGAGCTACGAGATTTAAACTACGAGGTAGAAGCTTAGAAAAGTAAATCAGCTAGGTAGGGTTCATCACAATTGGAGTCGAAAGCCAGTAGTGGCACCTCATTACAAACACAATAATAGTGATAAAGATATAAGAAGGATACAGTAACCAAACACAATAGATAAGGTAATCTACCTGACATGAAAACCAAACACCAACAAAAAATTGTAAAAGGCGTTACAAGCCATAATTGGAGTCTGCTTTTGTGCAACAAATTACCAATATAAAAATATCTGCATTATAATTTATGATGATATTTCCTGATTCTTTGTACTTAAATTAAATAATAACATCATAATTGTACAATAATTTTGCGTGATAAAACGACGCCGTGTCCCTTTGACGAGGGACAGAAAAAAAGAAAAACGAAACCTTTTTGTTGCCTGGGCAAAATTTTTTTTTGAAGATTCAGTGTAGATACCAGGTACTTAGTGGTGGAATTTATTGGTATTAATCTTGCACAAAAATAATTATTACCTACCAAATTATCATTTTTAATTGCCAAATAAAAGCTATATTTTAAAGTAATTAATAAAAATGGGCTTACAGTTTTACCCAAGCTACATGTAAATATTTTCATAAAAATAACAAACATCAATACAGGTCTCATCGGCAATATGTACATCGTCTCCAAGATAGAATGATAGTTTGTGCAAATTTTTAATAAAAGCTTTGAATTATTGTATGGAAATTAGTGTGCAAGCTCCCATTTTCGGATAAAACAAAAATTGAGCGATTTTGAGCGCAAGCTGTGACTTGCTTGACAAGACCGTGTTATCATTGACGTGAATAATAAAAACACAAAGTTTGACTTACCACTTTCTGTACATGGAAGAACCAGCAGTAGAAAGATGACATATCCACATTCATTAAACATTGTTTTACACAGAAACCACACTGGGCACAATAATTATCACAATTTGGACACAGCTATGCCATTCCTACAAATAATACAGCTGACTCGCTACACAAAACCTTTGTCTGTTTTGACATGAGCGCATGCGCTTGTAAACAAGATTTTATTATTTTGTTGCCTAAAAAATAAACCAAAGACACGATATATTAACTATTTCATCAATAGGGCACTTCACATAAACATTAATGTTTAACACTTTGTCTTATTGACTATCCACACGGTCAACAAAACTTCTGAAAGAAAATCACTTCACCCGTTTCAGAGAAGTTAGAGTCCTGAGTAGAACATTACATAGAAATCTAAAACGTTATCACTAACTTAAGATTAAGAACTAATACTTAATATAAAATAACGGAGATACCGCATTTATCACAATAAACAAAGCCGTTCTCGTGATAAACAGGACCCGTGCGCGATTAGCGACATATTGAATTCTCCTACTCCATAGAATTGTCAGATGAGTATAGATTTGATTTGTCCATAGAAACATGAATGAACGAACGGCTAGAAAAATTTACAGGTTCAACAAATAATAAGCAAGTGCGTAAAGTGTTTTGTTAGAAATTTATTCATTTATTTTCGGGAAATCGACAGTTTACTTTCATTAGTTTGTACATGAATGGTATTAAGAAGCAAAAATAAAACCAATGATGGATTTCCTCCTTGTGACTTTTCCTGTAATAAGTCAACGTATATAAATAAAATTTAAGAAAATCATATACTTACAACAAAAAATCGACCATTGACAAATAAAAAAAAATGTGTATTTTATTGAATTCATTCTGGTGGTATTTGAATATGAAATATTAATAAAATAAGACAGGATAAGATAACAAACAATATTATTAAAAAAAACTAGAACAATAAAGTCACCGATCAATATGTATTTAGAAAATTAGAAAAACTTTTTCATTGTATATGTAGTCGCAGTTATCTTTTATTGGTAATCACAAGACACAGTGCAATAGTGCATGTACATAAACAAATTAAATTCACAGCAGAATTTTACAAAAAACAAGAGAAAAGTTACTCATGATCATGACTCATGACCAGAAGAGTGATTTTATATATTTAGTGGGATCGTTATGGTTATGAGATAACGGAGGTGATTTCCTCTCAGATTTGTGTGATCTTTAAATATTTATTGACACATATTTTAGTTAATATCGTTTTAAATCCGAATTCCTGCAGCAAATAACAGCCATAGAAAATCACACAAATCTAACAGGAGATCTCGTCCGTTAGCTCATAACGATCCCACAAAAGATATAGAATCGCTCTTCAGGGCCGGATTAAACATGTTGGGTTGGGACCCTAGGCTATAGTGCCCCCCACACGCACACTTCGGAGCGACCGAGTCCCGCGCCACTTCAGGCCGCCGCGCAGAAAAGTTTCACGGTGAACTGCGCTGTAAACCTATCGGTCTTTACTTTTCTGCGCGGCGGCCTGAAGTGGCGCGGGACTCGGTCGCGCCGAAGTGTGCGTGTGGGGGAGCCTAATGCACAACTCGGGGGCCCTTCATTCTGACATATTCCCTGAATGAACGCGGGAAAATTTTGTAAGACTCAGTTAATTTTTTATTAAATATTTTGGTACGAAATGGTAGAAAAGTGAGGCGATAAAAATGTTTATTTTATTTTTACGATAAAATAAGTGTTTTAAACGTTATCATAAAACATCACACGTGAGTCATTTTTACAATTTTTTATTAAAAAAAATTATATTAACAAATTTTTATATTTCTTTAGCGGTATGGCAAAACTTGATATGTCCGATTTTTTTAAGACGATCATTAAAAAAAGGTATTCACTAAACAATTAGCTAATACCGGTTAAACGATATTAATAAATTTCATTGCACTTGTAATTTAGTAAGTTAAAAAAAATATTGACAATTCACTTGGAAAATTTCAAGAATTTAGGGGGCTTTTCAAAATCCTCTACTGAAAAATTAGGCAAGATTGACATATCAAGTTTTGCCATACCGCGCTACAGATTTATTTGTACACAAAAACAGTTTTTCGTATTCGAATTCGGCTACGTTCAGAAATATTTCATTATTCCATAGACTTGTCCAATACCGTAAAACCATAGATAAAAAATAAAATCCAAAAAACAACAAGCTGTCATCTGTCAAATATATGATTACAACAAAGGATTAAAATGAAATCGTTTAATATTTGTGATATCCCAGAGTTTTCTACTGTAGCAGAAAAGCAGCACTGTTTATGTATATAAAAAGGAGTGCTTCTTATAATTTTAAATGTATTCTATTTCAGTGTCAAATGGAATGCTTCTGGAATGAGAGTCAGAATATGTTGTATCTGCACATGAAGAGTTTATTCGATACTTGTCAGCTGGTGAAGTTTGTTGACAATCTCGGCGAGGATTACGGGAGGAAGTGGGAGGGCTCTGAGAGAGTGAACGATGCCAGGAAAGGTGGAGACTTCCTCGTGGCGACGGGAGATATCACGATTTGGTATATTTATGCATCACGATCTAGGTCTCCAAGAGCCTGGTTCTGATGTTTCACCTGCGCCATATGATTATATTTTCCACACTGACGTCCGTGTTCGATTTGGGATATGTAAATCTTTTCAAGGCGATTTGATTCTTTAGGGTGAATATTATTATGGGTGTTCTTTTGGGATTTTATTTTTTACCTTGGGTATGTAGAGCGAATGAACGAAGAAAGGAGTGTGGGCATGTAGAGCGAATGAACGAGGAAAGGAGTGTAAGGAGAATATATGACGCACATGTGAATGGTAGAAGAAGTCGAGGACGCCCAAGAAAGACGTGGCACAACCAAGTGAATCAGATACTTGAGTCGGGCCATGTCAAGAGTCAGAATAATAGAAGAGCATGTATGAGACGATGTATGAATGTAAACGAGGCAAGGAGTGTGTGCCAAGACCGAGTTGTTTGGCGGTCCATCCTCTGCCTCCCCCTGCGGAGAAGAGGCGTGATGGTTAGTTATATAAATAAACCAATAATCAATCATGTTAGTTAAGGTGATATCAGACGATTCACTCGGATGAAGGTTTACTCTAGAAAAAAATTTCGTTTCACCGCCTGTTCAGACGGTTTCTCTAGATTCTCCCTACAAAGTTGTCGAGAGCAGTCGCACGCGTTGGCCGGCGCTGACAGCTAAAATTCAGTTCAGGAATATTTACGATTTCATATTGACATTTCCGAAAATGTCGAACTAAAGTATGAGAAAAATTGGTGATTCTTATAAACCGTAAATAAATATCAACACCATAAAATAAACATATGGTTAAATAATGTCCTGAAAACTGATATCTACAAGTATTTTTGCACCATGAAATTTTTTTTATTCCAAAATAGGCCTCGGCTTGCAATAAAATCCATATAAACAGTGGCGGCCAGCTCTAAGGTGCGGAGGAGCGCCGCACTCCCAAAATGTATCTATTAATTTAATCTAATTAATTAATTTAAATCTAAAAATTCCCCAGCGCCAAAAAACATACTTATTTCCGACACGCCTCATCACAGTTCACAATATACACTCGGTTCATACGTAATATAGGTGCCTACTGGACTGCGCGCGTAACAAAGCAGATCGTTGTGTGCCTATATTCAGAGTGGTGGTTCGTTTTGCAAAGCGATCACAGGAGTTCTTCCATAATTCTATAATTAGCCAAAATCGTAGGTAGGTTGAATGCTTTGCAAATTTTACGAAATCGCGGGCGACGATCCAAAAATTTCCACCACATCAAAAGGAATGGTTCGTTCTGTAGCATGTTAAACGGGGACACGTTTGTGTCATATTATTATCCATATCATGTCTTTATTTTAATATCTACTCTTTTTCATGCTATGTTTCACTCAGCATCGACTAACGACAGCATAACAACATAAACATTGCGAACATTATCTGTTATGAGTTATGACAGTATATATTTTATTGGAGTTTCGGAGCATCAGGAAGAAGACTTTCGTATGTGTGATAAACTGAACATTTTAACTCGATTTTCGTGTCAATAAGTATCTTCATACAATTTTCTGGATAGGAATCAACTGTTAATTTGAATTTACAATCGCGGCGACTTTATAAATGCTGATGGATCAATATTTATTTTACTAGAACTCTTTTACAATAATGGAATATGGAATGCTTTTTCAATGAGTTGTCCCTCACAATCCTTATGACGTCTGTTTAGATTGAACGATGTTGTTAAACTTTAAAAGAATTTAATCTATCTTAAGAAAGATGTACAATTAATTTAGACTCAATGTGTTGCATGCACCCAGAGATAATGGAGGATCGACCTAATTTACAAATGGGTAGGATTTTTTCATAATTGAATTTATTTTAATTAGAGTAGGTAGGTTCAAGATTTATGGGATATCTCTATGGGATGTGTGGGATTGCACTCACCTCCCGACATCTTGAAATAAAGACCATTATTATTATTATTTTAGCGCACCACCCATTTTTATGAACACCAGTCGCCACTGCATATAAATGGAATATTTATTAAAGTATCCAAAAACTAAAAACTGCTTTTGAAAGGTTATGAAATATGCTTCCAAAATTTATTATTAGAAATAACCAAGTAATTTTTTAAATAGAATAATTTTTAATGTAAAGTTTTAAAAATGGCTCTCCTTGCATTTATTCTAACTAAAATTTCTGGCAAAAAAAAAAAAAAAAATGTATATATTTTGTAAGACAAATGAATTATAAACGTTTTAGTCACCTCACTTTTTTGTCATTTCATATAAAAATAATTCATAAAAAATTCACAAAATTTCATACATTTTTTTTCAAATTGCGATCGGAAACTTTGGTTCCATAAAAGTGTACATTCGTATTATTTTGTGGTTAATTGTTAGATTGAATATATAGAGCGTTATTTTCTCTTTCCAATACATAGATCATATTTTTCACTATGATAGTAAGGGAGAAACAACGATTTCTATGAGACGTGTAGGAGTTATTTCGAAAAGCGAACAAAACAGAGCATTTTGACGTCCAAGCCGCTCCAGTCACTCGTCCTTACGCCAGAACATTCTCAGCCGACTAATTAGCGAGTGAAAGACTGTTCACTGAGTGTTCACACACATCATTCGTGTCACGTGATGTTAATTCCGGTTGCGAGTGAACAAATGCTTCATTCGGCACTGTCTCATCACTTTTGTTTCATCGCGTGTTCAGACGGGTCATTTCGAGGGAAAGAGGCGGAATGAAGTCACGAAATGAACGATAAATAAACCGTCTGATTTCAGCCTTAGTTACCTTCAACTTCATTTTAGTTTACTATATTACCTTCGCCAAATTAGCCAAAATCTGCCGCACTCGTTTTAGATGTACATTTTAATTATTTTGCGGTTAACTTTTAGATTTGGATTTAAGGCGGGATATTTTCTCCTTCTAACCACAAGGACACAACAATTTCTATGAGACCTATTTGAGTTGTTCCAAAAACCGAACAAAGAGACTTGATGGTTTAAAAACAATGACGTCTTGTTCATTTACGGTAGAGTTCTGAACACAACGACAGAAGCGTCAGTAATGCTGCTTCAGTGTTGCTGCCACAGAGCGCACTGTAAGATGTATGAGAGCATATTCCAACACAGCGATACTGACGCAGTGTCAGCGAGGGGGCGTCACTGACTACAGTGATTGATTTATAGGTTTTATTTATAATAATTATTTTTAAATGGAGGGTTTTGAAGTTTTTACTTTTTTTGCATTAACTCCACATAGGAGGCCCTGAGGAAAATAATTTCCATCAGGGCCTATGTCATCTGAGATGCTGTGTGGAGGGTCTTTTTGAG
This sequence comes from Limnephilus lunatus, assembly GCA_917563855.2. Taxonomy (NCBI): domain Eukaryota; kingdom Metazoa; phylum Arthropoda; class Insecta; order Trichoptera; family Limnephilidae; genus Limnephilus; species Limnephilus lunatus. The sequence continues at coordinate 60,905,152 of OU830592.1, forward strand.
GAGAGGAAGGAATGAACATTGGTCTTCAAGACACCCATGTTGTAGGAAGGAGGAAACACAAAGGCCGGCAAATCGTTCCACAGCCGAGCTGTTACTGAAGATGATGATGACCTTTTTATAACTTTGCTGTCACAACATCTTTATAAGTAAAATCTCAAATTATAATATTTAATTAAATGAAGAGAACATTAGCGAAACTCAATCGAAAATCTGGAGACAGAAAAATCAGAAAAGAAAAATCAATAGTGAAGCATTGTCTGGTATGCTAGTCAAATAAATAATAATAATAAATAATCAAGTTTGAAATCCTTTATTAGATAGAAAAGTTATTTATTTGTATTGTATTTTAAAGAGTATAACATTATAAAGTATGAGTAAATCGTTACATAAATATTTTTTTTCATTATAAAATTGCTATATGTAATGGCTAGAATCAATTTGAAAGCTACCTATCTAAGTTAGACTAATTAATCACATTTCTTGAGCAGGCTGACCGCCTCTTTCAGCTTCTCTGGAGGGAAGACGCCTTTTTCTGTGATAATCCCCTTGATGAGGGAAGCCGGGGTCACATCAAATGATGGATTCCAACAACCTATACCTGCAAATATAAAAAAAAAAGATTATGCACAAATTAAAAGTGTACCGGTGATAGTTAATTTCTTATAAATGACGCAAGATACAGACAGAGAGGTTATAGATTGCTTTTATAATTCCCATGGCAAAGGAATGGTGACGGCACTGGGACGTGGCATCACATTTCTTTAATACGAAGGAGATGCAAGAAAATGATTTCCTTTGGAGGAAGCAGACATATGTACTTCATTTGTCTAACTATTATTTAGTATATTAAAAGAGCTGCAGCATTATTGTGATAAATAATGTACATTATTTTCTGTCGCAATGCCTTTATCATGGGAATTTATGACATCTTAAAATACAGGATAATTGGTGAAATATAGGTTTTTCTTTGGCTTTAAACCACAGTAAGCATGTAGGTACCCATATTAATATTCAAAGTAATAATTTTTTGGAATGACTCTACCAAATCTGAAATTGAAAATTAGCTCCACACCGGAGGCCCTGAGGAAAATATTTTCCCTCAGGGCCTATGTCATCTTAGGGGATGCTGTGTGGAGGGTGTTTGTAAGGAAGGGAAGGATAGAAGTTCTAGGAAGGAAAAAGGTATAGGGGTGGGTAGGAATCTTGGGGTCAGTTTGTCCAGGAGTATAAATCCATCCCTTCAACTGTGGTGCAAGGCGATGAGTCGAGAGAGTCCAGCTAGAAAGGTCAATAGACCTCCCTCAACCAGTTTTTTTTCGATCCGGCCTACCACGCAGACGCATCCGCCACTAAGACCTAGACAAACCTAACATCATGAACCCGGGCAACCCTGCTAAGTCACCAAACGTAGCGAACCACTTGGGGTTATCCAATAAATGGTTCCTGGAGCAGCGGTACCCAACCCTCCTCCCAAATTGCTCAATAAGTATTTTTTTTAATACACTATCGCCCCAAGTGGTGTTTAGTTGATGACTAATATAATTATTTTCAATACATGTTAAGTCTTCGTCTTTCTGGTTTCTTATAATATGTTTAAGGGTGAATTTTAAAATAAATCTAAATATGAATATATTTGCGCATCACACTATGTGGAAGATACTCTCAGTGTCGCCCTGGTGCCAGACCACCATTCAGAATTGAAACATTGCTTGAAATGGTTTTAGCCATGTTTGGTGACCAGATCTGAATAGACAGGTACTTCTCCACTTTCCTCTTCCCTATCTCCTTCCCTCTCCACTACCTTTATCCTCACAACATACCCCAATTGGGATGCCATAGTCTCACTGGCTCCAGACGAGAGAGCAGTTGGGACTCTTGTGCAGTATTCATATAAAAAAATTATTAACAAAAAAATTGACAGGGTGAAAAACAAACATTCAGAATCAAATCTTCAACTGCTCCCGTCTGGAGCCAGTGAGATTAAAGCATCCCTAATTGGGGTATATTGTGAGGCGAAGGTAGTGGGGGGGGGGAGGAGATAGGGAAGAGAGAGGTGGGGAAGTACCAGGCTATTCATATTCAGATCTGGTCACCAAACATGGCTAAAGCCAAAGATATTAGAAACCCGAGATATGCTATGTTGGCCGCTAGACCGTGGACGGACTACGGCCTACGGAGCGGAGTGTGAATACGGAAAGAATTCGTTCATTCAATTGGTTTTGTGTCGTAACCGCGTGCAGTTTGTGCCCGTTTTATTCAAAATGCTGTCTTGTTCATTGCAACTATGCAAAAATAATACAAGAAATGTGAATTTCAAGATAAATGAAGTTTGATTTCACCGGTAAGTACAAAATTAGAGTACGTTATCAATTTTTAATGATTATTCGAAGTTTTTATTGACATAAGGCCCCGTTAAAACAAACATCGCCGCCATTACGATGCTAGTGATGGGGACGCGAATTCTTTTAAATACCGACCATCGATATTTCGTAATATTAGTAGGGCTTTATAAAAAAAATATAAATATGTATAAACATATTATTTTTGTAGATAATTATTGTTGTAGATGCTGATTGGTGGTAGAAACAAATACAATGCTTTTCTTTTAAAATCATTATTTATATAAATTAATCTTTCTTTGTTCCGCATGCGTTCGTCTACTATTTATTCGATTTTCAATGGAACTTTGGTGATTTTTAGTGCCGGAGCCCGTGGAGGTTTCTATATACGAGAATAATGGTGGGCTCTTAGCATTATAAAATTATTTCCTATACCATTCATCCGACTGGGATGAAACTTTGGTGTTTTCGTGTGGGCACGCCCGTGAAGGTTTCAATATATATATAACGGTAAGCTTTGGCGTTATAAAATTCGTAAATTTTTTGGCGCATGATCAGTTTGAGAAATGTGCGTGTTTCATATAGTTAAGCCTCAGGAAGGGAAGGAGAAGGGGAAGAGAATTCGGGACGAGGGATCTGATAGGGGGAGAATTATGTGGGTGGAGGAGGGAAACGAAGGAGGGGGTTAGCGGGGGTGAGGGAGTGATGAGAGGGGGGGGGTTCGCGGGATGGGGAGAAGCATAACAAAAAAGCGTGATAATTTATTTATCTTAGGTAACGTATAATTTATATCCGCATTTATAAATGCAATAACTAATAGTATTTTAATTATTTCAAATTTCCGAAGGACTGAACAATTAAAGAAAAATAGATTGACGCAACGGGGAGAAAGAGAAACTGGTTTCCGACTCGCCATAGCATCATTTGCTCGTCTCACTTTGGCCAAAACGATTTTAAACCAGCAACCTGGCCTTTTTTTCCCTTCAATTGATGTTATAAACATTTGCAAAACAATGGAAGTGATAATAAAGAACGCTATTGTAGATAAAAATAAACTGAAAATTAAATCAAAAAATAATATTAAACAGGAACTAGTAACCAAAGCCTTACGACATTTCGTTGGAATCAAAGTATTTGAAAATATTTATTTTCATCAATATGACCAATCACCAATGAATAATCATTCAGTTCAACTCACTAAAGCCGTTTTGGAAAAATACCTTGATATCCGTTTACATTACTTAGTTAAAAACGTAACACCAAAATTATCGAAGCGACAAGTACCTATTAAACAAATATCTCCACTTTACCGGTCAATAATATATATGTTTGTTTGCTAAATGAAATACCTCGTGTACATACATATTTCTATATATTTTTGTTAAATATACCAAGGTGGGTTTTTTATTTAAATTTTTTTATTTACATATGTTCGAGATTGATGAAAACTAGCACATTTGACATTCAAAAGAGGAGGAAAATAACAAGTTTACATATTATTTAAAAAAACTGCCTGTAAAACACGGTTAATAAATAGATTATGAAACAAAATATGAAATCGCAAAATAAAGGCCCTAACACGGGTAGAGCACCCAACGTTGCCCAAAATACTTGTCATTATTATTGTAAAATTATTAATTGTGAAACAGAATTGTAAATACGTTCAGTATAACCTTGGTTAAAGACCACCATTCAGAACAGAAAGGTTGCTTTAAATTTATTAGCCGTGTTTGCGACCAGATCTGAATAACCGGGTACTTCCCCACCTTCATTTTCCTCGACTTCCACTCCTCACCATCTGAAACCTCATAAAATACCCCAATTGCGGATGCCCTAGTTTCACTGGTTCGAGATGGTTGGGAGCAGATGGGACTCTTGTGAAGTACTCAAATACAAAATAAATTAACATGAGTAAAAAATGAGAGTTTCTTTTTATGGATTTTTACAACAACAAAAACTCACTGTGAGTGTTATTGTGATTAAAGTTATTGAACAAAACCAAAAACTGTTAAAATTCAGTTATCTAATTATAGATTAGAAACAATTGATTTGGATTTGTTACAAATGGGATACGTTAAACGTGCCCAGAGTCCAGATCACACTTGTTTCGATTTATCGGTTCTGAGAATAAGAATTTTTCATCAAAATTTTAACTGGAACCATTTTTTAACTAAAATGTCGATCTCTGTCGATTTGTATTCTTGTAAGCCTTATTCGTCATCATTTCTATGTATTGCTAATTGCGAATGCGTTCGAAACGTGTACGCATAGAAATCTGTTCTAAGTATTAGTGCCAACGAAAATGACAAGTTTTAAGTGTGAGTTCGAATAGGGGCGTATACTTTAGCGTAAGCGAAGGTGTGTAATAGTATTGGTTAATAATATCGGCGACACGAGGAAATACAGTTCCACAAGGTTTAAACTGCCCATAGCATATCTCCCTTTGTTTATATTATCTGTGGCTAAAGCCATTTCAAGCAACATTTTAATTCTAAATGGTGGTCTTACACCAGGGCGATACCGAGAGTATCTTCCACTCTGGAATACCTACATTATTTTTAATTAATAAATTGTGAAATAACAAAAGTCGGGATTCGAGCCTGCGACCTTCGAATTGCTAGTCGAGAGCCCTAAATCTCGACCATGGAGACCGTCAAAATAAATTTTATTAGCCACATGTAATGACCAGATTTGAATACCCAGGTGCTTCTCAACCTTCATCTTCCTCATTTGTTACCCCCACAACATTCCCATTACTCAATTAAAAGCATTATATTATAACCTCTTGCCGCAATTCTGTGTTCCCCTATATGAGTCATCTCCTTATCGGGGCGTTCCTCTATGGTGATCCGGTCCCCACTGAGTACAGACATGTCTATGGAAGTGAGAGGAGCCGCTACGTAAAAAGGCACGGAGTGGTGGTTGGCTATGACAGCTATCTGGTAGGTACCGATCTTGTTGGCAGTATCGCCATTTGCAGCAACCTGGAATTCAAAATACAATTAATCAATTTTTTAGTCAAATTTTTAATATGGACAAATGGCAGCTCTCACTAATCACTAATCAAAACTGAGCAAACACTAAAAAAATCATTAGGTACTAGTGAAGGATAAAAGGAAGAACATACTGGGTCGAGGTACATTACGTAAGCACTGTGATATCTGAACTTTTTTTTTTTACATATGTCCACACAGGAGGCCATGAGTAAAATAATTCCCCTCACGGCCTATGTCATCTGTGACGAAATGTGGTGGAGGGTCTTTTTAGGAAAGAAGGAGAGGAAGTTCTGGGAAGGAAAAGGGTATTAGGTGTGGGTAGGGATATCTGGTGGTCAGTGTGTCCAGGAGTAACAGATGTATGAATCCATCCCTCCCACTGCGGTGGAAGGTGATGTTCCGAGATAGTACGGCTGGAGAAGTCAAAGGGATTCCCACAACCATTCTCTCCCGATCCGGCCTGCCATGCAGCTGGTGGGCAGACACATCCGCCGCCAAGACCCGGACAAACCTCACCTCATGAATCCGGGCACCCCTGCTAAGTCACCAAACCACTTGGGGTGACCTACGGCAGAGGTGTTGGTTATCCAATAATTGACCTCGGGGCAGCTGTACCCGTACACCTGCCTCCCAAATTGAATTTGACTTTTTAAAATAAACTCCACACAGGAGGCCCTGAGGAAAATAATTTCCCTCAGGGACTATGTCATCTGAGATGGAATGTGGAGGGTTTTTTTGAGGAGAGGTAGGAATGAACATTGGTCTTGAAGAGACCCATGTTGTAGGTAGAACGAAACACAGAGGCCGGCAAATTGTTCCACAGCCAAGCTGTTGAACACAAGAACGAGTCGAAGAAGTGACCCGTTCTCATGTGATAAATGTCGACCGTGTAATATGTTGGGCAAGCGTTTGGCGTGTTTCCCGATTATGCACCGGTGCCGAAGAGATCAATGACGCTAGTTCCTCGGAGCATCTTCCATTGAAATACCGGTAGAACAAGGATAGCATTCCCACCCACACCTGTGCTCTAAAGATTGCAATCCGTCTACTACAACTTACAATCCACACATTTTCAATGGAAATAGATTGCGATGCATGTGGCCAGCGTGATTCTGAAACATTTCCGTAAAAACCATAAGGGTTATAAGTACGAATATCATAGTGTGTCGCTTACATAGCGTACGTTGACCCAGTGCGTTCTTGCCTTAATTAATTCTGTTTCACTGACATCACGCTGACAGATTAGCATTATGCAAAAAGATGGCTTTAATTTAGTGCACCGTTGAGCTAAGATTATACTCAGTCATGTTGGTGACACCAAGATCGTGTGTTTATATAAAATCTTCCTTTAGCAGTAGCTTTTAATTGTGTTGATTGGTGAAGCAGGGGTGAACGGACAACTCCGAATTATACAACTTAAACACCTTTGAAAAGTCATTAAAAGTGATAAAAAAAAAATTGGTTAAATGTAGGTTAAGTTATGGGATATTTTTCAGAACCTTTCAAAGGGATGTTGACATTGCATGATTCTGAGTTGTCATGGAACTGAAACAGGATACACAATATGCACTTTTTTTTACCAAATTTCAGGAATCCACATAATTTGTTTAACTATTTTAGAACATAGTGGGGTCGACAGACTTAGCTATAAAAGATCATCGCATGCACAGTATCACTCACCATACAATCCCATACAGACCCGCCACACCTAAGCAGATGATGCGCTGTAAGCCCAATGTTATACGCCGTAACCGCTGCTCACGGGATATTTGAAAAGTTATGCGACTCGCGGAGTTGCATAAACGGATGACAGCTGTTAAGTTGACAGATCCAGTACAAAGAAATGATATTTCTCCCTAATTCAATTGACCCCTCTCCTGCCATAGAAAGAAATCTTTTATAGCGCGATGTGTCGGTACAACACATAAGCACTCGCGCTTTTAATGCTACGTGTGTCCAATGCTTAAAATATATCTGCAACCGTAAATAAAATTTCAGTTGAGTATTGTGGCGACCAGAACGGTCGCCCCCTTTAGCCACAATACAGTCACGCCACTGATACAGCCAGCATATTCTCGAATTACACAACCTACCTACAGTGGTAGTGTTTCATGCCGCACACGGCTACACAATTCGGGAAGCGCATCGAAAGGCCTCGACTCAACAGCCGTCACATTCTTACAGCCGCGGAATGTTCCAGAGTCTTCTCTTTGTTGTGCGGACGCTAGATATTACTTGGCGTTCCGGGTAGCTACTCACATGGTCGGCTATATAAAGCGCAGCGACACAGCGCTAGTCAGTCAGTCAGTTCCAGTCTCTAGTATCAGTAACAGCTCACTATCACTAATCAAGTGATAACGTTCCAGTGCGGTAACCGGCCAGGTCCACGGCGAAGTGCCGGACCCTGTGCCGGTGCATCATCAACCCTTGATGACACATCTCGCAGCTAACATGGTCCATCGCACCATCAGCTCAAGCGACACAATTGCCCGCGACATAAGGCCCGCCGCACCTTCTTGTCACGCAGGCAGCAACTTCTCAGCCACTGAGACTTCATGCTCCTCACGAGGTTTACCACAACCCATTTCCGCGACTCACCGCGTCGAGCATCCATCCTGGACGTCAAGGTCTTCTCCACCACCACGGTGCGGAACTACATGCTGGCGACATGCAGACCCGAGGTCTGCTACACCACTGCATCACCGACCTTCATCACTGCAACACCTACGAGCCTCATCATCATCATCGCTCCTGTCTGCACCCTGTTACTTTACACTAAATTTACCATCGCTACGTAGCAGCAATAAATACTGACTCATTACATCGACTGACGCCTTTCATTTAATCGTCCCCGTCTCTGCCGATCATCGCATCCGCTCCCTCAGTATTATAAAACAAAACCCATAAATTTAAACTTTACAAAGCTGGCCTAAAGTGCAGTGCAGTTTCTTTCAAATTTTTGATCACTTTCATTTAAATTAGAGCTTTAAATGAGGATAAGATTGCAATTTATTAGCAGTCACAATTTATTTTGCGACAATCTATAATAATCTATAATATATAATCTACTAGCTGACACAACGCCATCTACCGGATGGTTACCCAACCTAGACAACCAAGTGTTGTGTCGATAAATTAACACACATCGCCATCTGTTAGAAACTTATGGAACTTATAAATAATTACATAGCCATTGTCCTACAACAAACATTTAATGAACATTTAATTCGCAATAATAAATATTGATGTCAACAATCGAGATAAAAACTTCTAAATCTTTTAAGTTGGACCAAATTACACACAGTAAGCCAAATTTCATCAAAATCGGTTAAATAGTTTCGGAGTTTATCTCGAACTAACATCATGATACGAAATTTTTATATATCAACAATGATAATCAAGTTTGGAATAAAAATTAAAGGTAATACAAGGGAGAGCAATATAATTTCACATTTATTATTTACTAGCTTTTATCCGCGGCTTCGCTCGCATGGAATTAGTGGGCATGGTATTAGTGGGAAAATACTGGCATAATTGTTATTATTCTTGCTTTTTTGTCTAATAAAAAATAATTATTTTTTAATAGCAAATTTCAAAATTTGAAGACATTTCGCAAATAAAAATTCTATTTTAGAAAATATTTAAATTATAGAAATTTATTTTAAGTACATACTCCCCTAATTTATTCTGATGATTTCGCCTCAAGTAGAAATAAGTATTGTATCGAACGTGTGATGCAATTAGATGACGCACCGCCAACACCATTGTTGCACCATTATTACGCGGCAGTACAAAAATACTGATTTCATAACATTTATTAAAACGTGAATCGGCACCGAACCTTTACTATAAAAGCCAGTACAAAAGGAGGAGCTTCATTCAGTCACCAGTCATCAGTTATTGTGGCAGTACCTCTACAGAACTTACTCGATTCAAGACGTCAGTATCGCCATTACAAGTTGGAACTTCAAGACTGCAGTCTCTTTAGACCGCCTACTTGATTCAAGACGTCAGTATCGTCGTCACCAGTTGGAACTTCAAGACTGCAGTCTCTTTCACCTCAAGAGTTCGTCGGAGCGACATCGCCTGCCGATGTTTCTGAACAATACCTACAAAACGCTGACGCCTGAGCCGTAGGAATTAGTATTTTATTCATATTTGAATCTAGAGAAAAACCTAAAGAAATAACAAAATTACAGCCCACGTCAAATAATTACATAGCAACGCTATGCTTTTCGTCCGGACAATAAACATTTTTAGAGATAGGTAGATATTAACTATGACGCCAACAAAGCACTATTTTTAGGGTGAATTGCCTAATTAAAAAAAAAAAAAAAATTTTCAAAGGTAACAATTTGTTTGACGTTTGCAATAACTCGATTTTGTTAGGGACAGAAAACGTATGAAAAATAATTGCATAACGCTACAGCTTATTCATAACGCCAGAGCTTACCAATATATATAGCCTATGTTACTCGCAAATAATGTAGCTTTCGATTATGAAAGAATTTTTAAATTCTATTCGGTGTTTATTGCGTGAAAGAATAACACTCATCCATACAAACTTTCGCCTTTATAATATCTATAAGATGGATGATTTAAAATTATTTTCGAATTCTGAACCAAATTTAGAGAAAATGACTCAAGTAGTGAAAAATTTTTCAGATGATATTAAAATGACTTTTGGTTTAGATAAATGTAGAACGATCCATATAGAGAAAGGTAAAATTGTAGATGGAGACGAGCTATATTTAGAAAGTTCAAAATTGAAAGTATGAAAGGGGATGAAGTTTATAAATATTTAGGATATCCGCAATCAAATAGATTAGATCATACTAGTAGTAAAAATGATACATATTAGGATTAAATTTAAAACTAGGATCAGAAAAATTTTAAAATGCAATCAATCTGCTAAAAATTTAGTAAAGGCAATAAATACTTGGGCAATACCTCTATTAACTTACTCATTTGGCATAATTAAAAGGTCTAATACAGATTTAGATAGCTTAGAACGATTAATTAGAACTACGTTAACAAAGTTTAATTGCCATCATCCAAATTCAATTATAGAACGAATTAATTTACTTAGAAATTTAGGAGGTAGAAGTATAGTCAAAACAACATCTTTAAAACATAATCAGGTAGAAATGCTAAGAAATTTTCTCCATAGGAAAGCTGATAGTTCAGAAATGCATTAAATAATTTGCAAGGCAGATAGAAATATTTCGCCATTAAATTTATACAACGAGAATGCCAGCATTCTTATAAATACCAACCAGGAATCTAATAATTAATCAAATAAAATTCTTCACGCAAAACACTTCAACTATCTCAGCCAAACATATGTTGACAAACTTTCGTCAAACAAATGGTTGAGTATTGGAGAGTTGAGCGCAGAAATAGAAGGCTTTATGCTTGCCATTCAAGATAGAGTCAATAATACTAAAAATTATAGGAAGCATATCAAGATACAAATCAAATTGATGATTTATGTAGAAAATGTTTGGCTTTTCTGGAAACTATAGAACATATTATATCGGGATGTTCTGTATTAGGGCCGTCTGAGTATACATTTAGGCACAATCAAGTTTTAAAAATAATTCACCAAAGTTTAGTAATTAAACATAACTTGATTAACTGTCGTAATGTACCGTATTATGAATATGAACCAAATTCATTTTAAGAAAATGAATTTTATAAATTTTATTATGATAAAACTATTCGAACAGACAGAACAATTAGAATAGACCCAATATACTTTTACATGACAAAATTAAAAAAAATAACTTATATCATTGATGTCGCTATTCCAAATTCTTGTAATATTCAGAAAATTGTTTCTGAAAAAATAAGAAAATATACAGATTTAGGAAACGAGATTAAAAGAATTTGGCAATCTCAGACTATAAAAATATTACCATTTGTTATTTCGGCTACTGGAATTATACCTATCTCTCTCATTCAAAATTTAGGCGCATTAGATTTGTCAAAGAATTTATATATAAAAATTCAAAAGGCGGTCATTTTAAATACATGTAGGATTATGAAAGATTTTTTAAATATTTATATTGAGGGATCAGTAGGATTTATCGGACCAGTTAGGATTTCATCAGAGCCGAACCCTCTGATATGAAAATATCTGGAGTCGGTGTAATATTTTCCCATTATGTGTCTGGTGGACTGACGTATTGTTCTTGTATTGTTTTGTATTTATTATACTTATATAGTGCACTTACATTGCGTGAATTTACTAGATAATCGTTTGTGGAAAAGTGTGTGGAAGGGTTTAGTCTTTCATTTGGGAATGATTTAACCCGGACATAAAATCTGGAGCACCGTTAAATAAAAATCTAATAACCTATAAAATCTATAATCAACGACGTACTTGGCTCACTTTAACCAGTGATTTCTGACACTACTTGAAGTAAAATATAGATGAAATTTTGGTCTAGAGTGATTTTTTTTTTCATATAAAATATTTTTTTCAATCAGTAGGTATTGGACAGTTAGGGTTGGGGTGAGGAGTTGGGCAGTTATGACGTTATGTCGAAGAATTTTTTTAATTTAATTTTGAAGAAAAAAATAACAAAAAGAACAAAATTTCATTTACATTTTTACTCCAAATAATATCAAGAATCGCTAATTAAAATCAAGTACATCCCTTACTTAATACCCTGTATAGTAATTACCCTATCAGCTCCTACAACCACAGCGGAGATGTTCCTGGCTCTCATCAGAGCAGCGACCATGCTATCCACTATCAGGGTGGAAGGGATCTTCTCATGGACCAGCTCGTAGGCAGTTAATCTGGCACCCTGGTTGTAAGGCCTGGTCTCCGTGCAGTATACATGCTCTGAAAAGACATATTTATAACATTATAGTATATTAAACTATGCAAAATAAGCCAGTGGGGTATTAACAGAGAAACTGATCAGAAAATTGTTAGATTGATGCAATATCTACCGCACAAGAGTTCTAACTGCTCGGAATTAGTAAAACTGTAAGATTTGCATTTGTTTGTAAGGCTGAAGGAAGAGGAAGAGGATGGTTGATAAGACTGTCTATATTGACCATGAACTCTTTGCAATGCTCCGTCAGTTGCTATGTAAACAGACAGTTGAGCCCAATCAAATAAAAACATTTATAAATCTCATTTCATACCTAAATATAGCTTAGTTATTCAGATCTAGTTATCCGATCAGTCAGCCTCCATTTTCGGGGGTAAAGCTCTCTGGTTCAAATCCCGGCATGCGCAATTTTTTTATTATTTAATTGAATCATGTTATTTCACAATTTAATCATTTAAAATAATATAAGGCATATTTGTGGCACGTCCCAGAGTGGAAGATACTCTCAGTATCGCCCTGATGTAAGACCATAATTCAGAATTGAAATGTTGCTTGAAATGGCTTAGCTGTGTTTGCTGACCAGATCTGAATAGCCAGGTACTTCCCCATCTAATTCCTCTCCCTAATACCTTCTTCCTACCAGCATACCCCAATTGGGGAGGCCACGGTCTCACTGGCTCCAGGCGGTTGGGATTATTGTGCATAATTCACATAATACAATACGAATGGTGGTATCTCACTAGAGAGACATTGAGCGTATCTTCCTTTCTAGAATGTGGTGCATGTAAACAAAATATAACTTCAGTTATTTATTTGCCCATTCCGGGGTACGAACCAGCAAGAGACTGCCAAGATCCAAGGAGCTTATCATTGAACTACTATATTGTCAAAAGAGTAATAAAAGTATTAACAGTCAATTCGGTTTGCAAAAAAAAAGAAAAACAAGATATATGTATGTGTTTCTTCATTTTTTATGTAGATAATATTTGAACAGCAGTACACATTGTGTTATCTCGACATGTTGAGTTAGGAATATGCATCATGTCAACAAATCTTACATTGCATACAGGGAAAACACAGTCTCTTGACAACCTAATTTACAAGCCATATTTTTTTTTGTTAAAAATTAAAGCTTGATTTTTTACGCTTTAAAAATATTACAATCAAAACTAATTAACCATTTCACCGTGTTCCTGACAGGATAACAGTTGAGCGCGGCTCTTTTCAAGATATTCATACATTTTCTACGAAAATGATCGCAATTATATGTGCCTGTAGTGCTGAGGGCATGGTTTGTTCGCACACATATTATAATTGAGGAGCTCAGCGGAAGCGTGGCCCAACCTACTTCAACGAAAACATCATATTGTTATAGATTATAATAAAACAAATAAAAAACTTTATTCCACTTAATTTTATTTGACCGTAACTGGTTTCAGCTCGTCAGAGCCATCTTCAGACTGGTACAAATAATTCTTAGCCTACGGTTTATATACATAACATATGGGGGAGGGGGAGAGAATGCATGTAAACATGCATCCCTTCAAAAAGTAACTTTGTAATTAATAAGCTATTAGAATCATTTACTGAAACACCAGGTTTTTATCCGGTATAATTTTCATAATAATTTTGAAATTAAAATATGTATTTTGACCATTCCCACTCCAATGTAAACATGCATCCCTTCAAAAAGCAATTAAAAAATCCCATTGATCATAGATATGTATAATAACGATTTGACAATAAAATTAGTCCATTAATAATTCAAATTACTTGTAAGGTTTTTCCCTAATCAATAGATATTGAAGTGAGCTACAAACCCAAAGTAATTAGCCCACTGGAATTACCAAAATACTTAAAAATTCGACAGTCTAAAACGACTTAGTAACAAAAATAATTCATTAAAATCCTTGTAGACTACCCCTCTCCCCCTCCCCCATATGTTATGTATATAAACCGTAGGCTAAGAATTATTTGTACCAGTCTGAAGATGGCTCTGACGAGCTGAAACCGGTTACGGTCAAATAAAATTAAGTGGAATAAAGTTTTTTATTTGTTTTATTATAATCTATTATAATGGACTTCCACCACGAATTATCAGTTTCAAAAATAGAAATCATATTGTTATATATTATTGTCATATCTATGAAGCCACAGTGGTCCAATTTTAGTTTTTGCAGATTTAAAAGGATCTTTGAAATAGTGAAAACTAAAATTGGGCCACTTGGCTTCAAAGATATGATAAAAATATATAACGAATGATGTTTTCGTTGATTACGAGTTTTTGTGGGTTGGGCCACTTTTCCGCTGAGCACCTTAATTAGTAATTTGTACTAACTGTAACTTAAATGTACAAATAACTAAAATAAAAAATTTATGCCCATAGCGGCAAAGAGGTTAAAACACACCTGTGTATATAAAAAATAATATAAAGCTTGGACAGATTTAGGATACAGATGTTGTTTTGTTACTGGGCTGTATAATAATATTGTAAGTTATGTTGTTATGTTCGTTAATGCCATACTCATAAGGTATGATTGTTTTGTTTTGTATGTTGGTAAAAATGCAATAAATTAATATAGGTAGGAATATCAGTAATGTATATAGACTGTATAGGTAATTATTCACTATTGGTACCTAAAATCTGGCACATTATTTGATAGTTTAATTAAATCTTTAAATAAGTAGTTCGCCTTCGATAAACACATATCGTGCTACCAATGTGAGTCTGTTATTTGCACTCGAACAAACATTCATTAAAAATATTAAAATGTAATTAAGTAGTTTTATAAAATGTGGTATATTGTGTAATTAAAAACACTACCTCTTTGAATAATATTAAATCATCCATTAAATGGATAGATCTTGACTCTCCGGATTATCCTGGAAAGTAAATGGGAAAAAATAGAATGCAGCAGTTTTGGTAGAAAAAAGAAAAAAATATTGTAAAAGTTTCAGTAGTAAAAAATAATTTGGGAGGCGGGTATGGGTACCGCCGCCCCAGGAACCATTGGATAACCAACACCTCTGCCATAGGTCACCCTTAGTGGTTCGCAACGTTTGGTGACTTAGCAGGGGTTTCATGGGGTGAGGTTTGTCCGAGTCTTGGCAGCGGATGCGCCTGCCACCAACTGCATGCCAGCCCAGATCGAGAGAGAATGGTTGAGGGAGTCTTTGACTTTTCCAGCAATACTCTCTCAAAATATCACCTTGCACCGCAGTAGGAGGGATGGATGCATATGTCCGTCACTCCTGGACACATTGACCCCCAGATTCCTATTCACCCTTCATACCCTTTTCCTTCCCAGAACTTCCTCACTTCCTAAAAATACCCTCCACACAGCATTCCCAAAGATGACATAAGGCCCAGAGGGGAATTATTTTCCCCAGGGCCTCCTGCGTGGAGCTAATCTAAAAAAAGGGAAAAGAATACAGAATGAAGCATTTTCGATAGAAAAAAATATATATATAAAAGTTTGAAAAAATTAAAGAAAGTACAGAATGCAGAACTACAGTAAAAACCAGAAAATATAGTGTAGAAGTTATGGAAGAGAAAAGAGAACTGAAGGTAGGCATTTAGGTAGAGAAAAAAAAAAAGAATGTAGAAATTTTCTAGAGAGAACAAAATAGAATGGAGAAGTTTCAATAGTGAAAAGAAAATAGAATGTAGCAGTACTTTGGTAGAAAAATAAAATGTTTTTTTATTTTTTTTTATATATACTGTTTAAAAAAACCTTATCAACTAAAGACCACCAATATGTATATATAATAATATTTGCTAAGATTAAAGATCTTATAAAAAATATATGTATTAAATCGCGAGCTCATTACAGATTAAAAGAACCACAAAAATAACGATTGTATTGGCTTATCTCTGTCCAAAAATGAGCCATTAATTGAATATACAAAATACTTTGTGTTATCCATAGCTCCAAATTTCAACTGCGCAATCAAGTTTGACAAATTAATTTTTTCAGTATCAAATTTTTGCATTAAATAATTATAAAATGTATCATAAAATAACATTAAATAAGATTTTTGTGTCCATTACGCAAGTGAATATTCTATTTATTTACAACTAGCTGAAGTCCCCGGCACTGCCCGGGCTTTACAAGAGTTTTTGAAATCAAATGTAGACAGTGACCTTCCTCTTGTTTTGAAGGTCACTTGTGCAAAATTTTATCAACCTCGGCATAAAACTGTAGATTTGCATACAAATCAATCTCGCTCGTCCACCACATACAGACATTCTCCTTTATATTTCAACCAATTTACACAAAACCTTGACAAATTATACGCCGAAACCTTCCTCGTGAATCACTCTATCTATTGGTGAAAACCGTAAGAAAATCTGTTCAGTAGTTTTTGAGTTTACCGCGAACAGACAGACAGACAGACTTGGAGAAGAACTTTAATTTATAATGTGTAGAGATTAAGATAATATAGAATGAAGTTTACCAATATATAAGTAAGTTTCCTTGCTTTCATGATTGATGTCTATTTGCAATTCAAAAATAGCCATTTACAATCCGTTGAATTAATCTACCCAAAACAAAAAGTACTGTGACAAAAATGCGCAAAGGAAAAGAGATTAAAAAATGTACTAAATTATCAATTTATGTTTATTTATGGTTTTTACTTACACTAACTACTACAACATAAAAAAAAAACACTTCAATTTTTTTATATAAAGAAGAATATCTGTGAATACAGTGGACACCGGGCAGGCATCTACAGATTTATTCCGAGACTGATGAAAATTTGCACACTTAACCTTAAAAACAAGAGGAATGTAACCTACATTAGATTTCGAAAAACTCTGTGTAAAGCCTGGGCAATGCCAAGGATAGTTACAAATATAAATGGAAAATACATTTCCTAATAAAAATACTGTTGAAAAATTTTATCAAATAAAGCTTGAGTCACACACAGCTATAAAAGATCATTTGGCTTGGCATATTTCGGCATATCACTCGCCATACATTCCCAATGGGAAAATATGGCGAGCGATATGCTGAAATAGGCCAAGCCAAATGATCTTTTATAGCTGTGTGTGAAACAAGCATAATGGCAAAACCTTTCTACAAAATACTTCTTTCGATTTTTTTGCAGAAAACTGAAGATACCTTGTCAATATTAAGGTGGGTCCAAAGCTCAAATATTTGTTTGACAGTCCTTCAATGACCTTCAAACATTACACCAACATTTTTTGTTTTCCGTCTCCTCCGTTTGTTGAAACACGGTTCAAAGATTGGGGTGAAGTTCGCATGGACCACACAATTTGACAAGTGGTCTGAGGTACGGACTTGTCCATGGCACGCCTACACTTGACGTTTGACGTTTACATCAATGTTAAAATGCGTTCTGATGACAAAAGAGATGCATCAGGGAGCAAACACAGATATTTATTTATCAGGAAAGATTTCCGATTAATACGCACAACCTAAAGTTACTACCTTAGAGTACGTAAATAATTACATAGCATCAAAAATAGAATATCGATTTACATGGGTCAATTTCTCCCGTGTCTCTGAAACCGATTAATAAATTAATAGATTTTATTTACAAGTGAGTTCACGAAAGAAATAATCATCCATTACGACAGTGTGTTTATTTACAATTTAAAATCATAATTATTAGGTCCGCGCACCAAAAAACTTGACGTTTGACGTTTATCGTTTACATAATTGTTAAAATGCATTCGATGCAGGAAGAAAACACAGATCAGGGTTTATCAGGAAAGATTTCCGACTAATATGGATTATTGCACCAATGACATTATAATAATAACGTCATTTTATTGCACGACCTAAAGTCACTATAGAATTTAGAGTACACAAATATTTACGTCAAAAACAGAATAATAAGGAACTCCAGTGAAAAATATTATGGCTTTAAAAAAATATGTTCAAATAGACCAATAAATGCTGATTCTGAATATATAACTTTTATTTAATAATATTAAACGTACAGTTTTTAAAAAAATATTAAAAAGTGCATTTTTAATATTCTCGTTAAAACACAGCGTCAGGTTGGTATGCTGTGTAATGCTCTGTGGTGACGTCACGATGGTAATCACTGTAATGACAGGTTTATTTATGCTGTACGTCATTTGTATGGGAATTGAGGTATGACACAAACGAATGTTCTTTATATTTCTTATTTTTGAAGATGTCGTAAAAGCATATACCTTTATAGAAAGTTGATAGAATTGCCTTTTAGATTTTTGTATCTGACATATACGATTGTGTTTGAAAAATGCAGTATTTTAAGTTTCAAAATGAAAAAATTTAAAAAAACAGCCGACTGTAAACATATTCTATTAAATGGTCGAAAAAATTAGGAAAATTCAAAATTTAAAAAATACAGTCCTCTTACTTTATGAATTTGGAATAAAACTGTCACTTCACTTTTTATCTCGTTCATACAATTAAAAACGATAAAAAAATATTATAATAATTCCGAAAAAATAACTGAAAAAATCCGACATCTTGGACTCGGTTTTACGCAATTAATGCGTTGATTTCTCGAATTTGTATTTATTTACACATGCATAAGGCTTTTACATTATTAAATAATATTACTTTTATGGAAGTTTTATTAAATTCACGCGGAAAAGTCATAAAAATTATAGAGAAGTAACCTTTGATTATGTAATGTCAGTAACCTAAAAACCGAACGAAACTAAATCACCAACAAAACATTATTAAAGGACTAAAACTGAAAAAAAGCAAAGGCAGCATTGGTACTTCTGAATTATGTACACTAATATCACAGTGAATTAATCATTTAAACGAAAATTATCATCAAAAACATAAAACTGCAAGTAAAATTCATCAACGTCATTCATTGTTTTGCAAAGAATTTGATTTCGCCATTTGCAATAAATAAGCCATTAGCCAATCAACGCGTTATAATAAACAAGATGGCCGCGCGCCTGCGCAAATCTATGTGAGATTCAAGAAAACCAACATAAAAATTATAAAATAGTGAATTGTTATTTTAGTAGATGACGTCACAAAATTCACCATAGATGTGGGTGTTATCGAGGGATCTCCAAAAATTAAAACTTTGAAAATTATTTTAACTATTAAAACTAACTCTAAAAAAAAAAAATGCAGTAATTTAAGTTAGAAGGTCATTTTTCATTAAAAAAATTTAAAAAATGGACTGGACTTCTCTATTATAAATATTTGATATTATATTATAATTCTATTATCAAAAAATAATAATAATAATTATATGTTCTGTAAATGTGTGTGTAGTTTTATCTATTATTTAAAAATAAAATTAAATTTCAAATGGTTGGGTACATTTCAAAATGTTCACAGAAATCCTGGTATCTATTTAACTTTGTCTCGACTAAATTCGCAAAATGACTTTTAATTATTTAATTTTATTTTTAATGATAAAAACATATGTAATTATGACAAATAATAAATAATATTTAAATGAAAGCTTTACTCAAAGAGGTATAGATGTCACCATGTTTACCTAAGAGATAATGATAAAGAGCACACGATGCAAATATGCCTTGAGCAATGCAGTAGTAGTAATTATTTGTTCCTTAAGACATCAGGAAAATTTTTGCATACTTAAACAAATTCATAACGGATACCACTGCGGCAAAATTTTTACAATTTAAAAAAATCTGATGTTTTAGCTTGGATGAAGGTATTATAGTCCTGCCAATGAGAGTTCCATTATAACCTCTCCTTCGGTTTATGTATCCTTCACGAGAAAGAGGAAGAAGTAAAAAGGATCATCAGCAGTAATCCTTTTTTTATATCTAACTGGTATTATCAGATATTGCATGAACTTTCAACAGCTTGACAAAATATTGCTTGAATGAGGGTTTATACATATACCTAATTGCACAAAAAAACAACTTTGATCAATTTATTCATAACTGCTATTTTGTAACTTAATTACCGCTATAGCTTTGTTGCAACCTCTCCCTCTTTCTCATCATCGACGCATGCAACAGAGAGAGAGATTACAAATGAGCTCTCAGTCATCAATCAGATTATCACTCACTCATGTCTTCAATTACAAATATAAAACGAAACTATAATGCATCAATGAAAAGTGTACCTAATTTCTTGGCAGCGTGCAAAGATCTGATCACTCCTAGAGCGGTGCCATATCCTGCAGTAGCCAGTGAGCCAGTGTTGCAGTGAGTTAGGATTCTGGCAGTGTTTTCTGGAGTGATTTCCAAAATGGCGTCGGCTCCAAATTGACCAATGGCTTTGTTATCTGCTATATCCTTCTCCAGCATTCCTTCTATGCGCTGGACGAACCTGGAGAAATATGTATAAAATAGTTTGCATAAGGAATTCCTCTAACCGGACTAAATCTAAAATTTGGGAATTTTCATTTGTGATTATTAGACATCAGATTATATTATGAAAAATGCATATTTGAGCCATTTTGGGCAGTAGACATTTTTGATCCGTTATTGGTCATCGCCTACACATTATAAATTAAAGTCCTCCGCCGCATCTGTCTGTTAGCGATAAACTCAAAAACTACTGATTGGATTTTCATGCGGTTTTCACCAATAGATAAGAGTGATTCATGAGGAAGGTTTAGGTATATAATTTGTCAAGCTTTGTGTAAATTGGTTGAAATATAAAGGAGAATGTCTGTACGTCGTGGATTAGCGGGCTGGCAAGCAGGCAGTGTGGATTTGATCTGAATGCAAATCTACAGTTTTGTGCCGAGGTTGATGAAATTTTGCACATGTGACCTTCAAAACAAGAGGAAGGTCACTATCTACATTTGAATTCGAAAACTCTGTGTAAAGCCCGGGCATCGCCGGGGACTTCAGCTAGTTAGTGCATATTTGGCCTTTTTTCATCAGTAATGCATATTTTAGTGATTTTATTAAAAAAAATTTGATCTGTTCAAATCAGAAATGATCAATTTTGTTTTCTTTTCTGAGGACATGGGTTATTTTTAGAACTGGTTCCTTTTGGTAATTTAGAAAAATAAAATTGTAGTATAGAGAAGCCGCATTTTAATTTCTCCATCGATGAAATAATTTTCTTGAGAAACGGTCTTTCAGAATCCTGCTGGCCAACCCACCCCCACATAATATGATCCTGTTTTAATTGTTCATTGAGGCATATATTTGGGCATTGCTAGTGCATATTTGGGAATTTTGATAGAGCCTAAAATCTAATGTCTAGTGATTTCAAGTGGCGTAATTTGAATTGATGCAAACAAAACATACTTAAGCTTGTATGTATTGGTATATCTGTTTACCCTTCCGGCAGCAATATCCTTGCAAAGCGTTGCTGAGAAATAACTTTTTGCCTTTCTTGTCTGCTGTTATTATTGAAAAAGCGACAACAAGTTTAGTGTATATTATAATAATGGAATTTGAAATTTGAAAACAGTTAGATCCATATTTGAAAAGTTTCCAGTGTTCTTCTAACTATTTTAAAAATTAACTTAATTTCACTGAAATTTTCTTTTCTTAAGTAAAGCAACAAGTTTGAGATATGCTGTATGTACGGAATGCTGTGTGAGTACTAACCTAACAATAAATTTGATTGCTTGACAGGTGTTGATGCATGTCACTTTGTAAATTACTTAAATTCTGAGAAGAAAAGATATTATAATATTATGTTAGTCTATAATACAGGTTATGTTTATCATAAATGGTACCTACTTTTCTTTCATATCATCACAAGTAACGTCATCATCTTTGAATAATTTGTTTGTAAAGGTGATCAAATCATCTGCCGCTATTTTAATATTCACTGCTGTCGGTCGGGCTGATATCAGATAGTTCAATTTCCCTTCAATCTAAAACACAATCACAATAGTTTATAACAAAACTTGATTGTTATCTATGTTTACAAATAATAATAGTTTCAAATACAGAAGTAGGTACAAGCTCGAAATTGTGCAAAGTAATATGTATTAACGATAATATTTCATACTTAACCTCTTGTCTCATTATTTTTTTATCAGTTATATTCTCGTTAACCAATTCAACTGCTAACGATAGGCATCCAACTATTGCTATGGCGGGTGCCCCCCTAACCTGTAAACAATAATATCAATTTAAAACACAAACAACTAACATAGATTACATATTAACATCGGAACATTGCGGAAATCAAGATAACACTTATTAGCACACCTGCATTTTATTAATAGCTTTCCAACCATCTTCGACACCTGCAACTGTAACATATCTCGATTGACCAGGTAACAGAAGCTGGTCAAGGATTTGTAAACTTCCTCTGGAATATTTAATTGACTCCAAACTCATCGTGAACTCAATAACTTGTCTAAAACTTTGGAAAACTTTAGGTCGTAAGTCGTAACGCTTGAAAAGTATATAAAACAAAACTTCCGAAACTGACACGCCGATATCGCACGTTCTCGTGAACGAATAGCTCAGTGACCATATATCATATTACTGATATGAGAACGCACAAATATAAAACCATACTCTTTTGATTTTTTCAAATGCCGTATCGCTAAACAGTCAGTTGGAGCGCGGAGCGGCAGCACACATCTTAAAATGATAACAGCGCGTTGACAGATCCGCAGCCTTGTCATTTTTTATAGCAACCGTGCGTTCTGCGGATTGCGGACTCGGACTGTAACAACTTCGCAACCATCAACCATGGCTAATAAAGCATAAAACAAATTGAAAATAATTGGATTTCACAAAATTGTAACACGAATCAAACTTGAATAAATGATTTCAGTCTAAAGCTACATTTATATAATATTTTGCATAAAGTTTTGGATCTGTTTCACGTAGGTTTAACTTTTGAAAGAAATTTAGTGTCACCATAACATTTTTCAAAATTTCCCGCCTTTTGTCTGCCGCTAACCCATTGAAGCTCAACCCTTTTCCGTGTTTTCGGCTAATTATTTTTTATGTCGTCAAATAAAAATAAGATTTTAAATTTTAATTTTATAGGTAAATAAAATGGGGACATGCAATATGCACTTAAAAATACTACGTTTTAGTTAGATAATAATGAGATGTAAGTATTTCAGTATCCGAAATTAGTAATTGAAAATCTATTGTTCGCCTGGCGGCCATTGTTATTGATGTGAAAGTTTTAATGTCAGTTTTTTCTTCTCTTATTTAATCCAACATATTATTACCTATAATCCTAAAATAGGTTCTTAGTTTTGGGTTTAATTTAATTTAAAAAAATAAAAAAGCTATTTTAGTATGAACATATCAATACGTCGGCGCGAAAAAATGTTAAATTATCTGATTTTTAGTGAAATAGCTACTAAAATGCATTATTTTTATTTTCGGAAACTGAAATACTTACTTCTTAATTAGGGATGTAATGATACCGATACCGATATAATCGGCAAGCCGATATCAAGCGCGCGAAATGAACAATGCGCGCGACGTTGCCGCTCTGTCGTAACTTCTCAACGGTCATGAGAAACGCTTGCGCAAAAAATACTTGTCCTGTCCAATGAGCTCAGTGGCTTCAGAACGTCTTTTTTCAACTGCAGGCCTGATACAAAATGATTTGCGTAACAGATTATCTGCTGATAATTTGAATAAACTTTGTTTTCTTATCAAAAATCTACCAAAAGTAAAATTTTATTTACAAACTTTATGTATCTTCTTTTTTATAACTGTGTGATTTATTTCATTCCAAACAAATATATATATATTTTTTTCAATTTAATTTCTGCATTTTTATTGATTATTTTTCTTTCACACTCCTGAGGGCAATCAATGTTGGCATCACTATCGGCATCGCCGATTATTTTTGTTAAGAATCGGTATCGGTATCGTATCGGCAAAATCATTTATCGTTACATCCCTACTTCTTTTTATTATTTAACTACTATAGTGTTTTTTTTAAGTGCATATTATGCGTGTTCCTATTTTGTACATACATATATTCATCTCTAAGTGTACCTACCTACTTACATTTTTCTTGAAAATTTTGCGCCTACTAATTAACAATGGATTTGATTTTGAAAAAAAAAACGGTTGCATGTCAAATTTAATGTCCTCATTACATCAATATAAAACTCACTTTAAATAATATTTGTAACTATTGAAATATTTCTTTAGTTATTTAACCTTGAACCACTTGAGTTCATTCCATTTATTAACATACATGAACTAATACCTACACTCTTCATATAAAACGTGACACAGAAACATGATTCAGTATTCAGTCGACATTTTATTATTTGGTTGGTTTTGTTGATGGCTTGCGTAGCTTCGAATAAACAACGTTCCATTCGCAAAACGAAACAGTAGGTACGGCGATACCACATCCGACATCTTTGGCAGTGAATTAAAAGTTAGTTTTTTTAAGTGCAGATTCCAGATAGGTTTTCGACTACTGAAATTTTCAACCTTTGGAGTACGTAGACTTGTTTCAAGTTCAAACAGTTGTCCAGTTTTCGATTGGTCTGTTCGTCTGTTCTGTGTTCAGTTCGTTCATTTCAAGTTTAATTGCGATGGCGAGCGTCGTGAATTTTGGTGCCGGCCCGGCTAAGTTACCCGAAAAGGTAAGAATTAAAATAAATTTAATGACTATTTATTGTTTCATTTAATTGTAATACGCAGAAAACAAATCTTTGTTTGTATTTTTAAATAAATTCGGAAGATGGACGTAGGTAATTCTTATATCTTGTATCCTTTTCATGTGATTATAAATCTTATGTCAGAAAGAGACGTAAGAATGCCCATGGGATATCGGCGTAATTATATGCTATTACCCTTTTTTAGTTCAACGAATTGTACCCACCAAATACCTGTTTTGAAAATACATAAGTAGTTTGAAATTCACAGTGTTCAATTATGTTAGGACCTAGATTGCACAAACTACATACCTACCGTAGCTGTGGAGGCACAGTTTTCTTTCAAATTTTATTTGATACAATAACTTTACATAGTTAGTTTCAGCGTGTAGCACAGCAAATTCTGAAGTTTTGAATTATTTCGCAAAATTAAAAAGCAAAATAAATGGCGGGAAGAAATAGTTGAAAATCGGGACTTCCCTTCCAAGTTTCTTTGTATTGCTAGGGAAAATAATTTAGAGCTATCTCAGTACCTACCTATTTACGATTTTATGTTTGGAATTAGAAAACACCCAAAAAACACCCCCCCCCCTCACTCGTAATATTACATTTGAAAACAGTCACTGTTTTATGACGCAAAAAATTAATTTTCTATCCAAAATTTGTTCTATTATAGGTTCTGGAAGCTGTGCAAAAAGAATTGATCCAATATGGAGATTCAAAGATTAGTGTAATGGAAATGAGCCATCGATCTTCTCATTACACTAAAATCAATGAAGATTGTCAAAATCTCGTCAGAGAATTAATGTAAGTATCATATTAAACAAAATATTATATTGGTAATTATTAGAATTTTAATGCATCTTTTACCATCTTATCTAAACGTAATTAGTTTCTTGTAGTAATTAAGTTTAAATATACTGTAATTTCCAAATCTGTGCCTAATAAGAGTGCAATGGTTAGTGGAATATTTACGATTAAAAGGTGAGTCGGGCTAAGTGCTAAATACAATTCGTCGAGATGGACTTTCAACCGTTCCGCAGAGTAGATGTGATTGTGATATTCATTTGAAAAATTGATAGATTGAACATAACCATTTCCTAAAATAAGTCTATTAAAAACAGTATGTTACATCCTAGGATAGCTGATATTTGAGGCATTTTAAGACAATTGAATGAATAGTTGCACTTCCCCCGGATTTGGGGTAAGAGCATCTGGTTGAATTATTTATGATGAATTTTCCAAATAATGAAAAGATCTTAACTTAATTTAAAATTGTTTAACTTAATTTAACAAATAATTTAGCCACGATAAAATTAAAATTTTATGTGTATATTTTACAAGTCTGTATTGTCTGTATTTTGTATTGTATATTTTTCAGGAATGTGCCCCCAAATTATAAAATAGCATTCTTGCAAGGAGGTGGGACTGGAATGTTTGCAGCTGTTCCAATGAATCTGATTTCTAGAACTGGTGTGGCTGATTATGTTGTTACAGGTAAAAAGTTATTAATTTGTAAAACACAAAATGTTACATTTCTCAAATTTATAACATATTGTTCCAAATTTTCCACTCTTTTTGTGAATTGTCATATTTCAGGATTATGGTCATCGAAGGCTGCTCAAGAGGCGAAGAAATATGGAAACATTAACATGGTTATTCCAAAACCCGACAAGTACACAAGCATTCCCTCTCAAGAAAGCTGGAAGCTAGATCCTAATGCGTCTTACGTACATATTTGCTTCAATGAAACTGTTCATGGTAAGATACAATAACGTCATTATTTGTTTGTAGACAGGTGGCAAAATTGGTCCGTCCTGGGGGGGGGGGGGGGGGATGGATTGTGCTCCTGGGGGTGACACACGGTCCCCCTAATCGGGCGGACCGCCCCACCCACGCTACGCCACTGATATTACACATATATAAAATAAAGGTTTTTTTTTTTTTTTTTTTTTTTTTTTTTTTATTAAAAACATACAACGAAGTTGCACTCCCATGAGTTATCAAAACTCATTAAGGGATCGCCAATTGGTACTTTTGAGAAGTTAAACCCAACTCAACCCAATATGTAGACACAATTTATGAATAAAAAATTTACAAAACATTTCACAGAAGCAACATACAGATACAAACATATGAAGAATCACTTTACAAATGTTTCACAGAAACATGTCTTATAACATTTTATGAATTTGTATAACTCATTGACTCATTTGATTTATGTACTTTGGGTTTCAAAAAGTTAAAATAAAGTTTCCTCCATGATGGACTAATGAGATGGACTAAGAAATGCATAGATAAAACAAAATCAGGAAAATACAATATAAGGTACGGGCTCAAAAATATACAGACCTAATACAAGATGTTTACATACAAATACATGACGAGATTTAAGTAAGGTATAAACCGCGCCCATCATACAATAAGTTTAGTATTTGAAGATAATTAGGGCTATCAGAACAGAGTTTGTACCTACTTATGACTCGTTTTCCAAATAACATTTGAAAAAATATGTTTTCAATATATCATTTCGAGATTTGTTAGAGGCATATACCTGTCTCAAATTTTCAGGCAGTTTGTTATAGTTAGTGTAGGCAATGTATTCTAATGATTTCAGTCCGAACTTTGTTGAGTGTATTTTTGATATGTGTAGTTTGTTGTGTTGTCGTGTATTATATTGGTGAACGTCGTTGTTATAGTTCAGTTTTATATTTGTGTGGGTGTTGCACTGAATAATATTTAAAATGGTGTTTGTTATCTCAAAGCATAAAAAAGAGGACATCATGCAGCAGTCGATATAAGATAATGGTTGCTAAGAAATATAATATTATGAGATGAAATTATTATTATAAAATACTTATAAGATTATAAAATATAAGATTTATGTTGAGAAAAGATATTGAAAACAACATTTTCTATGATTATTCTTGTACTTTCAGGAGTTGAATATTCCTTCATTCCCGACACAAAAGGAGTTCCACTGGTAGCTGACATGTCTTCAAATTTCATGTCTAGAAGGATTGATGTTTCAAAGGTAAGTAATAATATTAAAAATATTTTTTTGAAAATCTTAACCATGTAAAAAGCAGAAATTTGTTTAATGAAGCAGTTAAAATTCTTTGTGTGAAAAGTGAAATTTTATACAGCTTTTTGTCTGGAATTTCTAATTGAACACAACTAATTTCCAGCTGAAAGTCTTTCCATCACGAGCTATGTAGAAATATGAATTTAACACAAAAAATAAGGCAGTATGACATATCATACGTTTCATATTTTTCAAAATAAAAAATAGCATCGGAACTTGAGTAAAGCCCAACCAAATTTTTATTTCTTCTACTTACAGGTTGTTGATTTATTTTGTTTTTAGTTTGGTGTCATCTACGCTGGCGCCCAAAAGAACATTGGGCCTTCCGGAGTGACGCTGCTCATCATCAGGGAAGACCTGTTGGGAGCAGCTCTTCCTATCACTCCTTCGGTTTTGGACTTCAAGACTATGGTCACTGAGAACTCCGTGTACAATACACCGCCCTGCTTCTCGTAAGTAAACGATCTTCACCCATGGCCCCACCATTAAGAGCTCTATTATAAATTCTCTTTCTTATACAAGAGTCATATTTGAAAAAGAGGACGTTGATCGTCCAGTTGATTAGTCAGACATCTCCAAATACTAAGTGATAATGAGGAAAGCAAATTTGAATCCCCACAATACATCAAACATTAATTACATGTGTTTGAGTTTTATATTTTAAATATGCTATAAAAAAACACCAGGAGGCATAATGGTCCGGTACATTAGTATGACATTTTGAAATATCCTTCTAGTGATGCAGAAAACATCAACATTTTGTTTAATTAACTACAAGTTTTTATGAATTGTAATTGATTTGGTGTGTCTATTAGTAATCGGAGTCTGAGTATTGTACCAGGTAGAGGGTACACTTAAAAATATAACTTGAAATATATATTGAAGATGTCTGATTAATGACTTATATATTTTAATACCAAATTGAATACACATTGTTGATTATTGTAGCTATCTAACAAAAAAATCATTTCTTACTCACTCCAAATGCTCTTTACTCTAAGTTTAACCACTAAATAATAATATATGTACTACATAGAAACTTTTACTATGTGCTAATTTATAATATTATGTATTTACTAGCGAGTTTCCGGCATGCGTTGCATTTAAGGATAGAAAGGATATGAAGCTCTGGGAAGGAAAGGGGTTTAAAGGGTTGGTAGGAATCGGCCGAGCTATTCTATAACTTTTGAGGGATCGTTATTGAGATAACGGACGTGATCTCCTGTCACATTTGTGTGATTTATTTGCTTTTTCTATGTACAACGTTCATTAAATGAATAAATAATCTTGCATACTTGCAGGAATTTGTGTTTAAAACGATCTAAACTAAAATATGTTACAGTGAATATGTAAAAATCACACAAATCTGACAGATCACGTTCGTTATCTCATAACGATCCCACAAAAGATATAGAATCGCTCTTCTGGGGGTCAGTGCGTCCAGGAGTGACATATGAATCCATCCCTCCCATTGCGGTGCAAGACGAAGGTTCGAGAGAGTCTGGCTGAAGAAGTCAAAAAAATTCCCTCAACCGGCCTCACCGAATTCGTTACGCAGTTGGTGGGCAGATGCATCCGCCATTAAGACCTGAATAAACCTCATCCCATGAAACCGGGCACCCCTGCTAAGTCACCATAAACGTAGCGTACCATTTGGGGCGATCTGGAGGTATTGGTTATCTAATAAATGGTTTCTCCAGAATGTATTGTGACATCGACATTCTTTCTGTTTTTAAAAGAAAGACAAACATTCCCATTTTACAAATAACCTAACAATATTATTTGTAAAACTCCTACTACTATCAATAAAGTGAAAGATGTTGCTTGTGCAATGATGGAAGACGTAGCTATTGAACCCATAACACCTAGGTGGGAACAAGACGCATTTGTCAATTCAGCCACTAGTCGGTCTCCTTCTTTCAACACGACCAGACCATCGCATTCTTCAAAACCTACAGAATCTTAAATTCACGGTTCAATTAAAATCTGTATGAATTTTTTTCTAATGGAGTTTAGATGTTTGATTTGTTTGGATTTAGAATTACGCTATAAAAATTATCGAAAAATTTGTGTTGAAAAAAAAAGACTGCCAACTTTATTTTTCTGATTTGAGTTTGGAAAAACATCTCATAAAAATCAACTTTTTATTATTTTTATAACCTTATAATGTACATTTCAGAATTTACGTTATGGGAGAAGTTTTCAAATGGATCAAGCAAAATGGCGGAGTGGAAGGAATGCAGCAAAATGCCATCAGGAAATCTTCAATGCTGTACGAGCTGATCGATAGCTCCAAGGGATTCTACTCTTGCCCAGTCCACAGCACGGCCCGCAGTAAGATGAATGTTCCCTTCAGAATCGGAAGGGGAAGCCCTAATGATCAGTTGGAAGATGATTTCTTGAAAGGAGCCTTCAAACTTGGGATGCTGCAACTGAAGGGACACAGGTATACGTAATTTTGTATCTGTTTTGTTATCAAATTGTGAATTGCTAAATTAAAAACTAATTAGATGATATAAGATAATCAGTTGAATCAAGCAAGAGATCTGTTCATTTGTTACAAGGGTTGCAAGCCGGATCAAGTTTTTTTAAAAAATTTTTCAAAGAGTTCAAGCAAGACAGCGTATTTCATAGAAGACAGTAAATCTCTCCAAAGCCTTAAAAAATTGCAAATAATTGTTTGAAATGCTCCCTTAATATTTTTGGATTGATATTTTGCTGGAAGATTAAGGACAGGTTGTTTATAAAAGTTTGAACAATTCATCAAATTTTTAATGTAAATTTTCACATTCTGTGTAAGTTCTATTCAAGTTTTGTTATTTTATCATTATAAGCCAGTTGCTTCATAAAACTGAAATAATCACAGAACTTGAATAAAACTTACACAGAATATGAAAATTAACTTTAAAAAAATCGATGAATTGTTCAAATTTTTTGGATCAACATAAATCCACTCTAAGGAATTAGTGAGTATTATATTGAAATGCACAGTAAGGATAACAAAATTTTCTGCATTTACAATTTTTTTTTTTGCAATGGCTCTGCACAGGAGGCCCTGGGTCATATTTTAGTGTAGAGGGTTTTTTTAAGGAAAGGAAGGAGTGGAAGGTCTGGGAAGGAAGAAGGTGTGAGGGATGGCTAGGAAGGGTGGGTAGGGTAGGTAGGGTGGTGGGCACTGGGGGTCAGTGTGTCCAGGCGTGATAGACGTATGAATCCATCCCTCCCACTACAATGCAATGGGTCGAGAGAGTCCTGCTGAAGAAGTAAAAAGGTCTGAGCCAGTCTCTTCAAAGCGTGCCCACCACACTGTACAGGGCAAATGTATCTGCCGCCAAGACTTAGACAATTCTCAACCCAAGAACCCAGGCAACTCTGTTAAGTCACCAAACGTAGTGAACCATTTAAAACTTATAACATATGTTGTAGATTTACAATTGATTGTGGTCTAGGCTCCAAGGGTTTGGAAAACAAATAATTGTATTTTCCTTTACATACTTCGTAAGCTCCGTCAGTTGTCCTTTTCCTGCATTACTTGGTAGCCTTTGTAAGTCAATTGTAGATCTGTTTTCCCCATTCAACCATTCCACCCGTTCTCCCCAATTTTTAACTGTTTTTTTTTTGCGTTTTTTAGATCTGTTGGCGGGATTAGAGCATCCATTTACAATGCTGTGACAATAGCCAATGTTGAAGCATTGACAGCATACATGAAAGACTTCCAGCTGAACAATGACAAGTGATTCTAAATCTTCCGTCTGTTGCATTTCATTCCGGTAATACTGTTTTATAACAAATTTAAGGTGGAAAAATAATAAAAAAAACAGATTGAAAAATATATCAGTTCATTTATTTTCATACATAACTTCATATTATTATTAGCATGAAAACAATAATTATTATTGTCTCGACTGAAATTATACAAAAACTCATGTACATACATATTTGAAAATACAATCTAAGATACTAAGAGAAAAAAACAATTAAATAACAAAACTGACTGGTAAGTGAATAAAAGTTAACCTTAACAATTAAAAAATGTATTTTATTCAGAGATTAAAAATTATTTCGATTTAACACGGAAAATGTACTCGATTTCTCTCGTGTTATAATTTCACAAACCATAGATTTTCTTACGTTATGTAGGTACTCAATTCGATGCATATTACGTAAATATATAAGTTTTTTTTAATAATATATCTAATTCATTTGTAAAAGCATTAATAAATATGGATATTTATATGAATTATCATTATTGATTTCATATCAAGGTTCCCATATGGTAATAAATTGAAAAAGAAAAACTGCATAATTCATAATAGCATTAACGTAATGTTACGCAATATTATTATTTGTTACGAGTTAAGGTTCTCAAAATATTTCCATTGCATTTGAAAACATAGATTTTAAAAGAAAAACAAATGATGAAATCATGATTGTATTTACTATATTACCATAGTATGTACACAAAGAATTTTAATTGCTTTGTTTTAAAACATCTTAAATTTATTTCAAAATAATACATATAGGTATTGTCAATAAAAAATTCTATTCTTTACATAAATAATAATAAAAAGGGTTATTTACAAAGTGCGTAATTCGTTGTTTATCGTTTTAAATACCTGCTAAAATATTTTACAGTTAACAAAATTATTGGTTAGTTTACATAGAAAAATATGCTTAAAGCTAGACATAGAATACACCCTAATGTGTGGTACATTGGCGAGGGTTGCTAATTATTAACATGTGAAATATTCAAGTGTAAAACGTATTATGCTGAGAAAATGATTGTCAATACCTTTTCATAAAAAAAACTTCCAATAATATGTCCTAGTACCCGCCTGTAAATACCTGACTGTATATTTAGTATGACAACATTCCGTCACACTTTTGAACACTCTTAATACTTAGTATGACGACATTCCGTTACTCTTTTGAACACCATAATATTTAGTATGACAACATTCCGTTACTCTTTAGAACACTATAATATTTAGTGTGAAAACATTCCGTAACTCTTTTGAACATTGATAGTTAGTATGACAACATTCCGTCAATCTTTTGAATGCTTCATTATATAGTACAACAACATTTCGTTACTCTTTTGAATACAATAATATTTAGTATGACGACATTCCGTCACTCTTTTGAGCACTATAATAAATAGTATGCAAAAATTTTTAAAAAGCGATAATTTTATTCTTTTTTAAATGAGCATATGTTTTATTTTCTGACATTGAAATTATAAACGACATAATTTTTCAACTGAACGCAAATAATAATGTTTTACACCTGAACAAATAATATTTCTATAAGCAATGTTGCCAAAGTACCACACTAACTAAACATTAACCTAATTTGATCTATGAATTCTCTTATGGCAGTGCCCACTTATATTCTACTTACTTTTGAGCATTGTTTTTATTATTTGATCACTGACGGAGACCAATCAGTTATAAAGGCCTATCAAATAAAGCCATAAACACTTGAAAAAAAAAATTGTTGCTTTCTTCAATAATCGAGGAAAGAAGCATACAAAATATAAGTTTTCAACTCAGATTTCAAAGGGCAGATCATTTTTATCTCAGTAAAAAAACTGATAGATTATTATTATTATTGGAATGTAAATAAAGTATGGTTTTAAGAGTGATATATCTTTTAATTAAATAATTTCTATTGTAAAATTAAAGTCCGCTTTCGCGGTATTGTCCAACGAGGTGTTTCACCCGATTTAATATTCACTCACTTCTAGCCAAACTAAAACAGTGGTTATTTTGAGTATTTCATAGTCTTTAATGGTGTGACATGATTGGTGATGTTTCCTGAAATGACTGGAGCGGTTTCACAGATATCCAAAGCGCCAAGTTCACTGACCGTCACTATCACTGTCACTCTTATCTGCAAGAAACAAACACATAATATATTATTATTTTAAGTCAGTTGATGTGTTTTGTAATCACTTTATTTTCATATCACTAGGTCATAAACTTTGTTTTTAGAGGCATGAAAATGAAGGTTGAG
Organism: Limnephilus lunatus; assembly: GCA_917563855.2. Lineage (NCBI taxonomy): Eukaryota > Metazoa > Arthropoda > Insecta > Trichoptera > Limnephilidae > Limnephilus > Limnephilus lunatus. The sequence continues at coordinate 60,938,975 of OU830592.1, forward strand.
GCACTAACTACAATAAATTCAAGATAAATATTTGTGATTAGTTTTGATCGACTGACTCTTGGCCAAGGTTATTAAATCATATATTTTTTAAAGGGAATACAATAGTTAGACAACTTCCATAGTTGAGTGGTTACGATTCTTGGCTAGGAATCCGGAAGTCGCAGGTTCAAATCCCGGCACGCGCAAGTAAATTTTATTTTATACATTTGTGATATTTAATGATTTATTTATTAATAATACATGTTTGTAGCAGGTTCTGGAGTGGTAAATACTTTTAGCATCGCCCTAGTGAAAAACCACCATTCAGAATCGAAAGTTGCTTGAAATGGCTTCAGCCGTCTTTGGTGACCAGATCTGAATAGCCAGGTACTTTACTTTTTCGTATCTCCTTTCCCCGCCACTACCTTAAGCTTCACTACATATCCCAATTGGGGACGGCAGTCTTACTGGCCCCAAATGGGAGCACTTGGGACTCTTGTATTTTATAAGAAAATGACTCAAATTCTTGACATTATATAAGAAAATGGGAATGAGAAAGTGAAGAAGGCTACACCATTAAGTAGATAATAAATGAGGAAGGCTACACACAACTTAGCTATTAAGATTAAGTTATCCACTGGAGCGACTAAGGTCAAAATATGGTCGGTCCAAAATTAGACCACATTTTTTTGGACCAAAGTTTACGATTTTACAATATTTTTTTTAATAAATCCTACGAATATGTGATAATCGACAAAAGATAGGTGAATTCATTGGCTGTACAGAACTTTAATCAGTTTGTATGTCTCCTTATTAAAATTCGGAGGCATGATTTTTTAATGTGGGCGGAAAATATTTTTAAAAAATCACAAGCAATCAGAGGAAAATGTTTTAAATCGCCCTGTCGCTCGAGTGGTTATATAGGTACTTATATTATGTATCTATAAATAATACGACCAGCTTGAAAAAGGGGAAAATTTCAATTAGCGCAGGAAAAAAAAATGTGTATAAAACTTCTGGGGAAGAAGTAAGTATGACAGAAGAATAGGTTAGGTTTTGTTTGATTGTTCTTTTTCTTCACTTCTTCAAGTTCTGCCTTGTCATGGAACCGTTTTTGATAGTTTAACTACTATGCACAACAAAAAGTCTTGTGAACACTAAAAATTAAATAAATTCTTTAGTTTACAATGAAACTAACCTTTCTTTCCAGGATACGCGTGCCTCTTTAACCTGTCATACAGATCCTCCTTGGTGCCATAGATGCTAGCATTAGATCTAGCCAAACTGTTCATCTTCCCGTTGACCCCGTTGTGGAGGCTCTCCTTCATGTAGGTCTCGTTGTAGAAGTTGGGCATCTCCCAGCCGTCTTCCTCGTCATCGTAGTAGTGTGCGTAGGTGGAGTGGTGTGAGGGTGCGATGGACTCGGCGTAGGGCGTGTGCGCACCGTAGTAGAAGTTGACCTGCGACCCGTTTTGGTCGATGGCGGGCGTCATGGTCTTCTTTGGTTCCTTTTTGCGATTAGCGCTGAAAATGACAAAACATATTTTAATATCATAAATTAATGAAGAAGATTCCAATGCTAAAGTTTGTTGCTAGAGGCGTTGTCATCCACACTATTGAAAGTTTTGAAAAAGTTTTTTGAACTATTTTGGAAAACCCGCCTGGAGTTCCTTCTTACCCCATAAATGCCCAAAGATTATGGGTTAGTAGTGACATTTATTAACTGTGTTTAAATTTAGTCATGGGATTCAATTTGACAATATTAGGTTAATTATTTTTAGATAGATTGATTATCATAATAAGAAATGTTTGATATCATATTGATGAATAAAATAATAGAATCTTAAAATTGAATCAAAGAAAAAAGAAACCGTAACAAATATAAAATAAGAAAAAAAACATAGTGTACGATAAACTTAGATTGGAGATACAATTTCAAGTACATAAAATAAATTAAAAAAATAACACAAAAATTACAATGTTATGGTAAAAACAATTTTTATCATCTATGTTTTTTAATTTTTCTAAAGAAATATTTGATTTGTTGCATTATTTTTACTAAAATTAACTTATTTGAATTGTCATAATGTTGAAAGTTTTGTTAATCGTTTGAATTGATGTAATCAACATATATAACATATATAGAACATTACGTATTCACATGTGACAAAAGTAATCAAATGGCCATTCAGCGCCATTTTGTTTTTTGACATTTAAAAGGTTTCCGTTAAACGCTGATTCCAGGTGCGTTTCAGCCCCATCAAACTGTAATAAGCTGACAAGCTTCAACATGACATTTGTCCTCTTCTGCTGATCACAATTTGTTCAAAAGTTGAAACGGACTTAGAACCGGCATTTAATGGGGACCTTAATAGACTAGGAGACGAGGTAGGTAAACCCTACGTCATCAAGTACACGGATGAAACTACTTTTTAGTGATAATGGACACATAGAAAACCTTAAAAAAGCTGGTCTGCCGGTGCGCCTCTTGGCAGGAGCAGCGCTGCCATGGAAATAGTCAGCAATTTTTTTCGAAAAAATTACGTCATCGAGTACACGAACGGGAATCGTGTCATATGATAAAGGTCGATAAGAAAATGAGAAAAAAGCAGGGCTGCCAACCGGCAGCCTGGCAAGTTCGCAGGCAGCCGGCGTCAAAGTGGGGTAAAAAAAAGTAATTTTTACGTCATCGAGTACACGAATGAAACTAATGAATAACTTTAATCCAGATCATTCCGTTTAAGAATTTCTTGGTCTGCCGACCAGCAGCCTGGCAAATTTTTGTGTACGATTTTTTAAAGTTTTTTTTTTTTTTTTCAATTTTTCGTTTATTATTATTATTATTTTTATTTCATTATATTTTTAAAAACTTTGAATGCCATATTTAAAAAATATGAACGATAATGATAAAAAAAAATAATGTGAGAGTTCCGAGTGTACCCATCCGTCAGGTGAGCCGTTCGACGCCAAACCACTTACGAAACCTGCCGCGGTGCCCCTCACCGCTGTCGCGTGTCAATATTATTGTACAAATTTATAAAATTAATAGTCCTTTTAAAATTGCCTAATAGTAACATAGTAGTTGGAAGTTCGAAAAACCAACGCACCATCGCTGTAAGAGCTGCGTTCGTCCGTAAAACGACGGAAATTTCTGAAACCCCGTTCGTTTCATATCGGTTTCGCTTGCCCTGCTGCACCGATTACATCGAATGCAAGATAGTAGTTGGAAGTTCGAAAAACCAACGCACCATCGCTGTAAGAGCTGCGTTCGTCCGTAAAACGACGGAAATTTCTGAAACCCCGTTCGTTTCATATCGGTTTCGCTTGCCCTGCTGCACCGATTACATCGAATGCAAGATCGAAACTAATGAAAAACTGTAGTCTAGATTATCTCATTCATGACTTCTTTGGTCTGCCACCAGCAGCCAGGCAGTTTTTTGTGTACGACTTTTTAAAGTTTTTTTTTTTTTAAATTCTTAAATAAAATTTTTCAATATCTTTATTATTATTTTTATTTCAATATGGTTTTAATAACTTAGAATGCCAAATTTTAAATAAAATAAGTGGTAATGATAAAAAAATAAATTTTTGGTATTCCGAGTGTACTCATCGGACGGGAGAGCCTTTCGACGCGAAACAACTTACTGGAAACTGGCCGCGGAGCCCTTCGCCGCCATCGCATGCCCATATTATGATACAAATTTATTAAAATAATAATTTTTTTAAGATAACCTAATAGTCCATAGTGGTTGGAAGTTCGAAAAACTACCGCACCGTCGCCGTAAGAGCTGCGTTCGTCCGGAAAACGACCGAAATTTCCGAGCCTCGTCCGTTTCATATCGGTTTCGCTTGCCCTGCTGCATCGATTACGTCGAATGCAAGATCAAAACTAACCAAAAGCTGTAGTATAGATCATCCCATTCATGACATCAATGTTTTGCCGACCAGCAGCCTGGCAGTTTTTTGTGTACGATTTTTTAAAGTTCTAATTCATTTTTTTAATTTAAAAAATATATTTTCAATATCTTTATTATTATTTTTATTTGAATATTGTTTTAAAAACTTAGAGAGCCAGATTTTAAATAAAATAAGTGGTAATGACAAAAAAAAATTTTAGTCTTCCAAGTGTACTCATCGGACGGGAGAGCCTTTCGTCGCGAAACAGCTTACTGGAAACTGGCCGCGGAGCCCTTCGCTGCCATCGCATGCCCATATCATTATACAAATTTATAATAATTATAGTCTTTTTAAGATTACCTAATAGTCCATAATGGTTGGAAGTTTAAAAAACCACTGCACCGTCACCGTAAGTGCTGCGTTCGTCCGGAAAACGACGGAAATTTCCGGGCCCCGTCCGTTTCATATCGGTTTCGCTTGGCCTGCTACATCGATTACACGAGTATAAGATCAAAACTAACGAAAAACTGTAGTCTAGATCATCTCATTCATGATTTCTTTGGTCTGCTAGACAGCAGACTGGTAGTTTTTTATGTACGATTTTTATTTTAATTTTTTTTTGTTATTATTTTCAATATCTTTATTATTATTTTTTATTTTAATATGGTTTTAAAAACTTAGAACGCCAAATTTAAAAAAAAAAGTGGTAATGATAAAAAAAATACATTTTGAGTGTTCCGAGTGTACCCATCGGACGGGAGAGCCTTTCGACGCGAAACAACTTACTGGAAACTGGCCGCGGAGCCCTTCACCGCTATCGCATGTCCTTATTATTATACAAAATTATAATAATAATAGTCTTTTTAAAATTACCTAATAGAACATAGTGGTTGGAAGTTCGAACAACTACCACACCGTCGCCGTAAGTGCTGCGTTCGTCCGGATAACGACGGAAATTTCCGGGCCCTGTCCGTTTCATATCGGTTTCGCTTGCCATGCTACATCGATTACTCGAGTACAAGATCAAAACTAACGAAAAACTGTAGTCTATATCATCCCATTCATGACTTCTTTGGTCTGCCGACCAGCAACCTGGCAGTTTCTTGTGTACAATTTTTTGAAGTTATAATTTTTAAAAAAATATTTGCAATATCTTTATTACTTTTTTATTTCAATATGGTTTTGAATACTTAGTATGCTAGATTTTAAATAAAATAAGTGGCAATGATAAAAAAAAAATAATTTTGAGCGTTCCGGTACCCATCGGACGGGAGCGCCTTTCGACGCGAAACAAATTACTGGAAACTGGCCGCGGAGCTTTTCACCGCCATCGCATGCCCATATTATTATACAAATTTATAATAATAATAGTCTTTTTAAAATTACCTAATAGAACATAGTGGTTGGAAGTTCAAACAACCATCACACCATCGCCGTAAGAGCTGTGTTCGTCTGAAAAACGACGAAAATTTCAAAACCCAGTGCGTTTCACATCGGTTTCGCTTGCCCTGCTGCATCGATTACACTCGAAACACTCAAAATTTTTTTTTTATCATAACCACTTATTTTATTTAAAATTTGGCATTCTAAGTTTTTAAAACCATATTGAAATAAAAATAATAATAAAGATATTGAAAAAAATTATATAAGAATTAAAAAAAAAAATTAAAACTTTAAAAAATCGTACACAAAAAACTGCCTGGCTGCTGGTAGCAGACCAAAGAAGTCATGAATGAGATAATCTAGACTACAGTTTTTCATTAGTTTCGATCTTGTATTCGATGTAATCGGTGCAGCAGGGCAAGCGAAACCGATATGAAACGAACAGGGTTTCAGAAATTTCCGTCATTTTACGGACGAACGCAGCTCTTACAGCGATGGTGCGTTGGTTTTTCGAACTTCCAACTACTATGGACTATTAGGCAATTTTAAAAGGACTATTAATTTTATAAATTTGTACAATAATATTGACACGCGACAGCGGTGAGGGGCACCGCGGCAGGTTTCGTAAGTGGTTTGGCGTCGAACGGCTCACCTGACGGATGGGTACACTCGGAACTCTCACATTATTTTTTTTATCATTATCGTTCATATTTTTAAAATATGGCATTCAAAGTTTTTAAAAATATAATGAAATAAAAATAATAATAAAGATAAACGAAAAATTGAAAAAAAAAAAAAAAAACTTTAAAAAATCGTACACAAAAATTTGCCAGGCTGCTGGTCGGCAGACCAAGAAATTCTTAAACGGAATGATCTGGATTATAGTTATTCATTAGTTTCATTCGTGTACTCGATGACGTAAAAATTACTATTTTTTACCCCACTTTGACGCCGGCTGCCTGCGAACTTGCCAGGCTGCCGGTTGGCAGCCCTGCTTTTTTCTCATTTTCTAATCGACCTTTATCATATGACACCATTCCCGTTCGTGTACTCGATGACGTAATTTTTTCGAAAAAAATCGCTGACTATTTCCATGGCAGCGCTGCTCCTGCCAAGAGGCGCACCGGCAGACCAGCTTTTTTAAGGTTTTCTATGTGTCCATTATCACTAAAAAGTAGTTTCATCCGTGTACTCGATGACGTAGGGTTTACCTATGTCGTCTCCTGGTCTATAAAACAACTGATGAAAAAACAGAAAGACTCTGAATAGCCGTTTGATGGCAACAGCACATTTGAATTTTTGTGAAACTTTCCGTTGAACTTCTTCGACAATCACCTTCCTAAGTGACTTGATATTTATTAAAAAAAAATGTTCGATAGGCAATAAATAAAGTGTTTTAAATAAGTGTGAAGTATCTTACCGCACGCAAATCATCCAGACAAGCAGCACAATCAGTATGATGAAGATGACACCGCCTGCGATACCTCCGGCGATGTAGGCAAACTCTGACTTCTCCATGCAGTGGCGGCCTGTGAAGCTTCCGATGCAGCGGCAGGTGGGCTGGCCTGTTGAATCCTTTATGCACTGCCCATCATTCTCACAGTAGTCCAGGCACACATCTGGGACAAATAAATGGTTTAATATCCGAGAATCACAGACCATACAAGTGGTTAGCTTTGAAATTCACACATAGACCTTGTCACTAAAAGTAACTTGAGTGAAAAAGGGTGTTGGCCACCAATCGATTACTAGTTGAGTGTTCTGCCTACTGGGCTACTGACAATGGTTATAGCTTTTCGCATCTCCACATTTACTTAATTAATATTGTTGAATCTGGAAATGGTTGGCAAAGTTTCCGTAAGCAACCAAGCTGTATTTCTATTTTGCCATTTCTCATATTTTAATGAAATACTTTGACAGTAGAAATAAATTTAGTAAAGTTCACCAGGGTTGTAATTGCATGTTTGGCGATGTTTCTTGGTTCAACAACATGGTATTTGTAGTGTTTGTAAATACATGTGTACTTTCAAAACCTCTCAGATGTAGTTAGAATTAATCGTTATATGTAGTTTAAAGTGTCTCAAAAGAGGTCAGTAGTACATGAAAGAGACAACTGTCGCCCATTCGGGTCTAAAGCCCGAAGATATCTAATCATATCCGATAGACAGGCGAGCAGCTCAATGAGCAGTGTCCACGCAGCAGATCAACACAGAGTACCATTTAGAACGGATTTGGATTGAAAACACAATCACTATAATAAACAAACTCGTAATCTCAACATTGAAAATTCCCCATCACCAACTGGAATCCTAATCAGTGGATAATCCAGTACGCCACAGTATTCAACATTCCAGATATTATCATGACGGGATAAAGGCACAATAAATAAATTGGTTTTACCCCTTTTCCAATTTCCTTGAGCTATGAATTAGTGCTTACCTCTCAGTTGCATATTTCTCCTGAGATGGCAGTCGTGTTAATAGACATATACTAGCTACCTCAGTGAGTTTCTATTTATATTGACTAGTTGTGCGTGACCCATTAGGGTTTTTGTGGTTACAAGTATTACTAACCTGTGCACTCCTTTCCGGTTCCGTTGAATCCAGTCCTGCACTGGCACTTGAACTCTCCAGTTTCTTGCAGCAGGAGGCAGTAGGCGTTCGCATCACAGTGCATCTCCGGTCCCTCCATCTCACAAGGGTTGGAGCATTCAGTCTTGGCAACCTACAAAAAAAAGTCACAAAACATGTTACTTTTACTAATCAAATATTTGACTTATCCCACTAAATTATAGCAGATAGGTTCAAAGATGATAGAAAATAGAAAGTCAGGAGATCATAAAGAATAACATAATATAGCAATTCGTTTAGTTGCGACGTATAAAACTTCAGTCTGGTTAACTTACCGCAGCTGGTCCCCTGGTGCTTGTGTTGGACGGGCAAGGCAGACAGCTGGTCTGCTGGGAGTCAGGTTGGTAGGTTCCCTTCTTACAGGAGACACAGTTGTTAAGAGTTCCGTTGAGGTATGATCCTGGAAATAATTCATGTTACTTAATTAGTATTTAGAATGTTACAGGTCCACTTCATTTTAAGAATGATGAATGACTGAGATCGCAACATATTATAATGAATAGAATTGTTGTTTTACCTGGCTTGCAAACAGGCAGCGTGCACTGATCCGGGCTGGCTGCTCCCTTGCCCAGGGTGGTGGTGCCAGATGGGCAGGGGGTGCAAAGGGCTCTGGCTCCTCCCACTCTGAGGGTTCCACGAGGGCAAGCCTCGCATTCACCACTTCCTCCAAGCTGCATTCCTGGTAGAGGAAAATAAATTGGTTAGTTAATTATATAAAGAATCACCAAATACTTCTATAATACATAACAAAGAAAGTGTCTATCTTGCTAGATCGCAAGCAAAATAAGGTGTTCAAAGTACGAACGCACGTCTCCTGTGCTTTGTTCTGGACGATGCTAGGTCACGGTCTTTTGTTTTTGGTCAAACTATAGTAATACATTTTGGGGGTCTAAGGGTTGGTAGGTCGTAGTGGGACACATCAAGCTGGATGGTGTGCGCCTCAAAAAATGCTAAAAAGGACACAGCTGCATCAGCAGCACTACCAACAAGTCCAACTCTCTGGCGTCCACGAGCGGTCGTCATGGCCCCGCGACCCCTGGGCAATGTGATCACCGGTGTGGGACGTCCATCCCATCGGGTTCATAGCCGACAGAGAGGGGGCGAATGGCGAAACTCTGGCGCCATAAAATCAGAACCTCCCAGCTAAGGGAAGGAAAACCCCTACAGAAAAACCCTCGCCTCCAGTAAGGGGTTGGGCGAGTGGCTAATAACCACTCCCTGTAAAAATAGCATTATTACGAAACCGGAAACTAAGCCTCGGACAGCGAAAATACCCGGCAGACAACATGGCAATCGAAATATGGACTTGAGAATGGCAACATGGAACGTAAGAACAATGTACAGAGGCGGGGCCCTCAGAGAAGTACTTGGTGAAATGGAAAAGTACAAAATAGATATATTAGCAGTGCAGGAAACAAGATGGACAGGCACTGATACCTTTGATACTAGAACGCATACAATAATGCACAGTGGCAACGAAAAATACCATGAGTTCGGAGTAGCCTTCATCGTTAACCAAAGATTAAAAAATCAAGTAATTGGTTTTAAGGCTGTAAATGAAAGAATATGCATACTTCGTATAAAGACTAAATTCTTTAACATTTCCATCGTAAACATTCATGCTGAGACAGAAGACAAAGATGAAGTAACTAAGGATACTTTCTATCATAAACTGGAACAGATATATGACACCATACCATCCAATGATATAAAAATGGTAATTGGAGACCTTAATGCGAAAATTGGTCAGGATCCGGCACACCAGCAGGTTACAGGAAAAAACAGTCTTCATACGGAAAGCAATAACAATGGATCAAGAGTGATTGACTTTGCAGAATCAAGGAATATGATAATAGCATCAACACAGTTCCCACGGAAGAATATATATAAATGGACATGGACATCACCTGGCGGCAGATACCATAACCAAATAGACCATATCCTAATTGAAAGAAGAGGGGCGACCAGTATCACAAATGTAAGAAGCTACAGAGGAGCTAACTGTGATTCGGATCACTATTTGGTAGTAGCATCCTATAGATGCAGAATAGCAAGAGATAAAAGGTCTAATCAGCCAAGTATCCCAAAGCTAAACATCGATGTTCTTAAAACACCAGAAGGATTGGAAAGATATCATGACTCATTGTCAACAAACCTACCAAACCAACTGAGTGATCAGCTCTCCCCAAATGATTTAGAAGAGGATTGGACCAATCTGAGAGATGCACTGCTGACAGCGGCAGAATCAGGCATAGGAAATAGACCAAGGCAGGCTAGAAATCCCTGGTTCGATGAGGAGTGCATACAGAGCGTCCACAAGAAAAATGTTCTAAAAAAATTATGTATAGAAAGAGGAACTATAGCAAAAAGACAAGCCTACGAACAAGCACGAAGAGATGCTAACCATTTAATTAAAAGAAAGAAGAGATTGTATTTTAACAACATATTGTTGAAAATGGAAAATGACTTTGCAAATAACAATCCATGTGAGGCATATAAAGGCGTCAATGTATTTAAAAAGGGTTTCAAACCCAACACATCTCTCTGCAGAGATAGTAATGGAGACATAATAGGAGATAAGGAAAAGATCAAGACTAGGTGGAAAGAATATTTCCAACAGCTCTTAAATCCCAATAACAACCTGACAGTCGAACCAACTCACATTCCGGACGAGCTAAATAGTGATGAAACAACGACAGCACCAACAATGGCAGAATTAAGGGCTGCACTAAAGAAACTGAAAAACAATAAAACTCCGGGAGGAGATAATATCCCTGCAGAGCTCTATAAATATGGAAATGAACAACTGAAGAACCTGCTACACAATCTCATTGTGAAAATATGGACCGCCGAAAGAGTACCAGAAGAATGGCAAACTAGCATAATATGCCCCATACATAAAAAGGGAGACAAATTGAAGTGTGAAAATCACAGAGGAATATCGTTACTTTGCACAGCGTATAAAATTTTCACAATGATTTTGAAAGAAAGACTAGAATATTACTCAGAGAACTTACTAGGAGAATATCAGGCAGGTTTCAGGAGGGGGAGATCCACCACTGATCAACTCTTCATTACTCGACAAATCCTGACAAAATGCTGGGAATTCGATATAGATATATATCAACTATTTGTTGACTTCAAACAGGCGTATGACAGCATAGATAGGGAGAAGATTTATGAAATACTCCTAAATTTTGGAATACCGCCCAAAATAGTCAAGCTTGTAAAAGCAACAATTGTCGGCTCACGGTGTCGAGTAAGGATAGGAGGTGAAACAACGGAGGATTTTAACGTCTCCCAGGGGCTGAAACAAGGTGATGGCTTAGCACCTACCCTTTTCAATATTGTACTGGAGCACGTCGTTAGGAAGACAATGATCAGTATCGATTCAAACATCTGCTACAGAAGCAATCAAATAGTTGGCTACGCAGATGACCTTAACATTGTCGGAAGATCCCTACAGGCTGTAAGAGATGTGTTTGACCCTTTGGAGACTGCGGCAAAAGAGGTGGGGTTGCAAATCAATGAAAATAAAACAAAAATCATGATGCAAACCAGAACCCGTCACCGCAGAATAAAAGATAAAGTGAAATTTAAAGACAATTATAATTTCAAAGTGGTCGAAGAGTTTACCTACCTGGGCTCCATCATAACGCAGGACAATGAAGACCCAGTAGAAGTAAGAAAGCGCATCACAGCCGCTAACAACACTTACTTTGCGTTGCTGCCAGTGTTCAAATCACGAAACGTCCATAGGAAAACCAAAATAACCTTATATAAAACAATTATCAGAACGGTCTTGGCCTATGGATGTGAGGCGGGAACACTGACAGCAAAGTCAGCAGAACAGCTGGAAATCTTCGAAAGAAAGGTACTGCGAAGAATCTTAGGAGCGGTGCGAGAGGGAGAGGCATGGAGAATCCGCCACAACAATGAGCTCTATGAAATTTATCAAGCTCCCAGACTCTCCACCCATTTAAGGCTCCAAAGATTAAGATGGGCCGGACATGTGTACCGAAGAAGGTTCTGACAGGACACCCGGGAGGTAAACGAAAGGCGGGCAGACCTAGACTGAGATGGGAGGATGATGTCAGGAAGGATGCAAGAGGATTACTCCATGTTGCAGATTGGAAGACGACGGCCGAGGACAGAGGGCGGTGGAGGCTTATTTTGAAGGAGGCCAAGGCTCGAAATGGGCTGTAGCGCCATTGAAGAAGAAGAAGAAGATAGTAATACATTAATAATTGACTTGATTTTGTTGGACAATCACAATGAATAAAAAAAGATATAAACATACCAGGTGGGCACTCATCCCTGCACTCCTGTGCGGAGACAGCTTCCTGGTTGCGAGTGGTCTGTCCCCTAGTGCAGGGGATGCAGGTGAAGGCTCCCTCCTGCGGCTGGTAGGATCCGTGGCCACAGGGGCGACAAAGACCAGCGTCGGCGTCGTAGAACTTTCCAGCTGGGCAACGTTCTGGAATTAAAAGTTTTTAGATTAGATTAGAAAAGATTAGTTTAATGGATCATAACGGATGAGAGACTTTTTAGATCAGGTTGATTTGTAGCATAATCAGACACAATCTAATAGTGTCGAAATATGACTTTGCTAAAGTGACATTAAAGGCATCGGTACATTATTTGTGTAACTATGACCAAGCATCAGTATAACAAAGGTATTAAAAAAGAAAACTATGATCAATATACATATATATTATAAAAGAAAGTGTATGAAAGTGTGCGTCCTGTTAAAATTCAGAAACGAGTCCCGGTACGATCAAGCGAGTTATGATGGTGTGGTAGCCCTCTGTACCCCATCCATGAAGAAGGTTCCCGTTTTTACCTGAAGGGCGTGCTTTTGAAGATATAAGGGCTGAAAGTTTCGCCCTCTAGAAATTTCTAGATCAGTCCAGAACATTCGAGAGTATTCGAGAGCATTTCAAAAAATTCCAGAACACTCTCGAATGTTGTGGAATGTTCTGGAACATTGTGCACCATTCAAAGACTTTTTTGTATGGCTGGGGTTATCCATTGGTAAGGGTATTTTAAGCAAGATTCGTTGTGGTTCAGTTCAATCTCATATCAACTCCCTGAGCGAAGCCGAGTTCCCCAGCCAGTACTAAATAAATGCATGCCTAACTTTAGTAATTTGACCATCGTCAATATTAAGTTACTTTTAATATTAACAGACTTTTCGATTTTACACAAATATTAAATTTTGGTTGTACAGTATCTATGTAATGTACATTACATAAATAAACACAATAAGACTGGTCTTCCATGTCACATTAATATTTTTTACAATAGTAATATGATTAACCTTCGACAATTACGACATATTAAACAAAGCTTCAGGATATAATGCATGTAATCGAATAAATCAGAACAGTGAAAAATTTGAAAATTTAAAAAAACTTTAGTGTAAAAGTAAAATGATCATTAAATTTTAAAAAATAAGGTGAAATAGATTAGGTTAGGTTTTTAGGCAAGTTTTTAAAAAATATTTTTTTATGACTTTATAATATTATCTTTTAAAGGTGTTCTGATCTCTCACTGTTCCGACTAGTCACATGCGTACATATTACCTTTGCAGTCAGATGCGCTCCTGGCTCCGGGAGAGTTGGTGACTCCGGGCTGACCAGCGATGGCGGGGCAAGCCTGGCACTGCAGCTGCCCGGCCTCGGACTGGTAGCTACCCAGAGGACACATCACGCACTTGCCGCTGGGGGAGTGGTAGAACGAACCCACTGCGCAGGGTACTGGAAGAATACATTGTTGATTTATTTTGTTTTACAGTTTTTTTTAGAGAAAATGTGTCCTTACTGGGGTACCCCGTTCTAAGTACACATTGTACAAGCTTTTTTCGTTGAAATATAAGTATTAAGATTATTACCACAAGTTCAAAACTATACAATATTCAGAATGATCAACACCATAATCTAATTTTTCTAAGAGGGCATGTAACCTATTACTATGAAAAGACTCTTCCCGGTGCCACTATCCACGCTATTGTAGTGACTTCAGTCCATTTTGTAATTGTGGTTCAAATTAACAAACAAATTCATTTTTAATCCTCTTCCAACAGCAGAAAATATTTAGTGTAAATACACTAAAAATTTATGTATCTTTAATGTTTTTTATTCATCCTTGACTTGAAGAGAAGTCAATAGATGTCGCTTATTAAAATAAAATGGATAAAAATTTATCCAGACAATATCTAGATAGCATTTAGTTCAGGTTTGAATCTTGCAATCATACATAAAGATAGCACAATAAAATATGCGTTCAGAAAATGAAGATATTGTTGGTAGTTCTTAGTCGAAGTATGATACAGTTAAAAATGACCAAATCGGTTAGAGCTATCTTAACTCAGTTGGTAGAGCTGCAGCCCGGAAAGCCGAAGGTCCTGGGTTGGAGTCCCATAGGCGCCAATATCTTTTTCTGATTTTTCTGTTTCCAGATTTTTGATTGAGTTTTGCTAATATTGTCTTCATTTAATTAAATATCTTTAATGTATTTTATGTATTGCATCAGTCCATTAGGAAGTTTAGCTGTAAGATTTTTTTTTCTAATATGTTCTGGCTTATCTTTGAAAAGTGCGCTGCATTTTCAGATTACCAGTTGGATATGTCGGCGCAAGTTAGTTCAAAATCTTTTTACAAACTCATAGAAACAATGATACACAAACTTGACAGAACAAGTTTAGGACTAAGAGCGTGGCTTTCTTTATTCCTTGCGTAAAGTTGTGGGAAGAAAGAAATAATAAATAAATAAAAAACTGAGTTCCTGATTATACATTTTGAAGGCATATATTCATAGATCTGTGTGGTTATAATTACCGCAGTCAGGAGCCATGACAACTTGTCCCATCGGGCAGGCATAGTCGGAGATCAGCTCTAAGGAAGCTGGGTCAGGGACAGTGTTTGGTAGAATATCTCTAACATCAAACTGGTCCTCTTCCAGAATAAGCTTCTGGAGCAGACGTTCAACGCTTGATCGTTCGTTGGTTCCAGAGTGGATGACTGGATCGCTATAGTCGGGAAAAAAACATTATAATACTATGGAATGGTTTTCACGGGGATAAAGTCGGTAGAATACAAAACATGCTGTGCAACATTTAACATAAAACAAGTATATATCTACGAACTACACAAAAACATGCAATTGACTGTTCAAAATATACAATATGTACATTATGAACATTGGAAGAAGAAATTTGTGGGGACACACAAAAAATAATTAATCATGGGAATCGAACCGATAACATAAGGTAAGGCTAAATTGAAGTTTCAATTTTTAACCAATCTAGGTCGGTATTAAACATCTACATAGGTACATGTTTATTACTATTATAGGAAACCAGTACTTATAACCAAACGCATGCAAATTTTGCTACTTTCACAAACACAAGGTCGAAAAATAAGGTAACACAAAAAATAAGATAAAAGTATATAAAGATGTATAATAAGTGGTAATTATATACATGGTATCCAGAAACTAGTGGTACAAGCAGAAAACTGGTGAATCTACATGACATTTGGAGACTTTTGGAATTTTTTTGATTATTATTACAAGTAAATCAAGTCTGAAGTTTGAAAAAAATGTTGCTTTGGGATACTATCAGCTGTTTCTTATCTGTTAAAATGAGTCGAAGCGCAAACCCAGCTCCAAAAGTTTTTTAACCCCTTAGTTGCCGACAAAAAAAGAAAACACAATATCACCGAAATAAAATAAGTTTTTTTGGTTGTCTGTATGATGTAGATTCACCATTTTCCCATCTGTATTTCAAATTTCCAGACACCGTGTACATATAGAAAACTTACTTGATTGCAGGGAATGAGACTTGCACATTGTATGTATCACTCGCCTGCCTTCCTTCGCGGCTACTTTTGTTCCTAAAGATAAAGGCAAATATTTCATGCACTATGGTATTTCATAAACACAAAAAAGGTTTACCAAATACATAGATTCACCCTCGAACTTTCAAATATCTATATATATTTATAATATAATAACAGTATGCTATCAACATAAATTATAATAATATCTCTGAACATTATAATTATTGATGTATCCCTGAACATCTCAACGTACCTGCCTAAATAATTTGTATATAGGTAGGTACAATGAGATATATTATTTTGTGATATTGTTTATTGTATAATATTGTGTTATACATGTATTAAAAATTAAACATATATATATATATATTATTTTGTAGAACCTACAGACAAGCCGTCATGTGTGACAGCTTTGTGGGACTGCATAAAACTTGTATTTTAAAAATGTATTTTCTTGTATTAAATAAATAATAAAAAAAAAAAAAAAAAAAAAAAAATGTAATATGATGAGAAGAGGTTGACTTTTGCAGTTTTAAAACATTAATTGACATTCTGTCAAAATAAGGAAGTTATTTGACTTAATTTTTTTTGGGCTTGGAGGCAATTAGGAAAAGGATCAAAATTTTATCATATTGTAGTCCTCGATCATAGCTTAGTATTCTGAGCAAAAGGGCTTGTTATAATCATGGTTAAGATCCTTCCTTACCTGTTCCCATATTCACTTGCTACAGTATAGTAATCAAAGTTTTGCTACAGAGGACAAAATGGGATTTAATAAGATAATGTCATAGGTTCTCAGCTAATAGCAGACTGTGTAAAGAGCAATAGAGAATATTTATTTAAAGCGAGGGGTGATTGAAAAATGAATGAAAAAGCTATGGTAAAAATATTTATATTGGGTGATTAAATATAAATAAATCACTGAAGATGTTCCTACTGAATTTTTTCCTAATTATAAAACTAAATAAATACATTATACAATATAATAAAATGATTTTATAATGTGCAATAACAACTTATTTGTTGCTGGTATGGTGATGGTGCCATAAATTTTTTTCAAAAAACAACATGCAAAAATTTTCTAACTAAGGACATGTGCACAAAACAACACAGGACAACACATTCATGCAGAACAACTACAGTGCTACAAACGAACAGAAAGTGGGACATTTACAAAATATTGTGACAAACAAGTGTAAAAAAATAATGCAAAATGAGGGAGGAATTGAATCCATTTCCAATGCATAATGACAATTACAATACGGAGAAAAAATATACATCAGTGACTTGCTTCAATAAGCATACATTTGTCTCGAAGAAGAAGTAAATCAGTTCCTGCTGTATTGAATACAACTTAGCCAGAACGGGTAAGCCCTATGTTCAAACTACGAAATCAAAAATGTGAAGGCAGGAAATACACAAGCAGTCGATATGAGCAGCTTCAAGCAGTGACTGCATAGTGATGATAGAAAAGCAAAATCACAGTGCATTTCGAACATGGACTGCTCTAGCCGAGTGTATACGTATTTCCTTTTAAGCTGTACACCTTTTTAAAAAGCTTTTTGATTAATCCAGGGTTAAAAATGAAGTGACTTACTCTTCAACTGGAAGTATGGCGTCGAGGACATAGGTTCCTCCGTCCTTTTCTGCCTTGGAGGAAGGTTGAGGAGCTTGTCTGGTTGATCGGCTGTTAGCGCGGTGGTCGCACTTCACATTAATATCCAGTTCTTTGCACTCTCGGGTTCCTGAGAAAGTTCAATACGATTTAAGATTTCACAACCATAAGTCTAATTCTGGTTGTTGAGCTGGGTAGTGTGCTGTTCTCCTTCTTGAACCAGCATTACAATGCAACAAAATATATGTAGGAAATGTAGGAAAAATAAAATTGTGATTGCAATTTGTAAGGTGAGTGGATTTTAAAAAGAAAGATGCTCTCAGAATGTGTAACTGTCGTAATATTATTAGGTTATTCCTAAAAAAAAGAGTTACAAACTCAATAGTACACATTGACATGACCCAGTAAAGTACAGAATATAAAATATACAGTTTGGCAAGAAAGTGTAGAAAATAAATGATGGCGCTGCGATCGTTTTTTAGGTTTTAAATGGCAACACCAAAGATGGCTCTCATAAGACAATGAATGTATGTTTTTAAAAATACTTCGGCCAAAATGCATATTTCATAGCGTATTTGTACTTTCAAAAATTTTGCACAAAAAACAGGAATTTAATAGAAGTAAAATAAAACAAAATAAGTTTTAAGTGGGTGTTTATTTCGATATAAAAACGTAGGTACTTAAAATTTTGAGTCTATTAATTCAACACCTGACATTATGCTATTTTCCTTTTTCCCGGTGTTTCAAATTTTCCATCTGCCTTTTTCCCTTCCTTGACGATTAATATTACCATTGATTCAGATTTACCTGTGTGTTGAATTGTTATTATTCTATAGAAAGCAATTTAAAAAAACACACTAGATAATATTCATTTAGAAAGAAAGAGAAAATTAAGAAAAAAGTTACATTTCTATGAGTTTAAAAATTGTATATTATTTTATTTTTTTTAATTGAGGTATTTTTCCTGTGGCCGCATATTAACCGTCAAATTGTAAGAGTCAAATTCGGATTTTTAAGCATAACCTCAAATTAGATTGTAACGATTATAATCGCTCGAAAATTGGCATAAATCTTGTAATACTAATAAAATTTATTAAAAAAACTATACTAATTACCAGTCATTTCTGCAGTTCGTTTGTAAACATCTTCCAAATTAGATAGGAGCTTTGTCGTGCGATATTCAGCTAGGCAGCGTTGAAAAACGCAGTATATAACTTCTCTTGCACCACTACGTACCGGTTTATTAATTTTAATTCAATTCAAAAATGTACAGGCAAACAATGAAAAATTACCAATGTTGATTAAAATTTGTTCGGAAACAATTGATTGGAAAATAAATAAAAATAAATGTAGATATGTACTCCTTTGAAACCTGGGTAGGAGCACTTAATTTGGAATGTATTTCAGTTGAGATTGACAATTTTAATTCCCCCAAAAGACTACTCTTACCAAATGAAATTAGTAATATGGTAAGCGATATGCTAACTAAAAAATATTCTGGATTCTGCCAGATCTTCACTGATGGATCAAAAAAATCAGACCAAGTTGGAGCAGCTTTCATTTCAATGCCAAACAATTTTTCCCATCAAATAAAATTGAATACAAATTGCACTATTATGAATGCAGAATTGATAGCAATCAAAGAAGCAGTAGAATATGCAATTAAAAATAAGTGGAAACAAGTTGTAATATTAAGCGATTCTAAAAGTGCACTTCAACATATTAAAAGTATTCCGAAAGGAGTTCCCTGTAGGAAAATAAGCTACAATATTGTTGAAAAAATAAGGCGGCTACAGCAGAAAGATGTGTCCATATGTTTGCAATGGATTCCATCTCATGTAGGAATACATGGGAATGAAGAGGCGGATTTGTTGGCAAACGAAGCATGTGTGAATGGAAGCATCTACGACTGGACGCCAGACGCTGAAGATTACTCCCAAAAGATAAATTCCATATGCAATAATATGTGGAATAATCATTTTGAAACATTGTCTACCAATAAGGGAATATGGTACAGAAAGCTCCAAAATGAACCGTTTAAAAGACCATGGTTCACTGAGGTTAATCTGAAAAGATCAGAAATGAGAATCATTTTTAGATTAAGATCCGGACATGCACTAATGGGAAGAATATTGTGTTTGATAGGCCTCTCTGATTCTCCAATGTGCTCGATATGTGAACAAATTGAAGATGTGGAGCACACATTATCAAAGTGCATTAAATATGAACGACAGAGAGTGACAATATTAATGACCTCGAACCCATCGGAAGTTCAGAATTTAATAGCCTCAACCGAGTTTCATGCCATATCGAGAATAATGAAATTTATTAGATCATGTAAACTGGAAAATATTTGAAAGTGAATTTTTACACAAAATGAATATAAAAGGACTAAGCACCTTTTAAAGATCAATAGAGATTATAGATAATATTATAATTTAAAAACAGATGAGGCAAAAAATTACAACATTGTGAGAGTCAGAAGCCTCGATAATATACATGATTTAAAAAAAAAAAAAAAAAACAATGAAAAAAAAAAAATTAAACGAGCTATCTTCAGTGTGTTCTACCGATTTAAGTCAGTAAAGTTGAGTAAGGCCAAGAGCCATACAAAATGTCATTGACAAATCGAGTATTTCGGTGTTACCATAGTAATGAAAAATTTTTGTTCCAAATTAATAAATTTCTACACTTTCTTGCCAAACTATGCTAGACCAACATTATCAGCTTTAGATTTGTTTTTACAAGATTCTTCGAAGCAATGAAAACTTTTCCATTATCAGTACATATAGATGTCGTATGTATAGCTAGACTGCAACCAAAAGAAGTTGCAGAAATAAACATCTATTGCCATACACAGAAAAGAAGTTTATTAATAATTTGCTAGCGCTTGTTGGTGGCTTGTCACACCGCACTCTCTAGCCTGCTCCTCTCTTTATTCCGTACAATAGTAGGTAACGCTCTTTTGTTTTTAATAGTAGTTCAGATTACCAGAGTTGTACTGATTTATTATTTGATTATTTTTGAAGCCTACCATCAACAAAGTATGAGCAGAAGTTCCAGTCCCTGTTGAGTTGGTTGACGGCATTGCGCACCTTCTGCCTCAGCACTCCCTGACCCGCCTCGTTGCAGAGCACTGAGCTGGGGAACAGCATTGACACCTTGAAAACTCGCTGAGCTGGGGTGGATTCTGAAATACACAAGAGACAAAATTAATTAACGATTATATTTGGAAGCCTAAAATGAAGGGGGAGAATGGTTAGTAAATAGTTCCATGTTATGTTCACTACAAGGTTATTAAAATTCAAAAATTGCCAAAACTGTAGTATTCTCAACTTCTGATAAGACCCAGAAGAAGAAAAATACTATTAAAAATATATAAATAGAAATAATATCATGAACTCACGAGAGCAAGCCGGGTACACCATGGGGATTTTAGAGTCAGCCGTTGGTCTCCAGAAGCCTTCAGCTCCGCATGTGTAGAACGGGGGTACTTGTTGAGAGAATCTCAGGCCAGCATTGCAGGCGATCTCGCAAACCTTGAACTGTCCGCCTGCACCCCAATCTCGGCAAGACTGGGATCCGCCGACGGGGTCAGCTAACAGAGGGCAAAACTCGGCTGGAAGGTAAAAATAATGTTATGAATATATGAATGTATTATCAAATTTGTTAACATAATGTAAAGTAACAATAAGCCATAAAAATCAGAGAAATAATAATTATAATAGGTGGTACATCGGATATAGCTTTGAATAATTGTACATATAGTTTCGTATCGTGATCGATGAACCGGTGGATGCAATTTTTATTCATAAGTTGTCATAGTAGTTTGTTTAGTTTGTAGTTAGAAGTAAGATTGTAGAAATGAATTATAATATTTAATTAAATGAAGACAATATTAGCGAAACTCAATCAAAATCTGAAGACAGAAAAATCAGAAAAAGATATTGGTTCCACGGGGAATATTATAATTTGAGATTTTATCTATCTATATTTTATTATATTTTGAGAGTTAAAAATAAAAATAAAATAAAATGAATAATAAGTTTGTACAGCGCTCTTGAGGTGATTTGTCACAAAAACGGAGCTATACAAGCCATCCAAATATTTTTATTATTATTATATTATATGAAAGGGAGTAATATTTAAAATGCACTTGTATTTTAGGAGCGATTTTTTTCTTGTAGTGATAATAATCACTGATAAAAGAAAAAGAAAAAAACACGGGAAACTGGTTGATAGATAATTCCTGTGGAAATGCCTTCAAAGCATCCACTTTATTCAATGAATACAATAAAATTTGATAGAAGTCTCATAAATACCCAAGTAAATATATACACAGGGACAGCTTTCACAATTGAAAATATCAATTGAGAATTGTAAGAAAAAGTGTGATAATAAATTTGTTCTCTTTAGTACAGCTTTTTACAATATCATTAATAATAACTTATAAAACGTTAAATAATAAATAAAAACATATTTTTGAATACTTACACAGCAGAGTAACCTTGAAAGTGCAACTGGCAGTGTTGCCAGCTGCATCAGATGCAACATAGGCAATGTCGTAGGTTCCCCAAAGCAGGGTCTGCCCTGGCTGGTAGCCGGATTTCTCCTCCACCTTCACAATGCCCACGTTATCACTGAACTGGGGTTCGTCCCAGTTGACTACGGAAGATCCGTTCTTGGCAATGACCCAGAGATCTCCCGGGCAGTGGTCGACCTTTGGCGCTTCCTGGGAAAAATAAAAAGAAGAGAGTAATAATCAAGAATTAAACACAATAAGTTAATTCTGAGAAATTAGCAGAAAACTTGGTAAATATCATGAGTTTTAAATATCCAATGATAGACATGAGAGGAGTAGAATTTATCTACATAGAAGAAATATGAAAGTGATCAAATTTACATACCTTATCAACTTGCAGCTGCTGGCACTTATTTCCGGCATACCCTCGTGGGCACACTCTCTGTCCACAGTGAGAAGGCACCATCCTTTCGACTCCTCCGACGATATCCTCGTAGCCAGCCCAGGTGAGTACCAGACCCTTGTACAGGACAGGTTCGGTTCTGCAGTCTCGGACCTGCTTCTGGACCTCGTTGGTGACATCCAAAGCGCGGTTCCATACCTGGACCTTGGTCATGTGGCCTTGGAAGCCTGATTCGGTGTAGGCTTTGGGATTGTCGGATTGTGGTTTTCCTAGAGTTACCCAGGCACTAAAGAGAAGAAAAAAAATATATATAACACTCTCAAGCAAATCATGAACCACTTTCATAAACATCTTCTACCGATAGTTACAAAAATTTTCAACATTTTTATTACTGAACAAACATTAAAAAATGGAGTCCAAACTTATATTTTCAGATAAATATTTGAATATTTCTAAGCTTCATAACTCATGATGAAAATGATGTTGTGGGCTGAAAACAGTTGTATTTGCTTAGAAATTCCTGACTGAAAAAGCTGTGCAAATTTCATAACGCCAGAGTTCAACATTCGATAGTGTCTTGTTGCTTCACACATTCAGAATTAAGTCTCATAGTTGAGATGAAGTTTATATTGAATTTTTTATTTATTTATTTACACCCTTTTTCGGGGCAATTACTTTTTGGCCAACATTATTTCATTCTGAACATAATAAAGATTTGTTATTCCACTCACTGTGCAGGTAGTCTCCTTCCGCTTCCATATCCTTCAATCTTGCTGGAAATAAGGCCTTCGGTGATGAGAATAATTTCACCACCGCTGGCTCCGTTCCACACCAAAGCGATGTGATGCCACTGTCCGTCATTGATGGTTGCGTACTCCCCAAAGCTGAGATAAACATCTTGAAGTTCGGGGAAAAGAGACACTTGAATTCCATTGGAGTGAGCTTGAACAGCTGCTCTGCGACCAGTAGCTACATGGGCAGCACTTAAAACAAAAAAAAATTACATTAACTACATATCTCTTTTTAAAATCTGAGCGACACGGTTATACTTTGGCATGTTCAGTAGTTACTTACTTGACGGAATACATTGTGAAGAAGATTCCGCTTCCATCTTGCTCTGTGAACTGCACCCACATGGCAATTGTCAGTCCTTGAGTCTCGCCAGAGTAGAATGGCACCACTTGCGCAGCGCTTGAGCGTAACGAGTCGCTGAAGTAGAGGTCATAGTCAACGCTGATTGCTGGTAACAAAATATACAATGTTAGAATTTCCGACTATTGCAAAAAAAGCATTAGTTGTTTTTCTCTTGATGAATCTAAAAACTAAAGTGAAGTAATAAATTTAAAAAAGAATTAGGAAAGGGATTTACTTTTGCGACAATCATCTCCAGTCAAGTTGAATGGACATTGGCAGTAGAATCTTCCAGGCAAGTCGATGCAGGTGGCTGAAGGAGGGCAAGAGTTGTCCTTGCAATCCATAATGTCTTCATCACAGTTCTTTCCAGTGAATCCGGGGGCGCAGATGCAAGTGTAGCCTTCTCCTTCGTCAATGCAGACGGCTCCATTCTTGCACTCTCCCGCGTCACAGGCGTCATACTCGTATTGGCATCCTACTCCCTTGTAGTCGCTGGAGCAAGAACAGTTCAGACCGGAGCCAAAGTCCTGGCACTTTCCACCGTGCATGCAAGGGCTGCCGATGCAACGCTCAGGAGCTGTCTCGCATTGCTTGCCATCTGTACCGCTTGGGCATCTGAAATATAAGAAATGAAAACATTTTGATTAAGAGGAAACATTGAAAGCTGATGGTGCAATTATTATTTGCGTTTGGAAAATTGTACATACACGCAGAAGTAGTCCTGGAACAAGTCAATGCAGACGGCATCATTCTGGCAAGGCAAGTTGGTGCAAGTTCCGATATCCTTCTGGCATCTATCTCCTGCCCATCCTTGTTGGCAAGCACACTTAAATCCACCAACTTCATCACGGCACGTTCCTCCGTTCAAGCACGGTTCGGTAGCGCAATCATCAATGTTGTTTTCGCAAGCTTCTCCAGAGTAACCCTCTCTGCACATACACATGAACTTGTTGTCCAAATCCACACAACGGTCAGTGCCGATAGGGTTGCAAGGTTCGCTTAGGCACTCGTCGATCTCAGCTTCGCATTGCAGACCCACAAATCCTGGCCGGCACTTACACAAGAATCCGTCGAGCTGATCAAAGCAAGAAGCTCCGTTTTGGCATGGGTTAGAAGCGCAATCATCAACTGTGTGTTGGCATCTCTTTCCGGTGTATCCGGCTTCGCAGTTGCACATGTATCCGTCGACAATGTCGATGCAATGGCCTCCATTGTCGCAAGGGGATTGAGCACAGTCATTGATATTAACTTCGCAAGACGGACCGGTCCAGCCTGGGTTGCAGATGCATTCATGTGAGAATAGTTTATCTGCGCAAATTCCATTCTTGCAGGGTTCTGACGCACACAAGTCAATCTTTTCTTGACATCTCTTCCCGGTGAATCCAGAAGGACATGAGCAGCTGAAGTCGGCTACTAGATCGGTACAGTTGGCACCAAGAAGACAAGGCTTTTCAGCACAGTCATCTGTGTTAATATCGCATTTCTGTCCTTCCCATCCTGGTAAGCATTCACATTTAAAGCGGCCTTGTTGAAGAGCGATGCAAGATGCTCCATTGATACAAGGATTTCCGTTGGCGCTGCAAGGATCAATCTAAAATAAAATAAGAATTAGTCATCAATCGAGAGGCTAAATTAAATCAAATACAAGACTATAAAAAATAAATTTAACTTACAGTTACATCACAATCTGTACCAGTGTAGCCAGATCTGCATAAGCACGTGTAGTTATTGTATCCTGGTTCATCTTTGCACATTGCTCTTTCCGGGCATGTATCGTTTCTGCAGTCTGATTTTTCTTCTTGGCAATTGATTCCGGTATATCCTGGTGGACATGTGCACCTGTATCCTTGAGGAAGGTCTGTGCAAGATCCACCGTTGTAGCAAGGCTGGCTAGCACATTCATCCATATCAATCTCACAACGTCTGCCAGAGAAACCAGCTGGGCAATAGCACTGGACTCCATGTCCTTTTGGGATGCACAAACCACCATGCTGACAAGCGCTGCTCGAACATTCCACCGGTACGCACTCTTCAACTCCTGTAGATCCGAGAGATGCGGTAACCATATTTGTGGGGCACTCGGTACAAGATGTCTGACCGACGGTGTTTTGGAAGAAGTTCTTGGGGCACAAAGAGCATGGGGAGAGACCAGTTGGGGAATAAGATCCTGGGGCACACTTGGCTCTGCACCTGTCCTTTCCAGGAGCAGCAGGCTGGTAAGAGAAGGTATTAGGGGGGCAAGCCTGACAATCCTTGAAGCCACCTGATGGAGGTTCACCGCTATAGCTATTGCGCGGGCATTCCAAGCAAGGTACAAGGCCGGTTGGGGAGTAGGTTCCGTATCCACATACAGGAACGCAATCCGCAACTCCCTTGGAGCCTTCTTCTCTGGTGAATGTTCCCTGGGGGCATCTCAAGCAAGCTCCTTGACGCGCTTGGTTCTGGAAGAAACCTCGTGGGCACATTGTGCAAGACTTTTGTTTCTCTCCGGCAAAGGTTCCAGCAGGGCAATGCACTGTAATAAAAATACACTTTTAGCAATATGATAACACTAAAAGTTTTCTGACTTATTTAGAATGTAAGTAAAATATGAATTCTTACGGCATCTGGGTACATCATTGGTATCCATGTTCAAAACCTCTCCAACAGTGCAAGTAAATCCTCTGGTGATCATACTTCTGATAGCTCTCAGCGGTGGGCACTGATTTCCAATGCTAGACACATTCAGCAGTGGCTCAATCAAAGCGCTGGCGTAGGGTACTGACAGATCGAAAATGAGGTTCAAAGTCGAGCCGCAAAGGTCATACAACTGTGGCTGCCTAACAATAGGAGCAATATCCAAAACAAAGTCCATCTTTACAACATTCTCATCCAACAAGGATGGTACTACTGTCAGGAATGTGACGTTGATGTTAATGTTGATAGCAGAACACCTCTGGCTGAGTCTTTCATTGAGGGTGTTATCATATTGGGCAAGCAGGTTCTTGTATTGGGGTAAACAACTGCTGGAAACTGCACCCAGAGCCCTGTATTGGACTCCAGCCACAACGTGATAGGCAGCTTGCTGAGTATCTGGAAGAAAATATATAAGATCTTAGTTAACATCATGAAAGAGTATTTTTTAGCCAAAGGATTACAAAACAATTTCAAAATAACTCTTCATTGATGTAGTGTTGAACATACTTTCAGAAACACAGTCTGGTACAACTGATGTAGGGGTCCACAGCCTCTTGTTTTCACAGGCGAATGTCTTGACAGGTTCTCCATCGGTGAATCTGTATCCAGGTTTGCAAGTGGCAATGCACTGAATTCCCTTATCTCCGGGCAGGCAGTTCAGTGCTCCATTGGCTGGTGCTGATAATTCCCAGTCGACACAGGGAGTGGCTTGCACAGAAACCTAACAATAAAGACAGAAAAATTAGCAAACTAATTTGTAACTCAACGAGGAAGAGATATTGCTCAAAAAGGTACAGTTGGAAAGTTATAACCCAATTGGACAAAACAAATAGCATGCAAAAAGATGTAGAAGTAGCTTACTTGGAAGTTGCACTGAGCCTTGTTTCCGTATTTATCTGAAGCAATAACTGTAACATTTTCAAATCCGCGAATCGGTATAATGGCCTTGTCTGGAACAAACTTCAGGTATACTTCTCCTGATGCATCTGTTGTATTGATTCTCCTCCTCGTATCGTTGAAGTTAACGGCATAGCTATCTTGCTTGTCGACCAGCTCAATGACATAGCTCTGAGGGCAGCTCAACTTTGGTGGAGTATTGTCTGGGACGGTGATATTCACTTCGCAGATGGCTACATTTCCATCGTAATCAAAAGCGACGTATTTGACAACCATGTTCTCGAATACTTGGATGGGAGTTCTGAAATGTTGGGGAGTCACTTCGAGACGGGCGATGGAACCTGAGTTATCCACGGCGGTAGGTTCAGTGAAGTTAATTGGCAGGTATCCTCCGTTTACATCAATCTGGGCAACTAAAGGTTGTTGAGGGCAGTTTTGGAACACTGGAGGCTCATTATCTGTAATAAGTCAAATGAAAAATCAGTAAACGTTATATTGTAAATGGTTTCCATATCAATTTAAGTTGATGATTTTTTTAAACTGTTGGATTTTACTTACCAACACAGGGAGAGTATCCATAATCGTATCCCAGAAGTGGTTCAATAGCAGGTTCATCACATCCCATCAACTCGACCTTCAGACAAGCATTATCCATGAAGCTCACAATTCCTAAGATTACGAATCTGGCTTGGACATACTTTGGCAGGGTGATCATAGCCAACTCTCCGTAGTTACCAGGATCTCTCATGGTTAGATTGAAATTAGGGAAGTACACTACGTAGTTCTCGCTTTCGGCTTGCTTGTAGAAGAACCTGATCTCAGTGGGTCTGCCGACGATATCAGAAGTGACAACTCCCTTCACAAGGATGGCCTTTACTCTAAATACTTTGCCTAAATCAATACTGACATAGGTGAATGCTTCTTGCTTGCCGCACCAACCGGTGACAGAGTTCAGCCGGATGTTCTTGGCTTCGTAGTTTGGTCGTTCGGATGTGGCATTGATGGCTGAGTCAGGAATCCTTCCGGACGCCAAGCCAAGTGGGCGGATGACCTTGCATTCAGGCTCTCTGACACAAGTGATGGGTCTCGGGTTGATTAGGATATATCCTGGTCTGGAGCAGCCAAAGAGAACTTCAGATCCTTGTTCATAGCTGCGGGCAACCTGAACACCATCAGCAGGGCGACCGGGGTCTTCACATACTGGTCCTTCGCAACGCAAATCTCCAAAGTCCCAGATACCATTGCCTTGACACCTAAAAAAGTATTTTGAGTATTAATAAATAATTAATTTAATAATCCAAACAATCAGAACACAGCAAAATACATAAATATTAATTTTAAATAATTTTTAGGTTTTAGCATACCTCACAACATTGTCGTGCTTGCTGGTTTGTCCTGCCAGTTTGAAAGTGTTCTGGCAACCGAAGAAGAATGAGCTCTGATATTTAGTATCGACAAACTGTCCGTATTCAGCTCCTGGAGTTGGCTGAGGAGGTCCACACTCCTTCCTGGGGCAACCAGGCTGAGATCCTGACAACCAGTAGTCTGGCAGACCCTAAAATAAAATAAAAATATAACATTATGATAAATACCTACTAAAATACAAAAAAGTATCAGGAGAACATATTGGTGAAGGAATTATCTGCTTACTTGTTTTGGGTCATAAACACATTGCCTGAAGCCAGAGGAAGCGGTGTTTCTCAAGTATCTTCCAGGAGATTTGCAAGTGACGGTAACATTTTCTCTAAAAGGCACTAATACGCTATCTGGGTCTGATCTGATAATCGACAAACCATCATTACGATCATCAGATAACGTCACACAACGAGCATCTGAAAGAAAAAAGGCAAATTATTAAGAAGTTCAAACAGGAAATTCATACGAAAATTGACTTTGATTTGTTAGGTTAACTTACATTGGCATTCAGGAACTGTTCCGTTCCATACCCCAGCAGATGTACACATAAGAGACGAAGATCCAGCCATAACGTAACCAAATTCGCACTGGAATTTCACCAAGTCTCCAAAGTGGTATTGTTCCTTTGTAGAGAGCAGTTTTCCATTTTCAGGAGATGCCAGGCTTGGGCACATGACAGGTACACAGGACTTATTTCTCTGGAAGGTATCACCGTCTCTTTCACCATTTTCAGAGAGCTCCAAGTTGAAGCCGGCTGTTCCATTGGCTTTGTAGAGTTCATACCCGACATTGCATCCGCAGGAGAAGTTTCCAGGACTAGAAGAAAGTAAAACAGATATAAACACTATCATTATTAACATTTAAATTGTCAAAATGCTGTCTGTTGTTGACATCTCAAACAAAATTTCTTACGTGTTGATGCATTTCTGATCGCAACCTCCGTTGTTGACAGCGCACTCATTGACATCCAAACACTCCAAACGGGTGCATCCCATTACTTCAAGCTTCATGCAGGGGGCTCCTACATAGTCTTGGATCTTGAATTTGATATACTGGGCTTCAATAGGCATTGGCAGGTTCAAGACGGATAGGGTGGGCTCCAGAATCCTAAATTCTACTGCAGTTCCATCAGGATTGGTGTAGTCTTTGAAGACGTCTGTCAAATCGTTTGTATACTGAATCCTAACAGCTGTGGTGAATGCAATATTGCCATCAGCCCTCATAACGCTTGTTGTACGGAAACCTCTGATGATGGCTGGTGCCTTCAGGTCCAATAGAACCCAGTTAGTTCCGGGTTCAATGTTGTTTCCGCACCATCCTCCTCCGTTGTTGAGTCGTACCATCTATAAAAGAAAACAAATGAAATGAGACATTGCAACTAAACCATTTATGATAGAATCTCAGAAGGAATTGATATTGCATAAAATATTTTTTAAAAAGTAGAACTTACTCCTTTGAAGTAGCGAGGTTCTGAGGCTGAGACAGTAATGGCATCATCGGGAATTCCCCCGCTGATGAGTCCAAGATCTGCAACTGGGCGACACTCCAAGCTGGGAAGGAATCCAGATCGGCAGGCACAAGTGAAACTTCCAGCTACATTCTTGCATTCTGTAGACGCAACATCGCACTGGCTGCTGACACACTCGTTGATATCTGAAAATTATGATATTTTTTTAGATAAATGATTACAATAAAGTCAGAAAGCAGTCCAAGAAAGAGGTTTCTATTGAATATGTCATCTACACTGACGTAAGTGTGACTCATATTTTACAAAAAATCATATTACTTTTATATTTGATTGGTTTGAATATTAGAACTATTATTTAAATATTAGAATTATTAACCTTCACATCTCGGCGGGTCTTCGAATTCCTGATTAGGTCCGCATTTCAGAACACTGGATCCAATCAGCTTGTATCCCTTGTGGCACTGCATGCGAAGTTCATCTCCGAAGAAGTAAACCTTTGCAGGGTCGAGGACCAGACCGTTCTTGATTTCAGGGAACTTCAGGCAGACAGCTCTGCTGCAGGTAGGGATTTCTCCGGACCAGGAGCCGTTGCTCATGCAGAGCAGGACTGGCCTTCCGGACCTGATATATCCGGGTTCACATTCGTATCGAACAATGGTTCCGTAGCTGCGTCCACCACCATTCAAAATTGAGATATTTGCGTGTGGGACATCGGGAAGAGAAACACACTGAGAAGCTGAAAAATGAAAATAAAATGAATAAAACAGAATTTTTTAAACTTTGCATTATTGCAGCAATTCATAATGTACTACATATCTGTATATTACATAATTTAAAAGGTTTAATTAAGGTTAAACGTCACGTACGTTATAATCTACGCATTCACAGATGGCGCCAATTAAATTATTTTACGTTTTTAATGCTTTTTGCATGTTACGCTTTAAAATATTAAGGTAAATTAATTGTTCGCGATCGTACATATTTAATTAGAATATAAATAAATAGTTTTGTTCATACACAAACCCAAATCTTTGAAGAAAGGCTGAAAAATACAATATGGGATTGAGTCACCGATACAAAATTGAATTTTTCAGCCTTTCTTAAAAGATTTGGGTTTGTTTATGGGAAAAACTATTTATTTATATTCTAATTAAATATGTACGATCGCGAACAATTAATTTACCTTAATATTTTAAAGCGTAACATGCAAAAAGCATTAAAAACTTAAAATAATTTGATTGGCGCCATCTGTGAATGCGTAGATTATAACGTACGTGACGTTTAACCTTAAATTAATTTTTTTACCTAAGCAAGAAGGTTGTCTTTCCCATCTTCCATCAGCCAAACAGGAGATTTTTTCGATGGGTTGTCCAGTAGGGAAGGCAAATCCAGCATAGCACTGGTATGTTGCAATTCCTCTGTAAGTAACATTAGTTGATCCAATCGAAAATCCATTATCAATCTGGGGTACGGGTCCACAGTAGACCTCTGCAAGAGACAAACAAAAATATGATTAATGGTGAGAAATTAAAAGTATAGTAAAGTGCAAATTAGTATTGATGTGTTGATGTTGTTACCTTGACATTTGGGAATATAAGTGGTCGACCAGTTGCCTCCGTTCAAGCAGCGAGTTGTGATCTTAGCTTTGCCAGTAGCGAACTCTTGTCCCATTGGGCAAGTAAAGGTAACAACGGTTCCAAAAGCAGTGTCTCGGTTTGAGGCTAGTGCTCCAACACCGGGCTGGAGTTCGGGACAATCTAAAACCAAAACAAGAGAGGTTAGTTGTGCATCTGGGTATAATGTGTGGTGAGGGGTCTGTTTAATATTATACTCAAAAGAAGAGTCTACCCGCTGAGAAAGTGGTCATCCATCCCTTTCCACTGTGCAAAGCATCAGACACGAAACGAATCAGCATCTCTCCACTAGAAGCTGTCAATGTAATCTTGGGTCTAGTTACAAAACCATTTTCGGAATGGAGACGCAGACCACTGGTGCTTGAACCATCAAAGACCTGGACAACGTCTGATCCGTGAATGGCGAACTCATCGAACTTCAAGGAAATTGGTCCGCGCTTGGGATTCTTGATCTTGAATAAGCATTCCTGGTTGCTGGGGTAGTTGGTCAGGCTGTACGCTGGCGATGCTAATGTTCCGTTTGATGCGATTATTGTAGCTTTGCACCCTTGAGTGTAACGGATGTTAAATCCTTTCTTTGTATCTCCTAGACTGGTCTTGAAGTACAGGTACAGATGGTTGGATGTAGAAATGATGACTCTTTGGTTGTCTTCCACTGAACCGGTCAGTCGAGATAAGACGGGACTAGAAGGTAAAGCACCATCACGAATAAGCATGTAGTCTCTATCAATACCAAGCTCCAACTCTTCGATTTCCAGAGTGATAATCTTTCCAGGTTGAGCTTCAATAAGGTAAAGGCATTCCAGACCACCGGGGTAATGATTAGGGAATCCGGGAGATGTCAAGATTTGACCCTGGGGAGTTGCGCGTAAGGTACCGCCGCAAGTCGAAGGTTCTGTCTTCCACGATGCTCTGAATCCTTTCCTCTCAACTGACGCATCTGTGCTGAACTTGATAATCATGAAGTTAGAAGCAGAAACATACAGTTTGTTGGAGAGTTCCT
This sequence comes from Limnephilus lunatus, assembly GCA_917563855.2. Lineage (NCBI taxonomy): Eukaryota > Metazoa > Arthropoda > Insecta > Trichoptera > Limnephilidae > Limnephilus > Limnephilus lunatus. The sequence continues at coordinate 60,971,473 of OU830592.1, forward strand.
GTTTGCCAGATAGAGTAGCCAGATTTACTGACTTGTCATCAGTACGGCCTCCAACAAGGATTTGCACGGTGTCGAAAGTTTTTTCCGTTTCAAAATCTTGGAATTGCAACAAGATGTTGTGTCCTTGGGGTCCTTCGAGGGTCCACTTGCACTCGCTTAGAGGGGGGTACTTGTGAGGGTAGTTGGGACTTTCCACAACGTCTCCGCTGCTGGCCATGTAGAAGTGGCAGTTAGCCGGGCAGTCCATCTCGTCTGAGGAGTCTCCGCAGTCGTCTTGCTTGTCACACCTAAAGGCATTGTTGATGCATTTGCCGTTAGAGCAATGGAAGGCGCCTAGAAAATAGAAAATAAACAATTCATCAACTGCAAGAATTATTGACAAACATGAGGAAGCAGCACAAATCCAATAAAAGTAGTGCAATTAATAACTTCATGGGGAAGAACATAATTTGTACATATTTTATTATCGACATGCTATTGAGTTTGAACCTCAGAGTCCATTGTTCTATTTTAATGCAATCTAGGCATTATATAACAGCTTGTACTTAATTATTAACAGCAAATTGATGGATTACTTAATGTATTATTTTATCAAAACCCACCAGCTGGGCAAGCGCTAGCTCTGCACATGAAGGGTAACAATGACTCGCAAGTAGTCAGTTCCCAGGATTGCCTGGTTCCCATCACAGTAACGTCGACACACTCTCCCGCCTTGGGGTTGGGCTGCTCGAGGTCCCAGAAGCCGGCGTACTGGGACACGAGGCCCCCGGCTGCCGACTCTAGGGTGTTGGTTCTCAGGTCGTCCACGGAAGCCAGGCCCAGCCAGTAGTGGGGCCCGGCGCCGCTGGCCATGTGCGCTGTCATATTGTTCTCGGAATATGACTCCACGACCATCAGCTCGCTTCCGTATCTACGAGAAGGATAATAAAACATCATCATAATTTTCAGAAATGGGAAAGTAAATTTTAATAATACAGAAACAACGAAGTAAACGGATAAAAATATTCATTAATTGTTCCGTAAGCCGCCGCACTTTTATTAGACACAGATTTTATTTAGATCCAATATTATTTGGCCTATTTATGCAAAAAATATTAGTAAAAAAACGTAAACAAACAACAAACACCAAAAAATTTACAATGTCAAAATTGTTGATATTGCCATAAGAAGAATAAACATTATTAACATTATCATATAGGTAAGTACTTCTATAACTAAATAATATAAGTTATGAAAGAATATACTCTAATCATGAACCTAAAAAGCCCTGGACGGAGCTATTCAAGAATAATTTGGAGCCACGGGGTGACGGGGGAAATGTATGAAAAATATCAAAACCTGCTAAAAAATTTTAATGACATATCCCATACCCTGTCTCATCAAGTATCCCAAAAAATTATAAGCCGTAATAAATTGCATTAACAATAAAAAAATTAAATAAAAATAGTTCATTGAATACATATCTATTACTTCGTTTATACCTAAATCATTTCAAAAGTTTGTCATACAAGATGGCCGCCAGCCAATTTTCCCTCACCCTAGATTTGACTTCAATACTCTGTCCAGACTAATAAATTTCGTGCAAAAAAACGTAAATAATAATATCAAATAATTAAAATAAATATAATATTTCACCGATTGTACAATATAAAAACAGCAAAGTGAGGAAGAACTTACCTTCGGCATAATTCTGCTGCTTTACCCCACGAGTGTTTGATATTGAAGAATTTATAACAATATAGTCCTTTGAGTTCCCATCCTGAAACAATAACAAAAACACTAATAAATATGTGGCAAACAAGAAACTCCTATCTAGAAAATATAGGTACCGGTATAATCGTTAGTGAAAGTGCTTTATTAATGTTTAGAACTTTCGTTTACCTACTAGCCAACTTGGCATATTGTCAGGAAGCTTTCATGAAATTTAAATAAAGGGAAATTATTTATCTAATTTTCACTGGAAATGCGGGTTAAACGGCAGGAATGCTTTGATTGATTTATTTAAAGATTTACGCTGGTAGCACCTATTCAAATCACCAGAATGTTTGCATTGAAATGAATAATTCAAATTATGGCAATAAACAACACAGAAAACTCACACATAAATAATTAATTAGGTATCAATGTTTCTACCAAACCCCATTTTTATTTGTAATCATTCAAAATATTGCACCAATCAAGGAGATATGCGATGAAGCGTTTTAAAAAAAAAGGTGTTTTTCGTGTTCATTTCTCACCGCGTGTACCAATTCAAGAAGGTAGGTACTTTAAAATTATTTTACACTAAACTTGTAATGCTTTATGATTATGGCTAACAACTTTTTTCTTGGTTTGGTTGGTTGTATGTTGTATGGTTTTACGTAAAGAAATTGTGATTTCTTTTTGGCTGTATGGCGTTAATTTTTAAGTATAGGTACCTATGAGGTATCGTTATTGAAGTATAAGTGAATATATGAAATATGATTATTTCCTGAAATGCCTTTTCAAAAAATTGCTGGTTTATGTAGATATAAGTGTTTTCTATTCTATGTAAATGACGCGTACTGAAAGCGAAACGAGTACCTAAAGCTTTCATTGATAATGAAAAATAAAAAATGTAATTCAACTTGAAAATCCTCCATCGGAATATAAGAATGAAAATGATTGTTATTTCATGAATGATTGATTTTTTTTACATTAGCTCCACTCCACACAGGAGGCCCCAAGGAAAATAATTCCACTCAGGGCCTTTTTCATCCTTGGAAATGCTGTGTGGAGGATCTTTTTAGGGAAAGGAAATAGAGGAAATTCTGGGAATGAAAAGGTATGAGGGTAGGAATTTGGGGGTCAGTGTGTCCATCCTTTCCATTGCGACGCAAGGCAATGTTCCGAGAGAGTCCTGCTGGAGAGGTCAAAAGATCTCCTTCAACCAGTCTCTCCCGACACGACCTACCACGATGTTGGTGGCAGATACATCCGCCGCCAAGATCCGTACCAAATTGACTCCATAAACCCGGGCACCTCTGCTAACTCACCAAACGTAGCGAATCACTTGGGGTGACCTATGGCAGAGGTGTTGGTTATCCAATAAATGGTTCCCGGGGCGGCGGTACTTATACCCGTACCCATAAATTGAAATAGCATGCATTAACTAATTGCTTATAACTTGCACATTAATGGGCCATGTAATTTTTGTAGGAGTTAACCTGAAACCGGTATGTTAATTAATAATTCAAAACTTAGAACGAATTTTTGATCTCAGTAGGTAGGATAATTCTCGGTGTAGAAATGCGATAAAATATATCTCGAAATTAGTTGAACTTCACAAAATGTTATTTTTTTAAACACTATCATTATATTTATCTGTTCAATTAGTAGCGAGATCAGAATTATTATCTGTCTTATTATCTTTTACCTACCTGCTATATATTTCATTCATTTCTGCGAACCTTTGTTACTTTCTTCTTCCTCTAATAATGATTGTGTTTATTAGCGTAGGTACCTACCTACCGCGGTTAATAGGTAGTCCGATATATATACCCCCATTTATATAGCAGGAGAGAATATTCCGCAGTCGGTCAGGTGTATTATATAGAGGTAACAAGTATCGAGCGGTATGCGGGTTAACCTAAAAATGATAAGATTTCTGCTCGTAGTAAGATAAACGCAGGTGCGTTCGGCATTCGTGAGACTCAGCAGTAATGGCACAACTTAATTCTTAATATAAATCACGTTGTTCGTTGAAAAGGTTGATTGAGGAAACACGAATTTAAATAAATTAGATATTTTTTTAATTTATTGGTAAATTTTTTGCAATAGATTTCGAAACCACCTATAGCACGATTCAAGTGGCGAGGTACCTACTCTCCCTTAAACCTTAAAATTTATAAATAAATCAGAGTAGTAGGTACAGTAGGTAGGCAAGAATCGTCATAAAATAAAAATAGTAGGTACGATAGTTTTTTACATAAATATTGACATTTTTTTTTCATTTAGCAACGTTTGTTTCTTCTTGTCTACGTCTGTAAACAATCGAGTTTGTCTTTGCCCAATTGTTTGAAACAATATACAAACCAATGATTAAATAAAATATCATAAGAGAGGACTTGGCATAGGTACCAATAAAATATTTTGTCCAAGCGGTTATACACAAATGACGGGGAAGATAAATAATAGCCACTGCCTAAACTGAATAATAACCATAGAACCCGCCGCCATTTTTGTAAGACCATTTGGACAAAATATTCGGTATGTATTTGGATCGGTATGTCAAGTCCTTTTCTTAGGTATTTTACTTAGTCATTGATACAAACGGATCATTATATTGTGAGCATAATATTATATGATTTAATATACTAATACTTTTACTTCCTCTAAGCAAAACAACTTTTAAGAAAAATATGCTTCACGCATTGCCTTCATATAAAAGTTGTTCAATCTCCCGTGTAAACGTCCATTTGCAGTGTGTACCTATTACCAATCCTATTAACTATTAACAGTTGCATACTGATTGTTGCCGCATTGAAAGTCCTTGGAAAGCTCTAGAATGTAAGAATACCACCACCAATGCAGAGAATGTACATCATTGGGTATATTAGATACGTAGAGTAGGACATAATATCTACTCCTATTTACAATAATACCTAGGCACGTTGGTAGTACTAGTATTTAGCTCGGTTATTCATAAAACTCTAGCCCCAGGAGTTAAATGTGAAGGCTGTTTCTAGAGTTGTAGGCTAAACATGTTGAATAACTCATACTTCTAAACCAGCCTACATAGAAATAATAACGACCATCTTTATTTTCAATGCCAAATGAAAATATTAGGTTCTTGGGTACCAAAGCTGTGTTGGGAGTTTCTATAGAGATGCCGTGCAACAAAACACACAGCATAGTCTCTGTTGTCTTTTCGAGCAGAGAAAATACGAAATAGCTTTCAATTAACTTAGTGTTTCCTGTACATTTTCATAATTTACAAATAAATGTACCTGCCTAACATTTTTTCGCATCCTTAACTTTGTTTCCCTTCCAATCAAGATTCGTAGAAAATGCGTTTAACCAGGTTAGCTCATGCGGGCCTTTTTTGAGAAAAAAAAACTCGTCGACGCGTGACGTAGCTTGAAGTAAAACACTGCCACTTGTATCGCAGATTCAAATTTTCCAGTAGAATATGGACTTCAAGGTACGTCACGAAATTGTAGTCAATCACCGCTCTACCCTTCGATGAGCTACCTCGTTAAACGCATTTTCTATGAACCTTACCTTCCAATTATCTATCTGTGAAAGCGGCATCTTTGATTTAATATTGGAACACATTCGAATAATAAGCTATTAGGTCACTTGCATGGATTTTATAACGACTTGGAAAAAATCGTGTGAATAGATTTTTTTACTAAGATTACGAAAAGTAGTAAAATTTTTTAGAAATGTATGTATATATTTTTTTAAATAAATAAATCCATTATTTGAGCTCGTGACGTCACTACATGAAAATGTCCCGTCTCCGATTACGTTCCCTTAATTTTGTAAAATTCCACACTGATTAATTTTTTTTATATGGCAACACATCGATTTCCGGCGAATTTTTGAATTTGCGTTTAACGTTCACTAGATTTATTGTTTGTTCTATGCGAACTTATCCTTTGGTTTAATTTTTTAATAAAGATGGCGGTGTTCAAAGAGAAACCCGTTCAATTTATCGCTATTCGCGTGGAAAACGTTCTTTTTTTAAAAATGATTTTCGGCTATATGTAATTATCGTTTTTTCGCACCCATAAAATTATGTCCCATCTTTCCGGTTTGTAAAAAATGGTCTGATTTTTCGGATTGAAATTTTCAAAAAAATCGCCAGGGTTTCAAAAATATGAATAAAAAAAAGAATATTTGCTTAAACCGGAAAATTAAAAAAAAAGTGATGCAAGTGGCCTATTCTAGATGGGGCAGTATAGGTACCTACCTACACCTACCCCAAATTCGTGTCAGTGTGTATTATTTGTACCGTGTTCGTATAATAATTTACGAATAATAAATTAGTAAGACAATTAAAATACCCAAGTTTTCAATAAGTACGTGAGATTTTTGATTCAATGAAAATAAGAAAGAGGTCAGCGTTATCAAACTTTCTCATTCCACTTTGTTGAGTATGCACGTTCTTTACAACAACTTCTGTTCAGATACCTAAAACATTTCAGCCAATACAGGTTATACGATAAAACAATAAATATTTTGATTTACGATTCACTAGATGAAACAAGGTATTCCAATTAGACGTGTATGTTTGTCGCTATCGCTTTCGTAGAAGACGAAACCAAAAAAAAGTGCTATTTTTTCTATCGTGCTGGATTTACGTGCTGGAATACAATATATTTAATGATCCCAGATATTGAAGATATTCTGCAACCTTTTGTGAACAGACATAATACACAACCTTGAAACTGATTATATGAACTACTTTGAGAAAGATAGCAAATTGAATAATTAACAACTTTATGCCAGGAACTCAGAATAATGACGATTGAAAAATATCGATTAGCGGATATTATGCATGAAATAATGTTGCTAAATACGTGCTTGAGTTACTTTTCCACTATTATTCTGACACTGTGAGAATGATACCACAATCAATCAAAAAAACACATTCTACACATTTTTGTATTTGAATTTGTGATAACTTTTTCGACAACTCCAAACTGGACTATTATCGAATCCAGGAAGTAAGGAAAGTCAAGGTGATTTTATTTTCCCACAAATTGTTATCATTCTATTGTTTTAGTAATTCGAATGGTAATTGAGGCGAAACCATTTCCGCCGAAAAAGTTAATTTTGAAATACAAAAGCAAGGAAATGTTTATACTTGTCTCTGGCCATACCATTAAGTTTGATTGTATGGTACGCATTTACATATACAATATTTTTTTATTGGGTGCGTAAAAATGTATTTTTAGAGGTAAATGATAAAGAATAATAATGTTAAGAACACATTTTGTTGTTGTTGATGGGCAGGCACTGTTACGAAAAAATTAAAAATTATTTTTTGTTTTCCTGGCCATGTAAGATTGCACGTATTTGATTACGTTATAGATGTCGCTCATCTGTTATTAGGAAACTTTCCCAGATCTAGGGAAAAAAAACTCTTTTTTTGGGGGGGAAAAGGGTAAAAGCACCAAATCTAGGGAAAATTTCAAATCATGGTTTCGTAGTTAAAATTCTCAAGCCAAACTAGGGAAGTTTCGAAATATCCTGGAGAAATTTTTGAAAACTTTGAAATTTTCTAGCCATCTCTAGAAAAGAAATACCATAACTGAATACATTTTCGCAGTCAGAAATTAGTTCGTCGTTTCTTTTGTGTTTGATTTGATAAAGTCAATGGTTGCATCAAAGTATTTGATACGAACAATTCGTAAAAACAGTGCATTGCTCCAGATAAATGTTTATCGGTGTCATAATAGTGTCATTTTGATGTGAAGTAACACTATATAGCATTTCAGCCGAACAACTTTGCCAATAATTTATCTCACCTCAGTAAAGAAACAATGAGCCGCGATTCCAGAGAATTATTTCAGTTTCTTCATTCAGATTATTTCATAACAAGCCGACACTAGACCAAGCTAGACTAAATAGTTACACGCTACCTGGTAGACAGTAGCGTAGCTAGATTAATAAGTTGAATAGATTGGCGCAGGAACTTGTGACTGTAATATTGTATCTGTTTTTCAGGGGTGAATTATGGATGCCTCACACGACGATATACACTTTTTATATCCCCATATCGCTCACTATACATGTCACACTAGACGACTAGACATATAATATATTATATATACGGGGGCGGCCTAGATAATGTGCTGTAATCTGCTAGCCGAGCGATATTTGAAAATGATGCTATCCCCTCTCGTGGGTGGTTTGGTAGATTTATGCCCCTCTCCTTCCGTAATCAGATGTATTAGGACAATTAGGAGGCTGTCGTGGTCACGCGGCTATAAGCTGTCAAGGTGACAGATCCCGTAAAAAGAAATGATTTTTCGTGCTCTCCCATTTCCCCCTAACACATGCTGGGGTACGGGAGAAGAAAATTATATAGCTTCCGTATGATACTACAACATAATATATTCTATATAGGCCACCCCAAAAAAACGCTTTGAGCTTTTAGCGTCGTCTGACACAAATATTAAAGCATTCCATTTCTCCCTCTTGAACTTTTCTTCCTAGTGAAGAGGTTATGTTTTAGCTAGACCATTAGGTAAAAAACTGAACATCGTAAATTTCATAATGAAAAAGAGACCATTATTCTTCAAACATGTTGGTACAATCAATACACAGTGATGAAACTGTATAATGACGTGTTTCTTAATAATTGTTATTTTTATTATTTAAAAAAAAAGACAAACATTCCCGGGTTACGAATTACCTGACAATATTTAAAAGTCACCTATTACCACCACATAAGCGACAAGTGTTGTAGCGTAATGGAGGACTCAGCGCCCTTGAGGTGATTTTTCACGAAAACGGCGCTATATAAATTAGCCAAATATTTAGCCAGCAGGAATCGAACTCGTGACGCCTAGGTGGGACCCAAACGCGATGCCAACTCAGCGACTGACCGATCAATTAGGTATTTATCTTAGAAAATGTTGCAACAATAAGTTAGCGAAGGAGATTCAAATATTCGTATTTAAAAGAAGATTCATATATTTTATAGAAATTAATGTTATGAATCTGCCGCAAAGTTGTAAGCTTTTCTTATATAGTATATTATGCCTGAGAACGAATCAAAGGGGAAAAACAAATATGACACAGACAATAAAATGATGGGTTTTGAAAAAAATACGTTTGTTTTAAAATTTTATTATTTAAATAACTAATGCAGCTCTGTGCATAAATTTAAACAAAGCATTGCGCTCGTGTGTAAGTTTGCAGCCGAAATCCCCCATTGTTTCCAACTTCCACTGTGATGATTCCCACACGGGTTCTGTGGGAAATGTGTGGGCGACTTGGAACTAATTCCACATTGTGCGATGATGATTATGACGTGTAAATGTTACACCTGGCTCTAGCCAGCTCCAAGCCCGGGTTCAGCCGAGACGAGTCGAGAGAAATTACCACCGGGGTATCTAGCACGGTCGATCGATAATGCATTTATCGATAATCTTTTCCGAGCACGACTTCAGATCACTAACAACAAACAACTGACCACGTCAAATAAATTAAGAACATTTCGTCGTTGTGAACTGATTTTTTCGTTGGCGATCTGCTCAGGCATGCAGTCATGCTCAGGAACGATGATAAGTTACCGAAATTCTAGATGAATTCTTTATTGATAATCCCGATAACTTGTCATCGTTGTTAACGTACAAACAATGATATCATATCGAATAAATTAAGAACACTTAGTCGTTGTGAACTCTTTTTGGTTTGTTGGCGATCTGCAGTTATGCTCGGGAACGATGATAAGTTACCAACATTATCGATAAAACTTTTAACTATCTACCGTGCTAGATACAAATACAGGTATGTGGGTCTGTTTGTGATTATTATTATGTAACTCTGGTTCAATGAACTTGGATTTGTTTTGAATTTAAGTGTCATTTTCAAAAATGGAACTGATTTCAGGCATAATTTGATAACTTACAAATAATTTATCATGAAAAAGTATCACGAAAATTGTTGTCATTTAAGAGTTGCTGCTGAAAATATTTTGTATGAATATATTTTCATGATCATTCTGCAGCAATTGTCCTTCTTCTGACGTGTTTTAAACATACACTTTCAGCTTCACAAATCCTACAACTCTGCCCTCGCCTACGGGTCTGCGCTAAAGAATAATTTCTACCAGCTCAGAAGTCGAAAAATGATAAAACGCCAGTTATTATTGCTATTATTATTACAATATATAATAACTCTGTGAAATGTAATCCACGTTTGGTCATTTTAGTACTTTCTGTAGTTATTTGGTCTGCTGAATTATTGTTTCGACTTATTTTCAGAATGAAATAGAAAGTAACTAACCTAATTTTCCCTTTAATTAGGTTAGTTACTTTCGGTTGAAAGCAGATAATGGGAACGCCTTAGGTTCTATAGCTAGAGTGTAGGTCTAGGCAGGCACTAATAAGTTAATTAAATAATTCGGGTTATATCAAGGGTCGGAGTAACAGAATAGTCTGTGTGTGGTGTTGAACGAGTGTTAATGTAGCAAGGAGTGTGCCAAGACATACAAGTAGCACTACAAAAGTACGGACGAATTACGATTACAAATTATTGAAATAAATTAAATACAAAAACAAGTTTTGTTACGTTCCAGATAACGATGTTCTCAAAACTCACAATAAGAATCACACCAATTTACGCAAATATGAAGGTAGATAGAAACGTAAAGGTGTTGAAATTTTAAAAAAATCGCACGGTGGAGTTACACACTCACCGAGTGTAGGTTTTTATGTGAGAATTAATAACGATTGTTAATCACTGAACAAGAAACACAATATTGTGCAATATTGTACTGTGTATTATAACTAAACTACCTGAAGCAAGAGGCAGATCTTTCATTTCATTTCTCGAGTAATTTTTTTGCTAGTTTCAAAATACGGGGTTCCGCGACTTTTCATCCCACGACAAAATATTCTCCAAAATATCTTACGGACAAAACATCCCCAACAAAATATCTACTAAAATTTAACCTAACCTAACCTTACCTAACAAAAAATGGGTAAAAAAATACAGATATCCTGTAGAGAGAATAAATTATTGTTATCTGTATTATTTTTGTCCTATTTTACTATTTTTTTAACAATAATTCATTGTCTTTACAGGATGTCTGCATTATTTTTGTCCCATTTTTTTTGTTAGCTTAGGTTAGGCAAGTTTATTTATTTTATTTACATATTTATTTATTGATTAACGCCCTTTTTCGGGGCTTTTACATATGCATGGTAACGAATATAAAGTATTTATTGTATACCTACAACTGAACTGCCTCAGTAACAACATTTTATATTTGTTTAAAGATAAATTGAAGATGTCCACTGGCTTGGTATAATTATTTCCCTCCATTAGTATTCTGGGCAAAGAGGAAAACATATGGTAGTTAGTCCCAGAATTTCTGCACTGAAATAAATCCTGACTTCCTTGGTATCTGTTAGGTTAAGTTTTTGTAGATATTTTATCGGGGGAATGTTTTGTCCGTAGAATATTTTGTCGGGGATATTTTGTCGCGGGATGAAAACGCGCATCACACAAAATAACACTTCGATGAGAAGAGATGGGGGTCTTTAGGTAACGTATCTCTGTCTCTATGTAAGGAGTGTTTGAAAATTGATGTGCTACCAAATACGTCGATCATCTGTGAATTATTATTATTATGTCTCGTGATTATAGCACGTGTATCAGTTACGTGAATTGTAACGCCCGGTTAAATAACCTGTCGCGTTGCTTGCTTGCTTGCTTAACCGCGGTTATTATTGTATCGCATATTAAACTTTACGGTTGGAAATCTCATGAATATGAAGCACCGTAAGAGATGATCTTCAATTATCGTTTTGGCGTGACAAACAGACATAAGAAATGGCACAAATCAACAATACACTAATAAGTATACGAAGAAACCGTTACCTTCGTGTTTGTTGAATGATTTGATAACCGATGTTATGCAACTTTAGATTTTAATTAATTATAGACAATATGCAAATTGATGTGCTCGGTAAGAAGAGCAACAACAACCGGAATATGAAATCAATATTTAAGTTTGATTGTGGCATTTGAATAGAAATAACGAGGACGTTGTTTTAGCCTCAACCCGGGTTCATTGAATGAGGTTTGTGTAGGTGTTGGCTATCAATGCGTTTACCCACCTGCTGCGTGGCGGGCTGGATCGGGAGAGATTGGTTGAGGGAGATCTAAGCTAGACCCCTGCAGCAGGTCTCTATCGACCCATCGCCTTGCACCGCAGTGGGAGGAATGGATTCATTCAATGGTCCGTCACTCCTAGACACAGTGACCCTTAGATTCCTACTCACTCTCATTCCTTTTTCCTTCCAAGAACTTTCTCTCCCTCCTTTTCCTAAAAAGACCCTCCACACCGCATTTCCAAAGATTCCTGAGGATTTTTTCCTCATGGCCTCCTGTGTGGAACCAATGAAAAAAAAAAACATTTTGTAACATTTATGTGCAAATAGTTTAAGCAGGATGTACACAGAATGACAATAGTATACAGAAGTCTATTGGGATGACTTCTAATGGAAAGATGTTCTGTTGGTGGTTTCAAACAAAGTGGGAAAAATCTGCTACTTGGAAACTCAGATACAGTGGATATTCAAGGAGAGATATATGGTCTAAAATTGACTAAGGCCACCAAATTGGAGAAGCAATGGGATCCTAAACTGACTATGAAAGTTATATTTCGTTTTAATTACTTAGCTACTTCGTCTAATGCGCTTTTATCGAGGAAATTAAAAGTTTTCTCAAGAAATTCAATATGATATATGGAAGTAAATAAATTTTTAATCAATCTCTTTGGGAAATGAGGATAATAAATACTTACCTAGGTTTGCTTTCTCAGATTAAGGAAATGTCGGCATAGTTAGTTGTACGGGCTCGTTGGTACAGTTACGGTTAATCTCACAGTGGGTTCCCTACAAGAATGTGGTCGGTTAACCTGCTGAAAGTAATGATTATTGCACGTTGCATGTACCTACCTAACTTATTGCAGGAACGATTGTACGGCGGTATTTTGCGGGTTTGTTTTCCGTTGCGACGGAATAATTACATAATTAAGTGATTTAAAAAAAATCTTATAGATAATATGGGCATTTTTAATCAGTTTCCAATTTGCGAGGCTAGTATGGGTACCGCGGCCCTGGGAACCACTTATTGGATTACCAAAACCTCTGCCATGGGTCACCCCAAGCGGTTCGCTACGTTTGGTGACTTAGCAGGGGTGCCCGGGTTCATGGGGTAAGGTTTGTCCGGATCTTGGCGGCGAATGAGTCTTCCCACCAACTGCGTGGCAGGCCGGATCGGGAGAGACTAGTTGAGGAAAACCTCTCCAGCAGAACTCTCATCGCCTTACCCGCGGTGGAAGGGATTGATCCATGTGTACGTCACTCCACACACTGACCCCCAGATTCCTACCCACCCCTCATATACTTTTCCTTCCAACTACTTCCTCCTCTTTCTTTCCCTAAAAAGACCCTCCACACAGCATCACCAAAGATGACATAGGCCCTGAGGGGAATTATTTTCCGCAGGGCCTCCTGTGTGGAGCTAATGTAATAAAAAAAGTTTCAGAAAATAATGAGGAAGGTGTGACCCCAAAGCTGGACGCCAGGATGGGCAAAATAGTAATATTTTGAAGTTTTATTGGAATAACTCTTGTTGTAATAACTTTTAAAGGTTATACCTACACGTCAATGTAATATGTCATTGAAGAAGAAGATAGTACAAATATACAAGATACAAAAAAAATATAGAGGTAATGGTCACAACTGGGACACGAATCCAGGACTCTTGTCTTATCTTATCATTCGTTAAGGCAGGACAATCGCCTTAACGAATGATACATTGTATTGTTGGGTAAAACCTTTAAAACTTTTTATAACAAGAGTAATTCCAATAATATTTGAATATTCAAGGAAAATTTTAAGGAAAAAAAAATGGAAAGGTCAATAGGTGTCTTAGGTAGGTTACAAACCAATTGTTTAGAACTTTGTGATCATTTAGAAAGATAACAGCGAAAAATATGGAAAAAATAGTCGAAGATAATATTGTTAATTCTGCATTTGAACTATGAGATCGACAAAAATGTCTCAAAAATAGAGATCCCAATGGCCGAGTTGGTTGCGGCGGTCGTAATTGTTGTAGTTAAAAACTGATAATATTATAGTATCGTTAGTCCTATATTTTCTCAAATTTGAAATAAAATTTAATAGGCATTACAAACGTCCAGCAGATCGAGCTTACCAGTTTGAGTAACAACCAAGTTGCAATCTTTTGATAACGCGAGATAGACAGACTGAATACAGGAATTCAATGGATGAAAAAAGAAATCGGCTTGATGGATACATCTGACGTGCTATTGATTGATAAAACATATGTTATTACCTTGCATTGCGAAAAAGCATGGCTTTATGGCTAAACTCAGGAAGGAAATGCGGTAAGGTGGTAAACTGGTTACTCTAGTAGGGTACCTAGTACCCACCAAACAAAGTACTGCCCACTTTTCTATCGTTTCATCGGTGCATAATTATTTCGAAAGGAAATTCAATGCAACAGCCATTCGCGAGTACCCATTGTACCCGAGACCATAAATGTTGATATAAAGGAACATAATATAATCGTTACTTAATCGTACATGATAGTTGAATAACCTTTCTCCACTTTCAAAGCCATACAAAATATTACTTGTATTTCTCTATAATTATTTTCTTACGCGTGGATTGCAAATACGCTATAAAACGTTTAATGTCGTTAAACAGATTACTTGCCAATGCGTACAAAATTATGTATCTCTCTTTAATATCCACATTTACATACCATTTATAATAATGAATTGGTTGCATAGGTTTTTGAACTTGGTTTCTGTAAGAAAAAGTAACTGCGGAGTAAAAGCTGGCGAGTTGACACGCCATCAATTTTCTCCGTAGGTACCTGCTGGCCAAACCAATTTATTGCAATTTTGAAACGCGGACGAAAAAGCCAACACACTTGCCATTAACGCGACAAGACTATCAATCGAAAACCAGTCGACAACTGGTGGAAAGAAACAAATATGTCCCGGGGCTTAATTCCCGAATAAAGTTGTCTTGACCCACAATGTTATAGACATTCGACTAGCGATGCCGATCTCTATTGCAGCTGAGAATGTTGTATGCCGCCTTAAGTCTTGTTCAACTAATCACAGGATAGAATATCATTTTGATATATGATATCTATATAAAAGAAAGTATTTTCACTACAAGGAAGAAAAAAATATTAACGATCAATTGAAACTCTTTCTCATGCTAACTGAAGTAAGTTTATTCCACACATTCTATAGATGCAGAGACATTCTCAATCTGCGTAAAGTATAATTTATAAATACGACCTAATTTGAGTTGAATGAATATTACAACATCAATTTGATTTGTAAATCTGTCAAAAGCCTTCTGCTACCGTCATGTCATTTGTGACTGTTTTTACTGCAAGTTGAATGCTGAATATAAATTTATCATGGAATGCTTGTGGAATAAAAAAAGGAGGTAATTTCAACCGTTCTTTGCAATATCCACTGCAATGTTTCGTATTACGAATGCAGTTGAAGAATGAAGAACCTATGAACTGTCTACAAATGAGAAAGTGTTTGTTTGTTTTTTGCTGCATTTGTCTTGTTGTCGTTTCCAGGAAATGTAATAAAATTAAATCCATGTAAAGGTTATAATTTTTGTATTGAGATTATTTTCATTCTTAAACGATTTTCAAATAATAGGTAAACTCCTCAGTTTTCGGGCCTATTTTTTCTGAAGGTCAAAATATTTCTGCTTTGCAATCAAATCAAAATAAATGTAATTTTTCTGAATGCATCCGAAAACTAAAAACTATTTTTGAAAGGTGATAAAATACGCATTCAAATTTTATAATTCGAAATAAACACATTATTTTAAGAAGTATATTATTTTAATTCAAATATCACGTTACGTTTGATCACCTTTCTTTGATTTTTCTAACTGAAATTACTGTTTACAAAAAAAAATAAAAACGCAGACATATTTTATTATATATTGTATATTTATTAAATTTTATTCTAAACTTTATCGTCAACTCACTTTTTTGTCTTCTCATATAAAAATAATTAACAAAAAAATCCCAAATTTTCATAAATTTTTTCAAATTGCGGTCGGAATCTTTGGATTCAAAGGTGTACATTTTAATTATTTAGCGGTAAACTTTTAGATTTTAATATGTTTTTATTTTTAAAATTCTTTAGATCATATTTCTGACGATGATAGTAAGGGAGATACAACGAAAACCGAATAAATTAGCCTGAGGGGTTAATGGTTTTTTTAAATAGCCCACAATAGGAGTCATCTTTGGAGATGCTGTGTGGAGGGGTATTTTAGGAAAGGAAGGAGAGGTAGTTCTGGTTTCCGTAACAGCGGTACCCATATCCGCCTCCCAAATTGAAAGTGATTCAATTAATTAGAAAGTTTTAAAAAACTGCTTTAAGTATCTACCAATTTAAAGCACAATAATCACGATCTTGTCAGTAATTTGTTTTTTGCGATGGGTTTACGGAAAAGAAAATTGTATACAATCGTACGCATACAAACTGGAAAGAAAAAAGTTTTTCTTCTTAAATTTAAACCAAGCAGTTACAACTCGTAAATCACGTAATCAGAAATCGGTGTCAGTGGCTAGGAATCAGTTTTTTTCAGCTAAATAAGTGTGTTTACGACCTGTACACTACACACCTACTTATCCATTGTCAAACGAATCAAGCTGCTTTTTAATATTGGTTAGTAGGTCATATACCAGATGCTAATTTTCTGCAGCCAAATCTACCAACTTCCTGAATAAAAAATAACGAACAATACCCCTTACTATGCATTCATCAAATTAAATTTGCATACAAGAAATAAATCATTCGTGTAGGTCAGAAACACAAACATATAACATTATTTGACCTTTCCAATAGATAAAATTTATGACACTCTTTTCGTAAAAATGAAACCACAGTATAATAATTAATCATTGGTCCTTAAAGCACACTCTCTCTGCGGCCCTGTGGAAAACAATTTCCCTCGGGGTCTGTGTTATTTTTGGAGATGCTGTGTGGAAGGTCTTTATATAGAAATGAAGGATAGGAAGATCTCGGAAGAAAAAAAAAATGAGGGGTGGGTAGGAATCTGGGGGTCAGTTGACGGGCGTATGAATCTATTCCTCTTACTGCGGTTCGGCGATGGGTCGAGAGAGCACGGCTGGAAAGGTCAAAAGGTCTCCCTCAACCAGTCTTTCCCGATCCGGCCTACCATGCAGTATGTAAGACCTAGACAAACCTCACGTGAACCCGGGAAACCCTGTTAAGTCACCAAACGCGGCTAACCACTTGGGGTGACCTACGTATAACAGAGGTGTTGGTTATCCAATAAATGTTTCCCGGGGCGACGTTACCCATACCGTCTCCCAAATTGAATACTTAGGTACATTAGATAATTTGGCTGTATTTTATTAAAAGAGAGTTTTCAAGTCAGAGTGTGTGAAGTTTATGAAGGTTGTGGTATTTTAATACTTATATTTAAAAACTCTCAGTAAATTTGCCATATTTTACTACTGAATTTCCCAAGAATACTACCTGCCTATATTAATATCTTTAGATTTATTTCAGAAAAAACTATTTCACACGAAAGGTAGCTTTAGGCTTTGTGGATACCTACTTGAATTCATATTCAATATTGCAACCATGAGTTATGTTTGACAAACGCGCGTTTCTTTATTATTGCCCAAGTTTGCACTGTTTAAATACTTTTAATCGGTAACATACATATTTCGTTTTTTTGTGAATGGATACTGTTCTTATTACGTTTGTTTTTACGGCAAATCGAACAAAATAGAAAGTTTTGGAAGCGTGAGAGCAATGTTAGTGATTATTGCACACACATTGGTTGTTCGCGTAATAGCGGATAAACAGAAAAGAAAAAAAAACACCTGCCAAATATGCGACAGGGTTGCTAATTGGCTAAGCAGGGGAGCATTTTCAATTACTGACTTTTTATTATATTAATTAAGAGAAGATTTTAAAAGTTTTTCTGAAAAATATTTTTTTGCAATTATTTATTATTTAATTTTTTTTTTCATTAACATCCCAAAAAAATAATTTGAGTTTTTTTTTACATCTTGAATTTACAAGTTGATGGAGGTTGACCTGTTGAATTCATTTGAGGGTTATTTCTTCTGGCATATTTTTAAATTGCCAAGATAGCCTTTCGTGTTTTAAATCGAATGGGGAACCCTTTTTCGTATTATAATTGATTGCTGATGTCATATTTTATATAACACCGTGTTTAAGAACATGAGCATTCATTTCCAAGAATTTGGGTAGGTTTTACCATTTTTTTGCATCTGTTGCTTCAGGAATTATAAAAAAACACGATGGTGAAATCATCTGCTGACTAAATACTGTCTGTATGTAGATTTATGATTAAGTTATGGTGTAGTTATGGATAGATTATATGAGTTTTAATTTTGATCATTTTAAGTGTTCATCGAAAGGTAGACTTCGTATTCGAAACCATCAGAATTTCTTTTGTCTTTTTGAAAAAGAGAAGCTATTTATTTATACCGGTGATAGCTGTTTTCCCTTATTTTTATTTTTTGATGTTATCTTTACGTATGATTGCAAGAAAATTAGAATTAGAAAATTAATTAGAATTAGAAAAAAAGAAAGATTTTTTCCGATGCAATATAGATAGCGTCTTAGATAAATATATCCATTTTTGTTGGTAGTTCTTAGTCGAAGTATTGTACAGTTCAGTATGACCGAAGGGTATATGGTCAAATAAGCTCTGTAGTTAGATAATAGCCCCGGCAAAGCTAAGGTCCTGTGTTCAATTCCTAGATGCGATCGAATCTTTCTCTATTTTAAATTTTCGTTTCAGAGTCGTTAATATTGTCTTCAATGGTTAAACATTACAATTTTGAAGTTTTACTCGTTAAGTTAATTAAAAAAACAGATTAGGGATATTGTTTATTGTTATTCAATATTGATTAGAAGTCATTATCAATGCTGGGCATCGGTAGTTTCCCAAATTATGTTGAGACAGCCATATATACCTACAAAAACAGACAAATAACACGATGAACGGTATCCCACAATCATTTAGTTCGAATGACTTTTCATTTACCACAATAAACAATGGTGGTTCATTGATAAGACCACTGAAAAACTATAATTAATAATTCATAGCCATTCCTGACCCAGTAACCCGGGCTGTGTAGGTATATTGAACTTTCATAGGTTTCACCTCTGTCGGGGCATGCGTAATTTTTTTTGTCATTTATCGGCCAGTTAGAAATCCGTAGCAACGAACACGCATCCTCATGCAAGAAACCAATGACAACAACTGCATATCAATCAAGTGAACAAATCACGATGTTATGCATCGCTGAAGCAAGTCAATGTCGCTTTTATGTATGTAGGCAGAATAAACACTTAGAGCAGTGTTTTCACAAATATCCACAAAGTACCAACGCATCGGTGAAAAGTAAGATGACAAGTATTGAACTATTGAAGAATGTATACTTACTAGTAAGAGAGTTTAAACAAAACCAGCGTTCTCGTAGAAATTTTAAATATTTACCTGATGTTGAAAGAGAAGAAATTTTGAATAGTTTGTAGTTTGAAAATAAACATCACAAACCTGTTTCAGGAAGTATTTTTGTAATGGTTTTGGTGATTAACTTGCAGAAAAGATGTTTTTAGAGTTAGGTGTTTTGTTTATTTTAGGCGTAACCATTATTTCAGAATTTGATAATGACTTTGAAGGGCGAGAGGACTGTCACGCGTGAGAATAGCATAACTCAAGCAGAACTTAAAAATTACACAAAATAAAAATTACTGATGTTTTCATTTGAGAAAAAATGCAAAAATCGATGGATTGATGATAGACAAGCCGATGCACACCGCCTGTGATTTAATTTTATCGCCTTTTTTATATTATCAATTCAACATTGAAGTCTGATTCAACAGATGTACCTAATTACTTTGGACGGAGGCTGCCTCATGATCTGCTAATTTGTAATTGCAAGGCAAGTGTGTCAAGTAGACTCGAGAAAAATCAGATCCACAGCTGATCAACCGGGAAGAAAGTTACGAGGGAACTTTATACAAAGTTTATCAATAAACGTTCTATAATTTGAATGCGAGATGAATTCTGCTGTGTCTTTTTGCACGGTGGATCAACTGTAGTTGTTTTGATTGTACGTCTTACCGGAAGTGGAAGAGAAGACAACTTGTACAAGAAATCGGTAACAAGATAGTCTTGTTTGTGTATTATTGTGATAGTGAATTACTTGACCACAGACTATGTAGAGGAAAGGCCATTCTTCTGTATTTTCGGGCGAATCTTTGACTTTCTGCCCGAGAAATAATAATGTTGGTCGCAGACCTTTACTGTTACTGACCAGTTACTTTCATGGGTCGGGTGGCATTAAATGCAGCCCATACCCACCTCGCCTACCCACACAATAGCTAAATACATTAATATACACATGTCACTCGTAAATACGTGTTATTTTACAGTGATCAATGTGTGAGATATTGAAGTCTTATTTTGTAGAGCTCCTACAAATTTTTATATAAATTAGGAAAATTTTTGTTAAAATTGTACTTCAATAATTTTCAATCTTGGTATTTTGCAGTAAATATAGAATACAATAGGAACTTATTTGCTTATTTTGTCAAATATTCCAGAAATGGCATTGGCACTGACTTACCGTTACTCTTTGTTATATTTTACAGCTAAACAAAAAAGGTGAACGTAAGATAGTATTTTTAATGTTGTTTTATTTGCACTTTTTGAATTGGAAAGAAAAAAACCTTACGTATTTAAAAAAAAGCACACCGCTGCATCAGACAGATATTAACGACAACGAAGTAGGTGCATTACAAATTTAAATCAAAGCAAGTTTAATACACATGTTATATTTTGGCCTACCGTTTAAAACTAATTTATGAAAGACATGTGACCGATTAGTGCCAAATTTTTTGCAACACAACATCTGGTTAATAGACGGCAGAAATATTTTATACGTCGTTTTTTGTAGCTTGATCTTGGCATAGCAAATGATATGAAATGGACAAAGAATACAAGGAAGATCGAAGGCATGCTATCACGAAAATGATTTATTATTCTTAAATTATATGAGAAATATTTTAATGATTTGTATCAAAACATAAATACCATTGTTATTAATCGTTTTATACATTATTTCCCACATAAGTACCGACACGTAGAACGATAGCAAATTAATAGGTTATTATCGGCTGAATGCAGATTTCAAAATTCGAAATATGACCGGTTCAAAAATCCAATAGAGCCGGTGTCGCATCCGAAACTGTTTACGAATTACAGAAACGAAAGAGTTTCAGATGCACTTGGAAATGGACTGCGAATACTTAATATGAAACGAGACGAAGTGGTGTTTAAGAGAATTGGGAGGAAAAAAGATGCAAGGAAGATGCATTTCGATGCAAGGAAAAATGATAACCAATCATTTACCACTGTACTCTGTGAAGGAGCACAAAACACAATCACGATACCTCGAGGTAATTATCCCCACAATAAAACGAATCAGTACAAAACAATATTGTTTACTATTCCGAAATGGTCAAATACCTTCTTTTTAGTTAAAAAACGAGATTATGTACACGAAAAACACCAACAACTTCCTTCCACGGTATTACCAATTCTTCTTCTGTTTTTCAAAAACAAATACATTCGAATTTGCTATTTTTCTTGCCCTTGTTCCAAATTTCAAATAATTTTTCAGCAATATAAGGGAGAGATAGGTACTGAATAAATGACATTCCGGTAGGAACTGCATATTCTAATTTCAAAACCGAACAGCCGTAAATTCTCTTTATCTAATACAGTAATTTGAAGTACCTAATAATAATTTTAATACTACAATATTCTTAAATAGTTATTGTAATAAGTTACAATAGATAATATTTATTAAACATTCTTTGGTTTGTAAGATTGTCCCTCCAAATATTTACCTACTGACTCCATTCAAAGAGTATTGTGAATT
Source organism: Limnephilus lunatus (assembly GCA_917563855.2). Taxonomy (NCBI): domain Eukaryota; kingdom Metazoa; phylum Arthropoda; class Insecta; order Trichoptera; family Limnephilidae; genus Limnephilus; species Limnephilus lunatus. The sequence goes on from OU830592.1 coordinate 60,993,226, forward strand.
ATGGGATTCCTACTAAATTTTCTAACCGCAAAAATCTTACGATCTTTCCCTACTTTCTTCTTGCAATTAAAACTCTTGACTGCGTTATCAATTATTCAAATCGAAAACTACCGCACAAGAAAGTGTTTGAATAATACCCACAAAATGTATAAATGTACAGGTGAAGAGCATTGCTTAGTGCGAGAATCTCATTTGTGTAAGTAAGTGGCATAGATTAATTGACATGCGCTACTGTGATCCCAATAAAACGTGGAATAATTCATTAAAACTCAGACTATTATAGAAATTTCCCAGAATTGTTTTCAAGAATAATACGATTACAAGATTGATTCTAGTTGACCCATTATGAATTATATTAACCAGCACGGTATTGAGCTATTATGTTTTGAAATGCAGGGACTTTATGAATTTTGTGAGAAATCTTATAATTATTTGATATTTCAATGATTATCACATATTAACCGATATGGCAGTTTGGTGAAAGTGAGACAATCAATATGGAAAGACCTTTACAGAGACTTTCACGTGGAAGTGAAATATTTATGAAGGTTGAAAATGATTCAAAGATGGATATTATTATTTATTATTTAAACGCCCGTACATAGGGCTATTACATACATAATACAGGTGTATCGAACATTTACAAACATTACATATATATATAGAATAACATACAGTACATACATACGATGTATTTTAGTACAACAAATATTTATCATTTTACAAACATATCAGTTACATAAATAACTAGTTATTTTTGCTTTGATGCAAGATGATGAGGTTTTGAAAATATCGAAAAGGTCTGTATACGTATTGGCAGTTCGGTGAAAACGCACTAACGGTGAATGATAGGAATAGTTAGTGCTATGATTGTCACTGTGGAAAAGGTGGTGGAGTCGAGTTGATTTAACAGGGACACGAATATTTATAATACTTAACATTTGAGGGCAGTCTATGAGATTGTTCAGTAATTTAAAAAGTATAAGAATGTCATTAATAGTACGCCGGGTAGAAAGTAGTGGTAGGTTCAGATCAGACATTAATGCATTGTAGCGTATTTCAATTACAGGCTGTCTCAATTTGAATTGAACATATCGAAGAAATTTTCTTTGTGCTCTCTCCAAACGGTGTAAGTTACAGGTATAAATCGGTGACCATACAGGAGATGCATATTCCAGCTGCGATCTTACAAGAGAGCAGTAAAGTAGCTTAATTGACTCAATGTTTTGAAAAGTCCTTGTGTTACGTATTACAAAACCTAGAATTTGCATGGCCTTATTGGAAATTGTTTCACAGTGACGATCAAATGTAAGTTTCCGGTCAAAAATAACACCAAGGTCTTTGATAAATGGTACTAATGCAATTTCATTATTGTTAATTAAATACGATGTAGATATTGGAATCCGTGAGCGGTAAAAACACATGTGGAAACATTTTTTTACGTTTAGGAATAATTTATTTATTTCACACCAGCTAGCAAGTCTGTCTAAATTTTGCTGAAGGATAAGTGCATCATTTAAAGATTTTATAATCTTAAAAAGCTTTAGGTCATCTGCGAATAGAATGAATTTGACATCATCGAAACATAAAGATAGATCATTTATAAATAAAATGAAGAGAAGTGGGCCCAGATGAGAGCCTTGAGGAACTCCCGAAGTTACTTTAAATTTATACGAAAATTTATTATTTAATTTTACCATGAGTTCACGGTTACAGAGGTAACTATTCAACCATTTTAGGAATGATCCATGTATACCAAGGGCTTGCAGTTTCGCGAGAAGGATATCAATATTTACTTTATCAAAGGCTTTTGAAAAGTCAGTATATATTGAATCTACTTGTGCACGAGACGTGAAAGCTTCATAGATATAGTGTTCATATAATAGAAGATTGGTTGTGGTTGACCGACCGGTTACAAAACCATGCTGTTCTGGAGTAATAATATGCCTAAACTTAACAGCAATCTTATCTAAGACAATACTTTCAAACATTTTCGGGATGGTAGACAGTATGCAAATTGGTCTATAATTTAGAACACAATTTTTTTCACCTGATTTAAATACAGGTGTCAAGTGATTAAGTTTCCAAGGACCAGGAAATATTCCAGTTCGGAGTGAAAGATGTTTTTATTACATTACAAACTATTAGTTATCACTAGTATTTACAGATAGAGATGTGATATCGTAAAGTTATTACACAGTGCGAACTTTTTTACATAATACGACCTTTTTTTTATTTAATTCCACACGGGAAGCCCAGGGGAAAATATTTTCCCTCAGGGCCTATGTCATCTTTGGGGGGTGCTGTGTGGAGGGTCTTTTGAGGAAAGACAGGAGTGAACCATGGTCTTGAAGAGACCCATGTTGTAGGATGGAGGAAACACAGGGTCCGGCAAATCATTGGTTTGTTAAGATTGGAGAATCTATCAAACAAACTCCGTATCTGCACATAGTCCAGGGTTTTTTTGTGACTCCAGACCAGAGGTGGTTGCTGTAAAATTATAATTCAACATATAATATTTAACCCACAGCGTGAACACAAATCAACACGAAGAAAAAAATCCTCGACAGCCTGTGTCTTTGAGGATGCTTTGAGGAGGGTAATTTTAGGGAAAGGAAGGAGAGGAAGTTCTGAGAAGGAAAAGGGTATGAGGGTTGGTTAAGAATCTGGGTGAAAATGTGTCCAGGATTGACGATTGACTAACTACGGACCGCACTCCATGAACCTTGGGGTCATCTATGGCAGGGGTGTTGGTTATCAAATAAATTACTGCCGGGGCAGTGGTACCCATTTCCCCCTTCCAATTATGAAACAATGTTATGTCAGCAGTAATGTAGTAGTTTGGTATAACTTGTTTTGTAGTGAACACTTAGATGGAAGTATTTATTTATAATAAATACTATTGTATTTATAATAAATACTAATTTCATATATCGAATTATAAAAAAAACTTGACCATTTAAAAATTTATTGACATTGTTTAAAACATTGCAAAATAATAGGCATCGTGAAGATGTACAGGTAACAAAAGTAATCACTTTTAACCATAACAAAACATTCAGATGATGCAATTTCAACTCGGAGTGCCACACAATGGATTATTATAAAATATTTTTTGCATATGAACCTATTCATTATTCACATTGTGTGATGCCAATCATAATAATTGACCGCTCAAAAAAAATTATAATATTTTGTTCGATGAAATCACCGATATTTTTTAGAGATTTTAATATTATTGCGTTTTTTATAATCACCAAACTTGTATTAGCAAGTTATTTCCTCAAAGTGACATATTTTTGACTAGTAAACACTGTAAATCAATAAGGTAACAACCGCTTTTTTGTATGATTTAAGTCGTGACGGGGCTTTGGCATATTATCACGATTAAAAATAAATCGCTTAGTGGTGACTCAGCTTTGTATTATTAGATAATATTATGAGAAAAACAGCACTATGTGTGTGCATATTATTAGTTTTAATTTACTCGATTTACGATGGTATTCAGTAAAAATATTTAGATACTCGTATAAGTGGGAATGCTGTCCTTGTTTCAGGGTATTTCAATGGTAGATGCTCCGAGGAACTGGCGTCATTGATTCCTTCTGCACCGTTGCACAGTCGGGAACACGTCAAACGCTCGCCCAACATTTGTGCACAGTTGACATTTGTCACTTGAGAATGGGTCGTTTCCACGATTCGTTCTTGAGTTCTACAGCTTGGCTGTGGAACGATTTGCCGGCCTCTGTGTTTCCTCCCATGGGTCTCTTCAAGACCCAGGTTCACACCTTCATATCCTCAAAAGACCCTCCACACAGCATCCCCAAAGATGCCTATATCGCCTTTAGGGATTCTGTGTGGAGGGTCTTTTAAGGAAAGAAGGATAAAGGTAAGAGGGGTGGGTAGGAATCTGGGTAAGTGTCTCCAGGAGTGAACGACGTATGAATCCATCGCTCCCACTGCGGTGCAAGGTAATATTCCTAAAGAGTTCTGCTGGAGAGGTCGAAAGGCCTCCCTCAACCAGACTCTCCCGATCCAGCAGACACATCCGCCGCCAAGACCCGGACAAAACCTCACCCCACGAACCCGGGCACTCCCGCTAGGTCACCAAACGTTGTGAACTACTTGGTGTGACCTATTGCAGAGGTGTTGATGCCCACCTCCGAAATTGAAAATTTATTTATAATATAATTAATTATTTATGGGTATAAAATATATTAATATTAATATGAAATGATTTGAAAACATGATTTGACCTTGTTAATTATGAACCTTTGTCTGTAGAACAAAAGCTATGACTTCAGGCAAAGGTGGCAGAATCAGGAAACTCGATTCAATCACGCTTCGAGAATGCCGCTGCTGCACGAATTGCAAAACGCCATAACCTTTTTTACGACCGTTTACAGAGGCGTTTAAAGCGATTCTGATGCCAATAAAATTTTAGACGATTTTGACTTAGTCCTTGAACGTATTGCCATCGCTTTGAAAGAAAACGAACCCACGTAATAATGCCGAACAAACAATGCACGACAAGATACTAATGTACCAATTTAACGACAAATCAGGTCGAGATCTGAAACTAATTTCATCGCCTACAGCTTTGAATTCATGAAATACAGTTTATTTTATCTCAATTAAAGAATCCTATGACAGGTGATTTATTTAATTATCCATGTTGATTATGAAAGACATATTAAACTTAACAATTAACATAACTAATACAACCTAAACTAGCGTCAGTCAATTATATTTTTGTGTTGTTGGTTGACTGATCACTGTTTCAGAGTATTTCAAAATACTCTCGTCAAACATAATAATTGTCTGTGCTGTGCGTTAATTAGTCTTGCATGAAATCTGATTCAATTAACTCAAATTTGAATATGATTTATAATTTTGGCCGCGAAAATCTAAAAATCATGTCCTAATTTGAGTTTATTGATCCAGACAGGACTAACTAACGCACAGCACAGAAAATTAGTTTGTTTGACGATAGTGGTTACAATCCGGTTTCGTCGGAGCTTCTAAAATTATTTTTAGAAATCTTATCTATAAACAAAAAAGTATTTGAGTGATTTATTTTTGATATTATGGCGTTTTGCGCTACCTCCTCCATTAGCCGACGTTTCGGACAGTGTTACAGTGTCCATAATCATCACACATCTGCCCTGATGATGGAAACTGTAACGTTATAATAATACTTGGCTAATTTATATAGCGCCGTTTTTATGAGAAATCACCTCAAGGGCGCTGATCCGTTGACTAAATAAGGAAGTAGCGAATCACGGCATAAAACCTCAAAAATAAACTACTATAAAAGTCATTTTTGCTTTAAACGTCATTTTGAAAATAGAAATATTTGTCCATTCATAAAATTGGAATATTTAAAGAATTCCGTGATTTTCCACGGGTTATTATAAAACAAGAAGATATTTTAGTTGTTATGCAAATGCTTATTTAATTATACTTATTTATTTGCACGTAAATTAGTGCATTTTCTCCTTCATCTTTCACTAAAGGAAACGCAGTTATTATTTAATTTTTACCTTCTCGTAAATGACGATAAATATTCATGCATAATATAATCTGCCACTTTGACGACACGAGGCCATCGTAATGTAAACGCGTCAAATACAGAAGTTACGAATGATTTTCTAGTACCAAAGCAACGCGTTACGTCGGCAGTTAACAACTATTATAGTAAGTTGCGACTCTTTACCTTGGGATCCGGTTTTCTATGTCTGCGGAGATGGAATTTCTAAAACAAACTGGAAAAACGAACGCCGGAAAAATAAAGACGGAAGACTGACGAGTGATTTCGAAAAAGTTTTCTTTTTTAAACGTGCGATTGAAAGTCGGATTTCTAGCCGACCTGTGCGCGATTGTCTGTGAAATGGTGATTCCATGTAATGCTCATAGATCGCGGATGCTGACCATTACCTTTGGATGCCATGATTCATAGATGAATTTAAAAAAATTGTTTTGATGAATAACACATCACGGTGAAAAGTAACATTTGTTTTAAGATAAATTGTATAGGTATAGATACAGGTACCAACTTTTTAATAAACTAATATATTTTAAACAAAATACAATGCACCGTTATCCAGCAATCAACGTAACCAGGATTCCTCGCACGGTCAATCGATAAGGATTGTATCGATAATTTTCGGTAACTTCTCATTGTTCCCTAGGACAATAATTGCAGAACGCTAACGTAGATATATATTCAGAACACTGTACATCATTGTGAACTGTTGCTTATTCGTTAGCGATCTGTAGTTAGTTCAAAATAATATTAAGTCCTTACATATGAAATTGGCGTTTTGTATGGGAGGAACTTTGTATGGGAGCTTATGGGAGTTTTGTATGGGAGCTTTTTCACCTTCCCAATTTGCTTCACGTGGATTAAAACAGTTTTATTACTAACACCGCAGCCTGCAGCTAACTCGGACGTGGTTTGAGATGGATCCGCTTCCACAATAGCCTTCAATTCTTCATTATCGACTTTGGTCTCCGGCCGTTCAAGGGGCTTGTTCTGCAGGTCGAAATTTCCAGAACGAAAACGTTGGAACCAAAAACGCACTTTGTTTTCTTTTTCGGCACCGTTGCCATACACATCATTAATCCTTCGAGCCGTTGCTGCAGCACTGGTGCCACGGTGGAACTCGTACTCGTAAATAACGCGATATTTCAAGTTTTCCATTTTGTAAACTAAGTGACGCAAAGAAAAAAAAAACAATTAAGGAAAAAACAAATGAATTATAATTTTCGAAACACAAATTCATGAGTAAATAGCTGTATAAATTTGAATTTGGAATTCCTAACCAAAGAGAAGATATTTGAGATCAAAGTTGCCAGTACGGCAAAACGCCAATTTCATATGTAAGGACTCAATATATAGCACATTTGCGGCACATTCCAGAGTGCAAGATACTCTCAGAATTGCCCCGGTGTAAGACCAACATTCAGAATTGAAACGTTGCTTGAAATGGTTTAACTGTATTTGGTGATCAGATCTGAATAGTCAGGTACTTCCCCATCTTCCTTTACCCATCTCCTTCCTCTTTTCACTACCTTCAGCCTCACAACATACAACGATTTGAGATGCCATAGTCTTACTGTCTCCAGACGGGAGAATCTGGGATTCTTGAAAAACAATCCTTATCGATCGACCGCGCTAGGGGTCTAGGTACAAATTATGAAGGACGTAAAAACAAAACGATTTTTTATGAAATATGTATTCTACATATATGTTCTATTTATTGTAAATTAGTTTGATTGTAGTTATAAGTATGAAATATGTATTATACATATATATACGTATATGTTCTAATTATTGTAATTTATTTTTATTCATTACGAATATCATTGTTTAGAGAATAAATTTATGTACTTAATTGATGACTTAAAAAGAAATCATCGATATATTTTTTAATAGATAAATTGCAGGTACTAACGAGGGATGCAAACAAAGTACGAAACATTTGAAAATGAAAATTATAATTATTTGAACATATTAAAATAATTTAAACAACTAACTTACTTTAAACAAATTCAAAATACTGTTACTGAGGCAGTTCAGTTATGTACAATAAAAACTTTTATTTAAAAATAAAAAAAAATTATCACAATGTAATTTAAATGTCATATGTAAAAACCACGAAAAAGGGCGTAAATAAATAAATAAATAAAAATCATTCAGGTATTCATCACTGATTTCTTCTTTAGTTACACGTCATTTGCACTTCTGATCACTTTACGATCTTACGCATGAACGAATTATAACGTAATGTAGTCAAAGAAAAATAAATGTGTAATGACATGGAAGAAAATACCCAAAGTTCATAGGAAATATGGTAAAAAATTGCTAATTGTAAAGTTTCATTCATTAGCCTAGAAATTTTTTACCGTAATATTGCTAATTAGCAGAAAAGATTATGTATACCTATACAGTTCCGATACATAACAAACCTACTTTAACATGTGAGTTAACCATTCAACCAGTCGATATTTTTAAAACAACAACAATACACACAAGTTATGTATGGCGTTTGATTGAAGTACACGATTGTAAAAAAATACTGCTTATTATGTATTATGAAATGCAAAGAGTGTGAAATTAAACCTCTTTCACTTCAGGTATTATATATTACATAACAAAATTGAGTAGCACATATTGATGAAATTGTGTTTTGAACAAGTGTTTGAATAAACAAATTTGTAATTACATTGACAAGTGATCGGTGGCCACCTATTATTATTTCTAATTTTGAAACATACAGTAATTAATGATGGATTCTACATACTTTTAACGTTACTTTTTTGATTAAAAATCAAAGTTATAAAGGTTTAAATCAAATAAATTATGACTTCTACTTTTTTTGGCCAAATTTTTTTTGTACGTATGAAGGTTTGTATGTGTTTAAATGAACGGCTACGGTACCTACATATTTAGATTAATTTGTATAGAATATCAATACATTCGAAAAAAAAAAAAAAAAAAACACACTCAAAACCACTGCTCCCGTCTGGAGTTTGTGTGACTATGGCGTTCCCAATTGTGGTATATTGGGAGACTGAATATTGTTTGTAGAATCACTTCGAATATCGATATACTTAACATCAATGAAGCACAATTCAAACGGCAAGTTTTGTTGCTGTTAGCCTAAATCTGTTTATCTCATATAAATTATTTTTCTTTTTTAACTTTGAAATTGTAATTTTGTGATGTTTTTAAAATGAATAAATTGAATTGAATTGGTTTGATTTGAATTTAAGGCAGTGGGAGGTGAAAGAGATGGGGGAAGTACTTGCTATTCAAATCTGGTCACCAAACACGGCTAAAGCGATTTAAAGCAACGTTTAAATTCTGAATAGTGGTCTAACACTACGGCGATCCTAAGAGTATCTTCTACTCTGAATTATGCCGAAAATATGCTATATATTATATTAAATTAAATTACCCTAATTAATCAAATAAAATTTGTTTGCCGGAATTTCAAACCGCGTCCTCCGGATCGCGAGTGGAGAGCCTTGCCCCTCGACCACGGTGGCCGTCATTAGTGGTTGTTTCGAGTGATTCAACATTCTGCGTTGCAACCAATCCTACATAAAAAAAACATACGACCTGTCAGGTAATATGCTTCTGTATCTATTTGTAAATAATAAAGTTCGATAGAGCCTAAGAATTCACAATAAATTGTACAGCGCCCTTGAGGTGATTTTTTTACAAAAACGGCGCTCTACAAATTATCCAACTATCATTATTATTATTAGTAGTATTTGTGCACATGTAAATACACTATGAAATTATTCTATTTGCCAATCACAACTTTGAAAAATATGCTTCCGCTAGAGAATGTAACTTCACACTATGTTTAAAGATTTTCAAAGCTCGTATAGTAGTTACCTACATTGTCAATAATGTATACAAACATGAACATAATAATATGTATTCATTACTGACATGCAGCATTACAAGATATGATATACGTGCCTCAAAATATGATGTATATATTTTTCCAAGGTGGGTCTACTCAAAGAGAAGGTGAGCTTTGTTATTGAAACCGGTTGTATTGTGTATATCTCGAGGGTCCAGACTGGATGACATTGCATCTTTCAGGTTAGTATTGTGATCAACTCATTTGTATTTCAGTATTACACTAACTCGTACGTACAGAAAGTTTGGAATACATTAGTACACACGAGTACTGAAAAGAAATCAACGTTGGGACAAGACCGAAACCCGGTGTAGGAATGAGTAATTTCAGAATTATTTATTTTTAATCCAACTTTTATTAGCAATTTATTAGCTACCAGCTTATAGTCTGATCATATATATCAACATTAAATAAAGAAGAACATAAGAAATGTGGGCGTGTTTCCAGATCCAAAAGTCCGTCAAATCGGGACGTAAATTTTCAAAACAAAACTGTGCATAACATTCATTATGAAATTCAGACGGGGTGGCGATATACGATGTGAGGATTGTCAGGCAAGTGTATGAGATACAGAACATATGCTAAATGGGCTCGAACCAGAAGATACCAAATCAGTGAACACATTCATTTCCGTTTAAATCTGCACGGAAGTGTCACAGAAATATCTAGCTTATTAAATATATTTCTTCATAGAGATCTACAAGCATTATCATTATGAATTGCTCTGTTCATGTTAGAACGTAGGTATTGTAATTTTATTTGCACTTGGTACGGTTTTGCATTCATGAACTTATGGAATATCAGTATTTTTACAACTAAATTCATCGTAGTATTAACAATTCTTATTAATCTACTGGTTTTATTTCTGCTGATGATGGTTTTGTCTTCTTTGGGAGTATCATTAATAACTACATTTTATTTATCTTAAGAATTAAATCTTAAATCTTAAAGTATCATTAATAACTACATTTTATTTATCTTAATATCATATCTAGCAGGGAGTCTTAATGAGGATAAACCTACAATAATGGAAGAAAAACTACTCTTAGAATCGTCGATTACCTCAACGAAATACCCTTCAACAGTGATGACAACATTGTTTAGGCCTTGGATGAATCAGACAAATTACTTTCGTGATTTCGAAAAATCAACAATTAATAATGTTAGACAATCAAATAATGCTATACAATAATAATGTTAGACAATCAAATGCAAGAGATAGATATTTACAGGTGGGACTTGGAGAAGATCAATCAGGTTCAATAATTATTCTGCGTATTGCCACTGTGACTATTTTCCGCCGAATTTCTTATTTGATCGTTTATTACTTGATACATCCAGAATTATCGATGGCGAATGAGTGACGAATGACTGAAGCAGATGAACAATTATTGTCATAAACAATTTCTCATCCAAAGAAAAATACTTTGCAAAGTTGGCATCTTTAATTGGCAAACAAACTTTGTAAGGCTTGATAAAAAAATGTTCAAGCATGCCTTTTTTTACATTAGCTCCACATAGGAGGCTATGAGGAAAATTATTCCCCTCAGGGTCTATGTCATCTTTGGGGAAGCTGTGTGGGGGTCTTTTTAGAAAAGAAAGGGGAGAAAGTTTTGGGAAGGTAAAAGATATGAAGGGTGGGTAGGAATATGGGGGCCAGACGGGCGTTTGAATCTAATCCTCTCACTGAAGTGCAAGGCGATGTTCCTAGAGAATCGTGCTGAAAGTGCTCCATTAACCAGCATCTCCTGCCACGCAGTGGTGGACAGATGCTTCTGCCAGGACCTGGACGAAACTCATCTTATGAACCTGGGTACCTCTCGTAGGGGAAAATCCACTAAAACGCTATATGGTAGAGGTGTTGGTAATCCAATATCCAAAGCCTTATAGTTTATAATAAAAAAATCATATAATTTGCTTAGAAAAGGAAAAAGAAGTAAAACAAATGTATTATTTAACTGAAAATAAAAAAGTCAATAAAAATATAAAAGCTCAAATATTTACTGTTTAGTTAATTCTACAAATTAAAACCTTAAAGTGCTAGAGAAACGGTTTACCATAATAATATTATTAACGGAAGTCATTATGAGCTGTCAAGAGTTTCAATATGCACCTACCCATTAGATTGATGACTGTTCACCGATGAACTTGTTTCCGGTTGTCATTTGCAGAATTGTGATTGTCGTTGAAGAAATTCATTCTTAAATTACCTCACTGCATTGTTACCGAAATATTCATAACTTTAAGCGTTTACTTCTCAGTATCTCGGTATGAACGTAAATTTCTAAATTATGATTCTAGATTATTAGACCGACAAAATTTAACGTGCTTAAAATGCATGACGTAAAATATATGTATTAAATGTCAAGAACAAGTTGATACTCACATACTGCATTTTGTATTCATTTTCCTGTTAAGCGTTTCAAGTACTAGGTCAATGACTAATAATTTTGAGAAGTAACCTTGTCAGATGAAAAAATCAAAGTTTTTAAATAAATGACCTCGTCTATTTCTGAACTGAACTGTTAATTATATTTTAATTAGAAAAATAATTTATTTAATTGATTTAGGAAGTATCGGGTTTAATCATTAATGGAAGTAACGAAGTAATTCATTTGAATGTAAAAGGACCAACTTATAAACATCGAAACTTATTTTTTTTAACCCAACTAATATTCTGTTGTCCTCTTCTACTGTAGAATTTGAACCTGACGTCTCCGCCTTGCAAGACCAGAGCCTCACCCCTCGACCACGGAGGTCATCATTTACACACAGGCTTATATGATTACGTTACAGGTGTAAAATTACTTCGTTTATTAAAAGTCCATTCACACCGTCACGCACCACGCATCTTCTTCCTCGACCATGAACTGTCTTGCCCCTCCTAACAATTATGCTTAATTAGTTATAGAGCAATTTTCACTTGCGTATTCCGAGACTCTGCAATATTAATCTAATTACCAGACTAACATGACATCAGTGGATCGAAAGTTTTGATTTGCAACTGATAACCGTTTATAAATGCCTCACAATAATTTTAATTAAAACGTCTTTTTGCGACTTAATAAAACCGTAAAGTTTATAAAAATTTGTTGATCAGGGCTGTGCGCTTTTTGACATTCAATTAAAGGTTGATGAAAATGAATCTATTGAGGCCAAAACATTGGTGAATTTTCGTTCTTGTGAAAAACAGATCTTGCATCTCATAAGGCAGGGAAATATTGCCGGCAGTCAGGGCCCTGGAATAAGGAGAACATCATGGCTGAAAAACCTGAGACAGTGGTTTGGCAAGTCTACTGTAGAGCTGTTCCGGACCGCAGTAAACAAAGTCCACATAGCCAACATGATAGCCAATATCCGTTGAACGGACAAGGCATTAGAAGAAGAAGAAGAAAACAGTATCTTGTAAAATAAAAAAACGCTTTATTTATCAGTGTAAAACGGTATTTATACTGATTTAAAAAGCATTTAAAAAAAGGAGGTACCCGTCATCAGGGATGATATACGATGCATATTTTTTTAGGACAGGAAGGAGTGAACCTGCGAGACTTGAGAAGACCAATATTGTAAGTGGTAGAAACCGGTTTTGCTCATAGTCGAGGGGAGCTTATATTTTATCAGGTATCTAAGTGCTCCAGACTACGAACCAGAGGTGAATTCAAACTCTACCACGATGCACTTGCGATTTGCACAGGATGAGCAAGAGTGTAAGTGTCAGATACTATTATGGAATCTTCAGACTCTATACACAACGCCTAGCTTTCGAGTGGCTAACTTATTCTTGGCTTCAATGGAGCCTTCGTGCCTGAGCTGGCCACTTAAGGTTTTACAAAGTACATTAAAGGAAGACGTGACGAGAAGATTACTTCCTTTGATCCTTCCTTTGAAATCATCATTAATTTTGCATGTATCTACGGATATAGGCATTAAGGATAGGGAACATAACAGCAGTTAAAAGTGTTAAACAGGGATGTTACTAAATAATTAAATCCTCTTTCTTTTTATTTTAACTTAATGAGTAGAGCCTCAAATTATAATATTTAATCACTAAAGACAATATAAGCGACTCTCAATGGAAAATTTGAGATAAATTTAACCAGTGCCTTGGATGGTTCCATGACAGTTGATCCGTCGACAGTTGGCACCCCAGCATACGTAAATACAATATGCAGTCGGTTTAGGGAAAATAAGGTATACCTACTTACACAAAATATAACTAAGTGATCCGAAGGGGTGTGCAGAGAGGATGTACCGCCGAATGACAAAGTATAAAACATATTTTCATTCAAATGAAATAAGGGAAATCTACTTGTCTACATACTGTGTATACCAACGCAGAAGTATAAAAACTCGACACTGTATTAAAATTCGTTTGATATTGATACAAAATTATTATTAAGGGTATTTTTGAAGTCGATTTTAGGTATGAAATTGGTAAATATAGCACAAAAATTATAATTATATAGTAAATACCATTTCGGGGGACCAATTGTCGACGGATCAACTATCGGGTCACCGTCTTGGATAGCATAGCATAACATTTAGTTCGAAAAAATCTAACATGCGTTAAGAAAATGATATAATGTCGGTAGTTCTTAGTCGAATACAAACAGTTAAACTTGCCTGAAGCAGATAGGATCCTATTAGCTCAGTGGTAGAGCAGCCTCCCGACAAGACTAAGATCCTGGGCACAATTCCTAGAAGCGATTGTAATTTTTTCTATTTAAAATTTTCGATTGAGAGTCGCTAATATTACCTTCATTGATTAAATTAAATCCAATTTTGTTTTAAAGTCAATTAACTTTACCTAATAATGTCTACATTATTAGGTAAAGCATGATACAGCACAGCTTCTCCAGGTTCGAAATTGGAACTGTTGCAGGAGGCCAAAGCTCGATATGGGCTATAGCGCCATCGAAGAAGAAGAATAATGTCTACAATGAAAATACAATCTTGATAAAAGTTTGATAAATTGATTGAGACCATATCTGAATTAATTGCCGCTATTGTCTTGTGGCGTTACGGAAATGTAACATTTACAAGTTGAGCGCATTGTCATATTATTGTCATTAGAGTGCAGTCTTTAGCTAATTGCTAAAACGTTTGCAACGGAACCGAATTAATTAAGAGATAACGAGAAATATTTACGAGTCACATTCATGTTATATCTATGCACCATTATACAATTATTGTTATGAATCTTTTTTGTACGCTTTTATTAACTAATTAGTAGTTAAATTCACCCATTATTTGTTTGTTAACCAAAATACCTACATATTACACAAAAATTCTACAATTCACGCCAACTATTGAAAATAGTCTTCAAAATGGATGTTAACACACAAAAATGCAGTTTGTAGCTAAAAATTTAATCAGAAAAGAAAACGCTAATTATCTTACGTACGATGGGAATCTAACCCACGACCCCGGAATCAGAAAGCAAGTGTTCTTGCCTCTTACTCTCTTACAATATGAAATTGCACGAACACGTTTTTATACTAGCTATTTCGGGATCATTAAGAGCGCACGTTACGCATATAATTTTCGATTTGGGATGCGGATATGGGTACCGTTTCCCTGAGAACCATTTACGACGACCAACACCTCTGCTATAGGTCACCCCAAATCGATGGCTTTTGGTGGCTTAGCAGGGGTATGTGGGTTCATCCGGTGAGGTGTGTCCAGGCCTTGGCAGGGGATGCGCCTACCCACTAGCTGTGTGGCGGGCCGGTTTGGGAAGATCCTTTAACCTCTCCAGCTGGTCTCTCTCCACCCATAAACTTGCACCGCAGCGGGAGGGACGGATTCTTTTGTCCGTCATTCCTAGACACACTGATGCTTAGATTCCTACCCAACCTTCGCTTTTTCTTCCCAGAACTACCTGTCCTGCCTTTCCTTTAAAAGCCCCTCCACATAGCATCTCCTAAGATGATAAAGGCCCTGAGGAAATTATTTTCCCTCCTCCTCCTGTGTGGGCTTAAAGTTGAAAAAACGTACCAACTGTAATTTTATACATATTAGCTAATAAATCTAAACGAAAATTCAAAAGAACAAGACAAAGATTAATAAAAACCAAATGGTTGCAACTGGAACACGAACCCAGGATCTATCGTCTTAGTAAGCCTCAAGCACCTTAATCTACTCGGCCATTCAGACCTTCATAACTTGTTAAAACGGTAGTTATTCTAATAAAAATTGAATTTGTATTAGCTTTAGAGGTGTTTTAAAAATGAATATACAAAAATGGATAGATAAACTGGAGTTGGTAGATGCGGAATAACTTTAAAGACCATGGCAATCATTTTAATCAAGCTTTCCCGTCTCGGCTAATTTGCAGTCCGTCCGCTCTGCTTAAATTAATGATTGCACGCAAGGCTAACATAACAGGAATATGCAAAGTGAACAACCACACGTATGTAAGTACCCTACCGCACTTGCATTAGTTAGGTGAGTACTAAATGCGGCTACCGCGTAACGGGAAGCCGCTTTATAGGCCGTATAGTTGCGTCATAAAAATTAAAAAAAAAGGTTCCCCATCGCATTTTAGTTCCAAATATTGACATCTTTGATCGTTTGTGTGCTTATTTTGTAGACGTTTTTTGAAATGGGGATTTATTATTACACATTAGTTTCGTAGAAACTAGAAAGGTAGAAGTGGTTACATTTCTAATTGTGACTAATACCTCGTAATCATTTAATATTTTCGTAGAAAGCGAACATATAATGGTGACACATTTAAATTAGTTTAAGCGTTGGTACTAACTTTTCTTTAAGTTGATATGTATTATTTATTAACACCTTATTAAAGAGCTTTCACGTACGAAGAGTAAAAAGTATACAGTATTTTTTATTGATAATTGAACAGCCTCAGTAACAACATTTTGTGTTTGTTTGGAGATAAAATGAAGATACCCAGATTGCCCAGTGTCCAGTCACTTGGTATAATTATTTCCATCCATTAAATTCTGGGCAAAGAGGAATACATACTGTAGCTAGTCGTAGAATTTTTGCATTGAAATAAATACCGACTTCTAGTATTACGTAGTGGAATCCGAAAGCTTATCAATGCAATAAAAAAATAATGACTTATAACACTCAATCATAGTCCCGAATTTAAGTCCCGATGATGCTTGGTTAAAGCGATTTACAGTCGACATTAAGAGTGTTAGTTAAGTGCGGTATTTATATTGTTATGAAAGTAACTGTGTTTTTATTTATTTTTAACACTAATTTATAAAAGATTCAATAAAAACCAAGTGGATGTGCACGTAGTATCTTTTTTTGAACCATCGATTCATCTTCGTATTGAGTTGATCCGGAATCTAGAGCAAAATATTTTATGTCATTCTTTAACACCTTTTTGTCTAATTCGCCATTTATGGCTGTGGAATGGATTAATAGTTTTGAAGAAAACACTTTTTTGTTTCAATGATTCGGTTGAATGACAATATAAAGTGTTCTCAGTACTTAGACTAGATTCTGCACACAGTGTTCATAATATTATGCCATGTCAACGAAGGGAAATAAAACCTGGAAAACAATGGATGACCTGACATACTGCTGCAAGCTTCTCATTATTTTAAATCTATGCCACCCCATATTACAGGTTTAAAATAAAATCTCTGAAGTAAGTCACTATCAGAATATATTTTTTGTATACATCACTTAATTTAATTTTTACTGCGCCTGCTCTCAACACAGGAATTCCTAGTGAGACAGGCACAGCACAATCAATTGATCAATAAAGATTATAATAAAAAAAATAATAAAAAAATGAACATAAATACATAGCTTCTGACACAATCGCACATTCTTTGGGCTACTACAAAAATGAATTAATACGTCTTTTAAACTTTTAAGAATTTTGTAAATATTTTTCATGAATATAATTTTTTTCCATAAAATTACTTTGCACAACGGAGTTATTAAAAAACAATAACTTAAAAATAATCAGCACAATAATATGTAAACATACAATCTAGCGGACCATCGTTTTTGATTACTCACAAAAGAGCAAAATAACATCTTAATACATACATACGGTCACTTCCCAAATGTTGTTAAATATCAATGATTAACTTAATCAAGAGTTAGTTAACCATATTAATTTTGAAACATGGGTACAAAGATAATACTAAACAGTGTTGGTCCTAAAATTGATCCCTGTGTAACTTCTATTTCGACATTTATTATTTCATTAAGTTTGACCAATATTTTTACCTGGATTTGAGGGTTGGTTAAGGAGTTTTTTGAATAGTTTGATTATGCTTCCTCTTAACCCTATTAACTCCAATAGGAAAATATTGATAAATTACTTGAAAAAAGTGAAGTGAAAGAGAAATAGAGAAGGAACATCGGAGCAGATATAGGTTAGGCCTGAGGAAGAAGTATTAAGTAAGGTTTTAATCTTATCTATTTTACTGATTGTTAGTAACATTGGTATAATGTACGATTTTTTTTAAATATTGAAGATCCACCGCTGTTATAACAATTGTAAGTTAGAAACAGTTGTTTTGAATATAAGATAATATTTTCCTTATTGGAGCTGTGGAAGCATTTAACTGGGTCGAAATTTAATACTCAATTCGAAATTAAATGTAATTCAAGGCGACAAAACGTTTTTTAAATGTTTTTCATCGGCCAAGACATTACATGTTACTCCGCTGGGGCTACTAGTAATAATAATTAATATGAGTCTCAGCACTCGCGTGGGCAGCCGTAGAAGTCTTTCTTAGCAATTCAGGCCCAAACGGTGCTTTATTAACGGTATTATGCAAAATTAAGTTATCGCCTCGCTTGTGGTCGCGACCTGACTACTAGGCGCTCGTAGGCAGACGTAGACAATCATGGACAGTCAAAGGCAGTCACAGGCAGTCATAAGTCGTAGGTAGTGATTGTCATATTCTGTATTCCCTATAAAATATTGTTTTACAACTGTAAAACAATATTTAAAACAGAAGTTTACAGGCAATTAGTAGCAGTCATTGGCAATCGTAAACAATCATTAGAATTCATAGATAGCTGTAGGAAGACAGGCAGTTCTTATTAGATGTAAGTAGATAGGCAAATAACTTTCATGCCGTAATTTATTTAACTCCTCCTTTTTTATAAATGAGACAGTTAAATGGGTGTCATAAACGTGTATACAGAGCCCTTTACGTAATTTTTCGCAAAAACGAAGCTCTACAAATTATTCACTTATTATTAAAAATTATTAAATTGGAATAATGTAAGCGATATATGACTCATTTAATATTATTATTCATTAGAAAACGAGCGCAAAAAAACAAGTTTGTTGATTTTCAGGATGCTGAGGACAGGATAACATGACGACGTGTGTGTTTTTTTGTTGCATGTTAAGCATGCAGCCGTTAACCTTCTGAAATATTTATGTTCTGATAACGCTCACACATTCTCTGATTTCTTCTATTCACTCCAGTCATCAACACTTAATTCTGAAAAGAATTTTGTGCAGGTACATATACTTTTATACTGCCGTATTTTTTCGTTAAACTCTTTGTGCCTTAATACTCTACTAGGTTCGTTAAAAAAAAGCATATTGTGTATGTATAAAGTGCACATGACATATTATGCTCATGAAATATTGTGCACATGCCATGTTGTGCACACGACATATTGGGCACATGACATGTTGTGCACATGGCACATTGTGCACTTGACATAATGTGCACATGACATATTATGCACATGACATATTATACACATGACATATTGTGCACACGATATTAAGTGCACATGACATATTGCTCACATGACATATTATGAACATGACATAAATGCACATGACATTTTGTGCACAAGACATATTGTGCACAAGACATATTGTGCATGTACAAAAGGCTGCCATTTCATGGCTAGTAATGATCACCGATTTACTAATGGAAAATTATAATGAACAGATTAGAAATCTTTTATGAATTAGAAAAATATTATCAAGTCTTCGCACCACATGGCGGTTGCAATAAACAAATACGAATACCTCTGATTATAAAATATGCCGTAGAGTTATTTACTTGATTTATATTATGTCTCATAAAATTATATGTTTAACTGTACTCTCTTGGCATCTGCTATATAACAGGTTAGTATTTACATAACTGTGGTGGAGAACACCATTCTATATTATTATATTATTTATGAACATGAATTTTCAACAAATGTATTTCGATTCTTATTATCATATTGTGTAGTGTGGAGTGTTTGCTGAAACCAGTTCGAAACGAAATAAAAGATAATAATAATATATTCTTTCTAGTTTATTTCCCCCAATTCACTAAACTTTACACACCATTTCAACAATACGCTTTCCTCAGGGCTTCTTATGTGGATCTAATTTAAAAAAAATCTTGTTTCCTTATGATTTTTGCCTCTATTTGATTTAAATAAACTATTTGCATAACCTTCTACATATTTTTTGACACACTTTATAAAACGAACACAATAAAAATGAAAGAATTTAACAAGAAAGTAAGTACTTAGCTTCCGAAAAAACGTTACAATAGGCATGTAGGTTTCGATTATTCATATAATAAAACATTACATCTGCTTTAGTTACAGTCAACTAATTTACAAGAAAGACGAACAAATTGATAGCTCTCACTATTAATCAGAGCGTGTTGTACAGATATATGTATTTGATTGAACACCAGGAAAACACGAGAAGAGCTAATCTACAGCACACCGTAATACAATAAAATCTTTGTTTCTGAATAAAACATTTGAGACGAGTGCCTTCAAATGGCATAAAAAGCAGCCCATCTATCTTCTACAAGGATTTGCACTAGCTCCTAAAGAGAAAAAAATGTTGAAAAGCACCCATCTAGAGTTTTTTTTGTAAATATTAAATGGAGCTTTGCATGGTTTTAAATTTTCACCGCTTTAATTTTGTTATTAGCACAAGCAGTATTAATTTATTCTAATTTTAGGAGTACGGAGAGTTAAAATACGGATTCCGTGATCGAGGGGCGAAGCTCACGACTAGGGTCACGGAAGGTCACGGGTTCAAATCCTGGCGTACGCAAATAAATTTTATTTGATTAATTTGTGTTATTTCACAATTAATTAATTAAAAATATTATATAGATAGTATATTTGTGGCACGTTCCAGAGTAGAAGATGCTCTCAGTATTGTACTGGTGTAAGACCACAATTCAGATTTGAAACATTGCTTGAAATGGCTTTATCCGTGTCTGGTGACCAGATTTGAATAGCCAGGTGCTTCCCAGCCTTCCTCTTTCCATCTCCTCCCCCTTCCAACTATTTTCAGCCTCACAATGTACCCCAATTGGGGATGCCAGTCTCACTAGCTCCAAAAGGGAGCAGTTGGTACTCTTGTGCAGTATTCGGTACAAACAAAAATAAATGAAAGATGAAACAGAACAAGACACAGAAAATAACTAAAAGGTAACGGTCGCAAATGGGAATCGAATACAGGATTTCTGTCTTATCGGGACAACGCCTCTAAAATTAAAATTTATTAACTCGGCCATAGTGACCTATTTTCTTTTCTACTCATTTTTATCAATTTCAGAATTTTAAATATATTTTTCATATCCTAGTATTAAATCAAAGCGATGAATTAGCGTAGGTGTGTATTATGTATCTATTGTCTATGATTACTAGATATTGCGAAATGCTTTATAATAATATAGTCACAAGTATAGGTTTATTATCACCTGTGTATATGTAGGAAGAACGAGGTGAGCGAACTTGAAGTCGATTTCAATTATATAAACGCGATGAGTTGGATGAGCGTATGTGCCAAAATTCAGATATTATGTTTATTTAAATACAGACCACGCAGACCAGGTTTGGAGATACGAGTTGCAATGTGGGCTATTCACTGTTAGGCTTGTCGAATTTAAATTATTTCGTATAATATGATGTTCTGAAAGAAACTGACTTAATTTTTTGCTCATGTGTGATAAAACTCTATTAATTTCGTTTACTTAAAAATCAACCCGTATTAAAAACATTTTTTAAAAATAAAATACATCTATTTACAATTTTTCACAGAGTGCCATAAAAAGTTTATAGAATGCATTGTCATCGACAACGTTTTTAGCTGCTGAGTTTCAGCTCGATAGAATGTCGGGAAGTGGATTAATTTCCACATCCAAGATTTGCGTTCATTCATTCAAGAAAACAAAATCGAAATTCAATAAAAACACGTTTTTTTAATAAATATATATATATATTTTATTTTTTTTAAACGTATTTATCTATAACAAAATATATTTACATTGGTATCTTTTTTATGCCTGTCTCACTAGGCTATTACCTGTGTCGAGACAGGCGTTACATCTATTTGGGCCGGCTAGTGGTCAATTTCGGGAAAAGCGAGCGTGTAAGCTTGTGTTTGCCTGAGTACCACCAAAAGTTGAAAGAATGTATTGTCATTGGCATCTAAAAGGGATCGAAATGATAATCTAGTCTCCTTCAACGGAAGCATTCTTCCGAACAGGACCTCCATTGATATGCTTGGTGTTACTCTAAGTGACCAGCTCAGGTATGGGGGCTCCATCGAAACCATAGTTAAATTAGCCTCTCAGAAACTGGGCGTACCGTACAGGGCCCGCAGATACTTTAATAGTACACAACTGCTAACCCTGTACAAATCGCAAGTGCGCCCCACGGTTGAATTTGGCAGCCACCTCTGGTCTGGAGCTCCAAAATACCTTTAAAAAAAAACCTTGACTCTGTGCAGAAACGGGCGGTCCGTTTAATAGATTCTCCCATCTTAACAGACGGATTGCAATCTTTAGAGCACAGGCGTCAGGTGGGAATGCTGTCCTTGTTCTACCGGTATTACAATGGAAAATGCTCCGAGGAACTACCGTCGTTGATCCCCTCGGCACCGGTGCATAGTCGGGAAACACGCCAAACACGCGCCCAACATTTGTACACGGTTGACATTAGTCACATGAGAACGGGTCGTTTTTACGACTCGTTCTTGAGTTCAACAGCTCGGATGTGGAACGATTTACCAGCCTCTGTGTTTCCTCCCTCCTACAACATGGGTCTCTTCGAGACCCATGTTCACTCCTTCCTTTCCTCAAAAAGACCCTCCACACAGCATCCTCAAAGATGACATAGGCCCTGAGGGAAATTATTTTCCTCAGGGCCTCCTGTGTGGAGTTAATGTTAAAAAAAATCAAGTCTATCTGCCGAGTTTCAGGTCGATCGGATGTCGGGAAGTTAAAAAAATTTATAAACCTTGTGGGAAAAATACAGAAATCAACTAGTTAATTTTGACACAACCGTGCCGACTTCAAATAAATGAAAAACCTTAGCCGTTAACCCATTTTTTAAACTCAAAAACGTGGTGCAATGGTACGAATATAAAAAATGCTTTTCTAATTTATTTCTCTGGTGTCAGTTTTGTGAAATATTTAGTACCTTAAATACAGTTAAAATGGTAATTAACGAACCGTACTTCAATTACTTTAGCATTTACCGACACATATTAAATGAGGCATAATAACACTAACCAAAACTGGTATTTACGTATTTTTAAATCAAATTTGTGGTAGATAAATCATTTAACCAAATTAAATGAAAACCACATCTACACCATTTCCTCAACTTTAAATTATTAATAATTATTTTTAGGGATTTTTAACAAGCAATTTTTTCTTGTAATATTAACAGTAACATAGTTTAATACATGTCACTTGTTTCGCAGAAATTCAAATGTAACATTGTCATCAAATGATCATTCAGTGCCATTTTGTTTTTTTTTTTACATTTGAAAAGTCCCCAATAAATGCCGATTCTAGGTGCATATATAAGCTGACAAGCTTAACAACATGTTAGTTGTCATCTTCTGCTGATCACAATTTGTTAAAAAGCTGAAACAGACTTAGAATCGGAATTTAACGGAAACATTTCAACCGTCAAAAAAAACCAAATGGCACTGAATATTCATTTGATGACTTTGTCACACGTGAATTTCTGCGAAATAATTGAGCCTTAGTTTCTTGAATCACCGTTTGTGTGTAACATAAATACACTTACTGCGGTAGCATATTATTTATATAACCTACACAACCGTATTGTAGGCAACACGACTACATGTTCGTAGTAATGAATTGGCACTCTTTGACTACGATAGGTAAGTACTAAACACTGAGTAAATTCAAATCTCGCCCTGGTATGTGCGAATAACGGTGCAGAATACGTATTGAGAACGGACATTGCTGTCGAGTGAATCACTTTATCGATACTCAATTCCAATTCAAAAGTCTGTAATAGTAATAATAATGTTTAACACAATGGTTTTCTTTATATTTTTTTAAGTTTTCTTCGCCCGCACAAGGTGATTGGGAATCACTTATGTAATATTATTAAATGCTAAATATTACAATATTGTAAATACTTCTGTAATGCCCAGCATTGAATGTTTTTGTATTATTGGGAGAGTTACTTTCTTGTAAGATTATTTTAATTTTGGGTTCCATTTTGCCTAAGAAGACCCAAATTATGGAGTCAATTGATATTCACGTAAGTGAAATTAATATTAATAACGACAACGGGGCTAAGCTCAATATTTCTTGGTATCCGATAATTGACGACTACACCTAAACTAAACGCAGAATATCATTTTAAATTACCTATACTGTAATACTAGCTCGCAGAGAGCTGGAGCTGGCAACACGATATTGCAACTAGAACGCACTTTGATTACACATTTGTCCTGACGATGAACACTGTAATGCAGTTCGAAACGTTGGCTAAAGAAGGAGATAGCGCAACAAGGCAAAATAACCCAAAAATAAATCACGATAATAGTTTTGGTAGTGAAAATTTCAAATCATACCGAAAGACAAAAGTGTTGATTTCGAAACTGAATTTTTGGCGGGAAACTCAATAAAGGAGGAAAAATTTGAAGAGAAAAATTATGGTTGGGAAAATTTTGGAGATTATTGTAATGTGTCATAATTATGATTTAATCAATGGAATTCAGCTGCAAATTTGTTAACACGACTAAAACTCAATAATTAATGGAAAAATACTCTTATTTTACAATGCACAAGTATCTAAAGCATTTTAACAATATTTTGTTAGCACATGTTGCTCATTCCCTGTGTCAGCGCAAACTCAGTTGAATTCAGATTTGAATCATGTCCGTGATACTCTACCTATAGATAAGTATATCAAAGAAGTAGAGGAATAATAATATTAATTATTAAGGCTATATTTATTGTAGCTGAACGTAACGTTCATTATCAAGTGAAGGCCACGAGCAAAGTAGCATTACTCGCGCTCGTGAACTCATAAATATATAATATATAGAGCTTTCCTTTTACCCGGTGAGTCACTGCAGCTAGGTGACACCAACCTTCATTAGCCATATAGCCACAGTGTCACCTCGCGAATAATATAGATTTATCGACCACAAGACATTGCAAATTATTGAATATTTATAAACAATAACTCTGAAAAAACAACGTTAAGAGGAACGGCTGCGCGGCCTTTTTCATACGAAACTTAATTTTGGTTTAGAGGCCAAAATCCACAACTTAACTGAATAATATATTTTTTAATCAAAACTAATATCTAGTATGGATAAGTGCGGTTTTATTTATTGCTGTTTTTAATGATGGTGTAAACAGATAATTGAAGAATTCAATTTTGCTTCATTTTGGAGGCAAATTTGGATTTTTTTGTGAGTAAATTATAAATATTAAAAATATATATCTTGCCTTATCTTCTATGTTAATGTAATGGAATATAAAATAAATAAATAAAAAACTTCGTTAAAAATGCGTTTTTTTCGTTAGGAATTTTAGTTTATTAACGACAAATTGATGTTCACAGAAATAAATCAACTATAACTTAAATTTACGCACATCAAAGTGATTTTTTTACTAATTTTTATTTTTTATTTTATCTTACAATACAACAATAAATTATGTAAATTTTTTTTAAATATTCATAAGTTTATCACAAATAAATTCCCAAACAGTCTAAAAAATCATGAAGTATTGAAATCTTTAATGGCGTGTATTTATAATTTTAAACACAAATAGATAAAGAATTACACATGTACTGACAAACTTACTCTTAACTTTTTCTGAAACCGCTGTTATTGCTGATATTAATATGATTATTGTCTGAATAGAGAAACATTATTATATGTGTTAAAGTTAGAATGCAAAGAAAATGTATTTAGAGAACGTTATTTCTTTTCTTGTTATACGAGTAGTAGTACCCCGAAGAAAGCATTGGTTGTATCTAAAACTAGATGTCTTACATCGTTCAACCAAATGTATCCGATGCTTACATCGTAATGTGTTGTATATACTCGTACATAAATAATAGTATAATCTTTTAATAATTGGGTATCAATCTGCACCCAAAAATATTTAAAAAAATTGACTTACCGTTTGGACAGGAGAAGAGGTTTTCCTGAAAAAAAAATATATATAATTAATATTTTCATACAAAGCGTTCACATGATCACGATATAATCTTTCACGTCGAATTGGTTTGGCAAAACAAAATATTACGTAAAGTGAACCAAAGATAAAATTACACTTTAATTTACGGATTGTAAAAAATAAAATTTCCCACAAAAAATAATAATAATAATAACACTTCGTAATTATAGTATGCATTTAATTGATGATTTTTTAAACAATGCGATATACTGCTTGGTGCAATTTAATTTATCGCAATTGTTGACCTCTGGGAGATAAAGTCTAAACTTTCGATTTTTTAACTCGGTCCATGAAGTCACGAGTGTCTGTAATATTTTTTCATTGCCTCAGAAATTGACGTTTGATTCGGCCGAAAACTTGCCGGAGAAACTGTAATAACTTACGCAACGGTTATAATTTGTCCGTTATCCACCGAGATTACTCTACATCCATCAAGTAAAACGACCTAAGCGAGTAAAAAAGTTGAATGGAGGTAATATTATGTGCTTCTGGACTTTATTATTTAATTATTTATACCAGCTATTTGCTTTAATATTTAATTTGATTTTAACATTCAGGAAATTGAAAGGGAAAGTTATAATATTTATTTAATAACATAAATATTGCATAAAAAACACAGCAAATTCGTTATACCAGAATTTGCTCTGGTCTGAACTTTGTGGCAATTCAATAGCCTTCAATATTTAATAGCCTTCCAGAATATATTAAGTCATCTAATTCTTTGTGTACTTTTAAAATTATTGCAAAATTATTTTTGTCAGCCGAGGATTGCCAACATTTTTTGTATCTCTATCCTTTCTAAATAAATTGCATAATTCTTTTATTTTATTTTTCCTCCTTCCATTTTTAAATTAATAGATTAATACCTATATTATTTAAAATCAAATTTACGCGAATTTGACTAATTAAAGCGAATTTACAATTACATAAAAGAAACAAAGGTCGTTATTCTTTGTCGATCCTCAAGAGTATGAATTTTTAAGGTATTTAATAAAAAAGTGTAGTCAATTCGTTCTAAGAGAATATTTAACTTAAAATTATAAAACGTATAAACTTTCACTAAATTCTTTCGATGCTTTTTAAAATGAATTTTAAGGTGAAGTGACCAAATGACGGAATTATACTCTAATTGACTACACTAGAATGGTGCTGCTGTACGATAATCTAAATTTCACATATCAAAAAGAAACTGAAAGCCATTGCTCATATGTGCTAGCTATAATGTAATAAAAAACTCCCTGACCCATATGCATCGCAGCAACTGGACTGAGTCGGCCACAAAACAATCGAATCTGCTGGCAAAGAAGCTGACAGGAAAATCATTAATCGTTACTAATAATCTGCATTGTTCATCATAGAGATCCGAATATCGAAAGTGGTCAACTAACAATAGCCCAACTGGCAAACTGGGAGAGCCAACACGCCTACCATCAGGAAACCAATAAGATGTTGCGATACTGCTAGAAGAAAGTCATTTTTCTGCACGATTTTTATTTATTCACGATAACTCTTTGAGCATATTTTTTTATGAATACCAATTTCATGTATGCTTGCTGAAGTTGTCAATCAAAAATAATGATTTGAAAAAAGTTTTGGTTGGTTTAAAACGCGGGCGAATAATTTTGAAACAAAACACGCAAATTAAACTTTCGATTGTATTAATCTGGTACACAAAGTCACAAGTTCTCATAATATATTTTCGATTACCTACCTCTAATTTTGTTAATGAGCTTTGTTAACGCGCCGCTTATTTATGGCGAAAATGTGAAATATTTTGGGTTCGAATCATAAAATAAAATCGTCAAAGAAACCATTTTTTTTTAAAGATAAGTAACGTTAAGTGATTCCTGAATATTATAATATATTAAATAGTGACTGACTCAGCGTAGCCTTGACATTTAGCTTATTGTGTTAGTAAACGAATTATTAACGAATATGCGGATATTTTAAATGAGTTTAGAAACACAAAATGTCTATAATACGCAAAGATTTTCACGAAATTAGTACTTATCTAGAAGGCATATAATATTAGTATTTTATGGTTGCTTTTTTATTGCTCCTCACCCATCGTTTGCAGTTTAAATGCTCTTTGATATCCTTAAATGAAAACATCGCTTTAACTTCCTTGAGTCACGTCAATGATAGTTGTTCAAGGCTATTTTAAGTGTCTTAAGACATTCTCTTGCTTCGTGAAACTCCCAACGGACTCGAGGTGTTTGGCATTCCAGGCACAACCAGCAAACAGTCTCTCAACCCACACGTTAACGCATAAGAACGTTGTATTTGCATGTCTGCGTTTTACACAAATATAATTAGCTATTTATTGAAGCGTGAAATCGAAATGTTTCGTTTTGAGGTAACGTGCAAAATTTCAATTTCTGGTGGAAAAAATGTTGTTACCATTTTACACTCAATTCAAACATGACACGGAAGTTATATTTTGTTTATTTAAAGAACATGAAACATTCTCACGTATGCTTTTAGTGTCTATTCGTCTACATATGATCAGAAAAGTGAAAATATAAATCATTGTATAGTTGAAAAATACAAGTAATAATGATTTTATATAAAAACTATTTAAATGAGGTTTGTGCAAGAGAACAGCAATCGTTTTTTTGGAATAATTAAATTATATATATTGCATACCTCTGAATTAGTTAAATCCAATATTCCTAGGAAGAGGATGGCGACCGCTAGGGTCGCCCTGAGCCTTATCAACATCGTCGAATTCTGAAAAAAAGAAAAGATTATTAGCAACAATATCAAATAAAATTATTACAAGAACATAGAACATACGTAACGCACTTAAAAAATTCCTCGTAGCATGAATATTTTGTTAACTAGGACGGAAAGGGATATTCATTAGACAAGAATGGTGACATAACAATGGTATAAAAATGGAAATGCATATGTTTTTTACCGTAATCTACATTGAAAAGATATGAAAGAAAGACTTAAAATAATAATTTACCATTTAGAGATAAAAGGGAATATGAATAAGATAGGATTTGTGATATTTTGGGAAATTTATCACGATAGGATAATATTCATGGAAGCAACGAGCTAGAACAATGTGGGCATGATTTCAAAATTTTTGTAAGTGCACAAAATGAAAATGTGCATCTGTAAATTGGCAAGACAGGAAAACAAGTCATGGAAAAGCATTCGTGACACGATGTTCCTATAACAGTCATACCTATATAACGTCCAATGTTGAAATATACATACGACTACGCCGAGTTATGTAGGCAGATTTACAGCATTCTTATGAATACGAAAAACTAGTTTCCTGCCGCCAAAGCGATCGTCCTACTGACAGACTAAACAGAAATTCGTGTTGCAACGATGTACTAGCAAGACCTGAAGTGGGTAATGGGTGGAAGGTGTTGATCTACGATTAATATAAAATTTAAAAAGCTTTAAACAACAATCGTTCCTACGTATTATCCCACGTCTAAGCAGTGTTTAGCTCTTGGGTAAGGCATAGGTATGTTGACAGGTAAGGGTATGATTACCTAATGGTTGATTGAAGGAAGTTCTGTTAAGTCGCAAAGGAAATTTACATCCTGTATCATGTCTGCTTTATTGAGGTCGGAGCTCAATTTCCTTAAGTTTTAACCATACATACGTAGCACCATTCCAATGTGATTAAATATGCATTATACGTTACGTTGGCTTTACGGTATCTGAAACATATTGTAACTTTAATGTTTTCTTATAAAATTTCCTAGAAATTCTCGATTCTACAATTTATTGTTTCAGCGAATTAACTTAAAATAATGTTATTTGGTGTTTTTATTTATTCATTTAAACGCCGTAAAATGGCTTTTACATTAAGATGACATCTAGAAATTAAGTACACGGTGGTATACAGGTAAGTATCAGTAGTATTAAAAACAAAATAAGAATGAACGAGTATACAAAAATAATATCGCTGAAGTCATACAATTGTTGTTAGAAGTACAATGAGATAATATTGAAAATAAATACAAAAGTACTAGATTTCTAGAATCCCTAAAATAAAACAAAGTATGTTGTGTGAATGATAAACGCTAGTATTTAGGTATAGGGTATAGGGTACAATTATTCAATGTGTCTTACAACCAAAAAAAGAATATGAAGTACCTACTCATAGAATAGAATGTTACAGAGAACATTTAATTTAATTTAAATAAAATGTTCATTTGAATTCAACGAACATTTTATTTTATACAGAATAAAAATATGTAAAAAAGGTAACTTGAAAGAAGTAGAATCGTTTAAAATTGTCAAAATCTAGTATATCTATTTATACATTCGCATTTTTTATTTGCAAATAGTTTTTTTTTCAATAGGGTTTTTAGGTGGCATGATTAAAACTACTTAATTATGAAGCAGAAAATCTGTTTGCTTGTCTCACTAAAAGCTCTTGAATGGTGAGTTATTGATTTGCTTACTGGCAACGAGCTGGTATTTTTGGAATGTCACTATTTGCGCTGCTTATCTCTGAGATCGCTAATTTGATTGCCCTAATTCAGCAATATTTATATGAAAAATACCAGTTGTCGTCAATTAGACAATATAATGACAATGGAGGTCCTTCATCAATGGAGGTATCATCTATTATATCTGCTCCACAATTTGGGAGGCGGAGATAGGCACCGCCGCTCCGGGACCCATTTATTGAATAACCAACACCCCTGCCATAGGTCATCCTGAATGGTTCTCTATGTTTGGTGAATTAGCAGGGGTGCCTGGGTTCATGGGGTGAGGTTTGTCTAGGTCGTGGCGGTGCCGGCGGATGCGTCTACCGGATCAGGAGAGAGTGGTTGAGGGAGATCTTTTAACCTCTCCAGCCAGACTCTTTCGATTCATCACCTTGCACCGCAGTGGGAGAGATGAATTCATGAGTCCGTCACTTCTAGACATATTGACCCCCAGATTCCTACCCACCCCTCACACCTTTTTCCTTCCCAGAATTTCATTTCCTTCCTTTCACTAAAAAGGTCCCTCCCCCAGCATCCCCAAAGATGACACAGGCCCAGAGGGAATTTTTTTCTTCAGGGCCCCCCTTCTGTCCCAGGGTGTTGAGCTAATGTAAAAAAAAATTGTGTACGGTAAACATGTAGTAGAAGTGAAACCTTCAGAAAAGTAAAGTAGACAAGAGTAGGGCGGCTACGAAGAACTGTACAAAGAGGAGACTGATAGGGTAGAATGCACCGTACAAAGATTATTGTCTTTTTATTGTCGCTTTTTCGTTTCATCGAGTTTTCACTTTAAAAAAATCTGCGCTACTTAAAACCAGGCTTAAAACTAATATAAAATAATACCAATTGTAGACAATCAGACAATAATAATTCGGGAGTTTTCACACAGGTGCTTGCTCAATAAATTAACCATCTCATTCCCAGCGGGGCTCGCGGCGGCCACGTTGAGCGTACAAGTAACTTCGCCGACCGCGTTGCCGGCTTCTCTCGCGCGGTCGGGTCGTGCCGGTTCCCACAATCGCTGACGGCGCAAGCAACACTGGCACACTTACACATGAAGCAGATCTCAATCGAGACTTGTCAATTTCCCCATTGAACTAATCCCGACATTCCCGACCGGTGCCAAAGGCGAAATAGCTGACACTTTTTGAAAAGTTTCCATTTTCATTGGAAACAATTCTTGCAAAATTGATTATTTATATGTTTTTTTATAATGAATTGCAATCATATCGCTAACTCAATCGTCAATTTCCCCTTCAAACTAATCTCGTTTCGCGTGGAGGAAAATGTAAAAAAATATACAACCTTTGACTCGATTTTTGGAACAAGTTTCTTGTATCTTTTCGACAGTTAAGGGTAAAATTAAAATAATTCATTATCTGCTCGTTCGCAGATGGCGGTAATCTTATTAATTTAGAATAAAACTGATTTTTTAAGTTAGGTATGCTGTAAAATATTAAATTGTTTGTTTGCGCTCGTAAATACGTAATATATATATATGATTTTTTCTTCCTATAAAACCCAATTCTTTCAAGAAAGGCATAGAAATACAATATTCCATCCAATATTGTTTTATTTATTTTTTATATATCTTTTTTTTTTATTTAAATGATTTATTACAATCATAAAGGTAAGTACTTAAATTAACATAATAATATGTATTTCAAATTATAAATTAGACACGTTTACCTTTACAAGAGTTAAAAACTCGCGTGTAATGGGGAAAAATAAAATTTAATAAATAACTAAAAATTATAACTTAACATTCAGTGTGAAGAAAAAAATAAAGAAAAAAAAATAGTTAATACAAAGTGATCTGTTATTAATTAAATAATAAATAATGCCACAAAGTTATTTTGCAAGGTTTGAAGAAAAACTCTTTTCAAAAACAGCTAACGTACATTTTATACGAAACATTTTATAAATAGGAGCAAATGAAATATTATGTACCTACCAACGTAAGAATTGTGACTCAGTACACATCACCTTAGATGATTTTTTGTATTTTACCTCTTTGTATGTATTGTATGCGTATGTAGAAATATTTTGTTTATAAACATTGCTTCTAATTTCACAATACAGCGCAGTCTATATGTGAAATGAATTGCAAGTTTTTCAATTTCCATCGAACCAAGCTTGATTTTATTTTGCAAAAATATCTTGATTATTATCCAACTTTGCTAGTTTAGTTGCTGGTTAAGATAGCAAGCTCAAAGAATGTTTAAACTTTAGTTTTTTTTTTTAATTCCCTGAACCGTGGATTTATAACATAAATTAAATTGAACTTTATAGTATAGATGATTGATAGGCCAGCGCAATGCCCCAAAATCATTAACTTTATTCGAGCTTAATCATTTTCTCACTGTTGTTTTTGAATAGGTTGAGATCGGAATGCGCAAGAGATTGCGAGATTATGCGTGTACCTATTGTCAAGTGTGACTGAAGTCTCAGATTTTAATTGATTAATTACGTAAGCTTTATGGTATTTCTAGTACCTTATGTGAAAATTGTATGAATATCACGCAGATTGCGTAGGTATTTATTCTGTTAAAACCAGTTACAAAAGACCGCGTAAAACGATGGCAAAAATTAACAACACGAATTTCAATACACCATTGCAGTGAAATATTATATTTCAAACTTCTATTAAATAAATTATTACTGCTATTAAAAGATTACTTTGTTTATCGAATTTCTACATCACTCTTTAAAACTACCTTAGTTTTAAACCCTTAGATCGAGCCATTAAATATATTGGCTTTCTCGTGGGCTAATATATTTTATGTACGTTGTCTCTTGAAGTGTCCCATTAATTGTTTTACTTTGGCTTATCCTTTAAACTCACATGTTAATTTTAATTCCATTCTAGAACATCCTTTATTTAGTGGGTAGAATTTGATAGAATTAGAATTTGCTTAAATTAAATTAATCTGATTGCAGTTTTAGCAGATTGGTCATGGTACATATTCAATGTTAACTATCTTACGTACCAGTTATTCGTGTTTTTTAAGTTTTCTTTTAACATTAACTCCACACAGGACGCCTTGAGTAAAGTACATTTCATCTGATTCCGTGTGGAGGGTCTTTTAAAGAAAAGTTTGGAGAGAAAGTTCTAGGAAGGAAAAGGGTATGAGAGTTAGGAATGAGGGAAGAAGGTACGAGGGTTGGGAATCTTGGGGTCAGTGTGTCCAGGAGTGATGGACGTATAAATCCAACCTTACCACTACGGTGAAAAGCGATGGGTTGGGAGAGTCTTTTTGGAGATGCTGGACCAACCACTGCAAAGACCTGAATAAACCTTTCCTCATGAACCCGGGCTAAATCACCAAACGTAACGAACCAGTTGATGCAGACCAATATACTTAATAATATCCGCCTCCCAAATTGATGTACACCCATATACTCGTGGGAATTGATCGAATGGAATCTCATTCAATTTATGTTGTGCTTCTACTTCCATGTGGTGTATGCACAAAATCTTACATTTCCAATATGAGAGCATTTATTAAAAAATATATATATCATTAAACCTCAATGATTTTCAATGGCAAATCTGTGTACTAGTTAAATATGAACCCAGTATCAATTGATTAGTCTAATGCCAATTTTCCGGTAGCAGACGCAATTGTTGTACAGACCGAAGAACTTAACCGTGAATTGTAAAATTCTTGTAGCGAAGATGTACGTTGAAGAATGCTAGAAAACTTTATTTCAAAGCAGTCTTCAACAACTGTTGTACTTTCATTACAAAGAGAACCGCTTTATGAGATGAACAATAATATATTTGTTTGATTCAGTTTGAAAGTAGGAGATTTATATCTAACAGCACCTTTCTTGGGAAAACGGTATTGTGGAAATAGGTCGAATGACTTTTGACTACGTTTTGTTACGGTGGATTTACATTCATTTAATAAGTACGTTCTTCTTCTGACGTCTTTTAATCTCCTATTAAAGGTTGGAAATTATTAGGGTCTTCACCCTGCAAAGGTGCGGAAATCTTGTGTTTTTCAAGTTGTGAATAAGATACTGGAATTCGTTCTCATAGATTGTCGTACAATAAGTTCATTACCCGTACATAAAACACAATCAAAATCTCCTAAAAGGGAAACGTAATAGTTTCCCACGTCAATACTGATTTGAAAGGGAGCATAACGACACAGTTTAAAAGTGCATAACTTGTTGATTCCGTAACGATTACCAATAAACAAACGTGTAATTCGTATTCACATAATTACCTCATTCTCTGACGAAAATCATTCAATGTCATTGCGACAATGCAAAAGTAGATTTTGTCTACCTCTAACAACAAAATTCACTTAAATTTGTAAACTCATGGGAAACTGGCTTGTTGGGGAAAACAAACACAATACATTTAAGCGGATAATTTCTGTTTGCGTTAAGTAATAGGGCATTATCATTTATCTTATAGGAATTGAATAACTTCGCAGGAATTCTCACAACAAAGCGCATTGACAAATAACAAAATACGAACGCAACAACCTCGCGAAATTATCGTTCATAGCGATTATTTTTTGGTTACCTACTTACCTAAATCATTATTTGATAATCTTCATATTTCTATTGCGCAAGTGTGTGTCTTTTTGCAGTGGAAAAAATGTCAACAATAGCGACCACTTTTATGATTAAACGAAAATCCATTTAATTTTGATGTGGATATTAAGAGTCGAATTTCAATTCGGTTTCGGTAACTATTCACGGTCCATACATTTAACTTATTCAGTTGTTAAACGAGTGCTCAACAATAATGTACACAGTTGAAATTTGCTGAATGATAACGGCTCGTTTATACCACTCGTTCTTATGCTAACAGTTTGGATGCGTAATAACCAGCTTTTATGTTTCAACTCTCCTAAAACATGGGTCTCTTCTCTTCACGATTCAGTTTTTTTGAAAAGACCTCCTTTTGGCGTTATGTCGAGTTAATAATATATACCGAATCTGCTGTCGATACTGAAATACTTATCGGTTAATAAATATCAAAATTTAAGTATTGAAAGTTTTAATATTGTTATTATATTTTTCATTTTTATTTCAAAGAAACACTTTACCTTTAAAAAAGGCAATATTTCATTGTGTTGGAATTTACTGCTCTTATATTTAAAATTAATGTTTTTTTAATTTTCAGTTTAAGCACTACTAACGACGCCGACGGGTTGTTCCAATTTTTTTTTACAATTCTTTATTTATTTGAAGTTAATTTTTACGTTCTGTGTAAGTTCTATTCAACCTGTGTTATTATATCATGAAATATCAGTTGCTTCATAAAACTGAAGTAATCAGATAACTTGAACAGAAACTTTCACATAACGTTAAAATAGATTATTGAATATTATTAAAGAATATCAAATATATGACGAATTGTTCAAATTTTAATAGTAATGCAAAATCATGTGATCTTCATTTGAACATTAAATCGCTTAAAGAAACTTTGATGCTTTAATTAAATACTGGTAATAGTAAAAAATGTTTGCCTTTGAAATCTTTTTAATTTATTTTTATTTTTTTAGTCTATTTATAAGCCCAAAAAAAATTAAAAGCCCTTAAAAACTGCTTTAAAGTTCAAAATCTCCTACTTACGAGACCCTTTTCGGTTATGGTTTTATTGTATAATGTGAAAAATTAAATTCTTTGAAAAATGATCGTAAAATATTTAAATATTGGTGCCTAGTAAATATTTAAATAAAATAAAACACGGTTTTTGGTGATGTTTTTTTCTTAAACATACAGGCGACTGGTGTTAAACGGGAATTTAAACCTTATCGCCATCTCCATAAGAAGTATTATTGTTAGCGGCGTGATGTTTTATACTGAAAAAAGTACCCTTGAAATGTGTCCCCTGCAATACAGGTAAACTCCCACCGTAGAGCTAAATATTACACAATCGCAGTAAATAAAAATATGCTAAGACGAAAAAAACATACATATTAAACTGGGCGTACTGTACAGGGCCTGCAGATACTTTAATAGTACACAACTGCTAACCCTGTACAAATCACAAGTGCGACCCACGGTTGAATTTGGCAGCCACCTCTGTCCTGGAGGTCCAAAATACTTGAAAAATACCCTCGACTCTGTGCAAAAACGGGCGGTCCGTTTGATAGATTCTCCCATCTTAACAGACGGATTTCAATCTTTAGAGCACAGGCGTCGGGTAGGAATGCTATCCCTATTCTACCGGTATTACAATGGAAGATGCTCCGAGGAACTAGCGTCATTGATCCCTTCGGCACCGGTGCATAGTCGGGAAACACGCCAAACGCGTGCCCAACATATGTACACATGATAACGGGTTGTTTCTTCGACTCGTTCTTTTGTTCAACAGCTCGGCTGTGGAACGATTTGCCGGCCTCTGTATTTCCTCCTTAAAAAGACCCTCCACACAGCATCTTAGATGACATAGGCCCTGAGGGAATTTTTTTCCTCAGGGCCTACTGTGTGGAGTTATTGTAAAAAAAAATATCTTTACAAATACAATTAAAAATGAGTTATTTTTAGAACTGCACTAAAAGAAATATTTTCTTCGGGTAATTTTCGTCTTTTGAGCTAACACTTTTGCGGAATTTATTCATCGAAATGAAAAAAGTTTTGAGTTTATTTCACATGAAAATTAAGTTACTTTGTTCACTTAGTAATCATTTAACACAATTGCAACATGTCTGTCTAATCTTTTGATGTTGCCAAAGCGCATACGTAACAAGAGTTCGTAGATTTTTTCTTTATTTTCAGTAATCCACTCACTAAGTGCGCATTCAGGTGAACAGATTACTCTGATGGTAATCGTGCGGGAACTAACTCATATTATTCTAGATCACTTGTGATTCTTGTGAAATATTCATTGAGAACGATAATGTAGTGTTTGATAGAAAACTGATTTATAAAAGCAATGTATATAACTACCATGGAGTCGGGTATGAGTACCGTCGCCCCGGGAACCATTTATTGGATAACCAACACCTGTACCAGAGAACACATCAAGTGCCAGGGTTCACGGGGTGAGGTCTCACCAGCAACATGACTGGCCGGATCGGGAGAGAATAGTTAAGCCTCCGCTACCCGCATTTCTACCGATTTCTTACATATCTTCCTTAAACATTTAAAGTTTTTAAGCTCTTAAAAAAAATATGTTATTTTTGAAGATAATGACTAGATGTTCCCCACGCCTAAACCCAAATTATATGAAATTCCATCCATAGAAAAAAATAGCAAATTATGCTCCGAAAATTATGATAATCACGTTCATTTAATTTATTTTAGAAGTTATTTGAAAAAATTCACAGTGTTTCTTTAAATGCTATTTTAGATGATCCCCACGAGATTTTTGGTCTATTTTAAACGAGTCGTGTTTTATTAAACATTTTCGCAATTTTCGCATCGATTTTGTCGGTTTAAATGTTAGCGCGCTGCTCTAACATTCGTAATTTCGTATCTGTTTATCTTCTTCTTTTCGAGCCCGGTTGCGGAGCCTTAAGGGTGTCCCATTGAACTCTCTAGCTGGACTCTAGTGGACCACATTGTAAAGGATGGATTCATGCGTCCGTCACTCCTGGACACACTGACCACTAGATTCCTACCCATCCCTCAAATTTTTTACTTCACAGAACTTCCCCTCCTTCCTTTCCTAAAAAGACCCTCCACACAGCATCCCCAAGGATGACATAAGCCCTGAAGGAATTTTTTTCCTCAGGGTCTCCTGTGTGACCGGATAAATCAGAATGAATTCAACTCAACACCTCCTTTAAAAAGTCATTAAAAGTGATGAAAAAAATGGTTAAATAGGTTACGTTAGGTTAGATTAAGGGCTATTTTTTCATAGCTTTTAATGAATTTTCAAAGAGGTGTTGAACTGAGTTGATTTTGAGTTGTAATGGAACCGTAATTGGTAATGTCTACTTTACGCGTGTTTACACGATAATTTAACATTACTAGAACATACGTATGACGAATGATGCGTACTTGAGATATTAAAAAAGAATGTAATTTCTACGTCTAATATTGTAATAAACTACTTGTCAGAAATTAAAAATACTGTTTGAAGTACCTACCAAAAGCGATACCCGAATACCGTTTGGTGATGCTATGGTATTCAGCAATGTAAATATTGTATTTAATCATTATTTTACCGTTTCTTTTAGTGAATGCTTTTTGACACCACTCTCAAACTCTCAGTTTTATTGCCTTAACACCAATAATCCAATG
This sequence comes from Limnephilus lunatus, assembly GCA_917563855.2. Lineage (NCBI taxonomy): Eukaryota > Metazoa > Arthropoda > Insecta > Trichoptera > Limnephilidae > Limnephilus > Limnephilus lunatus. Next base: position 61,031,812 of record OU830592.1, read on the forward strand.
GAAAATACGACGAAAACTCGTTATTTTTAATAACTGTATTCTTTCTCACACATTTTGGTGAGTAGGGCATAATAATGGCACACCTAAAGTAACCAGTATTTGAGAAAGGCATATATAAGTAAAATATTGAAATAAATAATGTTTAAAAAAATAATATAATACAGCTTATTTTCACCTAGTTCCAGAAGGGAAGGTGAAGACCACCGTTCAGAATCGTTAGGTTTATTTTTTTAACATTAGCTCCACATAGGAAGCCCCAAGGAAAATAATTTCCCTCAGCGCCTATTTCATCTATGGGGATGCTGTGTGGAGAAAGAAAGAAAAGAGAGGAAGAAAGGTGGGTAGTAATCTGGAGGTCAGTGTGTCCAGGAGTGACGGGCGTATGAATCTATCCCTCTCACTGCGGTGCAAGGCAATGTTGACTGGAGAGGACAAAAGGTTTCCCTCAACCAGTTTCTCCCGATCCGGCCTGCCATGCAGTTGTTGGGAATACGCATTCACCGCTAAGATCCGGATAAACTACACCCCATGAACCCGAGCATCCCTGCTATGCGAAACGTATATAAACGCGAACCACTCGGGGTGACCTAGGGAAGACATGTTGCCTTCCAATTTGAAATGGCTTAAGCTCTGCTTAGTGACATAGTCAGGTTTTTCTACTTCTGAAGCTTCATATCCTTCTATCTCCTTCCCCTCCTTCATTTCCCAACATTCCCCGAATGGTGATGTCGTAGCTACACTGTGAAGTTAAATTTTGTTTATGAATAATATCGTGTTCTTTAGGTATTATGAGTAGTTTTCAAGACTATAATATAATACTAATATTACGAAAATAAAATTTAAATATAATATTTTTGTAAGTGGAATTCGCTTTAAAATGTTGATAAATTGTTCTTATGTCCGAGAAGAATTAATCAGCCGGTAAGACAAAGGCTCGACGCTCCGCAGAGATTTGTCATAGAGAAAAGTCGTGGAAAGGCTGCTGACCTCGATACACGGAGAACCTCGTGACCTTTTACCAAGTAATAGGTATACTTACATGTAGCAGATAGCTAACCGGAGAACAACAATTATTGTAATATACCGGTAACTATTATATATGGAAATAATATGCAGATGATTCAACAACCATTGAAGAAAAATAAAGTATTAATTTTAAACGATTACGTGATGGAAAGGCCAGGAATGCCAGAATGATTATATTCGTTCGTGGTGCAAAATGTATACCGAGTTAAGATATTGCGAACAATTCGAAACTTAGGGAAATAACCCAGCAAAAAATTGGAAAAGGAAATGCTGGAATAAAAAATGAAATTATTCATTTATTCAAACTAAAAGTGATGTTATATTGAATCGATAGTTTTTGTAGTGATGTCTTACAGCTATTTTCAATGAATGTCTTACGGAGACTTTCTTCGTTACGGAAAGATTGATGTTTGTAGAAATATTTTTCTATTTGTATTATGAAAACTAAATGATTTTTTTGGATTTAAGATAGTTTACGGCTCATATTAAATTGATTGAAACCTGTAATTCTGTTCTAATTCTGTAACCTGTAATCTGTTGAGGTATCTAAGTGTTTTGTGCTGCATATTTATGACACTCAATAAAAGACTAGTAAATAATCTGATAATTACTCCAGTAATATCACAGCAGAGTATATAATTTAAATATATGACTTCACTGTTTCGATTTTCTAGGCAAACCAGACGATTTTACGTGTATTTTCCTTATATTATGGTGTGACCATTTAAAATATCCTTTAAAACAACATTTTTGTACGAAAAACAACAAAAGATGTTTGAAAGGGAGATATACGAATGTTAGAGGGAGGGCGCTAATGCTAAAAAACGATTATAATTAAGCAAACATTCTGATTTTTTTTTAATAATACACGGCTCGTTTAAAATATAGCGAAAAATTCCGGACAAATGTCTAAAGTAACATTCATAGACACACTGATAATTTTTTTCATACGTTTAACATTTTAAGTAATAAAACAAAGTGTGTTTTTAATAATTTTAGAAGAATACTTTGCGATTTGTTTCTATCGAGAGAATTTCATATAATTACCCTTTCGGCTCGGCAAATGTATAGATATTATCTTCAAAAATAACGTATATTATTTTAAGAACTGAAATACTTAAAATTTTACGTTATAAATCGGGTCTTAAGCCTCCATGTATATTTATTAAGAACATATCAAGTCGTGGACAAAGCCTGCTATGAAAGTTCGTATTATCGGTATCCAAAATTAGATTTTGGATAAGTGTCACTAACGGCCGCCTACAACTGAAGGATGTCTAATTTACATATTAACAGAATGGGAATGGGGCTTCAAAGGCAGTCTTGTAAGGCAACTCATCACGGCGGCCCACATTGGCGCAGCCCTCTCTTGTAACTGTATTTGCAACCAACAAAAATGCACTTGCACTAAAAACAAGTAAAACCACCGAACTGAAAAATGTCTTCATTGGCCCCGTGGCATTCCGAATGCAGCGGGAATGAATGTCCCGTTTTGCTCGGCGCCGGTAAATTGCAGTGACAAATTGAATTCCGTGGACGCGTTTAAGTATGCCATTGCATCAGTATTCCAACTCCCAACCCACTGTGATTGTGGTTTATGATCCAGTGAATTATTAACCGAGATACCAATCTGATTTCAATATGAATTTCGTTGCAAAAGTAAATAATAACATTCAAGGAAACTTAATATTTGGGTGAGCAATTCGATTGGATATTACTTAATTTTACAAACTCCGCGGGTCATTCCACAATTTGGCAAACTCCGTTGCAAAGTGGCAAGATCCTTGCCTCTGGTTTCAGAGGTAACAACTTCAAATCACAGCATTAATAAACTAATCTCAACCACATTTCACAGCAATGTTCAAATTTGAACGCAATGTTTTTTCAGGAACTCAAATTTGGTATTTACGTAAAAATAGGTGAGATTTTATAACATTTACTGAATTCTGAAACAACGCGATTTGGAAAAACTCTATAAATACAGTGAATGACGGCCTAAGTAGTCCAGAGATAAGGTTCTCGACTAGCGATCCGAAGGTTGGGGGTTCAAATCTAATTGATTGGTCGATGATGAAGGGTACATTTTATTTGGTTTATGTATAAAATAAACATAATTTCATCATATAAAAAAATATAAGGTGTAGTCACGTCCCAGAGCGGAAGATACTCTCAGTACCTGACTGCCAATCAGAATTGAAATGTTACTTAAAATGGCTATAGTCGTGTTTGCTGACTAGATCTGAGTAGCCAGGTACTTCCCCATCTTCCTCTTTCCCGTATCCTTACCTTCTCCTCTTACCTTCAGTCTTATAACATACCCCAATTGGGAATGCCATAGTTCAGATGGTTGGGAGCAGTTAAGACTCTTGTGCGGTATGATATAACATAAAAAACTGATTTTCCACAAAAATGGCGCTGTACAAAGTATGTAATTACTAAGTGTATAAAGCTCGATTTACGAACCGATGTATCATTAAAATTACAATAATAAGGATTGCGTTAGCACGAACGTCATAAAGACCATAGAAAATAATCCACGAATCGATATGTAATAATGTTTTTATTACTGAATATCTTTTTTTATAGATAGACTGGGTATTGCATGCACTCTACAAGAACACTGAAAGAAAAGAAAACATTATTATTAACACGTTAATAAAAAAATCATCCAGTTTGTTAAACCTATCAATAAAGGAAGATATTTTTGATTAGGCAACACGAAATCGAATTGAATATAATCTAAGAAAAAAATCTTTTGTATTTCATTATAATTATCTATAAAAAACCTCGATTGAATGGGTACTAATATACACCTATACAAGTGTGGACGATTGCTCAACTTTTAAAATTTCCTAACACTTGAGATTTAATGTATGTATTTCTCCTCTACGTTAGACCGACAAACAGATCCTATGTCTTGGGTTATCTAACATGTGCCTAGGTATTAAGTTCAAACTCTTACCATAAGAATGGTGAATCGGTCTGGTGAGTTTTCATCTGGAAAAACGCAAATCAACTTTCATATCCTTCGTAATGAAGTAAAAGTTTTTTTAAATCTTAATCTTCTGTTACTGGACTGTGAACAGAACTGAGATATCCCATAAAACTTTATGAGAACACATTATGTTTCCGTCATGATTATATAATGGCGAGAATATAAGTAAATTTGTCAAGGTGTTTTGAATACAATCTGTCAGTTGTATCGACGAGATTTGCTTAGATTTATTTGCTGTACAACTTTTTTTTTTTAATTTTTAGAATTTGAAAACCTTAATTATCGTAATTTATTTTTGGGGTATTACACCATGTTCCACTACCTCCTTCTTTAGCCAATGTTTCAGACAGCCTTACGATATAACAATACCCCATAAACATGACATAATACCCCAAAACTAAATCACGATAACACGAAATAATGTTTTTATTAAGTTCTGCAAGTATTTAGGATTTTTCATAATTTTGACAGATGTTTCGGCGTTCAAAGTATTTTTCAAGCAGACATTTTGCACAGCCTGCTAGAAAGATATAAAATTTTATTATAACATGACTAGGGAATGCAATCTCGTTCTAGCGAGATCTCGGCCTTTTTTAGCGAGATTGATCTCGGACGAAAAAAGGGCGAGATCTTTTATATTTTCGTTTAAGAATTTTTTATATTTGTGCTAATCTTAAACCTCCAACACGAAAAATATCAGCACCCACCACTCCACACAACATTCCAAATATTGGGATTTCCGTGATCCTACTGGCCCCGAGGACTTAAGACTCTTGTGTGGTCATCAAATCAAAAGTATTTTCCTGACAAACAAATCGTTTTACAAGGCATTTCCTTAATGCATTTTTTAAACAAATAAAACACCGGTTACCTACGTCGATAATTTAGCACGCCGCAACCTAACGTCGAACAGTTGTTCCGCTTTCGGCCACGGTAATAAAATTACACTTAAACGTCGATCTGCGTACTCCGGCGATAGGAAGAGAAAGCAATTAATAAATCAAAGCGGCTCATTTCAATTATGATTAAGAGATCTTCGTGCGGTATACGTTATCCCAACATCATAATAATAAATAACGAAAAGATATCTATCGAGAAAGTAAGAAATAAGGAGTAAGATTGATGCGCGTTGTGGATATTGAAATTTTAAAGGTTAGGGGCGTTACATACTAATTGGAAGAGTAAACGAAGCGCACTCTTTCAAAATGTCCGTTTTGTAATACGACCGTTGATTCGTAGATAAACACAAAGTTACGCCTATTTATCAGACATGTTTGAAAAAGCAATTTAGATTTCTTTTTGATATATATTGTTATATCGTATGAGGGAAAGGCTCGGTGGCACATATATTGTAAGAAACGATATGCACGATGATTTCAGATATAAAATAACTAAACTAAAACCATTTGCAATAGTAGGTACTTTTTCCGTTGCTGGCAGATCTTTCAATCTTCCTACAATGTGTGTCGAAATGTATATGAATGTGTATCCTATATTTTACTCTGTTGTTTTTAAGTTAAAAAATTTATACTTGATACTTATTTTAATTGTTATCTCTTATTTCTTAGATTATACCAAATGTATTTATAATTTTATTATATGTAAAAACCCTAATTGGGCGTGTAAAAATAAATAAATAAATTAGTTTTTTTTTAATGATACAAATAGGAGTGAACAGAAAGTTAGTACTTGTACTTTGCGTAAAATGCATGTTAGATGAAATGTTAATAAAGAAATAGGCTATAAATAGTAAACAGTTGTCTAAATTAAGATAAGATAAGTTTCAATAAAACTCTTTACAAATGTGAACGCATAATATGAAAAATTTCAAACGGTTGTATTTACTTGTAAAAAGATGTTTTTTTACAATGTGGTTGCAGAAATGTGCGGGCACTTCTTAGAAATTCTGTGAAAACTCTATATTTAACGAAATTAAGAGCACTAGGGCACGAAAATAACTTGAACTCACTTTATCAATCTAATGTGTAAATAATACCACTCTTTAAAGCCATATAGAGATCTGGATGAAAAACAAACAACCTTTAAGCACGTATATTCGTGCGATAATATATGTGATTGTCATGAGAACCTACATTGAACGTCAGCGCCCACATAACTCAGCCAAACTGTCAAATGGTCAAAGTAATGTATGGGCGGTTTAAAGCTCACCCGCCGACTTCCGGTTGACCAAGTTCGAGCGAGGAGCACCCGATATGGAGCCTGCGCACTGCGCACCAGCCCGCCAATAGGAAAGGGACCAGCAAGCAGTGCTTTTGCGATTCGGAACGTGCCGTTTCCGGTTCGTCGAAACGGACCAAACGGTACTCTTTCCGCTTTGCGATGCGACAGTTCATTACATTAAGTATTATGTCAGACAATTGTAAAGTGTTCCGAGTCGTGTCTCACTTAAACTAACTGTTTCATACATCCGATACAATAAACGCGTACCTAAAACCACGTAAATTATACACATATTTAAAGAGGTCACTGTACTTGTACGTAAGATTGAAATTCAGATGACAAAACGTTTCTTAAAACAAGTGGGTCTTTGCCTACCTTTGTGCGAAGCAATTAGTGCTGCCATCGAGCGCAAACGACATTTATATTATTTCTTCTAACAAGGTCGTACGCAAAAAAAAACGTTAGAGCACCGCAAAAACCAGACAGCTGCACTTCATCAAAATCTATACAAGTTTAATGCAAATTAATGGCAATGATCTTAAGTATGTATTGACTCGGTGGGTGGAAAGCAATATCGTGTTGCAAGCGAGTCCCATAAGATCGAACATTTCGTAAATGTTTGTTCTTGAAACCACGCAAGTATTCAATATATTGGTGGGTGAATAACAGATTATGCATCTTTATTTTCAAGTGCCTTCTTCTCTAGGTTATTGATTATAATCAATAATTATTAATAATCAACAAAAATTATTTATTACAAGCAACCTTAAGCCCACACGTTGCTGTGAGTCTCTGCACCGTGTTTTGAAGCGGCGTTTCCTCTAAGTCTTCCATCACAAACAATGTGAAATTTTGATGATTTTTAATTACTTTTCTCAAGCCTCTCAAATTTACCGTGATATCATAATGTTAGTTATTTACAAACGAAAAGCCACCCGGCCGTCCCATTACAAACATCTCAATAGAAATTATGCAAATTAGTGTGTTTTTAATCTCGTAAACATGTAGATACTGGGTGTGTCAGTTCGTGGCGCAAGGAGGCTCCCCAGAAAAACCGGCTAGAGGAATTCGACCTCACCTGTACGCCTGTGAGGTAACCACACGCTGCGGCGATGTCTCGTACGAAATATCAAGTAAGGTCTGACGAATAAGCGATACTTGTAACGGTACTCTCATTTGGTTGTGTGCTCGGCCAGTTAATACTTGGTACGTTCGATACGCGTAACCTAGGAAGATAACTACTTATACCGTAAGCATACATTGGAAAAGTCATGAAATTTGGTCACTTTACTGTAATTTTTTTGAAAAACAATTTTCGCATATATTATTTTTATGCACTCTTATTCTCAAGCTGTGTATCTTAAATGACTACGTAATAAATAAATTTAAACTTGTCCTGAATCTTGCAGGGTTTTGACGAAAACGGCGACCGTTCATTTCGATTCCATTCCCCACTACCTCTCGGAGGCGGGCCGTACCTCTGCCTCACTAGCGTATTATTGTACAGCTTTGCGAAGTAGTTCAGCGCGACGAGATAAAATCCACGTGTAGCCAGCCGCATTGCACTGGTGTGATGAGTTACATAATATAAAGACAATCAGTCCTAGTGAAATACGAAAATATTCATTGGTAGTATTCAAATTGAAGAAACTTCAAGACTTAAACCACATTTACATTAAAGTTTTACTATATTTTGTATGTATGGATTCTAATATCTTGTATCCTTTTCCCATTTTATTGCCTATTATTTTTTTGGGGAGGCCCAGCCTCCCCTGCCTCACTGCACGAACCGCCACTCATACCGTGCTGGCTAAGTTCTCTATTAATGCTCAATTAACCTTTGCGTCATCAAGCCTTATCTAAAATTGCCTCCCCTTCTTTCAAAATTTCATCTCTTCTAATTCAGAATTCGACTCCAATCTTCCAGATATGTAATTATCAAAAAACATGCTTATTAAAATAAAAATAAAATATATAAATTCTCTTTTCCTCTCTCTATGATTTGAAATGACGGCCTAGAACACCCTTGTAGGGTGAACATTTAAAAATATATATCAATTTATTCTTAACCCGGGAATATTCATAGAAAACACTGTAAATAAATTATTAGATTAGTATCGCCACCTTGTATTTTATAGAGAGCAATCCATGAGATCACTACCCCACAAAAAATCAAAATCCCGATCAAATCATTAGGTTACCAGCAGGGCTTTGAACCAAGATAGTTTTATAATTATTTTTAAACATACAACAGTTGAGTGTATTCACGAATTTCATTTAAACGGCTATCACAATTATAATGCCGGGTCTGTGACCTGCGTTGGATCAACGAGTTCATTAAGCTCTTCTGTAAAACATATTTTTTATGGTTACTAATGCCTACAACATTAAATGTCGGCAAGTGTAAACGAGTTTCAGATTTGGCTATATGCATGATGTTAAATTTATCGGTTTCAATCATTAGGAAAGCGGTAGGTAGGTATTTTTTTTTTCTGGCAAAATTCGTACAATGTAGAGCAAAAACAAATAGGATTGAATTCATTTCAACGTATATCATTAATCACGTCCACAGACATATAAATAAACCCATGTAAAGTAGATATATGAAATGAATGCTTCAGAAAGAACCCGTATACGAATTGTTACATTACACTCAAGGTTATGACGCGGTTTGATAGATCCAATTTAAACAATTTCATTAATGCATTTATACAGAATGATTGGTACTTAAGAAATATTTGAAGACGTAATAAAAGAGATAACTAAACAAACAAAAAACAGATGCAACAAGAGATATATAAGCAAACTAAAAACAGATACAAGATACATAAACAAACAAAAAAACAGATATATCAAGGATATATAAACAAACAAAGAACCCGATATAACAAGAGATAAAACAAACTAAAAACCAGATATAACAAGAGATATATAAACAAACAAAAGTCAGCAAAGTGTCCAATATAAACTTTTGCGTAAGTGATAAATAGCAATAAAAACAAGTGCAGTACATCTACAAAAATTATCATGTCAGGGTTTTTGTGGACTTGCAGTACATCTGCAAAAAGTTCATGCGGTCACGCCATTTTCGCATGAACTTTTTGCTTGCCTTTTTATTTTGTCCATAGTTCGTATCATGTAAAAGTCACCCTGTATAAAACCAGATTATTAAGTTCATACTCTTGTTTTTCAATGGTCTTATTCAAGTTATCGCCAGATTATACATGCTTTAAGATTTTATCTCATTAACGAAATTTCGGCAAATGAATCACTTTAATGAATGTTCATCAGGTTTTAAAGTTCACAGTTGAGCTTCAGTGACTATAACTCATTGACATTCAGAATGAAGCAAAATTGGCATTAAGCACAAAATCGTGCTTCATTTTGAAGAAAAATTAATTGCTCTTACGACATGTCTGCTCTCCGGGCAAAAGATTTCATACGAACTGTAAAAAGGCATGTTTTCATTGTTGAATCAAACTTAATTAAACAAATAATTTGAATAATACCCAACCACATTTTTAATGGATTTGTTTATGTAGCTAAAACCATGGAGATTTTTGAGATTAAAATTCAGTTTATTATCCAGTATAATAGATCGTTAAAACTATTTTTAAATTATTCTAAGTGCTATTCAAGCAGCAATGTGGATGAAAATAGTTTGTGCGATTTGAAAAAACTCAAACATGACAAGTTGTTTTATGATCTTAGGCAGAACAAGGCGTACCATTATAATTGTTTCTCTAAATACATTGGTAACAGAATAAATCATTTACGTATAAAGAACGGTGATAACTGTTTTCTGGCTTAATTTGTATGTATGATGAATCTGTAATCTGCACTTGGCTTCTGAGAACATTTAAACAGTGGGCACATGGAAGAATGGTGTTCAGGTCAACGTGTTCAATTCAGAGATTAAATTATGTAAAGAATACTGGTGTTTGGCATTGTCTTAATTCATTGCTACGAATGAATCTCTCTTGCCACAACTTAAGTATTTATTTGTTCCTATTTGTATTGTGTTCCCTAATAGATTGAAAGTATTTTTTTTACTATTCATGATATTTAACTGCCGATGACTTACGTAGTATATAAAGGAAAGCGTTTTTAACCCGAGCAGGTAGTTTTGGGTTTGATTCCTGACGGAGGCAAACAATTATTTTTAATTCTCATTTGTATTCCTTTAAGAAAACAGGCACAAGTTCCTAATATAGAAACAGCAGATGATTTTGGGTCAGTGAACCAACAAATACGTTGTTCAATATTAGAAATAATGAAAATATTTGATTTGTCCTATCCCCTTACAGATTATCCTCAAAATTATAACTATCTTTCTTAACTTTATCGGCACAAAGAACTATTTAAAAAAAAAAATAATGAGAAGAGGAATGGCATTTACACCAAACTCCACGAGAACTGTTTTTCTTTCAGAAGTAGTTTTGAAGAATAATGATGGTGAATAAGTAACAAAAATAGTTCGGTAATTTAAGCAATACATTGGTCACATACAGCAAGTTTGATTATTATATCATAACCATCGTTGTTGAACATGTTGTAATATTAGAAATCGTAATGACCAAAACCATTGATTGATTTACATATTTATTGACCCAGTATTTGATTCAGTTACCTGCATACGTCAAAAATACCGTTATATCTATCTGTACAGGGTTACGGCACTCTATAGCGTGTAATAAAGAGCATTTAAAATTAGCACGGTTTATTACACATATTCTCATTACACATAAAAGGCTAGTGTATAACAGGTAGAAAAATGCCTTAGGTTGGTCTGCGAGATTCTATGATGGAGAAGTAACAAAGTTTGCCACTCTCGTATCTGCGGTAGAGAGGTCCAAAGATTTCGTTGCACAATACACATTCACAGGTGTCTCTCGCTGACTTTGTTAGAGGTCTTTAGCCGATTCCATCATACTTATTGATGTTATCTTGTGTATAATATCTTGGGGCATTTTTTTTTTAAAATTTTTAATATTAATAATATTTTGCCAATCAGCATCGGATCTACCATAATTATTGATTACAATTTGGGAGGCGGGTTCTGCCGCGCCGGAACTTTTTATTAGATAACCAACACCACTGCCATGGATCATTCCAAGTGGTTCGTTGCATTTGGTGACTTAGCAGGGATGTCCGGGTTCATAGGTTGAGGTGTTTCCGGGTCTTGGCCTGCCCACCTATTGCGAGGCGGGCCAGATCGGAAGAGACTGGTTGTGGGATAAGAATAAACCAAAGATATTGAATTATAAGAGATGTGCTATCGCCAATTTTTATTGGGTGGGATTGTGCTTCCTGGTGTCGTCGATATTATCAACCAATAATACTGCACATCTTCAAAAAATCAACTAAATGAACGAATTCTTTCCGTATTCAGACTATATGGTTAACCAATACTACTGCTCACCTTAAAAAAATTAACTAATTTCCGTATTCAAACTATGTAGGACCATTAGACGTAGTCCGCCGACAGTCGGGAGGCCATTATAGTATATCTCTTATATTTCAATATCTTTGAGGAATACCCTTTGACCTCTCCAGCAGAACTCTTTCGGAACATTGCTTACCACTTACCACCGCAATGGGAGGGATGGATTAAGATGTCCGTCACTCCTGGACACATTGACCACCAGATTCCTACCCACCCCTCATAACTTTTTTTCTTCCTAGAACTTTCTATCTCCACTTTCCTAAAAAGATCTTCTTTACAGTACTCCAATGATGATACAGGCCCTGAGGGGAATTATTTTCCTCAGGGCCTTATGTGTGGAGTAAATGAAAAAAAAATGCTTATGGAACTTGTGGTCATGTTGGATTTTTTTATAAACTAGCAAGGAAATGCATAAATTTTAATTTGTATTTCCATGTTCTGAATCGAAAAAAAGTTAAAATTCAATGAGTCACAGATTTTTGGTTGAATGCGGAAAATATAGACAATATAAATTATTCGACTATACTAAATTGATTACAGCTTTATCTCAGATACTTTGATTAACGACCGCAGATGTGCAAAAAAACAATTTATCAGTTCAAAGTATTTTTAAACAGGTTTCTTAATGAAAAAATGCTTATAAATAACTCGCGTTGATTTCAAAGCAAGTAGAAATGTATAACAGAAATCAATTCGTAGCAGTTTTTTTTTTCTGAAAGCGAAATGAATATTGGTATATCATACTATCTTGTTTTAGCAGTCGAGCTCAATAAATTATTTCAGAAGAAATGCGGTTCGATTTGAAGATAAATTGGTGAAAGTTTGAAACTCTCGACGCTTACGCACATTTCATTTTAATGATATCTTTACATTAATCGATTAATCGATTTTAATGGACAATACCCATTAACTTAATTTTTATATAATTTTTTGCACTTACATTACTTCTTTAAAAATCCTTACAGATAAAGTTGCACACACACCTAATGGCTTCGAAACTACATAGTTACCGAACATATAAGAAAGATATTTATTTATTTATTAAAAATATATATATATATATATATAAACTGCCTATCTCGCTTGGGAATTCTTGTTGAAATGTACAACTTTACTTTTTCATTTATTTTAACGTACCCCACACAGAAGGCCCGTCAGTAAAATAATTTTCCTCAGGGCCTATATCATATTTGGGGATGCTGTGTGATGGTCATTTTAAGGAGAAGAGGTTATCGAAAAAAATGTGTGAGGGGTGGGTCGGAATCAGGGGTCAGTGTGTCCAGGAGTGACTTTTCATTCCTCCCGCTGTGCTTCAAGACAATGTTCAATGTTCGCATCTGGTGGCAAGCGCTTCCACCGCCAAGACCTGAATACACCTCAACCGATTAACTTCAGCACCCCTGCTAAAGCAACAAACGCAGCAAACCACTTGGGGTGACATATGGCAAAGGTGTTGGTTATTCATTTAATGGTACCCATACCCTCCCCGGTTTGGCTAGTTTGTAGCTAGATTGTAGAAATAAATTATAAGTTTGTACAGCGTCCTTGAGGTGATTTTTCACAAAAAACGGCGCTATACAAATCCAAATATTATTATCACTATTATTAAAAATTGAAAATTATATTGTAAATAAAAAAATACATGTAGCTTAATGCAGTATTAAAAATATTATCTAACAAAGTTATATTATCATTCGAATTTTTGTGCCAATCTCGTATAAGATATTTACCAAGAAGAAGTGTGAATTCTTTAAAGGTCAATCGCTTTACCAGAGGTCACTTTTGAATGTTTGTGGAAAACAACAATAGATACTTTATCACCATTAGTGGTTAAATTTTCATACTGTATGTGAAAGTCAATAGTAAGTTAACAGTCAACAGTAGAGGCATGTCTAATAAAATATACAGTAAATGTTTTCTTGTACTTGGTAGATAGTAACACTTCTACACAGTTCACTGTTACTGGTAAAAGGTTCAATGTTCTTTTTAGTTTCATATTTTTTATTTAATAATTTATTTATTTATTAATTTATGTACTGAATAAATTTCACTATTATTTTTAAACAACTTCTGTATTGTAATTATTACTACCATTATTAAACTGATTTTATTTGATAATACTACCAGATAGCGAAACAAATGTCACTCAATCACAGCAGTCCTTGTTATACAAGAAAAACCTAAGATTAAAACGGAGTTCTACAAAATAAACTGGATAACAATAAATAAAGTTTCACTTGCTTCAACGATTTTCTGGTATTTTAATGTGTGACGCCTACCCTTGTATTGTAAAGGCAGTAGGCTGTATAATACCTGTCGCGACATCGTGTTGGAATGTTACCCTATTTCACGAGACAAATCTCAAAATGTAACTATCTTTCCTTTTTGTTATTTGAGATAATATTGTTTAACCCCAGAATCCCGAAAGAATTTTCTATAAAAAAGATGCCATCTTCTCATAAAGATCTTCAAATGCATGTTTATGACATAAAATGACAAGTATAATTTAGGACCCTTAAAACCTTAAATCATTAAGGGTGCATTAACGTCCTACTGTGAGATTTTAAGAGGGTAGTTTGTAGTTTTCCATTACTAAAGTATACCCTGCTTATCTATAATCAAATATTTTGAGAGTCTTTTCATGTTTTTGTCAGTAAGGAAGTTGCTGGTTGGACCTTTTAGGAAGGAATTTATATTGGTCTTATCTCATTGTGTCTTAAACTATTATTGCTTTCTATGTTTCAATGCCAAACTTGCGTAACTTTATTTATGTACATAACGTATTTGTTTGTTTTGCATACACACACACAAACTTCATTGATAAAAGACACGATATTGCGTTCAATAGATACGCTGAAAAGACATTCTTTGGAACTATTCACATACAAAACGAAGAATCTAGTTCAATTCGGTAAGCAAAGTGGTTGGTAATGAAACCATTCAAACCAATTTGGTGAATACAAAGCAAAGATATTGAAAGGCACACACATTTAAAACCTAGGTTAATAATATGGGAGTATTAAATAGACATATGTAATTCGAATGATTATCCAATAGGCACGGAAAATACTAACTACTAACGACATTAAATGATAATTTTCATGCAAATTTTCTACAATCTCGGCACAAGAGAGTTCAAGGTTGTCTAGCGACATTCCAATAATCGCAAACCACATCCGATCTGCAGGATTTCATCACTTCAATGAATATCAATTAAATTATTTAAGACAACTTTCGAAATACAGTTAATGACCCAAAACACCGAAGCGGAAAAGGTTTCAGTTTTGCGCACAAAGGTTTTGCGAGTGATTGTAATGCATGATGTGATTCGGTTTAGAAAACTACAAAATATATTTGCGTATACATATAATATTACTCAGATAAATTATTCCTATTTTGCTTCAAATATCTTCAAACACACTCTCGTGATACCTGCCGATAATGATAGTTAAAAATCTATTTAGTGGCGGTCTGTGAGTTTTCAGTCAGCTAGAGTGCTAAGATTGAAAAATACGACGTTATTGATGTTGTTGTAGCTGAAAATGAATTTTATTTGATAATGAATGATGATAACACGTTTTTATTATTGATTCAGTTAATGCTATATTATGTCGAGTTAATGTTGCACATTTTGTATTATGATATGTACGTACTATAAAAATAATTTACACTGATGTTTTTCAATGTCTCAATCATGAGAAATCAACTACATCTTTTTTAATTCATAGAAAATGAACTAATTTAGGTATTATGTATAAATGGTAATGAGTATTGAACTTTTCCCATAACCTGATGCAGCTCGCTTAAACAGGTTAATGCTGTTAATTATGCGGATTAAATTACAGTACCGGAAGGAAAATAACATCTAAATGCTTGAATCTTCATAGACGATTTACACCGCGTGGAACGATCTGGTTATTATAATACTGTTATCAGTTATTATCTATTCCCTGGTTGGCTGAAGACTTCTACAGTAAAAAAATCTTTCTCCGGTGAATTTTTAAAGGGAACGGCTGCGCGATCCCTTTTACACAAAACTTAATTTTGGATTTGAGACTCACAAACCCGGGGCTCACATTTTAATTAATTCCGACGAATTCTGACCGTAATATCTTTTTTTAAATGGATGCACACGGGATGTAAGGTGTTTATATTTAGGAAGAATAAAAACAGTACCTTACTATTTTACGTAAAACGGTGTGAAAAATTGTAAAACGTTCTTCAACAATAATATTAGCGGAAAGCATCACATTTTATTTTTTTAATTTAATCGATGAATTAGTAACTTTCCGAAGTATTCAGTTAGAAACATACATGGAAAACAACTTAGGACCGGGTTTTATGACAAAATTTGAACACTTCATCAAATTTCAAACTTAAAATTCAAGTCCTTTGAAGTTCTGATATTTTTCAAGTACTAGTACCTAAATAACCAACCATTGATGAAATAATAACAGAACTTGAACAAAACTTTCAAAGAACTGGGATTTTAACTTTAAAATTTGATCAATTGTCAACATACTGTGAAATAACCTGTCATTAGTATTTTATGTATTCGTTTTAAGAATAAAATTTCAGATTTAGTGTTGTTTAACATTCCTAACTTGTTAATTTAATTCAGATTTTTTGAGTTCTTTTGTTTAGTACATTCCAACGCATGGTAGCTACCCATCAACATGTTTTGAATCCTTTTCAATAGAACGTTTCTAGAATGTAGAATCACTCCCAGAATGGAACGGTTAGAATAAAGGTGTCAATGTACCCAAGCCCTGTTTCATTAAAATTCCATCAGTAAGTTTGGACACAATTGAAATTCAAACTGGTTTTAAAGGATCTATTTACTACCATTTTAGTACACGCTTTAGCCTACGTGGTGTTTGTATTAAAATGTACCTACTTTTACATGTAAAAGGCCTGAGAGAAAAGAAAAGAGAGTAAGAGGCTTCATACACCGGCATCATATTTGAGGTACGTACACTCTTTAGTTTTACGAAGGTTTTTTTTTCATCGTGTATTTATTGTTTGACACTGAAAACATAATTTATTTATTTATTCAACTTTATTAACTACATTGCATTAGTGATGCACTGTGCCTGTTTCACTGGAGATTCCTGTGTTGAGAGCAGGTGCAGTTTATGACATATGCAGTTTACAATAAAAATAATAAGACAATATTACTCATATGAAAAGTAAATTAAAACATATTACTTAGACATTTTTGGCATTTTTCACCAGCATTTGGTTCCTTAGAACAGGCAATCTGCCTAGCTAGGAACTAATAACGTACAAGACATAATAACACTTGTACACATTTTAATATCTACAGTTATTTGAAATATTATTATTATTATGTAATTTTGCTGTATAAATGTAACTAATGTAATAAAAAATAAATAAATAAAACTTCTTCAATTTTTGCAAAATAACTTTGTGGCATTATTTATTATTTAATTAATAAGAGATAACTTTGTATAAACCACTTTTTTAATAAACAATATCGACATGTTTCAATAACAATGTTATCTTCTTCAGGATATGTAAATATAAAGAAAAATAAAAGTCAAACAAGTATAGACAAATTATGTTATAAATTATTATAATTTTGTCTTTGTTATAGTTTATTCTAATTTGTCTATACTTGTTTGCCTTTTATTTTTCTTTATATTACCATATCCTGAAGAAGATAACATTGTTATTGAAACATGTCGATATTGTTTATTAAAAAAGTGGTTTATACAAAAGCATCGTACCATTGAAAACACTTACCTAAAAACAGGTTTTTAATAAAATCATTGATCTCTGACCTGTCTTGGCTGGCGATCCAAGACTTAGTGTTATATATTTAAATGTGTATCATATTTAGAATGATTTGTTTTCCGTCTAATGTCTAATGGCTAGTGGAAGTGCATTGTGGCTTTGTTGCAAATTATCTAAAATTTCTTTCGTCAAAAGATACATTACATTTGTTTGCTAAGTTAGTATTTTCCATCCACATTTCAACTTCATGAATTTGTTTTTACATTTTGTCCCCAGGGTATAATTCTAAAACTATATACCTACACAATACCTATAGGTTTAGTTCGATTAGTTTTACTATTGATTGATGTATACCTTTCGATGAATTAAAGTACGCTTACTCAGGTTTGAAGTCTGGAAAGCACTGTGAAACTTACTATTCTGATCTATGTCTATAGAATCTAACAAACAAACCTATTGATACAACTGACTTTCTTACACATTACTGATGTAGTCATAATCAAACAAATTGTGTAACAGTGCAATGCATATCGAATGCAACCGTAGTTGGATCTTACACGACGTAGAAGCATCCACGGTTATCGTTAACCTTTTCAAAGGAAGGCGGTTCATAATAATGACCTTTCGAAGCGGATTCAATATGAAATATGGAGATCATATTTTATTGATAGTACTTATTTGATACTCCCTGTAATCGCAGATATATTGACTTCGAATCAATATGGACTAGCTTGAGGAACAGTAGACATTGAGAAGGAATCTGATTTAATTTTTACACAGCACGTTTTTGTGAGATTCGAAATTATGGCACCGAAGGACCACTGGTTTGAGAATTGTACAAGTTTCCGTAATAGATTCGAATAAATCTTGACTTCTTCTTTTGACTGATTGTTCTTTGAGTTATTGTTTCAAAATGTCACATGTAAGTAATTTAGCCACACACCTTGTCAGAGGATAGTTACATGGGTAGTAGGTTGGGTGGAGATGAAGGGAGATGTAGGTACCCAGTTGCATCAACACTGCCATTGTTGTGAATGTTGCGTGATCTTGGCAGAATGAGAAGAGATTATGTTAAGCGTTTACTAGATTCAAGATGACTGATTGTAGTTTTAATTAGAAATAAAGGGTGCAGTGCATATTTGATGCAATTGTGATTAGAATGACTATAACGCAGACGCAATAACTGTTTTTGTTAGGCTTTTTAGAGGGAAGTCTTTATGACCTTTATAAGCAGATTCAACATTAAATATGAAGTTCGACTTTATCGGCAATATTTATTTTGGTTGTTATGATTTTATGTGATGCTGATAAAAATCCGTTAAAAGCGTTAATGTTGAACATTAGAGTAGTTATAAAATGACTAGAAAGTAAATGTGTGCAAGTCATATTATTTGATGATTCTGTGGTTGGCGCTGGCACAAAGCCTTTATTGGTTTCTGTTAACCTTCTGAGAGGGAAGAGAGTTCGATATAACATGACATTTCGAAGCCAATTCAAAACCAATCGTTAGAATAATTTGTCTTTCAAGTTTGAAGAGACGCGACGCCGCGGATGACACTTGGAAACGTAATAATTTGTTTGATTTTGAAATACATAAAATATTTGGATCAATATATTATTTAGAAAATTGTGCAATACTCGTACATTATGATCGTCGGAATTCGATTTATTATGAAAGGTGAAGCTCATTACAGATGGGTCTGATTTGAATTTTGGAAAAGTTAGGAAGAAAGTGTGCAGTGCACATAATTGTGTCCCCTCGAAACCGATTTTAAATGAAACGTGTTGCAAAAATGGAAGTTTTTTGATTATGGTACTAATCTTACATTTAATCAATTTAGGAGGCGAGTATAGGTACCGCCGCTACAATCAACACCCCTGCCATAGGTCGTTTCAAGTTATTCGCTAAGTTTGGTGAATTAGCAGGGATGCCAGGGTTCATGTGAGGTATGTATATTTGGCGGCGGATGCGTTTTCCCTCCTACAACTTGGCGAGCCAGATCGGGAGAAACTGATTGAGGGAGACCTAACCTAGATCTCTCCAGCCAGGCAATCGACCCATAGCTTTGGACCGCAGTAGGAGGGATGGATTAGAAAAACCGAGACACTTCTGTACACATTGTCTGACCCCCAGATTTTTACCCACCCCTAATACCCTTTTCCTTCCCAGAACTTCCTCTCCTTCCTTTCCCTAAAAACACCCTCCGTATAAAATCCCCGATGATGATAAAGGCCCTGGGGGTTTTTTTTCTTCAAAGCCTCAGGTGTGGAGCTAATGTAAAGCGATGATGTCAAATGGAAATGTAGTCATCTGATTTTATTCTCATGATTCATTAAATCGGAAAGAACAGTTTGCAGTGCGTAATATTTGAAGTATGAAACTAAAATTGACCTAATCCGATTTTAAAGTTTTTAGCTGAGTTGACAAGACAATTATAATCGATTTGATGATTCATTAAATTAGAAAGAAAAGTGAGTAAACGCACTTAATTCGTGGAAATAATGAAAGTTTAGAGAGTTGTGCTTTTGTGATTGTGCAGGATAGATTAGGTGGCAACTTAATGATAGCTTTGCTGACTGAGTGAGGTAATGGAATTGGCATTCGTGAGTCATAACCGTAACCACCGATTCAATGATGTTGCTGGCAATACCATCACCGATGATTTATTTATTTATGCAGATGATTATAACACTGAATATTGAAATGGAAAAACAACTTATCTTCCTGCAATACAATCACAAACGTACTCAAGTTCAGATTGTATATTTTATTATGTATATGGAATATTGAGAAGAAATAACTGTTAATATAACGTAAATGTTATAATAGAAAATAACTTTACCTTTTATGGAACTCATAGTATGACAGGATATCCATGCAAATATTATTTACTAAGTTCTACATACGTAATTTTGATGACCCGAAAGTTGATCCTCCGACAGTTGGCTCACCGAAATTTTAATTATTATAACATTATAATTTTTGTGCATTATTTACCAACTTCAAATCCAAATTCGACTTCAAATACCTTTAATAATGAGTTGGTATGGATATCTAATGTATTTATTTACAGTGCCGATTTTTTTTTTACTTATACTCTGGTATAAACAGTATACAGGGTGTTAAAGAACGTACTTGACTTACTATAACCAGAGATTTCTGACATTATTTGTGGTCTCCGGTAACTTTTAAGATTAATTTTTTTCAATTTTTTTTCGTGAAAATCAAACAAAAGATTTCTTCCACGTGTCACTTAGCCGAGTAACCAAATAACCCCTCACCCACTCCTAACTTTCTAGAACCTATTGATTTTTTATGATTTTAGCGAAAAAGCAAACACCAAAAATGTCACCGGAGATCAAAATTTCGTTTTCGTATTTCTTACTCCAAATAATGTTAGGAATCACTGGTTAAAGCAAGTCAAGTACGTTCCTTAATACCCTGTATAAGCAAGTAGTTTTTTTTATTGATGCATTTGAATGTAAATATGTTTCATACTTTTGTCATTCAGCTGTATATCCTCTCTGCATACCCCTTAGGGGACAGTTAGTTATATTTTGTGTAAGTGGGTATAGCGTATTTTCCCCTAAACTGACTGCATATTGTATATAAGTTTTCCGAGGGGCCAACTGTCGGGGGATCAACTGTCATGGAATCCGTTATTTTTTTTAAATATATTTTTTTAAATAATGGCGAACGTATAAAACAAACATTATAAAGTTTTCAATGCAAAATTTATCAGTCAAATTAATATTTTAAAGCTAATAAATACTTGGTTGATCTACAAATCCGTACATAGGCTAGGCAATTTTCATGACGCCAGAGTTTACTTTTCAAGAGCTTTTGCTGCTTCATACAGTTCATCTCATAGCTAATTCATAGTTTTGTCGAACGTTTACAACAGTACGAAAATTATTCTTTGATTTCTTTTTCAGTCAGTGATTCCACGACAAATTCACTTAACATTGTTGTCCTTGAGTAAATTCACGATTCGATTCGACGTCTTATGTCATGTACGCCGGATGACATCACACGTGAAAAGCTAAAGACGCGACGTGAGATCAGAGATGCTGTGAACTGCCGCTGGTCACCGGTCATGCTCTGGTCATCCTGTTACAATCAGTGGAGTCGAAAGGATGCTGTCACGAAGTGTCAACAACTCTTAGAGACCCGGATCAGAGGAATATTTCATGTTAATGCACTTAGCTAACCCTACGGTGGCGACTTGCAGTAAAAGTTTTTAGAGTGATTCACGATGAAAAAACTTTGATAAAATTTTAATGGTAATCACTATTTAGAAGTATGTAAACTTTCTGATGACTTTCGTCCTAATTGAAATGGTTCCCAACCTTTTTGAGATTGGAGTTTCTCTTTTCATGGGGATCAATTTCTAACAAGAATCTTACGAGAAATTTTCCTGTTACGTTTTATTAGTTCTTCAAATCTTTACAGACCATTATACCGCCTCATTAACTGAAAATCGTAAATCCAGCATGCTAATTTGTCCTTAATATAGGAATAAATTTTAGCAGCCATTGTTTTTTAGTCAAAATAATGGAAATTATAATTATTTTCAAAATTCAGAGTCGTAATTATTGGGTTCAAACCAAAGTTGCTTCACAGTCGACTGGTTGGAAACCCTTGCAGTGAATTAAATACAGTACCTTTACTCCGTTTCTAAATCGCTTATTATCCAATTAACCCATAATGTATTAGAATCAAATCTCGTTTTATTCTGCGTAGAACAAAAAGCTTAAGTATTAATTTTTGTCGTATTTCCAAAGAAAAATGACTTAAGACTTTTCTTCATTTCGACGGTCGAGAAGAACAATGGCGGATTTGCTAAAAATGTTCTTTTGGCTTATTTATTGGCTTATTTTGTTGATTTACAGTCCGTATTTTCAGAATTTTGAATGAAATTTCATACATCAAAACGACACTATCTTTCTTGATTTCAAAAACAGTAAAAATGCAGGAACAAAACTGCAAAACTTCAAAATCGCATATCCGACATTGTTCTTCGAGACCGTCGATTTCATTTAATTAAAATTATTTATTAAGCGACTCATTGATAAATTATTAACTTAAAAATAAGCTTGTACCGAGATAAGTAAGTAATTTTCCCATGCTACTCGTAGTTAGAACGGATTTTATTTTGTAATTTTATAATCGTTATTTTTTTCCTGTATTACAATCTGAACCTTTTCCCATAGTCAAAGTCTAATGCTATCGAACATCCTACATTCCGAAGGGCTATTGAGATTATTATAGAGTTATTTAAACAAACCATTTGTATCAAAGATCCACCTTATAAACATATCGGAACAATGGCTTGGAAAGAATCTTCTTATTATTATTTTATAAACGTGTCTCGTAATGGAGATGATATCAACGTCGTGACTAAGCCGGAGAAGCACCTTTAAAAAGTAAAAAAAAAACACTCGTGAACACAGCACACAGAATGCAATGAACAAGTATACTGTATTGCATTGGATTTTGTATACTATTATTTTGTCATGGTTGAAGTCATGATAGAAATGTTAGGACACCAAAAAAGATACAAAGATTCGGATCAATGATAAAGTTTGAATTCAACTTTGTTAGAAATTTAACCGTTATTTTCTTACTCGATACGAGGTAGGTATTTCTATAATCAGAAACTATAGACTAGTCATAATAATTCCTACTTTAGGAGTAACTATGTTTATACACTCTCTTAAACGAGGCATGCACGGCTTAAAGAAGCAATATGTAGAAGTTGCAGATATTTTTGACAGCACTGAAAGAATTTACAAAAATGCATTTCATATATTTTTTTAAATTATCGAACAAAGCCATATCTTTGTG
This sequence comes from Limnephilus lunatus, assembly GCA_917563855.2. Lineage (NCBI taxonomy): Eukaryota > Metazoa > Arthropoda > Insecta > Trichoptera > Limnephilidae > Limnephilus > Limnephilus lunatus. Next base: position 61,055,065 of record OU830592.1, read on the forward strand.
GCTTGATATTAATAATTCAAATGAACAATGATTAGTTTATTTGTTTATTTGTTTACTTGGTTTAAATTATTAAGGTCTTGAAGAAGGTTAGTTGTAACCGAAATGAGTTACCTATTGTACTTTAAAAATAAAGTGGTATATAACTAAGTAATTTTTTTAAACAGTTTCTGTAGCCTGTAATACATGCAAGGTGTCCGGGGGTAAAGTGCACGAACTTCAGAATGTGTTTCTACATGATAGTAGAAGTAAATAAGATAAATAACTTTTAAAAAATTCCAATGTTTTTTCCCATGCAGAAATATTTTCTCATTGAAAAACATATTTTTTCCAAACAAACAATTAAGTTATTTTCCCTATTTAATTTATAAAATAATAAAACTTTTTTACCCGAAAACTAACAAAACGGTGGAATTCCGAAAATAGTCATTTGACTTTTTTACTTGCACTATTATGTAGACTCATCCCCTGAAGTTTGTGCACTTTAACCACGAACACCTTGTATAATATGTGTTTTAATGTTTATTTTCAATTTAATATTTAATTTTTATCGTTTCAAAGTTGTGATTTTAGTTTGACTGTATGTGTTATGTATCTATTTACATACGTTTCTAAAGAGTTTTTACATTTTTTCTCTGTGATTAGATTCTTTAAAGTAATGTTATGATAACGCGATAAAACTTGTTGATATGTATACATGACGATGCCACGTGTGTTAATTTGTCTTCTCTGCTTACTATTACAGACAGCTATACGACGTTACATTACGTGCGGTTGTTCATACCCTCACGCAATATATCCGCACGGCTAGGCAGATATAAACAAGATTACAATAAACGCTACGCACTCCGGACTGGTAACATCACTTAGAAATATAGTCATGCACATTGATAGTGATACAGGGGTAAAGCTGTAAGTATAGAGTCATAATGATATTGAGTTATAGCAGTAAAATAAACAGAAACTTCCACGACCCAAATGGGGAGAAGGCAAAACCTGAAGAGCCGGTCTGGCCGTTTCATCCAGCGCTGTCGTAAGTTTCGACGCCGGGTTCGGTCGAGTCACTAGGCGGATATTGGCGCTGTTAATTTCTACACACGCGTGCAAATTGTACGAATGGCCATCTTTGAAACTTAAAACTTGTTGTTAGATGTTATTTAAAACATCCATGAAGCATATTTGTTAAGTTAAGAAGGTAGGATGTAGGCAAAGATAACGAGGAAGCAAAAAGGTATCGCTAAAGTCATATTAATTATTAGTATCTGAATTGCTAATAATTATGAAAGAATACGATTGGTAGAGAGATATGTGCTGATCACGATGTGAACATTCAAAATGGTCTACGAGTTATGTATACAATTTAAGCTGGTATTGAGTACATAAATTGAGCAATATTTTTGCACCAATCTAATCTGAAAATAATTGATTCTTATAAGCGACTAAAGCCTATAATGAATGTGGTCGATTTGTCTTTAAAAATGTCATATTATGACACCGGCCTGATTTCCATCTTGGGAGTGCTGGTGAGCTGTGTCTGTACACACATTATACACTCTCCTCCATATGGAGGTATTTCTTGATGATCGGAACCGTTCTTCTCAAGAATTACTGTTACGCGTGACTCCTGATCGATACACCTGAAGTTGGCGACACAAGTCACCTGAAGCTAGCTACCTGACATGTGTACGTCAATATTGATTCACGATCCACCTGTTTGCTTTTCTCTACCTGTTGAGGGCACATCTCCTATTCGTATTATCTTCCTATTTGAATAGCCTGTCATTGAACTCTACAACTCGGGACTCTAAGTCAGCCGATAATGGGAGCTAACTAACTGTCAATGGTTATGCTCTGGCGTGCTTTCCACATCGCTAAGTATGTCAAAACAATTAAAATATGAATTGGCAAACCGTATTTAAATACAACATGTTTATTTTCAACATCAATAACAACATCACAAGAAATTTGTGTTGCAAACATCGAGTCATCAGGCTTTTATTTTGCACAATTCAAGAGATTCCTTTTAGTGCAATTATTTATGGTAGTATATTTTTTTGCTTCAATCTTCCACTTATTTATTAAATTCTAAGAAAAGTACCTGCAGCTGCAGTCCACCGACTCGGGTATTCTATTGTCACCTGCGAAACTCTTCTGAAAGCTCTTCTCATAAAGCTCGCCCGTTTATATCAAGGTAGTATACAAAGCTCCCACTCACCTTTGGGTGTCGGAAGCCTCACAAATTCAAATTGCAATGCTTGTAACCATCCAATCGTGCACTAATTATCCAAAGAAGATGTTATTTACCGCGCTGATTACCACGCTGAACTCAGACTACCTACTTGAGGAGAAAAAATAACACATTTTTAATGATGGTTCAACAAACTTGCACTTATTTCGGGTTGTATTCACAAGGGTGGTTATTGATTGTCACAGAGGTGTTTTTAGATTGATTGATTGATGCGGTGGTTCTTCCGTGTTAGTTTACTAAACTAAGTTAAAGATAGAGGAGCTCCTGGCTCTCGGCGCGCCGAATCGAGACTGAGACGGTGTAGCGGGTTTACTGAGGCGGCCAGGTAGCTCAGGTAAGTAAGGTGGGTGAGGTGAGTGAGGCGGGTAAGAGAGGGGGCGAGGTAGGAGCTCTCCAACTCTCCATACAATAACCTGTACAGAACAGGTATATACTTACTTACGGCACAACCGCACAGAGATACGGCCGGGCAGGGATACCTGAGTGGGAGCGCAGGAAGTCAAAAGAGAAAACTTAAAGTTTTAAAGAACCAAAATACAAAAATAATTTAAAAAAAACTTACAAACAACAAATAAGTTAGATTTATTAAGTAGATTGCATCCACTTTGAGCGAGCATCATATCCGCTACTGGGCTGTTTCATTCAAGTCATAAAATGAATGTGCTTAGAACAATTAATTTGCTTCCGTAGCATTTAAAGCCATTTTTATGAATGGTTTTGCGTTCTTAAAATTGCGTGTTTTATAACAAAGCGTGAAGATATGCAACGGGGATTACCAGCGATCCATTGTAAAAGTATTATTCCTTTCATTTCAATATGTCGGAAAAGTGTTGCCTATATTTCAATACAGGTTTCCTCTTTAGAAAATATTATCTATAAAAGTGAATTGCAACATAGATTTTTTTTATTGTGAGGTTGCATCCGCGCACTACCGACGGTGCCTATAAACATTCATTACAAAAGCACCGTGAAAGAAACTGGCTGTCGACCTCTCACTTAACAAACCTACATCTTGTGTCTCCCTTTACTTCGGACCTGAGCTTTGCTGTAAGACTGAAACGCCACTATTTCAGAGAGAAGTAAACTTTACCTGCTTCATTGCTCGCTAAAATTCCTGAGTCCTGACGTAGACACGAATTTTTAAGATTTCAAGAGCTGTATAAAAAAACTGCAACCGTCTCAGTCTATTGTCATAAAAGCAACATTGCAATGGAAAGAGACGAAAAAATTCAATGCGATTTCGATCAAATAGATTTAGTAAATTGCAGCAGAAATTTTGAGATCAACAGACAATCAGTTGTTTGTAATTTATCTCATTTATTGCATAGTTCTCGGGGTATTGAAAAGAGACGGATTGATTTTCGGCTCGTTTTGTTCACAATTACCGCGAGATGCATTCCAAAAGTCGGGCTGGGTCGATCGTTTGGCGGTCAACTAGTCCCCGTCATATTTTTTTATGTTAATTTGCGCCTGTTGACATTGGTACGAGATGCGAATTAAAAAACCTTCCCGGATTTTGGCTTGCACCTCATTCCCATTATTAAAATACATTGTTGAAAAATTTTAACGTGTGAATTGATTTATCTAATTTTCTTTATAGAAATCTTTATTTGGGCGGAGATAATATATTACGTACATAATATTGATAATGATACTTAGATGCACTTTTGAGTTTGGTTAGTTTGGTTAGGTTAGGAGTTAGGATAAGTTAAGTTAGGTTAGATTAGGGTAGGTTGAGTCATGTTACGTTAGGTTTAGCTTATCTCGTTGGTTTTATACAACCTGCATGAAATATGGTCTGTATTAATGAAAAGGCTTTACTTTCACACTAACAACTAACATGCTATAAATTACCTTAGTACATGGGTTTTATTGTTTTCCTGAAGACATAAATTGGTTGAAATATAGGCATCAGTAATAAACTTAAATAATAATTAGAAATGAAAAGTGAGTAAATTCCTACACGGTGCAGTAGATTTCAGGTAAAAATAGTAACGAAAATTGGCAAAAAATGACTGAACGATCGATTTATCCCAATGCCCAAAATCAGTTTGATCTATCACTATCTGCCTTTAAAAAATCTGCTTACCTTGTTATGTCAGCGTCATCAGTCATTTTTAGGCTTTCTAAATGTAAAACAATTTTTTATAATTTCATTATTAATTAATCATTGAATACAACATTAGCGATTCTCAAACGAAAATATGAAACAGAAAAAATCAGAAACAGATACGGTCACATCTATGAATTGATCCCAAGATCTTAGCCTTTGTTGGGGCTCTGTTCTCTGACGTAATTTGACCCCAACCCTCCGTCACACTTCGACTAAGAACTACTAACATTACATTCATTTTCTTAAAGCCTATTTTTTATTGGCTGCTATCTTTATGTATGATTGCAAGATTCTTCTCGAACTACGTGCAATCTAGATTTTGTCTTGGAAAATATATCCATTTTTATTTTAACGTGTGACATTTATTGACTTTTCTGCAAGTCTAAAAAAATCTTCATCGTTATTACATTCGCTGTCAAAAACAATTTTTTTTGGTTTCTAGCCAATAAGCTTTTGACTTTATATCACAAACAAGCTGATACACGTAGGTAAAAAAAATGTACAAATAACTGAGAAATAGGTATGTGCTGCACTCCCGAAATTAGTAACAAGAAAATAACAATGGTTAAAATAAAATCTACCCAATAAGACTAAGTAAGCATTCTCAAAATGATAATTCTAGTATAAACAAGTTGTTGATTATATTGTTATCTTATTATAGATGTAGAATCCCTTTTCTGTTCACTAAGTTGTGTAAGTACATTGGTAATTTAAAATATTGTTTACTCGAATGTGGCCAATCAACCTGACCCACATAATGACACCATAAATCAAGAAAATAAATCATAAACCCCATATTCAATACTTTGTTTTGACTAATGTGACCAATCAACTCAATGCCATTATAATGACCACGTAAATAAATAAATAAATGTATATTCATAAACCCAATGCCATAACACCCATAATGACTTCATTCCGGTACAAATACCGTGGTGATATTTTCGCTTTACTACTATTTACACTTTACACAATAACCAATCGTTACACCTTACGCTTAACGCAAATGGAAAAATGGTAATGCGAATATTAAAGGTAAATGGAACAACGAGGCGCCTCGTTACATCGCGTTGGGTTGGTCTGCTCCGCAAATAAATTACGGGAAGTTTGTAAACTGTAAACCCGCAAAGTTGTAAACATTTCCCGTGCGTGGCACCTACCAATCCAGTGGTAGTGACACATATTCGGTCCCGTTATACAGAAAGCTCGGCATTTTAGCATTTGCGCCAGTTCACCGCGTCCATAATGAGGCGTGCACTTCCACCGATCGTTATGTAATTATGTCGATCGATAACTTTTGGAAAGTAGGTGAACTTAATAATAATGCATTTCTGCTTAGTGACGTATCTGTGCATTTAAAGTTAGCGATCAATCAAAATTTCAACTTTCTTAACCCCGCAGGCCTCGGGCCCTATTTTATCGGAAGGTCAAAACATTTCCGCTTTGCAATAAAATCCATCGATGGAATATTTCTGTTATGGAATATATAATTTTTGAAATACATAATTTTTAAATTATAATTTTTTTTGATGAAAACATAAAAAGCTTTTAAAAATAGCTCATGTTACATTTCTAAGTAAAATTACTGATAACGAAAAAAAACAACATATATTTATATATTTTATTATGCAAATGTATTATAAACGTTATCGTTAACACACTTTTCTATTATTTTATGTAAAAATAATTAATAAAAATTTCCCAAAGTTTCATAATTTTTTTACTTTGTTTTCAAAAAGGATTACATTTTAATAATTTTGTGGTTTATAGATTAGAAGATAAAGCGTGGTATTTTTTTTGGCAACCGGGTGTTAGTGATAATAAAAAAATATAGGAGAGGGCATCAGAAGAGGAATAAAGTTGGCTTAGTCTTCCATTACGTGACAAGCGTGGGTGCAACAGTCAATTATTTGGCCGTCTCTTGAAAATATTTTTCTTTTTTCTGTTCCTAAATATGGAAATATCGGGTTTCACAAACAAACAATACTATTACCACTTGTGTCACAACTTTAGCCTTGAGATTTTTAACGATGAAAAATGAAAAAAAATCTTTGGCCCCTTTATGGCACTTTCAGGACTAACGACGTTTACAATGTAGAATGAGGATTACTCTTTCTTAAGCTGTTATACAACATATTATATAGATAATTAAAGCAAGTGAATATTCCAAAAATCTTTTTTTCTAACGATACTTAAATTCAGAGCAAATTTGAGTTCAGTGAACTAAATATCACGCAGTTCTAACGCACGTCACAGACAACCGAAATTAGAATATCCCGGCGTGCGCAAGAAAATTTTATTTAAGTTATTTCACAATTTATTAATTAAATTATTATTTTATTATTTTTTTTATATGAATACCGCACAAGAATCCCAACTACTCCCGTCTGGAGCCAGTGAGACTATGGCATCCCAAATTGGGGTATGTTATGAGGCTGAAGGTAGTGGGTATGGGAAGGAGCTAGGGAAGAGTAAGGTGGGGAAGTACCTGGCTATTCAGATCTGGTCACCAAACACGGCTAAAGCCATTTCAAGTAACGATTCAATTCTGAACAGTGATCTTACGCCAGGGCGATACTGAGAGTATCTTCCAACGTGCCGCAAATATACTATATATTGTTTTAAATGAGTAAATAAATTAATAACACAAATTGATATAATAAATTTTATTTGCCAAGCTGGGATTCGATCCCGCGACCTTCGGAATGCGAGTCAAGAGCTTTACCGCCAATAAAATAATTATTTATATCGGTAGAAACTTTCAGTATCGCTGTGGTGCAAGACCACCATCCAGAATTGAAACGTTGCTTGAAATGGCTTTGGCCGTGTTCAGTGACCAATTCTGAAATTCCAGGATATTTTCCACCTTCAGCTTCTCTACATACCCCATTGGGGAAGCCATAGACTAACTGGCTCCAGATGGTTGGGAGCAGTTGGGACTCAAATAAATATATATATTAATCAAGGATAATGGTATTTATTCGGATACGAATGACTTTGATGTACTATAAAAAACTGTGAGTTGTGCTTCGTAGAATTCATTTCATAGAAATGTCAAAACACTGAGCAGAGCTTTATTACATCAGGTGTTTCGTATGTAAAACCTCAACGGTCGGGTAAACATGAAACCTGACGTGTGGGTGTTTTTTTAAATGTGAATCAATGTTTTATCATCGAACATGAACACGATAAATTGCTATGCATAAATGATGCATGATGGCTTCATATTTGTTTATGGATCTGCTTTATTCAATTGCTTGATGTATTACGATTTGCACCGATGAAGAAGTTGACTTATGCATGTAGGAATGATTGAGAAAAAACATTGACGTACGGCAAAAGTCTTTTACTGCGAATAATTTTATAGTAATGACGAAATAACCATACATCTAAGTATATGATGGAGGTAAACACCTACTGTGAAAAATATAATTAATCAAAAAAAGTTGGCCTTAGTGCTCTCGACCAGCGGTCGCGGGTTCAAATCCTGGCGTGCGCAAGTAAATTTTATTTGATTGATTATTGTTTTCACAATTTATTCATTTAAAATCATTTAAGGTATAATTGCGGGACATTTCAGAGTGGGAGATATTCTCAGTATCGCCCTGGCATAAGACCACCATTCAGAATTGAAGCGTTACTTGAAATGGCTTTAGCCGTGTTTGGTGACTAGATCTGAATACTTGAGGTAATCCAACCGCTTTCCCGCCCTGGTATAAGTAACAGATGGTTACTCCTTCAGGGCTCTCACAAGGACTCTATTTTTTTTTGATAAACATAGCTACTTTTATGTTGAACGAAGTTAAACCCTCAAATGTCCCTGTAAAACAGGAGTTTGTCTGAAAATGGGGTAATGGGTTAGTCGCAGGGGTTCCCAAACTTTTCCAAGTCGCGGCACCCTTAGAAAATTTTAATTTTCTCACGGCACCCCAGTCATATAATGTAATTTTTTACCTACTCCACTGAATAATACAACTCGTAAAATAAATAAGTGATAGGAAAACTTACAAAGAAAATGCAAATATAATACAAGTACAAAAACCGTTTAGTGCGACGGGTGAGCCTGCAGCTTGCTGCACAATTTTTCAAACCGGGGAATAAGGCTTGATACAGCTACTCCTCATTTCTTTTTCCGCATTTATTTTTTAGCGATATTTGCTCTTTATAACCGCAACCGCTGAAAATCCAGCTTCGCAAAGATATGAAGTAGCAAAGGGAGTGAGGACCCTTACAGCTTTTCCACTTACTTAGAATCGGATACTGATTTCTGACTGATATCCAAAACTCCGTCAAATCAGAACAAGCGTATTTCATTTTTAGGCTGCTGTCGGTCGAGAGGTCAATTAAATCTTCTTCTTCCTGCGTAGTAAAATCTTGGGGAGTTTGAGCACGGAATGGATCTTGGATCCATAAAAACTTCTCCACTTGGTCTTCTGCGAAGTACTTGGCAAACCAGTCAGTTAACTGTGATAGGTGCTCTGTGAAAAGGATCAGCAAGTTATTTGAAACCTTAACTCCGCTATGGGCCATGTACTGTTGCAATATTGGAAAACAATCTTTGCCTCAATCATCACCCATTTTTCTCTTCCACACTTGTAGTTTTTTCCTGAATGATGAAATCTTGAATAAAAAAAAAAACTACAAGTGAATGCGGCACGCAGCCGCTGCATGCGCAGCACCACAACCGTATCCCCACTCCTGTACCTCCCACCCAATCCATTCCCAGAGCGCGGACCGGCCAAGCGGGTAATTTTCCATTCCATAAAATGTTTGTATTCGTTCATGTCGATTTTGATTTTTAGTAGAGACATCAGGGGCGCCTCGCGGCACCCCTGACCTCTGTCCGCGGCACCCCAGGGTGCCGCGGCACCCACTTTGGGTACCTCTGGGTTAGTGTAATGAATGATGAACATAACATGAGATAAATACAGAAAGTATGAATAATATTATAGGTATAACAAAAGTTTATAGAAAAATAAAAGAAAAAACAAAGCCACCACTCAAAACAATGGAAAAATAATAACTGTAAAAATACTAAGATTACAAGTAAAGTCACCTGAAAGATACAGAGACTGAGGTGGAGTAAACCATACAAAATATATAAAGTTCTAGATCTGAATAGTCAGGTACTTTCACACTTACCTCTTTCCCATATCCTTCCCCTCCCCACTTACCATCGGCCTCACAAGATACTCAAATTGGAGAAGCCATAGTCTCACTGGCTCCAGGCGGTTGAAAGCAGTTGGAACTCTTAAGGTACGTCCACACCGGTAACGAAATAGCAAAGTTGTATAACAATTGTTTTAAAACATGTATATATGTTGTATAAACTTTGTTGTACAACTTTTATAATTTTGTTATATAACAAGTTACAACTAGCAAACGCGTCCACACCTCATGAAACAAGAAATGCAACACTTTCAATCATTTGAGGATTCAGTAGTAATCATGGCTTCGGAGGAAGAGGTTTTGCTGGCCGCCGCGGCCTGTGTAATTATATCAACTCACCGTCAACCAACTGAGCGCAGATGGTGGGTGCGACCTTCGCTGGAAGCTCGACATCGTTACAGTGGAACTCACCTGATGGAGGATCTGATGGAAGACGGTAGAGATCCCCTTAGTGGGGAAATCAGGGATGATGGGAGTTTTCGGAATTTCGCTCGAATGAGCAGTTCTGACTTTGAATATCTCTTGATCAATGTTGCCCCAACTATTGCAAAGCAGGACACCAATTATCGATGGGCTATACCTGCAAGAGAAAGGCTTGCAGTTACTCTGAGATTTTTGGCGAGTGGTGATTCCTATCAAAGCTTGAGTTACTTATTCAAGATCTCAAAGCAGAGTATTTCCAAGATTGTTCCTGAAGTCTGTAGGGCCCTTATTGTCTTCTTGAAGGATGTAATCAAGGTATGTATATCAATAATTATATTCAAACAAATATTTTATTATGCAAACTTTAATATATATTATGCAAACTTATATACTATTACTTTCAATAATGCTAAATAAAATGAAGAAAAAAAAAACAATTAAAAAGCCAATTACATATCCAGTAAATTCAAGGAGTCAGTCGTTGCTTGGTCAACGGGGCTAGGTTCGGCAGATGTGCTAGCTGCAGAGTAAGCATCTGGGCTGGCAGCAGAGTAGACTTGCTGGGTACTAGGGTGCAACTGTGGGCTTACGTCACCGTAGAATTGTGGGCTTCCTTGACCGTAGACTTGTGGGCTTCCTTGGCCGTAGACTTGTGGGCTTCCATGACCGTAGACTTGTGGTCTTCCGCGTAGATCTTGCCTTTCTGCGTGGTACAAAATGTTAAATGTTCGTGTCCAACACCAACATTTTATCTTTCAAATTTCTCAGGGCAATAGCTACTTGTTCCCCAAATACATCAAACTCGTCCCTGGTCCTGGCGCTAAGCTTTTTCATTACATCGTATGCTTCCCTGGCCATACTGTCGTTGTGGGATCTCTTTTTGCTGGGTCTTTTCATTTGAGATGGCGGAAGGAAAGTAGACTGTTCTTGCTCTGTCTGTGTCTCTTCTGGCCCCTATAAAGAAAAACAAATTTCATTAATTCAAAGAAATGAAGTGGGTTGTCAACAATAAGTATATGATGAAATATTTTCTTTTTTTGCAGACCCCAAGCAGTCAAGGAGAATGGCTTGATTTAGCTGCTGACTTTGACCAAAAATGGAATTATCCTCACTGCTGTGGCAGCATTGATGGGAAACATATTACGTTGCAAGCTCCCAAACACAGCGGTAGTGATTATTTCAACTACAAAGGGTATTTCAGTATTGTACTTATGGCCATCGTCAACGCAAACTACTGTTTTACTTATGTCAGCATTGGATGCCAAGGGGGGAAAATCTGATGGTGGCGTGTTTGGCATTACAGAGTTCAAGAGGCTTCTTGAAACATCACATTTACATTTGCCAGCGGCAACACCTCTGCCTGGGAGAACACTGCCAACTCCTTACGTTTTTGTGTGTGACGACGCTTTTCAGTTACTGCCAAACATGATGAAACCGTATCCGGGGGCACAAGCAAAAGGTTCGCCACAGAGAATATATAATGGCAGACATAGCAGAGCAAGGCGCACTGTGGAAAATGTATTTGGTATAATGTCAGCTGTATTCAGAGTCCTCATAAAACCCCTGCTTCTTGAGCCCCTAACTGCAGAAAATGTTGTCCTAACTTGTTGCCTCCTCCACAACTTTCTTCGAAAAAGTCAATCAGCATCATCGTACACCCCCCCTGGGACCTTCGATGATGAAGATACCTCCTCCGGTGAAGTTACACCTGGACATTGGAGAATCGTGGGTGAACCAACAGATACCTTTCTGCGGCTCAAAAGGATCCCGAGAAAACCCTCCGACGTCGGCAGAATGGTTCGTAATGAAATCAGCGCTTTTTTTCAATCTGAAGAGGGATCAGTGCCGTGGCAAAACAGATACTGAATGCGAGGGATTAAGTAGGTACCTACCTACATTGTTTTTCTCCTCCCACTTTCTTCTTAGTGACAAATAATTATTATGTAGGTACCTACTAAATAGGTAGTTAACTACTAAATTAAAGTTGAAAAATTAAACTGTATAAAATGTAATTAAAATTAATTAAAGTTTAATTAAAACTGAAGTGTGTTTACCTGTGCCTGATCTGACGCCTGTGTGGACTCATCTGGTTGCTGCAGTTCACCCGTGAGCTGCTGTCCGACTTCTTGTTGGTGCCTCGGTGTGTTTTTATCTTTTAGAAAAAGCAGAGAGTGGAAATATATCCATTTGGTCTTGTAAGGGGCATCAGCTCCGTCTCCACTCTTCCCTTTTTTCAATTCGCGCTGGAATTGTCCAATTAGCATCCGAACTTTCTTCTCCACCTCATCCACGTTTCCTTCAAAATCGGAAGCTAGATCAGCCCAACCATCTTGCTTTTTATTACGGTTTTTGTATTCATTGTGTTGTGGATCCCAAAGTACTGCTTTCTCACGATACTGCTCAATCAATCTTTCGGTATTCTCCTTCGTCCACTCCATCTCCAAAAGACCTCAAAAAATACCTCACAAAATACACAAAACAAAGAACGCCAGTCAAATTAAAAAAAACTCCACGCACTCAGACACACTCACTTACAGATAGTTCTCCATCAACTGATGGGAGGACACTGAAAGGTGGATTGTTTGTTTTTTGTGTTTTTTGTGTTTTTTTTTTGTTTTGTTGTGTGTGTGGACGAGCTTGCAACTTGTTATACAACCAAGTTATCTAATTCCTTTGATCTTTACCGACAACCTCTGGGTAACATGTAACCTGCTATAAAAACAGAAAAAAAGTTACACAACATCGTGTTATACAACATTTTTCAGTTGAATTTCTAACAAGTTACATAACATTGGTTATATAACTGTTTGTAACACGTTTTGTTACTGGTGTGGACGCACCTTTATGCGTAAAAAAAATTAACAGTCTGAAGTATGAGACAGCCAGAGTCATAATGCAGGGGAAGATTGCCGGATGACGAGGCCCTGTAAGAAGGAGAACATCATGGCTGAAAAACCTGAGACAGTGGTTTGGCCAGTCTACTGTAGAGCTGGTCCGGGCCGCAGTAAACAAAGTCTGTTGAACGGACAGGGCGCAAGAAGAAGAAGAAGAAAAATAAGTCTAGAAAACTCAGTTCATGGATAAATTCGATATCATTACAAACAAATTAAAATAAACATTTTGTTATAATGCCTTTTATTATAAAACATACAATGTTAACGTTTTTCCCAATGATAGTTTTTTGAAATAAGTTTAGGGATGAGTCTTTTAAAAGTAAATTTTCTTTTCACTCCCATAATCAAATTCACTGGCAAGTAATCGAATCTGGTGGTCGTAAGATTTTAAACCTACTTGTATTAGATATTTAAAAAAAAAAGTCACGCCCAAGTTACTGGAAAACAAAATCAGCAAATTATATAATAATTTTATTGAACGTCGGTGTCTTTCTACCCTGGTAAGGTGATTACTTCCCTACCTGTGCCTTTGATGCCGCACTTCGTAGAATAATAAATCTCGGAACTTCCATTGACACGGGGTAGTTTACTAAGCCAACCTGCTATAATTAGGGGTTGTTTGGTTCCTTTGATGATTTAAAATAGTTCTTTACAATGGCCCGCTAATATTCACCGAATCCCATTATCCTGCACACGTCCACTATGTTATAAAAAATATTTCAAACAACACCCAACTTCCCCATGTTTACAGCAACAAAGAGTCGAGGAAGATTCGCAGATTGTAAAACAACCTTCCAGGATAACTGTCTTTGAAATGGAATTAACGTTAACACCTGTTATAAAACTAAATTTTGACCGACTAGTGGGTAAGGTGTTAAGTTGATTTTTTGAAAATGAACCTGTTGATATGGGAACTAAATTTTTTAAAAAATTGTAGCGGTCTCGGAAATCGATTGAGAATTTATAATGAAAGGAATTTCCCAAATTTTATCAATGCTTATAGGTATAATCAGGGCTGGGCAGTATTTGAAATACTTGTAATTGAAATACGTATTTGAAATACAAATACGTATTTTGTATTTGTATTTCAATTACTTCCTAAGAATGTATTTTGTAATTGGTATTTCAATTACCTGATGCTGAAGTATTTTGTAATTTGTATTTCAAATACTTATGGCTTCAAAATACATTTTCAAATACATTTAGTGGCCTTAATAATGATAATGAAAAATAAACTGACATAGTTAATACGAAGACTAAAAACGCTAGAATCCAGAGCAATATATGTTAATATTTAGAGTTGGCAATACTGTTTGTATCATATTATATTATTAGTGTCCAACCGAAACAGGACTTTCTACGGAAACCGAATCTTTTTTAGACACGTTAAAAATCTATTTTTTAATGAAATTTTGATTATTTTTACACTTACACAGACAATTAACACGTGTTAATTTAAATAAAATAAAAAATTATTTTTATTTTACTGCTATAAAACAAACAAAAAATAACAAAACATGTTAACTAGGTACTTCTTGGAATAAAAATTTGTCAATAATCAACACTTACATTATAAAGAAGGGACCTCATTAATTGAGTATTTTACTATTACAATATTCTTAATAGACGTGTTGAAAAAAATAATTTAAAAAAAACTATAATTATTGAAATATGTGAAAAAGTAATTATTCATTCTTTTTTTACATCAGTTCTACATAGGAGGCCCTGAGGAAAATAATTTCCCTCAGGACCTATGTCATCTTAGGTGATGCTGTGTGGAGAGTTTTTTAAGGAAAGAAAGGAGAGGCATTTCTGGGAAGGAAATAGGTACGAAGGGTAAGAATCGGGGGTTAATGTATCCAGGCATAACAGACGTATGAATCCATCCCGCCAACCGCGGTGCAAGGCGATAGGTCGAGAGATTCCGGCTGGAGAGGATAAAAGACCTCCCTCAACCAGTCTCTCGATCCTGCATACCACGGAGCAGGCAGGCAGACGCAATGGCCGCCAAGACCTGGACAAACCTCACCCCATGAACCCGGGTACCCCTGCAAAGTCACCAAACGTAGCGAACCATTTAAGGTGACCTATGGAAGAAGTGTTGGTTATCAAATAAATGGTTCCCGGGGCGGCGGTACCCTTACCCGCCTCCCAAATTGGGAGGCGGGTAGTATTACTGGTATATTACTGCTTTAAAACAAACGAAAAAATTTAAAACTAACAAACATGCTAACTACTTATTGGAACAAAAATTTGGCGAACGAGCCACGAACTCACCCGAAGTCAGTCGAACAACGCGCGGTAATTCACAAACGCAGAGTTTCGGTGCGACCGAAGGTTCGGCAGATTTTCTGCCGAAACCGAAACTGATGCTGAAACTAGATTTTTTTGCCGAAACTTGCCGAAACCGAAACCTAAACCGTAACCGAACCTTCGGTCGGTCACTATATATTATACTTGTCATTGCTTTGTATTGTACATTTTTGTGTCATAGACCATGAGTCATAGTATTAGATCAAGCACTATAGGAATAATTGGCGGAATACTAGATTATTTTTAAGTTATTTACAGTAGAGCGTATTTGAAGTGAAATAAACCAAACTGCGCTATACAAATGTCATGTTATTATAATTATAATAATAATCATTATTATCTAACATTAAAACTTTACAAGTGGAGCGAAGATGAGATGTGTCTTCTAAGCAATATGATTGGTCAATTTTTCCACATCTCTGTTTCACTCTGCTCAGCTTTGCTTCTATGGAAACGCACCCTTAGATAAGGGCACTCACTACAATTTATTGCAACCAAAGGTTCTACCAAAACCGAATGTATTTTCTATTTTGTAATTTGTATTTTGTATTTCAAAGAAAAAAATGGTTAAAATACTGTATTTTGTATTTTGTATTTCAAATACACGACTTCAAAGTATTTTGTATTTCGTATTTTAAATACATGCGAAAAAGTATTTTGTAATTTGTATTTTAATTACAGCAAAGCATGTATTTTGCCCAGCCCTGGGTATAATATAGCCTGAATGAGGTAGGGTATCTCATACCTGGACACTTTAAATCTGAATAGGTTGACGGCCTCCGTGGTCGGGGGGTAGGATCTTGCCTCGAAATCCGTGGTCTAGGTCGCGGAATCTAATTCAGTCGTGCGCAAATAAATTTTAGTTGATTAATTTATGTTATTTCGCCATTAATTCAATTAAAATAATATATAGTGTATTTGCGGTACGTTTCAGAGTGGAAGATACTCTCAGTGTCGTCCTGGTATAAGAACACCATTCAGAATTGAAACGTTGCTTGAAGTGGCTTTAGCCGTGTTTGGTGACCAGATCCGAATAGCCAGGCACTTCCCCACCTTCCTCTTCTCTATCTTCTTCTCCTCCCCACTACCTTCATACCCCAATTGGGAATGCCATAGTTACTGTCTCCAGACGGGAGCAACTGGGACTCTTGCGAGGTATTCACATAACGGAAGTGAAGGGCGCAGTGTAAACTCATCTCGGATACGTAAAACCCGACCTCACAGTCGGCGTACGTTTTTTGTAGTTTTTGTATGTTCTGATTTATTTTATAAAATTAGAAATAATTTTGTTTAGTTTCGTAATTTAAATAATAATAAGTACCTACGTGATTTTGTGAAGTTGTGTAACGAAAGTTCCTACTCATATAATATTTTTCCAAAATAAAATTGTAGTTCCATTACGTTGATTAGAATAGATGATCAAGGAAAATATTGATAATTGACAATAAACCTTGTTACAAATTATCATATCGACCACCATAACACGGGCATCAGCCTAGCATGGTGGTCGAAAAATCCACTAATATAACATCTAGACGCGTCCTGTGAAATGCAAAATGACCCCAGAAGCCAGCAAAAGTAGGCTCAAGGCCCATTTATGAAAAAGTGCCTGCATTGTTTTGCACCGTTGAGATCGCATAGTGCTTTGTGTTGTACCTTTTATCGGTCTACAAGGTCTACACCGAAACTAATTTGTGTTCCAGCCGTCCGCACCGGAGATTTTTTTTTTAAACACAAAAATATCTAACTTCCGAATGTTGTATAAAGTACACACCTCGGACTTTATTTTTGAAAATGTAGTCAGCTATCTGACTACAACAAAAAAATACACCTTACATGTGTCTTTTAGACAGCGTTTTCATAAACATAATAATGTTACAGAATTTCTTTTGTTACCATCAAAGTTTCCTACGTCATCAAATCACCGCACTGCTTGTGACGTCACGAAAGTTCGACTACTAATACATTAAAGGAGGTTTAGTATCACAATTTGGAAGAGTTTTCAAACTTTTTTAAAGCGCGACCCGCTTTTAGTAATAAAATAAATTATACTATTTCCATAAATTATAATTATAATTACATAAATTCACCACCAGCTGTTTTTTAGGAATGATCAACCTTTTTAGTCGAAGTACTATTAATGTATCCATTATTATTATGTACCTATGCGGACCTTGGTGGGAGGGTATGTACAACATAACCTGGTTAACTTTGTTGTCGGTGGAGTCGCAAACCTACTTTACACATTGTAAAACAATATTTTTTGTTTAATAAAACTATCAAAGAGGGTAAAAAAAAGCCGCAGCAGAAAATATTACATCCGCAATGCCAAAACAATGAATGATATCGATTTTTTTCATTTGGAAATGTTAAATTTTGGCGGTTGATTCAAAAAGGGCAAAAATTGCCAGACAAAATTTTTACTACGTTCAAGGTGTAAATGGTGTTGGTTTATTTTCGTTTGGAATTACAATATTTATAAGTACAATATTTCGTCAAGATAATTTTTGTTATTTTGTAAAACGGAAACCTTTAAAATACATAAAACACAGATTAAAAAAAAAAAAAACCGTTGCACAATTCTTCAATTCAGGTCGCAAGTTAAACACTTACAATTAACACTTATAATTTAATTGTAAGAAATTTCCCCCGATAGATAAAAATCGTAAGATATACTCCAAAAAATATTATAAACACTATATTTCTGATATTTTACAAGATATATGAATTTGAAAAATTTCGTAATTCATTGTTTTTTTAAATCCTTTTTTAAACATTTTCCGGGAGATTTTTGTTCTATTTCAAACGAGTCATGTTTCATTAAACATTTTCACAATTTTCGCTAAAATATTATCGTTTTTAAGAATAGCGCGCTCCCTTTAACATTCGTATTTACGGATCTCCCCTTCCTCTTCTTTTTGAGCGCTTACTACTGGGCTTTAAGTATCCACTAATTTCAGTATTTTTTTGTATATATTATACGCAAAAAAAGCTTTAAAAAGAAATTATAGTTTTTGGCTAATACCTTTTGCAAAACAGAACAGAAGCATATGAATATTTTTAGCGCATTTTTTTTTTAGTCAGTCCGAAAAGCAGTAAATGGGCTTGCGGACCGCTTGTTGCTCATCACTGTGTTAATGATGAGCAACCAACTTGGGTAGCCCACGGTACATGGGCGGTAAAAATATGATTTTTTCGTAAATGTTTTCAAGCAAACGATGATTGGTTTTGTTTATTAAACTCATTAAGATTACGAACCATCAGAAAAAAAAATGCAGACGCATCTGCCGCCAAGACCTGGAATAAACATCACTCCATTAACCCGGGCACCCCTGCTTAGTCACCAAACGTAGCGAACCACTTGGGGTGACCTATGGCAGAGGCTTTGGTTATCCAATAAATGGTTCCCGAGGCGGCGGTACCCATACTGGCCTCCGAAATTGAATCACTTGTCATAAAAAAATATTTTTTTCCAATTAAATTTATGAATGTCTCGTGACCCCCACTTTGAAAACCACTGCATACAGCACAGCTTGTGGATATTGTTCATGCGGCCAATCCGTGAACAACTATTGATGTATTAGTTCGACAGAATTATACCATAGGATAACTTGGTGGTCAGTTGTATATTGCCGGGAACTCTGTATGCAAGACGGCGGAATTGGAAGGAGAGTTTTATTGCGAAATTACTGTTACTGGCGTTATTTTATTCTGATTCTTACTATGAGAGGGCTTGTCTAGGGTATACTTGGTCGAAGAATGTAACCCTTTTTTTTGTATTTAATGAATAAAGAAAAAAATAAATATATATATAAATTTTAAGCGTGAATCTTGAATGAAATGTATATAGGCAAGTGATTCCCACCTTACAGTCACTGTAACATTCTCCTACCCCTATTTACGTAAGTTAGACTCCCACTGAGGTTGGAAATAATACTTGTAGGGGTAAATTAAATGCCAGTGGAGCAATACAGAGTAGGTAAGTCACTACTTACTAAATCAATATAAGTATTATACATAATATATTGATTAGCTAAGTAGGCACCTACCCTATTATCTAGTTATTAAGATGAAATAACCAGACAAAACCGGAAATATGTCTTTTCCACAAAAAAGTATAAATTGATTTCGAAAGATTGTTCTTTTATATGGTAAAGTTACATGTTTTAAATTATAAAAATATGTGATACAGTAGGTCGTTGGCAGATTTGTTAAATTTTCAAACAAAATTTTGTATTATACAACACACATTTAAACCATGTAATCAAGCAGTAAAATAAATGAATAAATTATCTGGGAAAGCTATGTTTCAGAATTTTAATTTTAGTTTAAATAAAATCATTAAAAAAAGATCCGTGCACGTGTTTTGTGACGAAAACACTTCAGTTTGTCTATTTATTTACGGTCCTATAAACTATATTTAAGATTTTTTTACATTATTAAAAAATTATAAATACTGAAAATAATTACAAAGAGTACATAATTTTAATAGTTTTACCATAACGCCTTTCAGCATTTTTGAATGTAGGTATAAATTAAATAAAATTTTGAATGAAATAAAGTCGATATTGAGTTATTATTTTAAAAAGCTGGTACGGAGAATAATCAATCTTTCTCTTTGGAAACGCTTTGTATGATCGTAAGAACATCTTTCGACGAAATTTGGATTCTCGGCCGCTGGCTGGTTAAAGGCAGATAAAATATAATTTATTAAGAAAAAATCAAACCTTTTTTTATGTGATACGAGTTATAAATGCCAGGAGCAAGTGGACCAATAGCATCCTTATTTTGAGAGAGTTAAAGAAACTGAATGAAATGAAGGAGAGGTAAACCGAAAGACATTTATTAACTTAATACTTAATCTAGAAACTTTTTCTAGAACAAATGATCAAAACAAATGAACCCTCCTAATCTAGTTCCAGGGCCAAAGAGCTTTCTATTGGTCCACGCTGAAGAAAGCTGCAGTTTTTCTTCTTTTTCTTTTATTGTAGTCTTGTAGCAGAACAGCTAGAATGCTTGTGGATCTTACCTGCATTTTACACGATGCTCCTTTGTCAAGTTTATATATGGGTTGTTTTTCGTATGGATTCGATATGAAAAATAGAAGTTTTCTATTTTGGTACCGATTTTCGTACGATCGCGGACATTATTTGATATCTGTCGTTTGCCATTGTTTTAAATGTTACATGTTTATTTGGTTTTATATTTCAAATTTTGTTAAAAAGACTATTATGTTTATTATATATATATTTTTATATGTTTATTACTAATTATGAAGGTATATTACTGTTCGTTACTGCGAATTTAACGTAGATGATTTTTTGTCGGCAAGAGCAAAGAAAAATCACAGATGATTTCATGTGATTATTATATTTAAAGTCTTATTGTTATTTTTTGACTGGCCCAAATTTATTATTTCTTCTATAATGGCAATTATCTCAATGAAATCGTAAGTATGAAAATAATTAAGCAAAAAAAATCACATGGGTTCCGATATAGTTCGCAATGGGGTCAATATGAAGAAATGCACCGAGTAAAACACCCACAATAAAAACGTTTTTTAGTAAAACGTTGCTTTGGAATTAGGAAATGTAATTTTTAAAAGCGGTTCCTAAAACTTTACCCGCTGTTGGTACTTAGCTACCGGATGTCGTAGTTTTTTTTTTTAATAATTGGTAAATCGCATTTCGTCTTTCTATTTTCGTGAATCATACGCTTTTACTATATATTTATGTATGCTTGACGTTTGATTACACAACCTGATTTCTTCTTATCAGATTAATGATTCATTCATTCATTCGGGCACCTAATATTGCAAATAATTTGTTATCCACACGTTTATGTAGTGATCATAAAATAAAACCAAGAGCTTAGCAATTTTATGAATTTTCATATTCCGTCAAGATCACGAGACAATCCGATTAATTTTATTTACTCTCATGTAGAACAAATATTCGAAAAAATTCCAGTGTATGTGCACAATATAATACAAAATTTCACAGCATTGAAATTTTTGGTAATAACCTAAAGAAATATCGATATGAAGTAACACGTACGATCGATTATTATTAATATGAGAGTATGGAATGTATCGGGAGCATCTCCTATCCTTAGCCTATATTCCTCTTCCCCTCCCATTCCTATAACCCAAAATTAATTTTAAGATTTAAAAACTTCTATTCCAATGAACTTTAGCATAAGAAACTTCTGTGGCTTGACTTGAGTTAACTTTTTTATCACTGTATATTTTGTAAAAACTGTTTGTTTCTTACAAATAAAAAGTAAATATATAATTATTTTAACTTTCAATTAATCAAACGACCCAAAATGAATTTATTTTAAATTTGGTGTAGAGAAGTCGTAATTTTTATGTTCAATAACTCGTCATTTATTACTGGTGATTAAAACATATTAACATTATTTTATTGTAATAATTAAATCATTGAAAAATAATGATATCAACAAACCTCAATGAAAACGTGAACACAGAATACGCCACTGTAAAAATTATGATGTGGCAGTCCATAAACAAATAATAGGAGATAATGTTAGTAATTCTTCAAATAAAATATGATATCGATAAATATTATGACCGAATTGAATTATTTGGTCCCAGTAGCTCACTTAGTGTAGAAATATGGCTCAGGTAAGGCCAGAAGATTTTTCTGTTTCGAGTCCCAGATACGACCGTTACCATCATTTTATTTTCGGCGTCTTACTATATTTTCATTGAGAGTTCGTGATAATATTTTCAGTAATTAAATATTTAACATTCTAATTTCTTCAGGTATTGGTTGTAGGATTGTTCAGGTCTACATAT
Organism: Limnephilus lunatus; assembly: GCA_917563855.2. Classification (NCBI taxonomy): domain Eukaryota; kingdom Metazoa; phylum Arthropoda; class Insecta; order Trichoptera; family Limnephilidae; genus Limnephilus; species Limnephilus lunatus. The sequence continues at coordinate 61,077,042 of OU830592.1, forward strand.
ACTAAAATAAATAGTACACAACAACTGCTGACCCTGTACAAATCGCAAGCGCGTCCTTTTGTAGAGCCTGGAACATCAAAATATGTACATGAATATTTTTGAAATAATTAATCGACTTCAGTATTTTCTCCATCTAACACAGGTCTCTTCAAGATTCAGGATCATTTCTTTCCTCAAAAAGATCCTCTACTCCACGTATGATAAAGGCCTGAGAAAAAAATCCCTTTACAAAAGGGTCTTCTGTATTTTTAATTTTTTTTTTTACATTAACTCCACACAGGAGGCCCTGAGGAAAATAATTTCCCTCAGGGCCTATGTCATCTTTGAGGATGCTGTATGGAGGGTCTTTTTGAGGAAAGGAAGGAGTGAACATGGGTCTTGAAGAGACCCATGTTGTAGGAGGGAGGAAACACAGAGGCTGGTAAATCGTTCCACATCCGAGCTGTTGAACTCAAGAACGAGTCTTAAAAACGACCCGTTCTCATGTGACTAATGTTAACCGTGTACAAATATTGGGCGCGTGTTTGGCGTGTTTCCCGACTATGCACCGGTGCCGAGGGGATCAACGACGCTAGTTCCTCGGAGCATTTTCCATTGTAATACCGGTAGAACAAGGACAGCATTCCCACCTGACGCCTGTGCTCTAAAGATTGCAATCCGTCTGTTAAGATGGGAGAATCTATCAAACGGACCGCCCGTTTCTGCACAGAGTCAGAGTTTTTTTTAAGGTATTTTGGAGCTCCAGACCAGAGGTGGCTGCCAAATTCAACCGTGGGGCGCACTTGCGATTTGTACAGGTTTAGCAGTTGTGTACTATTAAAGTATCTGCGGGCCCTGTACAGTACGCCCAGTTTCTTAGAAGCTAATTTAACTCTGGTTTCGATGGAGCCCCCATACCTGAGCTGGTCACTTAGAGTAACACCAAGCATATCAATGGAGGTCCTGTTCGGAAGAATGCTTCCGTTGAAGGAGACTAGATTATCATTTCGATCCCTTTTAGACGTTATCAAACATGATTGGGTCTTTGAAACATTAAATTCGACGAGGTTATTCTTACCCCAAGAGAAAACACTCTCGAGGTAACCGTCCATTCTCTGCTTCAAAACCCTCCGAGCTATTGGGGTTTGTGTGCTCTTTGGAGGCTTGTCAAACAAAAAGCTATCATGGACTGTACTGTCATCCGCGTAACAATGAATCGGTGCACATGACAAGAGGTCGTTGATGTGCAACAGAAACAAAGTCGGAGACAGAACCGATCCCTGAGGGACGCCAGCATTTATCGAATGCGAGGAAGAGGTGAAACCGTCAGCAACCGCCTGAATCGACCTCCCCCTCAAAAAGTCGGCAAACCACGCACACAAGAATGCGGAAAGTCCGTACGAACGCAGTTTGTTGACAAGCGCTCGATGCCAAACCCAGTCAAAGGCCTTGGAAATGTCCAGTCCAACCGTTTGGGTCTCACCAAAACGTTCCAGGCACCGTCCCTAAACATGCGTCATATACGCGAGAAGATCACCGCACGAGCGGTTCCGCCGTAATCCGTATTGACGGTCGTTAATAATTTTGTTCTTCTCGAGGTATGTGAGCAGTTTGTCGTTGATCACACGTTCCATCACTTTTGACAGAACAGATGTGATCGCTATGGGGCGGTAGTTGGCTGGGTTGGAGCGGTCACCCTTCTTTGGAATGGGGTGAATGATCGGTTTTTTCCAACCAGAGGGCACAGAGCCAGACTTCAGGGACATCTTGAAAAGCGTCGTCAAAATTTGAGCTATTTCTACAGCGCACCTCTGCAATACAATGGCAGGAATTCCGTCAGGCCCGCTAGCTTTTTTAACATCAAGCCCTCGTAAGACTTGAAGTACATCCCGATGCCGGATCCTCAGCTTTTTCATGCGAAAACCGCAATGAGGAACCGACGGCGGGGTAGCACCTTGATCATCGAGGGTCGAGTTTTCCGCGAACATTTTGCCTAATAAGTTAGGCTTTTCGACGGCGGTATTTGCTAGAGAACCGTCAGGTCTGGTAAGAGGTGGCAGACTGGGTTTGCAGAAATTGCTACCTATTGAGCCCGCAAGCGACCAGAACGCTCTGCTGCCGTGCGGGCAGGCAGCCAGCTTTCTGCTGATCTGCAGGTCGTGCTCGATTTTTGACCTGTTAATGATCCTCTTGCATTCCTTTGCCATTTTGTTATATACTATTCTGTTTTCGGACGTTCGAGATGTGTTGTAGGCTCAGTAAACCGCGTTTTTTCGTCGCACTGCTTCGGAGCATTGTCGACTGAACCACGGCTTTGAGTCCACACAAGTTTCTTTGACAGTGGATTGGATGAAGCCATCCATCGCAGATGTGATGACTTCACCAATTTCCTGGGCACATCTTGAGGGATCCGAAGTCCGAAAACAGACAGCTGACCACGGGAAAGCATCGAAATGAGCCCGCAGACCAAACCAATCTGCTGATCTATAGTGCCACACTTTTCTCTTCAGCCGCTCGTTTGGCGGTCTGAAGGTTACGGGGATTGACGTCGTCACCAGGCAGTGGTCGGACGATCCTAGAGGCGCTGTGGCCTCAATCTTGTAACCGTGTGGCACAGTGGTTAAAAACAGGTCTAACAGATTGGAGCGGTGAGTCTGGACATCAGGAACCCTTGTAGGCTCCTGAACCATTTGCTCCAGTCCATAGCAGAGGGCAAAAGATTCCGCCTCTCGTCCAGCCGAGTCCGTTGGTCCTGAAAACTTTAAAAAAGGTTCGTTATGAACATTGAAGTCCCCCAGGACCACAAACTCTGCCATAGGGAAGCGGGGCAAGAGGTCATCAACAGTATTGCTTAGATGTTTGAAGAGTTCGGACGTATCTGAAACGCTAAGGTTCGGTGAGCGGTATAAACACGCGTAAAATCTTACCGTACTGGCAAGATTGACGCGCACCCACATTACGTCGAATTTGGAGTTCTACAGATTCAACAGCCGCAAACAGTTGACATCAGCTCGGCTAAAGAGACAGACACCTCCTTTGGGTCTGAATTTGCCCATGAGGGTGAAACCCGGGCAATCCAGATAGGAGGCGTCTGTAGGCTCAGCTATCTGTGTTTCGGAAAGGAAGAGAAGGTTGGGACGTTGGGTGAGAAGGTGGTGGTGGACTGAGTTTAAGTTTTTGTGCAGTCCGCGAATGTTGGTGAAGTTCACCACCAGTTTTGGCCTGCACCGGGGACTCCTGCTTCTCGCCGTTGTAATAACGTTACTTGATGTTATTGTGTTATTCATGATTTTATGTTAATTAATTTTTTTTTTGTTATGAGGGGAAAGGAAGGTCTGGAAAGGAAGGTTGAGGGGTGGGTAGGAAGCTGGGGATCAGAGTGTCCAGGAGTGACGGACGTATGAGTCCAACCCACCCACTGCGGTGCAAGGCGATGGGCTGGGAGAGTCCGGCTGGAGAGGTCGCCCAATGCGCCCCAAACGCTACTGCTGGGTTTCCTCCGGTCACGAACCGGCACAACAGCAGCGGCAGGGTTTTTGCACTCGTTGATGGGGCAGCCCACCCTCAGTCGTGAGCCTGAGGGTCAGGCCCCTGTACTACCGAGCGGCCCGGACAACGGAAACCGGTTGTAAAGGGTCTCCCTCAACCAGCTTCTCCCAATCCGGCCTGCCACGCAGAAGGTGGGCCGACGCACCCGCCATCAAGACCCAGACAAACATTACCCCATGAACCCGGGCACCCCTGCTAAGTCACCAAACTGTGGCAGAGGTGTTGGTCATCCAATAAATGGTTCCCAGGGCGGCGGTACCCATACCCGCCTACCAAAATAATAAATAGTATGGAGTGTAAACAAGTGAAAACTCGCATTTTAAGCACAACTTCAATAATACCGATATATTTTCTGCTAATTGACATCTTAAAACATAAATAATTTGCTATTAGCACATAACAAACTAAACATAAATTTACTCCATGACTAGACGATTTTTCGTGGTCTTTCGATTGGTTTAAACAGATTAATCTTGTAATGAATTTTGTCCATATAATCGTATTTTTCAGTTCAAAATCAGCGCAGTTAGATACACAAATGACATAATTTTAAAAAGCAAATATGGAATTCCTAGAAATCCTTACTAACCGCAATGATGAATCTTGGAGTGTTAAGATTTAACGGTTATAATTTTGATCGGTCAGGAATATAAAGTGGGGCCTCCGAATGGCTGAATTAATTATACGCTATTTGTCGGCAGACTTATTATTATTACATAACGGTGTTCGCTTTGGGTGACTGAAATGGTTAACACATTCCAATCTAGGGATCGACTTTTAGATTCATTAGGAGTACGCCGGCTCGTGGATTGAAATAAAGCAGATTATTTCTGTCCACGAGCTCGATTGTCCAGTCCACGGGCAGATTGGATATCAATGTTGGGGATAAATATAAATCAGTACTTAGACTTATAATGCTTCTAATCTTGACCTTAAAACCACAAGACTTTGGGGATGTCTTGTAATTATATATTACTAGCGAGTTCCTGGAATGTGTTACAATGCCACTCACAGAAAGAAAGTATGTATTTGAGTTTTAATTCAGTTTATTGAAGTGCTTTTGGATATACAATTTTTTTTCCGTCTGGTACGTACACGAATAAATCAGAAGTTTTCCGACGCAAAAGCAGGCCACACACAGCTGTCCATGTGAAAGCATGCATTTTCCAAATTTACCCTCTGATATCCCCTACCGCTACTATTTCTCTTTACCGCTATTTTCTGCCCCTTCCTCGTCCCTCACCCCTCTCCTGCGTGTCCTTTCACGGAGGTTGGAATTGATTGAATTCAATATTTTTACACCTCCATAGTCCTTTCCCATGCGTCTTCGTTCCCATCCCCCTTCACTTCCCCGGCGTGCGCACAAAAAAACACAGTTTCATTGCAATCGGATGAATGGTATAGGAAATAATTTCATAACGCTAGAGCTCACTATTAAATATATATATAAGACAATTTGTCTATTTGTTGTAATTTTTTATTAATAATGAGACATACAAATATCATGAGTTGCTTTGCTGACAAAGAAACTACAATTAAAGTAATTTGTTCATCTTCAAAATATTATATCACGTTGTAATTATAAACTTATTTTTCAATCTTCTTAATACTTCAATCTGTGCTACCCAGCTAGACAATAAAACAACAATCATCTATCATTTTCTGTCTCCATGACAACACCTTTTTAAAATTCGAACATAAAGCAATCCTATGCATTTCTAGGTAGGTATTCCTTTACATATATATATATATATAAATATTCACGGGCATGCGTACAACAAATCACAAAAGCTTCATCGCAATCGGATAAATGGTATAGGAACGCATGCGGGACAAACAAAGAACATCCATTTTTATATAAAAAGATTAAAATTTTATTATTAATAGTGCACAATTGCTGACCCTGTACAAATCGCATGTAAAAAAAATTTTTTGACAAAAAAAACTTCGCAGAAACGGGTGGTCTGTTTGATTGATTCCCCTACATTAACAAACGGATTACAATCTTTAGAGCACAGGCGTCAGGTGGGAATGCTGTCCTTGTTCCACCGGAATTTCAATGGAAGATGCTCCAGAGAACTTCGTCTTTGATGCCTTCGGCACCGGTGCATAGTCGGTAAACAAGCCAAATGCGCACCCAACATTTGTATAAGGTGGACATACATATTAAGGCGATCCAATAGTACAGGAAAAAATCGAAATCGGAATTCACGCCCCTTTTTTGGAAAAAAAGCTTTTGGAAAGGTTGGAAAAGGTATTTGAGAATTTTTTTTACAGGTTGATTTCGTAAAGGCCTGTAAAAAACAATAAATTTTTTTTTACGCTTGTTCATTGTAATAAAACGGAATTTTAAAATTGATTTCACTAAAACAAGCGACGCGGAGCCTAACACGTCTATTCCCCTCTCCGTCCGGGGGAGTGCTGACAGAAAATAGGTGTGGCTGCCAGTCGTTCTTCGGTGGACGGTATAAGGTTCACTTTGAAATTCCAAATTCGTCGACTGCCGTATTGTCGCCGTGATGTCAAAAATAACAACGCGAAAATGCATATTATATTTTATTTTGTGAGGTTAGTGCGTTTTTTTTTTGCGATTATCATAAAAGAAACTGAATTTGCCACATTAAACAATAAAACCATATCCGAAAAGAGGTTTATAAATAGGAGAGTTTGGACTTCAAAATGTTTTTTATAGACCTTATAATTTATTTTTTTCTAGGCTTATTAAAAAATTACCGATATTTTTAAGGGCAAAGATATGTTCTACACGCAGGGAAATTATTTTCCTATGTGGACTAAATATTTTTAAACAAATGACGGTTACCTACCCCACACTAGTCTCAACTGACACTAAGATTTGAAACTAACTAAGGAAACCTCAATTTTTTGAGGTTGATGGAATTTGTAGAAGGGAAACAGGTGGAGAGGGTAAGTAGGAAGGATGGAATGAACCAGATAATTCAGATCTGGCCATTAAACATAGCGAAAGCCATTTCGACTAACAATGTTCCGAATGTCTCTCACCTGGACGATACTGTGAGTAGGTATTTTCCATGTATCTTATTTTTTTTGGTTGAAAGCTGCCAAAATTTAACAAGAAACGATACAAAAGAATTTTAAAATTAGTCTGAATTTGGAAAGCGGGAACTGGATAACCAACACCTCTGCCATTGGCCACACCAAGCGGTTCGCTACGTTTGTATACTTAGCAGGGGTGCCCGGGTTCATGGGGTGAATTTTGTCCGGGCCTTGGCAGCGGATGTGTCAACCAACCAGCTCCGTGGCAGGCCGGATCGGGAGAGAATGATTGAGGAAGTCCCTTTCACCTTTCCGGCCGTATATACTCTTTCGGAATAGTGGGAAAGATGGATTCATACGTCCGTCACTCCTGGACACACTGACCACCAGATTCCTTCTCACCCCTAATACCCTTTTCCTTCACAGAACTTCCTCCCCTTCCTTTTCTAAAAAGACCCCCCACATAGCATCCCCAAATATGACAAAGGCCCTGAGGGGAATTATTTTCCTCAGGGCCTCCTGTGCGGAGCTAATGTAAAAAGATTTTTTTTTGACTTTTTGAAATATTGGCATACAGAGCTCCGGGCCAAAAAGGCCCCTTTCTCTTTGAATTTTTGAATTTTTTATTTATGAATTTATATTTACGGTTGTTGAAATTTTTTACGGTTGTTGAAATTTTTTACGGTTGTTGCAAATTGTAAAAAGAGTTAAAAAAATTTCGAATACCGGAATAACAAGTGTTTCCTAAAAAGTTATGTATTGAAATAATTAAGTGCTCCAGTAGACAGAATGGTGAGTAAAGGTTTGTATTGCCCTGCACGGTAAATATCAGAACTTTTGCAATGTATATATAGCTAAAAAAAAATTCCCGAACATAAAAAAAAAAATCAACAACTACACCAAATATCTTCCCAGTCGAAACATTTTTTCATGATTCGATATTTAATCATTACCGAAAAAGTGAAAATAGATAAGAACGTTGAGAAGCCTCACTCATCAGACCACGACGCGCCAGTATCTTATAATATGTATATAAAATACGTATTCATGTATGAGATGTGTTTTAATGTATGAGATACGTAGCCGTGTACAAAATATGCAAGAGTTCATTCTCTCGTGCTCAGGTGTGCCGAAGTGCGCGGCCCGTGGGCATTGCTGACCTACAAATAGAATTCCGCGGCATTCCATCAGATCAGGGAAAATGTTGAAAGTTCGAAATCGTACATGCTAAATACTTAGTACATTCTTTAAATAATTTAATTAGTTTTTTGTATGTATCCATTTTGTTGATGACATTTAACACTTATTATTAGTATTAATAATTGGGAGTCGTGCTCAAATTGAAATTTTTTGAGAAAAAAAGCCCGGAAAGCCTAACCCCTCAGGCCTCAGGCATATTTTTGTGATAAAGTCAAAATGTTTCCGCTTTGCAATAAAATTCAAATAATTTCTATATTTCAGAACAATCTGGAAACTAAAAATTGTATCTCAAAAGGTGACGAAATTTATGAAACATTTTCAATTAGAAATAAACATGTCATTTTTAAGATATTTTCGTTTTTTTATTTTTGGGGTGTTATGCCGTGTTGTGTAACTTACTTCTTTAGCTAACGTTTTGGACAGTGTTACAGTGTCCACGATCAGGGAGAAAGAAGGAGGTAGCGAAACTAGGCTATATTAAAAAATAAATAATGAAACATATATATTTTTTAAATGGCTCAACTTCAATTTTTCCAGCTAAAATTACGGACAATGAAAATAACCCATTTTTTTTAGACAAATGAATTATAAACGTTACCATCACCCCACTTTTTGCAGTTTCATGAAAAAAAAATACAAAAAAAAAATCACAAAATTTCATATATATTTTTAAAATTGCAGTCGGAAACTTTTATTTTATGAAGGTGTACATTTAATTCCTTTGTGGATATTTTTAGATTTTAATATAAAGCGTGGTGCTTTCTTCTTTCTAACACAGTTTAGATCATATTTCTCACTATGATAATAAGGGAGATGACGGGTTGATTAATATTTCATTTTTAATTTGGTAATTAATTTTGTAGTCTTACATTTATATCTATCTATAAGTTTTTACTGTCATATAAAGGCCCGCAGTGTACTTTTATTGTTGCAACAAATATTTACTCTCATAACTTCTTCCCTTGTTCATTGCGATTTGTATTAAAATAAATAAATTTATTGTTTCTATGCTTTGGTCGGAAAGTTTAATATTTCTTACATTATGCTATTTTATCAAGTAAACCAGAAATCCTATAAATGTATGTTTTATGAAGTATCATTAGAACCGCTTGTCCATAAAAAAAGTAACGACCTCCGTACCGTAGCTGTTAATTGTAATAATTCATTTTGCACGCTCGATTTCCGCCGGTAATCGGATCGACATGGATTAAAAAATTGTTTTTACTTTTGAAGGACTTGCTTTTTTGAAAAAGTCTCTAGGAATTGACTACAGATGATTGATCAAAACATTTTAGAGTCGTTGTTTACCTATTGTGTATACGTGTTCACAAAACCACATATATCAATACTATTATTTGAATTTTGTAAAATTCTAAGAATCGTTCTTTTTTATTATTTAATTATTCTATAAAACAAAACTCACTGTGAATCTACGTGGTTTGGTCAGTAATTTACAAGGCATTATTGTTTCCGCTCTTCCACATTCCTGGCCTAAAAGTTGTTTGGTCCAGCCAATGCATTAATGATACCATTTCTCTTTAATCGTGTACGTGTATTCATTGAAACTACAAACCGCATAATGTTTGTATTTTCCAACTCTAACCTCATTACTTAAAAGGACTTAATTAATTCTTGCAATCGGCAAAAACAGTATTATTATAGCTTTAAAAATGTAGCCATAAATTGAAAAAATACACATAAAGATTAAACCAAACAATTAACCATTTAATTTGCTTCTTTTGACCAGCCTTTCATCTGATTGTCTGCGAATGAGGAATCTTGTATCTTCGCCCAAAGTATTGATCTCCGTAAGATTAATGCAAAAAACATAACCGCAGCCAACGTGTAAAAAGAGTCCATTGATCATTCCTGTATCGGAGATTTTTAAAACATATCTTTTACTACGTGCCCCTGTTTTATTAGCACCTTCATCAATTTTTTATATCATCTTGGTACAGCCTAAAGTTTGTATAGAAAGTGACCAGTGACCTACAGGTTTTGATGCGCTGTCCCCATTCAGGTGGATTCCGGCATTCCTCAGACAAGCTTCTCGTTTCAGCAAGAGACAAAGCAATCAATGATGTAGAAAGAGCCGACGATTTTGTTACAACCTAACAAAGGTACAAAGGTTTTAATTTGGGTTTTTGCCAAATGTTCGTGTGCTCATTTTTCCATTCATGGTTTGAGGACTCAGCAAGTCCTGTTAATCATCCATCGCGGTATGTGGACGTGATTTCTCTTTTGGTGGAAGATGCCATAATCAAATATTATTAAACGTCATTTAAGGCAGGGTTTGATGACATAGGATAACGGGATAGGCGCATAGACCGCAATTACCCATCCCGGGCGTAGGAATGGTCTCCTCTATGGGATTAGTCGCGATGAAAAGGATTATTATATATTATCTGATCTGATCTCCGCCTTCTTGGAACCAATAAATCTTAATTTGTATAAGAAGAGTTCCTTAAAAGATACAGGTTTTAAATCTCTGAGTTGTTCCTTGTAATTTTGTTGAGGCAGACATTCAGTCGGACATTAATAAAGCACAAAGTACAAAATCTTGCTGGATAGGTAAAGCTCAATCTGTAGATTCCGTACCAAAATTAAAATATCTTCATTTTGTAAATGCGCGAAGGAGTATTTACAGGTGTGCTTATGTATTTACAATATTGGTAGATAAGTTATTATATTTGAAATTCAGAATTTCATAAGAAGTTCGTGTGGCTTCAAGTGTCATAGGTATCACTTGACATCCATAACCATTTGTGATAGAATGAATGCTTGTTATGTAGAGGTTACCGAATAAGACATTTCTTTTTACATAATTAATAACCGTCCCTATTATAAGTTTTTTTTTTCATTTGTTTGCTGGGTGGCACAGCCAATACCAGAATTGTAGCGAACAACACAAAATTAGACTAGCTGAGGGTGGCAGTTTATCCGGCTTCCACTCTCTGATTTCATTCGCAAATGGAGACATTTAATCAAATACATTGATTTGAGAGAGCAATTTCAGGACTATACAGTATAATTTATCTGTTCAGGAGTATCAGTAGATTGGCAACGTACTTTTACTACGTTATAAACCATCTACCATGAAAAAACCTTGACCCAGCAAAATCGGCGCGGGGCGGTGCGTTTGACGGATAAACGGATTGCAATTTTTAGAGCACAGGCGTCAGATGAGAATGCTGTCCTTTTTCTACCGGTATTTCAATGGAAGATTCTCCGAGGAACTTGCGTCATTAGTTCCTTCGGCATCGGTGCACAGTCGGGAAACCATGATAATATGAAAAAGGGTCGTTTCTACTATTCTTTCTTGAGTTTAACTGCTCTGGAACGATTTGCCGGCCTCTGTGTTTCCGCCCTCCTTTAAGATGAAGCCATACTAAATAATGCAAAATCATACAAAATCGTATGTTTTTGTTTTGAAAATTTGACCGCTTAGAAGTATTATAGATGCTTTAATTAAATACTGCGTGTACAACATACCTTGGCCCTTAAAAATATCGGTCATTTTTTTTAATAAATCTTTTAATAAGCTTAGAAAAAATAAAGTATTAGGTCTATAAAAAATATTTTCAACTGAAAACTCTCCTACTTATAAACACTTTTTCGGATATGATTTTATTGCATAATGTGGCAAATTCAGTTTCTTATATAATTATCGCGAAAAAAATGATATTTACGCCCGAACCTCACAAAATTAAATATAATATGCATTTTCGCGTTGGTATTTTTGATATCACGGCGACAATACGGCAGTCGACGAATTTGTTATATCAAAGTGAACCTTATACCGTCCACCGAAGAACGACTGGCAGCCGCCCTATTCTTCTGTCATTACTCCTCCGGCCAGAGCGGAGAAACAACGTGTTAGCGTCCGCGCTGCTTGTTTTCGTGAAATCAATTTTAAAATTCCGTTTTATTACAATAAACAATGCATAAAGAAGGAATTAATGTTTTTTACAGGCCTTTACGAAATCAACATGTAAAAAAAAATTCTCAAATATCTTTTCCAACCTTTCCAAAAGCTTTTTCTCAAGTATTTTTAAACTCCTCCCATAAAAGGGCGTGAATTCCGATTTCGATTTTTACCTGTACTAGTGGATCGCCAACATGGAACTCTTCAAGACTAAGTTCACTCCTTCCTCCCCTCAAAAATATCCTCAACACAGCATCTTGAAAGAAGACTTAGGCTACGAGAGAAATTATTTTCCTCAGGGTCTCCTGTGCGGAGTTAATACGAAAAAGGAAATGCGTGCCTATCAGTATTTTGTACAAAGTTGACCCTTGAAAACGGACCTTTTTGATAGGTATACGAATCGTTATTGTGTTGGCAGTGGAATGATATGCTATCTTTCGTGTTTACTCCTACCCACAAAATATGTGTCTTTAAGAGCCGGGTTCACTTCTTCTTCTATTCGTTTATTAAAAAATCTATGTGAAGATCTCTATCTTTGAATATGTTCCAAATAAGATGATGAAACACCCTACTTGCATTCTAAGTCCATTATTTGTTGACCTAAATCTTAAGCGCATCCTACATTGAATAGATTGAAGATAATAATATGGAACCTTTTAATATGGCGCTTCACCCTCTGTAAAGTTTCTCCTCGAGCTTTTAATATAATCTAAAAATAATGAAGGTACAAACTTACATTCCATGTATTGATAAAAATTAACCTTTATACAGCCTCTCGCCCAGGGCCGCGCCAAGCCTAATCGCCCTAGTGCATAAATTATAGTGTAAGAACTACGATTTTTTAATCACGGATAACGATATCTGTATATTTAGGTATCTTTAAAAAAAATTAAATTCAAATCTATTATTGACAATGGAAATACTTTCAATTTTTTTTAATAGCCATCTCCTAAATTTATTTTAATATTTATACTTAGGTACATTTATATTAATTAATTTATTTACTTAGACTTCTTGATTATCATTATTTTTTTTAAAGTTTTTATTATATAAATGCAATTATTACATATTCTAAAATAATTTTTATATTTCATCTTATATAATTGTTTTTATGATCCTTTAAGTAATTAATAATCTCTCTCTATAATATTTTTGTTTGTATATTTTTCTTATTTGTCTATAAATGTTTATCTTTTGTATTTTTTATTAATGTTAATCGTATCCTGACGAAGAAACCTTTGATTTCGAAATATGTTGATAATTTTGATTAAATAGTGGTGTTGTACAATGTTCTTTTATTAATTTAATTAATTTTTGTATTAAATTAGAATACGATGCATTAACAGAACCTTGTTTTTAGTAGGACTAAGGCAATAATGTTCCTTTAAGATGAAGCCATACTAAATATTGCAAAATCATACAAAATCGTATGTTTTTGTTTTGAAAATTTGACCGCTTAGAAGTATTATAGATGCTTCAATTAAATACTGCGTGTACAACATACCTTGGCCCTTAAAAATATCGGTCATTTTTTTTAATAAGTCTTTTAAAAAGCTTATAAAAAAATAAAGTATTAGGTCTATAAAAAATATTTTCAAACTGAAAACTCTCCTACTTATAAACACTTTTTCGGATATGATTTTATTGCATAATGTGGCAAATTCAGTTTCTTATATAATTATCGTGAAAAAAAATTATATTTACGCCCGAACCTCACAAAATAAAATATAATATGCATTTTCGCGTTGGTATTTTTGACACCACGGCGACAATACGGCAGTCGACGAATTTGTTATATCAAAGTGAACCTTATACCGTCCACCGAAAAACGACTGGCAGCCGCCCCATTCTTCTGTCATTACTCCTCCGGCCGGAGCGGAGAAACAACGTGTTAGCGTCCGCGCTGCTTGTTTTCGTGAAATCAATTTTAAAATTCCGTTTTATTACAATAAACAATGCATAAAGAAGGAATAAATGTTTTTTACAGGCCTTTACGAAATCAACATGTAAAAAAAAATTCTCAAATATCTTTTCCAACCTTTCCAAAAGCTTTTTCTCAAGTATTTTTAAACTCCTCCCATAAAAGGGCGTGAATTCCGATTTCGATTTTTACCTGTACTAGTGGATGTACTAGTTGTAGGAAAAGGGAGGATGAGTTCATGATATTTAGATCTACTTAAACATCTTACTTGATTCTACATAAGTGGCAGTGGAACGCAGACCAAAATAAATATATTTTTTATTCAATATGCTAAAATTACCATTTTTTGTTACTTGTCTTATGTGAATTTTATCTTATTTCATTGCGCATGGGAGCAGTGGCGTAGCGTGGGTGTCGCCTTATTTCGGAACTTCAAGCGCCGGGGGGGGGGGGGAGGGGTATGTGGAAATCCTATTTTTTATTACGACCTCATTTTATGCTAAATTTTTTAATGAATGAATTTAATGCTGTGAATAAAAGCTACACTCAGAACATGAATACGTTATCTCTTTGATTTTGGCATTACATAAATACTCAGCAACTAGAATTTTATAACTGAACTTCGAACAATAGTATGTATTCCTTCGAAATGTGTCACAAGATGAATCCAACTAGAATTTTACATTCTGAACACAAAACTGGTTTATATTAAATCTGTATGCGGCGAGTTAAAAGTACACTTAGATCATGAAAATGTTTTGTCTTCGATTCTGGCAGGACATACATGGTCTGCAATTAAAATTTTGTAACTGCACTTGTTTTCCTTCAAATTGTTTCAGCAGATGAATCCACAACTGGAATTTCACATTCTGAAAACTGGTTTAACCCTTCGAATAATAAGCAAATAATAACTATAAACTTTTCCCTGTTTTGCGCATAAAATTCCCGCCTCATCCCATGAATTTAAAATGTTCTTTTTTATTAGTAATTTTTTTACACTTTTTGAAAAACCTAAATCGTTCTAAAATGTAGATAAAATAATCTTTCCGACCTGTGTTGGAACATTCTTGTTTCCAAATATTAAAATTTTGGTATTGGAAATGTAAATTGGATCAAAAAACCACGATTGCGAATATTCCAATTAAAGTCCTTAAAATATAATAAACTTAAAATTTTAAATACAGATTCATTTTCTTAAGAAAATTTGAAATAAAACTGTCACTTCACATTTTATCGCATTCATACAATTTTATTTTAAATGAAATATGTGGGACAATTTGCGTCTTCTGTGATTAGATGGGATAAATAAAATCTGTATGCGGCAAATTAAAACTACACTCAGAACATGAAAATAGTTTCTCTTAGATTCTGGCGCTCACACATAGTCGGCAACTAGAATTTTATAACTGTACTTCGAATAAGAAAACGTTTTCCTTCGAAATGTGTCAGCAGATGAATACACAATTGAAATTCATTCGTTAAATTCTGAACACAATTCTGGTTTTAATTAAGAATGAATCTTTAGAAAGAACGAAGCCAGCGTCGGGCACTCGGAGCAGCCTGACGCATGTTTGGTCGGTCTCGTTAAAATTAATAAATTAAGAGGGATAGTTCACAATTTTAACCCTTAAAAGTATTAAATAATATTCCTCACTGAGTGTAAGTCGCGTAGTTACATTAAAAATAATTTTACCGTGCATAGTGTTGACATAAAACTGATTTTAAGAATATGTGCAAAATAATATTGTGAAACGTATTGTAATACAGTGTAACGAAATGTTTTAACTCAAGACGGCCATAGAACATTTACCAGATGTGGTCATCTGTTCGACCCTTAAGTGCCTGCTTGCCGTGCCTCTTGACCCCCGCCTCTTGCCCGCACCCGTACTGCAACCCGTCTCTACTCTCTACGCCCGTATTCGCCTCGGCCGATGCTGTTATTTACGACTGTGGACCTGTTCGGTGCGTCCCTTCTCAGAAACGCAGTCCTGCAGTCTGCACCCCTAGCTGCCCCCGCTGCCCCTACCGCCCGCGCTAGCTCCCCATAGCTCTCGGATCAGAAGGACATTGTACTGAACCCGCGCCCTTGGTTTCTACCAGTACCTACCATTCATACGGAGTTACCAATGGCTGCGTAAAAAAAAAAAAAAAAAAACTCGAGTGAAAGTGTTTTGAACAATAATTAAAATATTTTACATTTAACAGTGACAAGATACACATTCATATATATATTTATTTTCTCCAGTGTTAATTTCACGTCGTTTGTTATTGTTTTTCACAATTGTCGTTATGATTTTTTTGTTTATTATAGGTATTTTTTTGTGGTTGTGTAAGTTAGATTAAGTTAGATTAAGCTAGATTAAGTTAGATTAAGTAAGGTTAAGTTGGACTAAGTAAGATTAAGTTAGATTAAGTAGAGTAAGTTAAAGTAATAATGTTAAGCTAGATTGTAAGAAGTAGTCCGTGGAAGGGAATGGCCGACACAGGTGTCGATGAGACTCGCTATCCATCACATCGCCAACCCTTCGGTGGCGCAAAGAGGAGGAAGGAACGTGAGCAATGCCGAATTGGCACATGGAATATAAGAGGAGGAATGGAAAGAAAGATGAACGAATTATGTGATACAATGAATGGGAAATGTTTGGACGTACTTTGTGTAACAGAGAGTATGAAAAAAGAGAGTGGTACAATGCAGCATAATGGCAGGTTCGTCATCTGGTCTGGGAGACCAGATACGGAGAGGGCTTGTCAGGGTGTTGCAGCGATACTGTCTCCCAGAATGGTTGAATGTATGGTACAATATGAATGTGTAAGTCCGAGAATAATGTGGATCCGACTCAAAATTGGTTTGACAAGGGTGTTTCTTGTTATTTGCTATGCCCCTGTTAATTCTGAAAGCGACGAAGTGAAAGATGATTTTTGGACTAGTGTGAACGATGTAATGAGACTAAAAGATTCGAATGAAAGGATTATAATAGCGGGCGATTTGAACGGGTGGGTCGGAATTAGACGTGACGGATTTGATTCGGCTTTAGGTATGTTCGGGGATAAAAGAACGAATGACAATGGGAACAGAATACTTGAAGTATGTTTAGAGTGGAACCTTTTTGTATCGAATACTTTTTTCGATCATAAAGGTATCCATCAATATACGTGGGAAAGAGGAAATGAAAGATCAATAATCGATTTCGTACTAATTGACTCTAGGTTGAGAGCCGTTACCGAGGACACAAGAGTTTTCAGAGGGGCTGAGGTTGAAACTGACCACTTTCTGGTGGTGTCGAGAGTAAACCTCTTCCGCGGCTGGCGCTCTAAAGTGAAAACGGCATCAGCTCCAACAAGAGTCAAAATAGAAAAACTACAAAACGATTATGTCAGAAGTGAGTATGAGAATTGTGCAGAAATGAGATTGAATGAGAAAGAAATGGACGGTCTAAGCATAGAGGAAACATGGAACCACATAAAGGTGAGTCTATGTGAATCTGCTAGAGACGTGTGTGGAATAAGTAAGCAAGGTAGGAAGAAAGGTGATGCATGGTGGGATGACGAGATCAAAGCACTGGTCGCAGAGAAAAAGGAAGCTTGGTTACGTCTGATAGAGACTGGCAGTGCTCCAAGCGAAGAGAGAGATCGAGCGAAAGAAGTGTATAAGGTATGCAAGAAAAGAGTAAGTGTTGGAGTGAAAGAACGAAAGAAACGCCTGGAAGAGGAAGAGGGGATAAAAATGACAAACCACTTCCAAGAAAACATTAAACTGTTTTGGAAGGAGGTCAAAAGGTCCCGGAGTGGTCCAGAGAACGGAAGCATGAAAGTGATAAAATCGAAAGATGGGCAAATGTTGACGAATGAGAGAGAAATTAAAGAGAGATGGATGAAATATTTCGAAGAAGTCTTCGAAAGTAACCCGGGTGACTGTGATCCCAGCGGTGAATCGGGTGTGAACGATGATGTAGTGAATGTTACCAAAATCAGCATGGATGAAATAAAAAGATCTATTAAATGTATGAAAGATGGTAAGGCTGTGGGTTTCGACAATATTGCTGCCGAATACTTTAAGGGGGATAGCCGTATTATTCTCACATGGTTGTGCAAACTTTTTAATCAATGTTTAGTGGAGGGTTACACGCCACTAGATTGGAGAAGGGCTGTAATCATGCCATTGTACAAAGGTAAAGGGTCACGTATGGAATGTGGGAATCATAGGGCTATTAGCCTTCTTAGTTCAGTCGGCAAGCTATATGGTAGAATATTGATTGAAAGGGTAAGAATGGAAACGAAAGATAAAATATGGGATGTGCAAGGTGCTTTTATGAGTGGAAGAGGGTGCATGGACCAGATTTTCTCATTGCGTATGCTCACTGAGAAGTTTCTTGCAAAAAACCAGAAACTCTTCTGTGCCTTTGTAGATCTACAAAAAGCATACGACCGAGTTGACAGGAAAAAGCTATGGAAGGTATTGTCCAAGTATGGAGTGAATACGAATCTCATACAGGCAATTGCGTCTCTATATGAGGGAAGCGTTGCATGCATTAGGGTGAACGGCGATTTTACGGGGTGGTTTGACATCACGAAAGGTGTTAAACAAGGCTGCGTAATGTCGCCGTGGTTATTCAATCTATACATGGATAATTGTATGCAAGAATTGAAAGAGATGGGATTGGGCGCGAAATTGAGTAATCTGAAAGTATGTTGCCTTTTGTATGCTGATGATGCGGTGCTGATATCTAACAGTATGGAAGATCTACAGTCTCTCGTGTCAAGGATGAACGAAGTATGTATGAAGAATGAGTTAATGATGAATGTAAGTAAGTCTAAAGTCATGGTGTTTGAAAGAGAGAGTACGAAAACAGTATGCAATATAGTTGTGAACGATGAATGCTTGGAGCAGGTGGATGAGTTTGTTTATTTGGGAAGTATGTTTACGAGAGATGGGAAGGCTGAAAGAGATATTGAAAGAAGGGTGAATGCAGGTAACTCTATTAATGGAGGACTGAACGCCGTTGGCACCAACAAAAAACTGTCCAAAGACGCGAAACTAGCCGTCCATAATGGAGTACTGGTACCTACCCTGATGTATGGCAGTGAGGCATGGAACTGGCAGAGGAAGGATGAAAGTAGACTGAATGCTGTAGAAATGAGATCCCTGAGGCGTATGTGTGGTAAAACCATGTATGATCGTGTGAGAAACGCGGAGATCCGCAAAGAATGCAAGGCTGATGTAAGCGTAATGAGTAAGATCAAGAAAGGAACGCTCCGATGGTTCGGGCATGTAGAGAGAATGAACGAGGAAAGGAGTGTAAGGAGAATATATGATGCAAATGTGAATGGTAGAAGAAGTCGGGGACGTCCGAGAAAGACATGGCACGACCAAGTGAATCAGATACTTGAGTCGGGCCATGTGAAGAGTCGGAATAATAGAAGAGCATGTATGAGACGGTGTATGAATGTGAACGAGGCAAGGAGTGTGTGCCAAGACCGAGTTGTTTGGCGGTCCGTCCTCTCTGCCTACCCCTGCGGGGAAACGGCGTGATGGTTAGTTAGTTAGTTATGAATCTTTATGCGAATTCCCAGCTTTAATAAGTATTACTCTACTCTCATTATATGCTTATGGTTTTCCTACGAATTACGAAATTCGCAGTTTTAAAAAATATAATTATTGACATTTTTTGTAATAAATAATAAAATAAAGAGTTGGATTCGTAAACGAAAGTATGGTAGAACATTTTCCGATGGTCCTTATCGTAAGTGCGACAAAAATATGAAATAAAATTGTTAAATTTTTTACATTATTATTAGTGACCGACCGAAGGTTCGGTTTGTGTTTCGGTTTCGGCAAGTTTCGGCAAAAAAAATCTAGTTTCGGCGTCAGTTTCAAGTTCGGCAGAAAATCTGCCGAACCTTTGGGCTCACCGAAACTCTGCGTTGGTTAATTATCGCGCGTCGTTCGGCTGACTTCGGGTGGGTGCGTGGCTCGTGTATGACCCGCCATATCAGCCGAGTACGCCGGCCGGTCGAAAGTGTTAAATACTTCCACGAAGTAGTTAACATGTTTGTCAATTTTATTTGTTTTATAGCATGATAAAAAAAAGATAATTTCACATATTTCAATTACAGTTTTTATTTTATTTCATTTAACACGTGTGAAAAAAATGATGGAATTGAAAACGCAATTAAAATTAAAATACTCAATTAATGAGGTCCTTCCTTTATAATGTAAGTGTGGATTATTGAAAAAAAATTGTTCCAAGAAGTAGTTAACATGTTTTGTTCATTTATATATATATATATTTTTTGTTTTATATCAGTAATATAAAAAAAAAAAACATATTTCACATAGGTACTTCAATTACTGTTTTTTATTTCATCATTTAACACGTCTCTTTATGAGTGTAAAAAATAAGTCAAATTTCTACAACAATAGATTTTTAACATGTCTAACAATGTTTCGGTTTCGGTTTCGCCTTAACTGAGACAGATACCGCAGTTTCGGTTTCGGTTTCGGTAGAAAGTCCGTTTTCGGTCGGACACTAATTATTATTATTTATTGTGAAAATTTGCCGCCCCCCTTAAAAGTGCCGCCCGGGACGGGCCGCCCCCCCCCCCGCTCCCCCACGCTACGCCACTGCGTGGGAGTTTTTCATCTAAATGGGTTAGAACAGGTGCTGATGGTGATTGGCTGTGTAATTTGAGTCAATTTTACAGGTCAGTAACGGCTAACTTTTGGAAGTTTTGTGTTAGGTTAGGTTATATACTTTGTGACTTGTGATGTAAAGTTCGATGGGGCCCACATTTTTATTTTCCTCAGGGCCTTCTGTGTAGAGCTAATATAAAAAAATGCCTAATACGGTAGTTAAAATAATGACAAAAAACTGTAACTTATTATAATTTATAAAAAAAATAAAAAAAATTATTGCGTTTCATATTTCACAAATGGAAGTCCTCGGCGATGTTCGGGAATTAATTTTTTTAAAATCAGAAATAGGCGGTATGTTTCCTCTTATTTTGAAAGTGAAGTGGTAGATTTTTTTTTAACATTATTTTCCGAGTAAAATAATTTCCCTCAGGGCCTATGCCATCTGAGATGCTGTGTGGAGAGTCTTTTTGAGGAGAGCAAGGTATGAACATTGGTCTTGAAGGGACCCATGTTGTAGGAAGGATGAAACACAGAGGCCGGCAAATCGTTCCACAGCCGAGCTGTTGAACGCAAGAACGTGTCGAAGAAGCGACCCGTTCTCAAGTAACAAATGTCATCCATGTACATATGTTAGGCACGCGTTTGGCGTGTCTCCTCTTTAATTATTAATTAAGAAGTTTCAAATTTTAGAAATTTCACGTTCAAAGTCACTATTCTTTTATTATTATTATTAAAACTGTAGATTTGATTAAAAATAAAGCCACGCCGCCACAGACACACTTCTTCGTATATACTCGTATGTATATATACAGGTGTATCCAGGGGCGTGCACTCCATATAGGCACATAAGCACTGCCTACCCTGCCGTTTTTGTAAAATATAATCATCTAAATAATATTATAATTTATTAAATTATTGCTAAAAATAAATACACACATTCAAAAATAAGCGCGAAAAAGCTGAGCAACCGAAACTACGCGAGCGACACATCAAACGGCATACATCAAACGCGGTAACTAGAAACTACACGCGCGCCCTCCAACTGCCTCACTAAAATAGAAAATAGCTTTCGCGTAAAGCGAAAAATGTTGACCTTTGGCTCTAATTGGAATCGGGCTGAAAAAAGATGTCGTGTATTGTGGGCTATAGTTCTTAGTCGACGTATGATACAGTTAAATTTGATCGTAAGGGATAGGGTCGAATTAGCTTAGTGGTTAGAGCAGAGCCCCGGCAAAGTCTAAGGCCCTGGTTTCAATTCCTAGATTCGATCGATTTTTTTTCAGATTTTACTGTTTTGTCATTTTTGTTTGAGAGCAGTGGCGGATACAGAAAAAAACTCAAGGGGGGGGCGCTAAGGATATCTTGAGCAGTGGCATAGGGGTCGTTCAAGTATTACGTAACGCACTTAGGGGGGGGGGGGGGTCTTGGGTCTTGTAAAACGTTACTGTGCGTTAAGGGAGGGGTGGGGGGGGGGGGGGGGGGGGTTGAAAAACTCGTTACGTAACATGTTTTTTTATTTAAATAAAAAAAATAGGGAATTAGAAATTGCTTTAAGTTCTTTATTTCTTAGAACCTAAAATACAAAATCGCTTTGGTTTTTCGAGGCAGTTCTCTATCTCAAGCTGTCGATGTTAAATAAGATTGAAGATGGATACATTAATCAAGAAAGCACTTTTCTAAACCTCCAAAATTATATAGTTACTAACAGTGGCGGCTCGAGCATTTCTTTAGTGGTGGGGATCGACATTTTCTATGTAGGTAATCTACTGTACCGTAATCTCACCACCCATAGAATATAATATAAAATTTCTCAAAAAAGAATTTTTTATGGTCTAATCATGCTAGTCGGATATATTTAACACAAAATAATTCAAAATGTCTATAAATATATGCCAATTTACAATATACCTAGTATAATAAAAATAAAGCTTTATCTTGCAAGATTATTATCAAACTTATTTGAACGCGAGCGATTCCCGCCCGTAACTTCGCAAACAAATGGTTCTGAGGGGATCCGAAGGATTGTCCCCGCGGGTATTTGAATTCACATACGGCTGCGCATGCGCAGTTGCATACTATCGCGAAACAACGCAAGGAAAGTGTAGGGATAGTTCGGATCGTCCCCCAAGCGCGCATTAGATTCCGCGCACTGAGAAATAGACCCGCAGTTTTTTGCACCGTACATTGTTCGCTGTACTCGCGTAGGGTCTTATTAAAATCATCCGGAATAATTGTTTGTATTTTATTTCTGTGTAAATGTTTATACTTTTATGTTTAAAAATAATTCATTCATTTTGGCGAAGACAAAACATCGACTGTTATTTCCTTTAATAGGTTTTGAGTGTAACTTGTGGGGACTGTCCCCATTGTCCCCATGTGAAGAACCGCCACTGGTTACTAACATACTCACAACTTCTTCAGTGTTCAAATTTTGATGAAATAAAAAAATTCTGATAAAAGTTTTTCTCCACTGTGGGTAAATATATGATTTTTTAGATATCCCTTTGTAGTTCATGAAGTTGCAGCCGGGACACGTAAAAGGTTTTTGTCCACTGTGGGTTAAAACGTAATTTTTTAGATGTCCCTTGCGATAGCATGAATAGTGGCAATCGGGACATGAACAAGATTTGTTTCCGCTGTGGGTAAATATGTGACGTTTTATTTGTTATTTTGTAGAACATTTATATTTGCAGCGGGACACGAAAAAGGTTTTTGTCCACTATGGAAAAACATGCAGTTTTTGTAGATTTCTCTTCGTATATGCATAGTTACACTCAAAACATGAAGAAGGTTTTTTTTTCCACACGAATTGCGCTGTGGATTTTTAAATCTCCCTATCGACAACTTGAATAACTGCATTCGGGACATGGAAATAGTTTTGTCCGCTGTGGAAAAACATGTGTTTTTCTTGGTGCCTCTTTGAAGAACGTGAATACTCGCAGTAGAAACATATAAAAGGTTTTATGTCACTGTGAGTCAGCAAATGATTTCTAAGAAGTTCCTTTGTACAACGTGAATAATTGCAATCGGCATACAAAAAAGGTTTTTGTCCAGTGTGGGTAAACATGTGAATTTTTATATACCGTTTTATAGTGCGTGAATAGTCGCAGTCGGGACATGGAAAAGGTTTTTCATCACTGTGAGATTGCCGTTTTAGTTATTTTTTTTTTTGAGAAAAAGAAATGTTGCAGTCAGGGAATGAAAAAGGTTTTTCTCCATTGTGGATAAACATTTGATTTTTAGATTACTCTTGGTAGTACATGAATAGTTGTAGTCGAAACATGAAAAAGGTTTTTCTCTTGTGTGAATCATACTATGGATTTTTAAATCTTCCTTTTGAGAACTGCATTCGGAACATGAGGAAAGACAGTGTTAAATTGTGGAGACCCGGAAGGAATTGGTATAAGGCCGATAAAAATAAATTACAAAATAGATTAAAACAATAAAAAAGGTAATAAAGTGACTTTCCAGTACTTTGCGCAACGTAATTGGGCTTTTAGGTAAAAATTGACACTTGGAGGAGGGAACGTTAAAGAAGGGGGTGGGGGCTTGTACAGAAAAAAGTTACGTACAGCCCGTGCAGAACTAGGACAAAAAGATAACGCTCGCATAACAGAATCAAGATCATTAAGGGTTTATGCTCGAAAAAATCTGGAGTGTGAACAAATACAAACAGTAGAATATTCGCGACTTTTCTCGAACAAATGCCAGACTCGTAGGACAGAAAAGTATAAAATACGATGACGCGGACGCGCGCGCGTGCTACGTAAGAAAGTATAACTACTCGATAACTTGACTCTAGAGTCGACGAAAGAAATGAACGAATAGCGTGCGGGCTGACGGCCCCCCAAGGGGGGGGGGGCGCGCGCCCCCTGCGCCCCCCCCTGTATCCGCCACTGTTTGAGAGTCGTTAATATTGTCTTCAATGATTAAATATTACACTTTAAGGTTTTATTCATTGGATGTTATAAAGATTTTATCAATGGTGATAGTAATTATTGGCAATTGGTTACCTGTCCTTTAACGGCACGGTTTGCCAGTGACATTCCAAAGAGTGGAAGAACTAACTAACGGTCCTGCGGCGCTGATTCTCTATTACTTTATTCTAGAGGAGGTCGAGGACTTTCAATAAGATATTAGATCAGGAGATTACGATAGATCAGGAGTATCATATATACGATAGATCAGTAAAAATTCTAATTAATGAGTCGATTTTATGCCACATAATCGGCCGATTTTTTTTTAAATAGGCAATTCACCCTAAGAAGAGTGCTTTGTAAGGCCGAAAAGTTGTCGTCTTCTATAACGTATAGGTTTGTTTGGCCAGTTATTCTCACAAACAACAATCGGTCCCTTGAGAGTTGATCCCCCGAGGTTTGACCCCCCGGCATTCTACATAGATACAATATACAATATGCAGTTGGTTTGCGGAAAATACGGTGTACGTATTTACCCAAAATATAACTGTCTCCAAAGGGACGTGCAGAGGACGTACCGCCTATTAACAAATGTAAGTAAAAAACATATTTTCATTCATATGCAACAAGTATAAAATTATTTTTAATTTTATAATACTGAATAAGGCAGCGTATAAGTAGGTACCTATAAAACATCGACACTGTTAATAAATTTGTTTGATATTCATACGAAATTATTATAAGGTATTTTTTAAATAGATTTTAGGTTTGAAATTGATGAATAACTCACAAAAATTATTATATTATTATAAATATAATATATTATTATAAATATAATTTGACGGCCGGCGTAGCGCAGCGGTAAGACGCT
The DNA here is from genome assembly GCA_917563855.2 of Limnephilus lunatus. Taxonomy (NCBI): domain Eukaryota; kingdom Metazoa; phylum Arthropoda; class Insecta; order Trichoptera; family Limnephilidae; genus Limnephilus; species Limnephilus lunatus. Next base: position 61,102,053 of record OU830592.1, read on the forward strand.
TGACTCGCGCACCGAAGGTCGCGGGATCGAATCCCGGCGTGGCAAATAAATTTTATTTGATTAATTTGTGTTATTTCACAATTTATTCACTTAAAATAATATATAGTATATTTGCGGCACGTTCCAGAGTGGAAGATACTCTCTGTATAGCCCTGGTGTAAGACCACCATTCAGAATTGAAACGTTGCCTGAAACGGCATTAGCCGTGTTTGGCGACCAGATCTGAATAGCCAGGTACTTCCCCACCTTCCTCTTCCCTATCTCCTTCCCCTCCCCATTACCCTCAGCCTCACAACATACCCCAATTGGGGATGCCATAGTCTCACTGGCTTCAGACGGGAGCAGTTGGGACTCTTGTGAGGTATTCATGTAAAAAAAAAAAATATATATATATATAATTTCGGAGGGCCAACTGTCGGGGATTCAACTGTGAGGTCACCACAACAAATATCTAGGTACTAATTTGCACTGCAGGTAAATTAACTAATGATTCCTCCCTAGAAGAGGAAAACAAGATAAGATTTTTGTAGTATTCGAGAATTCTCTTGAATTTTTTGTAATAATAATGTAGATGTATGTGCAAACTTTTTTTAACAGATGAATATTTATTTTTTATGAATCTTAAATTTTTAACTAAATTTCCTAACTTTATTGGGCCACAAAAAAAACTGAAAAAAATCATCGCCACGCTGGAAAATATAAGTAAAAAAAAATTTTAAACAAAATCTTCGTGCCAAATTGGTCGTTAAATAATAAATTAGAAAATAATAATGGCATATTTTTATTTGATGTTTTTAACCATAACCATGTGGCCCAAATAAATAAGTCACTCACCGCCACTGATTTTTCATTCTTAAATACGAACTTTCCGCTCTTCTAAAATTATTGCTTGTGATAAGCATCATCACCATTGGCGTAGTCCCACAAATTAATTAAAAAAATAACAATAAAAAATCTTTCACCTTCTGCCTGCTATTCGTATCGTAATTAACTTAAAATACCTATGAAAAGACACCCTTTTGGGAAAGTCAAATGAATATTACTAAATGTTAACTGTTAACAAAATTAAATACATAGTTTTATCTACTCACACCAAATAATATATAAATAAATTAGCAACTTCACGAAGTGAAAATCGTGTCAGTTGACGGAAGTATATGACTTTGGAAGAAGCAACGGTTCCGCGGGTCGACAACCTGTCGGACAAATCAATCGCTAATAATAAATTCACCTCACAGGTTTTGCTTTGGCGCGACGCCCATAGATGGCGCGGCCGTAGCTGTCATTATCGTCGATAATAATTATTTAGGTAGTTGGCCGACCTATTTTCATTGGACTCGTCGTTTAATTTGGTAATAATAATAATATTAATAATTGGACAATTTGTAGAGCGCCGTATTTGAGAAAAATCACCTCAAGGGGCTGGTAAGAGATTGATTTTAGTAAATAAGTTGAAAAATAAATTATTTCATTGCGAATTAGTGGGACGAAAAAACGTAGTTAGAAACCTAACTACATATAGTACTAAAAAATAAATATTGATTAGACAACATAATAGTATTATATTAATTTTTTATTAACGTGGTTGCGTTGCATGACCAAGTTTATAAACTAGATATTCACACGCTCTCTCACCGGGGGCGTAGCTCAGATGGTAGAGCGCTCGCTTAGCATGTGAGAGGTACCGGGATCGATACCCGGCGCCTCCAATTACCTTTTTATTTTTTTTAAACTTTTTTATTTTGTATTCTTTTGTATTATTCTTCGTTATAAAAACGATTTTCCTCTTTTAATTTTTTTAAACTGTTTTAGTTTTGTATTCTTTTTTATTATTTTTCGTTATTAAAAACCATAATTTCGGTATTCTGACTCTTTTGACATGGCCTCCACTCAAGTATTTGATTTTCTGTTCGATTCATTCTATATATATTGGACACTTCAATTTTAAACTTCCAAAGCAAGACTATCTCAGCATTTCTGTAATACCAATAAATGTCCCAACACTGACTAACTTCTGTTTATGGAGTACTATTACAAAGTAGGCTATAATATTTAACAATAAAGTACAATCTCACTAATCCGGCACTTCGATAGACCGATACGTCCAATAATCCGGCACCCTCCGCCGGCGCCTTCCTCGCCCCTCTACGCCTATGCGCTCCATCGCCGCATCGCCTAGCAGTCTAACCATGGTCTAACCTCAAAACTTATCTCATGTGCACGTGCGTACGTATTTACCTGTTGTTTTGAAGTGAGAATAGCGTGTAATTAAAAATGTCAAGTATGTGAGAGGCCAAGTATAGACAATCTATTATGTTGTTTTCCTTTATAGCCTGTTATAATATTTACCATCAGATGTCACCACTGACAAAACTTCATACATATTTCAAGTCGTGATAAGATCGTTATAACATGTATTTTTTTAGCAATTTGTGTATGAGACAGAGATATTTTGTTGCTGGTTATTTCATACAAGTTCAGTGAATTTTCGAAGAAACATTTTAGGAAGGTTGCAAATGGCTACAAACTGTGAGTATTTGTAGAGATTTAATCAGCAATGTGAATAATAACCTCACGATTTCGGTGTTCTATTACTGTAACAAATTTTATGAATGTTTCAGTAATTGAACGCTCTGTTCTAATACTGTCTCTGCTTAAAATTTATCGATCTTCATGAAAGTTGGTGAGCTTTTTTTTTTTTTTTTTTTTTTTTTTTTTTTACATTAACTCCACACAGGAGGCCCTGAGGAAAATAATTTCCCTCAGGGCCTATGTCATCTTTGAGGATGCTGTGTGGAGCCATTCTACAAAATATCACTCACTCGCATTATGCATTCAGTAATTGGACGAGTGTCCAATAACTAAAACAATGTACGTTCCAATTATTAAAACATTTTTTACGCCTTTTTTTGAAGATCTCACAAAATTCCAAAAAAAACCCTTTATACCAATGAACTACTGGACAATGCCTCAGAGGAAATCAGCGCAGGGGCAGGCATAAGGGCTAAATCAAAAAAATATGGAATTCAAAAAAGCACCATTCACTACAAGATGACCTATTCAAACAAGAAGTAAAATTTTGGACCCAATCCATATCTTTCAAATCAAGAGGAGCAAGATTTGTAAGGCTGGATTTGTGAATTAAGGCCAAAGAAATTTCCAAGATCCAAAGAAGATATATTGGACTCTGTGCAGGCATTTCTAAGTGCGATTCCCAGGAAAACCCCATTCAAGGACAATAGACCAGGTACCTACCTACCTATTTCTTATTTTATGTGATAAACGAATGTTTTAGATTTTATTTTTTGGTGGCCTTTTTGATCATAATTTTGTCTTTGTACTTTTACAGGACGAGGCTGGCTTAAAGCGTTTTTAAAAAGACATCCAAAGATTTCTGAAAGAAAAGGAGAAGCAGTGACTGCAGCCAGTGCCTGCGTTTCAGAAATTGACATCAGGAAATGGTTTAATAAAACATTGGTCTACCTACAAGAAAAAGGCTTAAACTGTCATTACTCATTTAGGGTTCTTAGTTTAAATAAAATTTAAAAAAAAAACTGACTGTTACAAAAACACAAAGATCAATTCAATACTATAAAAACAATCACAAAAATAAGTAACCGATCACGATCACGTGGCATCTTAGAAATTCCAAAATATAAAACAAGTGCTTCTCAACTCCATTATACTTATCAAGGTATACATTTTTTTAATGCTCTCCCATATAAAATCAAATCTGAAGAAAATTATAAAGCCTTTAAATCACAAATCAAAATACTACTAGATCCACCCAACACTAATTATAAGTTTTAATTGCATAGAACGAATTTCTACGTTTATTTTTATTACATTGTATCTACTAGTAATCAATTGATCAAGTGTTAATTATAATATTATGTACTTAAGTTTAAAATTAAATATTTAATTTCATCATTAATTTTACAAAAAAAAAAAAAAAATATATATATCTTTTTCTTTTTTAACATATCCTCTTAAAATATTTTACCAGCATTTCAAAGTATAATCAAAGATTATTGTCGCAAAATATTATTATGTACCTAGTCTTACAATATTATTAGGTAATTCCATTATAACTGAATCATATTTATGTACTTACCACCTACCAACTACCTATTAATTGAAATGTAATAATGTTTTTATTTTACTAGTACACCTATATCCTAACTTTTATTTATCTATGTACCGTACATCTATTTTATTAACTGTTAAGTTAGTAAATTTCTATATTTGTTATAATTTTTACAAGTTTTAATAGGTTTTATTTTATTTCTTACATCAAACAAAAAAAAAAGTTGTATTTTTTCTTTATCTTTTAATGTTATGACATGACCCCCCAATTTAAACACGAGAAATGTTTTTCTTTATTAAATTGGGTAATTTCATTAACAAAAAAATTACTTTATTGTAATTAGTTCCTTGTATTTTTCTTCTGTAAATCTGTCATATGTAGGTATATATTTCAAATAAAAAAAAATAAAAAAAATAACTGTGTATTAAAAGATCCGTCTCGAATCTTCAATGCGGATGAATCTGGATTCAGAACCTGCCCTATAAGTGGAAAAGTTTATGCAGAAAAGGGAGAAAAGAAAAATAGTGTTATAGATAAAAGAAAATCGAAAGAGTCGATAACGGCTTTGTTCACTATATCTGCTGATGGGGGCATTTGTCTTCCGTCCATAATTTACCCATATGTAAGACTCCCAGATCGAATAAGGCAATCTGTTCTATCAGAATGGGGAATAGCTGTCAGCTAGTCTGGGTGGATGACAGCTGATGCTTTTCAGTTTTTTATAGAGCACATTTTTCATCCGTATTTGGTACAGAGAAAAACAATGTTTTTCCGGTAATTTTGTTTGTAGATGGACATCGTTCGCACTTAAGATGAAGCCATACTAAATAATGCAAAATCATACAAAATCGTATGTTTTAGTTTTGAAAATTTGACCGCTTAGAAGTATTATAGATGCTTCAATTAAATACTGCGTGTAGAACATACTTTGGTCCTTAAAAATATCCATAATTTTTTTTAATAAGTCTTTTAATAAGCTTAGAAAAAAATAAAGTATTAGGTCTATAAAAAACATTTTTAACTGAAAACTCTCCTACTTATAAACACTTTTTCGGATATGGTTTTATTGCATAATGTGGCAAATTCAGTATCTTATATAATTATCGCGAAAAAAAATGATATTTACGCCCGAACCTCACAAAATAAAATATAATATGCATTTTCGCGTTGGTATTTTTGACATCACGGCGACAATACGGCAGTCGACGTATTTGTTATATCAAAGTGAACCTTATACCGTCCACCGAAGAACGACTGGCAGCCGCCCCCCTGTCTTCCGTCATTACTCCTCCGAACGGAGCGGAGAGCAGTCGTGTTATGCTCCGCGCCGCTTATTTTCGTGAAATCAATTTAAAAATTCCGTTTTATTGCAATAAACAATGCATAAAAAAGGAATTAATGTTTTTTACAGGCCTTTACGAAATCAACATGTAAAAAAAAAAATCTCAAATATCTTTTCCAACCTTTCCAAAAGCTTTTTCTCAAGTATTTTTAAACTCCTCCCATAAAAGGGCGTGAATTCCGATTTAGATTTTTTCCTGTACTAGTGGATCGCCTTAAGTTATAATCTAAGCTTAATAGCGAGCACACTGAAAATTAAAATATTGGCATTATACCCAAACTCCACTTATATTCTTCAGCCAGCGGACGTTGCTCTCTTTAGACCTATTAAACAACTGTGGAAGGTAGCTGTGCGTGTTTGGAGAATAGAACATCTAGAAGAACCAGTCAACAAACAGAATTTTGCCAAGGTATTAAAAAAAGTTGTGGAAAAAATTGATACAAGTCCACTGCATCTAGGTCAAAGGATTGCGGCTTGCAAACCTTTGACCTAGATGCAGTGGACTATTCAAAGTGCCTTGCAGCAAAGAACCCACCGATTTCAAAATTTTAAGGAGATTGAAAATTGGGATAGAAACAGTCGGAAAGTGAAAAAGTTTACCGAAATTATTGAACATAATAAAAACGAGGAGCTTTTAACGTTATTCAGGATCTGGGAATTTTATAAATCAAAATGAACAGCAGGATATACTGAAGAAGTTCCGCGCAGTTAGCATCATTCTGAAGATAAAATTCCAGAGGAAGTTACTAAAGCAAATGCATCCATCGAATAAACCACCACTCGTGAAACCAATCCCTATTTCGTTTCGTCACAGCATATCACTTTTAACACCGAAGATGTTTCGCAAATTTCCTTGAATTCCACTGAAGATAGATACAAAATTCAGTCACAAATGCATTCATCATGTCAACTGCAACAGACGAAATTGCTTCCGCAGGAAGTATGTCAAAGGCATGCTCTTCAAGTGCTGTGGACGTGTGGACATCGAGATGATAACTAGGATAAAAGATTTTCTTATTCGGCCTGCAGAACCTAAGAGGAAAGGTAAGAGACAAACAGCACGCATGTCTTTTAATATATCTTCCAAGAATTACCATGAAGCCCTTGAAAATAAGGCACGAGAAAATATTAGAGTCGAAGACGAAAAAGAGCTGAAAAAACAAGAACTAGACGAAAAAACGACGATAGAGTCGAAGACGAAAAAAACAAAAACTCGATGAAAAAAACGACGGTAGAATCATTGATCAATACCATTGAAAACATATCTTTAAATAGATTTAAGAGGTGAGAAAGGCATATGAGAGAAATTGATAAAATTAAATGCTCTGGGCTCTGGGTGCGTTCGAATTTTTCATGTCAACTGCATACCAAAAAAGCATTCTGAAAATGTACCAATAAGGGAGGATATTGACATGTTTTTACACATGTTACGTGTGCTGGTGTGCTATAAGGTGTCTGAAGAATTGATGGGTCTGACGAAAGCATAACGCACATATTAAAAGATCTCAATGACTATAACATTGAAATGGTTTTTTTTTACCGGAAAATTAGTTTTTTTTGAGTTTCAAATATATATATATATATATATTTATGTTTGTAGGACCAGAGCTAACTTATGGGTAGGACTTTGGACATTCATTTTCTGTTGAGTCCAATTACTGTCCCACTGATGTCCCAATACTATAAAATTGTCCAACAGCTCAATAGCCGTATTTTTCAGTTTAATAAAATATAATTTTAAAAAACCTTGGGTATTTTTTAATTTTATCTAGATTTCCTTAATGCCCATCAAATTCTACGGCACTAGGTACATGAAATATTTCCTACATAATAATACTTTTTGAATTATACACTTAACTGTCATTCTTAACTTTCCAATAGCTATAGCGATCACCTTACAAGTGTAATAAGTAAGTACTAAAAAACATTGGTTTTCATCTCTTCGACAAGTTTATTATAAATATTTTACAAAGTTTAGTCAGAATATCTAAGTAAGTAATGAATTAATTATTAAAGCATTCAATATCCAAACGATGGCAAACTTTATTTTTGTGTATCGGCTTTTCCACTGCGATTGGCTCGTCAGAATTTCGAATGGAAATAACTCCGCTTTTGAAAGTGACATCTGTGAACGGCTCCCGAACTACTTCTGTAACGGGTTTTCTAAAATAGTGATTATCCGAGTTCCCAACCATCGCCGCGTGGCCGTTAGTGTACCCAAGCGATCGGCAGATGTCCTCAACTTCAAAACGCGTGAATTCCTTTTTGTCATAGCATTTTGTGAGCCAAATGCCGCAAATTTGCTCTAATACTTCGCCAGAGCCGATTCTGAAAAAATAATAACATTACCATTAATTTAGAATTCAGTTTTATTACGTGTTCTGTGAATTTAAAAGGAATGAAATTGAAAAAAATCTAACTTCACGAGAAGCGTGGACCACTGACAATTTTCACTGAAGTATAGGTAATTAGCTATACATTTATGGAAAGAAATTTTTAATTTTCATGCTTCAGCAGGATTTTTCATTTATTTCTTCGGTTCACAACACTTCCGTTGTGAAGTAGGACTTTTAGGTAAAACTTCAAGCATAACAAAAATAATTCAAAGGGCTTTAAAAAATAATATCTATATTTTGTTTAGGTACATTTAAAATTTAAATTTGTATATATATTTCTATATCCATGTTTATTTCTAGATCTGTTTTCTCTTGTTGTTTGTTCTACTTAAACCAGTTTTTTTATTTACCTACTTATTTTTATGCTGTACCTATGTGAACATTATATTTTTGATTTCAAAATACCTATGTAAAATTGTATCTAATACTTGTAGGAATTGTAAGTTCCTCCCGGCCTAATATGAGTTTTGCAATAGATCAGGATTATCCTAGCAAGAATAAAATAAAAAGGTTTTATTTTCAACTGATTGAAAATAATCAAGTAAAAATAATTAAGTCCGCTGCCTTTGATTTTTTGTTTTCGTGCTTAAATCACCATATTCATTTCCACAAACTTAAAAAAAACTCTAATTCATCTGGGATTTTGGGGAAATACTAAAACTTTCTATTCGACTTCTATATCTCATAGCGAGTACCCAAATATATCTCATAGCGAGTTTCAAATACAACTGAATTTTCGGCCATATGCGTACCTAACAAACCAAATAAAAAGGTGTAGCAATGAAATCATTCCACGCAAAAAGACCATTGTTTTTTGGGACATTTATTTTGAGAATGCCATCGAAGGCATTACCACTGTCATCAAAGCCTTCCTATACAAAGCCACACGCAGCCGTTTTGGTTACCGATATTGAACAGAATTTCATAAACGGTCACGGGGCCGGTAAATCAGTACTTTTTTTGTAATGGTACCTCTAATCTCTTCTTGCCAGGGCTCCTATCAGAGAGCAACTTGACGGACGTAAATCTCTCATAGCGAGCATGAAAGCAACTGATATACCTTTAATGGAGGTAAATTGTAATATACAAACAAAGGTGTGTGTTTTATTGTAAGTTTTAGAAATATAATATTTTGGAATATTAATTATGATCAATTCTATCATTTGTTTTGTTGATTTTGCTATAGTGTCGGTTATGACCTATGCCGAACATGGCCGATCAGAGAGGGGCAAGTCATTTCTTTTAGCGAGAGCTCGCCACCGCCGGCACCGCCAGACAAAGCCTAGCTAGCGAGTTATGAGGACGTGTGTCCTCCTTAACCATATTTGTATTGTGCGTAATTACAATAAACAGTCACTGTGATTTCAAAGAACCAAAGTTTTTTAATCAACCAACATAGTACTGAGAAATGTTCCAGTACTAATAATAAAGACAAACATTTCTTTGTAAAGGATTACAGAGAAGGAGACATTACAAGAAATAAGTGTCCTCCTTGCGGTAGTAAAATTGCAAATAATAAAAAAATATCAATTCGGGAAAAAATAACGGGTCTTTGACACTTACACAACGCAAGGCAGCGTTCATAAACATCAAAACAATTAATATTTCTATTTTTGAAACTGTTTTTTATTTGTTTTATTATAATCTATCAAAACAATTAAACAGAAAAAAATCTTACTTGTTCGGATCTTTTGAAGAAATAGCTGAGCATGACTGTTCATCTTCCCCGAACATGCAATCTTTATGACCGTCACAAACGGAATCCCTAGGGATGCAGTCTTCTTTGTCATTCTGGTTCGAGCACTTGAACATATTGGGTGCACCGCAGCGGCGGCAGAACGACGGGTCCTCGTCCGACTTGTCCGCACAGTGGGTCTTGCCGTCGCACACCCTAGATGGGTTTGTCACCACGAGGTACGAGAAGCAGTTCAGCTTGTCCGGCTCGTCACTGAAATCTCCGCAGTCATTATGTCCGTCTGCGAATTTGATCTTTGGTATACACCTACCGTCGCGGCATTTTATTTGAGAGGCCGCACAACCTGAAAGAAATCACAGATATATATGAAAATTGAGTAAATATTTTTGAACGTAAATTTGAAAAAAGAACGAAACAATTTTCAATTCAAATTCGAAAAAGTGAGGAAATTTCTTTTTATTTAAAGGGGGGGGGGGGGGGGAATTGTTGAAACCTCGATTTTGATGGGATAATCCTTTGTATTGAGGCTTAGCAGGCTCCCTTGGATTGTCAAGCAACACGTCAATACTCTGCATTGCGGGATCTATCTTAGATAATGGAAAAAATGTCAGATAGGAAAACGTCGTTTACGAGGGTTACAACGTATAGTTCCATGCCAACTAAGAATGAAACCAACTTAGAATCACATCAGAAAGGTCATTAAAATCTATGAAAAAATAATTTTAAATAGCCGTTAATCCTAACCTAACTTAATTTATTTAACCATTTTTTTATCATCATTCTTAATGACCTTTCTTAGGTGGTTCTGCGTTGGTTTCATTCTGAGTTGGCCGGTCACCATATTATTTTTCTCCTAGAGTTAAAATGTTAAGATTCTCGCCAAGAAAGGTTTAATTTTTTATCATGAGGACATGTGCTGATTCTGATTTTGAATATTAGCAAACTTTTTGATTTTCACGATACACTTTGGGCAGTTATTTTTATCAGGGCAATCTACGTATGTGTAGATGTAGATACTCGTACTTGTGTTTTCTCAAATTTGGAAGATTTAAAAAAAATAAATACCACAATCAAGCTGTCGAGGATTTGAGGAGCAGAAGTGTTCCTTGTAGGCGCATTCTCCAGGGGTCTCGTCAAGACCGTCTCTGCAATGGGATACCCCATCGCAGACCTTGCGAGGGGGAATGCACTGGCCCAAGCGGCAACGGACCCCCTTACAATTTGGCTCTGGTAGGATATAGTCTGGGAGAATGCGACCTGAGGAACAAATTAGAAGGTTAATTAATGTGGATAATGTAGAATTTACTTGTCATGCACATCAAATTTTAGCATATAATTCATACTTGTTTAGTCTTGAAATAAGACTGGTTAGTTCCTACCGGAATGACATCTATCCAGTTCCTATCTTTTCTCAACCGGAATAATTTCAAGAAAATTGTTCTAGTTAGGATTGTTACTTTTTTTGGACCAAGAAGAAGGAATTTGACTTTGACATCATTGAAGCGTGTTGTTGGCGTTGTTTGTGTACATCCACAGATAATATAAACAAAGGGAGATATGCTATGGGCAGTTTAAACCTTGTGGAACTGTATTTCCTCGTGTCGCCGATATTATTAACCAATACTATTACACACCTTCGCTTACGCTAAAGTATACGCCCCTATTCGAACTCACACTTAAAACTTGTCATTTTCGTTGGCACTAATACTTAGAACAGATTTATATGCGTACACGTTTCGAAAGCATTCGCAATTAGCAATACATAGAAATGATGACGAATAAGGCTTACAAGAATACAAATCGACAGAGATCGACATTTTAGTTAAAAAATGGTTCCAGTTAAAATTTTGATGAAAAATTCTTATTCTCAGAACCGATAAATCGAAACAAGTGTGATCTGGACTCTGGGCACGTATAACGTGTCCCATTTGTAACAAATCCAAATCAATTGTTTCTAATCTATAATTAGATAACTGAATTTTAACAGTTTTTGGTTTTGTTCAATAACTTTAATCACAATAACACTCACAGTGTGTTTTTGTTGTTGTAAAAATCCATAAAAAGAAACTCTCATTTTTTACTCATGTTAATTTATTTTGTATTTGAGTACTTCACAAGAGTCCCATCTGCTCCCAACCATCTGGAACCAGTGAGACTAGGGCATCCGCAATTGGGGTATTTTATGAGGTTTCAGATGGTGAGGAGTGGAAGAAGTCGAGGAAAATGAAGGTGGGAAAGTACCCGGTTATTCAGATCTGGTCGCTAAACACAGCTAATAAATTTAAAGCAACCTTTCTGTTCTGAATGGTGGTCTTTAACCAGGGTTATACTGAGAGTATTTACAATTCTGTTTCACAATTAATAATTTTACAATAATAATGACAAGTATTTTGGGCAACGTTGGTTGCTCTACCCGTGTTAGGGCCTTTATTTTGCGATTTCATATTTTGTTTCATAATCTATTTATTACCCTGTTTTACAGGCAGTTTTTTTAAATAATATGTAAACAGTTATTTTCCTCCTCTTTTGAATGTCAAATGTGCTAGTTTTCATCAATCTCGAACATATGTAAATAAAAAAATTTAAATAAAAAACCCACCTTGGTATAATTAACAAAAATATATGGAAATATGTATGTACACGAGGTATTTCATTTAGCAAACAAACATTTAAAAAATATATATTATTGACCGGTAAAGTGGAGATATTTGTTTAATACTTGTCGCTTCGATAATTTTGGTGTTACGTTTTTAACTAAGTAATGTAAACGGATATCAAGGTATTTTTCCAAAACGGCTTTAGTGAGTTGAACTGAATGATTATTCATTGGTGATTGGTCATATTGATGAAAATAAATATTTTCAAATACTTTGATTCCAACGAAATGTCGTAAGGCTTTGGTTACTAGTTCCTGTTTAATATTATTTTTTGATTTAATTTTCAGTTTATTTTTATCTACAATAGCGTTCTTTATTTTCACTTCCATTGTTTTGCAAATGTTTATAACATCAATTGAAGGGAAAAAAAGGCCAGGTTGCTGGTTTAAAATCGTTTTGGCTAAAGTGAGACGAGCAAATGATGCTATGGCGAGTCGGAAACCAGTTTCCCTTTCTCCCCGTTGCGTCAATCCATTTTTCTTTAATTGTTCCGTCCTTCGGAAATCTGAAATAATTAAAATACTATAAGTTACTGCATTTAAAAACGGATATAAATTATACGTTACCTAAGATAAATAAATTATCACGCTTTTTTGTTATGCTTCTCCCCATCCCGCGAACCCCCCCCCTCTCATCACTCCCTCACCCCCGCCAACTCCCTCCTTCGTTTCCCTCCCCTACCCACATAATCCTCCCCCTATCAGATCCCTCGTCCCGGATTCTCTTCCCCTTCTCCTTCCCTTCCTGAGGCTAAACTATATGAAACACGCACATTTCTCAAACTGATCATGCGCCAAAAAATTTACGAATTTTATAACGCCAAAGCTTACCGTTATATATATTTATTTATTTATTTATTTATTTATTTATTTATTTATTTATTTATTTACGCCTATATAGGCTTTTACATAAGTATAAACTACAATATTTACAAAAATTCTACTCATAAATACAGTGCAGGAAATGACTGTTTAAAACACTTGCACAAAAATATGTATATAAAATAAAAGTATTATTGAATTGATCCACACAGCATGTAGGTACAAAATATAAGAAAACCAAAATAGTTTATTACAAAATATAGAAATCCAAAAATACTGTTAATGTTTTAGACAATTTAAATAGATTTATAAAAATATTCCCCTACTTGATGAAAAAAACTTCAATAGGGTATGCTTATATGTTAAAATTGATGTACTAAATATATCAAGAACATCGGAGTATTTGTTTCCTAACTGTTGAATCCGTCGCATAGGAGTGTAATATTGTGATATTGATGTTGAATTGCTACAATAATATGGTAGGTACTGTCTTGTTACTGACCTGCCTGGAGTATGAAAAGAAATTACATATAATAAATCAGGGGTATCAAACATTGAATTAATGATTTTATACAAACAGGTTAAATCGGAAATGATTCTACGATCAGATAATTTTATTAAATTTAATGAACAAAGTACGTTATCGTAATTTAGGCATTCACTAGGAATGCCCATTTTAAAATTTACATATCTTAAAAATTTATTTTGGATTCTTTCAATGGCATGTGAATGAACCTCATAATTTGGGGACCAAACCGTGGAATTGTATTCTATATGACTCCTTACTAGTGACATATATAATGTTTTTACAGTATTGACATTATTGAAATCACTAGATACCCTTAAAATAAATCCCAACATTTTCAAAGCTTTATTGGTTATAATTTCTATATGATTGATAAAGTAGAGTTTCGTGTCAAACCAAATACCTAAGTCATTAATTTCCGTGACAGATACTAACGACATATTGTTAATGGAATAATCGAAAAATATTGGATTCTTTACTCGATAAAACCTCATAATTTGACATTTGCTTACGTTAAGTTGCAAGCGGTTATCATGACACCATATAATAAATCTCAACAAGTTATTTGACAAAATATGGCAATCATTAATGTTTCTAATTGCTTTGAATAATTTCAGGTCGTCTGCAAACATTAATACTTGAACATCATTGAAAATATATAACACATCATTAACAAATAATAAAAAAAAGGATTGGACCTAAATGTGACCCCTGGGGAACACCACTCGTAGCAGTGAATTTGTATGAAAATGTACCATCAATTTTAACAGCCAGTAATCTTTTGATCAAGTAACTGCTAATCCACTCATATAGTGAACCACCTATACCGAATTTATGCAGTTTATTCAGCAATAACTCATGATTTACTTTATCGAACGCCTTACTTAAATCGGTATAAATAGAGTCAACTTGACATTTACTAGACATGGAGTCAGATATATAGTTTTGATACGTTAACAAGTTAGTAAGGGTAGATTTTCCAGTACAGAAACCATGTTGTTTAGGAGAAATGACGTGGTTTAATTGGAAAATAATTTTTTTAAGAACTATTTTTTCAAAAACTTTAGGAATTGTTGATAAAAGGCACACCGGTCTGTAGTTAGTCACCTCGTGTTTATCACCTTTTTTAAAAATAGGCGTAAGGAAGCTGAATTTCCATTTAGTAGGAAAACATCCTGTTCGTAAAGACTGATTAAACAGCAAATATAAAGGATACGCCAGATTGGAAGCACAATTATTCAAAAATACAGGAGGTATTTTATCGGGTCCACCACTTTTGCTTTGATCTAGTAATTTTAGTTCAGTCAATATATCATTATATTCTATGTGGATACAAGATAAATTAAGATTATGATCAGTGGTAAAATTTGATGTTGTACTAGCAGAAACTGGTGTATCACATTCATAAACACTTTTAAAAAAATCAGCAAAAAGGTCAGCGATACTTTGAGTGTCTTTGGCCTTTTTACCTGCATATTCTAAGTTGGTGGGTAAACCAAAATTGTTATTTTTCATTGATTTTGCATAGTTCCAAAAATACTTTACATCATGATTTATTGAAGTTTCAACATTAATAATAAAAGAATTGTAGCAAATTTTTGATAATATTTTGCAATCTTTTCTAACGTTTTTAAATTCAATATAATTTGATAAAGACCTGTCTTCTTTATATTTCTTATGAAAAAAAATATTGAAACCTTCACGGGCGTGCCCACACGAAAACACCAAAGTTTCATTCTAGTCGGATGAATGGTATAGGAAATAATTTTATAATGCTAGAGCCCACCATTATACTCGTATATAGAAACCTCCATGGGCTCCGGCACTAAAAATCACCAAAGTTCCATTAAAAATCGAATAAATTGTACACGAACGCATGCGGAACAAAGAAAGATTAATTTTTATAAATAATGATTTTAAAAGAAAAGCATTGTATTTGTTTCTACCACCAATCAGCATCTACAACAATAATTATCTCCAAAAATAACATGTTTATACATATTTATATTTTTTTTATAAAGCCCTACTAATATTACGACATATCGATGGTCGGTATTTAAAAGAATTCGCGTCCCCATCACTAGCATCGTAATGGCGGCGATGTTTGTTTTAACGGGGCCTTATGTCAATAAAAACTTCGAATAATCATTAAAAATTGATAACGAACTCTAATTTTGTACTTACCGGTGAAATGAAACTCCATTTTTCTTGAAGTTCACATTTCTTGTATTATTTTTGCATAGTTGCACTGAACAAGACGGCATTTTGAATAAAACGGGCACAAACTGTACGCGGTTACGACACAAAACCAATTGAATGAACGAATTCTTTCCGTATTCACACTCCGCTCCGTAGGCCGTAGTCCGTACACGGTCTGGAGGCCAACATAGCATATCTCGGGTTTCTAATATCTTTGTGTACATCATATAATTTACAAGTAATATTAAAGTGGTTACGTCATGTACTCCTTCGCAGAGGTGTTTTTCAATGGTAAGTGATTGGTCATTATTTTCCTTATTCTTTATTCCTTAGGTACAGTCCATTTTCAAGTTCATCTGAAGCTGTAAAATTCGTTTGCACTTTCTGATGCAACAAAACTCTTACCGAGAAATTCAGGTGTAATTTTGATTTATGAATAATTATAAAAAGTCGAATCTTTTCGGATGATTAATTTTTTAGTTGTGTCCGATTGATAAAGATGTAGAAGAATATTAGGAAGATGAAAAAGTAGAAGATGATTAACAGAATGGAAGAGAAGACGACGATGAAGAAAAATTATTATATAATGGAGAATATCAAAAAGAAGTGGAAAAATAAGGCAACGATAAAGCTGAATAAGATAAATACGGAACAAGAAGATGCAAAATAAAATGAAGAAGAATAAATTGAAGACGGTGAATAACAAGACGAAAATAAAGAAGTCGGATATGACGTAGGAAAATATCATGAAGATAATGAAAAGATTATAAAAAAATTGATGAAATTTATGATTTGAAAAATCGATGGTTTACCAATAGCTACGATGATATCCTCCCGCCTGTGAGCCAAGTCTTGCAGGGCTACTTTACCACGGAAACCGCAGAGGCCGAGGGGCTCGCTGTAGGCAGCCGCGGGGTACCAGCCCTCCTTCTGGTGGCACACCACGATGCCGCTCCAGGCAGCCGTGCTTTGTGACAACCCTGCAAAGGAATTCTGCAAACAAAATCGAATATTATTCCATACAGTCTTTTGCAATATATTTCTTAGTCAAAATATCATGCCTATCCATTATTTTTGGGTCCTTACATATGAATTTGGCGTTTTGCCGTACTGGCAACTTTGATCTCAAATATCTTACGAGTTCCACCGTGGCACCAGTGCTGCAGAAACGGCTCGAAGGATTAATGACGTATATGGCGACGCCGAAGAAAACACAGTGCGTTTTTGGTTCCAACGTTTTCGTTCTGGAAATTTGGACCTGCAGAACAAGCCCCGTGGATGGCCGGAGACCAAAGTTGATAATGAAGAGTTGAAGGCTATTGTGGAAGCGGATCCATCGCAAACCACGTCCGAGTTAGCTGCAGGCTGCGGTGTTAGTGATAAAACTGTTTTAATCCACTTGAAGCAAAATGGGAAGGTGAAAAAGCTCCCATACAAAACTCCCATAAGCTCCCATACAAAGTTCCTCCCATACAAAACGCCAATTTCATATGAAAGGACCTAATATTTATGGTTATAAAAGTTTTCATCAAATTTTCTTATTTTTTACATTAGTTCCACACAGGAAGCCCCGGGAAAAATAATTTCCCTTAGGGACTTTAATGTCATCTTTGGGGATGCTATGCGGCTTATCTCTTGAGAAAATGAAGGAGAGGAGGTTCTGGGAACAAAAAAGGCATAAGGAGTGGATGGAGGTCAGTGTCTAGTGACGTGACGTGATTCCATCCCTCTCAATGCGGTGCAAAGAGGTGGGTCGAGAGTCCAGCTGCAGAGGTGAAAGGTTCCAATCGGACAATCCTCCACTATGACCTGGACGAATCTCATTCCATGAACCTGGGCACCCCTGCTTAGTGGCCTCCGTGGTCGAGGGTTAAGGCTCTTTACTTGTAATAAAGTTTATTTGATTAATTTGTGTTGTTTCACAATTAATTAATTTAAAAAAAATATATCGTATATTTGCGGCACGTTCCAGAGTGGAAGATACCTTCAATATCGCCCTGGTGTAAGCCCACCACTAGGAAATGAAACGTTGCTCGAAATGGTTTTAGCCGCATTTGGTGACTAGACCTGAATAACTAGGTACTTCCTCACTATCCTCTTCCCCATCCCCTTCCCCTCCCCACTATCTTCAGCCTCACAACATAACTTGGTGATAAAATAGTGAGACTATTTTATAAGTAGTTAGTACCTAACATAATTACAAGAATAAAGGCAGCTAGAAAAAACGATAAGAAAACACTACAGAAAACCGATACATATAAGCTTTATTTTGTTTTATTAAAGCAATTCCATTATATACCGAAAATATTTCTTTCGTTAATGAATGTCATCACGGTCTATTATTTTTGGGAGGTTTTAGTTATTAACGTTAAATATTTCGCTTTCACACCAAAACAATAACGCAAATACCAAAATAATATCAGTGGTGACTGTTCCTTTAATACGTTTTCAATGCAGGAACCCCATTGAGAAACCACTACAAGAAAAGTAATTAGGTACATATTATATTTTGAGAAGAAATACAAAATAACATGCCGAAAAATATTTTTTCAAATGTTCAGTAATTGGTTATGGATCAGAAATGTTTATGACATAGCAATTTACTCACATGGCATTCTTTTGGGAATTGTTTTCTTTCAAAACATCGATTAGTGTGTCCGCAATGAATTTTGACGGAATTTAGGAAAATTGATAGGGCGTTTCCATGTTCGTCTATTGCTGCGACGATACAAACGTCATCTTCGGTATCCATTGACATGTCACTGAAATAATTGAGAAAGGATAAAATATCGTTACTTATTGCTATTTTATAATTTGCAAATATTTTTAATTAAATTATGATCTGCATTCTGGAAAATATTTAAAATTAATGGTACCCACGGTATGAAAAATCAATTTGCTTATATCCATTATTGCATACCTAATTATTGTTATTACAAGATATTGATAACTTGTGGGTTTGTTTCTGAAAATATCTCCATATTACACTGATTTATATAATCAACTGATAATAATTAATAACGATAAATATGAAGGCTAAATAAAACCTTTTAATTAGATCGGTTCTTTCTTATAAACAATTTAAATGTGGAATATCTTTTGCACTTCGTTGCAGAGCGGAATATATTCTCGATAATACTAATCGATTATGATACTCAGCCCTGAACTATTATACTTGATTTCTTTACATACACATCTTAAACCAACATCGAGGCAATACCTATCTGTCGTTTAACTCCAGCACGGAATCAAAATTGTGTACTTCCACTCGCCGTACACAGAATTTGGTTGATGATTATAAGGATGTTGTTGACGTATCGACTGTGGTAAAACCCTTCAAGCCACAAACTGAAAACTTTACAACAGACGGTAACCACGAAATTTTACAAATTCGTAAAACTAATTAAAAATATTGAAGTTTATGTGAAAGCGGTTATTGTTTTTTAACATTTTGATGTACATAATATTGGAATTCCTAAAAAAACGCCAACATTTATTTTTTGTATTAAAATGCCTTAATCGACAAAAATTATTTTACCACATTGTAGTTCGAAAACATAAAACCAGTGAAAATTAATGTTCCTCAAAAATGTGACTTTAAAGGTTTTACCAAAACACAGTCTATATTTAATGTATCAATCACTAAATATAAACAGGTCTTAATAGAATTTACGTCGGAACCCAAAACCACAAATTTAATTAAAAAACTGACTAGCTCTGCTTCGTCTTGTTTAATTTATTTATGGTACCTATTATTTCCAATCGACCATTTTTCCAACTAGCAGGGTGGAGTATTTTGTTTTTGTGATGCTATGCTCAATTAGATGTTATTTGTGTTTAAAAAAATAATTATATGCAAAAGTCCAACTGGGCGTGAAATACAAAAAAAATTGAAATAATAACAGTCCTAGCGTTATAACACAATTCAGAATCGATACATTGAAATGCCTAGAGCTATGTTTAGTTAGGTTTAAACTATAAGGTAGATAACTCCAAATTTTTCTCTTCTCCAACTTTTTTCCCAATAAATTTCCCTTAACTTCCAAACTTTGCTTAAATTGGGACTGCCTTTTTCCAACTGACTTCGGGCAATTGGGTGATGTTACGAACATAAAAAAGTACTTACTATTCGGGCATGGCGATTGGTTTGACGTATCTCGACATGTAGGCGGGTTGCTTCAGGTGAATCAGGGTAGTGGAGAAAAATGATATTTTTTTGTATCCATCCACATTGATGACTTGCTCGTAAGGTCCGTCGATGTTTGGAATAGACCTCTTGCTTCCAAGTACAACGGTGATGTAATCGTTTTCCCAACTGAAATTATACAAAAACATCACATGAATTAATATTATTTTTTTGAATTATAAACCGATTAATATCACTCGGTTAAAGTTAAGCACAACATTAAAAATGTTTTTGGTTTTGTGCTTTAAACCCAAAAAGGTAGAAAATATTTTCGTCTAAAATCATTTCCTGATATTTTGTTTATTTCATATTTTTAATTTGCTTCGATGACCTTTGAACAATACTTTATTTTTGATTTAACACAATTTGGAAGGCGGAAATGGATACCGCCACCTCGGGAACCATTTATTGGATAACCAATACATCTGCCATTTGAAACTCCATGTAAGTTCGCCATGTTTGGTGACTTGGTTCATGGGGTCCATGAGGTGAGGTTTGCCTAGGTTTTAGCGGCGGTTGCGCTGCCCACATTTTGCATGGTGGGCCAGATCGAAAAAGACTGGTTGAGGGAGACCTTTTGACCTCTACAGCCGGATTTTTTCGCCCCATTGCCTTACACTGCAGTTGGAGGGATGGATTCATTCGTCCGTCACTCCTGGGCACATTGACCCCAATTTCCTACCCACACCTCATTTTCCTTTTCAGAACTTGCTCTTCTCCCTTTCCTTAAAAAGTTTAATCCACACAGTAACCCCTAAAACACATACAAACCCCTCCGAGCCTTGACTACAACACTTCCTAGCAACGATAATAAAGTGTATTATATTAAACATGATCATTTACAATTTTGACTCAGTTGTACTCTGGGGCCTAAGTCACTCTAATTAAATCACCACTACCGGGAAATTTAACCTTTCCCACGCCTCGACCAAATTAGGATACATGGTTCGTATTTAGAGCTTCGCAAAACGTAAGCCTTTCAAAAACATTTCGAAATATTTCCTATTTGTTAGTAAAACATTAATAATTATAAAGTGTTTGTTTTTAGTATGCGAGGAGAGGTGCATTCCCCGCTTTCTAGATATATAGAATAGAAAGCTGTTTATAGTTATAGCATGTGTAATGTAATCTACGTACAAATAAATAATACTTCTTCAATAATAGCAAATTCAGTGCGAGGCGTTATTTTAATTTAATGAAAATAAATCATTTCGTTTAAACCACTAATTAATCAAAAACGACATGTTTTGAAAGCAATGGTTTCTTCGTCAGGATAAACGTATAATGAAAAATAATAAGTATAAGAGCAGACAAATAAGTTCCCATGGGCTAAATTACAATGAGCGGTAATTAGGGCGGCACAATACCCTAATATTGGGGGCTTGATCGAGCCTCACATTTTGATTAATTCCCATAATAACTTTTTTTTCAAACCGATACCCGGGGATGTAAGTTAAGTAATTAATTTATTTAAGATTAATAAAAACAGTACCTTACTATTAATACCTATATATTACGTATAAATTTTCTAACTACGAGCATTACTTATATGTTGCCTAAAAGCGAAAATATTAATAATCCTTCTGAGTATAGACCCATTACATGTTTACCGACAATATATAAAATTTTAACCTCTTGCTTGACAGATTTAATATACACTAATTTAGATGAAAAAAATGTTTTATCTGAACAACAAAAAGGTTGTCGCAGAAAACATATGGGATGTAAGGAACAATTAGTTATTGATTCTGTAATTCTAAAACAGATTCAATCCCAAAAGCGTAATTTACATATTTGTTATATATATTAGCAAAAGGCTTGTAGTACGATAGTGTCCCGCACTCGTGGCTGATAAAAGTTTTAAATATATACAAAATTAACCCAATTATTGTTAGTTTTTTGGAAAAAATTATGTCATTTTGGAATACCGATTTGCTTGTAAATTTGAAAGATAAGAAAATTATAGTACCGGGCATTTCAATGAAAAGAGGGATTTTTCAAGGAGACTCATTGAGTGCTCTTTGGTTTTGCTTAGAATTAAATCCTCTATCTAAAATGTTAATTAAAAGCAAGTTTGGAATAAAAATTAAAGGTAATACAAGAGAGAGCAATATAATTTCTCATTTATTATTTATGGATGATTTAAAATTATTTTCGAATTCTGAACCAAATTTAGAGAAAATGATAAAAGTAGTTAAAATTTTTTCAGATGATATTAAAATGACTTTTGGTTTAGATAAATGTAGAACGATCCATATAGAGAAAGATAAAATTGTAGATGGAGACCAGGGTATATTTAGAAACTTCAAAATTGAAAGTGTAAATCAAATAGATTAGATCATACTAGTATGAAAAATGATATAAGATTAAATTTAAAACTAGGATCAGAAATTTTTTTAAATGCAATCTATCTGCTAAAAGTTTAGTAAAGGCAATAAATAATTGGGCAATACCTCTATTAACTTACTCATTTGGCATAATTAAATGGTCCAATAAAGATTTAGATAGCTTAGAATGATTAATTAGAACTACGTTAACAAAGTTTAATTGCCATCATCCAAATTCAGCTATAGAACGAATTAATTTACCTATAAATTAAGGAGGTAGAGGTATAGTCAAAATAACATATTTAAAATAATCAGGTAGAAATGCGAATAATTTTTTCCGTAAATAAATAGTTCAGAAAAGCACAAAATAATTTGCAAGGCATATAGAAATATTTCGCCATTAAATTTATACGACGAGAATGCCAGCATTCTTATAAATAACAACCAGGAATTATTAGATTCCTGGTCAAATAAAATTCCTCACGCAAAACACTTCAACTATCTCAACCAAACATATGTTGACAAACTTTCGTCAAACAAATGGTTGAGTATTGAAGAGTTGAGCGCAGAAATAGAAGGATTTATGCTTGCCATTCAAGATAGAGTCATTAAATACTAAAAATTATAGGACGCATTTCATCAAAGATACAAATCAAATTAATGATTTATGTAGAAAATGTTTGGCTTTTCAAGAAACTATAGAACATATTATATCGTGATGTTCTGTATTAGCGCCGTCCGAGTATACATTTAGGCACAATCAAGTTTTAAAAATAATTCACCAAAGTTTGGTAACTAAACATAACTTGATTGACTGCCGTAATGTACCATATTATGAATATGAACCAAATTCATTTTTAGAAAATGAATTTTATAAAATTTATGATAAAACTATTCTAACAGACAGAATAATTAGCCATAATAGACCCGATATAGTTTTACATGACAAAATTTAAAAAAAATATTTATATCATTGATGTCGCTATTCCAAATTCTTGTAATATTCAGAAAACTGTTTCTGAAAAAATTAGAAAATATACAGATTTAGGAAATGAGATTAAAAGAATTTTGTATTCTCAGAATATAAAAAATATTACCATTTGTTATTTCGGTTACTGGCATTATACCTAGCTCTCTCAATCAAAATTTAGGCGTATTAGGTTTGTCAAATAATTTATATATAAAAATGCAAAAGTCAGTCATTTTAAGTACATGTAGGATTACGAAAGATTTTAAAAATATTTTTATTGAAGGATCAGTAGGATTTATCGGTCGAGTTAGGATTTCATCGAACCCTCTGATATGAAAATATCTGGAGTCGGTGAAATATTTTCCCATTACGTTTCTGGTCGATTGATATATTGTTCTTGTATTGTTTTGTATTTATTATACTTATATAGTGCACTTACATTGCGTGGAATTACTAGATAATCATTTTTGGAAAAGTGTGTGGAAGGGTTTAGTCTTTCATTTGGAAAAGATTTAACCCGGACATAAAATCTGGAGCACCGTAATACGTAGAACGGTTTGAAAATTTCATAACCCGTTTTTCAACTATAAATTTATCGTTAAGCAGCAGAATTTATTTTTCTAGGTGATGAATTGATAACTTTCGGAGTGATTCGTTTAGAAACATCTGAAATCTGAAAAAAATTGAAAAAAATCTGAAACATCATAAAACCGGCGGAAGGATCAAATTTCGAGGCCTGTTAGGGCGAATTCGCCATTAGCTACGTGGGTACGTCCAACAATACGCCGGGCCGCGCTTATATTTGTGTACACGCTTTCTTCACTTACGTCGTTAAGATTTCCACATTATTTTTGAGTGTTTATTAGAGCAATTAATTAATAATTAGTTAATTCGACAGTATGTAGGTCCGTACAATACACCGAGGTCGCGCGATTTATATTTGTGTACACGCCTTCTGTACTTACGTCATTAACATTCTGACTATATTTGAGGGTATTGTGTTATTATTATAAAAAAATACATAAAAATAAAATAAAAAAAATATTATAAAACAGGCAACTTTTGTAAAAAAAGCATTTCTTTTTTTATTACATCAAGATAGTAGTAAAGTTATTTAAAAAAATGGAAGATTTTCTGAGACGGGATTTATTTGTCATGCGACAGGATTCAATGATGAGGGTGGTAATATACAGCCCGTATTACTCGCCTTAATGAACACTGACGAAACCCGAGTGTATGCGTGTAGGTAAGTAGATAAATAATACCTTTACCTAATTCTAGTGCAATCTTGATAATGTTAGGAATTTCGTGGATTTTTCCTATTAATTCAAGAAGCAGAGACTCTATTTTCGTTTTCCGTCTGTACTCTCTGAATCCAGGTAATGTCAAAGGCTATCAGATAGGAGGAAAAGCCGTCAAAGAAGTTAAAATTTCCTTGATATAGATTTATTAAGCGTAATTAATGAAAATTGACATTGTTCGCCGTTCTCATGGTGATGAAAACCCGCTCCCACGCGCAGAAATAGCTTTGACACTAAAGCGTGGGCGGGCGTTAGGAAGCAACTTTATTGTAACTTAATATAGCCAGCTAGAGCATGTAAGCGTAAAACAAATTATTAAGTGGTTCTCCCTTTGATGTCTTTATTTCTATATAAAATGAAACTAATTGGGTTTTAGAACTGTTTGATGTAGGTCGGATTTTTCTTTTCGTTTGTTATTCTCATGTTATGAAATTGAACAACTTTAAACCTTTTTCCTTTAGAAGACAGTCGGAATAGAATTGATCTCATTTGTTTATTCAAAATTATCAATTGTATTATTGATTCACCCACATTAATGCAACTCATCACTTTCAATATACCTTCCTGTAGATTCTTAGGAATATTGAACTGCTTTTCCTCAATCAACACTCCAATAATTATGGATATTATTCACCATTATCCAGAATATGTAGACTAGTCAACCCATGTCAACACCTTGATTTTTTTTGGTGTAAGTCTAAATGATTTTTGGCGGTTACTAAACAATTGAAGATATTTTTTTTATTTTAACTATTTTGACTTCGGGCTAAGTCTTTACTTGACTTCTATTTTCTTACTTTATCTCTGATTTTTGTCATTGCTTTTATATATCATCCTACACTCTTAAAATTAACATTTTTTGAAATTTCGTGATATTATTTTGTAAATTGGACCCAAGTCCGTTAATAAATAAACAAATTACATAGGGCCAGTAGTAAATATAATATTGTGGAAATATCAGCAATAACTAAGCAAGACAAATAAATAAATAAAAATAGTTTAAATTTAAACGAAATCGATAAGTTCTTTCACTTAAGGAAACAATTACCCTTTGTAGGCTGAAAAATGCGAAAAATTATGTTATGTAAATTATGAATTCTTTTTTAAATTTTTGACTTGACATTGAAAAAGTTATATTCCTAACACTGTCAATATGATTCAGCAACATTATAACCCCTAATTAATAATTATCAATTATTATATGTGACTTTATCCCCCACCAGGCGAATTCTTTTTGAGTTAATTAAAAACTTTAATCTGTCAAAAACAATTTACTCATTCCATAATTCATTTGGATGAATATCTTCGTAACTGAATTGCTTTTCACTGCAAAGATTTTTTTTTAAAATTGCTTTCTATATAATACCTGTACAGCCGATTACCACAATGAATAATATATCGTATTTGGTGTCGAATATAATTCTGACTTACCTGAGCTCAGATGCACACTCGTTATGTATCAGCAACCAAGAATAGTCGACCAATACTCCTGTGCATGTATAATGTCCTTCACAGTATATTTTCCCCACCCACGGCCAAAGGTACAGGTCCTGAATCTCACTGTCCACAGCGTCCCCTTTCATAATTCCCTTTGAGGGATGCTGAATCAGGTGGTCCTTGGGATGAGAACTCAGCCCCTGACGGCATCGAACGAAGAGCCCCAGGCAGCCCGAGTCCGAAGGAGTTGGCATGAATATTTCACTGGCTGTTCGAGAGTGGGTTGGTTCAGCCGTTGTGGTTTCATTGTCGGTATTTATTTCCACTGTTCGAAGCTCAGGAGGTTCGCTTTTGCTTCGGCGGATGAATTCGTATCGAACGCTGTTCTTTAGTAATACTTGACTGTAGATTTCGAAATCACTGAAAAGAAAAAAGAAACAAATTTGTACTTCACATGGATTACAAAAAATTGAGATGGACGTAAGGGATAGGTATGTATGCATATTTAAGTAGTTAAGGTTTTTGCAAGCAGCGAAAATAAAAACGCTCTATAAACACGAAATAAAACAATAATATTTTTTTTATTTTCTGATAGCTACAAATAAAATGAAGCCTTTGCTTGGAAGGAAATCTTTCAAATAAATTATTTTATTATTGAGATTAGGGCAAAATGTTGCATGCAATTTTTTCTCTTTTCATATTTTCCTTTTTAAATTACCTAATAGCACAATACATTATTTCAACACATGTTCACCCTGCATATTTACAGCAATATAATGTATTAGCTTCCTTTAACTTAGTAGGTACCCATTATTTGTAAGAAATATTCTTTCAATTTATAATTTTGTGTTAGTTTTATAAACTTATTAACCTCAATACAGGCTTGTCCTAGTGGGGTTAGAATTGAAATGTAAACAATAATACCATGTAAACAAATAATAAACAATTTAAATGGGTAGTTCAAATGAAATTAACATTCTACCTACTTCAATAATATAGTAAATGGGTTTTTCTTCTTCCAAGAAAACGTTATAGGCGAGCTGGCTTCGAAGAGGTAAAATGTTTTTTTTATAAATAACTAATAAGTACCCGGCATGCTTAGCGATGCCAAATAGAAATATCTTTTTCTCTCTGCGTGTCCTTTCCCATGCGGCCCCGGTCCCGCCCCCTTTCCCCTACAGCGTCTCCTTTCCCTCCCGCTTTCCCCTTTCACCTTCCCTGTCTTCCACCCTGCGGAGTTCCCCCTACCACTCCCGGATTCCCCTGCCCCTCTCTCCTTCCCTTCCTGTCGTTAAACTGTGTGAAATACACACAATTTTCAAAAAAACTCGAATGGCACCTATTGTAGATTTTTTTATGTAAATTTCAAAACCCCAGAGGTCTCCAGTATACATAGAAACCTCGGTGGGCGGGCGCACAACAACTCATAGGAAACAATTTCATAACACCAGAGCTCATTAGTATACATAGAAACCTTCGCGGGTATTTGTATAACAAATCCCCAAAGTTTCATCGTAATCGGATGAATGGTTTTGGATGGCATTAGGGTCAAACATAGAAAAATTAACTTTTAAATATTAAGATAAGAGTAGAAACAAGAGGGAACAAATCGAATTGATTAGTATTTCTTGCGAAATTTACACTTCCCTTCAGTAAAATGAATGGCTTATTTTTTCACAAAGTGACCTTTACGACACACATTTCGGTTTAATCAATAATTATTTTTATACTTACTCGTGAAAAAACGTCAATTAGAAATGTAAATAAATTCAGAAAGTATTCTGTATTTAAGAAATTGGAATGTCTGAACCTTTCATCGACACAAAAAAAAATTGTCTTCTGAAGCGGTAAAACACGCTTCATAAAGTATCACTATGCTAAGCAGTCCATAAATATGACTGTTTTGCATCATTGTAAAAATAATTCAAAATGAATGAGGATTATATTTTCCCATTTAAATGGACGAACTCTTTCAACAAAGAATCGCTATCATAAATCACAAAATGAATATTCATTTTAGTGAAGAACCTTTGTTAAATTTATTACAATCACTCAACTGAGAAAATAATGCTTCCTTCTTTGAACTAACTATTTATCGAGATTTAACGTAAGAAATGTATAATTCTTTTTAATTAAATTAACCTACTAAATACCATATACATTTAAACAAAGTTTATTTAATCTAAATAAAAAAAATTAATGTATTTTTGCTTGCTTACTGGTTTGTTTGTTGTATATGTAATGCTATATTAAGTATAGGAAATGTTAGAAACTTTAATGTGTTCTTTCCACTCTCGCGAAGGTTTCTGGATTAATACAACCACACGACAATAGCTCGGAAAAGTTTTTTAATCATTACACAAAATCCTACTACAAAAAAAGAAAAACCACCGTTTATGGGTGTTTTCTAGACCTAAGCAAGGCCTTTGACCGTGTTTCTCATCAATTATTATGGGAAAAACTCATAAAGCAAGAAGTTTCAGCAGCAGTGGTCAATATGCTGGCTATTTGATACGGACAACAGGAAAATCACATTAATGGGCAGGAGCTTCTTAAAGACCTTTATTCCTTAAAAGCGCAGCTAGGCGAAGGGGAAAAACCACTCCAATCTCCAACTCTATTTAACGTGTACATTAACGACCTCTTACAACAGTTGAACAATACACGAATCGGTTGCCACATCTGCGGACAAAGCAGTAATAACTTTAATTACGCGGATGACATGGTGCTGCTGGCGCCTTAGATTAAAGCGATGTGACAACTTGTGAAAATATGCGAAGAGTACGCCAACTCTCGTAACTTGTTGTTCAATTCTAAAAAGTCAGTCATCGTCGCTTTTAAACATGACAAGAAGCCATTAGAAGGAAATGAACTGCTTGTGGCCCCACAGGTTAAGTATCTGAGACATATCCTAACCGAAGACATGAAGGATACAGAAAATATGGAACGACAAAGAAGAGCAATTAACACACGCGCCGGAATGCTCTCTAGGCGGTTCTTCCAATGTAGCGACGATATCAGGAAATTACTCTTCAAGACATACTGCACTGCTCTGTACACATCTGAACTGTGGACGCAATACCCAGCAATACAATGGGACAAACTGAGGGTGTGCTACAACAATGCATAAAGGCAGCTTATGCAACTACCGAGGTTCTGCAGCGCCTCCACGATGTTCACCGAAGGGACGGTGCACTCATTCCCAGCCTTACTTCGTCACCGACTAGCCAGCTTCTGGAGCAGGACATGGAAATCAACTAACATCATTGTCGTGGCTGCATCCGAGTGGCTCAGTTCCCCACCAAATGAGCGATGGATGCAGATAATAAGGCGACCTCCATGATGGATGATGCAAAAAATAATTAAATTTTTTTAAATTTCTGTTTAATTTTTGTTTAATTTAGTTTTATTTTTATTGTAACCTTAATTTTTTGTTATTTTGGTACCTATCTAATATGTAATCACATTTTCTTATTTTTTTTTTGATTTTTTATTCAGTTTGTAAAATATTATTATATTATAGTTTATGTAATATGGCATACTGGGATTCCACTCCTCCCAGTCCTGATGGAATAAAATCTTAAAACAAAACAAAAAACTACAAAAACTCTAACGAGACTGTCATAAAGTTTTGAGAATGACATTTTGCAAACCATCAATTGTTCAATAAAAAAATCAATTTTCTCGCTAAGACTTTTCTATCTAATCAAGAATCATAGGTATTTTAAATAAGTACCTAACCTATGTTATGTACCAAATTTGATTGATTGTTTTTATTGTATACAAAAATAAATGTTTGTAATATATGAAAACAAAATTTGTATAAAAAAATTGCAATATGTGTACAATTAAATATGTGTATAATTAAAAAATGAATGTACCGGGAAAGAATATATGGTACCCGGGAGAGGTTAGGGGAACGCGGGAAAGGGGAGTGGGAAGGCGGGGAAGGTGAAGAGGAAAGCGTGAGGGGAAGGGGACATGGGAGGGAGGGGGTGGGGCGGAAGGGGAACGGGACGAATGGGAGAGGACACGCAGGGAGAAACAATTTCTTTATTAATTGGAATTGCAACGCATGCCGGGAACTCGCTAGTGTTTCATAAAATTACCTGAAGCCGAGGTAACCGCAAATATGCATCGCAGTTAGTTCCATATTTTCTTTTGTCCACGTTTTTTCGCAGATTGGTGTCCAAATTCCCCTATTTCTCAGTGAAACAACCCCTTCAAAGTTGAGATGGGGGCGTGAATCTTTGTCCATCATTATTTTATCACCGTTGTAGAGAGTAACTGAAATAAAAAAATATATATTTCTTGTACGAAATAGTTTGTGGAACTCAATTTCAATTGATTTCATTGAATACAATAAGTTGGAAAACTTTACATGATAATAAACATCAATGATTTCCGACGATTAACTCGGAAATCAATGGGGCCATCGGTAATAAAGTTAAAAGCAATTTGATTTTCATTGCCAGTAAAAGGGACGTACTTGACCAGTGATTCCATACATTTTTGTGAAAAGCATTAACTTTGTGACTCGTTTTAATTTACAATAAAAACACATAAATTTGTTATAGACCACTTTTATTTTATAAACACTCTACCGGCTTCGGAAGCACACTTCCATCGTCAGGAGAATATTATAACCTCCTGACGAAGGATAGGTGCTTCCGAATCCGGTAGTGTTTATAAAATAAAAGTGGCCAGGAGGTTATAATATTCTCCTGGCGAAGGAAGTGTGCTTCCTAAGCCGGTAGAGTGTTTATAAAATAAAAATGGTCAATAACAAATTTATATATTTTTTTATTGTATTCCATACATTGTTTAGAGTAAAAAAACTTAATGAAATTTTGGTCTCCGGTGACTTCCATGACAGTAGGTATTGGACATTAAAGAGCGATGTGAGGGGTTGGACGGTTACTCGGCTGACTAGTGAGGACATGTGTAAGATTTTTTTGTTACTCGGTTTGGAAAAAAAACACCGGAAACCGTAAAATTTCGTTTGTATTTTTTACTTCAAATAATGTCAGGAATCACCAGTTAAAGAAATTCAAGTTCGTCCTTTAACGCCCTATATAGAAGTAATATAAATAGATTGCCTATAAGTGGACTCACAGTTCAAGATAATGTTTTCAGAAAGCGAAACAGCTATCATGCGTCATAACAATTACACAGCAAAACTTGTTAACAAATAAACTTTTTTTTTTTTTTAAATAAATTCAATAATAATATTATTGATATAATAATTTTGTTGTATAACAGAAGAAAAAAATTTTGGTTCCCTACGACGATGAACCTCGGTTGGTCTTGTGAATTTACCACCCATCTGACAATCTGAATTTAGGGTATAACATGTTATTTATATTCCAAAATATTGCAACAATATTTATTTTCATAAAATGCAAATAAGAGAATAATTCCTTGAAATTGGTTTGTACCAAATCCAGGATATGAACTTCAGAATTTTCCACTTACCGACAAATTGAGCTGCTGAGGCAGCAAACCGTTAATACGCATACAAATTTATCAATACTGTTTTCAGTTTTGAAAGGTTAGTCATATATTTTTTAAATCAAAGCGTTCGTCGGTCAATTCGTTTAATTTTAATTTTAAACCCAACAACTATAAAAACTCGCGGAGTTGCCTAATAAAAAGGGATTCCTCAACTTGGCCAGGCAAGAGGGGAGTAAAAATGGGTAAAAGGCCACTTGCATGGATTTCATAAAGATTACGATAATGTTTTTTTTGGAAATGTATAGTTTTTTTTTTTTTTTTTTAAAATAAATAAATCCATTATTTGAGCTCGTGACGTCACTAAATGAAAATGTCCCGTCTACGATTATGTTCTATTAATTTTAAAAAATTCCACACTGATTTATTCTTTTTATAGGGCAATACTTTGATTATAGGTGAATTTTTGAATTTGACGTTTAACATGAATGAATGAACTTATCCTTTGGTTTGATAATTTTATAAAGATGGCGGTGTTTTGACCCCCGTACAAATTATTACCATTCGTGTGGAAAACGTCATTTTAAAAAATATGATTTTCAGCTATGTAATTATCGTTTTTTCGCACCCTTAAAATGATGTTCCGTCTTTCCGGTTTATAAAAAAATGGTCTGATTTTTTGGATTGAAATTTTCAAAAAATCGCCAGGGTTTCAAAAATACGATAAAAAAAACGGAATGTCTTAGAATATTTGCCTAAACCAGTTTTTTTTAAATGTGGTGCAAGTAGCCTATTCAATAAATTAAGTTTTAGATGTTAACTAACTTTGGTTTACCTACTCAGAGAAGACACTGAAATAAAATAGAAAAGCATAAACAGGAAAACAAACAGATCGTTGATGTATGTAGGTGGACAAGAAAAGCTTTAGCAATTTGTCTGAGGTTGTTAAAGCAGTATGACGCTTCACGGTTATTGCTATTGATATTGATGCTTTGTAAGTTTGCACGAAAACACAATAATAAGATAAACTTACAGCAGTCTAACTCGTCTTCGCCGTAAGCACAGTCTCTGATCCGATCACACACTCTATTCACTGGAACACACGTCTTACTTATTGTGCAGTGACTGTAGTTCTCTGGGCATGAATCTGAAAATTAAACGTAAGTTTAACAATAGGTAGAATATTGTATTCACATTATTTATGCTTGACGTTTTGAATAGAAGAATGCATTATGGTTAAAAAAACTCAACATTTTCCCATAATTCTTAAAAAGCCTTTCCGAATAAATAAATAAGTCATGAATATCATTGAGAATAAATGAAACCACCGTTCTTCCACATTTGAGAAAAATAAGCTGGTTCGGCATTATAATATGTTATTTTTGTTTGTTAGAAAAATTAGTGGTTACTTATTATTTGAAATTGAAAATTGAAACTGTCATCATGTGGTTGTTTTATAATACTGTTTTTATTTTGTTCATTGAAGTTTTCAAGCCGTAAAGGATTACATTTTTTGATTTACTGGATGATAACGGAGGCCTCCGAGCTGCGATTAAAACAGCATTCAAGGTAGGTGAATCCGTTATATTTCTTAGAGTTGCAAAATTGCTATTCTTTTTGATACATTGTCGCGCAAGTAAAATTTTCATAATCCTATCTCTGAGCATTGAGCTCAGAGAGAGTCTAGGGAATTTACACACCCCAGACTTATATATTATAATGCATAAGCCATCAGGGATTATCAGCAACTACGCGCTGATTTCTTGACATTTCGTCAGAAGTCTTTCATAGAATAAATTAAATTATTAATGGACCATTTTGAACTGACATGACAGGAGATTCTATTAACAGCATTTGTAAGTTTTATAAATATTCCTACTATTATTAGAAATAAAGCAGGATATTCGAATGTGGGTTATTAGTTTTTAATATATTATCATAATACTCACAGCAATTTGCTTCATCTTCTCCATTGGCGCAGTCTACATAACCATCGCACAATGCGCTAGGATTGGTACTTATCAGGAAGTCAGCACACGAACATCCCCATTCATCACTTCCGTCCTCGCAATCTGTTCTCATGTTACATTTCTGCGATATCGGAATGGTCTGGTTTAAGCTGCAAGAGACAACAAAGTTTATAAACAAACCAATTAAAAAAGACAAGGAAATTGCCCAAAGCTATTTTCAGACGTATTCCTAAAACAGTACATTTTGAAAATAAAGATTTAGTTGCGGAATGCAAAAATCTTTCCTAATAGTCGAGGGAGGCGACAAAATTAAGCACAAACATTGTAAAAATCGCTACATTATAAACTTACACATTGCAATGGAAGATCGGCGGTAAAGTTGGTCTTGAATTCGGATGCGCAGGCATAGGTCTGCTGTCTATTATATTTAAATCTTTTGCTATCGTAGCCGGTGACAGTTGATTAGCTTCAGGTGTATGTTGTCCGCTTAGAACGTTTAGAGACAATTCTTTTTTACCGATGTGTGAAAGATTTTTTCCATCTTGTGTACTGGGTTCATGACTATTGACTTCTGAATCGTCGTTCACATCTATGTCGAAATTTCCAGATTTTTCTTCGAGTACACCATTGGTTTTATTAGGAAATGGAACAAACTTCGTCAGCGGTTTGATGGGACCCACTATAAGCGGTTTGTTTGGTAAAAAGTCGAAAGGAGTTTCTGCTTGATTTTCATCAAACAACGCAGAAGAAAAAGTGTTATCATTAACAGAATCTTCAACAATGCTATGAAGATTTCTTTTGGTAGTCATTTTACCGCTGTTCGTCGGAGGGTTAAAATTCAACTCCTTTCCCATTCTAGGTGGCTCTGATGTGGAAACTGTTACTTTTATGACGTTAGATGGGTTATCAGTATTTTCAAATTCTGCTATTTCCGTAGATGAAGACGATTGCGTTGCTGTAAGCAACTGATTTTCAGTGAAGGTTTGTTTAGCCGTACTAAAAAACTTGCCCATTTCAGTTGGTTCTGTAGATTCTTTGCCATGTAGTAATTTTTGTGTAGGAATATCGATTTCCAGGATTACATGTTTGACAGTACTGCTTTCACCGTTTGATAAAGTATTTAATAACTTACTCATTTGAATTGTCTCTGAAGGTGACACAGAATTTAAATCTTCAATGGATATTTTTTGTGTAGTGGGTTCACTTTTCGTGAAGCCATGTTCGGTAGCTAAATGAGTTGTTTCAATATTTGATAGTTCGATGAAATTACTCAATTCTTTTCCCATTCTCGGCGGATTTGTAGTAGTGAAAGTTTTTAAGTCTTCTAGGGTTATTTTCTCTGTGGTCAATTCACTTTCCATGAAATCATTTTTACTACTAATACTCAATTCTTTTCCCATTCTTGGTGGATTTGTAGGAGTAAAAGTTTTCAAGTGTTCTAGAGTTATGTTCTCTGTGATTGGTTGACTTTCCGTGAAATCATTTTCACTACCATTACTACTCAATTCTATTCCCATTTCCGGTGGATTTGGAGGAGTGAAAGTTTTTAAGTCCTCTAGGGTTATTTTCTGTGTGGTCGGTTGACTTTCCATAAAACCATTTTTAGCAATCAAAACATTATTTTCGCTGTTTGAAATATTCATAAAACTACTCAACTCCGTCTCTTCTCTAGACAGTTTTGACAAAATGATATCGTCCTTTGACGTTCCTGGAGCTACTTCTATTTTTGTTTCTTCCGGGGTATTTGTGAGTTTTGGCAACGTATCCATTTTATTACTGTCACGGGATATATTATTACTAATAACGTTTCTTTCTTCATTTTGTATTGTTGTTTTAAATATATTATCAGCGTGTTTAAACATATTTTCATATTTCGTATCAATTACTTGAATGGGTGAATCAATTAAAATATTATTTTCCTTTGTGTCTAAACTTTTCGACTGGGAACGAAATTTTCCTTCAGTTGCGTCATTTGATGATTCATTATATATTGCTGGTTTGAAATTTGTATGGACATTTCGATTATTTATTAAATCATTCTTTGGTGCACTATGATCAGTGTTATGGCTTGCAAATTTCATTCCAAGATCTTCGTGAAAGCTTTCGCTTGATAAGTTTATAGCACTCGCTTGAACCCTTTCATCATCTGCTAAGATAGGGGGTAGATTCTCTACGAAAGCATCTTCCTCAAATCCGTCTTCAAATTTTTTCAGGTTTTTAGTCAAAATGATATTAGAAAATTTTTCATCATCAGAAAAGGGACGAGTCATTGTAGATTCTTGTTGTGGTTTCAGAATTTCCAAAATACAACTGAGATGTTTTGCGTCTTCACCATCAACAAATTTGTTATATTTTTTTGTTTTGATTATGTTAGCAATTTTATCTGATTTGTCCGATTCATTTTCCTTCTTAAAAAAATATCTTAATTTTGATGACTCATCATTGCGAATTATACTTCGTACATCCACACTAGGGGCATCAGTTGCCGCGATAACATCCAGTGTACTAATATCATGTTCAGATCCGCTTTCTTTATCGGGAGGATAGGTTGCCATTACAATTTCCATCGTACTCATATTTTTTTCAATTTTGCTTATATAGTCCTCCAGCGATATTTTGGTGGTACGTTCTAGTGCTTTTCTCAAATTTTCATGAGATTCGTCACTAGATTCACTACTGTTTGATTCGGCTTCTCCACCTTTCCTTTGAAAAATTGAACAGTGCACTTCATCTTCAGCTCCGAGACAGTCAACAATTTTGTCGCAACGTTTTTTTCGTGATAGACATCTGCGGACACCCCAAACACAACTGAATCCTGGACAGTCCTGTCGAGGTCTTCGGCTTGGGAAGTTGTCTTCAACTGAAAGAGAAATATTTTTCATGATTGCCGGACTATCAAGGAATTTCCTTACGTTCAAATACAAGTAGGTTCTCGTACTATGCATATAGTTTGCAATTACCCATGTTCTCCCGGATCCAGTCCAGGTATTTGCTGACCCTGGTATAAACCCCCGGCTCTCCGGCCCTGGCACATCCATCCCCGTGACTGACTATCCCTGCCACGTAGCTCTGCTTAGGGTTTTGAGGATTCTTGCACATGAATGGGCCACCACTATCCCCCTGGAAATAAAAAATTATTATTTATAATTTTATAAGCTTTGGAAGACTCTGAAAGGTTATCCATTTATTAATATAATTATGAATTTACGGTTTTCTACTTATACTTGTGAGCATCTCCTTAATGCTCTCTCATATTTTTACATCTAGGGTGGCATAATTAATCTTTCTGAAAGTTGTGCAATTTTGAGCGTGCAGTTTCTAAAGTTATTATGAATATGGCCATATGGCCCGGAAGAGTAATTAGTAACCCGTCCTGTTTTATAATTTCATGCAAACGAAAACTTAGGTACAAAATCAGCTAAACGTAAATAAATTTATTTATTGACGCCCTATTGGGCTTTTACATAACAAATACAAGTTTCATTTAAAACAACAGTATAACACAAATAAAATATAAAATAAAGCATAAACTCAATATAATAAATAGGAATACATCTAAGGCTAGTTCCACATGGATGACTAATGTAAGGTACTCGTAAATTATTTAACAACTCTAAATATTTATGGTTTCATAGTGCTTTCAAACGAACGAAATTTCGATTGCCGTAAGTTTAAAGTTAAACTTTAGGGCAATTTGCTTATATTTATAATTATAATGCAATTTCGCAATAATCAAGTCTAGTAAAGTACATGTTATTGATTTGGTAAACGCAGTATATGGATCGACCACCATAACACGGGCATCAGCCTAGTATGGTGGTCGAAAAATCCACAAATGATGTAACCATAATATGCAATGAATAAAAAAAAAATAAAAAAACCTTTTTTTCTGAATTTTTTCTTCCATGCTTTGATTTCAT
The DNA here is from genome assembly GCA_917563855.2 of Limnephilus lunatus. Classification (NCBI taxonomy): domain Eukaryota; kingdom Metazoa; phylum Arthropoda; class Insecta; order Trichoptera; family Limnephilidae; genus Limnephilus; species Limnephilus lunatus. Next base: position 61,139,339 of record OU830592.1, read on the forward strand.
CAAAGTTCATATTCATAGACATCCAAATGTATAGACTTGCCCTAACAAGAAATCCTGGTATCATTTCGACAAACTGGAGGCAGACCACTTGACCATATTTTTTGCACCAGGAGGGTTCGAGAATGTTATGAATAATCTACCACATCAATCGTACTTTGAACGCCGAAGAGCGCACATTAAAATAGCCAGATCATGCACAGAAAAGTTAAGTTCACTAAAGTAAGGCAACGGCTTGCAGCGCAGTACGTTGTGGGATTTTTCTGAATTTTCTGATCAGAATTTTCTTAAAAAGATTGAAAAACCGAACCGCCTTCAAATATGGTTGCATCGTATGGATGACGCTAAAAACGAGTGAGGCGGGTAAATTATAACACATTTGTACACCTACATGTACCTACATATATATCTAACTAAATAAAGTAATAAAATATTAATTTTTGGAACTTTTGTTAGCCCAATTATGGAATGTTAGTTTTTTTACGCAGTTAATTTGCAAACCATTGTAAAAATGTTTAGTAATTCGTAAATTGATTTTATTTTCGCGTACTAGATGGAGTTTCAATGCGAGTTACCTATGTCAGAATCATTTATTGACAAATTACTGAAAGGGACATGCCCCCATGCCCCTGCCCCATGCAAATTGTGCTCACGTCGGGGTCACCATTTTTAGAAGGTATGTGAATTGAGTGAATAACTACCCTTGGCGACTTACCTGCGCGATGGCGGGTATTCACTGTCACCTGCTAGTACTGACTCCATTTAATTAAAAACACTGAATCGATCAGAAGGTTATTTTATTTAACTTAATCGGATTACAACTTATCACACGATTCTTATATTGTACGGTTCTATGTGGGGTATTGAGAACGTATCACAACACAATGTCTATCAGATGGTAGCGGATTTCAGAATGATCGCAAGGCAGCTAACAGCGCCGGTCCGACCTCTATAGTGTTGTCCCAGTGTGACCAGTACACAAAAAATATAATTTAAGGTGGATGCGTTCACCGTTCCCTACAGTTTGTTCCTCTCGCCATTATCGGCAGGTCTGTCTCTAACTTTCTCTGTGGTCGTATTTTATTTTTTATCAATCACGCCGAATTTAATTGAACAATATGCATAAAACAATTCCCATATAAAATAACCAATACCCTTCAAAGTTTAAAAGTTGTCTTTCGTAAGAGATTGAAGAATCTTTTTTACAAAACCTAATTTAAAGAAGTTGGTAATGAAGTTTTAGACTTAGACTTTGGCTTCTTCCAGCCGTACTTTTTCGGAACATTGCCATACACCGCAGTGGGAGGGATGGATTCATATGTCCGTCACTCCTGGACACATTGAACCCAGATTCCTATCGACCCTTCATATTCTTTTCCTTCCCTAACTTCCTTTCCTTCCTTTCCTAAAAATACCCTCCACACAGAATCCCTAAAAATATTCATAGGGAACGAGGGGAATAATTTCCCTTAGGGTCTCCCGTGTGGAGCTAATGTAAAAAAAAACATTGTTGGGAAAAACCCTAATACACTATTATTAATTTTTTTACACAAAAACTCTCTTTTTATAACTTTTGAAGGTTATTCCCATCAACGTTATATACAGGGTGTCCGGGAGTAAAGTGCATTAACTTCGGGAGGTGCTTCTACATGATGGTAGAAAGATACAAAAAGACGTACCTACTCAAAATCCTTAGTGTGGGGTATCCTTAGTGTGTGCAAATCCTTGCTGAGAGCCTGTAGGGCGCGATTGTGGCAACGTTGCATGGTTGTGCTTGGACCGTATCGTAACAGCGGAAAATAGTGAAGCTAGAGGCACACGTCAGTCTTATTTTATATTTTTACCACAAAACTACCCCTAAAAGTTGGAATTTCGAAAAAAGTTATTTATCTTTTTTACTTACAACATAATGTAGAAACACCTCCTGAAGTTAATGCACTTTACCCCCGGGCACCCTGTATCATTGAAGAAGAAGGTAACAATAATAATCTAAACGAAAAAAATAGTTGAAGATAATATTGTTAATTATGAGATTGACTAATATGACGGTTTGACAGTAGGTGGCAATGGCGAAATTGGTAAACGCACGTCCCGGATAGACGAGAGGCTCTGGGTTCGAGTCCCAGTTGTGACGATTATCTTTTTCTGTGTCTTGTTCTCTTTCATATTTTCCGTAATTGTTATCTTGTTCTTAAATCATACAATATTATTAATTTGTTTATATAATTTCGCCCATTACGGCTTTTTCAAGTAAAATTTTAATAATTTATATTGATTGCTGAATTATTTATTTGCTAGTTGGGAACGACTCGGTGCATAGCGCGGGCGTCATGTGGATGGAACCAATTATCAGTACCGTATATAAAATGTGATATTTATTATTAAGTCTAAGTCTTAATTATTTATTAAGTCTCGTTATTTGCAAGTAATACCTTGTTATAAATCAATGCAGTCATATGCATTTCACAGCGCTCTTGAAACTTAACTAGCGCTGTAAATCATTCTCTATGTTAATTTCATGTGATGCTAATTTGTGTCAGTCGCTTTCAGAACCCCCTGTACAGTATGTTACGTTAATTAATTTAAAACTTTATCAGCTCCTCACACGTTTTCATTTTAATTATCTTCCCTTTGTTTAAGTTTGATTTTAATTTTGACTCAGTGGAAAGTCATTTTGATCTTTGTGTAACGAAGATGTTCAAATTTAAAAATAACATATAAAAATCTTGCGTTACGATGTTTGTTCGAGGTAAACTCTGAAACTACTTAACCGATTTTGGTGAAATTTGGCTTACTGTGTGTAATTTGGTCCAACTTAAAAGATAGCGTAATTTTATATCTCGATTATCGACCTCAATATTTATTATTGCGAATTAAATCTTAATTAAATGTTTGTTACGCGACAATGCTTTGTAATTATTTGTAAGTTCAATACGTTTCTAACAGATGGCGGTGTGAGTTAATTTATCGACAAAAGACTTGGTTGGGTAACCATCCAGTAGGTGACATTGTGTTTCGTTAACCACATCAACGCGTGGCCGGGTCAGCTAGTATCTTAATAAATTTATCAATTTTGTTTTAAAATTAGGATTAAACAGATGACATTATTTTAATGTGCAATAAAAATTATGAGTAAACTAGCTTTCATTCGCATTACTCATGTACATTTATTTATAGTTTTACAGATAAATTTTAAAATAACTGGTGGAGCCTTTTTAAAAAAAATACATTGCATAATTTGAAAAAAATAAATGCCACGTATTCGAAATATTCATATTTCGGAGCAAAATACAGTGAAACACAACGTTATGCCTAGTTCACATGATGACAGAATAATATTGTATTGTCCTATAACACAGGACCCATCGGCCTAGTGTGAACATAAGTTTGGAGGATAGGACAATGAACCAAGACATTGTCCTAGAGACAGACGAGCAGGTTATCGCCGCAGGACAATATCTTAACCATATCACCGCGCACGGCTGCTTTGTCCACGCGTACGTCTCTCGTATTTCGACTTAAAAATGTCGTGTAAATGGAACGCGGAAGAAATTAATACATTGATAATCATATATAGTGAAGATGATTGTGTATTGAAAATTGATTGTCTATATTATAGGAATAGGCAGCGCAGAAAAAACGCGCTGAAGGCAATTGTTTCTGCTCTGCAAATGCCGGGTTTACTCTATTTTTGCGTTGAATTTTTAGCGAAACGAGGCTTGGTTGTAATTCAAAGGGCTTTGATGACAATCTCATGTACATTATAAATATACTCTTGAGGACATTCCACTTTTAATTCATTAAGGAACATTGTAGACATTATTGCCCCCCCATCCATTTCCTAATCCACAGTAATTTTCTTATTTTTATTATTTAGTACGTCTTCTAACAATGCCAATGCATCTTGGTATAAAAGACCTAATATTTTTCGCGTTCTCGTTTGTAGCGCGCATATCCATTTTCGCAGCGTTCCGGTGTCGAATTGTTTTATAGTGGCATCGCGGTCGATGCTATTCACGGAGCTGGGACAGGACAATATTGTATTGTTTGCTATATTGTTCTCGTGTGAACTCGGCATTAAAAAGTATTTTCAACATCACGCATACGCTTTTCTGCTGTATACGCAAGTTGAGCAAACGAAAAAAAAACACATTGATTTGGATTAACTGTGACTTTCAAATATCCGGATTCAAGGGCTCCCAAAAACGAAGGATAATCGCTAATGTACTGTTGGTATTCCGAACATTCGTGCAGTGAAGTTAGTCAATGATGATTTAAAAAAAAAAATTACCTGGCAAGCGTCCTTCCCACCTTCTGGGAAACCAGCGCAGATTTCGTCTCCCTTCTTGTCTTCATCGCGTTTGCAGTGTGACATGATTGGTACCTGCACTTCTCGCATGTGATCAGCTGGAAAAAAAATTGAATTAACTGCAATCTTAAACCTTAATCACTTAACCCTTTCAGAGCAGAATGAAATATGGCAGGGGTATAACATATTTGATGCTTGACAATTTTCGGCCTTGTTGCGTCATCTCTTGGGCCGGCTGGTAGCCAATTTCAGAGAAATGCGTGGGTCTGCGCGTATGCGTGCGTGAGTACCCCCAAAAGTCGATAGGAATTTTCATCGGGAGGTGGGATAATTTCCACTTCCAAGATTTGTTTTCATTCATTCAAGAAAACTAAATCAAAATTCAAATAAAGTGGTACCTCGAGATACGAGTGACCTAACATACGAGATATTTGAGTTACGAGTCGTCGAGCAAGCGAAGTTTTGCTTTAAAATACGAGCAACATTTGAGATACGAGGAATGACCGCCTGCATACGACCCACCACTTTGTGTCTCTCGGAAAATCCATGGGTCTAGTGGTGGTAAGTGACCAAAATACAAATACACATTATAAAACCATTTTATTTCTTTACATTCTCTTTTGTTACGTTTTTATACAATATTTCTCATTTATAAATACATTTTTCTTATTTAAAAACACGTAACCAGAACAACTGGGGTGGCATTTTGGGGGCTGGAATGGATTAATGGCATTTCAATCAATTTCAATGGGAAAAATTGCTTTGAGATACGAGCAAATTTACATACGAGCAAGCTTACGGAACGAATTAAACTCGTGTCTCGAGGTACCACGTACCACTGTTGATGTATTTGTATGCCACCTAGTAGCTAAAATAGAAAAAAATAAATTAGTAACCCCCGACACTAAAAATAACTTATGACCTTGAAACGCCTCAAGAGATTTTCTTGAACTGTAGCTAAGAACCATCTAGGCCATGTCAGCTTTCAAACAACAACAAAAAACCGCAATGTAATCGGTCCGTTCGTTTAGGAGCTACAATGCCACAGACAGACAGACACACAGAAAGTCAAACTTATAACACCGCTCCTTGCGTCGTCGGGGGTTAAAAATCAATTGTTAGCAAAGCCAGTTGTACCAGCAATTGTAAAACAAAACTGTCCATTTTTAATCTCTATAGATAGCAGGAAAAAATGTTTGTAAGGATTAACTCCCACGGCTTGAAAATTTGTTAAATTTTAAATGATTTGTGGTTAAACCATTATTAAATGTACGGTTGGTACGCATTTACTTGTAACACATTTCAAAAATTACGAATCATGCTGGCGGTAAAATGATTATTGTCAAACTTATGATTCAAACACACTTTGTAAACTCTCCAAACTTTCTAAAAGCTTATCCTTTAATTGAAATATTTTGAAATGTCCGCCCCTTCAATAATAATCAAAAGATTTTCCTTTCGCAATATTAAACTTTATGGAAACTTTGAAGTGGACTTCTATTTAACACTTAATAATTGAAAATGTTCGAATTTAAAAAACCTAAAATAAATTTGCAGTAGTAATATTATTCCAAAATTTATGCTGGGGTAGTGCATTGCAATACATTAAATATTTCGAAATAGTACAAAAATGGACCAAAAACAATACATACATACATAAATAATATAATAGAAACAGAAAAGAAGTGAAAAACATGATAACAGATACAAAAAAATGAGCTAATATCCTTTTACGGGGATATTTGACCGTCTCCCGTCTGCAGAAGGCCATCAGAGGGGACTATATCCAGGCAACCATGGCAGTGATGATGGCATTTTTCGATTGGCGTGGTCTGCGCCATAAGCTTCCCATGCCGTGGCGAAGAAGTGTTCTGAAATAGTGCACTCAACCCTGCAGGAACTTTTCAGTAATTCAGTAGGCGGAATAGTTGGCGATGAGCATTATTATCAACGATTTTAGCTTATGCCTTTGGGTTGTAGTGTAATCTACCCACAGTTATGACGTTTACGGCGATGTGCAGAACGCGTTGAATAGTATTCCTGCAAAAGTGAAAACGCCTTGACAGTATACCTACCTGCTCTAACGGATATAATAAATTATAAATCTATTTTTGAATCGTTTTTTTTTACTTGAGCTCCACCCAGGAGGCCTCGAGGAAAATAATTTTCCTCAGGGCCTATGTCATCTTTGGGGATGCTGTGTGGAGGGTTTTTTAATGAAAGGAAGGAGAGGAGAGTTCTGGGAAGGAAGAGGGTTTAAGGGATGGGTAGGAATCTGGGATTCTGTGTCCTGGTCATTCGCTTCCAAGACCTAGACAAACCTCGCCCCGTGAACCCGGGCACCCCAGCCAAATCACCAAACGTAGCGAACCACTTGGGGTGAACTATGGCAGAGGTGTTTGTTATCCAATAAAGGTTCCCTAGGCGGCGGTACCCATTACCGCCTCCCAAATTCCTCCTAAACTCCCGAAGAAAATATCTGGTTATAGCCTACTTAAGAACATGTTTTAAAACCGTGCTTATTAATTATACAACATTTTGATCCATCACCAAAATCTACCCATCGTGATAGACAGAGTTAATAATATCTCGTACTTTTATAGGTTGACAAATTATCGACACATTACAATTTATCTATATTCATTCATCGTCACATAAAACATAGTCGTCCATTGTAATTTCGTTACTGGACACTTCATCGAAGATGGAGTAGGTTAAGTCGATCGGGTCGGTCGAGTTTACAATCGTTGATTCATAAGTTCCAGGAGTGCAGAAAAGACATTTGGTAACAATAAACTCACGGTCAGGCCCATGCTCTACTGTGGCCCCCCATCCAACAGCCGTACACATGGAACCCGGTGTCGGTCCCCATCTCCAGTTGTGGCCTGCAGAGGCTTCGGACGGCAGGCAGGCGGGCCGCACCCAGCGGTTCAGCGTGACGGGCTCTCGCAGCCGCATCAGAGAAAGATCATTCTGCATGCTCTCCTTGTCATACTCGTCGTGTACCATAACGTTGGACACGGGGATTGCTTGCTCTTGTGGCGAGTAGGAAAGACGGCGGAGCATGCCAGCTTGGACTTCGTAGTAATGCTTCCAGAATCTAGGCAAAAAATTGAAATCTGCGTTTTAGCTTTGAACTAAGATTAAGAACATGATAATTTCGAAAGGACGACATACTTGAGAAAATAAGATATTTTTTCTTACTTGTCGAAGCAATGAGCAGCAGACAATACCCAAGAGTCGCTGATGAGGACTCCTCCACAAGTGAATACACCATCTTTGTAAATGGCCACCATCCACGGCCAAGCAGCTGGTTCACATAATTTTCCGCCAACTATTCTAACCTTATCTTTTCTACTATTATTACCAGTAGGCTCCAACTTTTGTTCAGCTTCAAAATTCGATTGTGTGGAATGGTTGGTCTTTTGTTCATCCTCAACAATCGGTGAAGTTTTTAAATTTTTTTCATCTTCAACCGTCGATTGTGTATGGTGATTTAACTTTTTATTGTCTTTAACAATCGGTTTTGTAGAATGATTTAATATTTGTTCGCCTACAGAAGATTGTGTGGACTGATTAAACTGTTGTTCTTCACCTTCGACAATCCTTTGTGCATGAATAGACTTTTGCTTGTTTTTAGTAATAGATTGTGTAGTTATCAATTGTTCGTCTTTATTAATCGAAGGTGTAGTGTATTTCAATTTTTTTTCGTCTTCAATAATCGATTGTGTCGGATGGTTTGACTTTGTTTTACTTTCAGCTTCGGTCGGATGTTGTGTTGAATAATTCATCACATGTCTGTCTTCATCCCCATGAATTCCTTTTGTCATTTGCTTGTCTTTAAAAATCGACTGTGTAGAAGGATTCAATATTTGTTCATCTTTGTCAATTGATAGTTTAAAATTATTAAACTTTTGATCATCTGTAACAGTTGTTTGTTTAGAGGGGATCAATTTTTCTTCGTCTTCAATATCCAAATATTTAGAATCATTAACTTTTTGATTATGCTCTAAGAATTCCGAACTAACTTCTAGTTTTCCATCTTCATTGAAATTACTTTCTTTACTGGTACTCAATGAATCCGGCTTATCACTTTCGGGATGGTCGATGTGTTTTAAATTATTTCGGGCAAGCAACGAATCTTCATTCAGAGAGAAATCAGAAAATCCCATTGCTTTTCTTTGATTAAATTCATCGTCAATGGTTTCCCTGAAGTATGATTTTTCTGGAGGATTAATTGGTTGATGGTATATAGAATGTTGATAACTATTTAATGGTAATTGACCACTTCCGATTAAGTAATTAGTTTGAGGTGCAAAGGTTGTATAAACTTGGTTGGGATTATTACCAGAGTCTTCATAATTGCTGGTTTCCGCTTCGATTTTCTTTTGCAAATTGTACTGCATGGTTGTTTCTTCTGGAGAGTTATTCCCAATTGTTATTTTTTGATGCTGGTAAGAGTTGACTAAAGTGTAAGGGATTTTTCCAATCGACACACTTGGTGGTAAGGTTTGAGGTTCAGTGGTTGTTATACTTGGGAGTACAGTTGGTGGTATGTAGTTTGGTAATGTTATGTGTACTGTTGGGTTAACATCGGCATATACTCTCGGTGGTAAAGTTGCAGGAGGTGCAGTTGGAGGCTCGTAGGATAATATACTCGGTAGGACGTTTTGTTGCACATACGGTGGTACATACGGTGGTACATACGGTGGTACATAGGGAAGTATATTTGGTGGTAGGGTTGGTGGCAGTATTGTTTCTTTACGATGTCCATAATTGACGTTTGCTTTAGCAGGTTCTTGTGCATTGGGAACCTGGTTATAACCTTCGGGTGGGTTATGGTGCTGGGTTATTGGAATGTGGTAAACGGGCTTGAAGGTTCCTGCACTATGAGTATCATAATTGTTTGGAATCTTAATATGCTGGTTGATCGTACCCGCATAAAGAGTATCGTATTGGCTTGGAACATAACTAGGATTGTTGTATGTGCCTGCACTATTAGTATTAAAATTACTTGGAACATTAACAGCACTATGAGTATCGTATTTTGTTGGAACATCATTATGCTGGTTGTACGTACCTGCGCCATAATAATCGTAATTGTTTGGAATATTACTCGGATGGTGGTACCTGCCTGTACCGTGACTATCGTATTTACTTTGATAGTTGTGAATGTTTGCAATATGACTATCGTAATTGATTGGGATACCACTAATATGGCTGTAAGTTTCTTTTTTCTGGGTATCATAAATGTAAGGCCAAGTCTCTATTATTTTATTCATTCTATTATATAATTCCTCGTGGGTGAGGTGGGAATATGGCGCACCGTAAGAATTTTCAGTTTGTTTAACTGGAAACGGAATTCGATATTCCCTCCCATTTTTGGGATCTTGTTTAATTTCGTATGCATAAAAATCAAACTGATTTTTATTATTTGGTTTTCCGTAATGATCTTCACGAGAACGTTCTTTATGTATGGTAGAAGGTTCAATCACCGAACCGTAATACTGTGGCTCTTCACTGGAATCACTTATGATGGGTTCATAAGAAATATGTATCAGGTGATCCAAATCTACTGCAAACTCATTTATTGTATTGAACATCTGACGTCTTCGTCTATCGAATAGTTCGTTGTCAGAATCAAGCTGAAAAGAAAAAAAGACGTATATATGCCGCACACAAGTCACAAAGGGACTATAGCTTCCCTATTAAGATATCTTGTCTTATAGATGGAATTGAGGATGGAAAGGAGATGGGGAAGATACAGTTTTAATCTTGCTACAGGAATTTTCCCACTGGTTTAATTTGAACATGCGCTAGAAGCATTCCGAATGAATAGGCCGAGGCGAAAACACTCAGGTTCTCATGTGTAGAGTTAATAAGAATATTAAACAGGGAGCCAAACCTATTAACAGAGTGGTAGATAGTAGATATTCTGAGCACCACCCTGGTGAAAGATCGTCTTTCATATTTGGTGACGAGATGTAAATAGCTAGGTACTTCCCATGCTTCACACTTCTTCCCCTCCCCTACTAACATTATTATAGTGGGGGTATAGCATGTATGTTGCATTGTATGAAGATTAATGTTGTTCGTTTTTATTATAATTGTACTGTGGAAAATTAGATCGTACCTTTCGTAGGGTCTGCGTAAGAATGGTAGAGGTGACTCCACATTTAGGCTCAGGGCAGGTTATAAACACCGAAGAGCCATTGAAACAGTTTCTGGAGAATGTCGGCGTTTCATTCTCATTTTCTAGGGAAATGAACAATCCTCGAAAATGTTCAGGTTGACGAACAAGTTGGACAAAAGGTGGTCTGGAAAAATATCAATTAAACAATATTAGATCAATAAATAAAAAGAAAATACTTTGTTTTAGGTCACTTTATTGATATTTTATAGTCTACCGGTTTCGGTACCTCCGTACCATCCTCAGGACTGTTATAAAAATACTAACAAATACAGAGTAATATACATATATATATATATATATCAAAATTGTTGAGAAAGAAAGAGACAGTAAATTAGAGCGGGACAGTGCGACAGTCGTGCGGGGGAGGGGGGTGTGGGATAACGGGAAACTTACTTATAATATATATATATATATATATATATAAATTGTTAAGAAAGAAAGAGACAGTAAATTAGAGTAGGACAGTGCGTCTGTTATGGGAGGGAAGTGGGGGAGGAGAGTGTAGGATAATGGGAAACATACTTATAATAGGGCTGAATGTTAAATTAAGTTGATTATTGATGATGTCGGCCTTTGAATTAACCGATTTTTTTATTTCCAATGCCTCTAAATTATTTAATCTTAAGCCTATCCCATTTTTGTGTAGCACTTTAATACCCGTATCCCGGTTAAACGTGTGATCTTCATTAATTAAATGTTCTGCGAATTCCGAAAAACCTGAACTTGTTAGGCATCTTAAATGTTCTTTAATTCTAGTTTCTACATTGCGTGCCGTTTGTCCTATGTAGAACGCGCCACAATCATTACAATTAATTTTATAAATGCCTGAGTGGCATAGAACATCCTCTTTGTCTTTGGCATTAATTAAAAATTTTCCTAGGTTGTTCTTTTTATTTATTTAAAATGTCAAGTCACAATGTGTTTGCTTCTTTTGAAAAATCAATATTAGATATCAGATTGTGATCCAGAAGTCTAAATGGAATAAAGCTCTTCCCGAATTTTCTTTTAACTTTTTTTGTCAATAAATAAAAACTTCTCACCATTGTAAACTTTATAGGGTATTTTCAATGTTTGTTTATTAAAGAAAAAAATTAAGGAAAAATTATGATAAAACTTTAAAAAAAATTAGTATAATTGAGGCATTATTTTATTTTTACGCTAACAAATAAATTTTCCATGTCGTTTTAGTTGCAGCATTTTTAATTTTCCGCCAAAAGTAGTTCGTTGTTGTCCGTAAATATATGGCGTTTTTGCAGTCACGTTGACCAACGTTGAAGATAGCCGTCTTACTAAGTAAGTGTTTTCTAAGTAGTGTTTTCTATGTCATAACGACGTTGTAACCAGTTTGAACCGTTTAGGATTATGCTGTTTTTGATATTTTGGATAAATGATTGCAAATAGTAATACAAATATAGATTTATAGATATACATAAAGAGATATATGTATAAAAGTTTTGTTGATTTATCAGATAAGTACAACAAAAATAACGATTTATATATTAAAAGTACGTAATGTGTAAATAATAAAAATGCATAGTTCTAAGTTTAGGATAGCCCAAGTTGAGGCAATTTCAAAATACCTTCGAATGTACATTTGTAATAAAGTATGTTCACTGAATGGTTTGGTTAAATCAATAACTTCGAATTTGGATGAGTGCACCAGTAAAGGCCCAGCATTACTTTGATCCAATTTTTCTTCTTTTAATTTTTTTATGAATTAAATTTTTAATGCTATCTGGAAAAATGTTGATAATTCTTGTTGCAAGGTACCTAAAGTTTTGTTGACCAAAAAAAGTTACATGAATTTGGAGTAAAGCAATGTTAGTGTTTCTGCGAGTGCTTAAAGCGAGTTTTTAATCTTTTTTCATAATATTTATGAATGTTTGTGTAAATATGAGTGAGGATTGTTTTTGCGTATATCTGTCTAACGTCACACACGTGCCTAATATTATAGAGTCTGTAATTAGAGGTAGCCTAAGGATGGTTTTTATTTTTTATAATAGTTTTCTATGCTTTTATGATCAGGTATAGTACAGATGAAGTCCACCTCCCCATGCTAAGGTACCATACTCAATAATAGTTTGTTGAAAGTCGAGAAAGTTTCGTATCATTCTGAAAAAGTTCATGGTTTTTCTTAATTTGTTTGCAAATATTTGAGGGTGATGTTTCCATCTGAGGTATGGATCAATTACCGAGGTACTTCATTTGAGTACTCCGCTCAATATAGGGACATTGCCACAAATCATCGAAATCCAAACATGTGTGTTCCTAATAGAATGATTGTCATGTGGTTGAGTTGTAATATTTATGCTTGTTGTAACCTATTTAGTTTTCGCTATGTTCAGTATCAGCGTATTTGTATCCAATCACTTTTTGACAATGGTTATATCCATTTCAGCTTTATTTTAAACATTTAGCTAAGTATCAGCTTCCAACGACAATATAGTGTCATCGGCAAAACTAAAGCTTTCCACAGAATATTAAGTTTCGTACGCCGTTAATACGCCGTACAACAGGAAGTAAGACTGTTCTATTATGCTAATTAGATACAGATGTTTAGACCGAATATCAGAATAGGAAAATTTTATTTCAAATTTTTATATTATATTTTTAACGGTATTAATAATTTGTGAAAATACTCCATTGGTGGGTAATACCTTTTTGTAAACAATTCATAAAAATCAATTTACAACAAAAATACTGGAGAAAACTTGGCTTGAAGTAACATTACCTCGTATTGAAAATATGGTTTATCTTGTTTTATTATACCAGAAACAACATGCCGTCTTGCCGATTTTCAAGAAGCATTTTTACATTAAATGTTTTCTTGACGCAAAGATATCACAGTCAAATATTCTACTCTTTTTTATGTTTAACCCTAATTGTACCTAATCTGCTGTTACGACAATTAGTACAGGATACAAGTCTAATTCAATAAAAAAACCAACCTCTACAAAAGTTCTTAATCGAAAATATGAGAGCAATATTTTGTCTACGTGATACATAAACTTACTCGTTATTGTCGTGTTGTTCTATGGCGCATGCGTCCTCCGCCCATTTGTAAGGATTATTGCAAACTGGGTACCATTTTCCTTTATAGTTTCTGTGGAGAAATCCCTTTGAATGTGAAATTGTGTAGGTCTGAAATGATAAAATGAAAGTATTATTTATTTCCTCAGATAAGCAGCAAGTTTTTATTATTTTTATGGACCCAAAAGACGGTGGAAAAGCAGAAAATCTAATTCTAAACCATACAAAGATATAGATTTCACTTGTATCTACTATTAACTTATATTAACCATGTACTTGGAAACTTAATTAAACATGAAAAGATGAAACCATTTTAAGATTTTGTAGATCCCAAAGGTTGAGATTGGCTGGCCGTGTTGTTAGAATGCTAAGTGACAGGACACTAAAGACAGTGGCCAAGTGGAAAAGCCCTAAAGAATTCATTGTGTTAAGCAATAGTGAATAGGACATCAATTTATTTTTCCAAAAAAGCGTCTTTCACCATTCACACCGAGCTACCGCTGCATTACAATTTGTCTCAAAATGCATTAACGTGTGAGTAGGGGGGTATCTAGCCCCATTTTCTAGATGTGATATGTATTTTTTTCTTTATTACTTATACAGCGTTTATTACAGATGTATTTTGTATTTACAACTACAAGACTGCGGACATAAATAAATCATAAACAATAGAATATCTGAGAAATATGGTTTTCGCGCAGTTTAAAAAACCTTAATTGTATATTTTTAAAATTCAATTATGGTCAATTCCGCTATCAATACTGTATAATATATCGCTTAAGACTGGTACATTTCCAGATATATGGAAAAGAGCCTACATCACACCAATTCATAAATCGGGAACTAAGTGCGAAGCAAATAATTATAGACCCATTTCCAAGCTCTGCATTTTTTCAAAGGTGTTCGAAAACATAGTCTATGACCAGTTATTCCCTGTGGTAAAGAATTCGATCAACGAATTTCAGCATGGATTCTTTGCAGGTCGCTCTGTTGATACAAATCTTATAACATTTATAAATTTCTTGTCTGCCTCTATGGATAAACGTGTGCAAGTTGATACAATTTATACTGACTATAGCAAAGCCTTTGACAAGATCAACCACAGGATCCTGCTTAGAAAACTTGCTAATCATGGTATTCATGGAGATCTCCTTCGTTGGTTATCTTCATACATAACAAACAGGTCCCAGGCTGTGACAGTAGGTGGATTTATTTTATTCCATCTGGAAAATCATTACTTCTGGTGTGCCTCAGGGGTCCATTTTGGGTCCTTTGCTTTTCTCTATCTATATAAATGATATTACGACATGTTTTCACAACGCTCAAATTTTACTATTTGCCGACGATATGAAGACATACCTTCCTATAAGCTCTCATGACTGTTCTGTGCGTTTACAAGAAGATCTTGACCAACTGACGGATTACTGTCTCAGAAATAAGCTTTTTATCAATATTTCCAAATGTTGCAAAGTCACATTCACACGTAACCATATAAAAATACTGCATGAATACACCATTTCTGGATCGCTGTTACCAAATAAAGATTATATACGTGACCTCGGGGTTATTTTGGACTCTAAACTTACCTTTGATAAACACATTGATAATATTGTCACCAAAGCAACAAAGAGTCTAGGCTTTGTACTGAGAACATGCAAATTTTTCATAAACACGAAGACTTATCTGATTCTGTACAATTCACATGTTCGTCCTCACCTGGAATACTGTTCAAAGGTTTGGAAGCCGCGCTATATTGTTTATGTTAACAGGTTAGAAAGAGTTCAGGAGCGATTTTTCAAATTCCTCAATTTTAAATCATTCAACATATACAATTCTTACGACGAAATCGAGAAACATTTTCGAATCTCGAAACTGCTTAATAGGAGGCTTGTCGCTGATCAGATGCTCCTGTACAAAATTATTAACTCAAAAGTTGACTGCCCGGAGCTGCTAAATAAAATAAATTTCCAGACGCCGACTCGATACAGCAGACAAAATACCCTTTTCTACATTGATAGATGCAACACTAATTCCAACCAAAATGAATTTATACAAAGGAAATGTAAATACTATAATAATAAACTTGCACATATAGACACACTTGCTGACATATTCACTGCTAGTTACTGTCGTTACAGAATTTCTTTGTATTACATTCTATGTAGGTGCGAATAACACATATTCATGACTAAATTTATTGTACCTAATATTTTTATATTACTTGCGTGGAAACTTTCCTTTATCCCTCTCCTCCCCTTACCCATCCCAACCCAAATACCTATTTTGCAGTCTATTTAAGTATTGTTTTAATTATTTTATTATTGTGTATAACATGTTTATCACTTGTTGAATTAACATCTGTATTATTATTATTTTTAAATTGCTGCTTAGTTCTGTTTTTATTTTTTCTGTTTTTCTTAAATTTTCTAGTTTACATTCAGTTACTTTTATGTTTCTAAATACCTATCTGTAAACATTAATAATTGGTCTGTTTTTTTGCCATCCTCTTATGTATATTTTATTACTATGACTGTTTATGTTCCTTAAATAAAAAAATAAAATCTATTTCAATCAAATAATTACCGTTAAAGTTTTGCCATGTAAACATGATACTTTGTGCAGATATATTATAAGTTACTCTACCTTGCGACGAATAAATAGACTTTTTAGGAGTGATTGTCCTCCTCAAATTTGAAGCAATTTATATTACATAGTTACACACTTACGTACATTAATCCGTAAGATGTCAAAGATCTCACCACAAAACATCCTTTCTCAGTGATTGATGAGAGTTCAAGGTATGAAACTCGTATTTTGTTGTTATGGTGTACGCGTACACGAGAAGCGCCTTTGAGCGGACGTCTTTGCATATTATGCAAAAGAAATTATTATGCGGAGTCACGGAGCAGACGTTACTCAAAGATATCTTTACTAGAAGAGTACAGTTCTCAAGAACACAACTTGAACAACTCTTTTTAAAAATGAAAAAATAAGTTCAACTGGTTTTATGAAAATAAGTGTACACAAAGTATCATTAGAGTGGAATCATTAATTCCTACATAATAATACGTGGAAAATATTGCTTTAACTTGGACTAGGACCCGCGACCGACGCCTAGGGGAACTCGACGCTTTGGACCGCTAATATTTAACCAATCTAAAAAATCTGAAATACGATTTAGTGATATGAAAAGAAACTTACCGCATGATGTTCCAAGCTGTTATGCAACATGGTGCACTCGTGTTCATCGATTTTACTTGGACAGTTGAAAACACCGTCGCAACGCTGTTCGATATTAAAGCAACTGGATTCTTTTCCTCTCTGAATGTTATCGTTGCAGCTGAACGATAACAGTCCACAATCTAAGAATGAATAAAAGTATACGTGTTTACAAAATCGAGATAGATATATTCAGTTTTTTAAACAAAAGCCAAAGAGTTGGTTTTCACAGGTGGATTATAGTCGGGAACCACCTAGAAAGGAACATGAGAGGAAAGAGGGGTTAGCTAAAGGTTAGAGAAAGGAAACATGGTAGAAGAGGAAAATGTTGTTTATATGTTTTTTGATTTCAAGAAAATAAACCAGAGAGGTAGTATAGTAGTATACCTGAAGTACTTATAAGTTCTGCAAACACGTTAAAATAATCTCTCTTTATTAGTCACGAGATTTAATAAAAAAGTGCTCGTTTTGGTGTTAACTCACCCCACCCACCCACAAAAACACAATTTAGGAAACTTCCAATGCCACCTAAAGATTAAAACTTATCGTTTATATTGGAAACAACAACAAATTTATACAATAGAATACATTCAACGATTATCAGCTAAATGGGAAAACTTTGTAGTTTAGCTGTATTTGTATCCTTGGTATTATCATTAATTCTTGATATTTTCTTCGGAAATGTAATTAATGACTTTTTGAAATGAAAACGGATATTAAATTTATGTTTTCTGTATAGTTATTAATAGATTTAAGGTAGTTCATCCGTCAGTAGATTTGTCACAGTTTCAAAAAGGAACGGCGTTCAAGCAATCCTGGACACACGGAACCCCAGATTCCTATACACCCTTCATATTTTTTCCTTGACAGAATTTCCTCTCCTTCATTTCCCTAAAAATACCCCGCACACAGCATCCCAAAATATGATATAGGCCCAAGGAAAAATTGTTATCCCTACTGTGTGGAGCTAAGGTAAATAAGTAAAAAATTGAAAATTTTATGCAACCCCCCAACACAAAAAAGAGCCGATGACCTTGAAATGCCTGAACAGATTTTCATGAATTGTAACTTTTCATGAATCTCGATCAAGTTAGCTTTCAAAAAAACCGCATCATAATCGGTCTATTCGTTTAGGAGCTACGATGCCACAGACAAACAGATACACAGAAAGTCAAACTTATAACCGCTCCTTGCGGCGGGGGTTAAAAATAGTATCAAATATGAATAATGGACATCTACAAGATAAAATCATAGAAAAAAATATTATATTGTAACATTTGTAAACACTACCAGGTAACATTATTAAATGTATTCCTCTTCCAGGGATGCAATAATGATGATATTACTTTTCTGCTAGGATTTGATGAAAAACTGAAAAGCAAAAAAATGATGATTTTTAAGTGGAATGGACGAACATAAATTGACTTACTGAAGCATCCAAGCTCATCTTCGCCCAAAGGACAGTCGTAGAAGCCATCGCACATTCTGGACTTGGCTATCCTGGTCTTACAGGGGCAGTGGGTCTCGTCGGAGGCATCGAGGCAGTCCGCAACTCCGTTGCACCACATGCTCTCCGGGTAACAACGGCCGTTGGCGCAATTCTTGAACCCGGTAGAGCAAGATGATTTCTTGGCCGTGGGGAAGGAATGGTTGCCGTAGATCTTGTTAGCCATCGCACTGTTTAAAAATGGAAAGATATAAGTCAAAAGTTGTTCATTAAATAAAGATTTCATTACTGTTTTATGGAAAACACGAACAACGATAAGAATAAAAAAACAAAAGACTCTGATACTTTTAACTGCATATGTACATCAATTACACTAGTAAAATAATGTTGTAGAGTGAGATGTAAACATTCAAATGGGATGGTGATCTACGATAGCGAGTACAAGTGACATAGAGCGCTAAGCTATCCGAGGTAAATTTAAAATTTGTTTCCATTAAAATTTTTATGGAAGGCAATCCTAGTTTTCATCTTTATTCTATGGGTAATATCTCGTTAGGAAAACCTGTACCTCTATATTCACATGTCCATGCTTGTGTTATGGTTTTGCATAAGTATTGGCCTTTGGAGAGGAGAGGAAAACGTCAGTTTTGAGATGTTTGTTATTGTATTTGTTTTGTTAAAATTGTGGTATAATTCTGTGGATAATTTGTGAGCCTTTTTTTGAACCCACGATGAAACATAATGCATGTGTTGCGTGCGGGTGTTTTATTTATTGGTTGTTTCAATTTGGTGGGCGTGGACAAGCAGTTATACAAATTGTGGTTTTATGTTAGGTATATTAATTAAAGGTCATTATGTAAACTGTAAACACTCACTCCATATCTTTATAGTGATCAGACAACCGTTCATCATCATCTTCATCAATTTTGTGGGTCCTTTCTTCTGGTGAATTCTTATCCTCCGATTGTACGCTAGCTACTGTTCGGTAGTCTGTGGACCCAGAATTGTATGGGACTTGGGGAGAAGTTGATGGATTGTTGGTCATGAAGGTGCAGATGTACGGTTGTATCTGAGGAGGCATTTGAGAACCAGGGGGCACCACAAAAGACGGTTTGTTTCTAAAAATTTCATAGAAAATGGACATAAAGGTGTTATAGTACCCCAGATTATCTTTTCTAAAATATCTCAGTATTGCAGGCGTTCTTCTTCCTATGTTCAAACACTGGAAAAAATGTATAAAAGAAGAAAACACTAGTACATTGGTTACACCGCGAGGGGTGGCAAATACATTATTCTAGTAATGATTCCGGGGAAAATTGATGGGAGGTGTGGTCGAGGAAGGCGCCCCACCTCATAACCGAGTTGTTCCAGGCTACTTTGTGTGGGTTGACGTTTGCCTTCATTAAACATAACCCCCGATGGGAGATGGCACCACAAAAGAGTTATTACAAATAATAAGAAAAATATTTACCCCGAAGCAGAATATGTAGGGCCATTTGTTGGGGAATTTTGCGTAGTCGCAAAACGATTTCCGTAGGGATATGGGTACGGAACATACCCTGGGATTATTCCAAACGCTGAAAAAAAATTAACTTTTATTAATACTTAATTGCTATTTAAGACCCCTTTACCTGATTTTAGAATCTCTAAAATGGAATTTAACTAATTTTGTATTTAAATAATCTCCACAACATGGGAATTAGGTCGTAACTGGTTGTGACATGGACAAATGAATCACATGCAAACACATTATTGATTTATTTTATTTTATTAATTTAAACGCCAGGATGGGCTTTTACAATATTATATATTTTACATGACTTACTGCGTGATACAGAGTAATATGAAATCAGTTAAGAGTAAGAATAACTTACCACCTTGGTGTGACTGCCTGGGTGGACTTGGTGGAAACTGTCCTGGAGAAAATTGACCTGGCGAGAATTGACCTGGTGGGAATTGACCTTGTGGGAACTGGCCTGCTGGAAACTGTCCAGGTGGGAACGGACCTCCATAATAACATATTGGGAACTGCGCGGGCATTCGCGGTTGGTTAACAACTTGAAGTCCAGCCTTCATCTTTTCAGACGTGATTGCACCTGCACTATTTTCTTCAGTGCTAGCTGACATGTGATCACCAAATTGAAAATTCGCGCCACTATTCCGTAAATTTATGTTTTGCAAATTAAAAGGATGTGGAGTTATGGATTGTCCATCAAATTCTGACTTCAACGCACTCGGTGTAGTAGCATGTACGGAAAAGTTATTTTTTTGTAAAACGACGAATCCAATTTCAAGACTTCCATTGTTGTTTTCTATTTGGTGACTGCTAGATTGTATGTTGTTTTCTGATTTCCGATCCTCAGGAAATAAGGGAAAATCAGTACGCGTGTTCACCACTAAGTCTTCAGATTGTTGAATTTGATTATCGTCCATTTTTGATCTGGATTTTGAAATTGGTGAATTTTCATGAATTGTCTGGATATCCGAAAAATTACCTTTTTGTAAAACGGTTTCGTTATCAATTGGGTGAATTTTATTTGACTTTCTTTCTGAATTAGCTAACTCTTGAGTTGTAGATTCGATGATCATTTTTGAGTTTTGTTCATTTGCTACAATGTTTCTTTCAAGTTGAAATTTATTTGAGTCTATAGAATTTCTAGGTGCTGTCGCTTTTTCCACTGTTGAAAACTTGGGTGGATCATCGACCGAAGAATCATCAAAATGATGACTTTGGTCACTGCCATTTTCTGAACTGGTGTCTGACTTACTTTGATGTTCACTAACAGTTTGATTGTCTGAAATATTTTCTTTTTGAGAAATAATCACTATTTCTTCTGGTTGATGATTTGTTTGTTCTGTTACTTGGGAATTAGGTGTTGCATGTGGAAATATGCTTCCAAAACTCTCCTTAAGTTCCGTGTTATATTCTTTTGAGATTTCTTCATTATTATCGGACACAGCTGTGCGAACACCCGAGGTACTTGATTGATTATCAATGGTTTGATCTGGTGGCATACCGTTTGTCAAATTACCCTCTTCAAAAATGACCTTACCACCTATATTTTGAATTTCCGCAGAACGAAACCTATCATTACTCATATTGCCTTCTGATTTATGCCGATTCGTGGTAGTTTGATCTTCATTTAAAGAATCAATATGTTTTGCATTTTGAGCACTTTGTTCTGTTATTTTTGATAAACTATTAAGTCCGCGAGGATTGTGGTTTGTAACCATTCTATTTTCAACAGAATCACTAAAATGATTGAGTTGATTATTTTCCATGGATGCATATCTTGAGTGAGGAAGCGATGTATCTTTACCTTTAGGCTTATCAAGTTGGGTTGGAATCAAAGGACTTTCTGAAATATTAGTTTTTTGCAAAAGGACAATGCCTTCTTCAGGTGGAAACAGAATGCTTGATGTTATCTGAGAGTTAAGGGCATGTGTACTCGCTGTTTTCAATTCATTTTTTTCGAGAATATGTTGACCTTTTGTTTCCATATCTGTGGGCTCGGTAATGCTTTTTCTTTCCGTATTTTTTATGGTTTTATTTACTGTATAATTACCCTTTTGCAATATATTGTAGCCTTTTTGCAAAAGAACATCTTCACTTTTTCGTGAGTCAAAAATTGGTGCTCCGAAATCTTCGTCAATTACAGATTGGTCATCGGGGCCTCCTGTAAAGGTGTTATCAGTATGAACAGACTTTTTTGAATTAAATTCAGTAATGAATAACAAAGGCATTTGAGTATTTTGTCTTAATTTGCTTGAATTAACGCCTATTCTCGATCCATTTCCCATGTGTACTAAATGATTGATTTTAGTTGTTTGGTGACCATTAACTTCCATAGAAGTATCTATCGAATTGACATGAGGAAGAGAAGTAATCGTAACATTTACCGAATGTCTGAAATCTTGATCATTACTGCTGAGATTAGTTTTAGATAATTGTGTATTGTCTGAGATTAAATTAGACGAATCAATATCACGAAATATTTTTTCTAAATGTTCATCAGATTTTGATTCGTTAACTGCCGTTTTCGTTACTAAAACTTCTAACTCAGTATCATTTGTTTTAGAATGTGTAGACCGAAATGTTCTTTCATTTTTCATTTCAGAATCAAAATTAGGATTTTCATCAGAGTTCTTTGACGTATTGTTCTGCATTTTAAGAGTAGAGGTTGAATTTTGACTGACTAATTCTTGAACATCATCCATAATGCTATTTTTTTTTTCATTAGATATGTCACCGTTGCTGACAATTTTTTCCTTAGTATCTGATGATATCCCGAATTCTGCATATTCAAGGGTAGTTTTTTTTAGGTTTAAGTCACCTGATTTCACTTGAATGTCGTCAGATATTTCTTCGAAGCTTTCTGAATTTTGTTCAAAATTGTTTGTTGTAGGTTTAAACTTTTTGTAAGAGTTCTGGAAACGACCCTGAATATCGCTTTGAATTAATCCTTTTAGTAGAGTAAGTTCTTCCATTATTCCGCGGCAGTATCGATTATTGGTATTAATTTTACAGTTTTCGCTGTATGCCTTTTCTAACGCAGGAATTGGAGAGGGGCTTCTCTTACTGCGTACCGGTTGTTCATTCGTTAAATTGTAGCCTTCGTCAGTTAACAGTCCCTTGATTGCCGTCATCGCTAAAAAAAACTAACTTTAAGCACTCTTTATTTATAACACATACAAAATACTAATTTGGCAGTACTTTAATAATGATGTCTATTAAGCCAATGCGGAATGGTCTATATTTAATTAAATGAAGACAACATTAGCGAAACTTAATCGAAAATTTGGAAACAGAAAAATCAGAAAGAGATATTGGCACCTCTAAAACTCGAACCCAGGATCATCGGCTTTCCGGGCTACTGCACTAACTACTGCGCCAAGGAGTCATACTTCGACTAAGAACCAGCAATATTATCTTCATTTTCCTAACGCATATTTTATAGGCTGCTATCTTTATGTATGATTGCAAGATTCAAACCCGAATTAAATACTATCTAGATAGTGTCTGAATAAATTTTTATCCATTTTATTTTTAATATGCGACATCTATTGCATTTTCTGCAAGTCTAGGATAAATATTTATTTTAATTTTTAACTTTATGAGTAAAACCTAAAAATAGTAATATTTAATTAAATGAATACAATATTAGCGAAACTCAATCAAAAATTTGGAAACAGAAAAATCAGAAAAATATATTATTGATTCGAGTCCCAGAGGTGCCAATATCTTTTTCTGATTTTTCAATATAATAATATCTTTTTTTCAATATAATAATAACTAATATCTTTTTCTGTTTCCAAATTTTTGATTGAGTTTCGCTAATATTTTCTTCATTTAATTAAATATTACAAGTTGAGCTTTTACTCATAAAGTCAAAAATAAAAATAAATATCCCTCAATTTTGCACAAGGGCTGGGACTACGCTAATATTAAATAATCTGATATAAAATGAAGTTAATTGTCGCAGGAAACATTAAATATTAGAAGATTCAAATTTTGCAAAGGCTAGGTTCTCTTATTTAATGTAAAAAGAAAATCATGCAAAAGATGGACAATGAACCCTTATTCTTTCACTTCTTAGGTATAGATAAAAATTAGTGGAAATACAAAATCGGAAAATTTCACACACGTTATATCGTGAAGTTATATTGAAGTATTCATTTTGGATGCATTTTTGTACTTTGCTTTTTTTTATAGAAACGCTGATTCTTGGAAATATGACTACATAATATTTCACGAAACATTATAAATTTCGTTTAAAATACATTTCAGTTAAAATTTCTTTGTTGAAAACGGTAGTTTTCCGATGTTTGCATTATTTTTCTGATGGTTCTATCCAAGGTCAAAAAGTGATTTTAGATTAGAAATAAGAAGTTATATCACAATTCTTGGGGTAATACCTATTTAAACTCGTTTAAAGCGCAAAGCCATATTGTTTAGAAATTATGTTGACATGCTTTTTTAACAATGTCGAATAGTAAAAATATTTTAAAATCTTACCAGCGGCGTAGATAAATAAAATGATACATAAAATTGAAATAATCTGCACCCATTTTTCAAAACTTGCCCAAAGATTGCGTCCTGAAAAGAAATGACTAGATTAATAAAATTTTGTACAATATATCAAAAATTAAACTAACTGAGTGGGTATTAGTTACCCAAAACTAAATAAAAATATCTCTGTAGTTAAAGAGAGTATGGGTACCGCCGCCCCGTGAACCATTTATTGGATAACCAACACCTCTGTCATAGGGCACCCCAAGTGGCAGGGGTGCCCGGGTTCTTTGGGTGAGGTTTTTCTAGGTCTGGGTAGTGAATGCGTTTGCCTAACTAGTTTTTCCAGCTGGACTTGCTCGATCCATCGCTTTGCATGGCGGTGTGAGGGATGGATTCATACATCCGTCACTCCTAGACACATTGACCCCAGAATCCTACCCACCCCTCATGCCCTTTTCTTTACCAGAACTATTTTTCGTTCATTTCCTCTTAAAGACCCTCCACACAACCTCCCCGTAGATGAAGTATGTCTTGGAGGATTTTTTCTTCAGGGCCTCCCGTATGGAGCAAATGTTAAAAAAAAACCAAAAATGTTTGCTGTTTGCGTCATCGGTCTGCTAATATTAGAAAAGCGAATTTTCAAGAGCTTGGTAGGGAAAAGGGAGGTCATTTCTTATCCACCCTATTCTACTGATCTTGGTTCAAAAGATTTAAAAAAAAATTTCCTCTCTCAACTGTCTTCGGAAGGCAAAACAGCTCTTACATGAACTAATTACAAATAATCCTTTACAAACCGATTTATATTGAAATAATAGGTACTATACAGACATCCCAAAAGTCAAAGTCATCAATTGGAGGGATGACAGGCCAAATCATGATAATAATAATAATAATTGGACAATTTGTACAGCGCCGTGTTTGTGAAAACTCACCTTAGGGGCGCTTAATGATGACCACAATATCAAAATATGACTTTCGTGAAAAATAGTCAGTTTACGAGATATTGAAATTTTTATGAATTTATCGAAAATCAACATCGGCTACAAAATTCCACATTCTAAGATTCTATTGTTTTATTAATCTATCCTGAATAGCCCGGTACTGATCACAGCTCAACATAAAAATAAGAGTGCCTATACCATGTTTATTAGCAATTTTTAAAAATAACTTGTTATTGTATTATTAATGTATTAGGATTTTTGATTTTTAGTGGATTTTTTTTAGCAAATATGTGTTTTTTTCTCCAAAAGTATATGCATGGTTGGTTTTGTTTTTGACTGATCAAAAAAAAATGATGAATAAATCATAAAATGTTCCGTAATAAAAATTAGAATCTTTGATTATCGAATTTTGGTGGCATTGGCAAAAGGCCAATATCTTGAAAACTAACGAGTTTTCATGGATAACTTTGACTTTTAGGACTCCCTGGACATTATAAAAAGGATTTCTACAAATAAACACTGAAACAAAAGACTTACTGTTAGTCGTTGGAGGAGGATCAATTGAAGGTATGTTCGGTATATGATTCCCGGTCGCCATTCTGATGAATTCCGGGCGCATTGGACTCCCCATGCTGCAGAATCTCTGGGAAGAAATAAACAATTATAGTTTTTTTAAATATCAAGCTCAATAAGCAAATCATATAAATAGACATATCGTATATTATATCGAGTTTGGCGGATATCGGTGTTCCGGACCCCTATGTTAGAGTCTAGAGTTCTTGGAGTCTGGGAATCTCAGATCAGAGTTTTCAGTCGCTAGGGCCTACTAGACCCTACGCAAAAACAATGTTGACCGACGCTCCGTTTGATAAATGGACCTAATAAACTCTGGACGGAATCATTCGAAACAATGTAATCTGCGGGGTGAGGGGAAAGATATATGAAAATGTTAAAATTACTATAAATTTTTTATTGATACTTCCCTTTCCCTGTCTCATCAAATTAAACATATTCATAAGCGTTTATAATAGCATTAACAATACAAAAATAAAACAAAAATTAAAAATATAAATTGTTCGTTATATACCACTTAGCAAACAAATCATATAAAAATTTTTGTCATACAAGATGGCTGCAACTTAGCCAGCCGAGGAATCGAACAAGCGACGTCTGGATGGGACCTAAACGCGATGCCAACTCAGCCACTGACCTTTTTAGGTATATCGTTTGATGTACTCCTTATCGATGAAGTATTAAGAGTAACAGGTTTGGGAATGCTGTGTTTTTATGCCAGTATTAAAATGGACAGTGCTCCGAACATTTTCTCCATCATATTCGAGATATGCCAAGCGCATTACTCCGAGCGCGTCAGCGGGTAACGTTTTTCACGTGTTTAACCGAAAACTTGATATTTCATGACTTTTTAGCTCATCAAATTTTCTCTTTTGCTTACAGCAGTTTGAATTTGAATAAAATGACTTCCTCAAAGCTATTATGGATATCCATTCCAAATTTAAATGTAAACCGTGGAAATATTTCATAAAACACTTTTCGTAGACTTAAGTAAGAAGATGCACTTTATCAGAATTGTTTAGATATATTGTTGTGTATTTAAAAATAAAAATATATGATTTTGAAAGTCATAGGCTGAAATTATTTCCTACACGTACGATATACATAAAATAAAATGAAGGTAATTACTTCGTGGCATCATTTTAATTATAATATATTTTTTATTACAGATATTATCAATCATTTTTACAAAAATACCGAATTAATTGCTTCTCCCACCGCTTATTTTTAAATGTTTGTGCTTATTTTCATTCTCTTACATGACTTAATTTTTTTTTATACTTTGTAATTGAGTTAACATGGAGATAATTTTTATTAATTAACAAATATTATTTTTAAAAATACCCCGGGAAAAATGTGTTATAAATAGAAATATGGAGTTAAAAATATTTTTAAAACGTTTTGATTTCAGGAAGCATAAACATA
Source organism: Limnephilus lunatus (assembly GCA_917563855.2). NCBI lineage: Eukaryota > Metazoa > Arthropoda > Insecta > Trichoptera > Limnephilidae > Limnephilus > Limnephilus lunatus. The sequence goes on from OU830592.1 coordinate 61,166,486, forward strand.
TTTTAAATCGGTAATTATTTTCAGCAAACGAACCTTTGATGCGGTAAATATCACAATTCGTATATAAAGAGATTATTTAAAATATTTTGTGGTGGAATATTTAAAAAAAAATTATAATGAATCTTTGTTTATATCACTTTTTTTAAAAGTTATCTAATTTCTATGAGACAGCATAAAGTCCACTATGTTTTTTGTATGTACATACATATTGTAGGTACACATACCAAAAGCTTAAATACCTACGTGTCGGATTTTAAGCAGAGTTTTGAGATTTTCAAAAACAGATAGTTTGCCGATATTATGTCATTTAAAAGAATGTCTTAGCAAATAACTGTTTTTAAAGTTATGAATATCAGTGAAAAGGTTTAAGCACAATTTTTAAGAGGTTCACCCACGCCTACGATTCTCGGCCCATAAGAGAGAGGGTTGTTCTTCCTATAGAAAAAAATATACCCCTATTTCTATGAGAAAGAAAACACATAGGCCAGCAACTCATTCCACAGCCAAGTTGTTCAACTCAAGAACGACCCGTTTTCATTTGACAATGTCGTTTAATTTGTTATAAACGATTGGTTCCGTCCAAACAATGCGCAGAGCTGCTCTAAACCAGCAAGTAAGTTAATAAAAACTTAAACATTGATGGCAAGGCCCGCACACTTTAAATTAGTCTTTTTGCTAGTTGGGAGTGGTTCGGTGCGTTGTGCGGGCACGCTTGAAAGGAATCAATCATTTACAGCAAATTAAGAGGACAAAATACCCTAAAATATATTCAGACTCTTAACGACGTAAGTAAAGAAGCCGTGTATACAAATTGCGACACGCGACCCGTGTATTGGACGGACCTACTGTCGAATTTGCACAATCAAATAAAAGAAAATGAAGAAAAAGAATGTGGGAATCTTAACAACGTAAGTGAAGAAAGCGCGTAAACAAATTTACGCCCGCGGCACGGCGTTTTGGTACGGGCGTACGGTCGATTTCGCCCTAATAGGCCTGGAGATTCGATCTTTCCGCCGCGTTAGTTTTAATTAATTCTGAAGAAAGTGTTGAAAATTCGTCGACTAGAGATATAAAATCTGGTGCTTACCGCCAACTTTATAGTTAAAAAACCGGATTTAAAGTTTTAAAATCGTTGTATGTAAAATATATTAATGGTAAGATATTGTTTTTATTAATCTTAAATATGAAGAACTTATATCCCCAGGGGTCTATTTGAATTAAAAAAGTAATTATAGTTACGAATTCGCTAGGCGTAATTAAAATGTGAGTTTTGAGCAAACAAAAATTATTAGGGTTGTATACCATCTTAAAAGATATTGTCACGGGTCGTGTAAGTATAATATAGTGAAATAGTATCTACCTACAATAGAATTGCCATTATAAAAATATGTGGCAAACACTGCGCAATTTACTTTCATAGTTGTGAAAGATAAATATTTGACCGTCTTATGTGAAGATCCCGAAACGATTAAAGGATGCATGTGAACGTAAAGAATTATGAAATTAATTAATTACGAGTCAGATTTATTGATTACGATTAATTAGATTAGATTTATTATATTTTAGATTAATTATATTAGATTGATTACGATATTAGATTAAGAAATGGACGATAATTTGGTTTGGCCATGTAGAAGGGATGAACGGAGAAAGAAGCTTACGGGAGAAAATATGACACGAAAGTGAATAAAACAATGAGATTGAACGTGATTAAAGCAATGAGTGTATGCTAAGATAGAGTCGTGTGGCGGTCCATCCTCTCTACTGATCCCTGCTACGAAACGGCATGTTTTTTTAGTTTTTATAGATTTTAATGTTGCTTCGATTTTTTTATATGAACGCCAACGGCTTCAATGGACTCCGATTACATACATATTTATAGAAAAACTTTTTGCAAGTTTTTCAATAAAGCTTGTCAATAGAGACTAACCCAAATAAGAACTGTATTCCCGCAACGAAACTTTTTATATTAGAAAAATTTTTCTACAAAGTTTTAATAAAAGTTTTTCAAATCGATGTCACGAGTTATGTAAAATATTTCTATCCTTCAATATCTTTTAGTTCACACCTAAAAGTAAATCTTCTACCATCAAATTTTATTTTTGCGCCTTTCGATATTTTATTGAGTAAGTAAGTAAAAATATTCATTAATCCAAACGAAGTAGATAGCATTCATAAAAACTTGGGAGGCGGGTATGGGTATTTATTGGATAACCAACACCTCTGCCATTGGTGAGTCTAAGTGATTTGCCACGTTTGGTGACTAAGCAGGGGTGCCCGGGTGCAGGGGTTAGGATTAGATCTTGGCGGTGAATGTATCTATCTACCTGATGTATGGCGGCCAGATTTGGAGAGACAGGTTGAGGGAGACCTTTTTCCTTTTTTTACCTCTCCAACAGGACTCTCTCGACACATCGCCTTCCAACAAAGTGGGAGTGATGAACGTCCATTTCTCTTTGCCATACTGACCTCCAGATTCCTACCCACCCCTCATACCTTTTTCCTTTCCAGATCTTCCTATCCTTCATTTCCTTAAAAAAATCCTTCCCCTCAGCATACACAAAAATTATATAGGCCTTAAGGGACATTATTTTCCTCAGGACCTGTGTGGGGCTTATGTAAAAAAAAACAATTTGGTATTTTTAAATTTAGTTGAATTAAATAAAAAATACATAATCCTATTTTATTATATTGTTTTTATTCGAAATATTGTGAAATTTTTTCATGTAATTTAATAAAGAACGCTAAAGCTTAAAAAATTGTTTATGATTTTAATTATTTTTGAACATTAAATTAACCCTCGAACAATTTCAACGCTTTTAACTTCTTTTACATTTTTCTTATGTCATGATGGAGGACTAGCCAGCCGAGGAATCGCACATGTGAATTTTAAAACCGTCATGCCATTAGTACCATGAAATTATCCTTAGTTACATATAATTTCAGTTTATTTATATCTATCCATATATGTAGATATTTAATGCTCTTTGCATTTTCGACATTGCATCTTCAATATTATTTTTGGCGGTGCATAACAGTGTGTCTGCAAATAGTTTAATGCAACAATACTATAGACACTAGACCAACGATACTCAACCTTTTTCTCTTCGGGCCACATACATGTATTTATATGCTATACTGGTATGACGAAAAAAAATCATCACCCCCCCCCAACAAAGAAATATTCTTCTTCCCATTTGTCTTGAAGCACTCTCTTTTCGTTGGACATTTTTTGAGTGCATTTTGAAGACACTCCCGCTATTATGCATATTGAAATTATAACAGAACAATACTTTATACGACAGCAAGAAATGCTGTTAAAATTTGCGAGCAGTTACCTGACTAACCAGTGACATTAACCCGTTTTTAGGTATTATAATTGATGAGGTGGTTTCTAGAAGCACTTTTTTATTTATAAATATTTGCGCGCATACTTGTTTGTCAAATTTTTGTTTTTTGGGAATATATCTAGCGTGTGCAATAGCAACACTTCTACACATCTGACCTGATGATGGACACTGCAACGCTGTCGAAAAATGAAACGTTGGCTAAAGAAGGAGGTAGCGCAACACAGCATAACACCCTCAAAACAAATAACGAAAATACATTTGGCCGTGAAAATCTACAAAACGTATCTCACTCTTATACCAAATTATGTGCACCATAATGACAATCCTTTTCGGGCATCACTATCTGTGCGTCAAAGTCGAAACGAATCTCAAGATATACGAAATAAAGAATGATAGATTTTATTAAAATCAAGTTCCTGATAATAAAGTGTTTAGGGCCGCACACAAAAGCTTGCCGGGCCGCGGGTTGAGTATGGTTGCACTAGACTATATCATTAATGTATACATTTAATATGGAGTGGTCCCAAAACAGATCCTTGAGAAATCTAAATCTATTAGGTAAATTTTTTTACTACAGAGATAATGTCTCCAATTTCTCATCTTTATTTTATTATTTTTTCCACGGTTCATTTCTACGAATCCCTATTTCCTTTAATTTAGTTATTAATATTCCCCTGACTACCCTTTCAAAAGCTCATCTAAAATTCAAGAACCCTGCTATTGTGCCTTTCTTCCACTCAAAAATGTATAGTTTTTTGAAAGGAAAATATAATAATAACAATATTTTTTTATTAGAATAACTTTTGAAGGTTGTTCCCATAAATGTAATATTATATCATTGAAGAAGGAGATATTATTAAAAAATCTAAACGAAATATGAACGAGAACACGACACAGAAAATGTTGCCAGTTTTGGTCCCAGTTGCAACCGTTAGCTTTTTATTTTTCTGTGTCTAGTCCTTTTTCATGTTTCGTTTAGATTTTTTAGTATAATCTTCTTCTTCAACGATATAATAATAACAATTTATTTCTGTATTAAAAACCTTCAATATAGACAGTCAGCACCAACATAGGCGCTACCACGCTATTTATGTTTTATTTACACAGAATTTTAACAACGAATTTTTATCTACATTCGGTAGAAGGTTGCGTTAAAAGGAATGGTGTGTTAGAGGGAACTGATGCCTTTTCTAAGTGTCACGTGTCAATTTGTGGGAGCGTTATTAGATTTCTAGTTCAATTTATTACTAACTGCTCAAGGAAAACTAAAGGTCGTAGTTCAAAGTCGGTGAATGTTATTATTTACGGGAACTTTCGCCTTAATAAATTCGCATTCGTCCCTCAAACTTTGCAAATCTAACAAGTTGATTTTAACAAATACTCGTAAATATCTGACTCAGACGAACTCGTAAATTAAGTATTAATATATTTTCCGTACCTTAGTACGAGGGCTGAAAAGCTGTGTTGTTCAAAGTTTTCTTTTTCCATGAAAAAGAAAATAACAAACTAACAATAATTAATAAGCCATTTTTCCGCAGATAAAGACGTACAATTTTTATTTTTTCATATTCATACGTCTTCTCATACATATCTACTCTTGTGTTGTACTGACTCTTGAAACGATCTGACTTTAGTCTTGATTGTCCCTGACTTCTTCTTCCTTTAAATTCGCATCTCTCATCAGCTTTGATGTCCAAACCATCTAAATAACCTCATCAGGAAAATAAATTCTAATAAATATTATGTTGCGTACTCCATGAAAAGCTTATGGAAAATTGTAGTGTTTTGATTGGCCAAATAGTTTCAGCTTCTTTCAATAGATGTCGATAGGTTAATTTATAATACAAACTGCTACCATATCCCAAAAAATGGCAGGTGAGACCAGAAGAGTACTATATATCGCCGTTCGTGTTTTAGGCACGAACGAATACGGTGATGGCTGTAGGCTTAATTATATCACTGCGCTGTAAATCAATATTTTCCATTTGAAGTTCCGGGGCTAGGGTTTCAACAATCAGATGTCGTCAAGTGTCGCAGCCTTGATATTAAGGTACAACATAATAGTAATTGAACTAGCGAATTTAGAAAGGGTGTGCTCAGTGCACTTGGCGACTAGTCTAGAAATTATAGATAATGGCAGGAAAATTAAAACGGTTTTGGCCCTTGGAACTTAATGGAGTTATCAGTATGACCCTAGGGCTGGAAAGCTTGGAGACCCCTGGGCTAGAATAAACCCATTCTTTACTTCTAATACTATAAGCATTTTGTTACAGATACATCATTGGAAAGGTTCTATCAATGATTAATGAAATTTGTTAAATTATAGAGGAAAATGAACAAAGTATTAATAAAAAATTTACTACCAGAAAAAAATGTGATTTTCTCATTATGAGTTTTTTTGTTTTTCACAACATTAACGGTTGTATAGAACATAAAATTTTATATTGTGACACGTATTACCACAATGATTTATTACGCCTGGGGAATATTTGAATAATATGATATTTAAGCATTTTTGACGTGGCTTGAATTTTTATGATTTATTAAATGAAACTGTCAACGAATTGCGGGTGAAAACGTATGTATTTTTTACACTCCTACAGACTGTGTTTTAAATACTCCGAATTTATCTCTGAGATAAGTATTTTCAAAAGATATTCTATTGTACGCATTCAAAAACCTAATAACTTTAAACTTTTGAACTCGGGTCGTTGATTAAAGAAATATTTCTTTATAAAGTTATTTAATATCCCCTTCTTGCAAAAAATCATTAAAAAATAACCGACTTCAAAAGAAGTATTAAGATATGGACACGGAAAGGAATAATATATATACACAATGTTGTAACCTAACGAAGATTAACGCCTATGTTACGTTTTCTTCTAGACATTGATAATTTTATTCTAATATTTTACAAAACTTACTTAAAAAAATGAAAATACTTACAAAAAAAAACTTACGCATGAAAACGTTGTCAAAGTGACCCCAGAACGGGGGGTTTGTACAAAACTATATACGAATACAAAGTAAGGTCATATTCTTTTCAAACTTTGAAAAAAAAAAAAATATTTAAAAAAAAACGAAAACCACCTATCTTACCTCACCTAACCATATTATATTATAGGCAGATACGATGTAATTTGACATAATTAGCTTTAAGAGTGAATAACCAGCACATGACAACTTCGATTCCGACACTAACGCTAACACATCAGGGCTCGCGAGCGGGCGTTTTCAGAACTAAATTTCGTTCCGCGGCAATCCGAGTTTTGAGGGTTTTGTTCACTCGAGCTAGGGCTACCCGCTACTATTGCTACTTTATATTACTATTCTCGCTTCCAGAATTTTAATTAGTAGTAGTTATTTGTATATTGAAGTGCATAAACATAAATAGATACACGTGAAATGCGTAAACACAGTAGGTATTAAGTAGATAGCTACATGAATAAACAATTTGTTATATTCTTTTTAATATTTTGGTTTTTTGTTTTTCAATTGTATTTTACGGCCATTAGAGTGGAAGATACTCTCAGTATCGCCCTGGTGTAAGACCACCATTAAGAATTGAAACGTTGCTTGAAATGGCTTTAGCCGTGTTTAGTGGTCAGATCTGAATAGCCAGGTACTTCCCCACCTTCCTCTTCCCTATATCCTTCCCCTCCCCACTACCTTCAGTCTTACAACATACTCCAAATTGGGGATGCAATAGTCCCACTGGCTCCAGACTTGTGCGGTATTCATGAAAAAAAACTAGTAATATTCAGTTGGATTGTAAAAAATGTCGCATTTTGAAATATTTATTCGTGTGCATAATTAATAATAAGCACTTCAACAAACAGAATTAAAGCGCACAAACCCTTTCTTTCTTTGAGTGGCCTTGCAACGCATGCCGGGTACCCGCTGTATATAATGTTATATAGTGCAGGCGCTTGCATTATAATTCCCGGGACTTGTGATGGAACCATAACAGTTTAGTTGACCCGGAGGTTACAGTGCCCATGAAACGCATGCCGGGTACCCGCTGTATATAATTTATTTATTTATTTACGGACAAATAGTCCATTAACAATATAACAATAACACGAATAACAAGCGTGCGTAAAGGCCCGACCCGCCGAGCAATCGATCACCGTTCGCATTGATTACCGTTCGCATGTCATTTTTCGTAACTATCACCACTTTTCGTAACCCATTCACCAGTTTACCCCCAAGTGTCGAGCGTGCGTAAAAAAGATTTACCCCAAAAAAATATTTTGGAGCAGTTGGGACTCTTGTGCGGTATTCACACAAGAAAAATTTAAAATAAAAAAAAATATTCGAAATTATAAAAATTTTTGCAAAAAAATATTCAATGAACATGAAAAATTGCGTTCGGGCAACCCTATAGATTTAACAAACATGAATCAAGGAATTCGTGTTTATTTCAAATTTCGTTTTCAAATTTCATTTCCAAATATTATTATTCAAAGCGTCGCGAAGACGTGCTCTCCTGGCCGCGTTTGGGCCCGTAATGCCGTAATGAAATCTGAAATTTGTGTTTACGGGCTGCGATAAAAATGGTAAAATGCGATGTTCAAAATTATTTAAAATTAAATACTTCCTGAAATTATTTTACGATCAAATTATTTATGATTTGTCAATAACGTCTTAGCAAAATAAGTATGTAAAAAATCCGAAATATATTTGCTTGTAAGTGCACAAATAAATGCACAAACCGACCAATTTTCGTCAAGAAACACATGTCCGTATATATTTTTTAATAATTTTATTTAAACTAAAATTAAAATTCTGAAACATACGTTTACCAGATAATGTATTGATTTATTTTACTGCATGATTATATGATTTAAAATGGGTGTTGTATAAGAAATGTACTTTTTTGAAAATTGAACAAATCTGCGAACGACCTATGGTATAACCTTATTATTCTAAAAATATTTTTTTTTTCTCAAAATCTAAAACATAAGTTTACTAGATAAAAGAACAATCTTTTGAAATCCATTTATAGTTTTTTGTGGAAAAGAGTCAATACGTCTAACCACTGATTTAAAAATGACATATTTCTGGTTTCTCTGCTTATACACTCTTAATTCACTTGTATACTATACATATCTATTCTTCCGTGTCTTAAAATGGGCCGCTTCAAGTCTTTCTGAGGCGTTCCCGACTCCTGGTACCATCTACATGCGTGCTATATATTCTTCTGCCACCCCTCTCTTTTTTATGACACCTCCCAAGAGCGTCCGTCTGTATGTTGTAAGGCGGGTTAAGATAGGGGCTGTAGGAAAGGATAGTATTAGTTAGTTACAGTAGTTACTTAGTAGTTCCTTCCACACACGAGTCGACTTAAACAAAACGAGTCGAAGAAACTACCCGTTCTCATGAAGTCAACATCAACTGTGAACAGGTGTTCCACACGTGTCAGTATTCACACATATCTTCTCCTACATTTGTCTAATCGCTGTACGAGTTTAAATAATTTGACCGCCGGCGTAGTCCAGCGGTAAGGCTCTTAACTCGCACACCGAAGGTCGCGGGATGGAATCCCGGCGTCGCAAATAAATTTTATTTGATTAATTTGTGTTATTTCACAATTTATTCATTTAAAATAATACATTTGCGGCACGTTCCAGAGTGGAAGATACTCTCAGTATCGCCCTTGATTAAGACCACCATTCAGAATCGAAACGTTGCTTGAAATAGCATTAGCCGTGTTTGATGGCCAGATATGTAGGTATAGCCAGGTAATTCCTCACCTTCCTCACCTTCCTCTCCCATATCTCCTTCCTCTCCCCACTATCTTCAGCCTCACAGCATACCCCAATTGGGGATGCCATAGTCTCACTGGCTTCAGACGGGAGCAGTTGGGACTCTTGTGCGGTATTCATAAAATAAAATCCAAAAAACTTCATTCACCTGTCTGCTAAATTTATCCCATGGTATATTCATTTATAATGAGGTAACACATTGTTTTGAAATTAATCTTTTTGTTCTAAAACCATTATACCAAAGTGTCATCTGCTTTTGTTTCCAATGAAAGAAAATACACATTTGTGTTAACATTATCCGAACAATACCAAATGAAAATGTCTAGATGTAAAAACTAATATTTTTTATTAAATGAAATGCTTATTGTGTTGCCTAAAAGAGAATTTGCAAAGACTGAAGAAAACAAATATTTTTGTTAAACGCATCGAACAATTTTCACATATTCTATTATAGATCGTAGGAATAATGTCTTTTTTTATTGAAAAGACGTAAGTACTTAATGTCTGTCTGAGGTGGGTTCTTTTACAACCTAAAAGTTAATTTATTTAAACGTGGGTTTCTTTAGTATGTGCATAAATGTTGTGGTAGATAACATAGACTGTGTAGCAAGCTTTATACTAGGTAGCAAGTAAACACAATAAGTTTTTGAAACTAAGTGAAAAAAGGGACACAGCTGTTGAGTGTAGCTGAGACGATAGCAAACAAAATAAACGATAAATTATGTAGGTACTTGTCGTTTCAGAAGAAGAAGAAGTCCAAATAGAGATAACAACACAATGGCCGTCCCCTTTTCCCCCCACGCTCTGAACCATTAACGTGACCCTTGAAATACTTGAGCTCAAAATAGCTCGAGCTCATACACTCTTACGTCTCTTCAACAAGTAAAATAAATTTAATATGAAAACTTACAAGCTTTTTGAGAAATTTTTCATCAAAACTCTTACGTGATGGAAGATTTTTGATAAGGCAGAACTGTTTTAAAGTAGAAGTGAATGGAGTAGGTTAAACGAAATAAATAATTAACAAGAAAAATGCTGCTTCATTCTCCTTCAAAAAACAATATTTGGTGTTATTCCTGATTCGGCCCAGTAAAAAGCTTAAATCGAGACTTTTGTAATTAGTCAGTCACAAATGCTTATTGTATTGGTCAGCGATGAAAATAGCTAAAAGTTTGAGTTTTTCCATCATCGATCCCCACTTTAGTTTATTGTTATTAAGTTTATTTTGTAGAACTCTATTTTAATTTTTTATTTCTTTTATATATTCAATAGTATTATTATTTAATGTATAAAAATAGTTTATTTTACTGTAAAAAAATAGTTTATTTTACTGTATAAAAACAGAAGCAGAACTTTTTTATAATAAACTGTTCCCACTTTAGTTGTTTGGAATGGTGAATAGAAATAAAATTACAATTACTTTTATGCTGAGGAGGTTCATAATATGTACCTATGTTTATGTATTATGTTTCCTGCAATACGTCTTCCTAAAGGTTTCCTAAATACCTTCGTTCCTCTTCCTAGAGGTTTTAGTGACCACGACGTAATAGAATGCCCGAAAATTCGAGTTTCATGATAACGATTACAAACTTTTAAATTGTTTTTGTTAAAAGTCCAAGAGTAGCACGTTTTCGAAGCCAAGAAACTACAGATTTCCAATTTTGGGATGATGTAAGGTAAGAGGAAACGAAACAGGGAAAGTAGAAGAGAAAGATTGGATACTTACTAGGCAGGTCAGATCTGATCGTTAAACGTATCTTAACCATTAAATTTCAATTTTTAATGGTGGTTTCTCGACAGGTACTCACTCTGGAATAAGGGGAAAATTTGTTATACTCTAATTTTTTTAAACTCGTATTCATATGTAAATTAATTATAGCTTATTTCATTATTTGCTATCATTATGGTTTGAACAGAACCCAGAGACAAAAAGCTCATGGTTCTGCCACGGATAACATCTGAAAACAACGTGGATATTATTTTTCCTAGTACTTTTTTCATTATTATATTTCGACAAATTTAGCGTTTGAGTGAATACCAAAAATGACAGGTAATGGCATCAAAGCACGAAGTAAGCCGCATTTCTTGAAGGAATTTTCCTATTTCAACCCCACCACATCAATGACATTAACCGCATATCCAAACAACAATTAACTTAAAGTTATAAACAAACCACTGTCGGAAATTCAAGTACGTATTATCAAGTGGTTTATTAAAAGTCAGATCATATTAGTACATTAACGTTTATTTGCTATTTTATAATGTCGCAGTAAGTTATATATAGAAAGGGCTGTCATATGAGAAAATAATTATATCCAGCAAAACTCCAAAAATTCTTTTTGTATGAATAGTGATATCGAATATAAAAATAAAGACCACTTTCAATTCTATTTGAATTTCCTATGATTATGATTCTTTGAAATTATTTTGTCCTTCCCGGAAGGGATGTTTTAGTTCGTTATTTAAACAGCATGTTATGTTATCAAATTAAAAAAAATATACTAGCCGTAGGTACTGCTGAATATAGAAAAATCAGCCAACCTTTCTTTTCCTTGTTTCTTTTTTTAATTTTTTTAGACCCAAACTAATCGAAGTATCATCTCGTGATGAAAATGAGCAGTTAAACTGAACGTACTCGTAGTTGTTATTTTTATGGTAGAAGTATCGTTCGTCAAAGCCGTAAGAAAAAATAATTGTAAGTCTAGGAATCAAATACAATAATATTGAGAATACATAACAGAAACCAATTCGACGGCCTCCTTGGTTAAGGATATGGCTCTCGACTAGCAATCCGATAGCCGTGGGTTTAAAACCCGGTGGGCGCATTTACATTTTATTTGATTAATTTGTGTTTACAAATTTACTCATTTAAAATAATATTTTGTATATTTGCGGCTCGTTTTAGAGTGGAAGAAACTCTCAGTATCGCCTGGTGTCTTTCACCTTTCAGAATTAAAACGTTGCTTGAAATGGCTTTGGCCATATTAAGTGACCAGATCTGAATAGCCACCTCCTCTTCCTTATCTACTCCTCCTCTCCATATACCTTCAGCCTCACAACACACCATGTTGGGGATGCCACAGTCTCACAGGTATTCAGATAAAAAAAACTTTCATTTTTACGTCGCCGACGCTCTTCGTATGAAAGTTTAGTTGTTTGGCATTCGGACAAACAAGTTTTCTGCTATATGCATAAATAAATATACTTTTATTGATTTTTTAACTTTATTTTAATGATTGAGATTTTATGAGACAAAAAGTAACGAATATCTTTATTTATTATGAGTACAATAGTTATTAAGATACCTTTACATGTTTTGCATTGAATGTTTTCATCTAGAATTTAGATGAAAATCTAGATGCCTCAGATTCTTCCTATTAGAAAAAAGGAAGTAAAATCACAAACCGAAGACCAAAACTAGCTCTAAATTTATAAAAGACTTTCCTGTTCAAATATTTCGAGAGAAATTAATATGTTTTTGAAAAAGTGATTTTTTTTGTCCTAATTTGTATTCAGATATCGTTTGAATGATTGAAAGACTCCTTTTGAATCTATTAGTAACCCCCACGGGAAAACAGGCTTAAATCTGTTTATAACCCTGGAAAATTTTTCTTGTTATTGAAAAAGGCACTCATAACAAGCTCTCTCAAGGCTGTTGTTAGGCAGGAAAGTTACGTATTTTTCCTTTTTTCTAGTAAAGGAATAATTTTACTTGTGATACAGTGAACAAAATATTTACCGCCACTGGGATTCAAACAACACTGGGACATTGGGTTTACTTAATCATTCTTTCGCTTTTAGGAACAATTCATACAGGTCCCATAGAAATCGTTGCATCTCCCTTACCATTATGGTATGAAAAACGATATTTTTTAAAAATGAATACCGCACAAGAGTCCCAACTGCTCCCGTCTGAAGCCAGTGAGACTATGGCATTCCTAATTGGGGTATATTGTGAGGCTGAAGGTAGTGGGGAGGGGAAGGAGATAGGGCAGAGGAAGGTGGGGAAGTACCTGGCTATCAGATCTGGTCACCAAATACGGCTAATGCCATTTCAAGCAAAGTTTTAATTCTGAATGGTGTTCTTACACCAAGGCGATACTGAGAGTATCTTCCACTCTGGATCGTGTCGCAAATATACTATATATTATTTTATATGAATAAATTGTTAAATGACAAAAATTAATCAAATAAAATTTATGCGCCGTGATTCAATCCTGCGACCTTCGGTGAGCGAGTCAAGAGCCTTACTGCTGGACTACGCCGGCCGTCAGAAAGGGAAAACACCGCTTTTTTATATTCAAACCTAAAAGTTTATAAATAAAATAATTCAGAAATGCACCTTTACGAAACCAAAGTTTCAGACCACAAATTAAAAAAAAATGAAGCTTTAGGAATTTTTATTAATTATTGTTACATAAAACGACAAAAACCACTTGGGTTGACCTATTGCTGAGGTGTTGGTTATAGAATAAATGGTTCTCGGGTGGCGGTACTCATACCCGCCTCGCAAATATGAAATACACCGAAAGATAATTTTTATATTACCATGCCGGCCTTTGAACGAGCGACCTTTAGATCCAGAGTTAAGGAGTTTACCACCGTGCTACCGAGGTCGTCAAAAGGAGGTCAGTGACTTAAAAATGATAAAATTCTTCGTCGGTAGAATGGTGAGTCTTTGTCAAAAAATATTGATCACATAATCTCTTAATTTTTTATTAGCTCTAGTGAAATCGATTGAGAAGATATTCAATTACATTGATTTATCAGTCGTAAGATCTCACTTAGATTGGTACAAATCACACTTCTAGAGATTATCTATTCATTGCATGGTGTTAATCTCAATATCGGAATAAGTTAATAGAATTCACAATAAATATATAAATCCCAGCAAGATGTTTGTATGAGGTCCATACAAAATTTCTCTTGAAGCGAAGTTGACGAAAGCTTTTCCATACTGTTTAGCATTCAAGCCAGAGTTTTCCCTGCACGAACCTTATCATGTAGGATCCGAGGAAAGCATAAAAATAAACATCAATCCCATCTCCGCTTTAAAAATCGTCGGTTTTAATTTTCCACGAAGCTCTATGAATATTGAACTTAAATCAATTTGCGAGCATTTTAAAGCTTGAAATATTTTTTATATATATCGATGTTTCCATTTCTGACAGACAATTGTTTCATATCAAATTGGGAGGCAGGTATGAGTACTCCCGCCCGGGAATCATTTTTTTTATCGCCCATACCTTTATCATTGGTCATCCCAAGTAGTTAGGTATGTTTGATGACTTAGCGGGGGTGCCTGGTGCTTAGGTTCGTGGGGATGAGGTTCATTGTCGGGTCTTGGTGGTGGATGCATTTGTCCACCAGCTGCGTGGCAGGCCGGTTCGGGAGATACTGGTTGAGGGAGACCCAGCGCATTGCCAACTCAGCCATTGACCGGTCTTCATACTACTAATTTAGACGTTATGGAATCTATATTTCTGAATATTCCATAAAAATCTTTTCATTAAACACTTCTCTTCTGAAAATTATTTTGAATTATTTAAAAGATCCACATTTACGAAATATCCGATAGTATATACAAGTATAAATAAAAAAAAAACGTGAATAGACAAAAAAAATATTTCAAAACGCTTTATAAAATACATACTTACAAATAAGAAAATATTGCTGATGGTAGTATATTCACGGTTAGATGGTACAAAGGTCTAACACAAGGCCATTTTGAGATGACGTCAATAAATGTCCAAGTCGCTTTACTTCACAGGAATGTGATTAATTTCACAAAATTCCAGTAGGCATGCGTTTTAGTGATGAAATAAAAAAGGACTTATTTTTATAATGGAATTTGCTTTATGTCTAAAATAATGTTAAAATTCCATTTAAATACTCGTATAAAATTAAAATCCTACTAATATTATAAATGCGAAAGTTTGTACGGATGGATGGTTGGTTGGATGGTTGGATTTTACTCTTTCACGCAATAAATATGAAATGGAATTTATAAATTCTTTCACTAATCGAAAGCTACTTTATTGCGAGTAACATGGGCTATTGGTAAGCTCTGGCGTTATGAATAAGCTGTGGCGTTATGAAATTATCTATTATACATTTATTGGCAAAGCATGTTACTAAGTAAATGTTTGAAGTGGGCTGTCAATATAATTTCTTTGATAGCGAAAATTCAAATATTAGTATTCTAATATGAATATTTACTGTAGGTAGATACAACTATAAAATAGGTACTTATCTACATTTTGACCTAAGCCAACAGCTTTACTAATATTATGAATGCGAAACGGAGCATATTTGATTGTTGATTGATTGTGGGAGGGGGAGGGGGAGTGGTAGTGCGGTAGTGGTAGGGAGGAGGATAGGGGGGGGGGACGAATATGCGAGCGAAGCCGGAGGTAAAAGCTAGTACTTCATAATTTTGTTCAACTTATTTTTTTGGAACGTACTGTTATTTGTAGGCTTATTCTACAACATTTTTTAATTATCCTGAATATTTGATTCATCTCTTTTAAAATAGAAAATAAGTACTAAGAATCAGATAAATCTGGCGCATTGATTTAAAGTTTTAAAAAGGGATTTTTATATTAAAAATGTTTGTTTTTTTACATTAGCCCTTAGGAAAAAAATTCCCCTAAGGGCCTATGTCATCTTTGGGGATGCTGTGTGAAGGGTATTTTTAGGAAAGGAAGGAGGAAAGTTCTGGAAATGAAAATGGTATTAGCAGCGGGTAGGAATCTGGCGATCAGTATGTCCAGGTGTGACGGACGTATTCCCTTCCCTCCCACTGCGGTACAATTCGTTGTTTAGAGAGAGTAGGTACGGCTGGAAAAGTCAAAGTTACCTCAACCATTCTCTCCCGATCCGGCCTACCATGCAGCTGGTGGGCCGACGCATCCGCCGCCAAGACCCGGACAAAACTCACCCCATGAACCCGGGCACCCCTACTAAGTCACCAAACGTAACGAGCCACTTTGGGTGACCTATTTCAGAGGTGTTGGTTATCCAATAAATGGTTTCAGGGGGCGGTTCCCATATCCGCCTCCAAAATTGATATAATAAAACTATTAAGCTGTTCTTTTATTGCACATGTTCAAACTATTAGCACCCCTTTCTTAATATTATTTATTACACATTACAGCGCATGCGAATGTATTTTAATCGTATCTCATCGGTCGGTTGCAGAGCACCCAGTCAAATTTCCGGAAAAAGCAGAACACGTGTTCACATTTAATATCGAGAACGGGTCGTTGCTCCGACCCGTTCATTTGCAAAAATGCGACATGGAAATCGCTATCAGCTACATTTTACGTCGCCTCTTCATGCCCCATAATAACAAATTTCTTCCTTCAGCCCCTTCCGTAATCCACCTAACAGCGGTACGCAAACGGGTGGTGATGGCTTCCTCTGGTTGTTCAAAGAACAGACAGGGATGCCGTTGTAAGGTATCACAAAAAAAATCTGTGGCAAAGCCAAGAAAAAAATATTTCTTACCAGAGATTCGCCAGCACTAAAAAACTCTTATTTATTTGGAGAGCACTTCACACAACGAATCACCGCCACCAACTAATTCAAATAAATACGCTATGCACTTTTGGATGAGTTGCAGTTAACACGGGCGTCAAATGCAATTTGATTATTTGACATTTTTTTCTGTGAAGCATTGTCTGCCCGGCGACAGACGTCGCTGAGTTATTAAATATAAACAATGTGATACTCGAATTTCTTAGAAGTCTAAGATAGAAGTAAATTCATGGAATCTTTCATTGTGAAAGTGTACAATTTTCATAATAATTTTTTTTCAATTGTCTTTCTAAAATAACGTAAAGTTTGAACTGATCAATAACGTATTATCCTAATTTTTTTACAATCATACTGTTGAAAAATAATATTATGAAATAATGATTCTTTCGAATTTTTTAAAGTTTTAAAATTACTTTTATTACATAAAATTAACTAACCCGTTAAATTTTATGTTGTTATAAATAAAGCCTTGCAACTGGGAATCCAGTTTTACCTTTAATCAGAAATGTTACAAAATACATTTCTGTAAACTTCTCCTGTGCGTAAAAAAAAACACTGCCTTTCAGTTTTAGTCCGAATATAACATAGAAGCCTTTTCTTCCTGAACAGGGGAAAATGATGTTCCAGTATTTTTAAAAGGAAAAACATAATGAGAAAAGAATTGAAAAAAAAACAGATTCATGACCCGTAGTTTTCGAAAACACTATTAACTAAAAACACCCGCGGGTGTATCTGCTGGGGTTCTATTTTACAAAACAGAAGAGAAAAAAAAACCAACCATCGTAGAAATAAATAGAAGAATGGTAAAAAATAATGTTTCTTAAAAGTAGCCTTACATGAGTTCCATCTCAGAACTTATATATGAGTATATATTGATATTACTACAAACTATTTTCCTCAAGTTTTGAATTATTAACTTCAACTTTTTTTTTTACATGAGCTCCACACAGGAGGCCCTGCGGAAAATAATTTACCTCAGGGCCTATGTCATCTTTGGGGATGCTGTGTGGAGGGTTTTTTGAGGAAAGGAAGGAGAGGAGAGTTCTGGGAAGGAAAATGGTTTAAGGGGTGAGTAGGAATCTGGGGTTCAGTGTGTCCTGATCATCCACGTCCAATACCTAGACTAACCTCAACCCATGAACCCTGGCACCCCTGCTAAATCACCAAACGTAGCGAACCACTTGGGGTGACCTATGGCAGAGGTGTTGGTTAACCAATAAAGGTTTCCGGGGCGGCGGTATCCAATCCCGCCTCCCAAATCATAAAGTGTACATAGGATGAAAATAATTTCCTTATGACCCATGTCATCTTTGGGGATGCTGTGCGGAGGAATATCTAAAAACATAAAAAAAATCTCAAACGGTATTATAAAACTTACTCATATATTTTTGTTAATGCAACTAAATATTGTGAGTAACGTGAATTCTATAAGGAGCCACGTTGCATTGAGTATATATATTTTGTTATTATTATCAGAATTATCATCGATTTCAGGTTCAAAAATATTTCATGTTTGAACTCCATTTTAAAACTATAAAAGATAAAGTAATCTACTAATAACTCAAATTTTTTTGTTCAATGGGTAATCATTTCATTTGGGTTTGAAATGTCCATTTAACTGTGATAAGATATGACAAGACGCCGTATTTTATTATGAAGCTAAAATTGATAATTAACAGTGTGGTCAAAAAAATAGTTTTTTTTAGCCATCATTTAAAAAAAAATCATAATCCAGAGATAACCTGAACAGTCAGATTACTTTGCGTGTCAATTTGAGACCTAAATATACATACAATGTGTGTTTGTATAAAAACTAGAAACTAGTGACCAACTCCAAATGTGTGAAGAATATATACCACATTTGGAGTTGGTTTTGTAACATCCCATTTTTATTTAAGCTTTCGTTTTCGAGTAAATTGTTACATTTTGTAAGTAAATATTTTGAAAAATCGGTTGTATCTACTGTTAAATGTATTTCAAAATGAGCCGAAGCGTAGGGCAACCTCTAAAAGCTTTTTTTAACTCCCTTGTTACCAAAAAAACTTCTAAAATAATGGTTTTTTGGGTTCTCTATGTGATATTAATTCGCCAGTTTCCCGTCTACACTAAAAGTTTCCGGACACTGCGTTTTTAAATAAAATAGCATTTTTCAACTGTGAAAGTTTGAAATGAACTTCACAAACGATTAAAAACTGAAAAACTTTTTGATTCAAACGGTTTAGCCTTTTTGAAGGCCATTTTCTAGATTGGAAAGATTAATTTCAAACACGTGAATGAGAATTTCATAGTTAATCCATACTGAAAGTGCCCCTAACCCCTCCGACCTCCGGCCCCATAGTGCGTCATCACTTCCGATGGGAAAACTCAATTACTGGAAATGCATTTTCCCCACCAATTCTGGCTTTTATGAAACGGATGAGTATTGGTCCGAGCCCTATTGTTTCTGATAGAATAGTTTTAGGACTCTGCTGTAAGAGCATAAAATACCAAGTGTGATTTTCTAAGCAAATGGTTGAAAATCTGTTTGAAAAATGCTAGAACAGTGCTAGAGCAGCAAAGCGACCAATGAGCTTTGACGTCATGAAATGTTGACTGCTTTTTCGTAGTGTTCATAATATGACTCATTTAATTCATATTTCAACGCCCTTTTTTAGGGGTTTTTACATAGGAATGTGGATCTACAGAAGAATACTTGAAATAAGCTAGATGGACAGGGTAACGAATGAAGATGTTATGGTTTGGATGAATAAAGAAAAAGATGTTATTAAAACTATAAAAATCTGAAAACCTCAATGTCTTGGACATATGATGTGACATCCAGAGAAGTACGAGATCTTGCGTCTCATAATGCAGGGAAAGATTGCCGGAAGACGGGGCCCTGGAAAAAGGAGAAACTCATGTCTGAAAAACCTGAGACAGTTGTTTTTGCCAGTCTACCAGAATATTTCCAAAGTCCACATAGAACATGATAGCCAACGTCCGTTGAATGGACCTAGGAATAGTTACAATTACACAGTGTTTTCTTACTTTTTATGACTGAACTGCTTCAATAAAAATATTTTGTATTTATTGAGTGTTCAATATTTTATTTTGATTATTGATGATGTCCACTGACTAGGATTATTGTTTTCCTCCATTAGTATTCTGGCCAATAATATGGTAGTTATTCCTAGGATTTCTGCACTAAAATACATCCAGACTTCCATTTTTTCTATTATCACTGCACTAAAATACACTAGACTTTAAATCTTATCAATGGCAGCAATTCTAGACTACCAAATGTATAATTTAATATTTTATGTAGAAATATCAAGTCAGTGAAAATCCTTTTGCCCGGTAGCTTAAACATATTCAGCTCATTTAAAAGAGTTTTGTAGTTCATTAAAATTGCTGGGATACGTATTTATTTAGGTACCTACATTGGAATGTCTAGTTGTTGTCTGGTGAACTTTATTTTAACCGATTTGGAATTCAGCTCACACGCATTTTGTTATGAATTGTACGCAACGACTTTTAATTTAGTTACAAAAAATATTACTTTCACAATTTGAGCAGATTGTTTGCCAGCAGAATACAAGCAATATAATTTTTTAAATATTTTCCGTAATAATCCTACGTATTAAATAATTATGCCTTGCTTAACAAAATACATTGCAAAATATTGTAGAAAGTAATTACACTTATTTGAAGGTTCGTTTTTATGATGTTTCAACTGTAATTGATTTAAAAAAATTACTCACTTGTATTTTCTAATATTTTAAACATATATTTTCTTCTGTGAGAGATTCTTGCATTTTGTTTTCCAACATGAGTTGTTTCGTGACATTTTTAGATTTTCGCACGTTTTATCGTGATCATAATCGTAAGATACTTTTTTGTATTCAATATAGAGTTCCTACCTGGGAACTAACTTAAAATGCCTGTAAGAGACTAATAACGTCTGACGTACGATACATAAAATAAGTCAAATACGCATGTGAGACGTGGTGTCAAATACAAAACAAGTGGTGTAGAAATTAAATTCAATATCTTTGAATGCAAAATTCTTAGATATAGATTAGAAAAAATGCAGGATAGAAGAAAAAAATCATGGTCAAAGCGAGGAAGAAGAGAACTGAGGGTATGAAAGAATATTCGAGCTAGATATAGGTAATTTTTTTTACATTAGTTCCACACAGGAGGTCCTAAGGAAAATAATTCCCCCTCAGGGCCTATATCATCTTTGGAGATGCTGTTTTTCAATCCCAGCGATTGAGATTACTTGAAGTGTTCGGAACACCAAATTATGGTTAAGTAAATAGGAAGATGAGGAAATCCTTAAAATTGTGAAGTAACCCCAATGCAACCTGCAGACAACAAACATAAATACTTTATTTTTATTTTGTGATAATCAAGAAACTAGAAGATGAGGAAATAAAGATCAGCACCCATTCAGCAACATACAGTCCGCCTCGGAACAGGAATACCTAGTGAGGAGGACTGTAAACAAACCACTTAACTTGTTATTTTGACTTATTTTGTAATTTTACTTTATCTCATATCGTCATTAAATAAAATAAAAATAAAATAATAAAAATATAACCTATATTAACGACGTTTGTTGAAAGATGTTGAAACTACATATATAATTCTATACACCACAATATTATTATTGTTTGAAAATTGGAAACAAATGTATACAGACTACAGCTGGTGAACAACGTTTTCGGTCGAGGCCAATGTGGTATCCTGGGGTGGTTCCCAGGATCTTGCGCCGTGATGATAATGATTTTCATTCTAGGTGTTGGGCACTAGATTCAAAACGACTCTTGTCGTGAATGTTGTGTTTTCAAAATCGTAAGTTGGCCACTGTTTCGGCGTTGAAAGTCATTATCAGTTTTCTATATCTTCGACTAGAGGCTTTTGAGATGTGGCCCCATAGAAGACTATTAGGAATTTCCTGGAGAGACCACATTACAAATGAGGAGGTTCTCCAAATAATCGAAGGAGGAAAGCATCTGCAAGATGGATCGGCCATGTTATACGACAAGAAGGCCTCTTGCATGCCATAATGGAGGGTATGACCGAGGGGACAAACTCAAGGAGACGCCCACGCCGAGAGTACCTGGAGGACCTGCTGGTGGACGTGCGCTGCTCATCATATGCAGAATTCAAAAGAGCCGCACAAGACAGGGAAGAATGGAAGAGAAGATTAGAGGAAATTGCTGCACACAAATCCCAGGATTGAAACCAGAGAGAGAGATATCTACCAGCGTTAAAAGTAGGTACCTTTTCAGTAGTCTTTGTATGAACAGTGATTCGAGCAATTTAACCCAGCTTATTGGAAGCAACTCACGTTTCAGTTGATGAACGCGTATATTTATTTAACTCAACAACTGAAATTGATTTTAGGTATAAATATAGATTCAGTTTAACAGCACGCGAAAGTTCTCGTATTAATGACAGACTTTCAATGAAGTAAGAGAATTTCTAATGATTCTCGTACCTATTCAATGATGTTATTTTATGATCAAACCAGACATAGTCAATCTTTCCAAACTCCAGCCAATTTTAAAATTATGTATTTTTTGTAATTAATTTTAAGAGTGAAAAATAATTTTCAAAGTATTAGTTTTTTGAGGCTCCTCAAAATACACAAAAACTATGGCGTGTAAGCATGACGTCACAGTAGTTCAACAAGGTAAATAGTTTGTACTGAGTACTGAGACGTTTTTATTCTTAAATTTAACCGCTTTTAGTTGGAGAATACATTGTAAAACATAGGGATCTCGTCAATATCCTTATTGAATTTTACCAATGTTTGTTTATGTGAATACCTCACAAGAGTCCCAACTGCTTCCGTCTGGAGCCAGTCAGACTATGGCACCCCAACTGGGATAAGTTTGAGGCTGAATGTTGTTGGGAGGGGAAGGAGATGGGAAGAAAAAGATGGGGAACCTGAATTTTCATATTTGGTCACCAAACATGGCTAAAGCCATTTCAAGCAACGTTACGATTCTGAATGGTGGTCTTACACCAGGGTAATACGGAGAGTATCTTCCACTCTGAAATGTGCCTCAAATATGCAATATATTATTTTAAATCAATAAAATTGTGAATAACACAAATTGATCAAATAAAATTTATTTGCGCACGCCGGCGCCGAGATTTAAACCAGCTCCCTCCCCACGATCATGAAGGCCATTTTCGTGCAGTTGAAACTTTGAAACTTCCGATTCGCGTTTGGTAAAAATCGGTTATACCATATATAATTTTATATTATTAGCGAACCAAACTGAACAAATAAAGAACTTCGAGAAAAATAACATTATTTACAATTCATAATCATGATTTCAGTTGTTGGTTATAGATTTTCCTATGATTAAATCATTTGGTCGTTCTTAAAAAAAGTTTTTTTTTCTAAATTGTTAACAAAAATAGAGCAAGGTACCCAAATGAAATATAAATTTTCTCAAAACTAAAGAAGATGCATATTTAATATTAAAAAAAAACTAACAAATAATATAAATACGAAGAATTATATATATATAATATACTATAAATCGTTGATTAAGTATTGCCAACCAAGCAGGGCGTTTTAATGGCTGTTTTTCCTAGGTTAGTTCCTTATTCAGATTAATTTAAATTTCAGAAAAAAAACATTTCTCTTCTTCGCAACCAAGCTTAAAGCCACAATCATTAGTAGAGGTGACTTTTTAGCAAATACGTCATACTAAAATTTAAAGATTTCATAAAAGACCATTTTCAATTTTTGCAATCCCATCAAGAGGTAAATTTCATTGTGAAAGGGTCGATAAAACTTCATTCAAACAAGCGGTTCCTTTTTATCGAAGTTTTACTTAAGTTGGTAATATAATAAAGGCTGTGAAAAATATTTTCTGAATATTAACGACCGTCTGAACGTGACAGCAGAAGATACGATAATCTTCAAATACTAGCCTCTCCTTGAATTCTTTTGACTCTCTTGAGTTGTTTACTTTTTAACATCTTGACTTATTTGCTGGGAACAGTCTTCCATCTCGACTTACTCTTTTTTTTCCAACTTACCGACAGACATTACCAAGTTTTCAAAGTAAATGGATTTGTGAACGATGTATCTGTGGTTGATTTAAAAAATTTAAGCGTACGAATTTGTGACGTTGAAGTTACGATTTGAATATCTAATATGGCAAATGGAAAACTGAAATTTATGTTTACTTAAAATTTAAATTTGATATATAAAAATACCGCCCACAAGTTAAATTTTAAAATCTAAATAAATAGTTATGAAGAATGAAGGTACATTTCTTATTTTCGTTGTTCCTAACAAATATATTTTTTATGATTCTAAATAGGTAATTATGTACACGCCTTGATTTTTTGGATTAATAACAACGTATGTATTTTCGTATTGTCTCCGTGGTCGAGGGGTAAAGCTCGCGACCAGCAATCCGAAGAATGCGGATTCAAATACCGGCGTGTACAAATAATATTTTTTTTGATAAATTTGTTTTATTTTACAATAAAGTAATTTAAGAATACATAGCATATTTGCGGCACGTTTCAAAGTTGAATATACTCTCAGTATGGCCCTGGTATAAGACCATCATTTAGAATTGAAAAATGGCTTAGTATGGCTTTAGCCATGTTTGGTTACCAGATCTAAATAACCAAGTACTTTGCCACCTTCCTCTTCCCCATCTCCTCCTCTTCCCCACCACCTTCAGCCTCACAACCCAACCCAATTCGGGATGCTAAAGTCTCACAGGCTCTACGCGATTGATAGTAAGTAATCACATAAAAAGGTCTTTTCCGCAGATATTTTCTAGAAAATATACAACTTAAACTCTTGTATGTTGTTGACAGGAAAAGATTTTTTTGATATTTGCATTATTAGTATTCTATCTACTCGTATTTTAGGCAAACGCTTAAACAGTTGCCATGACGGCCGGCGTAGCGCAGCGGTAAGGCGCTTGACTCGCATACCGAAGGTCGCGGGATCATACCCGGCGTGGCAAATAAATTTTTCGTGATTAATTTATGTTATTTCACAATTTATTCATTTAAAATAATATATAGTATATTTGCGGCACGTTCCAGAGTGGAAGATACTCCCTGTATCGCCCTGATGTAAGACCACCATTCAGAATTGAAACGTTGCTTGAAATGGCATTAGCCGTGTTTGGTGACCAGATCTGAAAAGCCAGGTACTTCCCCACCTTCCTCTTCCCTATCTCCTTCACCTCCCCACTACCCTCAGCCTCACAACATACCCCAATTGGGGATGCCATAGTCTCACTGGCTTCAGACGGGAGCAGTTGGGACTCTTGTGCGGTATTGATATAAAAAAAATAAAAAATCATGATTATTGTAAATATCAAAACTCTTTCAATCGGTAAATAAAAAATTAACGTTTTTCTAAATTAGTAAATTCATGATAAAAATAAATCTATTGTTCGATTATTGGGGAAAACCATTTTTCTATACGGTGCATAATTAAAATGACATAGAGCATGACAAAGAAATGCTTCACTAGTAGTTTCTATTATTGACCCTCTATTGCTTACAATAATTGTCCTACACGCATCGCGAGCACAGGTTCGATTCTTGCTCAGCCCTAGTTCAAATTGATTACATGTAATGATGGGTGTATTTCTAGACCACAGGGTCAGTATCACATTTATCGCATGGATGATTTAAATAATGAAACCAGTATATAAAGCTTGCAAATCGTAAAAGTTTTTAGTTGTCAACAGTGTGTGAATTACGTAGCGATGTTTGCTAGCTGAATTATTCGGTAAAGTTATATTTTAATAAAAATTATTTATAAAACATTTTTCTTGATTAGAATATTTAATTATAATATTGTAGTTCATTGCAAAAATAATTGACTGAGCATAGTGTCACAATAAACTTAAGTTCAGTTTTAACTAAACCTTTCTGCATTTCGTCTGTATGTAAACTGATTATATGTTCCGTTTCAAGATGGTGGCCGTTTTAAGAGTTCAGTAAAGATTTTTTTTCAAATGTGAATTCATCGCTTTATTTGGCCTATCTTATACGCATATTTTTATATTATGGGACCTACCTGCCTGAAGAAAAGAATTGTCATAGAGATAGTGTCATTCCTTCGGACAAATTGTATAATTCATTATTGGAAAAAAACGTTACATATAACATACGGTTTAAGATTAAATCGGTCGGCATTAAAGTACTTACTTACAAATCATATGATTTCATAGGAAATTTTAGTTTTGATTTAAAATAAGAGATATTTATAATTTTTTTACGTCTATTGTTCACAGAACTAATATAGTCAAACTTAAGTAGGTACTAGTTACAGTACTAAATAATTATAATTTCGTAGTATCGGGCTCTGAGAATACTGCTCACACTTAACCATTGTGATTCGTCTAATCTATTTTGACATTCACACTTAACACATTTAACCCATAGAAAAGGTCTACACGTAAACCTCATAAATCCGTGGGTGAATAGTTAAAAACTGGTTTTCGTTCTGTTAATCTTGTTAAACCGTGGAGCACTTTAAACTGAACCATTTTAAACTCTAAGTTAATTTCCTGTTCATTGTATAAAGCATATAAAGCACATACAGTATTTTAGTAAATATTAATATGTAGTTAGATATATAAAGAAATGCACGTACACTTTATGTGATATTTTGCAAAAATTGAACTAAAAGGAGACTAGTTTATTTATTATTACATCCCAATTATTTGATGAACTGTTGAGAAAAAGTCTTTCCACTAGTGAATCGAAAGCTTCAGCAATTTTTTATATCATAAACTTGTTATATGGTTAAAATCTTACAAAGCACTGGAAATGTTTTTAAAAAATTCCCTACTTACAGTACGGAAAATCCGTTATTCAGGCGCGTACTTATACTTAACCCTAATTGCTTTTTGATTTCCTTACGATTCACCAAAATAATGAAAAAAATAGTACCTACATAAGATTGGCTTTAATTAATAATGTTTACCTAACATACAATTCTCCCATTTGAAACTGTTTAAAGTGATTTTAATATTATTTTAAAATTTACATTGTAAAAACATGAAATCCTTCAGACTTAAGTAACTCGAAATAATGTTAAGTCATAGCAAACATACTCGAACACTTTGCACAAGGTGACTCACTCTCATAATATCGTAACGAAGTCGCAAAGTGAAGTCGTGTGTACTTTTCTCTCGCAATTGACTTCATGATACACATTTTCACTGGAAAAACTCCCAACTGTTCGTAATATTGTATGAAAGCTTTAAAATGTTTTATATGAAAATAATGCAGGTGCTTCGACTTTTAACTTTAATTTAACTTTTTCTCGTTTTGGCTTCTGAAACATCGGCCATATAAACTCCCGAAAAAACTAGTAGTAAACCGTTTGTAACAAGTTAGGAAACTATTTTTAATAACAAATACTTGCTTTTATGAATATTGAATAACCTTTCGAAATGTTGTCTTTGAGAGAGAAACGTACATTTCAGAAGTTTTAATTGCTATGGTATTTAATTTTAATCGACGGTTGAAACAATACAGAACTTACTTCATTCTGTTTTAACCACAGAGCAACTATTTTTAATTGGCTTTTAAAAATAAATTTTCATATTTCTGATTTTCTGTCAGATTCTTTGATTGACAAACAATAAAGGAGCCTGAAGGTTTTATCAGAATCACGATATATGAAAATGCTAACAATTATTACTTCTTGATGTTGATTTCGAAGTTTAAAGGTGTTAAAAAAATATACATATAAGAAAATATATACATATATAAAAGATAAAGTTTTGATGAATTCATATTAATTTGAACCGCCCATGTCTTAAGTTGGAAGTTATTGCGTTGGAGTTATTGCGGAAAAATATTAGTTAAAAATGAGATAATATTAATTAAAATAATATAATAATTATTATCACGTAAACGTTCGGGAAAAAATTGGTTGACATTTATCACATGAGAACGGATCGTTTCTAGGACTCGTTCTCGAGTTCAACAGCTCGGCTGTGGAACGATTGGCCGACATGTATTTTTCTTCCCTTCTAATAACTAATTTTGTAAAAATAAAGCAAATTCTTACAATTCTCCAGTCTTTTGAATAAATATTAACTCAACTTTGGCATTAATCTTCTTTTAAATATAAATA
Organism: Limnephilus lunatus; assembly: GCA_917563855.2. Taxonomy (NCBI): domain Eukaryota; kingdom Metazoa; phylum Arthropoda; class Insecta; order Trichoptera; family Limnephilidae; genus Limnephilus; species Limnephilus lunatus. Next base: position 61,194,283 of record OU830592.1, read on the forward strand.
TAAATGTAAAACCAACAGTGATGAGGGTAGCAAAGGTAAAGTCATGCTATGTCCAGTGTTTTAAATATAATGCCCTCCACGTGCAAAGTCGTATCTTTCCCAAACATAAACTTTCTAATAAAGTGTGTTTTTCGAAAGTGACCTGCAGGTAAGTATGTTTTTGTATCTATCTGTAAATAATAAAATTAAATAGAACCTAGGAATTCATAATGAATTGTAAAGCGCCCTTGAGGTGATTTTTCACAAAAACGGCGCTCTACAAATTGTCCAATTATTATTATTAGGTTTACTCCCTCCTTTCCACAAATAGACTTTCCGCACAGCATCCTCAAAGATGACATAGGCCCTGAGGGAAGTTAATGTAAAACAAAAATATAAAGAACTGAAATAGGAAAGTGGAAAAAAAGCATTTTATAGTTATTGTGCATATGAAATTAAGAAGAGAATGCATTAAAAACTTAAATATAAGTTGAATTTGCCAAACAGTCTACTAGGTACGGTTCCATAACAACTCAGAATCAAGAAAGAATGAAAAAAATATTGAAAAATAGTCCATTACCTAAACTAACGTAACCTGCTTAGCCAATTAAAAAAGAAACACTTAATCACTTTTAATGAATTTTCAAAGGAGATGTTGAAATTGCATAATTCTAAGTCATCCGGTCACCCCTAGTTAAAATATATATTTTCATGTAACTAAAAGTATGGAAAACAGCATGGAATTTTACTGGAGCAAAGTAAATATGAGTATGATAGGTATATTACAATATTTGATAAACATGACAAGGACTGAATGATCTCATTTCGTTAGAGCTTATTTTCACTCATCTCCTTATTTCTATCGCAAAGAGAATTATTGTAAAACGAATTCGCAAGATATATTTCTTAAATTTTATGGTATGAAAAATAACGCCCATATAAATATAAATTTTCTAACTGCTTATGTGGGAGTAAGCTGTTATTTTTTTTGAAAGCAAAATCGATCCATTGAAAAATGAGAACGAAAAATTTATTATTCACTACACCACTTTTGGTGTTGACACTGATAGCTATATTTATTTACCCAACAGTGGGGTGGACACGCCTACTTTTATCCCCCTCTCGCACATTACGTTGAATGGGTGACAGGTGAAAAGAACATTTTCTTTTTTCATCTTTCTGATTTATGATGTATTTATTAAATTCAGGGATCGGAAAGCGGGTTATTCAATGCTCAAACTTGTGTTGTGCTCGACTATCAGGTTGAGATGTATAACGGAGGTTTGGTTGAACTAAAAATAGGAAGTGTCTATTCATCGGTGCTCCCAGATATGTTTACAGAGGAATTATATTTGTATTTCACAATTTATTTTATTTATTTCACGAATTATTCTTCTGTTAATATATCGGAGATGGAATGATCAACCGATGAATAGAAACTTCCAATTCAGCATCCCCAAAGATGGCATGGGCACTAAGAGATTTTTTTCCTCAGGGCCCCCCGAAGCGTTACTTTAAGAAGCCTAGTGCAAATATATTGATTAAATATATAAACACGCTGAAAATTGGAACGGATTAGATCATATACAAATACATTATTTTTGTGTTCTGGTTTAATATGTGTGCATGCCACGTGTATCCATGTGTAAATAAATGTACACACACATACATGTGTAAATACATGCACACACATACATCCACACAAACGTATATTTATATATAAAGACATACACATGCACACATGTACATGCACATACATACATACGTTTGCATATACATACAAATTCACACAGATATAAACAATAAATACACCTCTATCTGAGTACGAGAAACATTTACAAAACAACATTTAAGAGTGTACAACCAGAGAAACCAGAAATATGTCATTTTTAAATCAGTGGTTAGACGTATTGACTCTTTTCCACAAAAAACTATAAATGGATTTCAAAAGATTGTTCTTTTATCTAGTAAACTTATGTTTTAGATTTTGAGAAAAAAAAATATTTTTAGAATAATAAGGTTATACCATAGGTCGTTCGCAGATTTGTTCAATTTTCAAAAAAGTACATTTCTTATACAACACCCATTTCAAATCATATAATCATGCAGTAAAATAAATCAATACATTATCTGGTAAACGTATATTTCAGAATTTTAATTTTAGTTTAAATAAAATTATTAAAAAATATATACGGACATGTGTTTCTTGACGAAAATTGGTCGGTTTGTGCATTTATTTGTGCACTTACAAGCAAATATATTTCGGATTTTTTACATACTTATTTTGCTAAGACGTTATTGACAAATCATAAATAATTTGATCGTAAAATAATTTCAGGAAGTATTTAATTTTAAATAATTTTGAACATCGCATTTTACCATTTTTATCGCAGCCCGTAAACACAAATTTCAGATTTCATTACGGGCCCAAACGCGGCCAGGAGAGCACGTCTTCGCGACGCTTTGAATAATAATATTTGGAAATGAAATTTGAAAACGAAATTTGAAATAAACACGAATTCCTTGATTCATGTTTGTTAAATCTATAGGGTTGCCCGAACGCAATTTTTCATGTTCATTGAATATTTTTTTGCAAAAATTTTTATAATTTCGAATATTTTTTTTATTTTAAATTTTTCTTGTGTGAATACCGCACAAGAGTCCCAACTGCTCCAAAATATTTTTTTGGGGTAAATCTTTTTTACGCACGCTCGACACTTGGGGGTAAACTGGTTACTGGTTACGAAAAGTGGTGATAGTTACGAAAAATGACATGCGAACGGTAAACAATGCGAACGGTGATCGATTGCTCGGCGGGTCGGGCCTTTACGCACGCTTGTTTTTCGTGTTATTGTTATATTGTTAATGGACTATTTGTCCGTAAATAAATAAATAAATTATATACAGCGGGTACCCGGCATGCGTTTCATGGGCACTGTAACCTCGCGGTCAACTAAACTGTTATGGTTCCATCACAAGTCCCGGGAATTATAATGCAAGCGCCTGCACTATATAACATTATATACAGCGGGTACCCGGCATGCGTTGCAAGGCCACTCAAAGAAAGAAAGGGTTTGTGCGCTTTAATTCTGTTTGTTGAAGTGCTTATTATTAATTATGCACACGAATAAATATTTCAAAATGCGACATTTTTTACAATCCAACTGAATATTACTCGTTTTTTTTCATGAATACCGCACAAGTCTGGAGCCAGTGGGACTATTGCATCCCCAATTTGGAGTATGTTGTAAGACTGAAGGTAGTGGGGAGGGGAAGGATATAGGGAAGAGGAAGGTGGGGAAGTACCTGGCTATTCAGATCTGACCACTAAACACGGCTAAAGCCATTTCAAGCAACGTTTCAATTCTTAATGGTGGTCTTACACCAGGGCGATACTGAGAGTATCTTCCACTCTAATGGCCGTAAAATACAATTGAAAAACAAAAAACCAAAATATTAAAAAGAATATAACAAATTGTTTATTCATGTAGCTATCTACTTAATACCTACTGTGTTTACGCACTTCACTTGTATCTATTTATGTTTATGCACTTCAATATACAAATTACAAATAACTACTACTAATTAAAATTCTGGAAGCGAGAATAGTAATATAAAGTAGTAATAGTAGCGGGTAGCCCTAGCTCGAGTGAACAAAACCCTCAAAACTCGGATTGCCGCGGAACGAAATTTAGTTCTGAAAACGCCCGCTCGCGAGCCCTGATGTGTTAGCGCTAGTGTCGGAATCGAAGTTATCATGTGCTGGTTATTCACTCTTAACTTTTCCTTTGCTAGTTAAAAAACCGTGTTTTATCAACTATAAATCAAACAAACGATAACCAAAATTGAATCGTTTACAGTTTTACATTTCTAAAAAGTACTATCTACTAGGTGAACGGACTATTGAAAACGAATTGGAATCTACTAAACCAAAAAGTTTTCTATTTTTAACAAAGGGAAGATCATATTTTTACGAAAAAAATATCACATTAGGCATATTATATTTTATAGGCAAAACACTATCACTACTCGTATCGTTGGGTACTTACTCATATAATTTGAATAGATTCTTTTAACAGATTTTATTTTTTGCAATAGTTTTGAAACCCACTCGTTTACATCAATCTTTTATAATTTTATTTTTTTTTATTAACCAAGATAATATAAGCACAAAAATATATATTTTTTACAGTTTGAAGTACCTACAATTTCTTTAAGTATTATTTTTTTGGTATATACCACCTCACTAGGCTGAGCCTTTTCCAAGGTGGTAGGAATTTAAAGAAATTTTGATTACTTTATCTTGTAGGATAAAATTAAATAAAAAATTTAATTTGCATTTGAAAAGATAAATTAAATGAAGGGAAAATAAAAAGAAAAGAAAAAGAGAAGTGATGAGAAATATAACAAATATGAAATATTAAAATATAAAATAATTATTTAAGAATAATAAGAAATACAAAAAAATAAAAATAAATATTTGATAGAGAAAGATATAGAGAAAGATATAGGCGTTTAGTTGGTTGTTATTTTGTATAAGTTATCTGCCCGCAGTATAAAATGCCTTTGTTGAATATCCACGTATAAATTTTTGTTTTTAGATTAACATTTTTGTCATATGAATATCTTTAATACCTGTTTCAATTAAATTCAAAAATTTTGGAGCCAAATTATGGTATTGTCTTTGTCCATAGGTAGTATTTGTCTTTGGAGTCATGTGTTGGTGTCTGTGTCTTGTGTCGTAATTATGTTGTGCAGTATGATGGTTTAGTTTGTCTTTTTGGTAATGTATAGTTATAATTTTGATGTACAGTTGTTGTATGTTCAAAACAGCAAAGTCCTTAAATAACTGTATTGTCGAAAATCTATAAGGTTTTTTTGTAATAACTTTAATTAAAGCTTTTTGTGCTTTGTCGAGAGGGTCCATATTAGTTTTAGCAGCACCACCCCAACCAATCATACCGTGAGTGATAATTGATTGGGCTAGTGCATAGTATATCGTTTTTAGAGTCTTCATTGGCATTATGTTTCGTATGTTTTAAAAAAAATATATTAGTTTTCTAACTTTACCCGCTGTTTTATTTATTTGTTCTGTCCATCTAAAAATGCCTAAGTACTTGATTACCTGAATCCGAGTTAGTGGGTTGCATAGAGAGTTTTTTTTGGATGTGCAGTCATGTATGGTTAAGCTTTCATCAAGTCTTGGTTGTCGTCTGGAATCTATGCTAAAAGTCATGTACTTTGTTATGTCAGTATTTAGTGTCAGCAGGTCTAACCAATATTTAATCCTGTTGATTCCTTCTGTAGCTTTCTTGTATACACTTGTCCAAGAGTCAGAAGTGAAAATAAGATAACAAATAACATCTCCGCTAATGTCAAGCTGGCACAAGGAATTTATGTATAGTAAAAATAGGATGGGTGCTAATGTACTTCCTTGGGGAACTCCATAAGTAATGTGTCTATTTTCGCTTGTTACGTTGCCTACTTTTAGCGAGTGGCTGCGGTCAGTTATATATGATTTGAACCAGTCGTACGCAGAAATTTTAATACCTATGTTTTTTAGTTTTTTAAGGAGGATTTTATGAGACAACGTGTCAAAGGCTTTGCTTAGATCGAGAAAACGGCAATGCAGCTTTTTTTTTGGTCAACATTTTTAAAAATGGTTTCTGTTACTCTTAATATTGCATCTTGTACTCCCATATTCTTTCAAAAACCATACTGATTTTCTGATAAGATTTTGTGTTTGTCTAAGTAGTCTACAAGTTGAATTTTCACTAGATTTTCGAGCACTTTTGTGAGCACATTTAAAAGTGAGATAGGTCTATAGTTTGAGGGATTATTTTTTTCTCCGGATTTTTAAATAGGTACTATGTTTGCTTTTTTAAAGTGGCTGGGGAATATGCCGCAAGTAATACTAAGATTACAGATATAGGTGAAGGGAAGAGCTATTTGATATTTTATTTCTTTTATTAGTTTAGTGTCAAGTTTGTAGAGTCCAGTCGCGCAGTCATTTCTCAGTCTATTTATATGTTGTATTATGTCTTTGATTTGGAAAGTTTCTACTCTAAAGTTATTGTTATTTTGGGCATTAGTGGTATATTTCTCAGCAAGTGTATATTCGTCCGTATTCATTTTATTTAAAAGTTTTTGGGCTAATTTTTGACCAATGTCTGCGAAATGATTATTAAACGCGTTAGCCATATCAGTCTGGTCAGTTATTATTGTATCATTAATTTCTATTTGTTTATAATTTGCTGCTGGTTTCTTATTTATATTTTTAATTTCCTTCACTGCGTTCCATAATACCTTCGGGTCTTCTTTGTTTTCTTCAATTTTGCGTCTATAGTATTCTTCTTTAGTCTGTTTATTATTTAGATCGGCAGATGTTTCTATATTTTTTGTAGTAGTTTTGGAGCTTGATGTTACTCGGCAAGTTTGATGACTGTTTATGTAGTTTATCAGGCTTATGTAAACATTTCACCAAGTTCACATTGATCCAAGGTTTAATTTTTCTATTTTTGTGTACTATATTTCGAAAGTTTGTGTATTTTAGCACACTAGTATTTATTTGTTCGGTGAACTTCATCATTGCAGCATTAACATTTGTTTCAGTCAAAATATTTGTCCAGGTTATTGAATCAAGAGATGATCTAATAGAGTCTTAGTATGTGTATTTCAGTTGCGTCGTGTTTTGTTGATTGTCTTTTTTGTGGTTATTTGTGTTGGAAAGGGCGATCATTGTAGCAAAGTGGTCAGTTACTGTTGTATTTATAATAGTTGCAGAGATATTAAATTTTGTCCTTACATAAATGTGATCTATACACGTCTGTGACGTAGGCGTGACTCTGGTTGGTAATTTGATAGCAGATCAAAGACTGTAGCTTGCAAGAACACATTCATAGTCATCAGCTTGGTAGTGCCTGTCTCCAATTATATTTATATTCAGGTCTCCCGCAATGATGCAGTTTTTGAATTTATTATTGCTCTGGAGATGTTCGTTAAGTGACATTAGAAACTGAGATACGTTATTTTGTGATGGAGACCGATAGATGGCGATGATGGTAATGGAATCAAGACATTGTATGCAGACACTGTTTGCTTCTAGTATATTAGTGGGTATCACTGAACCAAAAAACGAATTTATTGTGTATATATACAATGGAAATAATGTTCCGGGTATCAATATGAATCTCATTTTAGAAAACCTTTATAAACTCGGTTTTCAAGTGATCTGAGAAAAATGTTTAGTCCTTTGATTGCTTTGAACTTAGATTAAGCCGGTTAATCTCGTTATGAAAATGAAACCATATTGAATTCTGTTTATTAATATTTTGGATTTATTATGACATGATTGATCGGTCAGATTCAGAGAAAATTGTTTTGAACTCTTTATTTGGAAAGATAACTTAAAAATATAAATATCATCGATAGAGTAGACCAGTAGACAATAGGATTTAAGAAACACGTGTAAGGAACTACATATTTCGTGTAAAAAATTATAATTATTTTGCCTAAAAATCCGTACCTATATTTTCGAGTATTCTAAAAGAGTCCTGGAACAAAGCATTAACTCGTATGTATAATCAAAGGTATTTCATCATCATACAATAACGAAGTGAAAAATTGGATATAAAATACTTACGTTTTTTAACGACCGCTTTGTATCTACACCATGTATTATTTTTCGTTGCTCTAGCAATACAGTTTTTTTAATCAGACTGTTGAATTTATATTATTAATCTATGCTGATTTATTGTTGTAATTTCGTAAAATATATTATATAGGTATTTAAGAAGCATATATATTCATCAAGTAGGTATGTGATTAATTTAAGATTCATTTTCAGCAGTGATATTGTAATCGCCGTTAAATTTTTTTCATAAATTTTCTTTCCTTTCTGTGATACGATATTTTTCGTGTAAACTATTCTTCAAATTTCTGCAATTCTTGACAATTCATTTGTAAAACTTTAAAATCCGCTTTACGATGATGGATTTATGCAGTCTTAATTAATCCAATAGATTAGCTTACATAGTATTATTTAAGTATAAATTCACGCTGTTCCCCAGATGTAAAATACCCTCTCTCTCAACTGAGTATAAAAGCTTTAAAAGAAAACTTGGAATCGTTAGCAGCTGTAATTACAGCAAAAATGTATCATTTCTTCCTGCTACTTGAGAAAGTGATATTTTCACAACGATTGTCGCCTACCTCGGTCACAATATGGTACCATAAGAAAACAAATCAATTTAAAACAAAGAAAATTTCACAATCGTATGAACACGTCAAGGTAACAAATCATAAAAACAGTGCTAAAGTTTTATTTTCCTGTTTTTATTTTTGATACGTGATGTATCACCTCCATTTTTATTATTATTAGTATTACGGCATTCACCTGCCTACGTGGAAAAGCATTTTCTTAAGGTGAATAAAAAGCGTGGTTATGTTATTTCAATCAACACTTCTAACACAATTGTTTATGGAGCGATTTAAAAAATATTTATACCATTATGTAAAGTTATTAAAAATGTATACATTTATTCCTTGAAAGCTTGTTATACAAAACAACTCTTCTATTTCATAAAATATATAATAATTAGTTCAAAATTATAAATTAACTAAGTCATTTTTCTGAAATCAATAAAAAGCATTAAGATTGAGACTAGACTATACATTGAGATTTATGTTTTCGTAAAAACATAAGTCTCAATGTACTGAAAATTAAGTCAATACGAAATTATTTAAAAAATATCTGCACTCTTATAATTGTATTTTTTTTCAGGCCACTTCTACAACCACTCTAGACATAACTTGCATAACCAGAAATAACATGCACTTCATAAATCTTGTTACTTTGCTGTTGGTTTTTGGAAGCTACGGTAGAATTTATGCCGAGATGAATGACAACGAGCCGCGAGATCCTCAACTGACTCCGGCCATGGACCACGTGAACACTTTCATGGCAGATCTGTGGCTGGACGGAGCCGATACTGCGAGAATGCTGTGGAAAGATTGCTCCAAGAACGTAAGAATAAATATTAATAGTTAATCATTGCAGACTATATTAATCACTCTTAAACGAAAAATGTGAAAGAGAAAAGACAGGAAAACGATTCGGTCGCTTCTGGGATTTGAACCCAGGACCTCTTGTAACCGTATCATACTTCGACTATGAACTATAACATTATCTTAATTTTCTAATTTAGTTTCCATTTTAAATGTGTATAATGTTGAATATTGATGTCCTGAGTAATAAGAATAACACACTAGCAGTTTTTGCTGCTAGTTCCTGCGGGCGGCGGGTGACACGATAGTAGCTTAGTCACAAACTTCACGTACATATTATCCATATCCATGAAAATGTAAATCTAAGAGCACTCTCTCCTGCCAGCCGAGGTTCTTCATGCTAGCTCTTAACGTAAGTGGCGCTATCTTTTGGCATTATTAGCTACTTGCTTTAATTCGGTTCTATTACGATAGTAGCTTAGTCACAAACTTCACGTTCACCATGGTTTCCAAATGTTGCGGGGTCAGAGTTGTACTCGGAGTCGGTTTCTTAAATTTCACCCGTATCGTGTGGGTATTAATACTGTTAGATTTGCGGATTGACGCACTAATTCGATGATATTAAATAAATTAAACCTTCATTACGCTGGATTACTTACTAACTTCCTTAAGCGCCGACACCCGAAATTAATAATTATGTTTGAAAATTTTTATTACTAATTGTTTCCTCCCAACCAAATGTTCATCGTTTCGAATAAAACTTTGAATATTCTCGTATAATATTCCCTCATAACTAATATATGATGTCTGATTATCTTCGTATTAATAATAACGTAAACCAGAAACTCATATTAATGAGCTACTAACTACTGAGGTGTAACAACTTGGTTCAGAGCAGGAATATTATATCCCACAAGCATAGTACTATAACTTAATACAAGGTGTATTAACAATACATACTACGTTTCTCATCAAGATTCAATCTTAATACACGCTTCGTGATTCTGATGTGATGTTCATAGAATTTCAAAGTATGTTCTCGATAGATCACGTTCGGGGAAAATATTTATGATCTGTATTTTGTATCGGGATATTGAGTTTCCGCTAGCTGCAGAACGTGCGGCGATTTTTGGTCTGACGATATTCAAAGAAAGAGCCATCAGAAAAATTATATTTACTTTGTTGGGGAAAAGATCACACTTTCTAAAGAGCTATGTAGCTTTTTCATATTTCTGAAATCTGGCCTGTTTTGTATTAATATCAGGCACGTTAAACTAATACAAAATTTAAAAAAAATCCATTATGCAAGTATTTTTGGTGGTAAGTAGCGTCATCTCAAAAGTTAGTATTTAACGTTTTAATTTTTCGTTTTTACTTCTAAATATTTATGAATGCTTATTCAGTTCCTATAAATGAACAATGGCTAAGGAGTTCTTAAACTAATTATTATTATGCAATGTATTTTTCTGAGAACTTCTAAGATTCTTAAGATTCTAAAAATATTTTATTATTTCAACGTACTTTAAGGCAGTTTATCTGCAAGTTGGTTACTTTACATGGGCGATATTTTATGCTTTTCTTCGTAGTTTTATCATAAATCATCTTTTGGGTTTACCAATTTAAGAATACACAGATTTAGTTTTTAAATATCAATTTATCAGAATGTTTTCAGAAGAAGCTGTAAAAAACCTTCAAAATTCGCTTATAAAGTACCCGATTTGCGAAGAAACAACTTTACCTAGGAACCTTCGATATAATATTATTGTTGAACCATAAAGGTTATACCTACCTATTTAAGCACCGTATTAACAAGCTAGAGATAATTTTTTTAAATTACGGAAAATAGAGACTTTTATTGTTTGTGTTTTTTCTTTCAATTTTATTTTCTTAAAAAAAAAATTCTCCACATGTGATCTCTGGTGGCCGAGTTACCGCCCATCCCTCACCCCGACGCAACGGAACTGTCCAATACATAATTATTGTTGAATAATTTAATGAAAAAAAAAACATCAAAAAAGTCGCCAGACACCGAAATTTCATTTACATTTTTTGATCCAAATAATATCCATATAATCACTGTTTAAAATAACTCAAGTACGTTGCTTAAAATCATACATATAGTTCAACTAAAAAGGCATAATACAGTCAATTAAAATATATTATTTGCAATCTTTAAAAAACTGCACACGGCTCAATTATTGTTAAAAAGGTTATAATAAACATCGTTTCAACAAATATTTCTTAGAAGTGTGTTGGTTCATTGAACTTTGACACAATTTTCTAAACATATTTACGCATGTTCGTTGCACAAACACAATAAATATTTATTCATTGCTAGTTGCAAAATATGTAAAACTAAAGAGTTTGTCCACTGCTGGATTTAAAATTAACACTGTATAAATTTTATCAGAAATTTGTGTGCTGATAAAGCAGAAACTATTTAGTTTTGAGCTAGTTAACGCAATAAAATTTCAACAGTTTTTGTCTACAAATTCTAGGTTGCCCAAAAAATAGAAAGAGCCAGATTATTTACCATTTTTCTCAAATGTTCAGTATTAAGGTTCGTGGAAATGTATTTAACAATAGTTATATCCAAAGTTCGTGGAAAATGTAAAACACAATAAATTTTCTACGAACCTTGGTTCAGTATGTAAAAAAGGCTAATCTAGAGTTTTTTGCACTCTTTTCAACGGACCTTATTGTAAAACATTGCTGCTGTTAACACATTTGTTTATATAGTAGGTATTGGATCAATCAACGGTCTTTATTTTTCTGATTGCTAACTAATCATCGTCCTCTATTTCTTCTCCCTTCTAGCCTTCTACTCTAATATTATCGGGAGTTCCATCGAAGCCAGAGCCAAGTTAACCTCTCAGAAGCTGGGCGTACTACACAGGGCCTGCCGATATTTAAATAGTACATAAGTACAAACTACAAGTGCACCCACTGTTGAATTTGGTTGCCCCTTCTGGTCCGGATCTCCAAGATAATTGAAGACCTTTGACTCTGCAGAAACGGGCTGTCTGATAAATATCTTGTCTTGGATTGTAATTTTTAAAGTACAGGCGTCGCGTCAGGTCGGAATGCTATCCTTGTTCTAGCGGTATTTCAATGAAGATTTTCTGAGGAACTACCGTCATTGGTCCTTTCGGCTCCGGTGCATAGTCAAGAAAAACGCCAAACGCGTGCCCTACATTTGTACACGGTAGGCATTTGCCAAATGATAACGGGTCGTTTCTACGACTCGTTCGTGAGTTCAACAGCTAGGATCCTACAAAATGTGTTTATTCTTATTCATGAACCACATTCACTCACCATTCAAGACCCATGTTCACTCCGCCCTCTCCTCAAAAAGACCCTCCGCACAGCAACCCCATTAAAACATACGCCCTGTAGGAAATTATTTTCTTCATGGCCTTCTGTGTGTTAAAATGTTGTGTGTATTTAGTTTTGAAATAGCTTTGGGACTAATCCATTAGCCAAGGTCCTGTTCAATGTGTTCATCTCCATTGTCCATATCCTTTCTTAGAATCCCTACTTTGGAGAAAAAAAATAAGATGACTGCGCTCATACCTCCGTGGCCAATTAAAAATATTATGGTACAATCATATTTAAAATACCTACATTGTCAATTAAAATATTATCGCGCTGGTGTTAACAACAATTATTGATTCTCTCTCGAAATTCGCGTTCAGATAAATTGATGGTACTGACGGTGTAATTGTGCCATCTGTATTACTGTGACTCGTAGATGGACCAGTAGATTATTACGTTAAAAAGTAGGACTTTTCCCATCATTCTATTGTCCTGTGATAAAAAAAACAGTCAAATGTTCAATAACTTAAGTTTTAGAGTCCGCTTAAGTTGGCCATCGGACCTTTGAAATCGGTCTTAACAGTTTGAGTTATTAAAAAAAATCAATTACGACATTCTGCCACGACTCCCCTTCCGATATAAAAATATCTTCTATCCGATAGGAAACTTTAGTATTATTTTTAAACCTTGTGCTTCAAAGTTCACCGTAATTTTACCCCACAGATGGAGCGTGACTTATCGACATTTGAGCCTTCTCTGTACACCACCCCTTCCTCCTTCCAGTACCCGATACATAATGTATCAGTGTAAGATATAGATAGAAGATAAAAGATAGATGTCATCTGATAGAATTTCACTACAACCTTTAAGTTGAGAAATAATTTTGGTCATTTTTTAATATAGGCAAGTCTAAAAATACAGTTAGGCGATGATTAATCTATGAATACCAATTTAAAATTAAAATATGAATGCCAAAAAAATAAATAAAAAATAAAATATTTATGGCTAAGTTTATCAGGCGGCCCCTAGACGATCAATTGTATTGAGAAATATTACGAATTGTCCAATATTATTCACCTCAAACGGTCAATAATATTACACAATTCGTAATATTGCTCAATATAATTGTGTCTTCTAGGGGCCGCCTTATACAGTTTCCTTTGATTTGTAAAATGTAAAATTAAAGTTTTAAGCTATTACATGCTTAATTCTTGTAAAGTTGTATAATAATATTAGACAACAGAGTATTTTTATTTTTATCAAATAACCAATTATGAACAATCTTTCGGAAAATTGACCTTGCTTGTGGGTTTCCTAAAACCCTAAATAGATAATTATTAGTTTCTGAAACTCTCGCCTGAAAGAATTCAAGGAAAATTTTCCCAAAAGACTGAAATTGTTATAGCGAATAGCCAGTAATATAATGTTATAATGTCTACGCACTAATGTATTATTAAACAAGAGTAATTACTTAAGATTTAACTCCAAACACTAAGCCAAAATATCTATAAGTACTAAGTACGTACCAAATACATATTAATGAGAACAATATATGGTTTATCCCCAGGGAATCGAGAAAGCCACCTTCCTATGCAGGCTATATACCTATGCCATTTTGTAACATGATTACTAGCCATGAGGGTAGTACACGTTATTTAAATAAAAGTCTGCAATAGGAAATTAACATTTATTGTGGTGCAACATATTATAATGCAATATAAGGTAGAGCAAGAGATCCTATAGTCAGGTCGTGACAGAAATAATGATATTTCTGTTAGTAATAGTGTGGTAACATGTGCGTTGAAGACGCAATTAAATTATTTAAAATGCCGTCACAACTATGACGCTTCTAACTAAAGTAAAAGGGCGCCAGCCAAGGAAGCAATCCTGGCAAAATTTATAAAATAGTAAACCCATAATCTAAAATACAATCTTAATTCATTCGTCTTACAACGCGTTCCAAATTCCAGTTCCACCACCAGCGGCACGGCCGTAACATCCACTCTCACGAACGGTACTCTCACAACTGAAGATACCGGGGCAAACTTGTAATCATGTTCTTCGCTGCTCGCGGCTTACCAACCTCAGGATAAAATAGTAGCGTCGTTGTCATAATTGTAATGCAGCAGTAGCTACCCGCTACAATACCCTCCCACCAATCCGAAATTTCCCAGGGGAAATTTCCACTAAGCCTCCTGGCGCTCGAGGAGAAGTAATCGACACGCAAATCCTATGTGGTGCGATCCAGAACACTCTTTGACCGAAGATACTGGTGCGTCTCCGCAGTGTGTGAGAAAGATGTCCAGAGGAAGACGTTGAAACCCTCAGTCCATGGTGAAGTAATGACCCATTGGCTGCAAGCGGCAATAATGAAATTTCAGACCCAGGTTGACCAACTGGTAAAACTGTTTCTCCAAAGTGATGTTGGTGGAGAGCAGCTACAGGAATGTCTCCGGAGAACGGCCTCACAATTTGTCTTCTGCATGCTTCGCTGCAACCTAATTGTGGATATAGCCCGATAGCGTTGACAGAAGACAGAACCGAAGTATGATCTTGAGACAGCAAACAGCATCATGAGTGTCAGTGTTCTTCTCCAGAAATATGTAATGATAATATAATGCCATCGCAGCGATGATGTCCGGGGTCCATGTAGAAACACCTGCGATACTCCTCCCAACATGAAATGCTTCAGTTCAGCAACAGCGATGCGGAGAAAATTCTTGATTGAAGAAGCGGAGAAATTACACGTGGTAAGACACTAACAGCTGAACTAATCTTACATATTGGGTTACTGAGATACTGAAATCACCTAACTTTATGAACTTAATAATTACTAAGCCAAAAGGACCTTGAAATAGAATACAAAGCTGATCCTGAATAATAAAATCTGAAACCCTGAAACCTAGAGACTAGACGCCCAAAATTAAATTTATAGAAACCCTAACTCGTAAACAAGCATCAGATACTGAAAATAAAGGATTAATCCAAATTTAAAAGGAAAACAATCATTGATTTTAAATAATGTGAACTAGGATGTAATTATATATATTATGTTCACCTATGTTTACAGACAAAACAATATTTGGAATGTATGGCTATTAATTCATTGATTATAAGTATACTACTGCCATCTGTTGAGCACGGAATGAATAACCCGAGATCCAAACCAATTCCAAAACTGTAATTTACGCTGCAAACTGCAGAAGCAATGCTCATTGAATTAAACTAAATTTAACCGACCAGAAATTTAATATTGCATAATGAGGTCTGGAGACGTGCCTTGAGCTCAGAGGCAGGTCCCGAAAGCTCAAAATGAAACATTAAACACTGACAATTATTATAAAACGATAGCTTATAAAGCCAAACAGAAACCTTATTCTTATAAGATTGTAAAAAAATTATTTTTTCCATGCAGGAAAGATTTCCTAAAATATAAAACGTTCAGTCTCCAGCTGGTGGGAAGATTATATAAAATGTAAAATTAGCCCCTAAATTTATTAGGAGTAAGGTGATAAGGAAGATTTCCCCTGTTGCCTACCAATTGGCTGACATGAACGGGAAAGCGTTGGGTACCTTCCATATAAAAGACATTCTGAAGTCGGAAAACACCGGTTGATCTGCGGTGCATTTTTTTCAACGGAAAAGCAAATCTACAAGAGAGATTGCGCTCCTGTATGTTACACTAGTTTTAATTTTGCATGCTTCTTCCACCGTTGTTATGCAATTATTGTCTTGGCATTCAAAGTGAGGACACGACTTGACACTTGTGTTTTCACATTGTTTGTGTTTGTTGTTTGTTTGGGCTTGTGTTTGTCTGTGTGTTCTTATGTGTTCCTATGTGTTGGGGTATGTGTCATTTCAAGATTTAACGCGCGAAGATGATTAACTCTTATCTTCGGGCATTGAATTTTGTTTACATGTTTTAATTTTTTTATTTTAAGATAATAGTAGCGTCGTTGTCATAATTGTAATGCAGCAGTAGCTACCCGCTACAGATTAACTTTTACTTTATTATAAAATTATACACAATATAAATAAAAACTACTTTTGCGCTAAATTCGACCAATTCTAGACTCCATTTGCCAAAAAAGAGCTGTGTAATTAGAGGCGCTGTTTTTTTGTTATATCTCGTCGAAACGTTATCCACTATTCGAATTCGGTAGTTACCGCACGTTCGACGTAATGCATTAGGAGCGTTAATTGGAGTTATAAAAATGGAAACAATTTTTTCGTTTCGTGTCTCATCTTAATATGACACATCAATACTTGCCAAGCTATTTTTATGCCCAATCGGTACATTCGTGGTGACATAAAGCACGCCAAGAATATATATATTTTTGGCTGAATATACATATTTATATATTTCTTTCGTAATAGCGGGTATTTTTAGAAAAGTGTCGATGTTATTAATATGAGCAAACAAGTCTCGAACAGGTGTATGAATTTGTTGACATTTCTTGAGTTTTGCTGTTAGTAAAAATTTTACGGATAGAAGGCGTCCATTAATTTCCAATCATCCAGGTTACAGGCGTCTCTAATTTCACAATTTTATTATGCTCGTATTATTAGACTTGTGCTACACTCTCTGATAAAATTGACCTAAGTGATATCTGTTTTCTTTGACATTCCTATTTTGTTTTGGTAACCCGATAATATTTCGGAGGATTATGTTGACAATTCCTTCGGAAAGCATAGAAGTCCTGCTCAAACTTGACACCCAATTAACTTCATTAGTCTTCTTTTAATAATATAATAATATATTTGAATGTGTTATAAAAGAAACACCATAAGAATAAATAGCGTCCTTTAACGAAAAAAATGTAGAAAGATAAACACATGTCATTTAGATGATTTACTATCTATTACTATTTATATAATGGTTTGACTTAAGTCTGGGTTTTTATACTAATATAATAAAAATAAATTAACTTATGTTTGCTCCAAATAATTGAGGAGATGCTGTGTGAAAGGGTATTCTCACGGAAAGGAAGGAGAGGAAGTTCTGGTAAAGAAATACGTTTCTGGGGTTCAGTGTATCCAGGACTGATTGACGTATAGATTTATTCCTATCACTGCGGTGCAAGGCGATGGTTGGAGAGAGTTCTGCTGGAGAGGTCAAAAGACCACCCTCAACCTATCTGGCGCGCCAGATACATCATCCCATGATCCCGGACACCCTTGCTAAGTCACCAAACATAGCGAACCAGCTGGGATACTCCATTAGTATACTATTAATTCCATAATTAGCTATGCTTTCTCTTTTGTTATATTTTTCTTAAGTAACTTCTCCAGTTACTTTCCCATATTCTGTGACATAAATAATACTATATCTCATGAATGTATCTTATTACCTACTCTTTTCATATATTTTATATTATTCGGAAAGTGATATTTTGTTTCCATTCAATGGTATATAAAGGGTGAGTTACGAATTTATCAATGAAGGAATGAACATTTTCAATATTTGAAATTAAGGCGAGTCAATACGAAGTAATGCAAAATCATGTGGTTTTGGTTTAAAAAATTGATCCCTCAGTAATACTTCTAATTTAGATTATAAATGCTGTGTGTAAAACACATATTAGTCGTTGAAATATTTTATAGCTTTTTAATAATATTTTTTAAAGCCCAGAAAAAATAAAGTATCATGCCCACAAAAACTGCTTCAAAGTTTAATATCTCCTACATACGAACCCATTTTCGGTTATCGTTTTATTGTATAATTTGACAAATTAAGTTCTTTAGAAAATTATCGTAAAACATTTAAACATTGATGACTGATCTTCGCCAAATATAATAAAACTCGCCATTGGGCGATGTTTTTTTTTGTATTAAACAGAACAGACGGTTTCAACCTTATCTCCATTTACATAAGGAGTGTTATTGCTAGCGGTCCGATTTATAATGTTACACGACGTGGTGCATAGACTTAAGTTATTAATTAATTTGATTTTTGCATCATCATTTTATGTTATTTAATATGCAAAACAGACCTTTTTAAAATTAATGTAGTGAAGCCAAGAGTTTAATAGTTTATTTTAAATAAACATTTCAAAGTTTTAAAATGAATATTGCCGTATAATATTATTATATGATTACGTAATTGTGTTTTAAAAATATGTTGTGTTAATCGAAATGTCCTGTTATTCGCATGAGCTATGTAACAGTTACATATCTTCACTGCTGTTGGAGAAACATTGTAAACAACTACGCACTACACTACCCTTTATAGACTGTGCAAGACGTAAATCTCACGGTCAATAAATACATTTATTCATTCTTTTTATCTGTTATTAGGTACATCACACAAATATTATATAAATAAATAAAGTAATATCATAAAGAAAATAAGGCCATGTCTCCCAACCTACCTCGGGGATGCATAATGCATGTCACTGGGTGAAGTTTGGCGATGTCGTCAGGATTTTAGCTCGCACCACGTGACTTGAATGACACGTGACAAGAAATCGCCTTTTGAATTTGACTAACACAATCTAATAACGCATATAAACGAGTAGGTACCGATTATAAGAGGCTCTATCAAAAGCTGTCGAGCTTTAAGTTCTGGTATATATTATCGCCACATCTACTTTTTTCAGATTATTTAAAATAACTGGTTCAATTTTTTCCACTATTTTTCAATTGTTCAGTTCAAAAAAGACAAAAATATGACTATGTTTAGAAATGTAATTCTGTCGAAACATAAGTTTAGTTTTTACTTCGATTCTATGAGATTTAACAATTTTTTAAATTTTATCTGAGTGTTGAATTAAAATAAAAATCAGTAATTCGCACCCTGGAGCCGTCCGCCGTTAGATCTGTAAAAAAGTTGCAGGTATAAATAAGTATTTAATTGGTATGATTTGAGATTTACATGGAAAATAGAATAATCGTGATTTATTTTTGGGATATTATGCCGTGTTGCGTTAACTCCTTCTTAAGCCAACATTTCAGACAGCATTGCAGATTCCATCGTCAGGGTAGATGTATATTCGAATTATACACATCTGACTTTATGATGGACGCTGTAATGCTATCCGAAACATTGGCTAAAGAAGGAGGTAACGCAACACGGCACAATTCCCAAAAATAAATCACGATAAGTCTTTGACTGTTCACTTCAAAAAATTTAATTCTTAAAAAATTTTTTTTTAAAGGTTTTTTCTGTGAAGAAAAAAAATGTTGACATTATCCATACGGCATCAACAAAATTGTTTTTTTTCCACAGCTTGTCGGGAACGATTACAAGAATTACAATCAGGATTTCTTCTCTCATATGGTACTATGCGCTAAGAAGAAAACACTAACTGCTCTGGACCGCAGCCTCAGTTTAGACGTCATCCCTCTAGCGCAGGGGTTCCAGTTAGTTCGGTTTGAAAAAATCAACAAACAAGGGAAAGCTTTCGGCCAAAATGAGTGAGTTGATTTTGTTAAGTCATTGTAATCCATTTAGGGCAATATACTTTATGACCACACAAACTACAAAACATTTCTTGTTGTAAAAAATGCTATTGGTCACTAATAACTCCGATCAAACTCTGAGCTAAAAATTCAAATTCGCCAAGAAAAGTCTTAAATTTGGACTTTTTTTTAAAAAGAGATTGCACATTTCGTCCAAAATTTTAACAGTTTAAAAAAACTACTCCTATGCTTTTAATGTAGATTAACACCATGTATTACAAATAGACCTAACTACAATCTCTTGAAATCTCCTGATTTACCAATGCGTTTATTGAACAAGGGTGTATATTGAACTTCACAATAGATTTTGTGCTTTATTGTAAAAAATTTTTTATATAAATAGTTCAAAATATTAATTCTTAATTTTTCATTACACTTTTAGTAATAGTCAATTACAATTTTTGAGTATAAAATATGTACCTATCTGATTTTAAATTTCTCTTTACATCTTTAAAACTTTCTTCCTTTTTATTACTATTACTCATAAATTCTTTAGACAAGTATTAAAAAACGTTCACATCTCAAATAAAATTACCTACTGATATTGTATGGACTAACGTACTAGATACTATAACCATGTAGTAATTTAATTAGATATATATTATAACTTTCATCTTAATGTACCTCTTGTGAATGTCTTAATAAACAAAATATTCATTATGAAAGCAACAAAAATGAAATAAGGTTTCATATTTTTGTAGTGTTATTTTTCACAATCATCAAACATGTTGAAATACACTTGTTTACAGAGCACGTCCATATATTTAATATAACAACACCACAAGTTTTCTTCTCTTCTCCGAATTACCCTCACGGAAGACTTGTTAAATTATTTTCACAACACATTACTCTAATGCCAAAACAATCCCAAACCCTTCACTAGCACTTCAATAGCGCCTACTCTTTTTCCCTCTGAACTAACTTTTGTTTGGCCTTTAATAATCCATCAGTCAAAACAACTGTTGTATTTTGTTTTTAGTATACTTTAAAAATAAAACATTTTCATAGATTAATCCTTCAAAAAGTACTTACCCCATTCCGTCACTGCGTTATGTTATGTTGATATATATTACCTCTGAAGCAGTTTTATTTTGGGAGTTTGCCATTTTATTAATTAAAAATAAAGTATTTTTAGATTTCCTAAAAAATACATTCATTGTTTTGCTTTCTTATTTCAATCAATGATTTTTCCAGGTTGTTTGAGATATTTTTATCAGTATTTTTCGGAATGCGATAACATTTTTAAATGCACGAACCATGTTTGAAAAGCGATCAAAAGTTCATAAATACGAGTATGTACCTCATTTTTAAACAGTTCAAAGTTCGAAAAGTGAACGAGTCTTACGGTATTTTCAGAAACTATGGAAAAGTGGATTTAAAGTTAATTTTTCAGATTCTGGTCATTGTAATACTAAAAATGTGTAATTTTAATGTTTTCATTCATAATTAGTGCTTTCAAAAGCGATATAAAACCGCACATTTTCAAATTGTTCTAAATGGTTACGACGTCATTATGACATATAAAACGCCTCCGTTGGTAAGACGGCTGTCACCAATGTAACCCGGCGTGACGTCAACGCCTCAAAATTCACGAATTAAAACGAACTTATCGTTTTGGCGGCAAATTGAAAATGGTACATTTTAAAATATATTTCTTTTCAATTTCTTATAGAAAACTTTATTTATTTACTTTATAAAATGATATATTTTAAAATAATAGTTTATTTAGAAATTCTTACAGAAAATATATTCGTCGACATAAAAATTATAGAAAAATACCTTCGTTTTAGTAATTTTTTAGTTTTATTTTGACAATAAAAACAATGGTTATAATACCCTAAACGTATTTATAAAAAATTGGTCATAATACCTATGAAAAAAAATTGTTTTCCCACAAATGACCTTAATTTTTATGAAAAATATCCATAAAATATGAAAAATATTGAATAAAAATAATGGAATTTATTATTGTTATTTGTTTTTGGGGTGTTAGGCGGTGTTGCGCTACCTCCTTCTTTAGCCAATGATTCGGACAGCGTTACAGTGTCCATCATCAGGGAGATCACACATCTCCCTGATGATGGACACTGTAACGCTGTCCGAAATGTTTGCTAAATAAGGAGGTAGCGCAACACGGCATAACACTCCAAAAAATAATGAAAATACTTTTGGCCGTGAAAATCTAAGAACGTAAATGCAATTTATTTTTATTTCCCTATAATAGAAATTATATAATATTTTATTTAATGCCGATAATAGGTATATTCATAAGAATATTGGTTTGTTTATTAAAGACACCAACAGATATTCCTTAAACTTCTTCCCATTCTATTTTCTCTCTGTTCTACTCCACCACACTTAATTAGGGGTGCCCTGAATCATTGAATTTGAACTCTTGTGTCGTATTAAAATAATTATTTTTTTTGTGAAAGCAAGTAAAAAAAATGTTCTTAAAATATAACATTGACTTCAAAGTCATTAAAATCCTAAATCAAAAGCTCATCATTATCACCACTCTTCATTTTTTAAGTCTGATTCTGTGACCAACACAAATTCAATACCTTTGAAGCAGGATTCCATCACATTTTGGTAAATTTTACTCTCATCTCTGATAATTAAAAAGCGAAAGGCGAAATCATATTTTAATGTCGCTTTTGATTATATAGATGAATTCAATTTATGTCGAAGAAAAATTTTATGATGTTTAATAATTACTTTTCTTTTGAACTCGATACCTTTTGTTATTTGACGGATTTTTAATATAACTTTCTTGATTATTCAGAAATGAGACATTCGGCAAATTGACGGAAGAAATGATCGAGAAGGGAGACTGGAGGTATTTGGTGCTTGACAGAATGGCACGGGTTTTCAATACACACGTTCTGAGGATTAATCTTCAACCTACCGAAGAAAAAAAAGAAATAGGTAAAATATTAATTAATATACATACATAATATTAGAAACACAAATAGACCGAATTTTCAATGAATATGTAGCAAAATCCGCAAATAATATGTGCATGAGATTTTTTTTTAAATTATGAAAAAAATTGTTTTCTGTTAGCAGCGAGGACATTTGAACGGCGAGCTCTTGCGTAATGAATTAGGTATTCCATGTTTTTTTTGTTACTTCAGCTCCACACAGAAGGCCCTCAGAAAACTAATTTCCCTCAGGGCCTATGTCATCTTAGGGGATGCTGAGTGGAAGGTCTTTTTAAGGAAGGGAAGGATAGGAAGTTCTGGGAGGGAAAAGGGTATGAGTAGTGGTTAGGAATCTGGGGGACACCTCCAACTGCGGTGCAAGGCGATGGTCAACAGATATGGCCCACCACGCAGCAGCTGGCAGAAGCACCCGCCGCCAAGACCTGAGCAAACCTCACCCCATAAACCCGGCCACCCCTGCAAAGTCACCAAACGTAGCGAATCACTTGGGAAGACCTATGTTAAAGGTCTTGGTCAACCAATAAACGGTTCCCGGGGCGACAATACCCATACCCGCCTCCCAAATTAAAAAAATCATCTATGTATGTACATCGTTTTCTATCTAAAAATTATTCTCCAACGAAATTTTTGGTTTTCGTAGTCATTACCGTCACAAACTTTGAAATATATAATAAAATTTTCAAAAAATGACAAGGGAACACCCCAAGTATTAAAAAAAATGTTTTACGAAGCTGATCAAACAATTTTTAGTCAGTTCTCTCCTTCTTTCGACAATTATTCAGACAGTCGAGTCTCCTTGAGAATGTAAAGAAAAAAACTCACGTTCAAAGAGATAAGATTCTGTTCGATTGTACTTTAGAAAGATGTTTTATGAATGAAATTCTATTGAATTTGAAATTGAAATTGAAATATAAATATGTATCGCAGTAAAAGCGATTTGTCGGTTAAGGACGTGGAATTAGAAAATCAGTTGAATTCAAGTGGAATACACGTACGCAATAAGATGGATTCCATGATAACTCACATTTGATGATGATGAAATCAGGATCAATAAGTTACAGTCATAAAATATGGAATTGTTGGCAGAAACAAATTACCCTGCTAAATGCATATTTTTAGAAAATCTTCATGTTTCACACTGTTTGAAGTTCTATTTGCCACCAATTTCACACAATACCTATAATATTCCACATAGGTACTTTGTGACATGCCGCGTGAAGGGATCTATTTAGCCCTATCCACTATCTTTCACAAAATAATATTTAATAGCAATAAAATCATGATAACCATATGTATCAACAAACTTTGTTTACACAAAAATTAATTTTATTTAATAGCAATAAAATCATGATAAACATATATACCAACAAACTTTGTTTACACAAAAAATTAAGAAAAATTATCAACATGTTTCAAAATCGATAGTTTCTTCACCAGGATACAAAGTACTTATACCTACATAATTTTTTTTATATTTATGAATAAACAAATAGATATAGATATATTAAGAACCACCAACTATGTATAAAAATATTACGTTAAATAATTTAAATTATTATAAAATAATAATTGAAATAAAAACAAAACTTTTGTTGAAATGACAATTTGAAAACTATTTTATTTACGTTACGTCGTGCACTTATTTGCGAATATTGCTCGGATAATCTAGGAAAGCTTTGGATGGTCGTTTAAAACTTGCACAATATTTACGAGAAAACTGTTCTAATTAACAATCAAGACTTAAGATAGAACAACTATTATTTTTTTATTTACAGTTACGAGACTTGAAAACAGTCTTGAGAAAATATGAAGTTTGGAGCGAGTTTTAAGTATCGTTCAAATAGTTATTTTTAATTTTGAATAACTAACTGAGTGAAATCGAATATTTATAAATTGAAGATAATTATAAGCAACTCTCAAACAAAAAATTGAAACAGAAAAATCAGAAAAAGATTCGGTCGCATATAGGAATTGAACCCAGAACCTCATCCGTGTAGGGGCTTTTATCTACGGATCAAATGGGATAGTAGAATTAGCTTATTGGCAGAGCAAAGCCTCAGCAACGTCAAAGTCCTGGATTCAATTCCAGGATACGAAAAAATCTTTTTCTGAAAATAATTTAATAAAAAAATTTATCCTTGACTTGCAGAAGAAGTCAATAGATGTCTAATATGAAAATAAAAATGAATGTATTTATCTAAGACACTATCTAGATTGCATTTAGTTCTGGTAGAAATGAAGATAATGTTGGTAGTTCTTAGTTGAAGTATGATAGATACAGTTATGACAGAAGGGGATAGGGTCGAAAAGCCCCGACAAGGCTGAGGTCCTGGATTTAATAGGGTTGGGACCATCGACCAACGATTAGGACCGAATCCTTTTCTGTTTCAAAATTTTGTATGAGAGGTTTTAATATTGTTTTCAATTGAGTAATATTAAAATGTTTGATTATACTGATTGTTTCCTTGGGAAAAGTCAAACTTGTCGGCTAAATATCATTCAAATCAGTCACAAATTTCACGAACAATTTATTTTAATAGAGACTCTGTTATTTAAGATTTTAGTTTTTTAACATTGTGTCTGTTTTAATTTCAGCCGAATTTCGCCATCGTAGACGTCACCAAATGGTACAGATGATGATGTTCGGAATAATGTCCATGGGAATGATTTTGGTTCCGATGGGATTCCAATTCTTAGCAGTTCTGGGCGGAAAAGCTCTCCTACTAGCTAAACTAGCCTTAATACTATCTTCTATTCAAGGACTGAAGAAGGTAGGATTTCTTTAGGTATTGCCACTTTTGATTCATTAACCTGTTTCAAATTTCTGAAAGAATTATAATTTAATTAATAACAGATCACTTTTAATTATAATTTAGTGGCTTGGCGCTTTCAACGAAGAATTGTGTCACTACAATAAATCTTTTCTTATTTGTTGCAGTTATTCCCTCAGTATTTTAAAAGAACATTCGTCCTTTAAGCACCAAGCCACTTATGTGAATCGATTTAGCATCTAAAGTTCAGAATATTATTTTATTGAGATAAAAATGTTCTTCAGATTCCTTAGATGCAAGATTGATGATAAAATGTCGAGCAAAGAAAATAAAGAAATCTGATTTTGTTAGACTTTAAATGGCTTTGTTGCTGCCAAGAATTGATCATTAACTTCACAGACTGTGGGAATAATCGAATTAGTCTGACACCCTTATGAAACATCGCACTGTCCGTGTAATAATAAAGACGAATAGATATTCTGTTCTAGATCGCTACTAGTCCGTTGAGCTATGGTCTGTACCACTCCTTCCCTCCCACCTCCTTCGAAACCTTCGAAAAGCGAGGGTACGACCATCCAATACAACAAATACATGAAATACATCATATACAACCAGCCCCCATCAACAAGCTCGAAGAATGGGTATCGCCACCATTGCCTGAAGAGAAAAATGGAAACGATTATATTAAATATCGATTTGACGGCGATAGAAAGACTTGGATGCCTGACAATAACAGGGAATTGAAGAGATCCGTGTACAATGTCGCAGGAGCGCAGAATGTATACCCGGTGTATAGCGTGGCTCCTGTATTACCTGCTTCATCCATAGCACCTACCGAGGGAAGTTTTAACCAGTATCCGCAACTTTACCCCGGGTTTGCTACGGCTGCGGGGGCGGGGGCGGGGGTGGGGGAGCACAACAGGGTGGGAGCTGCACCCCCGCAGGAGATTCACGCTGAGTACACTATTGATATTCCAGTTAACAAGGTGCAGCTGCGAAGCTCCGGGCCATTTATATAATCTTTATGCATCGATAATTAATTAAAGATACAGACTTTAGCAAACGATATCTTATGTTCACGGATAACAAATATTCAGAGTTAGACAATCATTTTTTAAATACAGGCCATAATCAGGCCATATTTTTAAATACAGGCCATGCCAGGCTTCAATAAAGGAATGTTAATATATATTTTAAATTTTCCGCCTTAGAAACTTCAGAAATTAATAAAAGAAAGAACATTATTACGAAAATAATAACACCCTGTAAATCGCCTTAACTAAAAATGTTTCCTTATTTTGACTCCTGTCACCTCCCTAAATAATCCAAATGTCCCTAAATAACAATTTCTTATTACTTTTGTACTGGTATGATAAAAGATTTTTAAAAGCTTGTTATTTGATAGTACGTATCAAACCAACGGAGGGTTTTTAAAATTAAGTAAAAAAATAATGACAATTGTAAAATAAATCTAGAAAACAAGAGAAATACTTGACTTACTTTAACCAGTGATTCCTGACATCGTTTGGAGAAAAAATGTAAATGAAATTTAGATCTCTGTTGACTTTTTTAATATCTTTTAAAGAAAAAAATTTCTTCAAAATCAAACAAGAAATTTTTTCCTCATGTCGTCACTGGTCACCCTGCCGAGTAGCCTTTCGACTCGTCACTCTTCCCTAACGGTTCAATACCTGGTGATTTTTAAAGTGTTTAATTGAAAAAAATAATTTAAAAAAAGTCACTAACATTTCATTTACATTTTTTACCTCAAATAGCGTCAGGAATCACTGGTTAAAGTAAGTCAAGCACATCCCTTAATACCCTGTATATGTTCACATGTGATTTATTCCTTGCTGGTCGTGTAAAGAGAGAGCGATCAAACTTTCATACCAATAACATGCTGTATTGCTGTTTTACTTTCTCGTGCTCACTCACTCATACGTTAAACCCGAATCAAGCACCCAAAATATTGTTATTTATTATTTACATCGTTCAAAAAACATTTACCTGTTATATTTAAATAATTTTTTGATGTTGTAACTTATTTTTAAATTTTACCATGATAATAAAAGCTTTATTTAAATCCTGTCTTTTTCTTATTTAATAAAACCCTTGAAAAGCATTCTCTGCTAAGGGCCTATTTCAATTCTGCCTGGAGCAATTTTCAAATTCATTTACATATTGATGAGATAAAAGCTTATTTCAGCTTAGAACCACATCCATAAATCTAGCTATACGAAAGTTTTCCTTTGAGTCTCGATGGAATTACAAATTAATAAAGATAAGAAAGTTCGAATAGCACGCTTTATGATTTCATAAATACGAATACCTGATCTTTGCATTAAAATGCTCGTATCATAAGAAAAAGAAATTATTAAAACTTAAAAGGGTTAATTATAAAAACAGAGAACGAATCTGATTTGTATTTGTTGACATTTCTGGAGTTAAAGTAACAATAAGAAATTCAATTTATCTTTCCAGCCATGTTGCAAAATCACACCCAGGGAATAAGAAAATATTCTTAGGTCACTAAGCGAAATCAATCCACCAGTTGGGAGTTAATTTCAAGAAACATGGACGTTTTTATTGTTTAAAATGTTTGCAAAGCACGGAAATAAGATAATCTTTTTTTTTGTTTGAATTGCGAAATTTAAAAATTTTATATCTATTTATTTCCGAAATTTAATTGTCGTCGTTTGTTTGAAAAAGACAAGCGAAATATTTTTTACTTCGAAATTAATTTAAAACTTTGGCTATATAAAAGTTTTCAGGGGCAAAAAGCTAGCTAAGAAATGAACATTGTTTCAATAATTTATCAGAGATTAAAGTTTTTCTAAAACCTTTCATCGTCAGAGTTTTATTTCATTAATTTTTTTTGGCAGGTATTTAAATAATTAAAAAAAAAATTATAGCATTTTTAAATTCTTAATGTTATAATTTGATAATGATTTGCCATTAACGTGATTACCTACATTTCAAAGATGTTTTGTGAAAGTAATTGATTTAAAATCTCAGGCTTTCTTTTATAGCATAAGGGTTCAAAAAGGGTTAGAAAGGACGTTTAAAGCTTAAATAGAATTAGCATATTTAGCCAGGTAACTAATTATTCGGATATATATGAGATGCTTTTGCGGCTTAAGTAAGTTTACCCAGTGATGGGCTTTTACAAGAGTTTACTTTCAGATTAACATATTATCCGGTGTAAGGTTAGAGCTAATAGATGCTGAGTGTTCTCATTAATGCAATAAACCACATCGGATGTACCAACTTCTCAGAATGGTTTACATAATTTTACCACGGGACCTTAACAAGGTACGCTGGAATTGAATCCATCGGAAGGTTGGTAATAACGTCATAAATATTTTCAGAAAAATATCAAATTGGATTAAAGGGCCTTTACTACTTCCATGGCAGAACTGTAAACTCCATAGATCTGAATATTAGGGTTGAGAACTAGAAAAAGTTTATTTTATTTAGGCGATTTCACCTACAGAATTGAAAAGTATTTTTTAATCCAGTTAAGACATTTTTTGAAAGAATGCACTAATGTTATTTACTCATTATCGCGTTTGGGTCCACCCAGGCGTCCCGTGTTCGTTTCCTCGGCTTGCTAAGTCGGTTCCGTAACTTTTCATCCCGCGACAAAATACCCCCCGACATAATATCCCCGACAAACTAACCCACGGACAAAACATCCTCCGACAAAATATCCTACGGATGAAACATCCCCCAACTAAATATCTACTAAAACATAACCTAACCTAAGACAAAAATGCAGACATCCTGTAAATGTAAAATAAGATTGGGTTAGGATAGGTAAGGTTAAGTTAGGTTAGGTTAGGTTTTAGTAGATATTTTGTCGGAGTATATTGGGTCGGGGATATTTTGTCGCGGGATGAAAACGCGCGGTTCCGGCTAAGTTCTCAAGCAAGCAAGAATTACCGCTTATTGTGGTGGTAGTAGGAGATTGTCAAATATTGTCGGGTTATTCGTAACCCGGGGATGTTTGTCTTTCTTAAAAAAATAAAAATACAACAATAGTAAAGGCAAAACAAACCGCAATAGTAGTTACATAGACACAATAACGGGTATTTGAAGAAGCCCAAGCTAGATAAAGGATATCGCAAGAATCTATAGTGTTTTTTTAAATGTTTTTCCTGAGAACTCTCATTATCAGAATGAGGTACTACCGTTCAAGTGCCCGGAACCAGTTGAACTACCTCATCCCAATAAGAAACTTTAATGATAAATATTATTGCTTAAAAAACATATATTCATATACATGGTCATTTAAAAAGAATTAAAACCATGAGAGACTATACGCCCTATAATTGGTCGGCGGGTCCTGACAAAACTTACACCGCTGCCTCACGGGTTGGTTAGCCGCGTACACGGTTTACCACTGGGATGTGCAAATTAATTCATAAAACAATCATACTTTTTGGAAATCTTGATGCATTAATTTTGCATAAAATTTGAAAATATTTAAAGCTATCGTTTTACCCTAAAATAATTTCTGATACAATATTCATTTTACATTCTTGAAGTTAATCAATAACACTTTTAAATATTTTAAACGAAAAACAGGAAACAAAGATGTTAAGATAATTTTTTTTCTTTTAAGATAGATAATTTTCACCTAAATGCTTGCTATAGATCCTCACTTAAAATCTTCAATTTTGAAGCTTTATTTAACTGTTGACCTTCTTGAAAAATAATTAAAACGTTGAGTAACGATCTCGTAACTCTATATTTAGGCCGCTTGAATAATTTACTGATTCATTGTTCATCTCCAACTTAATAGAGAGTAATTTATGAATGCTGACGTAAAAAAGAAGAAAGTTTATTGCTGGATTATGTGAGACGTAAAAATGTTTTACGAGCTCTCTTTTACTTATTGTATGGAATTATCGGACGTCAGAAAGACACACCTATATTAATCTATAATAAGAGCTCTACATATATCATGTAGGTATTACATACACAATATACACGGTTTCCGGAAACTCGTAGAGCAAGCAGATTAATGGTGAATCTTCACCCAAAATAGCTTTTTTTCGAGATCAGCGATTTGTTATTTGAAAAAAAAGTGTTTTTCTTGCCGACTAAATGGTTAAAAACCTTTGGAGCCGGGTTTATGATACGATGCATTTAAAAAAATATTAAACACATTAAAAGCAGGTATTAAACCCCTAGCGACTGGTTTTGTAACGGAACTTTGAAATCAATTTACGCGAAAATGGAAACGCATAAAAAAAGAAGTTATACCACAAAATTGACTCCAAAAATACACCATTAATAAAGAATAACGCTTGGGGTGTGCTTTTTATTCAAATATACATATTTATTCCGAGATCGATGAAATTTTACACACCGTGTATCCAAGACTATGTCTTGAGCCACTTTTCAAGAAGCTCGCAGTACTAGACCTTCGTCAACTGTATATGAAAATAGCTCTCATACATATATGGAAAAATGGACTGATAAATTCCAAACAAAAAGATATACACACACGCTACTCAACACATGGAAAATGCAAAATACCAAAAACAAAAACCACATTTTCACAGAGACAATACTCATCGCACCTAAAATATTCAACGCATTAAATAACGACATCAAAAGATCTGATACAATTACTCATTTTGCATGTGGTGTCCAACAATGGATATCCGGAAAGGGGCGAAATTACTTTAAAGATTTTCTTCAAAGAACGTAGATTAATAACATTTAAATTGCCGTAAAATTTTTTACATAAAATACTTTTTACGATCTTCTTTTCCATTCATGACCTTAAACTGTTCGGCACCACTGATATGTCACCAAGAGAGGTGTTCAATTTTCCTTATTTGATGGCGAAAATGATTGTTTCAGTGAAAATAAATAATATACCTATTTGTGTAATTTGTATCAACATTGCCTCACGGATATTATTTTCGTCTGTATAATATTGAATATCATAATGCCAAGTAAATTACTGGATATTAAACAATTCTTTTAAATTGATCACTTCCAATAATTTATTTTAAGGTTTCATTGTATTTTTGCCTTAGTTTTTTTATTTACAGATAACAGTAATAATTAATTTGTTTAACCTTGGAAAAACAGGGTTGTATTCTCTTAAAATTAGGGATATTACATTTAGTAGTCTCTGATATAAATAAATTAATAAAATGTTTAAGTGTTCTTAATAGATGTAAAAGTTAGGCTGATTAAGTTATTTACTATAGTTCTAAACCTAGAGGCAATATCTTACGAAAAAGATATAATTTATTTTTTTATAATTGTATATTTTTTTAAATATTTTAATATAACGTAGCAAGTAATATTTACACAGTGCCCTTGAAGTGATTTTTCAAAAATCCATTCATATACATAATACATGTGTACGAATGAAATAGATACGTGAACGGCGCGCTAAAGTATGACTGATGGACTCAGTTCAGTGAAACCATGCAAGGGGTTATGCCTGGATCACACGCATCGAGTAGATGAGCGAGACAGTGTTCTCGGTACTCGGCCGAGAGCACTCTCTCGCCCATGTACTCGGTACGTATAATCCAGACATTATAATTGGGAGGCAAGTGTGGGTACCGCCGCCCCAGGAACCATTTATTGGATAACCAACACCTCTG
Source organism: Limnephilus lunatus (assembly GCA_917563855.2). Classification (NCBI taxonomy): domain Eukaryota; kingdom Metazoa; phylum Arthropoda; class Insecta; order Trichoptera; family Limnephilidae; genus Limnephilus; species Limnephilus lunatus. Next base: position 61,226,392 of record OU830592.1, read on the forward strand.
CCACAGGTCACTCCAAGTGCAGGAGTAGCAGGGGTGCCCGGATTCATGCGGTGAAGTTTGTCAGGATCTTGGCGGCAGATGCGTCTGCTTACTTACTGCATGAAGGGCTAAGGGCCATTGGGAGAAGGAGATCGGGAGAGGGAGATCTTTTGACCAGGACTCTCTCGGAATATCGCCTTGCACCACCATGGTAGGGATCGATTCATATGTCCGTCACTCGTGGACACCCTGACCCCCAGATTCCTACCCACCCCTCATATCTTTTTTCCTTCCCAGAACTTCCTATCCTTCCTTTACCTAAAAAGACCCTCCAAACATTATCCCAAAAGTTGACATAGTCCCAGGCGAATTATTTTCCCCAAGGCCTTATGTGTGGATCTAATGTAAAAAAATGTCTCAGTAACGCACTCTATTCATTCATCTAAGCTTCTGTCAAACATTCAAACAAAAGACACACACATTTCGAATAAATAATGATTTATTATTGAAATAATTTTGGTGCTCTTCCACACAGAGTCCACTCATTCCTAGATCACTGATCACCCTCGGATATAAATAATGAATGACGATTTGAAATCGTCAGTCGCCGGGTTGGCATGGCGTTTGGGTACCATCCAAGCGTCGCGTGCTCGATTCCTCAGCTGGCTAAGTCCTCCGTCACGACATAAGCAAAATTTTCCGCTTACTGTGGTGGTAGTAGGAGATTTTGAAATATTGTCAGGTTATTCAGTAACGTGGGAATGTTTGTCTTTCTTTTAAAAAAGGAAAAAAAAATAAGAGAAATGCAATATTAGTGGCATATTGGCAGTCAAAATAATCTTCAGTTAATGCCCACTAAATTATAATAGTATAATGAAGAAAAAAAACTTTTTTTGTATTTCTTGGGTGATGCAAGGCATGCAGGTATGATTCCTAGAAATTTTAAAACAAGAATTAGGAAACATGAACGCTGTTTAGGAAATTATAATTATTCTGAGTTTGATAACCATTTATTAGAGACAGTCCATATTAGGAAAAAACACACCAAAAATAATTAAAAATAGTTACATAAACAAAATATAGCAACTTGTAAGTCACCCTTGTTGACCATGTTTCCTTGTTATTTTAACTCCTCTCACCGTTCTCCTTCCCAAATAACCACTCTCACTACCCTCACCTAAAAATATCTAATCATTTCTGTAATTGTATAAATTTTAAGTTAGTTTTAAGAACGTTAGTGAATGACTCGGATGTGTCGAAAGCGGTAGCAAATAAATAAACAAATGTATATTGCGAATAAAAGTCTTTAAAACAAAACAACAAAATAAACATCCTGAAAGCAAATTTTATCCTAGAATTTACAGGATAAAGATTCGAATTCTTATAGTTTTTATGACAATAGTACAGTTTAGCGGATGTTTCTCTAAAGACAGATGATTAAGAAAGACTTAACTAGTCTTTTGTAGTATTTTTTCTTCTTCCGTTGTACTCCAGTTCCAATTAAATTGATTTATACTCGTTAACTCGTTTTTAGAGATTCGTAATCTGAGACGGAAAAAAATCCGGATTGCTTTCTTTCCTTGTACAGTAAAAAAATAGAACAACGTGAAAAATGGAGACATTCGATATTCCGGGCCACACAACGCACTTATGCCGCCCCCAATCGTCACAGAAATACCTATCTAAGCAGCCAAAAGGGTAATATGAAGTGTATGGAAACCGTGTAATTATAATTGTAATAAGACAAAATCGAATACTTTCTCGTTCTCACCTTACGACGTTGTCTACGAACGGCGGACAACGTAAATCTAGTATTGGACACGATCTCACAGATAACCAATCAGTGACTCGCCCTCCTGCTACCCACCGAAGGATGTACCACAAGCAGCCTATTTAACCGGATACATGGCCTTGAACCAGCAGAGATCCAGAGCCGTTCGTGGGTTCAAGACCTAAAAATAGTAGCGCGATGTGTCGTCCCTTCCAGCTAGGTCTTGTTCTAGGCTGAATATCCGATAATGATAGCGAGATGTGTCGTCCCTTTCAGAAAGGTTGAAGAGTACCCAAAGGAATTCTTTATCTTTCGTACCTAGTTCAGGAGTTAGCACTTTCCCGCAAGTGTAGTTACATTGTATTGCATATAACAATTTATTGTTTATTATTATTTTGTTACTTTGCCTACAATTAAGTCTTCGATCCCATCTCACTCTGTATTTAACGTTTTACATTGGCGCCCAACGTGGGGTCGTGGTAAAATCATTTTACATAATAATATTCTGGCCCTCTCATCCAAGGATCCGCCCTTTCTGACGGTATCACAGTTTCCTAAAATGGTATTTTAATAAAATGTATTAGGAAACTCGAGCTGCTCTGTTAACAAAAAAATCCTTGCGCCAAGCAATTACTTGCGCAATTATAAAAAAAGTAAAAATTTATATACTATCGGTCACAAATCACCTTATACATTATTTTGCCTTTCGCTGCAAACGTGTTCAGCTTCTTTAGAGAAACAAATGTTATATTTCGTCGCTTATTGCGATGCTCGCCCTTTTCCCAGCGCGGAAGCCCAGAAGCCCCCTTAGATAAAACTAGCTAGACAAGAAGAATTCAAAGATGTTTTTATTTACGTACAAAATTTTACTCACAAAATTGAAAACAGTCCATGGTAATATTTTTTCATCGATAAAATTTTGAAAAGAGTAGGTACGCGCGATAAGTGGCAACGTTTTAAACATGACACTTTGGATGCGCCAGTCGCCCGCCCCCAGCCCTGCGGTCAGAACGATATTGGTGTTATTTGCAATCGGGGAGAAATTAAGCCGAGGTGGAAATTGAAGCCTATATAGCGCAGTTTTACGATATTTCACTTCAAGTGCGCGGTGTGTTCTTTCAAATATATTTTGAAATATTTAATTATTTGCCTATTCAAAATTACTTTTATTATCTATTAATTTAAAAATCGTGAAACCAGTAGCAATATTTACAGTTATTTGCCAACGTTTGAATAATCTTTCAAATTCGTCTGCAGATTTGTATCAATAAACGAAACAATTTTCACATAAAATTATTCCTTATCTATATTTTCTTATAGAATTCGTCTGATATTCGTGTACTTTTGTGTTTTACAGAACCTTTATCTACGATCTATTATTTGGATATTTTGGAGCTGTTAGAAGAAATGGGCACGTCAAATTTGAATTGAACGGCTATACTGCAGCGTGATAACAATTTCAAAAGTCTTAGGGGAAATTTACTAAAGAAAAACATTGCTTAATTTCTATTAATTTTTCATAGAAAATGGATTAAGTCGGAAGAAGACCCTAAAATTGTCAGTTATGAGACGTCATTAGTTCTTGCATTTTTCCTATAAGATAAATGACAAAAGAAACTCAGAAATCTTGAAACAAAGGTTATAAAAAAAAATTAAGGAATTTCATACTCGAAAATAATCGTCTATCAATATAAATGAAGATTTTTCATACTCTACTTATACATTCAGAACCTATAATACCCGGATCACGGAATAACCACAATATCAAGAAAACAGCCCGATGTCTTACTCAGTGACGTTTTAAAATTATTGTCGATTCCAGAAGTGCCAGCGAATAAACTGCAGAAGTCTGTTGACAGTGCCACTGTAGGAACATTGTCATTTAACCCTCTCAATACCAGAGTTCTTCCTGAGGAACATGAAGGAAAAAAATAATATCTCTTGATTTTATGAACCAAACAGCTCCGTATTTTGCGTATCGCTTATGAAAGATATATTTTATAAGGAATGTAACAAATTGCGTACTGGCAACACCAAATATTTTTGTTATTTCGATTTCAAAAGGCATCTTTGACAGCATTTAACGGTTTGACTCAGCTAGGATTTCTGCATAACATTAAAGGTAAGATATAGCATTTTTCTGTTGAAAATAATTCTTATATTGTATATACATGTCTAATCTGATCGATAAATATGATTTCCATTCAAAAACATTGCTTTTTCATATTGTTTTCGCTAAAAACGTTCATGTTCCTGTGGAGGCACATTGTTTGTCGGTGGATGTTTTTTATGGAGATCTTTTTTTGGGGCTTTTATATTGTTTTTCTTGTTTTAATTTGATTATTTCAAGATGAATTAATTTATTTTAATATTTTCCGGTAGAAAATATTAAAATAAATTAATAATTAATAATAAATTACTTATTATTATCATTTTTATAGATGGCTGTTAGAGGTTTAACACATGATGAGATCACTGTGGCGCTGGAAGGTGATATTTCAGACGTCGAATGTGAGTCTGATGGTGAGGGTGAAGAGGGCTGGCAAGTGGAATACCTTGAACCAGAACCAACTCTCCAGAATCGTGCAGAGGAATGCAATGTGGAGGCATTGAGCCAAGCTCTGAGAATGGATGTGGAAATCTATGTACCTAAGTACTTTTGTCATTATTTCTTATTGTTATATTGTGTTTGATATTGTTATCAATATGGATCATTGTGTTTGATATTGTTATCAATAAGGACATAGCTGGGTTTTAAATGAAACTATAAAGTATTATTTTTTCAATTATAGAGTTTTGAAGAGAGGCAGCAGCCGGAGGGAGCAGTGGGAGGCGAGCCAGAGTCCGGCACCGTACCCCAAGGACAGCCCGGTGACGCCACAACCTCCCATGGACGGAGAGCAGATCTCCGGTGGATTAAGAAAGATCACGAGCCTGTGGATTCTAACTGCGATATGGAATTCTCAAATCCACCGCTGAATATGTCAGCTCAATATTTTTCATGTTTCATAAATGAAAATATTATAAAAAATATTGTAGAGCAGATAAATTTGTATTCAGTGCAAAAGGATTGCATTAGTGTAAACACTTCACTTAACGAAATGAAACGATTTCTAGGAATGCATATCATGATGGGTATCCTCAAGTATCCGGCATTTCACCTGTACTGGGCGAATGATACGAGGCTATCTCTCATCGCTGATGTCATGCCTAGAAATCGTTTCACTGAGTTACGGTCGTGTTTACATTTGAACGATAACAACACAATGATTCTCAGAGGACATGAGGGCTACGACAAGTTATTCAAAGTAAGGCCGTTGGTAAATGCCCTGCAGGAAAATATGGCCAAGATCGAACCTGAAGAGTTCAATTCTGTAGACGATCTCATGATACCGTTAAAAGGGAGGAGTAATTTAAAACAGTATATCAAAAATAAGCCACATAAGTGGGGCATCAAGATCTTCTCCCGAGCGGGAGCCAGTAGGCTCGTCTATGATTTTGAGATCTATACGGGGAAAAGCACTAACGTGGGTGAGAAGAGTGCCCTCGGTATTAGTGGAGACATTGTATTGCGGTTGGTAAAGGGTATCCCTCCAAACCGTAATTTCAAAGTCTCCACTGACAATTGGTTCACTTCTCACGCACTTATGATTGCCTTGAAATCGGTAGGCATATTAGCCGTGGGAACAGTAAGGACTAACCGCTTGCCTGGTTGTGTGTTTGTGGCTGACTCTTTACTGAAATCCCAAAACCGCGGCTCTTGTGATTACCGATGTGAGAGTCAATCCAATGTTTGTGCCCTAAAATGGTTCGATCGGAAGCCTGTTCACGTCGTATCATCATATCTGGGACATAACCCCGTGACGGTTGTGAAGCGATGGTCCCAGGCAGATTCAGCACACGTTGATGTGCAATGTCCCGCTATCATCGCCGAGTATAATAAATACATGGGCGGGATCGACCTTCATAATTTGTTGGTGGAATTATATCGCACAGACATTAGGACCAAGAGGTTTTATCTTCGAATTGTGTTTCATTTTATTGACATGATTGTCGTCAATGCATGGCTGTTGCATAAACGACACTCAAATCAATTAGGTATGAAACACAAAACGTTGATTGAATTTCGTGCGGAAATCGCCAAGGCTCTAATGTCTGCGCACTATAATTATTCCGAAAACAAAAAAAAAGGGGTCAACCTTGCTCTTTGGTGGATGAAGCGGGGCCTAGCACGGTAAAAAAACGTGCCCTGCCTGCACCACGTCCAGTAGCTGATCTGAGATATGATGGTATTGGGCATGAACCAACGTTCATGGATAAGCCACAACGATGCAGGCTTTGCGTTAAAATGAAGACCTTTTTAAAGTGTGAGAAATGTGGCGTAGCCCTTTGTCTCCAAAGAGAAAGAAATTGTTTTGTTTTATTCCATCATTAATGATGGAATAAAACAAAACAATTTTAATTGTGTTGTTCTATTTTATTTGTATTTGTTTGTTTTATTTTAATTTAGGGAAATGGTTTTGGTAAAAAAAAAAATAATTTAGAGTTTTTATTGTGTATTAAAATTATTTTAGCGTATTATTATATATTGTAATTTAATATGTTGGTCTTTATAGTTTATTAGTATTGAATTTTGTATATTTATTTTTCATTAAAACAATTAAGAACACTTAAAAAATATCTATGCTTCTTGTACTACCCGTTCTTTGATTTACACCCCCGAAGCCCCAATGTTCTTCCTCAGGAACATGAAATATTTCCAAAACTGTATGATAATTTTATTTTTTTGTAAAAATATTGAAAAAAATCACAGAAGTCGAAAACGTAGACAAACATTTTTTTTTAATGGCTGGAATAATTCTGGTATTGAAAGGGTTAGCAATAATGACGAAACACATTTCATTAGTACTTTATTTTGCTTTTGAAATTCTGTAATAGTGATTTAGAAATAAATTTATATTTATTAAAAATATAAAAAAAAAATACATTGTGATTTTTTGCTACACATGTCATGGAAAAATATTTTTGTTCAGCTGAATTGGGATTTGGGACCAATGTGCGGCGATCTGGCTTTTGATTCCTTATTTCAATTATTTAATCGCAAGTTGGGAGCGGCTCGTTGCGTTGCGTGAGCACTGTGAGGACGAGCCAATGATTGTTTGAATCATTTATTATTTATATTTTGATTTGTCAAAATTCTTCAGAGACTTTTTTCCCTGGCAAATTTAATACTTTGCTGAATTTCTGAAGACTTCCCAGGCTTCTTTAAATTTTCCCTGTCATGGCAGTTTTAGAAATTTTAACACCAAAATATATATACATGTCGACCGAAAATTTTGCAATTTACAGTCCATCGGATAAGTCACAAATATCGGAAGGTTTGTGAAATACAGAAGACCAACAAAGCGCATTAGCAATGACGGCAAGGAGCAAAATGAGTTTCAACGCTTCCTAAGTAATATGGCGGCGAACAGGTATTTATGGATAACCAACACTTCTACTATAGGTCAAACCAAGTGGTTCGCTACACTTGGTGACTTAAGAGGGGTGCCCGGTTTCATGGGGTTAGATTTGTCGGGGCCTTGGCGGCGAATGCGTTTCGAGACCGGATGGTTGAGGGAGACCTAACCCAGACCTCTCATGCTAGACTCTCTCGATCCATCATGGCCTTGCTCCGCAGTGGGAGGAATGGACTCATGCATTTGTCAATCCTGTCAGATTCCTACCCGTCTTCATACCTTTTCCTTCCCAGAATTTTTCTTCCTTTCTAAGAATGCCCTCCTCACAGCATCCCCAAAGATGAATAAGTCCCTGAGAGAAATTAAAAAATTTATAAATGTTCAAACTTTAAAACATCCAAAAATTATTTAAAATAATTGATTTTCATTTTCTAAAAAATACACCACATAATTGTGTTAAGTATAATTGGGTTATTATCAGATCTATGTGTTGTGATTGCTCTACTTGATTAGTTTTAAGCTATATATTTTTATGCCTATACCCGTGAATATGTCTGAGTCATATATAGTAATTATTGCTTTACTTGTAAAGTTTAGAAAATTATTTTGCTACCTCTATTTCTTTAAAATAATATGTATTGAAATTGGTTTTTATATATAAATGCTTTACTGAAAAAATTGTTAAATTAACCAGCTTACAAATTGTTAAAGCAATTTATTGGGTTTTATTTACAACTAGCCCGTCAAAAATCACTGGAAAAAAATTACAAAATTTTACGTAATCGCATCACAATCGAAATCATATTATTATAAAAAAAACAGTTAGGAATAGTCTTTTAAAAAAATCCATCGCCTAATTTCTTGTATTCAAATATAATACAATTGCGTTGCTTTGTATTATTTCTGAAAACTAAGCATTAATGGATATTCTAGATTTTGAAATAATTTGTGTCGATAGATTTTCGTTTTTTCCATCTTTTGAAAACTTTTCAGTAAAGCTAACTTTTCCGATTTGCATTATAGAATTGAACGGAAATCGATTCCTACAGTCAAAACTTCTGTACTATAGCAACTATTTTCGACTAACGTCGGTAGAACAAATCTCGTTAAAAGTATTTCAAATACGAATTCTGTGATACAAAATTGTGAAATGTTACAAATTTAACTATAACAATTTTAATTTAGACCCTGAAGCAAAATGTGCACGCCGCATTTCAAAACTATGTTTTGTTATTTGTGAATCGTGGGAAGAATATAATCTCTCAACGAAATGTATACGTTATTGCATCCTTTCTTGGAGGCTTTCAAGGAACTCTGCGTAGGAATATATCACCACTTTGTGCTTTTATAGAACGACAGAACTGTGAGGCTTTACTTCGCCCTGAAGAGATTCTGTGGAAATAATAATTCTGTCTAAAGCAAGTGTGGAATACGTAAACAACTCTGCTATGATATGCGAAGGAATAAGAGGGATTTGCACCAATTCCCGTGTATTCTCAACAAAACATAACACAAGAGAATTTTAAAGATTCATCAACTAGTTATGGAGGACTACGCAGTCTACACACATATGCAACAGAACTAGTAACTAGTAAATGGAGTGCTTGGATTTATCACCCACGATGGTAGAAGTAGATCCTTAGGCTCATTAATAAAAAATGACTGATTTTGATTAATAAACTATACCAGATATATCAGCATGTACCCGAAAGACTTAAACCAGTGATTCCTGAGCATATTACAAGTAAACTAGGAGTTAAAAGTATGTTAAATATAGGTAGGTACTTAAATAACTATATCTACTAAATTATAAATCATAAATATTAATACCATTTTTGTTTAAATTTCAAATAATGAATTATAAAATGAAATGTCACCGTCTCACCATTTCAACGATAATCCTTTTTCAAACATTCTTCAGGCAGGTAGGAACCATAATATTGATTTTTCCGATTTGACGAACACGGTAGGTACTCTGGCGGGATAAAAAGGTAGTATCCAATACGGTCATCGAACTGGAACCGGTATGTAACAAACAAATTTACAGACAGATTAAAAGAGTTCAAACAGGATTTCGCTACGCACAGTAAAAATTATTAATAAAATTATTAATTAACATTTTGCTGTCCGATGATATTTAAAAAAAAATCCACCTTACGTCGCCACTGTGTACAACCTAGCGCATCGCTTGATACGCAATCCGTCTCGTTCTAGCAGCTCCGCACAGACGAGAGAGAGCGCTTATCATGTGATCCATTACAATGCGCGGATTATAATCAGTGGCGACACGCGAGTTTTTGTTTTTGTTTTTATTTAAATTTACAATTCCATTTTATTTTTGGTTTTTTAAATATTTCATAGTTACCTATTGTTACGTAGATATGTCACTTACGGAGAGGTAATAATAATGTAATGTACATGTTGGAACTACACTTATCAGTTACAGCGTATGTTACAAGAGGCCATGACTAAGTCATCATGTATTTGTGTGCCATTGTCAGGCACTGGAACACCGCAAATCAACTTTGATTTCCTGCACTGGAAATCTTGGACGCCAAACTCAGACGACATGTCAGAGTATGTCAAGATGCGGAGAACACGATACTCAAGTCTCAGAGCATGGGCCATTAATGTTATAGCATTCCTGAAAAGGCTTGCACAGGGATTCTCTACAATAAAAACAAGCGATAGGGTAGATAATATGATCACTGTATTGTGCTGATAAACATTATAAAAATAAAAGGTAAGGACTCACCCGGGAACCATTTGTAAACTCTAAGCTAGCCTTACTAAATTAATTAATTCTCTGCCGCCGTACACCCGATGTCGTGTGAAACCATGGCCACCTCCTGGTGACAAAGGAAGTCCTAATCCCTGCGGATCAGCTTGGGAAAGCGAACTCAACAGCGATCGCATAGAATGGACCCTCGGAGAAAGGAGAGAGTACCCCGACTCTCCTTAAATAATGAAAGGAAGGCTCATAGAACATGGCGGCGAAGCATGGTTCGGCTTGGCTCGGCTCGGCGGGTTTCCGCGTTAAATCCACAAATAAACCCTGGAGGGAAATTCGGTAAGTGCGCTGCAAGCAATCACGGGCGGAGCGTATTATTATAACACCGATGCCTCGGATATTGACTCGTGGTTTATTCCACTCGTGGGCTACTTTCCACCCAAAGCGAGAGCTCGCATTTTACGCGGATTAATCTTCTGAACTTTACATTTAAAAACACGACGTGTTTTCTTCGCCCCAATGCAGACGCCAACAACTCGGATTGAACTCAATTTTTCCAAAAAACTTAAATTTTAAGTAACTGTTATTTAAACAGCGAACAGCGACCCGCACTGATTCGCTGCCCAAACGAGAGTCCGGAAACGGAAAAACAAGCCGCCTATCGCCGCGCCGAACAAAAGTCCCGCCAACATTTATAACTAAAATCCATTAAAAATAGTACCTAACTACACGATAAATAAAATCTCTTCATAACACTATGTCCTAATACAATCCTAATATGTACAAATATTATTTAAAAACATGTTTTAAAATGAATCAATCACATATTTTCTTAAAGCAAATTAAAAAAAAAAATTAATCGAAAAAAGCGAAACTTAATCGAAAATCTGAAAATCAGAAAAACATTCGGACACATCTGGGACTCGAACCAAGGACCTTCGCCTTCGACCATCGTCCAAGCATTAGCTCAGGTGGTAGAACTGCGCCACGGCCAGGCGAAGGTCCTGGGTTCGAGTCCTAGATGTGACCGTATCTTTTTCTAATTTTTCTATTTTCAGATTTCTGATTGAGTTTCGCTAATACTGTCTCCATTTAATTAAATATTACAATTTGAGGTTTTATTTATTACGTTAAAAATAAAAATTAATATTATAAATCATTTTCAATAATAGAATACGATTTTATTAGAATATAATTTATTATTTATTCATTAAATATTTATGTTTTCAAAAGAAAATTTACTTTGTAACAATATCTATTTTAAACTTTTAGGTATTCACATCAAAGGTTGTCTTAAAATCTTCGTTATGATTTAAATTCAGTACTTTAAAGGTGTTATTAAAAAAGCTAATATTTGATCAATTTAATTAACAATCAATTTATTGGAATAAATTTGAAGATTTAAAACATAAATTAGTATTTAATCAATGGAGAAGATAATATTTTGAAATAGGAAACAGAAAAAGACATAGAAAATAAAATGTTATCTCTCGCAACTGAAAATTAAACCGAGAACTGTTTTACCGTGACAACATTATCCTAATGGAAATTCTATTATATTACAAGTTAAACAGGGTGTTAAGGGACGTACTTAATGTAAAAAAACGTACGTAAATACTTAAAGACGTAAAACACGTACGTACGTAAAGACGTACTTAATGTAAAAATCCCCAATTTATGTAATAAAAAATTCAATGAATAAATAAAACTTAAAAAAAAACTTGACGTACTTATTGTAGTCACAATATTATTATTTACTTTGACCTGACATTATTTAGAGTAAAAAAAAATTAATTTTGGTCTCCGGTGACATTTATGATGTTTTTTTTCTACAAAAACTTTAAAAAAAATAGTAGAGGGATTGGTCGGTCACTCGGCTGAGAGACCAGTGACGACATGTGGAAGACAGTTTTTTTTATTGATTTAAAGAAAAACATTTAAATAAAAAAGTCTAAACATTCACCGGAGTTCAAAATTTCATTTAAATTTTTACTACAATGTAATGTTAGGAATCACTGATTAAAGTAAGTCAAGTACGTCCCTTAACATCCTGTATGTAAGATTTGAGTTATGTATCTATAATAACTATTTATATTCTGTCGTTTTTAAGGATGTCATATTTAAATTAAAGAATCATTCTTAAGAGTAATTATTACTAGTAATTTCTTTAATTAATTCCCAACTTTTTTTATTTGCGTATACTGCACAAGAGTCCCAATTTAAACGAACGTTACCGTTTTAAATTAAAGTGTCTTTTTCTGTTTCATATTTGGAGGCTCAGCGGAAGAATGGCCTAACCCACAAAAAATCGTAATCAGCAAAAACATAATTTTTTATATATTTTTTCCATATCTATAAAGTCATAGCGGCCCAATTTCAGTTTTCACTATTTCAAAGATCTTTTTGTTTGTTTTGTTTTTGGGCTTCGTAGATATGACAAAAATATGGTGTTTTGTTGATGTGGGTTGGGCCACTCTTTCGCTGAGCGCCTTATTTCATTGAGTCGTGTTAATATTTATTATCTTATAAAAAATTAATTAACGTCTAACGTACCAACTAATTGTTCTCCAAACTTGGATTTCCGATTATGTTATTTCCACGTGAATGCAGTTAATTAATACTTTGAAGGAGATCTAATCCACAAGATACGGATCAATTCACGTGTAATACGTTGGAGACTAACCGCAGGGTATTGAACAATGAAATTTACTTCATTATTAACTATTTAAGTTGTCTGTGTGGTTTTGAGCTTTGTTTCTAATATGAACATATCAGCGATGCAAGTAACACAAAACAGAATATTATAAAACTAATAATTATTTGCATTGGGATACAAATAATACAAAGACCAATATTCACGGGCGATATTAATCTGCATTTCTTTGAAATAAGACTTTATTAATTCCATAATAAAAAAGAGTGTTCAATTTACTCAGCGGTAGAAGCGAAACCCTCAGAAAAAGTGCAAAAGAAATTTTCACTTCAAAAAATTACAGGTAGAAGTGAAACTTTCAGAAAACTAAGTCGACAAGAGTGGGGAGGCTACAAAGCACCGCACAAAGAGGAGACAGATTATTCCATCTCATTTCGCAGGGTAAATCCTACAGATGTATGTGCTTTATCGTTTCATCGAGTTTCAAATCATAACTGTGCTAAATAAGTTTTCACCTCAAAAAAGTTTACAGCTGAAAACGCACATTAGTGCGAATTGAGAATTTAATTGTGACAATTGCCACATGACTTAAGAATGATCACAGACTCGGCGGAATTTAGAGCTAGGCTTAAAACTCACCTTTTCAGACAGTCGTATCCATAAACTCAAAATCTTTCACCTTCACATTCAAAGCCCGCGACACTTTAAATAACTAATCTGTAAAAAAGAAAAAAAACCTATTTTAAGCGTTGATAAAGGTCATTTCATGAACATTCTCCAACCCTAAAGAGTCCTAAATTATCCAGTCTTTTAAAATAAATATCAACTCTATTTTTGCCACTAATCTTTTCATAAATGCAGTACTAACAGTGATGAGGGTAGCAAATAATGTAAAATCATACAATGTCCAGTGTGTTAACTGTAATGTCCTCCGCGTGCAAATTCGTTTCTGCTTCAAGCATAAACTTTTTAATTAAGTGTGTTTACCGGAAGTGACCTGCCAGGTAAGTATGTTTCTGTATCCATTTGTAAATAGTAGAATTAGATAAAACCTTGGAGAACGGGTAAGACCCCAAAAGCCTGGAGGACAGGAATTATAGTTCCAATATTTAAAAAAGGGGACCAGAAACTGTGATCCAACTATCGAGGAATAACACTTCTCAGTCAACCAGGAAAAGTTTACGCTAGGATCCTGGAAAAAAAATGTCGAAGAGCGACAGAGAACAAGATTCAAGAAGAACAGTGCGGCTTCAGACAAGGTAGAGGCACTACGGATCAGCTCTTTACACTACAAGTGACCATACAAAAATGTTGGGAATACGGTAAGCCATCATATGTTGGATTTATCGATCTAGAGAAAGCATATGACTTAGTACCGCGGCAACTACTGTGGGAGGTGCTTAACGAATACGGAGTTGAAGGCAACTTGCTAAAAGGCATAGCATCTCTGTATGAAAATACTAGCAGTAGGGTCCGCATAAACGGTCAAGTTTCGGAAGAATTTTAAAGTGGAAATCGGCCTCAGAAAAGGGTGCCCTATGTCGCCAATCCTCTTCACTATATTCATGGACCGAATCAGCCGAAAAAGCCAAACACCGGATGCAGCCCTGGTAGGCAGTACTAGAATCAGCTCCCTACTATTTGCTGACGACATCGCGAGATTAACGACATCACAGGAGGGACTACAAGAGAGGATTAACCGTTTCAACGAAGAGTGCACGGTGGCGGGAATGAAGATGAGTACCTCAAAAACGGAGGTGATGGTTATAGGAAGGGACCAAACTCAGTGTAACATACTCGCTAATGGGACTCAGTTGAAACAGGTGGACAGGTTCAAATACCTTGGGGTCGAATTCTCCAGCGGTGGTCGGCAAGACGGAGAAATTGATAGAAGAATATGTGCGGCAAGCAGTGTATTGCGTCCTCTCTACAGCTCAGTAATAAGAAAAGCCGAGCTTAGCACCAAGACAAAGATGGCAGTGTTTAAAACGGTATACTGCCCAACGCTCACTTACGGCCACCAGACATGGATTCTAAATGAACGAACACGCTCCAGAGTCCAAGCTGCCGTAATGAGATACTTGAGAGGAGTGGCAGGGGTTACGAAATGGGATCATATAAGAAATTCGACGATCCGAGATGATCTAAACATTGAACCACTGCTACTCTTCATAGAAAAATCACAATTGAGGTGGCTTGGGCATGTATGTGTAAGAATGTCTGATGACCGAATTCCGAGGAAGATACTGAGTGCGATTCCAGAGGGAAGACGTCCAGTGGGCCGCCCCAGATACAGATGGGCGAGCAACTCCAGAAACTGTGTGAGGAGAGGATGGGTCTACCATGGACAGAGGCCGAACAATCAGCATAAGACAGGGACTTATGGAGTAGCCTTGTCGATGCAATGGGTCCCCGACCCAAATAGGACAAGGGGAAGAAGATGAATGAGATGAGATAGAACCTAAGAATTCTTAATAAATTGTAAAGCGCCCTTCAATGTTATCACCGGTCACCACTCTCTGGCTGGGTGCTTGAGATTGCACATTTACTCCGGTTCGCGCATTCGTCTTTCTACCTGTTTTTTCTCTAAGCAAGATAATTATTAAATCTGTGCCAATTATTGTAACATTAAGTTTTATTGTAAATATATTTGACTCGCGTTAAATAAAGAGTTATCATTGAAAACCTCCACAATACACGCATCCAGTTTACAGACGTGGCAAGGTTTCAAACTGCAAGACTTACTGGATAAAATATCAACATTTACCAACATTGCCAAAGTTGGATAAAAATTGTTACCAGAGACCAAAATTTCATTTAAATTTCTTACTAGACACCTGCCTGATAACTGTATGGATGAAACAAGTGAGGTATTACCTAAATAATTAGAAAATTTATCTTCAAACCCGAGGTAATTTTGCCTTCTGGTAATAACTAAATAACTGGAAATTAAGTTGTGAAACACGATATGGAAACGGAGATGGGAAAATCAAAATAGTTTTGGTAAAATCATTGTAAACCGTCCCCGTTAACCCCCCTACCCTAAAATGTTGTGAATATAAACCATAGTTTAAGGAATAATTGTACCAATCCGAAGATGGCTAAAACCAGCAACGTCAAAAATAAAATAAGTGAAAAAAAGTTTATAACTGTTTTATTTCCTAAGGCAATTTTTTTTTGTTTTCCGAAACAGCTCATATAGCTCTATAGGTATAGAAATCGTTGTGTCTCCCTTACGTAGTGAGAAATATGATATAAATGGCGTAGAAATAATAATAAAAAAACACTACGCACATTCAAATCTTCAATTTGGTAGGCGGGAATGGGTACCGCCGCCTCGGGAATCCTTATTGAATAACCAACACCTCTGCTATAGTTCACTCAAAGTGGTTCGCTACGTTTGGTGATTTATCAGGGGTCCCCGGGTTCATGGGGTAAGGTTTGTCTAGGTCTTGGAGGTGGATGACAGGGACACACTGAACCCCAAATTCCTACCCACCCCTTAAACCCTTTTCCTTCCCAGAACTCTCCTCTCCTTCCTTTTCTTAAAAAACCCTCAAACAGACACCAGACAACCTCAGAGTAATAATATCATACAACCTACCTACTGGTATTGTTTCATGCCGCACACGGCTACACATTTCGGGAAGCACATCGAAAGGCCTCGACTCAACAACCGTCACATTATTACGGCCGCGGAATGTTCCAGAGTCTTCTCTGCTTTGCGCGGGCGCTGGATATTACTTGGCGTTCCGGGTAGCTACTCACACGGTAGGCTATATAAGCCCAGCGACACAGCGCTAGTCAGTCAGTCAGTTCCAGTCTCTAGTTCAGTAACACTTACATAGACAGTGCATCATAACGTTCCAGTGCGGTAACCCACCAGGTCCACGGCGACATGTCGGACCTGTGTCGGTGCATCATCAACCTTCGAGGACGCAACATCTCGAAGCTTATATGGTCCATCGCACCATCAGCTCAAGAGACACAATTGCCCACGACGAGTCCCGCGGCGGGCCTTTTTGTCACGTGCGCAGCAACTCCAATCCTCCTCACAAGGTCCACCGCAGCCCATCTCCGCGACTCTCCGCGTCGAGCATCCATCCTGGACGACAAGGTCCTCTCCACCACCACGGTGCAGAACTACATGCTGGCGACATGCAGACCCGAGGTCTGATCCACCACGCATCACCGACCTTCATCACTGCATCACCTACGAGCCTCATCATCATCGCTCCTGTCTGTACCCTGTTACTTCACTCCAAATTTACCATCGCTACGTAGCAGCAATAAAGACTGACTCAATGCATCGACTGACGCATTTCATTTAAACGTCCCCCGTCTCTGCCAATCCGTGCGTCCACTCCCTCAGATGGAACGATAAAAAAGTGACCTTAACGTTTATAATACGTTTGTCTAATAAAATATGTATGTGTATTAAATTTTTTTCGTTATCAGTAATTTCAGTTTTGAACAAACGAAAGATGAACGATTTTTAAAACTTGCTTTATGTTTGCGTCAAAAAAAGTTATACGTTAAAAATTATATGTTTATTTAAATTTATAAAATTAAAAAGCGTTTCTCATCACCTTTCAAAAACAGTTTTTAATTTTCGGATACGCTCAGAAATATTTCATTTATTTGTATTTTATTGCAAAGTGAATATTTTGAACCTTTGACAACATATGATCGAGGCCTGAGGGGTTAATATATAATTATAATGTAATGACACCATGATGTCAGCATCAAAAAAGAAATATTTCAAATAACAAATTTTTTTTTTTATTATTCTCCATGACATAAATAAGTCAATCTATCAATAAGTACCTACGTCATCATTTATTATCTTTTGGTTCCCCCACTACTTTCAGAGTGGAATATCATCACATCAGGGTTTCAATAGGCAGATAATAATAGACAAATGGCACAGGCACTCACATACGAGTATAATAATAATATATTTATACCGAATTGAACGCCACATACATAAACGTGACTGTTTTTTTAGTCTTGTTTTATTTTTGTAATGTTTTTATGCCTTGCAATTCATTCATTTTATTTACATTTGGATATAAAATGCTTTCATGCGATTGTCCTTCCAGGAACGGAGTTTATTCCAAATTGAGAGTACATTATGTTACGAATTGTTTCAGTAAAACAATAAACTAAACAAATACAACATTGTGTCTCTGTATAAAAAAATTGTACCTCTTTCGTTATATTTTGCTTCAGATTATACAGTTATCTTCGTTGTTTGTTTCCTAGGCAACGACGGATCATCTAGATTTGTATCTCCGGCAGGTGCTTAATTTCCCGTTCGAGAGTTAGTAAAATGTCACGCAACTAATCTATCAGTCATTAACGTTAAGCTTGAGCATGTAACCTTTTTTCTCAGAAACTTTTAGCTAGGTACACGTGTTATTGCCTATTGTTAGATTAGTACATGAATTTTCCGTTGAATGATCCAACAAATGTGAAATAAAACTAATGATGTACCTAAGTCGTGATAATTGCTAGCGCTCTATCTATCAGTCATTCTGGCTCACTAAATGTTAAGAACGTTAATATGTTCTAGGAAAAACATTATAATAAAAAGTCTTTAATGTCTGTGCGGATTTATCAATCTGTTTAAGTTAGATTCGGGACAAAATTCTCGACGTTTAATGATTGGAAAATTGAAAAGCAGCGGTCGGCAATTAGTTTTCGTAATGGGCCGTATGTTATTTTTGGGGTGACGTCACTCGTGCGCGTGCGAGCCTGCTCAGTTAGTGCGCTTGTGGCATAGGCACATCGTATCCTAACTTTATTTGAAGCATATTTTTGTTCAACGCCCACCTCCCCCCTATGCATAAAAAAGTAAGACGGAATATACGGAAAATCAGGCGAAAAATAAGTTCAATGATCATTATACGTTTTCAAATGTCACGACCAACCAGTTAGTAGCGTGGTAGTTGTTGATATGATATTTATATTTATGTTTTCTTTGCAAGAATTAGATATGAATAAAATGTAACCGATGGTGCGCCAAGTTTGGTGAGAAGGAATTATTGAATCGTTGAGTTCCAATATCCTCCCTAATGAATTTTGGTCAAAAAATAGGTGTGAATGCCACCTGATGTAGTTTCTCACAAGGAATGCAATGCTGTTATTATTATTTCCAAAAATCTTCTAGTTTCTTTATAAATCGTGTTTAAATATGGGTCTATAATAATTAAAACACGTTTTAAAAAATAAATCAAACATTTAAATACATAAGAATAATTGTATCCAGTTCGTACAAGATCGTAGGACAAAATATACAGATTTAGGAAATGAGATTAAAAGAATTTGACATTCTCAGACTATAAAAATATTACCATTTGTTATTTCGGCTACTGGCATTATACCTAGCCCTCTCATTCAAAATTTAGGCGTATTAGATTTGTCAAAAAATTTGTACATAAAAATGCAAAAGTCGGTCATTTTAAATACATGTAGGATTACGAAAGATTTTTAAAATATTTATATTGAGGGATCAGTAGGATTTATCGGACCAGTTAGGATTTCATCAGAGCCGAACCCTCTGATATGAAAATATCTGGAGTCGGTGAAATATTTTCCCATTATGTTTCTGGTGGATTGACGTATTGTTCTTGTATTGTTTTATTCTTATATAGTGCACTTACATTGCGTGAATTTACTAGATATTCATTTGTGGAAAAGTGTGTGGAAGGGTTTAGTCTTTCATTTGGGAAAGATTTAACCCGGACATAAAATCTGGAGAACGTGTAAAAAAATTAAATAACTGGAATCATGAAAACTCGTCAGCCTACTGTGCTGTTCTTGATTTACTACACTACACGTTTTTCTTGATTTACTCGAAAGTTAGAAAATCAATTAGGGAGGGTTTTGGAACTCAACGATTCAATTGTCCGATCAGGGACTAACTTCTGGAGGCCATAAAGGGGCATTTGGCGGGCCACATCTGGCTCGCATGCCGCCAATTGCCGATCGCTCTTGTTGAGGACATTTGGTTTTTTTTTTTTGTATTCATATTTGATGGTCAAAATGATTAAGTGTTTAAATTGAGGTGTTTAGTGCCTAATTTTTATTAGTAAAAATTCAGACCATAACCTATTTTCTAATATTATGATTTTTAATTTTGTCGTTCTGTGCGGTGAGTGTCGACAATTAATTGCTTTTGAACGCCAAGCGTGAGTCAAATTTGAATCTGAATGTAAGCTGATTGCGGATGGTCTTCAGAATGCATAAAACGTGCATCTATGCATTATAAGCATACAGGGTAAACGGAATAAAGTACGAAATATTTAATGACACACAAAACGATACTTTTTTTTCAAACATATCTTGAATACATTTTAGGTAAATATTCTAATTTTAACCAAATTTATCGAGGAATCAACGTCTAAAAATAAAAGGTTTCTGAATTTCCAAAGTAGAGCCGAACATGATGTAACGGTTTAGCACCACCGACTTATATTTAGGAAGCTTGCTCATGGGCCGGAAAGGTATCGACATAAACCAAATGCCACAAGACTTTTCGCAGAAAAGTCCCACAATGGATTGCGCTTTGGATTTTTTTTTAAAGAAAATTACAAACTTTAGGCATCTTGCAGGAGACCGAAATGTTTTTTAACCGTGCCATTTTTTTGTGGAATAAGTGGGTGTTCTAGTAGATGGGTGTTCTACCATTATATCAATGGAAAGTGCTCCGAGGAACTAGCGTCATTGATTCCTTCGGTATCGGTGCACAGCCGGAAAACATGCCAAACGCGCGCCCGTTGTATACAGTTGAACATGAGAACTGGTGGTTTCTAAGTCTCTATCTTGCGTTTAACATCTTGACTCTGGAACGATTTGCAGCCTTTGTGTTTCCTCCCTCCTAGAACATGAAATTGTTCGAGACCCAGGTTCACTCCTCCATTTCCATAAAAAAGACCCTCCGTCTAAGTATTTTCTTCAGGGCCTCCTGTGTGGAGATAATGTAAACATAAACAAATTAAATCAACATTTTATCAACTTAAAATTTTTAAAAAGATTTTATTCGACAAACCCTACTTCACAGTGTACTTTAATGCTAATATTTAAGCGGGCATTTACCAGGTGGTCAGAATCCGTTTGCAATTATTATACCCACTACTGGGCAAGTGTGCATTTTGAGTTGAATTCGTCGTCAGCACAAATTGGGCTTTTTGGTTCTTGGTATTTATGCAGCTGGCATCAATTGATGGTAATAATATCGTAGTTAGAGACTTTATAGTAACGAACATTTTAAAGTATATATATTGATATTTTCTGATTTTTATTAACTTATTGACTTATTCGATTTGGCGTGAGGTGGCGAAGATCAGCGCTCCGCAACCGGTGTGCCGTGAGCCGGTTACAGGTGTGACGCGGTCAAATACATACTAAAAAATTATTTTGTTATATTAGTGTCTATTCTTCAAAATATAGTGTAGATAAATACAATCACCAAATAAATTTTCAACGGTCCATCAGTGCCTGGTAGCAACTGGTGACAACTTCGTAGTATGCTTTGTACAAACCCACGTCCAGACCAAATGAGCCACAAAAAAGAGAATAATGACCTTTCGACGCGCCGCCGAGGGCTCATGTGCCTGAGTAATGCGGATGCACGTGAATGTCACCCAAGCGTTGCCAACTTGACGGATTTCCGGTCATATTTGGCGGATTGGAGTGTCCCGAAAGGGGAGAATATTGTGTCTAACGCAATTTACAGGTTAACGGATTTCCTAATGGAATGGAATAAAATAATAAAGAACACAATTTAAAAAACGAAAATAGCCTATATGTATGAATAAGTATGAATTAAATTTGCGAAAAAAAAAATATTTATGAAATTCGCTACGCGCTCCCACCCCCGTCTCCCCAGGTTGGACGCAATAATTATCTTGTAAAATTTGTGTTTCAATTTAATATCTATATTTTTTTCTATATTCTAGTAAGAAATTTTGGGTGTCGTAAGTGAAAAAAGGTTGCGGAGCACTGGCGTAGACGCCGAGATTCCGTAATATCCGAGCCAAGTTCTCTATTGAATCCTAATCTTTTCCCTTATTTAAATGTTTAATATTGTTTTAAAATAAATTTAACTGATTCTATAATTAATTTAGAACATACGTACATTCTTGAAATGAATAAAAAATAATATGCATTCTAAAAACAAAATGTTAAATTTAATCAGAATTATATTTTGAAATTCAAGAACCCCAAGGAATTTATGAAGGGAAAATATTTTTTAAATATTGTGATGATTTGCCTTTTGCAGAAATTTTAATATTTTTTATCTAGGTATATTTATTACGATACAAAGTATGTATTTGCTGGAACAATTTTAATTTCCGCTACACACTTGGGTTTCTTGAGCAATATTTTTCCGTGTAGGACAATCATCTACAATAATTCTATTCAGAATATGGCGTAGCCAAACGGTCCGTCCCCAGGGCAAAACAAAAGAAGAATCTTTATTAGAGAATGGAATGTATATATATTGTATTAATTATTTTTTATTGTTTTATTCAATAAAAGGAGGCCTCATTGCAGTAGTCACTGATAACAAAAAAAAAATGAGGGTAATGCGAGTAAACGAGGTTCGAATCCAATTCTATTAAAAATTCAGAAGTTTGGGCAACGAATGAAAGAAATACATAAAGATGTTTTAACATTAATTTGTTTACGTTACTTTATGTTTAATTTAACCTCGGTAGAGTCCCAACTGCTCCAAACCATCTGGAGTCAGTGAGATCACGGTATCCATAATTATTGGGGTATGTTGTGAGGCTGAATGTAGTATCTTTTCCTGTCTTACTTCCCTACTACACGCACCAATTGAGGATGCCATAGTATCACGGGCTCCAGAAATTTGGGAGCATTTGGGACTCTTGTGTGGTATTTATATTTAAAAAAAAAAACAAATAAAAAAAATATAGTCCTGGCGTCATTAGCGTAGTTTTGTGGAGTTATTATGTATTAAAAAATCTTTTATTAAGAATATAGTATTGGCCTCATTAGATAGATAATTTTATAGCCAATAGTGTTCAAATATGACTTGACTGTTTCAAATAAAGTCATATATCGGCAATAACGTTGCAAATTTTGGCTTCCGTGGCGTCCTTCATCTCTAGTTTATTGTTGTAGACTAGCGTTTTCACTCGAGCCAGTCGCGGCGCCCAATGCTTGAAGTCGTACTAAAACACGAATGGCATAAAATTATCAATCCAATAAAGTTAATACCAAGGCTATCTCAACAATTTTTAATGTATTTGATTTCATTTTAAAGTCCCATACATCTTTAAATATACCAGATACTTGTCAGTCTTTTATTGAAAATTGGTTTTAATAAAAAAAAATATTCTCATTCTCTATAAAGTACACAATGTACGCGCACGTGGGGGATTGTTTCTTAGGTTCGGGGTCGCAGGCAGGAGCCCATGCTAGGTACATGTGGATAGCTACGCCACTGAAGAGTCCCCTTTTGTTAAACATATTTGTATTGAAGTTTTGTTGATTGTTATTCTTAGATAATGGTTGGAAGCCGCGAAGTATCGTGCCGGGACAAATATTGGAGTAGGTAAAGTAAATACAAGGGGCTGGCGAATCTCCCTTAAACGAGTATTTCGCGAGGATACCGGTACACCGCGTAGTACCGTCTGTGTACTCTCACTGTAGAGAAAATTCCTAGAAATGGATCTACAATCTTTATAGATTTTTCGACCCCAAGGCCTTAGAAACACATGCTAGTGAAATAAATTTTTGTTTACTTATTTCTTTCGTTAACACCATTCGGCTTTTACATAATACAATTTATGTATAGTATGAGATATAACTAAATCAACAACTAACGTTAAACAACAAAGGAGAGTGAATAATAGTTGAGAACATAATAATTTTAATATTTGAATGATTTTTATAGCATCATTTTTGTGAAAAATCACCTCAAAAGCGCTGTACAAATCTTCTACAATCCTACTTTCAACTACAAACTAGACAAACCATTATAAAAACTTTCAAAATTTCATCCACCGGTTCATCGATCACTGATACGAAACTATACGTACAATGATTTGACCAATGAACGCGATGCTCCATAAAAATTTGCATAGGTATATTGTTTCATTTATACTTTGTACAGGCAGAAAATATACAGGACCATACTGATCTGGGAAGTCACTTAAGAATAACACTGTTATAAACAACAATGCAAACAATGAGATCCCATGTAACACAATATTGTAATGATTAAAAATATAAACCTACATATGCATATCGATCATCCATTTGAATGGAGTACCCAGTTATATGTAAAAGTGTTCCCTCCACCTGGTACTTTACTCAGATTACTAATTAAAATTTAAAAAAAATCAATTGTAATGCAGAAAAACTTGTGGCAAATAAAACAAAATGTTGATGTTGTAGGATGTTTCAAAATGTCATACTAATTTTCTAATTTACCTGACCGTTATGCCTCTCGGTGTTATTTTATAGCATATTTACTATATATGTAAAACACACATATGTGTAAATAATATTAGATTTATAGTGAGCATTCGAATATTGCTTTCCTCATTATCTCAAAACATAGTATTTGAAGATGTCTGACTAATCAACTGGACGATCGATATGTTCGTAAAAATACATATAAATACATATAATTAAGATGAGGTACATATTAAATTCTTACCGGTAGGTGTATAATAAATTAAAATATATTTCAAATTGATAAGATGCCTACTTATAAGAAATAATCCTAATTTCCCATTAAACAATTATGAGCATATAGAATACTAAATATAAAATTAAATAATGTCCGTAAATAACAAAGCAAGATAGGTTTGTACTATGACTCATTTCTAATTTCTGATTAAAAATGACTGAAATTATTAATGGTTATTATTTTCCCAATTATTGTTATTTCCCACTTTGACTGAAAGTAGTTAAGCAATCTAATTGTGAGTCATTCACAAATACTGACTCATGGTTTTCTTTTCGAGCACAATTAGTTATTTAAAAATTGGTTTTGAATACATCTAAAAGCGGAGAGTGTATTATATATTTTTGTTAATTTATTAAAATAGCTTTAGGATTATGTTTGTTAATTTCCAGCTGCTCTAAAAGATTAAGTTTACGTCCTTTATTTTGAATGTGTAAAGGAGTTGGCTTATTATCATCGCTAAGTGAGTGATTTTCATCTAGGAGACTGTTGGCAAATTGTGATTGTATTTTATTATTATTTTTAAATGATCGCATGTGTTATTTGAATCTAATATTAAAGGACCAGCCAGTTTGTCCAACATAAACAGTGTTACATTCGTCATACTAATATTAAAGGACCGGCCAGTTTGTCCAACATAAACAGCGTTACATTCGTCACACTGGAGTTTATAAATGCCGCTCTTTTTAAGTTTGGGTGTTTCACTTTTTGAATTTTTAAGAGATGATCTCAAATTATTATTAGTGCGGAAGGCAATATCTAATCCACAATTTTTGAGAACTTTAGCAATTTTATTAGATGTAGGTCCTGCAAATTTTAAACACGCAAATTTATTATTAGTAGAATGAATGGTCGTATCGCCAAACGTAGGCTTACGGAAAATTTCGAATGTATGTTTATTATTTTTTCTACGATTTTTATTTTTTCGATTTTTATTTTTTCGATTGTTAAGTTAAATTTTTTTTTTTTATTATAACACTCTCTTTCAATCGTAAAGCAGATTTTACGATTGATGGAGTTAGCTAATGTAACAAAAAGGTCTAATTGTCTGTTGGTACCTTTCCAACAGATCAAAATGTCGTCAACATAACGCACATAGTAAATTATATGTTTGCTAAAGATTGAGTTTAAAATTTGATTTTCAATATAGTCCATGAATATTTCGGCAAGAAGTGAACTCAGTGGAGACCCCATAGGCAAGCCGTCGTTTTATTGATGGAATTTATCATAAAATATACAAACTTAACGTTAACTCAATGTACCCAGCGATTAATAATAAAACTAATAATAAATTTGCATGTTTAGAATTAGCAGGACCTACATCTAATAAAATTGCTAAAGTTCTCAAAAAGTGTGGATTAGACATTGCCTTCCGCACTAATAATAATTTGAGATCATCTCTTAAAAATTCAAAAAGTTAAACACCCAAACTTAAAAATAGCGGCATTTATAAACTCCAGTGTGACGAATGTAACGCTGTTTATGTTGGACAAACTGGCCGGTCCTTTAATATTAGATTTAAATAACACATGCGATCATCTAAAAATAATAATAAAATACAATCACAATTTGCCAAACATTTCCTAGATGAGAATCACTCACTTAGCGATGATAATAAGCCAACTCCTTTACACATTCAAAATAAAGGACGTAAACATAATCTTTTAGAGCAGCTGGAAATTAACAAACATAATAATAATCCTAAAGCTATTTTAATAAATTAACAAAAATATAGAATACACTCTCCGCTTTTAGATGTATTCCAAACCAATTTTTAAATAACTAATTATGATCGAAAAGAAAACCATGAGTCAGCATTTGTGAATGACTCACAATTAGATTGCTTAACGACTTTCAGTCAAAGTGGGAAATAACAGTAATTGGGAAAATAATAACCATTAATAATTTCAGTCATTTTTAATCAGAAATTAGAAATGAGTCATAGTATAAACCTATCCAGAAATACTATAAATAGATTGTCTGTATGTGGCATGACCACAGTTTGATAATGCCCTCAGAAGGCTAAACAGCTGTCACGCGTAATAATAATTACCAGTAAAACTTGTTTATGAATAAACTGTTTTTATTAATTTAATAATCAAATTATTGAATATATAAAATAAATTAAAATTATAATGAAGTTCTACAAATTATACTTGATAACAATAAACAAAGCAAGAATTGCGCCTATTGTAGGTACCTGATATAAACGGCGTTAAGAGTGATTCTTGTCAATATTTGGAGTACGAACTGTAAATGATTCGGTCTCCAGTGACACTTTTTATTTAATTTAAAAAAACCAAGTAAGATAAAATTTGACTTACTTCAGGTAAACAGAAAAGCACACAACTATTTCTATCGATTTATCTCTTCCGTGTGTGAACTGTAATATAATTACTTTGTAGCAGTTATTTGAGTGTGAGACAAATGCACTGTTAAAGGTTGCGTATTCGGATGAATGAATAATCATAAAGAACACCTTTTATACTAAGCTATTTCCTTAAATATTCTTAATTATAAAGCGAAAAGCTTGATTGCATGTTTGTTAGGCAACACATCATGAAAACCACTAAATTTGTCGAAACAAATTTCCCGAAACTTGCACAGTTTTGATTGAACGCTTTTATTATTACCGTGCCTATCCACGTTTATTGTACCGTGACGGCAAAAACATACGTTTGTTATCGCTATAATGCTGTAGCTCTTACATATTAAATAGTGGTGAGACACAAAAAATACGTGTGACTGTTTCCTCCAAAGTACTACTTTTTTGCGATGAGAATTGCGTTTCATTTTTTTTATACCTACGTGTGAGAGAGATGTATGATAATGATTTTCTTTGGGGGAAGGGGAGGTGAAGATCTATGATCACCGTTTGTCTCATTTTCGACTGTTGTTTATTTAGTGTGTACGAAAGAGCTGCTGCATTATATGTTTAAGAACACAAGCAAAATCAACACCGCGTTGACATTTAACGTTTTTGAATTTTTGAAATTCACTCACACTTCAATATTATCATTCAAACTATATTCCATACTTTGAAAATTATCGTCACGGCTATAAGAAGTATTGTAGGAGTCAAACAGACCTACGTACATTTCATCTTTTGATAATGGAACGCATGTATATTGCCATTTTTATGTCGTCACGGTACCGTAACCGTAAATCGTCACAGAAATAATAAAAGCGCTCAATATCTCTGAAATAATCTTAATAGGTCAATGCTGTAGCTGTACCTCGACTAGCAAGACATAGCTTTAAGTATGGTGTCAATTTTATTTTTATTTTAAATTTTTTGTACGTGATTTACGCTCAAACCTATGGCCACCGTTTTTCCATGTTGATTTGGTCTAGCACAAGCATTTTTCTTAGGATCATTATCTTAAATGCTTGGAGTCTGTTGAAGACGGCTTCTGTTCAAAGGCATTATTGAGATACAACGATAGTTATTTTAATCAAATACGTTTAAAAAATTTGAAAAGATTCCGAAACTTATCCGCTCTAGATAAATTAAGTTATCTCTGTCATTTCTAAAAATAGTACGTCTATCAGTGACCTTAAAATAGTTTATGTCTTCAGAAAGCGAAACGACCGTCACAAGCAAAATTTATAACCAGGTAGATCTAACGTCACAACATCTTCTTACACACACAATGTGAGGTGTATCTAGCGGATATTTTTTATCGTAATTTTCTATTTCTAGTGTGTTGCTAACCCTATTATTGCATCGTAAAATAGTTTGTTCATTTATTATATGAGCTTATTGAAGGCATCATCGTTTTCTTTTCCCTTCCTAGACAGATCGGATAACCGGTCTATCATTGCAAATTCGATAGCTTAACAATATTGGATCGATAGGCTTTAACTGACAACTATTTTATATCGATTTCCCGCGAACAGTTGCGATCGTTACGCATGTCGATAACCAAGGCAATATAAAGACAACGAAATAAATAAGAAATCGCCCAACCTTGGTAACACTGGCAAGTATTGGTCTGTGAATTGATTCCTCTATGTCAAATGGCTACGAAAATACGAATAAAATGACAATATCGAATTGATTCATATCACTTGGCAATACATTTGGAGTCCGCATTGTACTTTTTGTCAAAAAAATGAGTTTATTGTTTAATGCAATCTTTAGCCATAAGTTCTGAACAATTTTCTGAACTTCGTGTCTCCAAGCTCGAATGGAATCAATTAATCTGGTGTATGTCGTCTTCCAATGCTACGAGCTTCATTAACGAACAACGAGAACTAAAATTCTCTCAGATAATCAGTTTGGCTTCCGAGAGAACATGGGAACTAGTGATGCTGCATTAAAAATGATCACCACAGTCATAGAAGCTCTCGATCGCAATAAAGCAATGACTGTCTTCTTAGACTTGTCTAAGGCATTTGATACCGTATCTCACGGTTTACTATTGAACAAACTCAGTTAAATGGGTATTTTTAATAAAGCTTTAGATTGGTTCAGAACTTATCTTGAAAATAGAACACAAAGAGTCATGATTATTGATCATATTAGTTCAAACAAATCAATTGTATATGGTGTTCTTCAGGGCAGTGTTCTGGGTCCAATTTTATTTTTGTTATATATTAATGACCTTTGTAAACTGCCATTTTCTGGTTCTTCAATTGTATTTGCAGATGGCACTGTTTTAGTGTTTGCTGGTGATACTTGGGATGAAACGTATACTAAGTGCGAGACAGGATTAAGGGCAGTCAAAAATTGGCTTGATCAAAACTTGTTAACCTTAAGCATGAACAAAACTAAATATTTTACCTTTAGTATTTCTTCCGTAAATCAACCATCTTTGGACCGCTCTTTAAAAATACATTGTTGCGTGCAGAAGTGTAATTGTCAATCTTTGGAAAGAGTAGACAGTATCAAATATCTTGGTTTAGTTATTGATAAACATTTAAAATGGAACAATCATATTACTATATTAACAAACAAAATAAGAAAGCTAGCCTCTATCTTCAAGACTCTAAGAAATATATTGGACAAAGTTACACTAAAAACTGTATATTATGCTCTTGTTCAATTAATACTTTCATATAACGTTATTTGTTGGGGTTCTTGACACAAGACTACTCTAGAGCCTTTAAATATTGCAAAAAAATTAATTTTAAAAATAATGTTCAAGAAAAGTTTTATGTATTCATCACAGTTATTATATAGCGAAAGCAAAATTATGTGTAAATAATACAGCAGTTGTACATAATACACGCTCTCTGTAAATTTTTCAACAACATTATCACTGCAAAAAGATCTCAACAAGTGCGCAACACTAGATTGGGCTCTTCTTTAATGTATCAGCCAGTATATACCAAAATATCCTTTGGACAAAGAAGTTTTTCACATAAAGCTCCGTTGCACAATGAAAAAATAAAAACTATTGGTACATTACATTTATTCAAGAAAATGGTCAAAATATGTATACTAACTGAGAGTGATGGTTTTGGATTAACCATGTTGTCGCTTATATCGTAAATCACTATGGAATTAAGCTACATTTGACACAATCCATATTTAATTACCGTGTATGTACTTAACTTATTTATTATTATGTACTTTTTAATTTGCTTACTGTTATTTTTACGGTGCTCCAGATTTCATGTCCGGGTTGAATCTTTCCCAAATGAAAGACTAAACCCTTCCACACACTTTTCCACAAATGAATATCTAGTAAATTAACGCAATGTAATTGCACTATATAAGAATAAAACAATACAAGAACAATACGTCAATCCACCAGAAACATAATGGGAAAATATTTCACCGACTCCAGATATTTTCATATCAGAGGGTTCGGCTCTGATGAAATCCTAACTGGTCCGATAAATCCTACTGATCCCTCAATATAAATATTTAAAAAATCTTTCGTAATCCTACATGTATTTAAAATGACCGACTTTTGCATTTTTATGTACAAATTTTTTGACAAATCTAATACGCCTAAATTTTGAATGAGAGAGCTTGGTATAATGCCAGTAGCCGAAATAACAAATGGTAATATTTTTATAGTCTGAGAATGCCAAATTCTTTTAATTTCATTTCCTAAATCTGTATATTTTCTTATTTTTTCAGAAACAGTTTTCTGAATATTACAAGAATTTGGTATAGCGACATCAATGATATAAGTTATTTTCTTAATTTTGTCATGTAAAACTATATCGGGTCTATTATGACTAATTGTTCTGTCTGTCAGAATAGTTTTATCATAATAAATTTTATAAAATTCATTTTCTAAAAATGAATTTGGTTCATATTCATAATATGGTACATTACGGCAGTCAATCAAGTTATGTTTAATTACCAAACTTTGGTGAATTATTTTTAAAACTTGATTGTGCCTAAATGTATACTCGGACGGCGCTAATACAGAACATCCCGATATAATATGTTCTATAGTTTCCGGAAAAGCCAAACATTTTCTACATAAATCATCAATTTGATTTGCATCTTTGATGATATGCTTCCTATAATTTTTAGTATTAATGACTCTATCTTGTATGGCAAACATAAAGCCTTCTATTTCTGCGCTCAACTCTCCAATACTCAACCATTTGTTTGACGAAAATTTGTCAACATATGTTTGGTTGAGATAATTGAAGTGTTTTGCGTGAAGAATTTTATTTGACCAGGAATCTAATAATTCCTGGTTGGTATTTATAAGAATGCTGGCATTCTCGTCGTATAAATTTAATGGTGAAATATTTCTATCTGCCTTGCATATTATTTTGTGCATTTCTGAACTATCAGCTTTCCTATGGAAAAAATTTCTTAGCATTTCTACCTGATTATGTTTTAAAGATGTTATTTTGACTATACCTCTACCTCCTAAATTTCTGGGTAAATTAATACGTTCTATAGCTGAATTTGGATGATGGCAATGAAATTTAGTTAATGTAGTTCTAATTAATCGTTCTAAGCTATCTAAATCTGTATTAGACCATTTAATTATGCCAAATGAGTAAGTTAATAGAGGTATTGCCCAAGTATTTATCGCCTTTACTAAATTTTTAGCAGATAGATTGCATTTCAAAATTTTTCTGATCCTAGTTTTAAATTTAATCCTAATATCATTTTTAATACTAGTATGATCTAATCTATTTGATTGCGGATATCCTAAATATTTATAAACCTCACCCCCTTTCATACTTTCAATTTTGAAATTTCTAAATATACCCTCGTCTCCATCTACAATTTTACCTTTCTCTATATGGATCGTTCTACATTTATCTAAACCAAAAGTCATTTTAATATCATCTGAAAAATTTTTAACTACTTTAATCATTTTCTCTAAATTTGGTTCAGAATTTGAATATAATTTTAAATCATCCATAAATAATAAATGAGAAATTATATTTCTCTCTCTAGTATTACCTTTAATTTTTATTCCAAACTTGCTTTTAATTAACATTTTAGATAGAGGATTTAATGCTAAGCAAAACCAAAGAGGACTCAATGAGTCTCCTTGAAAAATCCCTCTTTTTATTGAAATGCCCGGTACTATAATTTTCTTATCTTTCAAATTCAAAAGCAAATCGGTATTCCAAAATGCCATAATTTTTTCCAAAAAGCTAATAATAATTGGGTTAATTTTGTATATATTTAAAACGTTTATCAGCCACGAGTGCGGGACACTATCATAAGCTTTTTGGTAATCTATATAACAAATATGTAAATTACGTTTTTGGGTTTGAATCTGTTTTAGAATTACAGAATCAATAACTAATTGTTCTTTACATCCCATATGTTTTCTGCGACAACCTTTTTGTTGTTCAGATAAAACATTTTTTTCATCTAAATGAGTGTATATTAAATCTGTCAAGCAAGAGGTTAAATTATATTATTATTAGTATTTACTTATTATTATCTACTTCTTTCGTATCACAATTTACTTACTATACAATATTATAATTGTTTATTAGTATTTACTCAAAATTATTATGTACTTTATTTACTTATTATTAATAAATTTGTTTGTTATTGTTTACTCATAATTGTATTATATTATATTATTTGTTTAATTTATTAATATCTACATATTTACTTAATATATTATATTTATTTTATAAACTATATAAATTTATTACATAATTGTTTATTATTATTTATTTTTTGTTAATAATGTAATGCTACTGTGGTATGATCACCCTATTATTGCATCTGATAAGCCACAACAGGTACCTTGTATTTACATATTTTAATATTTAATTTACAGAATAATGTTATTTTTGCCAACAATGAGCATACTTTCCAGCTGTAATAATTATTAATTAGTAATGTTTGAATAACTGTACTCAGTGCTTCTTTTGCAGGTTTATTATTATATTTCTTTTAAGTTTAGGTATATGCATGTTTCTTTTTTTTAATTGCATTATTGTAAAACTGCATATCTCGACACAGGAATGCCCTAGTGAAATGTGCAGCTTATGTTTTTATGTATTTCTTATTTTTTTCAATAAATAAATGCCGCTTTATAACCTAGTTGATGG
The DNA here is from genome assembly GCA_917563855.2 of Limnephilus lunatus. NCBI lineage: Eukaryota > Metazoa > Arthropoda > Insecta > Trichoptera > Limnephilidae > Limnephilus > Limnephilus lunatus. The sequence continues at coordinate 61,259,221 of OU830592.1, forward strand.
GTTTAGTCAATATCGTATTGATACAGGGTTTATATCGATCCCTAGCACGGTCGCCTGGGCATTCCAGCCCTGTGAAAATTCAAAATATGATTAACTCTATAGAAGGCCCAATCTTTCCTCACAGTCTATACGGCTTTCCCTAACTGTCTGGAGCGGCCAACTCAACATTCACCCTGGAATTCCGGCTAGAGTCTTATGCGGAAGTCGCCCTTCAAATCTCTGCTAGCTAAGTCCGCCATTACTGAACAAGTAACCTTTTTCGGTGATAATTATAGAAGTAGAAATAATTCAAATAATTTAGGTTATTCGTAACCTGGGAATCTTTGATTTTTTTCTACTAACTGTCAATTTTTTACAATAACTATAGTTTTGATATTTCCAACTTTTCCGGCTCAACATACATTTTTAATGCTTCTAGTTTTCATTGAAATTGTTAGTTATCTTATGTGAAAAAAGTGCCATAAATACACACGTAAAATAACTACAATAGAAAGAGAGAGTTATCAATGAGAAGAATGTCAATATTACCTTAGAGCGCGAGTTTTTATTTTCGCCCTAAAACCACGCGATCTCCACAGTTGTTTTCTCAGCTCCGTACTTGTGTATTTATGTCAGAGATTCTTAACAGTACATATATATTTCACAGAACTACGTGAAATAAACACACCTGAAGCGGCATACTGTCTGGAAGTTAGAATATTCATATCTACGTTACTCATATATAAGCAGATACCTACCTGAGTTTATCTTATATACAGTGATATTCATGAGTATGAAATCTAACACAATACATACATGCAATAGTATTGTAAAGTTTAATTTTATTAAGGTTATCAAGCAATTAGTTCGTAATTTTATGATAATTAGTAGCGGAGATAATGATGATTTTTATGTGTGTGGTGAAGGTACTCTGGTACCTTCTTACGAAGTAATTTTTTTCGCGAAGTCATCAAAATCATGATCATTTTATTTCGTACATATTCTATTCACCCAAACTTCAAGCACTTAAAAGTTATATTTGATAGCTTGTTCAAAAGTAAAGTAAATAACTGAATCTTGAATGTTCCTTGATTTACGTAAAAAAAATCTTAAAAAAACCTTTGACTCTTCGTTCGGTTCGATAGAATCTCCCATCTGACAGGCGGACGGAATCTCCCATCTGATTGGTATACCGAAAACAAGGTGTAATTAATTTCTTCGGTAGGTGCAAGTCGGGAGAGTTTTTGCGCTCAACATGTGTCTAGAATTTCTCCCAAATGTACTAAGCCTCTCCAAGTTTTCACCATCCATTATTACTCGATGACGTTACCAATGATTATGCAATTAGTTTTCGACATGTTACGTTTAATTTTCAACCTTTTAGACACATTGTTAAGATCACCAATGAATTTCTCAATTATCTTTGCCAGGGGATCGATAAGCGCATCATCTGCAAATAATCTTCTTTTGCACTCTTTTATGATTCTAATAATATCATTGATGTAAATCAGTGATTCCTAATCCTGGTGCACTTAACCATACACATTTTCGTGGACTCCTATTTTCTTATCACGCCAATGTAGACCCTTGTTGAGCCTCCCGTGGACCCCTGGAGGTACATCTGGACCATTTTGGGAATCACTGATGTAAATGATTAATAAAAGTGGTCCTAGTACGGACTCTTGAGGCACTCTCAGTTCATTTATCAAAAAAAATATACAAGGGAAGTAGTTTTACAAGTGATTCCTGAAATTATTTTTAGTGAAAATGTACCTAATTGAAATTTTGGTCTCCGGTGACATTCTTTGTAGTTGTTTTTTGATCATTCTTCATCCTGACCCCAATTGTACAATGCCTGCTCATTTTTTGTTTTAAGTTGAAAAAAATGATCAAAAATGACAGCGGAGGCCAAAATTTAATTTTTCATTCCAAATAACGTCAGCAATCACTGGTTAAAGTAAGTCAAGTTAACACTTTGTATAATGAAATCAGACTACCAAAAAAGAAAGCCAACACGTAAAACAGTTTACTCTACGAAGGGATGAAATATTATAACGCGCTGCGGGAAACTATAAAATCTTCACTAATTACTCAATTCAAGATGGATTGAAGGAGCCATCAAGCTAGTACGAGAAAATATATTGGTATGTAAGTTATAATAAATTTATCATTTGTAAACATAGATGTCAAGAAACCTTCCGCAATCAAGACCACCATGCCAGCGTCAAAGCTCTTATGCCAATCTCTTATATTAATAAATAATCACACTTAATAACTAAATCCCCGTGAAATATTTCAGAATGAAGATAACGGTGTTGGGAAGAAACACAATAAGCGTTAATTGTAATAAGGTACGGGTTTTAAGTTCAGACGGCGCGGTGTGTACTCACAGAGATAAGGTTCTCTAAATGGTTTGATAATGCCTGAGCAAATTTACTCACTAAACAAGATTCTTCTTACGTTGTACAGTACACGGAAAACAAGATAGAGTTCATATAAGAGGGGCAAACGCTGTACTGTCTTTGTTTCTATGTGGAACGAGAAAGACAATTAGAAGGAACATTTCATGTTTTCCGAAGGTAGAGACGTAGATGAATTCGAGAAAACATAGACAATCCCATTAAGTTGAAGGAAATTAACAAGTGATAACATAAATTGACAGTGTTAGTAATTTCCTTGTGAAAGATCAAACAATAACGAAACCGAAATTAAAACGAAATTTAACAGACTTATTACAAGAATGGATTTAGTTTTGAAATAATTATCGTGAATCTATTCTTATTCGAGTGTAGTGTTGTGCTTTTCAAAGTGACATTTTTCAAAGATCATTCGTTTCTTTTGCTTATTGGATAAAAAGAAACACAATGGATGAAAACCAATACGACATTATTTCTATGCGAAAGTCAAGTCTAAATATGTATAATAATCTGATGAATAAAAATTTGAACTCCTTAAAATCAAACAATGCTATTTTCATGGAAGTTTATAAAATCAGAAAAATACGTACATTTTTATAAAGCAGAAAATTTAATATAGCCGTATTATAGATACCTACTCCTAATAAAATCCTGTGATAAAATAAAGTGTTAAAGTGCCTTATGAATTGTTAATACTCGTCAAAAGGTAATTAAATTGAGACGCATTACTCTCCCACGGCTCCCACGCAAAGGCAAAAGACTTGCATAATAATTCCTGTGGTTTTATTGGCCGATGTTGGCGAACGGAAATACCCCGCCAGAGAAGGGTTGTTGGGGTAGATGAAACGCGTACGAGTTGCGCCCTGGTAAAGCCGACGCTATAAAAACTGACGCCGCGACGCTCCGGTCGCAATAAGCTTTTTGCCGCGAACAGAAAAGCTCCGTTCCTAACACAGGGGTTGCACTTTACTTTCAAAAAGTAAATAAGAATACAAAATACTTTCTAAAGTTCGGAAGAAGTATGATCAAACGTCGATGTAAATACAGCACTTCGTGAAGTGCAACTAATTCTCCAAGTCCATCAATTTGTTCGTCTGTCCTGTGCTGAAAACTGAAAAATAATTCAAGAAATTAAGAAGGCTAATGTTCTGTGTCAAAATGCGTGCTGTTATCGCGATCATTTTGAACTTAAATATCGCTCTTTATTTTACTACTGGCGTGACCGCTTACCAGGTGAGTGTATTAGCTTTACACCTCACACCTCACACCTCACACCTCACACCTCACACCTCACACCTCACACCTCACACCTCACACCTCACACCTCACACCTCACACCTCACACCTCACACCTCACACCTCACACCTCACACCTCACACCTCACACCTCACACCTCACACCTCACACCTCACACCTCACACCTCACACCTCACACCTCACACCTCACACCTCACACCTCACACCTCACACCTCACACCTCACACCTCACACCTCACACCTCACACCTCACACCTCACACCTCACACCTCACACCTCACACCTCACACCTCACACCTCACACCTCACACCTCACACCTCACACCTCACACCTCACACCTCACACCTCACACCTCACACCTCACACCTCACACCTCACACCTCACACCTCACACCTCACACCTCACACCTCACACCTAACACCTCACACCTCACACCTCACACCTCACACCTCACACCTCACACCTCACACCTCACACCTCACACCTCACACCTCACACCTCACACCTCACACCTCACACCTCACACCTCACACCTCACACCTCACACCTCACACCTCACATCTCACACCTCACGCCGCATGCACACTGCATCTCACATGCAGACCTAACACGTCACACTTCACACCTCGAAACTCAAACGTCCCACCCCACACCTTTCACAATTTACTACTTACGCCTTACAATTTACTACTCACGTCTTACATCTTATACCTTACTGCTTACAGCTTGTAAGCTTACAAGCACCTTACGCCTTACAGCTTACACCTCACACTTTAAATCTTACACCTTACTACTTACAGCTTGTAAGCATACACTATACAGTTTACACCTTACGTTTACAACTTAAACCTTACACCTTTCACCTTTCACCTTGCAACTTAAATCTTATACGCTTGCATCTTGCACCTTACGCCTTACAGCTTGAACCTTGCAGCTTACAGCTTAAAGAGAGCTTATGGCAAATTATTTTATTTACAAAAGTGTCAATAAGATTACGAAGTGGACCCACATAGACCAACTTATCTCTATGTTTTTAAGTGGTGTTAAGTTAAGACATACTGTAGTATTCATTATTGTTATCTTCATGTGAAAATATAATAATAATAAACAATCTCATGATTTCCATTTAACACTCTTTAATGACAATTTTTTCGCTCACGTGAAATATGTTTATTGCAATAATGATTGTAGTATGTTTGAATAAAAGATTTTACGGTTGTATAGTTTCCACGCATTTGAAGCATTATTATCGAGAATGGCTTTTAAACATGTGAGATTACTAAATATTTTAATCTTTGGAGACAATTATGTTTTGTGATGATTTATTTTTTAATGAGTGTGTTTACATTTTGATTTGAATTTTCGTGATTTTTCAAGTGATTAATTATGAGCCTATTAGAATTTCGACGCTAACACTATATTATATTATTATTTATAACCCATTCGTAAAAAAATGTCTAAAATTGTAATATACCTATTTTAATACACGATTTTGTTATAAACCACTTTATTTTGATTAAATATAAACAAAGCACTATACACCACCAATTCAATAAAAAAATATCAAAATGTTTCGAAACCAATGATTTCTTCGTCAGGATAAAGAATAACACAAATTATTTTTATTCTTACGAAGAAATCGTTGGTTTCAAAACTTCTTGGCAATTTTGATTAAAATTTATGCAAATGCTATAAAAAAATATTTTCATTTAATTAAAATGAATTAACAAAGTGAATCTGCGATTATCGAATAAACAATTTATTTTAATTGAAGTCCCTACGGGTTTCGGAAGTACACCTCCATCATCAGGACAAGTTTAACCTCTTTTGCTTTGATGGTGGAAGGTACCTCCGTAACACGTGAACTATTAAAATAATGTGGTTTATCAGAAAGATAAGGTATTTAAATACGATGTACTGATTTATTAATACAATAATGCAATTACGTCTAATTAGCTTGTAGACTGAATATTTAGAATGAACATATATATTTTTAGTTAAAACTCTGTGGAATATTCAATATTCAATTAACATGAATTAATTTCAATTAATTACTTAACTAATACGAAAAACACATTTTTATTCAACTAAATAATTATATGCAGTGGTGTAATGTTTTAGAAATTTTTCATCACCGGGAGGTTGCGGGCTCGATCCAATCCGCGTAAAAAAAACACAGATAAATGATTAAATAAATATAACAAATAACTCACATCTGGATGTTGTGAAATTTTTCAAAACTGTTATGTCTTTTCAGCTGTCGTAAAGATCATGGATCAAATACAGTAAAAATTCCTTTAGATCGGCTTTCAAAGTAATAATACAATTTTCGTCAAATAATACAATAAAGTCGTTCATAAAAGTACCTCCAAAAATCGTTTCTTCCTGCTGATAGATATGAAAAATAAATTTATCGTTTTGCAATGTACACTTAATATCAATTTATGGAGTGTGAAATTAGGTTTTTGGTTCGAGACACCGTAGCGTAAAGTTTATGGAACAAAAATGACGTGTGGTTTTGCCAAGTGGTTTATGATTATTTTTTTTGATAAAATTGAGAAGACTCTGAAAGGCACTCTAAACAAATTCAATATTCCCTTGGTAGATTCCATGGGTTCATTAGGTTGGTATATTCCCTTAGGCAATCTTTTTGATGTATGTAAATGACATTTGAATTAGACTTAAATTTTCAATGAATTGGGGTTGCAAATAATTTTATTTAAATATTAAATGTGTTTTCAGGCCATTACCACATTTAGTGTCAAACCACGGCAAATGTTAAATGAGTTTTCATATTAAATAATTTCAAATCACATTACATTGTGAATTAAATAGGATTTCGGTTAATGAACCGTTTTCAAATTTAACAAAACAATTTGAATGTACATATAACAAAGTAATTACTCCACAAATAATTTGTATTTTTGAGTAGCTTATGGTGATGTTCATTATTGTTTTATGAACGAAGAGGAATTAGTATCATTGTTTAGCTGGATGAGGTTAAGGGTCACAACACTTTTATTAAGAACACAAACTCTTTAATAATCTAATTAAAATAACAAACTTTGTGTAAAACCACTTTCTACAAAAAAATATTATTAATATGATTTCAATAATATTGTTATTTAATTTATAAAAAACAGTTTAATTATAAACAAGTTCTGCTATGTATTTATTATTATGCGTGACAACTGTTTCATCTTGTGAAGGTAAAATCACACTGTGGTTACCCAACCAGCTGATGATATATTTATATTATTTCTATATAGGTAGGTAATTTAAATGAAAAAAGTATCGTTTCTTTTTTTAATACCTGTGCCCTTATTAATTTCAAAGTAAAGTACTAAAAATAATTGATGGTTACTACCTTTTAAAGTTTCCCCAATTAATCCATTGTAAATTTGAAAAATGGTGATTAAATTAGGTATTTCCAAACGATGACTCAGGAATTTGTTTTTCCAAGCAAAATTAAGAATCTTAGTGGTCTCTAATAACTGAACTTGGCTACCTAAGAGTGGCGAGCGAATTATTTACTTAAAAGTAATAAAAATAAAAATAATAATAATATTTTTTTAATTTTTTTATTTTATTTTTTATTTTTTTAAATATTTATATTGAGGGATTTCATCAGAGCCGAACCCTCTGATATGAAAATATCTGGAGTCGGTGAAATATTATCCCATTATGTTTCTGGTGGATTGACCTATTATTCTTGTTTTTTTTTTTATTTATTATACTTATATAGTGCACTTACATTGCGTGAATTTACTAGATAATCATTTGTGGAAAAGTGTGTGGAAGGGTTTAGTCTTTCATCTGGGAAAGATTTAACCCGGACATAAAATCTGGAGCACCGTAAATATTTAAGACAAGATTTTTATGCATAGCACAAAGGATAACGATTATTATAAGCAATAATTATTAGCCTGAAACATTCATCTAGATTGAAAAAATCTAGATCGTTGTTTTCAGGTGAAAAAATGTAATAAGCAGTAATTGTTGAATGAAATACTAGTATATATTGAATTATTTGGCGGGTAGAAGATAAACCGACGCGCGACGTAGCTTAATGGTAGAGCATTTGACTGGGTATCAGAAGGACGCGGGTCCGAGTCCCGTCGGCGGCATCTATCTTTTCTAGGGAGATTTTTTCATTGTAGATTTTTTTAATGTGTTTCAGGCTAGTAAAATTATTGCTTATAATCATTATTTATTTTTGGTTTTGTCATCATTTATCAAACTAGCTTTCGGATCATAATAATGTTTGTTAATTTCTAACTGCCGTAAAAGATTGAGTTTACGGCCTTTATTTTGTTTGTGAGTGATTATTTTGAAGGAGATTTTTGTCAAATTGTGACAGCATTTTATTATTATTTTTAAACGATCACATGTATTCTTTATCTAGTATTTAAGTACCGACCAGTTTGTCCAACACAAACTGCGAAACAGCTGTCACGCGTAATATAATTGCAAAGCAGACCTTTTTTATAAATGAGTTGCTTTTATAAATTAACAATATTATTATTGAATAAACAGAGTGTCCGGGGGTAAAGTGCATTAACTTCGGGAGGTGATTTTAAACGATATTGAAAGTAAAAAAGATAAATAACTTTTTTCGAAATTCCAACTTTTGGGGGAAGTTTTGTGGTAAAAAGATAAAATTAGACCGGCGTGTGCGGCCAGCTTATTATTTTCCGCCGTTACGATACCGGCCAGTCAGAACCATGCAATGTTGCCACAGTCACGCCCGGCAGGCTCTCAGCAGGTGAGATCGTACCGCACACTAAGAATTTTACTCCTATCATCATGTAGAATTAACCCCTGAAGTTAATGCACTTTACCCCCGGACACCCTGTATAAAAAAATGAATAAAATGGAGTTCCACAAATTAAACTTGATAACAATAAATTATCAACATGTTTCAAAACCAATAGGTCACTTGCATCACATTTTTTAAATTTTTTTTTCCGGTTAAGGCAAATATTCTAAGACATTCCCTATTTTTTTTTTTTTTAAATCGTATTTTTGAAACCCTGGCGATTTTTTGAAAATTTCATTCCGAAAAATCGGAACATTTTTTATAAACCGGAAAGACGGGACATAATTTTATGAGTGCGAAAAAACGATAATTACATAGCCGAAAATCATTTTAAAAAAAGAACATTTTCCACAAATTAAAAAAAGATTTTTTTCCACACGAATAGCAATAAATTGTACGGGTTCTCTTCGTAACATCAAAAAATCAAACCAAAGGATAAGTTCGCATAGAACAAACAATAAATGTAGTGAACGTTAAACGAAAATTCAAAAATTAGCCAGAAATAAAAGTGTTGCCATATAAAAAAAAATTAACCAGTGTGGAATTTTACAAAATTAAGGGAACATAATCGGAGACGGGAAATTTTCATGTAGTGACGTCACGAGCTCAAATAATGGATTTATTTATTTAAAAATAAAAATAAATTATACATTTCTAAAAATTTTTACTAACATTTTCGTAATCTAAGTAAAAAAATCTATCCACACGATTTTTTCCAAGTCGTTATGAAATCTATGCAAGTGGCCTATTGTTTATTCATCAGGATTCAAAAAATTCAAAAAATTAAAACATTGAAAGAATAGGTAAATAATTAAGTATATTTAAAGACGAAATTTTTTTAAGATGTCATTAAAAATCAACTATTCAGCTTTATTCCGAGAATTGAGAGCCAATATTCTGGATTTTTTTTTTTATTTTTACATTAACTCCAAACAGGAGGCCCAGTGGAAAATAATTTCCCTCGGGGCCTATGTCTACTGATATGCTGTGTGGAGGGTCGTTTTGAGGAGAGGAAGGAATGAACATTGGTCTTGAAGAGATCCATGTTGTTGGATTCTACTCCTAAAGAAATCCTGTAGTTTGGAGTTAAAGAACTCGTTGAAATTCTGATCAAACAAGATCAGATTAACACGGCAACCGGGAACTAACCTCCCAGTTGAGTTCTTAAATATCCTCTTTTGAAGTACAAGCAGAACGACGGAGTTCTCTAAAAAAATGACGCAAATGATTCTAGCGGCCACCGAAACCTTATTTTAAACCTACAATCAGAAAATTAAACACCATCAAAATGTTCTAGGAAATGCAAAATTTAAAAAAAGGTTACAAATTAAAAATAATTCAAATGCATCATAATGATTGAATGTATAAAAACAACTCTTCAAAGCACTTTTGCCTCAGGTACAAAACAACACAATTTATATTTTCAAGTCACGCGTATACCGCCAAACCATTTTACATAATATTTTTTGATAACTTCGTATTTACAGCTTGCCCGACATTTAATTTACAATCGTCCTCAAAATAACAGCAAAATATGATCATTCGAGCATCCCAATTCTAACTCTCTTTAAAAAAACCAACTCGGTTTGTAAAAAATGTTGAAAAATTATTACTCTTAAATAATAGAAAAAAAAACGTTTAATGCAAAAAATATGGAAAAGCAAGGTGTTTGAATAATTTATAAATTAAAATTTGTGTGCAAGACTATTTCCGATCTATTCAAAATTATTAAAATTTTCTCACTCTGTTCTAGAAAATAAGGAAGCTATAAAATATTTTAATAGTTTTGTTTGGGTGAATAACTATTTTTCAAAATTATTTAATCACTTCAAAATTCTCAACACATTGCTACCCACCTCAACATAACTTCTCAAATATAATATATTCGGAGATTTTTTGACATCACTTTAGTAAAAATTCGTTTTAAAACCAATAAATCATTAATGTTAGTAAGAAACGACGATAAAACAGAATAACAACGTTTAAACTGGAAAAAGATTATCAAACCTGATGAAAATAGAGAGAAAGGTGATTAGGACTTGACTATTTACAAATTAAGAATTATTTTCTCGCAAACAAGAAGATAATTCAACAATTCGTGACACGTGGAATCGATAAAGGTATATTGGGAGTACTTACGTTTGTGGCGCAAACATGGACTCTCATCAAGAACAACATAAGAGTATAAGTATGCCAAAAAGGTGGTCATACAAATAACCCTGGGTAAAGGCAGGTTAGGTGTTTTCTCGCGGTTTTATTCGCCCCAGGGAAAATTATTTGCTCTTACTCGTATTTAGAATTAGATTATTTTTTGGAGCATATAATAGCAAAGTATTAATAGGGAGATATAAGAATAAATATTCAATTCGGGAGGCGGTAATGGGTACCGGCGCCCTGGGAACCTTTATTGGATAACTAACACCTCTGCCATAGGGCACCCCAAGTGGTTCGCTACGTTTGGTGATTTAGCAGGGGTGCCCGGGTTCATGGGGAGAGGTTTAAGTCACCAAACGTAGTGAATCACTTGGGGCGACCTATGGCAGGAATGTTGGTTATCCAATAAATCCCCAGGCGGCGGTACCCATACCCGCTACCTAAATAATATCGTTTCCTCGCAACGCAGAAAAACTAATAAATATAATAATAACCAAAAAATGTAGCTGATATAGCTGTCACAATCTCTACGCGGGTGAGAATGCAGGGTACGTGAAACGATGGATGACAGATGGAATTCAAGGATTTTACAATAGCGTCATTGGTTGGGAAAAGAAACAATAGCCAACCACAATTGAGGTGGGCTAAAAATTGAGGAATGTGCCAGGAATCTCAAAATTAGAGACATGTCTGAAAGGCCTGCGTTCCCAACTGAAAACTTGTCATATATTCAAGGGGAATACGAATATTATGATAACTATTTTGCATTCACGGCATGAAGTCTCCGAGAGGAAAAGTTTTATTTTTAATCTGAAGGAAATCTCTGAAGTTTCCGCATCTTGTGGGGAAATGAAAATATGTTAGTAATGCATTTCCCACGACAAGCGCCGTGTCGTGGGAAATGCATTACTAGTAGAACTTAGAGAGACCTCAATACTCTTACTGAAGCTGTCGACGTCACTGAAGTGGAAGGTTTTATTCCAAGTGTTTTATAATTGACGAACACATTTTCTAAAATTTACTCCCAAAAAGATTTACCCGAACAATTTTAAAACGTATCATTAGAACTCTTCATCATATTTCGGTTATCACCAATACCAGCATTCGTATATTACACCTGTTATTGTTATTCTTTTATCAATTATGTGTATATTTTGTATAAATAAATTTAAAAAAAAAAATTGAGTGCGGTTCGCACGCGGTAGAAGCGAAAGTTTACCAAAAACAATCTCAACCAATAGGAGCCTTTAAAAGTGTGGTCATAATCAAGCGGTTAATAACCAATATAATCAAACAGGCGAATGAGCGCAATTAGGACGATAATGAAATTATAATTAAAGACGTTTCACTTCAAAAATCTCCATTGCAGGGTAGTAAAACCCATTCCGAACTTGTTTCAAACCCAAGTAAAAACTAAGTTCTGTGAACAGTAAAGTAGTAGTTGCGAGTAGAATTTAATTAATCAATACTTCTAAGTCTTAAGTCGACATATAATTCTGAAATTTGCTCATTTGAATAAAATTAATACATAATTTCACATTTCCTTTATCTGTAATGTTAAATGATGGCCTAGATCACCCTTGAAGGGTGAAAACCAGAAATAATTGAAAAAAAAAAAAAAACTAAAATCTCCTCTGAAATCATACCTACTTAATTATAAACTGAAATTTACTATTTTAAGTAACGTTTTTTTATTCGAATAAGGAATTATATAATACATAGTCTAAAAAATATCATCAACTCAATGACAATTCTTTTAAAAAAATTCTTCAGGCAGGTTGGTACCATAATATTGAAAAGCTCAATTAAAATTAGCCACCTATATAGTCAATGTTATTCATTACTTAAAGTAAGGCTTACTTGAATAATTAAGTGGATGCAGCATTGGAAACCTGAATCGGAACGTACAAACAAATCAAAAATCGATTATGAGGAAACTGGACGGGGTTTTGTTTATACAAACTATTTCCCCAATTGCCTCTCTGGATTTTGATGCTAGTACAAACATTTAAAAAAATAATATAGATATGTACCACTAGTGTTTCGGTACGTTTTGCTTTTATTGATAAGTTACTTCTTATAGGAGTTAGGACACTCCAAAAATTGTTAACATATCCTGGTTTGAACGCCATAAACAGACCTTTAGTATCCAAACTAGACAATGTATTTTTTTTAAAAGCAGAAGATTCAGACATAAAATATTTTTTTCTAAATCTAAAAATTTTTTAGGAATCGTTCCAGTTTTTGAGGAGAGAATTTCGACGATTTAATTTAGGTATTAATCGGCCTGAGGTGAAGTTGTCTCTTTCGCTCAGTATTCGGGGGTAACAATGATAGTGACAGCAACAGTTTGGTAAAATACCTATTATTCCAATATCTCGGTGACCGAACCAATCAAAAAATTTTCCAAATGAAGAATTTTAAATTTCTTCATACAAACTTTTCATCTTTTTATGGGCACTTTGTCACTCTTGGGGGTCAGAACAGCCAGGAACTTCTTAATATTCCACTTCCTCCCCCCATCCTAATGAGAATACCACCGTTCCACTATTTCCAGACAAAATTGTTCGAGATATGATTCAACGATCATGTTCAGCCAGATTTAAAGCAGAGATTAAAGTGGTGGTAGGTATTTTCTACATTCATAAAGTTAAGTTCAATTGCTAGACGGCGATAAATAATTATCCATGTTCTCTATGAAAAGTTTTACATTTTACAGGCACTTATTCCATCATAATGAAAGGCTTTGTGCTTTGATTTGATGCTAGCTTTTACAGCTTATTGTGTTCTTTAATAGCAAATCGCTTCTGATGAGAAATGGTGGTGGATTATTGAAAGAATATTAAATGTTTTACCTGAGCGAAAACATCACGAAATATTAATTTTATGTCACAATTTTTTCTGCCACCCTTGAAGAATCATTTTTACCGAATTTTCTTTATAATATTTAATATGGAATTTATAACTAGAAAAAAATTCAATAATAGTGAATTAAACTATTATATTTGCCTTTGTCAGAAACCAACTGGTACATTCCTTAAGTCCGGAACCCACAATACAAAGTTCAGATACAAGCTATTGAAAGAAAGATATTTCAGAAATTTGGTTGAATTTCAACAATCCTTTTTTTTTTTTTTACATTAACTCCACACAGGAGGCTCTGAGGAAAATAATTTCCCTAAGGGCCTATGTCATCTTTGAAAATGGTGTGTGGAGGGTCTTTTTGAGGAAAGGAAGGAGTGAACATGGGTCTTGAAGCGACCCATGTTGTAGGAGGGAGGAAACACAGAGGCCGGCGAATCGTTCCACAGCCGAGCTGTTGAACTCAAGAACGAGTCGTAGAAACGACCCGTTCTCATGTGACTAAGTCAACCGTGTACAAATGTTGGGCGCGTGTTTGGCGTGTTTCCCGACTATGCACCGGTGCCGAGGGAATCAATGACGCTAGTTCCTCGGAGCATCTTCCATTGTAATACCGGTAGAACAAGGACAGCCTTCTCACCTGACGCCTGTGCTCTAAATATTGCAATCCGTCTATTGAGATGGGAGAATCTATCAAACGGACTATTTTGGAGCTCCAGACCAGAGGTGGCTGCCAAATTCAACCGTGAGGTGCACTTGCGATTTGTACAGGGTTAGCAGTTGTGTACTATTAAAGTATCTGCGGGCCCTGTACAGTACGAGCAGTTTCTGAGAGGCTAACTTAACTCTGGTTTTGATGGAGCCCACATCCCTGTGCTGGTCACTTAGAGTTACACCAAGCGTATCAATGGAGGTCCTGTTCGGAAGATTGCGTCCGTTGAAGGAGATTAGATTATCATTTCGATCCCTTTTAGACGTTATCAGACATGATTAGGTCTTTGAAACATTAAATTCGACGAGGTTATTCTTACCCCAAGAGAAAACACTCTCGAGGTAACCGTCCATTCTTTGCTTCAAAACCCTCCGAGCTATTGGGGTTTTTGTGCTCTTTGGAGGCTTGTCAAACAAAAAGCTGTGTGGACTGTACTGTCATCCGCATAACAATGAATCGGTGCACGTGACAAGAGGTCGTTGATGTGCAGAAAAAAAGTTGGAGGCAGAACCGATCCCTATGGGAAGCCAGCATTTATCGGATTCGAGGAATAGGTGACACCGTCAGCAACCGCCTGAATCGACCTCCCCCTCAAAAAGTCGGCAATCCACGCACACAAGGATGCGGGAAGTCCGTAAGAACGCAGTTTGTTGAAAAGCGCTCGATGCCAAACCCGGTCAAAGGCCTTGGAAATGTTCAGTGCAACCGTTTGGGTCTCACAAAAACGTTCCAGGCACCGTCCCCAAACATGCATCACATACGCGAGAAGATCACCGCACGTGTGGTTCCGCCGGAATACGTATTGACGAGGTATGTGAGCAGGTATGTGCTTCTCGAGGTATGTGAGCAGTTTGTCATTGATCACACGTTTCATCACTTTTGACAGAACAGGTGTGATCGCTATGGGGCGGTAGTTGGCTGTTATATTGTTATAACAATTATATAAAATTGTTATATTTCCCTAGTATTTTCCAGTACGTTCTCTGTGCCCGAGCGACGGCGACGACAACATCCCAAAGTCTTAACTCATTCGGAATGCTATCTAGCGACATGTCATGTAGATGCAATAATTCCATCATTTAATATTACGATCATCTTACTTCTAGGAAAATAAACCTTTTATTTTATTTTGTGTTCAGCACCAAACAAAAACTTAAAAATCGCTTTCGGAACAACTGTGCCTTCATCAGGGCAGACATAAATTTTTTAAAAACTTCTAAACAAAGAAAAGTTCTTCAAAATGGTTGTCAATGGGGGGGGGGGGGGGGGGGCTCGCCCGGGTGGCCCTTTTGGGGGGGCAGCAAAATTTGACAATCAATAATCATCTTGTAAAAATTTAGATTGGGGAAGTCGCGGGTTCGATTCACGCGTCAGGACTTAAAAGTTTTTTCTAGCATATAGTTTCTTAACATCTTTCTAAAGTTTTATAAACTGTTAAAATCAAAATATTAATGACAGACGTTTTGTTTATATTTCTAACACTTTTTAAATAAAAATGTAAATAGCAACAGTATCATTTTAGCTCTAATTGATAGTCGATTTGTGTTTTATATTCGCGAAGCTTTGTGCGCCCTGCTGAAAGCCCACAAAAATACACTTATACGGTTTTCTTCCACGTATATATCACGGTGTATATATTTTAAATTTATTATCACAGAAAAGTTACATAGCTGACAGGTTTGTGCATACTTATTCGAATTGCAGTTATAAAATTCTAGATGCACACTCTCTCTGTGCTGCCAGAATCAAAGAAAAAACATTTTTATGTTCTGACTGTAGTTTTAATTCGCCGCATACATATTTAATTAAAAGCCGTTTTGTGTTCAAAATATATAATTCCAGTTGTGGATTCATCTGACGACACATTTCGAAGGAAAACATTATATTATTTAAAGTGCTTTATAAAATTCTTGCAGAAAATTTATGTGCCGCCAGAATTAAAGAAAAACCTTTTCATGTTCTGATTGTAGTTTTAATTCACCACATACAGAGTTAATTAAAAGTAGTTTTGTGTTCAGAATGTAAAATTCCAGTTGTGGATTCAACTGACGACACATTTCGAATGAAAAACTTATTTGAAGTGCTTAATAAAATTCTTCCAGACAAGTTATGTGCCGCCAGAGTCAAATAAAAACCTTTTTCATGTTCTGAGTGTAGTTTTAATTCACCGCATACAGATAAAATTTAAGCCAGTTTATTGTTCAGAATGTAAAATTCCAATTGTGTATTCATCTGCTGACATATTTCGAAGGAAAACATAACTTTTTTCGAAGTGCAAATATAAAATTCTAGTTGCAGACAATTTATGTGCTGCCAGAACCAAAGAAAAACCGTTTTCATGTTCTGAGTGTAGTTTTAATTCACCGCATACAGATTTAATTAATAAATATTTAAAAAAATAAATAAAAAAAGGATCACTACCCCCCCCCCCCCCCTCCCTGAAGAAGTACCTATATAGGGGGAGGGGGGGCCGGCGGCTGATATCCACGCTGCGCCACTGATAAAAGTATAATCATTTTTCAATCAATGATCTACACAGACACAAAGAGCTCTGAGATGTTCTTTCTCTCATTTCAAAGCTTTTTATAGTTCTACTTATATAAAACGAAATGCAAACATTTCAATTGAGCTGATAAAGTTCTGATTATTCAGTACGAATTTCGCTATCTTTTTGTTAAGTATATGTTTCTTCAATTAGTTAATAGTACCGATCATGTTTTTACTGATCATTTTTGAGGTATCGTTGTCAACAAATGATGTAATCTTAGTTATTTTTTTAAAATCAAATAAAATTTAGTATGCCCGGTTATAAAAAAATAAAATATAGTGGTGCATCTACCAAAATATTCAATATGTATTCTAAATTTAAAGCATGGTTTAAGTTGGCGTTCTACAGAAGTTATTGTTAACTGTAAGAGAATCGTGTGATTCTGAATTATGCATGACTGAAGATGAAATACAAACTTCAACTAGATTCAAAAGATCTTTAAAGTTTCGAAGGAGAAGTTTTTATCAGAACAAACAGAACATCTAATTATTCTTTCAGACTTGTACTTTTCTCAGGAAATCGAATAAAATTATCTGCATTATATGCGAGTTCTCGAATCGTTGGGAAGAGAAGTGTTATTGGTTTAGTTGGTGTATACCTAATTAAGTTGGCTTCTTTTGTGAGAAACGTTTAGAAGTTTCTCACTCTATGCGCTTTTCAAGGAGTTAAAATAAAATAGTTTCTTAAGCACGTGGACGTGTTTTGTTTAAGTATTTCTTAGGATAAAAGTTACTATTATGTTAATAAGCTTTCGAATAAATTCAGTCTCTCCGTTGAAAGCTTAAAGAAGTAGAAGAAAATAAAGCCAAATTATAAACCTAGTGTATCGTCAGTGTCAAGAATAATTAATGTGGTGAACGTATGTCTTGCGGTATGAAAGAGACATGCGTGTATGAGTGAGACAACATGAGGAACGTATAGAAGGGTGTGGTTGTTGTCCATTCGTCCTCTTACCATCAGACTTCCTTGATAGAACCATTGTACATAATCCCGGAATAAACATCAACAGACTATCTACGTCTTCTTATTGTATTGAAACTCTTTACTGAGATCATCATATACAGAGGAATCTGGATCCATCAAAAGGGATTCCAGATTATCATGGGATAACCGGCCACGGTCATCACAATTAATACCTACCTAAAATACAAATGATAAATGCAATGCAAATGAAAATAAAAACACTCATTACGAAAGATTTTTTAAATATTTATATTGAGGGATCGGTAGGATTTATCGGTCCAGTTAGGAGTTCTACCGAGCCGAACCCTCTGATATGAAAATATCTGGAGTCGGTGAATTTTTTTCCCACATGGTCTCTGGTAGATTGACGTATTTTTCTTGTATTGTTTTGTATTTATTATACTTATGGAGTGCACTTACATTGCGAGGGTTGACTAGATAATCATTTGTGAAAAGTGTGGATGGTTTAGTTTTTTCCTGTGGGGAAGATTTAACCCGGACATAAAATCTGAAGCACCAAAAAATAAGCAACAAGTTTAAAGATGTGTAAAGTAAAAAGATTCTTTTTGCAGTAACTCCACACAGAAAAAAAAAGATTTAATAAATGAACAATAAATAATATTAAATGGCATCTTGTATTATTGTAACAAGTATTTTGTGAACTGAAATCTTCTTTAGCACCGTTGTGATTTGAAAATTGATGAAAATAAAAATAGCGACACCAAAAAGAGATCATCTATGGGATTTAGCCTGCGATAGAGCGAGATAGTATAATCGGTCCCTTCTTTGTTCGGTGCTTTGTAGCATATCGGTCTCCTCTTTGTGCGATGCTTCGTAGCCTCTCCACTGTTGTCTACTTTAGTTTTCTGAAAGTTTCACTTCAACCATACATGATTACATTGCACAATTGCACATTATTACATTTACAGTTTTTATACACCTAGCTCATCAATGGAGACGATGTCACAAACAGAAAATATTTGCATTGACATATTATAATAACGGAAAACTCTGGGCAAATGTTGGAAAATTTTTCTGCTTCTGATTAACTTGCTATTTTTGCTTACGAAAATAAAATATCTGAAGAGGAATAGAAAATTTGTTCTCGCATATAATCTTACTCAACATTATGCGTTACTTATTTAAAGTGTTCTAAATAAGAGAAACAGGGTTTTACAGGTAGATTCTTCTTGCATAAACTTGGTTTAGGAGGAAAAGTATGGAAATAGGGGTTGAAGTTTAAGAATAGAAAGAGAGGCTTTAGATTTATTAGAGGTTAGAGTTATGTGTTGTGGAAATACTGTCCGTGAGAGAATAATAAAAAGTATTTTTCTAATGCAACGTTAAAAACCTAGGAAATTCTACCACAAAAAGCAAACCAATACAACCCAAGCTTGGAAAAATACCTAAGTTAATGTGATTCAAACAGATACCTACGGCTCAGTAGGCGTAAGTAAAATTAAAACCTTGCCATGTGGAAATTAATTTGGTTCTTAAATCATTTGTCTAATTATTCCTCACTCAATGGCAAATTATATTATACTCTTGTTACGTGCGAATGGATAAGTTATTTTACTAACTTTTTCTTTTTCCCATGTCAAATGGTGTTTCTTGATATTTTTCTAGTGATGTAACACTGGTACCCTTTTTCACAAATGATGAGGAAAACATTAATCGTCTACCTAATTGGAGTGCCCGGCACAGTCTTGGTAAGAACCACTGGGAATCAAAACATTTATTTTCATTTATCGCTTTCTTGGGGAAGGTAGACAATGGAGGTCTTTAGTGAGATTTATTCAGATTCATATTTGATCCATTCAATATAAAAATTCCCGTTAAAAATATTTAATATACGTACAGTTATAATACCATATTTATTTAAATTAAATGCTGTACATATCTGTATTCCGAGCATTGACGGAATGTACCATATGATATTAAATTTTGGGTAGAATATATATTTATTTTGTCTGAAGCATTTATAAAGCAACAAAAAGTTCGAGTGGTGAATGGAATTTTAACATGTATGTGTTTGTGGGCGCAAATATTTTCAGCAATCAATTATTTTGGTACCATGATAGATACCTCCAAAGAGATTTAACGAGAATGAAAAACTATTGTCTTAAAATTCAACAAATGAGTGTGTTCTTTAAAACAAAGAGGAAAATTATAATTTAATGCATAATAAAAATATTAAATGAAATATTAAATATTAATAAATATTAAATATTAAAACACTTCAATTATCTCAGCCAAACATATGTTGACAAATTTTCGTCAAACAAATGGTTGAGTATTGGAGAGTTGAGCGCAGAAATAGAAGGCTTTATGCTTGCCATACAAGATAGAGTCATTAATACTAAAAATTATAGAAAGCATATCATCAAAGATGCAAATCAAATTGATGATTTATGTAGAATATGTTTGGCTTATCCGGAAACTATAGAACATATTATATCGGGATGTTCTGTATTAGCGCCGTCCGAGTATACATTTAGGCACAATCAAGTTTTAAAAATAATTCACCAAAGTTTGGTAATTAAACATAACTTGATTGACTGCCGTAATGTACCATATTATGAAAATGAACCAAATTCATTTTTAGAAAATGAATTTTATAAAATTTATTATGATAAAACTATTCTGACAGACAGAACAATTAGTCATAATAGACCCGATATAGTTTTACATGACAAAATTAAGAAAATAACTTATATCATTGATGTCGCTATTCCAAATTATTGTAATATTCAGAAAACTGTTTCTGAAAAAATAAGAAAATATACAGATTTAGGAAATGAAATTAAAAGAATTTGGCATTCTCAGACTATAAAAATATTACCATTTGTTATTTCGGCTACTGGCATTATACCTAGCTCTCTCATTCAAAATTTAGGCGTATTAGATTTGTCAAAAAATTTGTACATAAAAATGCAAAAGTCGGTCATTTTAAATACATGTAGGATTACGAAAGATTTTTTAAATATTTATATTGAGGGATCAGTAGGATTTATCGGACCAGTTAGGATTTCATCAGAGCCGAACCCTCTGATATGAAAATATCTGGAGTCGGTGAAATATTTTCCCATTATGTTTCTGGTGGATTGACGTATTGTTCTTGTATTGTTTTATTCTTATATAGTGCACTTACATTGCGTTAATTTACTAGATATTCATTTGTGGAAAAGTGTGTGGAAGGGTTTAATCTTTCATTTGGGAAAGATTCAACCCGGAAATAAAATCTGGAGCACCGTAAAAAATAATTTTAATGCGACTAAGAGAACCTTATATCTCTAACAGCTCCAAGGAACTGTTTAACCTAAACAATAAAATGTTAATATATTTCATTACAGGCCTGACCCAAATTTCTGGGACACATTTTGTTACAGAAAAAACACTTTATAAGATGTATGAATTCAAGTAACTGGGAACACTTGTTTTGAAAGGTAATATGATTTGAGATTTTTACAGTACAAAGTATTATTCGGGTATTTCTAGCAATGTTCAAGTATTTGTTAACTTACTATAAGTTTGTGTATTTTACGTTCAATGTGTAATCATCGAAGAAGGAGATAATATTAATAAATCTAAACGAGACGTGAAACAGAACAAGAAAAGACATAGAAAAATAAAAAGATAACGGATGCCACTTGGAATCGAACCCAGGATCTTTTGTGTTATCGGGACGTGGCGCCTTGTACAGCTCGGCCATTGAGATCTATTTATTTTACGTCAATTAAAATAGTAAAAGTTTTTATGTATATTAGCATCAACCCTTTTTAAATCTGTACAAATCAAACTTGAAGAGAATATTCATCAGTGAAAGAGTAGTATTGCTTTGAATTCAATGTTTGTAGATAAAGATATATGTGTAAATATTATACAGTTAACCGAAAATCAATAATTGTAACAAAAATGTACCACAGATAATATGTTTTTTCAACAATACAAAAAGAATTGTTCACCTGTTGGGGAAAAAACTTGGGTCAAGTTGTCTTACAGAATTTGAGAAATTAATCTAATTTAAAAGTCAAAACTCAAGCTCTCTGAAAGTCCGATTCAAGTTATATTGCTATCCACGTATTGTGAAATATTCGGACCATGTTGACAAATAACAGAACTTAAATGAAAATTTCACAAAGCTTAAATTATAAAACAGTGAATTTTTTAATGAATTGTTTAAATTCTGTGAAAATAGCAGGTCCTTAGAGTTTAATATATAATTCACTCTGTCATTCTAATTTGAAATGTAATAATTCTGATGAATGTTTTAAGTGGAAACCCTTACTTCATAGGTATTTAATGAGATAACAACGTAAATAGGTTATTTTGCGAAAATTTCCACGGTTTTGTATATCTGCCGTTAAATATTTTACAACACTTAAATGTTGACATCCAGGTTGAACCATTGCCAAAGTTATAGTAGGGTAAATATATTAGCAGCACTGTGAAAAAATGTGCTGGGACAAATTTGGACTCACAGATCACACTTCTTGGAACTTTTTGACATTTTAACTTTGAAAGTACAATTATTGTTATTATGACTTCACTAAAACTTATGAAAAACCAAAAAAAACACGGTAAATATATCAATTATATGAATATAAGAGTGAACTAGTCATATTAATAAAAATTACGACAACTTTTGTAATATTACGAAATACATCGCCGTACCCAAAAAATCTTTCGCGGCTTAAAATATGTTTTCATTGTGAACAGCGAATGCGCCGGCGCCCCCATCTAGCGGCTATGAATGAAAACAACAATTTAGTATTAACATTACTAAAAATAGCACTGTTGCCAGATTTTAAAACCTGTTTTAGAGTGAAATTCGTTATTAGTAGTATTTCGTATTTTAGTGTAAATTTGTTTTATTGATGTTGCTGCAAAAACATAGGTTATCGGTCGTGCTGTAGTTTTTTTAGTAAGGCTGAAGTAGTTTTATCCTAGATGCATTTGTATGAAAAAATGTTTTACGCTTTTGTTATTCGACCGTAAACACTCTTTGTACACTCCTTCGGGGCATTTAGTCATATTTTGCTTAAGTATGTATACCGCATTTTCCCTAAACCAACTGCATATTTATAAGTCTGCCGGGAGGCCAATTTTTTTTAAAATATTATCTTTTACATGAGCTCCAAACGGGGAATTTCATCTTTGGGGATGCTGTGTGGAGGGTTTTTTTACGGAAAGGAAGGAGAGGAGAGTTATGGGAAGGAAAGGGGTTTTAGGGGTGGGTAGGAATCTGGGGTTCAATTTATCCTAGTCATCCGTCTCTAAGACCTGGACAAACCTCACCCCATGAACCCGGGCACTCCTGCTAAATCACCAAACGTAGCGAACTACTTGGGGTGACCTATGGCAGATGTGTTGGTTATCCAATAAACGTTCCCGGGGTGGCGGTACCCATTCCCGCCTCCCAAGTTGAGTTGTCGGGGATCGACTGTCATGGAATCGTTTTTAATAACCGGGGACATTAAAAACAGTTTTAAAAATAACAAAACAAATAAATATGTCTGTAATTGTAACGATTTTAAACCAAGTTTCTCTGGAATGTCAATTCTCTGGCTATAAAAAAAAATCGTATTTTTTAAACTTAATTTACCAATTTAAAATTATCTTCCAAGTTTTACGAAATGTATGACTTTGGCAGTGTCATCACCTTGCAAAAATGATTTTCTTAAAATAGGCAGTAGTAATACTTAAGAAAACAGATTATAATTCAAAGAATAATCTTCTCTTTGATTCGCTCAGTATTTAGTAGGTCCTAAAACGGTAAATCTAATTAGCATTTTGTCGACTTTGACAGCTATTTTCGAAGTTTAATTTGTACGAGTTAAGATGTAATTTAGTATAGGTTCTTCAGTTTTAATAGCATTAAATCAAATTAAGCCATCACGAGTCCATTGGGTTACCTACCTTTCGAGTTACCTTAGGTTCCAGATAAAATCTTTTTTCCTCATTAACACGTAATTAATGATGTAAAAGAAGATCTGAAATTATAATTTATTAAAATTATTTACTTAACAATAATTACGTCGTATAGAAATTTTAATTAACCACATGTTCAAATCGTATTTCAATTACTTTTAAAAAATTATGCGGTAATTTTTGTTGATGGTTCCTTTTTACGTGTGTTTCTGATGTTTCTTCGAACAAGTGTTTCACGGAAAAACTAAACAAATGATTTTTCAGAATCTTAAACATTAGATTCAATTAGATTTTAAGTGAGTTAACCATAACCTTTAACCATAAATGATGAATGGCATGGGAAACGATAAGGGAAAAACAAAGAAACATTAATTTTTAAATCCATAAATATATTATTAACCAGTAATAACCACAATATTTTATTATTATTAAAGGAATTCCACTGCTTTAAGTAATTGCGAACAAATTTTACTATAAAACAAATAAAAAACAAGAAACATTATACGTCTTATATGTGCCTACTTAAATTCCTCGCTCAAGCAATATCATGTTCGTAATTTTATCATAATATGCATATATGTCTGGTTCATTAACAAAACTATTGCTTTATCGTGAAACGCCAACAATATCGTATTTCGATATTCGTTTAGTCAATTAAAAATAGTAGAGATAGGAATAATTTTATATCGTGGTAGACAGCTAAAATTCCCAGAAATATTGTAGTTAGGAAATCGTTTCACCTGTGTGAATCAAATAATGTTCAGTCGTCTTTGATATTGAATATTGACCGATTGATTCAGCTAATTGTCAATTATTACCTAGCAAAAGAAAATCTATAGTTCCCGAGAACAAAGCAAATAATACAAAAGTAGAGGTTTAGAAATTGTGTTGGTACACTAACAATAAAAGGCCTTGTATACGAGTATTTCTTATATGTACACAATAGTACATTCTCCCTTGTTTGATGTCAAATGAGGGACATAAAAGCAAAACTGACACTATCCACTCTTTGTTCATTTTGGCCTAATTTATCTCACTCTCTATATCTTATAACCAAACCAAAAAAACTCTTCTAAGTCATTCAAAAATGACTTATAAAACTAGGGTCAAAAGAAAAACTGCCTTTTTATCACGTTTGATGATCCTTAAAAGCGCCACTCTAAAAATGCACCAACCACGAGCCAAAAAACATTAAGTTCTTCGCAAATCCAATATGAATGTTAGAGGGAGCGCGCTAAAATAAATAAAAATGTAATTAAACGAAAATTGTCAAAATATTTAATAACACGACGAAAGCGCCACAAAGCTGACTTGAAAAACAATATCTCCACTATTCAAAATACAATTGTTCTTAGAGCAGAAACAAGTATAAAAATGGTTGATTTGAAATATCGTTAAAAAACTTACATAAGCTTGCAAAAAAAAAAAAACGGAGAAAATTTAAGGCAAATAAGCTAAACTTTTTTTTATAAGCTTAACATTTTGCGTTGTTGGTCAGTGGCGGTTTTGGTTTTATACCCCTCAAATGGGGAGTTTTCTATTCGTTGTAACACTAAGGTTTGATTGTTCAAATTGTCATATATATTCTATTTTTTATTGTACTTCTACAATTTATCCAATTACAGTAAAAGATTTCTTATTTTGACATTCATAACATTTGGGAAGGAAGTTATACAAAAAGGTTTTAAAGTTATTTAAAGAGTAATTACCCTGTAAACATTGAACGCGTTTAATACATTAATTAAAGAGTAAAAACTCTTTAAAGAGTAATTACTCTTTGATTAATTTAACACATTCACTGTTTTAGAACATTCGTAATAACACTTTGTATTCCTCTTGTCATTTTATTTATTTATGACGGTATCCTGCAAAAAAGCTTAACTGTATTTTATGTTCGGATAAAATTCATGAATCTGCATAATATGCTTGTGTCTGTATCGCCGTGGTGAAAGACCACCATAAATAATAGAAACGTTGCTAAAATAGTTTCAATCATGTTTGGTAACCAAATCTGAGCGGTCAGGTTTTTCTCAACCTTTCTTTTCACCATCTCTTTCTCTTACCTATAGCAGAGGTGTAGGTTATCCAATAAATGGTTCCCAGGGCGTATGTACCCATACCCACTTCCCAAATTGTAAAGAATTTTTCGCATATACATGTAAACTTATCAAGTATTAAAAGTACGTATTCACCACATCCAAGTGTACCCTTTTGATGGTAATTTGAATTGAAAAACACAACCAAACAATTTAATTAAAGTCTTTGGAAGCATTGTCGGCCCTGATACCAGATTTAAGTACGCAATCTCCCAAAATAAGCGTCGGGACGCCACATGTCGTCGATCTTGCACATAATGTTACACCTTTTAGGAACCGATTACTTTGGATGAGATTTTAATTGGTAATAAATCGATATATGTTTTTTAAAATTTATTTTTGACAAAAAATCTGTAATGTCACTGATATAATTATTAGCACTAGCATATTTATGTATTTTATCTTACTCATAAATGATTAATGTAAAGAGGAAATATGATAAATTAAGGGTGTTATATAAACGATACCCTTAGGACATAATTTGTGGGGTGAGTGAGGCACATTTACATCTTGATTTAATTTAATAATAATATTCCGAGATATTCGTGCATAAATCTGCGATTTTTTACTTCACCAGGGGTTTAACAAATTTAACGAACTTCCAATAAATAAAAAAAGAAGATTGCAATAAATAAAAAAAAATGTTGGGATTTTTCGTGGATTGTACCAAAATGTGTCAAAAAACAAATTTTAATATATAAGTATGATTTAAAACAGAAAAATTAAAAAGCTTTATTTAAAGATTAGCTATAAAATGTAAAATTTTATTAGTAAATAAAATACTGTAAATAAAAACAATGTAGCTAAAACTCGGCTTTACCATAATACCTAATATAATCAACACACAAAAAAGTGAATAAACACCATTTTTTATAACATTAACTCCTTATTCCAGATAATAATAATAATAACGTAATATTTGTATAGCGCAGTTTTGTGTTATTTCACTTCAAGTGCGCTTAACTATAATAAATTTAAAAATAATCCTACAGTGTTCCTTACAAGTTCATTACAAAATATTGATAAAATAATACCTATGAAATAAAGAATAATACCCATGAAATAATAAAAAAATACCTATGAAATAAAGAATATACATTATTTACAAAACAATGACAAGAGAACAAAGATTAACAAAACAGTGCTGTTATAGCATAGAGGAAAATAATAATATACACTAACTTCTTACAATAAATTCAGATATTTAACATAAAAGTACAATTAGGAGGAAACCGAAACCAAACGATTACCGGATAGTTGAGAACATGACTTATTACTTGTGTTCAAAAGATGTTAGGATTCATTAATGATACGATTTTTAAAATAATTTTGTTTTTAAAGCCCGTTTAAATTCTGCCAAATTCTGGATATTAGTAAGAGCTGAGGGAAGTTTATTCCAAATGAGAGGGCCAGTTACACGAAAAGAGCGATCATAGTAAACGGCTCGATTTGCACCGAAATGATCAATGAAGGTAGAAGGTTTTGACGACCTCCGTAGTCCAGTGGGTAAGACTCTTGACTCACAATCCGGGGGTCGCGGGTTCGAACCCGGCGTGCGCAAATAAATTTTATTTGATTAATTTGTGTTATTTCACAATTAATTCAATTAAAATAATATATAGTATATTTGCGGCACGTTCCAGAGTGGAAGATACTATCAGTATCGCCCTGGTGTAAGACCACCATTCAGAATTGAAACGTTGCTTGAAAATGACTTTAGCCGTGTTTGGTGACCAGATCTGAATAGCCAGGTACTTCCCAACCTTCCTCTTTCCCACCTCCTTCCCCTCCCCACTACCTTCAGCCTCACAACATTCCCCCAATTGGGGATGCCATAGTCTCACTGGCTCCAGACAGGAGCAGTTGAGATTCTTGTGCGGTATTCACTGTAAAAAAAAAAAAAAAGGTAGTATCGGAACGTCCTTAATTGAAATACCGGTAAAACAAGGACAGCAGTCCCATCTGCTCGAAAAATTGCAATCTGTTTGATGATAGTGAATATTACGAAAAACAGTTTTGGGTCTTAATTTATTTATTGCAAGAAAAAAAAAATGGCGATGGATTAACATCATGCCATTAAAAAAATTGCATTGACTTACAAATTTCAGACAGATAAATAATAGTCATAATGTCCGAGATTAGATGCACAGATTTGTCTGAAGTAGGGCGTTTTCGTTCATAAATACCTACCATAATAGATAAACTTCCTGCAAGATATTGTTCCGTCTGGCTGTAGGAATGTGTACGTCAAATTAAATGACATCTAAAAAGGACACTAATTCTAATTGCTCACAACACTTGACGTTTTCATTTCCTTTATTCTGAAACGGGATGTCTAAATAAAGCATTGATGCAAAACAACAAGTCCTATTTGACGTAGTTCGTGCGTAGATTAACAAAACAAATTTAAAGTGAAAAGCAGTAATCTACCAAAGCGTTTCTCAAACGGGATTCACTTGGTTACACAACGTTCCAATAGACGCTTTTATAATTACCGTGACGATTCACGGTAGTGTGACGGCAAAAAAGGCAATAAACCTACGTTCATTATCATCACAATGCTGCAGCTCTTTCTTACAGATTAAATAATGGTGAGATACACAGATATAGGCGGGAATTGCGTTTCATTTTCTTTATACGTGTGAGGGAGATGTATGATAATGCTTGTAGATTTCCTTTGGAGGGGTGCAGACATACGTTCACCGTTTGTCTCATTTTCGAATTATTTGGTGTATTAGAAAGAGCTGCAGAATTGTATTTTTAATAACTCAGGTACGCCTTATACGTCATAAGTATGTCTAGTAAATTTACAGTGTCGTGTTAACAAACTTATGGGTCCGAGTGGTTAAAAACAGAAGCAAAACCGGCAACGCATTGACATTTCACGTTTTTGAATTCACCATACTTAAATATTTTCGTCGTAAATAGTTTTGTAGGGACTACGGAGATGCCACGGTGCGGTGTGTGAGAGAGATGCAAGAAAATTATGACGTTTTTCTTTGGAGGAAACAGACCTACGTACATTATTTATCTCATCTTTCGACAGACCAGAAGCATTATTATGTCAAGAGGCCGGTATTCGAATTTCTACCGATTTCTTGCAAACCTCCCTTAAACATTTGAAGTTTTTAAACTCTTAAAAAAAATATATGTTATTCTTGAAGATAATATCTAGACATTAGTCGCGCCCAAACGCAAATTATATAAAATTCCCTCGATAGAAAAAAATCGCAAAGTATGCTCCAAAAATTATTATAAACACGTTTGTTTCAGATATTTTATGAAAGTTATATGTATGAAAAAATTCACAGCGTTTCTTTAAATGCTGTTTAAGACAATTATCGCGAGGTTTTTGCTCTATTTTAAACGAGTCGTGTTTTATTAAAGATTTTCATGATTTTTGCATCGATTTTATCGTTGTAAATGTTAGCGCGCTCTTCTAACATTCGTAATTTCATATCTCTCGGTCTTCTTCTTTTTGGGGCTGGGAACGGAGCCTTAAGGAACGTATGTTTGTTGCCTTTTTTATGCCGTCACGGTACCGTTACCGTGAATTGTCACGATAATTATAAAAGCGTCCATTGCGTCTAAAAGACAAAAAACATCTTTTGCGGCATAGATGAATACATGGAATGAAGATTCTTTAGCGAGACAACGCGCCTGGTTTCACTGAACTGGGTCCAGTGGACATACTGTAGCGGGTCGTTCATATACAGATTTATTTCGAGTATACATATTATTGAATGGATATCATTTTCACAGGCGGTGTTTCATTTTTTGTTCGGTTAGTATAAATAAAACATGTCTCGTATTTTTATTATGTCATTGTTCCGAGGGAAATAATTCAATTCGAATGCCATATAATAAAAGTGTTTAATAAAGATGCCACAAGTTAAAGAATGGCATTTCCTTTACCTTGTATCGGCTCGCAGTAATACCTACATACTTGTTTATATGCAGCATATATGTCACTGAAGTTTAATTACACTTAACCATTATTAGTTAACCGTCATTCAATATATCGCGCGAAGCAAAAAATTACGAGTCATAAAAATGGATTGAAATAATGGATTGCAAATATTAGTCAATTAAAATATAGTAATAATGCATCCAGAACAAAGTGCAGTTAAAAGGTCACATTCATTAAGGCAAACAAGTCTGGCTGATTTGTGGAAAACATTACGGAAGGTCGAACCTATTAACATTTTCTATTTATCCCTTTTGTATATAAAGACACCTTTGATTACGGAAGTTTATTGTGATGAATTTACAGCAAAACACCAATGCGTACATTAGGAACTTTTAAGGTTGAGAATAATATTTAAGTTCTTATTTATAATATTGTGATTTCCATTTTTTGTTGTTGTTTTAATTGGTTTAGTTTCTTTTATAAAGGTTAAAGTAAACTTCGGGAGGTGATTCTACGCGATAGTATCTATAAGTAAAACAGTTAAATGTCTTTTTGTTTTAAATACAAGTAGTTAAACACGAAAATTTGAAGCATACTCGTAATAGTAAGTCTCACAGAGATTTAATAATTGACCTACCTAAGGCAAGATAAGGGAGTTCCGTAGCCTCTAAACGAAATAGAATACTTCCATGTCGTATTTGGAGAAATTTATCTCTCCTAAGCCGGATATGATAACATTAATATTCGCCAACGCTTTTCATGTTTAACTAAGAACGGGTTATTTCACAGAAATTCAAATGTAAGTAACGTTGTCAAACGCCATTTTGTGTTTATGGCAGTTCGAAGGTCCCCGTCAAATACCGATTCTAAGCCCGTTTCAGCTTTTGAAACAAATTGTGATCAGCAGAAGAAGATTAGTATCATGGTGTTAAGCTTGTATCAGCTTTTTACAAATGAAAGAAATCTGAAACGCATCTACAATCGGCGTTTAGCGGGGAACTCTAAATTGTCAAAAACAAAATGGCGCAAAATTGTCATTTGATGACAACGTTACATATAGATTTCTGTTAAACAACCCAATCACAGTCTTGATTCTCTGGTCAAGTCGAGTATCTATTATAAGTTTCAACACAACACGCCAAAAACTTCTAAAGTTTCCATTGGTCAACCTAATATCTGTAACGATATTCATTTGTGGCTATTTGGGATAAGTGAACTTGTTTGAAACAGTCCGAAGAAGTGATCAAAGAGGATAAAATTCTAGGAAAACAAA
The DNA here is from genome assembly GCA_917563855.2 of Limnephilus lunatus. Taxonomy (NCBI): domain Eukaryota; kingdom Metazoa; phylum Arthropoda; class Insecta; order Trichoptera; family Limnephilidae; genus Limnephilus; species Limnephilus lunatus. Next base: position 61,290,145 of record OU830592.1, read on the forward strand.
CGAACAAAGTCTGATATGATTCTATCAAGAAAATAACACTTTATGAAAAGAGAGAGTCTTTATTGCGCTCAAACATGTTTAGTGGGTTGATTGAATTGTCATTTTCACAAAAGGGGTTCGATTTTACTTGTGTTTTATTTCTTCAATCGAACCTTTTGTATACCCCGTAATGTAGGAACCCCTAAGGAGTTGATTAGAAGTCGGAATGAAGTCTTGCCAAGTAAAAGTAACGCAACAGGGAAAATCGACTTCTTTATGGACTCTTCTTAATAATACTTACACACAATATACAAGTAAGTAGCCGTTTTTCGATCTTGTGGGAGGAACAATATTATACTGATTAGGTTGTTACTTTCGTTTTTATTTGGCCATTTTTTTACCAACAGTAATCGAATGACAGAGAAAAATAATAGAAAATATAATCAAATTACTAAACAAAAAATCTCTAGAAGTGTGATTTAAATACATTCAGATTGAAAGGAAACAGATGATGTACAAACGACCTTTAGATTAGTTATATAGTTTTTACTAGAAGTAAGGGGAATTTTTCATACTCTGTGCATACTTACACACTCACAACATATTTATATCGAATAAAATTAAGACAATATTAGCGAAACTTAATCGAAAAACTGGAAACAGAAAAATCAGAAAAAGATATTTGCACCTCTGGGACTCGAACCCAGAACTTTTCGCTTCGGAAAGGTAAAGGTTCTGAGTTCGAGTCTCAGAGGTGCTAATATCTTTTTCTGATTTTTCTGTTTTCAGATTTTCGATTGAGTTTCGCTAATATTGTCTTTATCTAATTAAATATTACAATTTGAGGTTTTGCTCGTAAAGCAAAAAAAAAACATTTACAACGCTTTCTTTATCTATTCAGTGTATTCGATGCAGCGATTCACATACACAACATGCATTCGCAGGTAGCTCAGGAGTAAATATTCACAATATTTTAAATAATCGATTGTATTTTTGATGTAATAATTTTATTGCCAACACAATCGTTATATAAATGACTAATTAATAACAGTAATCACCAAATTAGCTGATTTCGTGTCGCCATTGAGTCGGGTGCTGAATTAGCAAATAGTTTTTAATTCATGATTGGATTTAAAAACAACAATTTGCCGTGTAATATTTTACATCTGCATAACCCCGCTTAAATACAGCCAATATGTGAACGCAACGTTTGCTGTGAATAAACCAAAAAAATTATAACTCATTTGTTAAAATTATTAAAAAAATGGCATAAAACTTTATATAATTCTCAAAAAAGTATTTTTAACCACTTCCAAAATAATATTTCGTAAGCATTATCCATTTTCATATTTTTTATTTATTGTTCTTCAAAATATAATTATTTCGTTAAACTAAGTTAAGTAGTTTGTCAAAAGAATGTTCAACTACGACCGGTCAGTGGCTGAGTTGGCATCGCGTTCGACCAAGGCGTAGTGTGTTCAATTCCCCGGCTGGCTACGTGCATAAAGCAATATTTTCCGCTTACTGTGGTAGTAGTAGGAGATTTTAAATATTGTCATTTTATTCGTAACTCAGGAATGTTTGACTTCCTTAAAAAAAACAAAATCATTGTTAATTATTATGTTATTATCGGTACACTACTACAATTTTTAACAAGTATTGACAATGAATAAACGACCCCTTTGGCTGTATAGAAATGTATACAGGGTATCCGGGGGTAAAGTGCATTAATTTCGGGGGGTGATTCTACATGATGGTAGGAGTAAAAAAGCTTAACAAATTTTTCTGAAATTCCAACTTTTTTTTTCCAAAAAGATGTACCTACTAAAAATCCTTAGTGTGCGGTACGATCTCACCTGCTGAGAGCCTGCCGGGCGCGACTGTGGCAACATAGCATGGTTGTGACTGACTGGTATCGTAACGGCGGAAAATAATAAGCTGGTCGCACACGCCGGTCTAATTTTATCTTTTTACCACAAAACTACCCCTAAAAGTTGGAATTTCGAAAAAAGTTATTTCTCTTTTTTACTTATAATAGCATGTAGAATCACCTCCCTAAGTTAAGATGAAGCCATACTAAATAATGCAAAATCATACAAAATCGTATGTTTTAGTTTTGAAAATTTGACCTCTTAGAAGTATTATAGATGCTTCAATTAAATACTGCGTGTAGAACATACCTTGGCCCTTAAAAATATTGGTCATTTTTTTAAATAAGTCTTTTAATAAGCTTAGAAAAAAATAAAGTATTAGGTCTATAAAAAACATTTTTAACTGAAAACTCTCCTACTTATTGACACTTTTTCGGATATGGTTTTATTGCATAATGTGGCAAATTCAGTTTCTTATATAATTATCGCGAAAAAAAATTATATTTACGCCCGAACCTCACAAAATAAAATATAATATGCATTTTCGCGTTGGTATTTTTGACATCACGGCGACAATACGGCAGTCGACGAATTTGTTATATCAAAGTGAACCTTATACCGTCCACCGAAGAACGACTGGCAGCCGCCCCGATTTTTTGTCATTACTCCTCCGAACGAAGCGGAGAGAAGACGTGTTATGCTCCGCGCCGCTTATTTTCGTGAAATCAATTTAAAAATTCCGTTTTATTACTATGAACAATGCATAAAAAAGGAATTAATGTTTTTTACAGGCCTTTACGAAATCAACATGTAAAAAAAAATCTCAAATATCTTTTCCAATCTTTCCAAAAGCTTCTTCTCAAGTATTTTTAAACTCCTCCTATAAAAGGGCGTGAATTCCGATTTAGAGTTTTTCCTGTACTAGTGGATCGCCTTAATGCACTTTACCCCCGGACACCCTGTATATCTTTCGATGAACTATTTTTGACAGCTAAAAGGCAGCTATGGATAACACGATAGACTCATGACTAGTGCCATCTATTGGTGAGCTCTTTCATTAACAACAAGGATATTACAGAAAGGTCTCATATAAGTTTCATATCGGTATGCGTCCCGTTGCAAAATTTTACAAAAAATGTCGTCTTCGAATTCTACGTAGAATACTAAAAAAATCCACTTATTGGATTCAGTTAGCGGTAGATTCAAAACAATGGGATTAATATACATGGCAATGTTGAGAACTAATACGGTCCAAATTATTTTTAATGTTCTCGGTATAAAATGGTACACCAAATTTTTTTCTAATAATAAAATTAAACACAAATACAAATTATCTATGAACATTCAAAATGCTAATAAAGTTTAAAAGATTTACTATAACATAAATAAAGTCCGGTAAAAACAGATGACGCTATTCATAACATTTACATAAAGTTAAAAAAACACATTCTCTAAATATCTTGCATTTACGTTCATGATACAATGCATCGATATATTGTTACCCGTATGCCTTTATATTTATTTTACAATAATTTATCGTTAATTTCTCGTATTATTTTCCATTACATTATACACTTAAATTAAAACTGTGATTGTACCACTACCCATCTCAAACACGAGAATAGATTTCTGAACTGAGATAAAAAATAAAAAAAAGTATTATAAATAAATAAATAATCATACCAGACTTCTTTCGGTTATTTTTTTGAGTGTTAACAATACAATATGCCTTTATAAAAATTTAAAAATTTTGATTAATTCTCTATTTAAGTATTAGTTTCGTATGATTATGTACATTGTTTTAATGAAGCATTCAATAAAAGGTATATTGTTTTTCCAGCAGAACACTTTGCCGACCGGGACGAGGCTAGCGGTGCCATACACTTATGGAAGGAACGCCATTTTCAGAGCAAGACGGGACAGTAGCGTCACGGAACACCATGTCATTGACTCGGCACAAGGTAATACTTAATTTAACCCATGTATATTACTGTTATTTGTTAAGGTATGTAGGTGATTCGAACTTCGTCACAATTGTTTACCAAGCTAAAACGGGCCCAGAATTGGTTTTTTAAATCATCCAAAGACCAAAATACAGATATTAATCGTCGGTTAAAGGTCTTCAATTGTTATAAAGTTTTAAACTCTGCAAGCTATGTCATTGGCTTATTAAATTAGGTCGTACAGCGCACTGATCCGCTCCTAATTAGAAAATATATAAATATATATATATATATATTTGTTTTTTCATAAGAAGCAATTAATTTGTGGTTAGCCATTATATTATAAAATAAATAAAACACTTTGTTTTTAACCACGAATTTATTTTGGTATATATCGACCGGTTTCGCTTACATCAAGCTTCTTCAGGATATAAATAATAATAACTAAATATTAAGTGAGAGCTATGGCTTATATATTAGTTGAGTGACAGAGGGAGAAAGAAAATGACCAAAGAATATAATTAGATAGAGACAAAGTATTTGACAGAGTTTAAGCAATTGGTGGGAAGGAGACAATAATACAATAATCAATTAGTGGGAGGAAGACAACAGTACACATCTAATCACAAATAAAAAACCAACCAACAGTTAACGGTAATAAATGAGATATTAAACAAATTTTGATGTATTTTACATTATAAGATAAAGGACAATATTTATATATATGATAATATTAATAATGAAGGACATCAGACTAACACTAAGACACATACATAATATCATGGGCTAGGATGGATTGCTGGAAATAAGTTAATAATTCTGCCGTATTTGTATTTAAATAAATAATTAAGCCGTCAAAAAGATAAAATAAAATGAATGAAATCAATGATTGTGACTATAATGGTTTATAAGGATTAAACCCTTTGACCCCACTCAGTTGAAAAGAAACCGAGTGGGGTCAAAGGGTTTAATCCTTATAAACCATTATAGTCACAATCATTGATTTCATTCATTTTATTTTGCCTTTTTGACGGCTTAATTATTTATTTTCTAATTAGGAGCGGCTCAGTGCGCTGTACGACCTAATGTAATAAGCCAATGACATAGCTTGCAGAGATTAAAACTTTATAACAATTGAATACCTTAAACCGAAGATCAATATCTTTATATTATACGGTGCTCCAGATTTTATGTCCGGGTTAAATCTTTCCCAAATGAAAGACTAAACCCTTCCACACACTTTTCCACAAATGATTATCTAGTAAATTCACGCAATGTAAGTGCACTATGTAGGTATAATAAATACAAAACAATTCAAGAACAATACGTCAATCCACCAGAAACATAATGGGAAAATATTTAACCGACTCCAGATATTTTCATATCAGAGGGTTCGGCTCTGATGAAATCCTAACTGGTCCGATAAATCCTACTGTTTCCTCAATACAAATATTTAAAAAATCTTTCGTAATCCTACATGTATTTAAAATGACTGCCTTTTGCATTTTAATAATTTTATTATTATTTTAATTTGAAATTCCAATCGCCAAGCAATTACTTGATCATTTATAAAAAAGCCCAACGAATATATTATCGATCCTAAATCATTTCGTGCATTATTCAGCTACTTTAGAAACGAATACTTCGCCCTTTACATGATGCTTGTAGAGAACCAGGGAGATAAAGGATTCAGCTCTCACAACACAGAACACTGAACACAGAATCTTAGTATGGGTGAATTGCTTTCGGCTTTCACCGAACACGGTATCTCGGTATGGATTACTTGTCTTCGTATTTCACCGAACTCAGTTTCGAATTGCCTTCGGCTTCCCCATGAATCCAGCATCTCAGTATGGACTTCTTGCCTTCGTATTTCATCGAACCCAATATTGAAGATGGCTTTCTCCGAACCTAGTACCTTAATATCGGCGATTTGCGTTTGATTTGCCGTCGATTTGACTTCATCGAACCTTTGTACCCCAGTGAGGGCGATTTGCCTTTTGCTAACATCGATGTTACGGCTTTGTTCCATTCTCGTAATTTTTCACGCTCCGACACTTTAATTTCTTATTATGTGTCACCTGAACAATTGTTCAAGGTTTATTTGCGTAAGATCTTTCCTGGAGGGATCCCCAAAAGATAAAAAGCGGCTTTTAAACGTATTGAATGTCACTTCGAGTGGTTTGTCGCGAGGTACTCTTTTTGACATTAATATACTTTTTGTTTTAGCAAAATTTAAGACTTGCTTAAAAAAAAGTCTTAATCATCTTTGTTCTTTGCACAGTCGTTAATATCTCCGTGTTTCCAACTTTCCCAATTCCTTACAAGGAATTATAATTAATAAATTTAATAATAACAATAAAATGATATTTTTTCATACGTATGACGTATTTTATTAGAATGCAAAATATTCATATTATATGATTTTCGATAAGGCCGAAACACACGAAAATATTTACTTAGATATTAATTTTTATTTTTATCTGACTGAAAAACAACTGAATTTCGAGTTACAATACACATTCGAAGTATTTAATCTTTTGATAGATGCATTTTTTCTAGTTAAGAACGATAGTGATTCGTCATGTTTGCATCCTTAACTGGATTTAGTATTCAGTTGTTGAACGACATTGTAATATTTTCGTAATTTATTTTTGGGGTGTTATGCCATGTTGCGTTACATCCTTATTTAGCCAACGTTTCGGACAGCGTTACAGTGTCCATCATAATACTTCTGCCCTGATGATGGACACTGTAACGCTGACCGAAACGTTGGCTAAAGAAGGAGGATGGACATTGGTCGACATAACATCCCAAAAATAAATAACGAAAATACTTTTGGCCGTGAAAATCTACAATCATGTCCAACTTTTAATTATTGTTTAAAATTACGAAATAACACCATAGAAGTTAACCAATCAAGTAGGTAACTAATCTCATTATTGCTCTTGATACAGAATTGTGGTATTGCTTGCGTAAACAGTCAAATATAAGATAAAGATATTGCAGTGAAATGAAAAAAAATAAAATGAACTAATAATTAAAAGCATTGAGATTTTTACTTTGATTGTTGAGCTTCTAAGTTTGTGCATTTTAGCTTTGAGTTTTAAGCTTTGAAGGCGAATATTTGGCATTTATAAATAGCTGAAATAACTGGCGTTGCCCGGCGTTGGGTCGAGAATTCTATTAAGAAGTATCAACATTCTGCTTTGGAGATGATTATCAAAATCTTCTCGGCCGCAGTTTGCTAAGCCCTCCATTAGAAGCGTCGCTCATCGTATGTTGTAGGGCAATTACCCGGGTGCGACATTATCAGTTAGATCCCTGTCGAAATGCGAAAACATATTGAGTTGTTCCGAGTTGGATTGGAATTTGGATTAGTCGGATAATGGACATTACTTCGGTTATTTGTTTTAGTTCCTACTTTGGCTTTACAGCCGACTTTGGGCTCGTTAAATAAACACATTTATCGTTGACTGGATAATTTATAATGGATTACGAAGGTATTAACGGGAATAAATGAATTATCGAGAGGCTTTACAACGAAAAAACTTTGACAGATGGATTTGACAACAACGATCAGTCAATTAAAAATCTGGTTTATATGTGTAAAAAAAACTTTTGTAAAATATGATCACATAAAGTTGAAAGCTTTCTAACTTTTTTTTATTTAACCCAATAAACTGGTTTTATAAGAATTTCTTAATAATTGTCATCATTCTGCATAAATTTCTAAGATATACCAACTATTTACACGGTCTACCTATAGAAATCATAAACTACATCCACTTGATAAAAAAATTAAAATAATTTTAACTCTTACGTAGAAGACAACAATATTAAATTTTGATACTCGCATATGTATCTATATCGCATACAGTTGGCATTACTTTCTCAGAAATAGTAAATGTTTTTTAAGGTTATAATAACAATCCTTATAAATAAATCTTAATATTGGCTTTTATAATAGTTTTGCATACGCTTTACTCTATAATTTCTTTTTTACAAATTTTTCTTCTTTATTAGGGTTCCACCAAATTATTAAATATATCACATGTCTCTAGAAGTGCCCATACGGAGTAATATTATATAAATAAATATATAAATCCCTCTCTTACATCTAAGAGTTTTAAAATCACATGTTTTTGAATTGTGTCGGGAATCGACCCGATTACCACGGGTTTTTGAGCCTAAATTAATAACATGCCTTTAAATTCCGACAAATCCGACAGTTCAGCTCATTTTATCAAATAAAATTAACATTTCTAATTTCAAGAAATACATAATGTCGAAATTACGTATTTTATCTTGAACACTGATTTATAATGTTGAAATGTAAGTCTTCCTTTTCAGTTAAAGTGTGAATAATATTTTACTCTTGCTTATCGTATTAAAATCTGAGTAAAATGTCAATATTCACAGAATCTCTCTCCATCAGAACTTTTTTATGAATTCAACAGTTTTTCTTTTGATGATTTACTTTTATTTGGAATGGGAAGAGTGGCACTATCTAATTGAAAAATCTTTTGCTCAAGATATTCTATCTAACATTCTATTTTTTGTGCTACCAATCTAAAAATACATTCTTTGACATTATTAACGAATATTTTAAGGTTATTATACTTAGGAATTTGAAATTCAGATATTTCAGATTCTTTATAAGTCATTTTAATATCTTAACATGTTTTCATTCCGCATTTTTCAAATTTGTTATGCTAAGTTTGAAAAAATGATATTGGTTTAAATGAAAAAAAGAAAACATACAAATTTAATGAAGGTATAGGTTTTTTAGAAAATATGTTCAATTTTAGGTTTAATATTAACACCATATCATAGCTCATAACACCGCGTATCTCGTTTTACACATTTTTTCAGGAGTAACAAAAAACCGTTTAGCTTATTCAATAAAAATATCACAACTTTGAAAATATATTTAGGGATCCGTTATTTGGAAAAGTTTTTTTTTCATTGAAAAACATACTGTTAGGAATTTTAAATGACATTCGCGGGGTAACACACAAAAAGGCAGAAGAATTATGAGAAATGCGCTGCGAGAAATAAACAATTTTCTATTCAACTTTCTTCAAATACTAAAAGAAAAATAATTATAAGAGCATTAAAAATTATCCTATTTTTATTCTTGTTATTAAATAAAACTATTGTGTAAACATTTTCTGTTAATCGAAGATAAGTACCAATTATTTTGTTACCAAACTTTGTATAAATTGAGCGGTAATTGGTCACAACATTAGTTTGCCGTTTCAAACCATTGAAATCGTTGTTTTAAAAGAAATTGGAAAAAAATCGTATTTTTTTAGTATTTTGTGATACAATGCGAGCGGCCAAGGTTCGTAGAAAATGCGTTTAACAAGGATAGCTCATCGAGGGTGTAGAGCGGTTATTGGTTAAAATTTTGTGACGTAGCTTAAAGTCCATACAAGTAAAAATATAATTTGTTTCGGACTTCAAACTAGGTCACGCGTTCGAAATTTCGAAAGTTTTTTTTTCGAAAGAGGCCCGTATGAGCTTTAGCCCAGCCATCGATCTACGTTCACAATAAAACATTCGTACTAAATTTTATAATCATCCCTTTTTTCTTTTTTATATGAATACCTTACAAGAGTCCCAGCTGCTCCCTTCTGAAGCCAGTGAGACTATGGCATCCCCAATTGGGGTATGTTATGAGACTGAAGGTATTGGAGAGGGAAAGGAGATGAGAAAGAGGAAGGTGGGGAAGTACCTGGCTATTCAGATATGTATGGTCACCAAACACGGCCAAATCCTTTTCAAGCAACGTTTCAATTCTGAATGGTGGTCTTATACCAGGGCGATACTGAGAGTATCTTATTCTCTGGAAAGTGCTGCAAATATATTACATATTATTTTAAATGAATTAATTGTGAAATAAAACATATTAATCAAATAAAATTGATTCGATACCGCGACCTTCGGATTGTGAGTCAAAAGCCTTACCCCTAGGCTACGCCTGCCGTCAAAGCTAACCTTGTTAAACACGTTTCTTCGAACCTTGGTGAGCGATGATATCGAACCTATCTTAAAACAAAGCAATTTAATGTCATTTGAAATAAAAAAAATTCGCAGTATTTTTAATTTAAAAAAAACTTCATTAATACAAAAAATAATTACTTTCGAAAAAGCCATCGAAAATTGTGTAATCTGCGGTGGTTTGAAAATAATTACAGGCAATCCTAAGATAATGGGAACACAGAAATTTAAGACCATTTTAACGAATTTTTGATCCAGGCATAATTTCCGCCAACAAATGTTTCCTAGAGTCGGAATGAATTCTAAATTATCTTTTGGAAATTTAATTATTCTCCAGGAAATGAGTTATCTCTGAACTCGGATTCTGGATTTGGACTTCTGAGTGCATTTCCAGTAATTTTTAGAGCAAAAAAGTCGCTAAAAAATATAATGTCTTATTTTATCGTCGTTGTGTTAAAAATACCTGTCAAAAATCATTAAGAAGGTCATAAAAAATGTGCGTTGTGTCTCTTTCTAATTTAGATTTGAATTTATGTGAATAAAAAGAAAAATTAAATTAGTACACGTAATATTAGGTACAGTTCGGGGAACATTTTTAGTGGTTTTAAATAAAATTCAATTTTTAAAAAATTTAAATATAATTTTTAACCCGGCAACTAGAACCTTTCATACGTCACGTTTAAATTTTCAATTTTGGAAACGAATTTGGCATCAGCCGCTCCAGGAACGCTACTTTTGGTGACTTAGTAGCTATAATGGTATGGTCTTGGCAGCGGATATGTCCGTCCAATGCTACGTTGCGGGCTGGGTCGAGAGAGGCTGGTTGAGGAAGGCCTTATGCTCTCTCTAGCCAAACTCTCTCGACCCATCGCCTTACACCGCTACGTCCGTCACTTCTGGACACACTGACCACCAGAATCTTACCTACCCCTCATAATCTTTTCCTTCCCAGAACTTCTTCTCCTTTCTTTCTATTAAAAAACTCTCCACACAGCATCCCCTTAGACGACATAGGTCTTAAGAGATGTTATTTTCCTCAGGACCTTCTGTGTGGAGCTAATTTAAAAAAATAGTGTGTAGTGGTTAACAGCCCCTATTTGTGCCTCTGTGTTTCCTCCTTCTCACAACACGGGTCTCTTCAAGACCAATGTTCATTCCTTCCTCTCCTCAAAAAGACCCTCCGCAGAGCATCTCAGATGAAATAGGCCCCGAGGGAAATTATTTTCCTCAGGGCCTCCTGTGTGGAGTGAATGTAAATAAAAAAAATACCATTGGAGTTTACGGAGATACACAAGAAAATTAAGAAAAATACATTAACTATAAATATAATAATTGATTAGGATAAAGGATATGCGATTGGAAATAGTACGTTTTATTTATTTTTAAACCGATTGTCTTACAGTCGGTTTCTTAGTGAAGCTTGCGGCGTAGAAGTGCACCTACTCGTACTAAATGGATTATCGGAAAACACATTGTTGACTTAAGCCGACTTAGGCAGTCTCTATTGTGCAGTGGAAAAGAAAAAAGAAAGAGGATCCGTAACTTTGGCTTTTAATCGCTTTCAAAACGTGTATTTATCTTTGACCAGTTCCATATTTTTTTTTCATTTAAAGTTTCATGACGTAATATGATATATAGATACTGATGTTGTTGCATCCGAAACTGCTTACGAATTACAGCTTGAGATGCACTTGAAAATGGACTGAAAATACTAAAGAACGAAACGACATAAAATGGTGTTTGCAGGAATTGGTTGATAATATGTAAGAAAAACAAGATATGGAAAGAAAAGGGATAACCAATCACTTACCATCTTATCTCTGCGAAGGAGCACACAATATAATTATATAGTTCTACCGCGTTACCTCAAGGTACTTATCAAATACCTTATTTTTAGTAAAAAAAACGAGATTATCTACACCGAAAAGCACCAACAACTTGTTTCCAAGATAATCTCAAATATTCTTATGTTTTTCAAAAACAAATGCACTCGTTGGTGCTAATTTTTTTGCCGTTGTTCCAAATTTCAAATACTTTTCCAGCAAGGTGATGGTTAGGGAGAGGTAGAAACTGGCTAAATAACACCCCGGTAGAAACTACGTATATTCTGATTTAAAAGCCGAACAGACTTCATATAACTGTTTGGTTGTGAGTTATTTGAAAACCCTAAACTTTTCCTCAATTTTCATTCCCAAAATATGGGAAACGGAAACAGATTAAAAATAAATAAAACCCCTTTACCCCAGTAGTCTGATTTTGTGCTATAAAAGAGTGAGGTTCAAAGGTTAGTTGGAATAGTTTGAAGTTCCTGTAGATTGAAAAATGCATTCCCAAAAGCTTCAAAACCAGAACAAACACAAAAATTGTTTGAAGCTAGTTCAAGTTTTGTTTCAGCGAACTTGCAGTAACACAACGGCGCACAATTTTTTTGCAAGTACCACGGCAACCATGCTTTAAATTGCTTGATTTTTTGCTTTCTGAGTAAATCTAGTTCACTCCGGTGGTAAAATTTATACGGTGTCCATTTTTTGTTTTTTTTTTCGTTGTTGCCAAAAACAGCCCATATGCAACAAATACACATACATTCACTTCAACTGTTCTTGGGTTGGTATAATGCATGCCATAAAATTGTAAGAAATTGCATCTATAATAATTCTAAAAAGTTAATAAATGTCTGGATTCCTTTACTAAAAATGATTTTGCAGCTTAGTGTGAAACTGAGAAAATAATTATTAACATGTAAAAGTTATAAGACTGTCACTGTAAAGAGCATGAACATTAGCTATCCACTTAAAAATATTTACAGAATTCACAGCTTAAGATTAATATTAATTAAAATAACAAGATGTAAAAATGCAAAGTGAGAAAAGAAAAATAAAACGTAAAGATTAAAATATGATGTAAAAAGAGAATAATAAACGGAATAAAAAACAACCATTCACATTCGAGTTAATCCCTCGGGAATCGAGCATATTTTGTCAGAAGGTCAAAATATATATTTTGTCAGAAGGTCAAAATATATATATCCGCTAAAAAATTCAAATAAATTGAAATTTTCTGTACATATCCGAAAATTAATAACTGTTTTTGAAAGGTGAGAAATACTTTTACAAGTGTTATTATTAGAAATAAAAATATAATTTTTGAATTATTATGTACATTTTTTAATACAAACATGAAAAGTTCAAAAAATGTCTCATCTTAAGTGTTTTCTTTCTAAAATTACCGATCACGAAAGAAAAGAACAACACACATATATTTTATTAGGCAAATGTATTATTACGCCACGTTTTTGTCGTTTCGGAAAAAACAATAAATTCTCCAAATTTTATTAATTTTTCTTGAGCTTTGACTTCGTAGAGGTGCACATTTAAAATTTTCTGTGGTTAAATTCTAAAAAGATTTGAATATAAAGCGTCGAGATTTCTCTTCCTAACACCGTTTAGATCATATCTCTCACCATAACAGTAAGTGAGATACAAGAAATATGGTATGGTATAGTAGTATGGAAATATGAGAAATTTGGTCTCCTGTGATTAAACTTTACGTCATGGATATCGTTTTGGTATATTTGAACACAACTTAAAATATTTTGTTCGAAGAAAAAGTTAACAAACAATTAGCTGAAAACAACGCAAAAAATGCATTTGAAAGACTCTGTAGTTCAGTTTTTCAAATATCTCCTCGTGCACATGATTTTTTTATGAATATTGTTTATTATTTTTTTAGATTGTATGCTGATTACGTCGGACGAGGGACACTTCTTCTACAAATCCGTGACTGACGAGAGCACAGTATGCGGAATCTTCATGATCACTGATCCTACCAAGCGAGTGGAGATGGTTTTCACGTTTCTGGACGTTCCTTGTGAGTCGTCTGGACTTGTTGCGGTAAGTCGACTTTTTCCTCTATTTTTTCCTTTCTAAACAGTAGTAAATATCATCTAAAGCAGTGGTTATTAACCTTGGTGGACGTACTGACCCCCACCATATGCGCAATCACCGAACCCTTCTCAATTGGTGAAATAAAATACGATTCTTTCAAATTCAAAACATAGGTATATATTTATACATAGGTGCACAAAATGAACAAACCCATTAAAGAACAAGGAATAAAACCATTAAAACACGATTTCACACAAATACATAATAATGCATATTTTCTGCAAATCAGTGTGACTTCTGCTGTTGCTCTTGACCTCCGCCGAACCTGCGAGACTGACTCACCGAACCCCTGGGATTAGATCAAATCCAGGTTAAGAACCACTGATCTAAAGGTTCAAGAAAAGTCTTAAAACAATTGTCACAACAATACAAGGAAATATATTTGACTAACTACGAGAAGACATATAAAAAGCGGTGACCGGACAGCTCAGAATAAAACCAACCCAGAACCTCCTTTGAAACATCATTAAAAGTGATGAAAAATTATATAAAAACAGTTGAATAGGTTACGTTAGATTAGGGTTATGGGCTATTTTAAAATTACTAGTATTTTTTCATAGCTTTTAATGACTTTTCAAAGAGGCGTTGAGTTGACTTGATTCTGAGTTGGCATAGAAGCATTAAATCATTGGAATTACATTTGCCAAACCTTGGATAGTGTCCTTTTTGTGGATAACGCGTAAAAATCCCAACTGCTTCCAACAGCCTAGAGATAATGAGACTGGGATCCCGAATTGGAGTACGTTGTGAGGTTAATAGTAGTGGGGGATAGGGAAGAGTGTTGGGGAAGAAGAGGGTGCTGAAGTACCTGGCTATTCAGATCTGGTCACCAAATACGGCTAACGCCAATTCAAGCAACGTTTCTGAATGGTTCCCATCAGGGTGATGCTGATAGAGTCTTCTAATCCGGAACGTACTGTAACAATATTATCCAAACACCCATATTAGTATAAATTCTTCGTCCCGAAGAATTATAAGAGAATCCCCTTTAGTAGTCACCTTTCTCCAATTCCATACTATTTGTTATATTAAAAGAAAAGAATATATATTTTTAAATAAAATAACTTGGAGGCGGAACAAAAATAGGTATTCAAGGATGATTGTAAAGTAGGTTTTCAAAGATCACGTACGTTTTCGTATCCCCAAACTAAAATAACCCATCCACATATTCCCAAAACAAATAATAGATTTAGGAACCCTCTTCGGTTAGTTAAGGTAAGAAGTGTAAACATAGCGACTGTAAGAGAAATTGAATTGACGTGAATCGACGTGCCGTAAAATTTATATACGTTTTCCGATAAATGAAAATCGAGTTGTAGTCATTGGATTCTCCAATGGCATATCTACTTCAACAACTTACCTCGATGATGCGAGACGGGTCTATTTCACATTGAAAGGCGTATCACTCGAGGAGCAAATAAGTATGAATTCATGTTAGGTGAATGAGAAAACTGGATTGGATGAAGAGCTACATTTGACTATTAGTATTGCAGTTGAAGTAATATCTCGTCAAAATGATATTTACTAAGTAAATAAGAATTGCAATAGTTTTATTTTTTTACATTTCATTTTCATATTTCATCAGTGTACCACAATTAATTATTATTGTAGTGTTGTTTTTTCGTTACGTCGCAAAAAAAGTTACCGTAACGTGAACTAATAATCATTAAAGACGAAGACAATACTAATAAATCTAAAGGTTACATAAAACAGAACGTTACACAGAAAATTTAAAAAAGGTAACTGGGATATATTATTTATCTTATAATTTGTTAGAATTATCTTATTATTTATTAGTGTTATCTTATTATTTATTAGTGTTATCTTATTATTTATTAGTATTATCTTCGACTTCAAAGATTAAATATGTTTTTTTTTAAAGAATAATCAGTAATAATCCTGTAATTCCCATCAATGTTATATATAATCGGAGAAGAAGAAAATACTAATGAATCTAAATGAAATATGAAAAAACAAGACACAGAAAAATAAAAAGCTAACGGTCTCAACTAGGACTCGAACCCGGGACCTCTTGTAAGAGTCCTAGTTGCGTCCGTTACCTTATTTTATTTTTATGTGTATTTTTTTACAATTTAAAATAAATTATATATATAAAGTTCTTATTATTAAGTCCTGCCAATTTTTGAAACAGTTTATAATTATTGTGACAGGTTTTTAGGTGTTCAAAGGAATTAACAAAATTGTCTGTAAAATGTCCGTTTGTCTTTCCGAAAGAACAATGTAAAAACGATAAATATAACCACAGTAGAAATAACCGTTGACGTCTCAAGAAGGCAGTTAAATCATGATATTTTTTTACATAGCGGGAGAAATCACGTGCGTATTTTATAATACGAAAATACCGAACGAAAAATCCCAGGAAACTTGATTTTAAGGATTTAAATTAGATTATATTTTTATTTTTATTGGTGACTGGTGGATTTAAAAAAAAAATCACTCACTTCAGCCGCAGGTGGCAAGTCAATTAATAATTTGATTGACAGCGAGAGACCATAAAAACCTGGCCACATCAATTTATTGAAATCAAAATTGAAACGAAGGAAAAACGATTCGCAATGAGGCAAAAAACTTCATAGGAATATAAATAATAAAACATAAATACAATGTAAAAAATTAATCGTTCAAATAATAATATCCAATATAATCAATGTGACCGTTTGGCTGAACCATTGTTGATTATTCAAATCATAACCCCATCAGATTACCCCATATTTAAATGAGAACATTTGGGTAACTTCAAAAATGATTGCATGACAAACAAAGCAATTCGCAAACCGAATCCATTTCCTCGATAGGAATCTGCTGTTAATATTTCGGACAAACATTGAAGCACGTTTTGTAATGGAGTGTCAACCTGCGTCATATCCGAGGACAGCTTTGGTATTTCTCAATTCGGTTTAACGACAAATTATAATCCTAACTCTGTGGCATATTCAAAATCCAGAGGCACCCCTGAGGTCATCATACGCCACAAAAGTGGCACAGCAGAAATTAACCATCTATTTTTATGAGGTTTCTGTACGTTTTTTTAATAAACTGCTAATGAAGGCTCTTAAACTCAAAAAGGGCAAATAAGAAATTAAACCCAATAGAATTTATATTTAACAAATCAATAAATAAAATAGTCTGTAATATCACCGTGAATGCGTCTCCTAAATATACTCGTATCAACTTGTTCTTATAATCTTCTGTCGTCCAGCTTTGAGCATGTCCAAATTTTTCTCATAATTTTCTAGATATTTGGCAGCTCTTGCCCATCGTCAGCCCTTCACCTCGCAATTTTAAAATGTAATAAACGGTAGAAAAAATAAAATCATTAATTGAACAAAACCTTCATTGAAACTATGCTGAACAAAAGAAAGAGACATCAACAAAATCTTTGGTTTAAATTTGTTTCGAAGAAAATTAAACTTCCTACTTGTAAAATTGTAGTTTTGGAAAGCACTTAGATATAAACGGACAGAAAATTTGCGGAGAGAGTGAGAGATTAAAATAATAAAAATAATGCCGGAGACACTTTAAAACTTCAATATAATACATTTATCGAATCTTGTGATGATAAAAGTATTGCAATTAAATTATTACTTCAGTTTAAAACTTCGACACTACTTATTCTTAGCTATGCTTTAAAGTTATTTAAACGTACCTAGGTATCTTTTAACCAAATTCAAATGGTTGGTCAAACTAAATTTTCTTAAAGATTCTTTTTCTTAAAGAATTATTATAAAATATTATGAAACAATATATATTAATTAAAAACATGTTTTCATGAAAGTAGTATTAAGTATTATAATACCGATTCTTTCAATATGATACCCACATTATGGCTAAGTCGGAAGGAAAATGGATGTTAGCCGTAACGTAAAATACAAATACCTTGGACATATTATCACAATTGACCTGAAAGACATCGAGGATATAGAAAGACAAAGAGGAGAGATAATCGGTAGAGCAGGTATGCTGTCAAGACGTTTATAGTTTTGCAGTACAAACGTCAAACGAACACTATTCAACGCATTCTGCAAATCTCTGTGTACGTCAGAACATTGGGTAGATTAAACTGCATCCCAATGCCATAAGCAAAAAGTCGCTTACTGCAATGCTTATATTTATTATCTCAATAAACTATTCCGCCTACCGAGATACTGCAGCGCCTGGATGGACGAGTGCGCTATTTCAGAGCACTTCTCCACCACCGCATGGAAAGCTTATAGACATGAAGAGTCGCAGACTATATCAATCGAAGAATACCATCATTATCAATGTCATGATTGGCAGGACGGAGTCCACCTCGATAGTCCTCGAAAGACGGTCAAATATCCCCCATAATCGGCATACATTTTTTTGCTTTTAATATTTCTCACTTCTTTTTGGTTTTAATTCTATTCTGACTTTTATGTATTGTTATTTGTATATTTTATATAAAAACTACTAATTAATAAAAGATCTAAACGGTTTTATTATTGAAAAAAACTATTGTGCTTTAGACTTTAGAGCACACGACTGAAGTAAAATATCACTAACTTATAAAAGAAGAGAGAAAAAAATGTGCGCGCACTGCTCTCTCTTGCTTCTACAGTGTGATACAGACAATAGGCCTGCACTATGTCTTAGATATACGAAACGTAACTGGCTATGAGAGAAAGAGAGAAGAAAATGTGTGCTCCCACATATCTCTCTTGCCCCTACAGTAATATACGAATCGTCACTCTCTTTCTATATTCACTAACTTATATCTCCCTCTCAACTTTCGTTTACCTCGCCCGATAACACTTTACGTAACGCTCTCGTCACGCATTCACCAGCTTACTCCCAAAGTCAAGCGTGCTTAAAGAAGTTTTACTTCAAAAATATATTTTGAAGAAGAGGCATATGAGTACTTTTTGTATAGACTTGAAAAAAATTCGATCGTCTTTACTCCCCGGAACCGGAGAGAGAAATTCATTTTTGAACACATAATCAATGCATTTTCAAAAACCAAACATTTTCTATTCTCACAAAAATAATACGGATTAGAAGGAGAAATTCATTTTGGAGCGCATAAGTTATTATTTCTACGATTATTCTCGTTCATTCGTTAGATCAGGATTATTTCAAAGTTTATTTTCAAAATGAAAATTCCGATGTAAACAGAAAACCCTTGTAGCATCCCACGGAGCCCAGAGGTGAAATTATTTGTGCTATATCGGCGGTCAGTCGCCATTTAACCAAACACTCCGTTGCTCGGACAAACGCGGCTTAACTTTGTTACGTACCAAGGGACCAGCTTTATAAAGGGTTCACCGTTTTTAATACAATGAACAAATTCGCTGATATGATTAGAGATTTCTACGGCCAGAAGTTTATCGTTGTTTATTTTTGGGGTATTATGTCATGTTGCGCTACTTCCTTTTTTGCCAATGTTTTGGACAGCATTACAATGTTCATCATCATTAGATATCTGATGATGGGCACTGTAATGCTGTTCAAACGTTGGCTAAACAAGGAGGTAGATCAACAAAACATGCTGGATGTTACAGTCAGAAATTAGATTTGTTAAAATGTGCAATAATATAAATTGTGATGATGGCCATGGGATTTTTTTTTCCAAAAAGACATTTTAAAAGCCTAGCAGCACCCAATTATTACAATATAAAAGAACATCCATTTTCTGAGGCAGCATAAACTGTTAAACTGAAATTCTTTCTGGATTTTTTTCTGCTCTCTGCATGAATATCAACACTAGTAACAAAAGCTTTGAAATGGTTCCATGCCAACTCAGAATGAAAGCAACTCAGAACCACCTCAGAAAGGTCATTAAAAGCTATGAAAATTAATTTAAAAATTGCCGGTAACCCTAACCTAACTTTACCTATTTAATTTTTTAAATATTTTTTATCATCACTCTTAATGACCTTTCTAAGG
This sequence comes from Limnephilus lunatus, assembly GCA_917563855.2. NCBI lineage: Eukaryota > Metazoa > Arthropoda > Insecta > Trichoptera > Limnephilidae > Limnephilus > Limnephilus lunatus. Next base: position 61,309,813 of record OU830592.1, read on the forward strand.
TGGTTCTGAGTTGGTTTTATTCTGAGTTGGCCGGTCACCCTTTGAAATTAATTTAATTAAAAAAGATGATAAAAAATGCAAAACACAAAATCCATAAGTGGACAATCGACAAAGGCATTATATACTGCGGTCAGATAACCTAAACAATACAAGAACACACTCAACACCTGTATTTTTTCGCTTTTCCTCTCAATTATTTTTATGTCTCTAATTTGTTTCTTTCATATTTTTTTTTATTTTACTATTTTATTTTTCTTTTTATTTTTCTTTTATTGTATTTATCTATCTAAACTAAAATATTTAATTTTTTTTAATCTTATTTTTCTTCCAAGATTAAGATATCAAAATTAGTTTAAATTCCTGCCACCTCGGAACAGGCTCAGCCTAGTGAGGTGGTTTATACCAAAAAAAAAAATTTACATTGTATTTTGTATATATGTATTGCAATATAATGGTTAATAAATAATTAAAAAAAAAAAAAAAAATATTTACTATACAACAGTGATCGGCAATTAGTATCGATGAGTGTTGGACAAAACTTAAACCAGGACCAGGCCTTTTCAAAATCGGTTATTCGCGTTTTTATTCCGCGACAAAATATCTCCGACAAAATATTCCCGACAAAATATCCCCAACAAGATATCCCCGACAAAAAATCCTACGGACAAAACATCCTCAAACAAAATATCTACTAAAACCTAACCTAACACAACTTTACAGGACGTCTGTATTATTTTTGTCCATTTTACTATTTTATGACATTAATCTTTTGATTATTTTTAACTTTATGAGTAAAATATCAAATTATAATATTTAATTAAATCAAGGCAATATTAGCAAAACTCAATCGAAAATCTGGAGACAGAAAACTCAAGAAAATATATTGGCTCCATGTAAGGAAAGGGTCGAAATATTTTTTTCTGATTTTTCGGTCTCCGGATTTTCGATTGAGTTTCGCTAATATTGTCTTTATTTAATTAAATATAATAATTTATTGTCTTTACTATTTTTTTGTCTGTTATTTTTGACATTTTTACTATTTTAGATCAATAATTTATTGTCTTTATAGTATGTCTGTATTATTTTTGTGTCATTTTTTGTTTGTTTAGGTAAGGTTAGGTTTTAGTAGATATTTTCGGGATGTTTTTTCCGTAGTTTATTTTGTCGGGGATATTTTGTCGGGGATATTTTGTCGGGGATATTTTGTCGGGGATATTTTGTCAGGGATATTTTGTCACGGGATGAAAAGTCGCGGAACCTTCAAAAACACCCTCTCTAACTAGCATAGATCACTACGCTACGAAATATTCATTAGTTTAAATCCTTTGATATGAACTTATGATCCTACACACCACGATAATCAAAACTTTTGCTTTGACGCATCCCATATGCTTGGGAAATTGCGATGGCGCTGTAATTATATACGAGCCTAAAAGTTTGGCATCAAACAGCTTATGAATTTTTATTAAAGCCACATTTATTGAGTTTAATGAACAACGTAACATAAAAATATGTGGTGTATTTTTAATCTCCAAAATCAGAAGGGTTGAGAAGCTTTGGAAATGAATAGTTCTTTTGTACGTTTTAACATTTAGGGTATTTTAATGAGGGCAAAATTAATTTAGTTCAAGTAAAAGAGCAAAAATATCAAAAAATTACGAAAAATGGAAGATCCATCGAACTTTGGAAAACTAAATAAAAAATCGCTATGAGAATTATGCTTAATAAATTATAGTACTTTGGTTCTTCATGAGCGGTGATAAATATGTACAGTGTATACCATAACTTATAAGAGATTTAACTAATGAATATATTTAAAAAAAAATGCGTGATCGATCAAATAGCACATGGAGACAATATTAATTAAGATAATAAATCAAAAATGATCGGAGAGCGAAAAAAGTACACCTGGGTTTACAGTTCACTCTACAGCAATCATGAAGAACATTTCACTTGATGCACGAAGTACCAAAGCAAGTGGCACAGAAATAGGAAAATCAGTTGAAGAGTAAAATATTCAATAAAAAGTTGATAGTCAATAAACACCTACCTACTGATTAATATGTATTCCGGGGTAACTAACTAAGTGCCGGAGAGCAAACACTTCCGCACTGAAGAACCCTCGGGAACGGAACCATTGCAAATAGCTGATTTAATAACGGATGTATAAAAAAATTCGGAGAAATAAAAAAAAAGCAATTTTTTGAGTAAAGTACATTACCCTCCGTATTCAATTTGAGAGAAAAATATTCCTTAGTTTTTTTACATTCTTCATGCATAAATTTTAATAACGAACGTAATAGAAAGCATTAAATATAAAATTAGTTTTCTCTGCGAGAAAATCTTGGACTTAATGAACAATTTTATTTTATTAACAAATGCTTAACGAAATGTTCTCCATTTGCCTTCACGTTCGTATTTAAATGATAATAAAATTACCTAAAGCACTCCAGCACTCTCAACGAATTTACTAGCACGCATTTTAAACCGAATGTTTTATTATTTAATTTTTATACTAATAATATAATGCTTTGCACCAGTCTTTACCTAGTTAAAATTTGTTTTGGTTTTATTCCATTGAAATGTGCGCAGTTGCATAAAATTGTTCAAGCTCGAAATTGTTCGTTGTAGAGAACCATGGACGGTTTTCATGCATAATTTATTTTACCTGCACTGAAAATGATTTTGCTAGAAAACTGAAAATGTTCAAAATAGTAGCCATTTAACTGTTTTTGAAACTTCGGGCTAACTCGACTTTCTTCTCTTACTCGACTTTCTTCCAACAATGAAACTTATAACCAAGAGTGGGTTTCAGATATTCATTCATAATAATCTGATGGACATGAACTGGTGAGAATGAAAATCATGTAACGCTGCGCATTTTGCACTTTACAGTGTTGCTCTACAAATGTTTAATTGAATTAGCGGAGGAGCTTCAAATTAGTTTTTCATGGCTTGTTTTTTGTAACAAATAAATTCTGGTGGCAATGTTTAAAACTTTAAACAAATTAAGTATTTAAATAATGGAAAATTATGAACTTGTTAAAAAAACGGCAGGTCTATAGGTGTCCATGATATAGAGACGTTGCGATGCCTGGTTTGTGAACCTTCCCTAAGATCAAACCCGGTCATCATGATAAGCTTTTCTTTGTGATTAATTTTTGGGTTTTTGTCTCGGGTGCTTCCTTCTTCTTTAGCCGATGTGGTACATTTATATATTTTTTTCAAACAATCGTATTATACCAGTACTACCTAAAATTAGTTTGAAGTAAAGTGTATTTTAAGTTTTTCTCAAACATTTCATAAGTTTCTCAACGCATATTTCTTTAGAGAATTCAATAAAACAGTTTATGACTAAGCATATGCAATGGTGTTGAGCCGTAGTTGTGTTAAGTTTAGAAATTTTAATTGATCTGGTCTTCAATGACAACAATAAATCTTTTTGGACTTTTCCATTATTCCCTATTGTAGAATCGATTAGGCTTTTTTACATTAGCTTCACACAGGAGGCCCTGAGGAAAATAATTTCCCTCATCTTTGACGATGCTGTGAGGGTCTTTTTAGGGGAGGAAGTGGAGGAAAGTCAGGGAAGGAAAAAGTTTTGTGAGGGATAGGTAGGCATCTCGGGGTCAGAGTATCCAAGATTGACGGACGTATGAATCTATCCCTCCGAATATCCAATGCATCTAGAGAAGACAAAATGTATCTCTCAACTAGTATCTCCCGATCCGGCCCGCCAAGTAGTAGATGGGCAGGCGCAACTACCGCCAAGATCCGAACAAATCTTATTATCCCAGGCACCCCTACTAAGCCACCAACCAGTAGTGAACCACTTGGGATGACCTATGGCAGAGGTATTGGTTATCCAATAAATGGTTCCCGGGGCATCGGTACCCATATCTGTATCCCAAGTTTGAAAAGGCTAATGCAGAGTAAACCATCGGTTGTACATATTTTTGTAGAATATTTCTTAGTTTGAGGAATATGTAATAAATTTTAAAAATATTTTATTCACAAATTAGTTTAAGTTTAGACTTACGGAATTCAATACTTCGTTTGTGTGAAAGCACTATGAAGCAATACAATGTGTTATGTCCATTTCGAGGCTTTCCACATTAGATTGACGGCTGGCAGTCAGATAACCCGTACTTCCCAACAAAACTTCTCCTCAACTCCTGAAGAATTTGCAACTGTTTTTAAAAAATTAATATGGATGCTTTATTGTGAACAAATATTTTTAACCCCCGACGCAAGGATCGGTGTTATACGTTTGACTTATCTGTATATATCTGTCTGTATGTGTGTCTGCGTGTCTGTCTGTGGCATCGTAGCTCCTACACGAATGGAGCGATTTTTTGTTTGTTTAAAAGCTGATGTGATCGTGATGGTTCTTAGTTACAATTCATGAAAATCTATTCAGGCGTTCCAAGGTCATCAGCTATTTTTTGTGTCGGGGGTTACTTAAAATTTAGATTTTTTTTTTTAGGGATAATTCCAAAATTTAATACCGATGTTTTATTGTGAACAGTGGATCGACGGTTGGGAGCTAAACGGACAGTACTTCCCCGCACCCGGCGACCACCCCCGGCCAATGGACGACCGCTTCGCCGAGTTCTGCGGCGCTCGTCGGATCAAGCAGGTGTTCATCAGCAGCCAGAATGTGGCACTTCTGCAATACCGCGTACCCGCCAAGGGTAAAGGATTCTCTATCACTGTGCGGCACGTCAAGAACCCAGCACGTGAGTATCCAACATATTTATATAAATATATTTATTCATGATTTTTGAAGTAAAGCGCCGTTAGTGGATGAAAAGGAAATGCGTCATAACTCAGTTCTACACAAATGCTCAGTTCGAATATAATGCGGTAAATTCGCACCTTGGCGCGTGCCCCCCATAGCGCAGTGGGCAAGGTGCCTGACAAGTCTTAGCGGCCAGAGAGACAGACATCAAGCGAACGGAGGTTCGAATCCTACGAAATTCAAAAAAAAACATATTTATTTTTTTGTGAAATCATTATCCAATCTTCAAACCACTTTAAAAGTAACAGGCAAAAGAAAAGAAAGCGACATCTAGCGACTTTCTAGTTTCACTTCTACCGCGTGTGAATGATTTTTTTGTTTTTTGGGCTGAAATTATTAAAGTTCTACATGATGTGTGTAAGACTTGAAAGGTGCAGGCTTGAGCGCAAAAATTGACAATCTGAATATCCTAACCCAACGAAACTCAAAAATTTATATTAAAAAAGTGCTATGTAATTATCGGCTATATCATGTCACCCTGGTTTTTATATCTGTACACAAGATTTGAGAGGTATGGGCTTGGGCTCAAAAATGAGCATTCTGATTTTTTTTTGCCTAAAGACTTTAACCTAACATTCGAAATTAGTTAATATATTTTATGATGAATTGGTTTAATTATGTTGTATGGGGTGCGGGACATAACAAAACTTTTAGTAAGGTCCAGATATTTCGCGGAAATTCAAATGTAAATGTCATCAAATAGTCATTCAGCGCCGTTTTGTTTTTATTTTATACATGGAAAGTCCCCGTTAAATACAATGATTCTAGATGCGTTTCAGTTGATAAACTTAACAACGTGATAGTTGTCCTCTTTTGCTGATCACAATTAGTTCAAAAGCTGAAACGGATGGAATCGGCATTAAACAGGACGCTTTCAATTGTCAAAAATATAAATAAAATGGCGTTGAATAACCGTTTGATGACTTCGTTACACATGAATATCTGCAAAACAACTGGGCCTTAGTGTCGGGGTTGGGGGTCGGATGGTTTCTCGGCTGAGCGACCAGTGACATAATATAAAAGATTTTTTATTAAAAAAAAAACAACAAAAATGGTCACCGGAGACCAAAATTGTATTTCCTTTTTATCCCAAATAATGTTAGGAATCATCGGTTAAAGAAGTCAGTTAGTTACGTCCTTAATAACCTGTATATACCGAGGCAATATAACTTGCTACCCTAAAAATAAACAACATAATGCTTAGCTAAGGTATAGCCGTTCTAGCAATGTTCATGAAATAAGTAAGTCGGAAGCCATCAGAGGCGTGACGTCACTTTTTCTGAGATTTTTCGGAGCAAAAATATTTTGTTTTGTTTTTGTTCAGTCCGATTTTTTCAACCTTAAGTGGTGTTCGGCTTCCCGAAAGAGCAATCTCTAGACAATTTTCTTCTGACGAAAAGTTTTTATCAAAAAAAAATCCTTTTAAATATAAAGGTATTGAGAAGAATTTCTCCCTAGGCAATTAAGCGAGGCAATAGAAAAAGGTCGGTGCCGAAACCTACCTACAACTTTTTTAATGAAATCAAGATTAAAATATCCCGTGTTGTGGTACGAAACGGCTGCGAGGCATAGACAGGTAAATCAGGAACTTGAGGCAGGAAATGAATTGCTGCGAAAGAAGAGTTTTAACATAATGCGTGTATTTATGGTGTTTTGTAAAATTGTAATTTTTTGAAAAATGTCTGTGGGCACAATCTGGTAGTGTGTGTATAGAACAGTTCTTTTATCGTTCCAAGTAATATTATACATGTAAAAGAGTGTTTTTTTGTTTGTCCTTCTTTCAAGTCGCAATGGAGTGACCAACCGACCAGATGTTTTGCATTGGGATAGTAAGAGGACTGGGAAGTGATGTGACGGCTAAGTGTAATGCTTAAAAATATTTGGTTTCCGTGGTAAAATTTTTGTACAGTAATTTCTCCATAACGCGAGCGAAGCCACGGGTAAAAGCTAGTAAGAAATCAACTGACTAGTTGGTCTGTAACAGTGGACCTCACGTAATATTGATTACGTCGACTGACATAGAGCGGAGCGTGACCGTTATGAGCTGCCTATTTGACATCTAATAAATGACCGGACGCGGAACACACAAACTAATATACAGACAGACGAAATTCAAAGCGCTCGAGTTGATATGGGACTTCGCTATTCTCAATCAATATACAGAATTTTATCTGTTTAGCGTAATGTGAAAGAATATAGGGTTAAAAATATTAATAACAAATTATAAGCAATGGAGACAAAATTACCATTTGTGGTTTTACTCATTAAGTTAAATATAAAAATTAACAAATTATAGGGTTTAGCAGATAAATATTAGAGATTAGAAAAAGGGTTAGGAAAATATAATAAATTACTGATCAGAAAAAAATGTAAGCAATCGTGTGTTGATTTTCCATTTAACCATATTTCTTCTCCTTCACACCTTCATCAATTCTTCTTCCGATTTGGGTTTACCCTTCCCCCGTCCTCTAACCCCTCTCTTCGTGATGAAGAGAACATTGTAGTTTTTGTATCTAATAAAGTAGTATAAACAAAATATTTTGACTACAATTAATTTATGAAAAAAATACAAACAAAAAACTATGTCATATGGGAGAAGAGGGGCAGTAAGCATTCGTATGGAATGGAGAAATGATACATATAAAGAATAAAACGTTTGCTCGATCACACAGCGATAATAAACCGACTGTTTGATATGCGAGTCTATAAAGGTTGCCATCGAAAAATCAAACGCTTTGTACCATCCACTGTATAAGAAAACTGTATAAGAAAATAATCGTAGAAAATAAGAACAATTTTATCAATGGTAAATTTTCTTTTTCATAATGATGCACCCAACTGAATAACTGATAAAATATTCTTTGATAAATGACAAAATTCGTGCATCTGTGAAACTTTGGTCAATCATACTGCGAACTCACAAATGGATTGTATTTGCTTAGCCATGGGTGCTTATATTTCCGGCACCAGCATCCAAGGCCGAGACGGTCGTAGCAACTTACAAGTAGACTGGCTTGTCGTTGCTTGGCCGTAGGTTGCTACGTATCTGGCACAAGAATCAAAGGCCGGGACGGTCGCAGGAACTATCTATCTACCTTCCTCCATCCAATCTACTTTCCATACCTATCCTATCTTACAATATGTGCCGATATTACCAACCGGTGACATTTTGAACTATAAATCCAAGTAATAATCACCAGTCTGTTGAAGTAATTCTTGTAGTTATCACCTTCTATGGTACTTCGGTCACTTTAATATCGATTGGTAGGAAACTTGCGCAGTGCTAAGTCTCGTGATTCCTCAGTGCCACAATATTGAACCCCAAAATAACGTGCCGTGAGAAATTAAGGTAAATCAGATTACTTCCCAGTGTCCTCTATTCACACATTCTGGAAGTTGTGTCATTTTGAAAATCCTAAATTTGATTAATTACAGTCCAATTGATTCGCATTCAATGTTGGTAGTATAAGAAAAGATCTGCAGATTCCGTCCAAAAAGAGATGGAATAGCCCTCTGGGGGTGGAGGAGGGGGAGGAGAAATTTTTGAAAAATACCCATCTAGAAACTAGGTCGAGTAATGTATCGTGTATTATGTTTCCAATTGTGCTGAATCGAATTAGACCACTCCCAAGTTGATAGTATCAATATCTAGTTAGATAAGATAGTTTTTAGTGAAGAAGCATGATAATAACATAATAATTCAAGCAAAAAAAAAACGACCTTCATTATAATATTTTGTACAATATAAATGTATATATGCAACTCATATTTTATATTACAATAAAAAAAAATAATGTTACTAGTATATTTAGCTTGCATCATTATTTATATTATACTAATGTCCTCACAATTTAAGTTAATATCTTGCGTTTGGGGATATGTACGTGTGACAAGTGTAATAGTACCGTTTGATGATTTGGCAGGGGTGCCCGGGTTCATGGGGTGAGGTTTGTCTTGGTCTTGGAGGCGGATGACCAGGACACACTGAACTCCAGATACCTACCCACCCCTTAAACCTTTTTCTTTCCTAGAATTCTCCTCTTCTTCCTTTCCTTAAAAAACCGTCCATGCTGATCCCTAAAAATGAGATAGGTCCTGAGGGAAACTGTTTTCCTCAGGGCCACCTGTGTGGAGCTCATGTAAAAAATGCCCAAAATAAATGATAAAATTAGCGCATTAATGAAAATTTGCTCAAACATTCTTCTTGGCAGTAGAAATGGTGATCTGCGGAATTCTCCATGGAAAACCCTATGGAACATCCCCCGTCAGGGTTAACCCTTGTCATGTTCATGTTTTTCACTAAAACCCTGTATTATATCACCAAATATTGATACTATTGACTTAAAGAGAGAGATTCAACATAAATGAAAAAATAATAAACAATACCTCACTCGACCTACCGAAAGTATTTTTTAATACCTCTTCACGTACTCCTAGAGGGAGTGTTCCATCACGCTTTTGAATGAAATCTGCAGTTCTTCTTTTATACTGCTAAAAATAATGTATGTGCAAAGTTTTATTAATGTACTGTACTATGAAATAAATTTAATTAATATTGTAGAAGCCAGGCATTTTACAGCCTTCGTCTATCCCCGTCTCTTAACCCTTTCCACTTCTTCCAGCCTCATAATACGCCCAGTTAGCACAGTCACAGGGTAAATTGAGAATCGTGTGCAATATCGAAAAGCAAAATTACCCTTGTGAAGTGAATTTTTTTTTCTGAAAAAACGAAAATGTATTTTAACAATCAATTTATAACTCAGCCTACGTAATGTAGATATTCAGGTAATGAAAAACTGAAAACGTGTCACATTTATACAGCCAATTACTTGTTAGTAGTTATTGAAAACTGCCTCTCAGACTTTTTTGCACTTCTCAATATCGTGTAGGTAGGTACCATTTTTCGAAAGGATATTCATATATTTATGTAGGAATTCCATTGGTTTCAATGTAGGTACGCATTATAATAAACGTGAAACTCACTGAACTTTTCATCTTATTTGATATACGAAAACTTTGCTTTAGATGAGTTACTTACAATTTGTTTAATAGGTTTTAGTCATTAGTTGTTTGTCGCTACTTTTACATTCTCGAATATAAGTTCTGAGTTTTTGGGGGGTTAAGTTAAGATATACGAGTACTTATTAAACATTGTTTAACTTTCTTCGTTCAAAGTTTTCGGGACCATTCTTAATTATTTTTATTTGGTTACTAAATTTTTTAATAATAATAATTTATAGAAGATACATGTTAAATATAAATATGAAATGAATGTAGATTATTATCGTAGTCCACCTCATTAGGAGATACTGTACTGAGAGGAACTACGATTTGGATAAGTTTTCAGCAACTTTTACTGTACAACTTCATGGTTTTGGTAAAGTTTTGATAGAAACTTCTATGACGATGTTTTTAATATACTAGTAAGATATTTTTTCGACAGTTCCTTAAGCCAAGTTTGATGCCCTTAATGTAGTTATTTTTTGTTTTAATTTGTTTGGTACTATGTGGGAGTTTGTTATATAACTTTGCTGCTAAAAAGTCAAAGTTTCTTTGTCCAAAGGTAGAATTACACTTAATTAAGTATATTTAGTACCTATGTCTATTTGTTAGGCGCTGGTTTTATGATTGTGTGAGGTGTTTGTCTCTGTGTCTTTTTTGAGGTGATGATCCAGATTTTTTTTTTTGCAAAGATTTTTTGAATGCTTTTAAGTTAAAATTTTTTTGTTTTTGATTCAATTCAGAGTCATGTTCATTTGACCAAATTTAGTGTTTAGTTTTTAGAACTACTTTTTGTGAAAAACAAAAAATTAAAATGTCGTTATGTTCTGCTAGCTTGTCGCGCTTGAGATATTATTTTTTTCAAAACTGCCACTAGGCACTTAAATAATCAATCAATTATCCACTCTGATCATATTATTATCAGAGCACAAATCTTTTATTGGAAATTTTTCTAATATAACTAAAATGTATAAGTAGAAAGGGTTTCTCTTTAGCGTGGGTTTTTAGATATTAATAACAGCACTATCTTCAACACAGAAGTGCTTTTATGTTATGTACGGTGTGCGACATGAAAAAGCTAATATAAGATAAATGAACCAAAGCGTGCGAGTAATATGGCAAAAAGGACCCTTCCGTGCAAATGATAATAATATATTATGAGATATCACCGAGGAGGCCGAAAATAAGCGACAAACTCATTCATATTATTTCGGTCAAGGATACTCAAACATATTAAACTGTGCGATATTAGCTATGATTATAGAACTGTAGAGGACGAAAAACATCATTGAGCATAAGCTCAAAACCTGAAATACTGTTTGGTTCTCAAATATCCGCAGCACACAGTTGTGCATAAAGCCTATTAAATCCTAAAATACTATTAAGTGAAGAATGATTTATGAAACTTTTAACTTCGATTGACATATTTTGAGACGTTATTGAGAGATTATTTTCGAAATAAACGTTTAACTAAATTATGGTACGGTATGGGATGGCGGGATAAAGACTCAATAATAAAAAAATTATGACTACGAGTACTAAATAACCTACTACAATTTTTTTTTGTTTGGTCTAGTAGGAGCTTGAACCTATTATTGTTATTTCCGGAACGTTCGGGTCCTAAGCCAAGAAGCTGCCATACAGCCTTGTCAAATATGTTATCGAATTACACAAATTTTTAACAAAATACTACAATTTTGTATGTTGTTTTATTGATAAATAAAGAAAATGAGTTACATTTAGTCATACATATTTTACGCAATATTATATTTGAGTTCAGCATTGGTCATGTATACCTTATCAGAAAAGAGGAGCTCTTGTGCCTGATAAAGGAGCCACGATTCTTACTTAGGTTGTATGTTATAATTTATAATATTTTTTGTATAAAAAAAATACTTTTTATCGTAAGTTTTTTTTATTTTTTAAATTGTTTATTTTTACATATTTGTTCTTGTTTGATGATTTTTTTATGGTTTGGTTAATATAATGGTTTTGCATTTGAGTTGTTTTAAAATTAGAAGTAATAAATTGATTTGCATTTTACATTAATTTGAAAAATTCTTGATATTATTTGTTATTTTTTTCTTTACACATTTTTATAGTGGAATCTTGCTTAAATATGTCATCAACATTTGGTACTAGAAACGATTTAAAAAGTAATTCTGTTAAGAAGGTAGATTTTTTTGAGTAGGTATTACTTTTATATTATTTGCGAGACTTATACATAGTTTAGATTGTTTTTGTAAAATCCTCCCCAATCATTAATTCAGTAGATACCTAAGCAGAGTGAACAAGGGCACAATTTTAATTGTTAAGTTTGCGTCTGAACCATTTTAAAGGAGAATTTTTTAAAGGGACTTTAAATTAGGGAAGAGGACTTCTTATGTACAAGAATAATTCCCTTAGATAAACGACTGACAGAACTTTTATCATGTCCTTTAGATATATTTTGTCATTGGCTATTATAACAGTGTGTGGGGTGCGCAGTTAACTTTTCCAATAAGCGGCAGATGGTAGCGCCGGCCGCCGCATGACCCCGAAAGCCTTAAGACGTACCTAGAGCAGCACATGGAATCACTAGGCGTACACGCCGAACAATGACTTACAAAGTTAGCATCTCGTGACCTCGTTGTGGCTATTCTTAGTCCCTTACAAACTAAACCCATAAAACTTTAATGCTGTTTCTCTAATGGTTTATAGTTTAGGACCCATCAGTACGTATTATAACTTCAGTCACAATTATTTTATTTAAGTTAGCAAACAATTTATGTTTAGCATGTAATTTTTACTCCAACATTATTAATAACAATGTTCAAGGTATTCTACAGTTTCTCACGATCAATGCAAATCACATGGAAAAACTCTCTAGACTAGCATCTTACGTTTGCCGTGTATGAATGCTCAATCCAATTTTGGATAAAGGCACTTTTCTACCTTAACATGGCAGATTTACGGTTCCATAACAGTTGCCCCCCGGCGCACTTATGTATGTACAATATGCAGTGGTTTAGGGAAAATACGGTATAACTTTATACACGAAATGTAACTAAGTATCCTCGATATAACCAATATAACGAAATAAGTGCAGAGAGGACGTACCACCGAATAACAAAAGTATAAAACATATGTATAATGTATCAAGGATAAAACCTTGTCCACGTACTGTGTATACACCAGCGTACAAGTAAAAAAAGTACTGTAAACAAACTCGTTTGATATCCATTTTGATGTCAATTTTAGGTTTCAAACTGGTAAAAAATCCACAAAAAAATATTATTTTATAATGGTTATAATTTCGGGGGCCGACTGTCGAGATATTAACAGTCGGGTCAACGGGATTTACTACCACGCAATTTCGAAATGCATATTTTCATTTAAAAAAACGTATGCTGGTATTCACTGTGATGGAAATCGAACACAATACATTAATAATAATCTATCATAGTCAACTCTACGCCGTAGCGTTAGTCGATGAATAATTGGTACCAAAAGAATTTCTACCAAAAGAATAATTACCATCCTTACTTACAAAGGAGTTCAGACTGTTTCTTGCTTTACATGTGTTCAATGAAAAATATTAAATAAAATAAAAACATCGTGAGAGGTTAACTTTTATTCAAAATATGCACTATACATTTGTGTATTCTTTTTATGGTGTATTGTTTTTCATTTCATTTCATTATTTTTCCCTACTTGCTACACTAGATTGGACTTTGTTGTAGCATTTTGAGGACGGTGAAAAAAAAATATTACTATTATTATAAATATAAAATATATTTATAATAATAGTAATATTTGAATAATATTAAATAAGTGAATATATCGAATAAGTATATAAAACAAAGACAGGTAAAAATTTAATTCCTGCGTTGTATTATATCTAGTATTTCTTTTGCCGTTAGTTTATTTATTTATTTATCTATAATAAAATATATTTACAATGGTTTTATGTATATGCCTGTCTCACTAGGGTATACTTGTGTCGAGACAGGTGTACAGGTATATAAATGAATATTGTAGTTACAAGGATATTTATGGTAAAATACATATCACTTTGAATAGAATTAAAACAGAAAGGTGATCTATTTAAAGGTCAATTTGACAGGATTCCATTATTTTCATTTATTTTCTAAGGGTTAGGTTGTATGTGAATAGTTATTTTTGTCTATGAGTGATTTATTTTACAGATGTTTGTAATAGTGAGGCTTCCAATACTTATAATCCATTTTTTAATATCTTGTTTGAATTAGTGAAGACGAATCATGGTTGTTTCAAGAATCACAATGTTTTGGGTTGATTTTTCTAATTCATGCATTTAACTTTCTTTACTTTCTTTCTGTCTTGTCTTGTGTGAGAAAAATTCTTTCATTTGACAACCTTGTCTATTTTTGGTTAACTTGAGGTACTATTTTCGTACAACTAATTTTCCCTTTCTTTTGCTTATTTGAAGTGAGATATTTTTTTCTTGTCGGCTTTTCTATTTTCGGCTTTTGCGACGAGGATTCTCAAGCTATCATTTTTCAAGATATGTGTTACCAAATACTGAGTAGCCAAAAAAAATTGTAACTTCTAATAAGCTAACTCGATCACTTTTACAAAATGCTATCAAGAATCTGGTTTCTAAGAAGGCAATTTATACCATTTTGGTTAATCTTTTGACACAAAATTCAGAGGTTTATTTTTTATTTTTGTAACTTAAAAATTCTGTAGAAAAGATCGTTAAGATGTACAAAATTTCCATGAATTATTCATGGATACTTAGAGACATCTATAAAACATCTATGAAACATTATGGAATATTTCATGGTGTTTTAGTATTATACCGTTATAAAATATTCATGTCTGTTATTAAAAAAATGATTAAAGCTTTCACTGAAAATGGTTTTTAGATGTTTTAAAGAATTTAATTGAACATGAAAAATATATTCTCTCCTTTCAAAAGCTGTATTTGGTTTGAAGAAATAATTGTGCTGTGTTTTTTAAAAACGTCTAAAGAAATAACATTGGTTTAGAGTTTAGATATTCACATCCTCCATCTTTTTTACATTACCGATCTTAGATTTATGAAGGTAATGAGATTTTATATACGAGATACTCGTATTATGGCAAATAGCAATGTTCTTTAGTTAATCTATTGTAGTTACGTTTTTTCAATATTTCATCTTCTATAAATTTCGTAGAGGAAAACTCGTAAAGGATGCGGCAAAAAGCAACGGTTTTGCTTGTTTTGCAGTCGGTCGACCGTTTTAGCCAAGATAAATCCTAGAACACGTACGATAAGTTAGTGGTGTTATTTATCACTAATATATATATTATTTGTCTAAAAATCTTGAACAATAAACCTTTTTATTGAATGCATAAACGTATCAGATTAGGTTCTGCCTGAGAGTTGTATACGTATACATTTAAGTAGTAGGTTTTTATGTATATAATCTTGAGGAAATTTCAGGATGTATGAGACCGGTTGGTTTAAATCATAGATTCTCAACCTTTTTTTACCCACCGACCACTTTGAGAATATGTTTTATTTTTAGCGCCCCCTAACTCGTGAATCCGAATGGAGGGGGCGTAATGGGATACCACGACAGAGGGGGCATAATAGGATACCACGATGGTGCTACATTTGTTATGGGATAGGGAAAATATTTTAAGGAGTGTCATAATTTATGGGTGGCCCTTAATGCGATGGGAAGGGGCAAGATAGGATGGGGCGGGATGGGTTTCTCTGGGTCTCCTACCCCCCCCCCCCCCCCCTGGAAGTCTGAAACGCTCCCTAATTTTCTCTTGGTCTTCTACCGCCCCCTGAAGATCAGAAACGCACCCAAGGGGGCGTTATCGCTGACGTTGAGAACCCATGGATTAAATATTCAGAGTGGTATGAAATCAAAGTATTTTCACTCTATTTATTACCACAAAATGGTTGCACCCTGTGAAAGAATCACTAATTCTAATTAACAAAACTAATGTTTCCTCGTGTTAAATGTAAACAATATTAGTATCAGAATACCTTTTGATTGATTAGTCCCTTTTGGTTTTCTATAAATAAACATAGTTTTTGTTGAGTTGTTGAATGGTATACTTAAATTGAACGAACTTTATTTGAAAGCAACCGTCAGATATTTTTTCGTAAATATGCACAGTGTTTCACAAATTACGGAAACATTTTTTGTTTGTTGATTTTTTTATCAAGTGTGAATATTTTCGCCATAACCCTGTGTAATGGCGAAAATACCCGTCGAATGGAGTGCAAACGGTTCCACAAGAAACTTTTTTAACACAACCAAATCCTCACTTCATCCACGTATCCACATATATTAAAGTGACCGAGATAAATCCTTATTCGATAAACTAACTTGAAGTTTTTCTTTTCAGCCTGCAACGTCCTGCTCTACGACGTAGAGGACATCTATACTCTGAGGAATTACGGCAAGGCCTCTAACTGCTCCCTGTCCACCGTGTTCCCCGCCTCCGTGAGGGTTGTGGCTCTCAGCGTCGGGGTGGCTTCTGCTCGCACCAGCTGGGAGGTGGAAACTGGCACCATCCATAAGGTAACTAAAAACATCTCATTAAAAAATAATGTTTGTACAATAAAAACAATTATTCGTCATGGTATGTATGCATATATACGTTATCAAATCATGTCTGAATTCTGGAAAAATCAGTTTTCTAGTTTAAAAATGACACCTTCAATAATTTTTCCTAAAATGTTATACCTACTTGCCTGAATTCTTGACACAATCGGTCCCAATTTTGAAAATAACATTTAAATTCCACACAAATTCAAGTTCATTGAATAAAAGCTGCAATCAGTCAAAGAAAGACCCACAATCGAAATTATTATGTTTGAATTAATCAATTGAAGAGGCCACATATCGTACTTATGCCACTAAACTTCAGGGGATGAGTGTTAATTAAAATTTATGAAAAAATTGCAACCTTCTGCTTTTTCGGAAGAAGAAATTCAATTTGGTGTTTTTGTCCGAACTGATAGTTTTATAAGATAGAAAGAGAAAACTTTTTTATCAACGATTTTCAATCAATCACAATTACTTTATATAGCTTTATCTTTTATGTAAACAACTATGTAAAATTTGTAATGTTTATTATTACATGGGGAAATAATTGTGTTTTCTTAAAGGATATATTTTTTCGTTGCCCCAAGATATTATCCATTTGGGCTAGCAGTTTTTTAAAATACAATTTCTTCAGAAGCGTAAAAAAATAATTAAATTAAACACATTTCCCAAATTGGGGATGCCAAGATCCCTTAGAGTGTAATCTCTTGTTTGGCATGAAATATGCAGAAACCTACTGTCAGAATTATTAGCTCAGTAAAACTGTGAAACTGTGAAAATGTCCATTACGTCCAGAGCAGATTCTCACCGCGTGACAAAGTCATCAGTCACTAGATGTTTATTCAGCTCACCAAACACCGGCCCAGGTATAATAGAATAAATTAACTTCCCTTCAAAGAGAACCTTGTTCCCGTGTACGGAGCCTTTTGTTTGAATAATGAAAATAGCTCTTTCACGCGGCTGTACAGTGGTGAACACTAAAACAGTGATCTTCAGATCAGTAAAAAGGGTGTTAGAAATGTTATTCATTGAATCAGTGTTTTGGTTTTCTCTGTTATGCAAAAATCTTAATGAAAATACTTGATCAATGAGCTCTAGCCTCGCGTAACATGTAAAGCTGTGTGGAATTATGAGGTAATTGTAACAAAATTATTTACAGTTCAGAAATCAAAAATAAAACGTAAATCAAACAATATGGAGGATTGTCCTAATTTTATAGTTAAATTGAAATTATTTTAATAACTGATGTTGGCAATAACCCAGAAACACGCCAAATGCGCGCTCTACATATGTACAATGTTGGTTTTTATTTCAAGAGAACCGGTCGCCTCTAAGGCTTGTTGTTGAGTTCATCAGCTCGGCTGTGTAACGATTTGCCGTCGTCTGTGTTTTCTCCATCCTACAACATGTCTCTTCAAGACCCATGTTCACTCCTTACTCTCCGCAAAGAGATTCTCCACACAGCATTTTAAAATATAACATCGTGCAGTTAATGTTAAAAAAGCTCGAACAAGCTGAGTTCACATTAAAATTACAAGCGGTTACTTTTTATGAAGCCGGAGCTCACTCGAAAGTTTTTACTGTTTCAAAGAACAGATTTCTGCTTTATAGTTGCTAAGATTACCACTATAAAGTATACTTACATCAAACATTATCATTATTTTATAAGACGACTATAATTGTGTTTTTAATGGAACTCTCTAGAAGTTAAGTCATAAAAGGGAAATTCAGACTCGTTACTAATAATAATTATAGTTCGAATCTTAACAAGCACTAATATTCAAAGAAGAAATTTGAACCCAATTATATTGATATTGCTTTATTTATTAAGCGATTTTTCTCAGAACGAGTAAGGAGATTCCATCTATGAAGATTTTAAACCTAACGATGTCGATCGGCAAAACGAACAAACTGCAGTATAGCACCTCGTTAAAAAGCTGTTCTTCATACATTCATAGATTTATTTTTAATAAGCAAAATAAATTAATAGAAAATATTAAATGGAAAGCCAACCGTGCAATGTTTTATTATATATTATTAAACTGGAACAAGTTTTAATGATCTATTGTTACGTGAAGAGAATTATCTGAATCCGGCTGTTATAGCATATAAAGTTACTTACTAATTTTAATATATTTGCAAAAAAGGTATTGGGTTTTTGATGGTTGAATACAATAAAAAATATAAATATTCAAATACGTTGTTTATATTTTATTTGCAGACACTGAACAAAATTATTTAGAAAAAAAATGGTATAGATGCCGACCCTCGCGCTGCTAGAACTCCTCTAATCTCGAACCATAAATTAATCAAACCACTCACCCTCGAACGAAGATTGTTAACAACGCATGGATGTATTACTCGCGAGACTGCCGTAATTTCTGATGTAATATTGTGCTTCAATTGCGTCAGATTTGTCGGTTTATTCTCGCATAGACTACCTTTCAGGTATCCCCACAGAAAATAGTCACGAAGACTGAGATCGGGACTCCTAGGAGGCCAGTTAATGGTGCCTCTACGAGAAATCACTTTTAGCAATTGCTAAGTCCGAAATTTGGCAATTGCCCCGTCTTGCTTGAATCATGTTTTTGGGTTGAATCCTTGAAACTCTTGCAACTTTTGGGCCAAAAAGTCTCTTAGAATTTCGCAGTAACGTCAGCGTTATGACGTCACAAAAAAAACGTAACCCCGCTACTCTTTTTGTACATCCAGTATAAAAATGTAAAAAATTTGATATCGGTAATTGCCCACCTTGAAAGCAGTCCCTGTTATTGGAGGTACCAAACACCAGATATAAAATATTAATGTAGGAAAAATACTGTTCAGTTATTTTAACATTTTGTATTCTTGATACACTGATCCGTGAGGGTGTGATATCTATCCCGAGTCTAGAGAGTCCCAGCGTAACTTACCTCACTCTGGTGTTGCGCAGGTATTGCTTGGTCTTTCTTCAGGTGTAGAGACTGAGCTCACTCTCAGGCCTCGCGCCCTCTGACTAGTGATGACCAGTATAGGTAACGGTATCTTAATCAGAGCAGATTTTGATTTAAAGTT
This sequence comes from Limnephilus lunatus, assembly GCA_917563855.2. Lineage (NCBI taxonomy): Eukaryota > Metazoa > Arthropoda > Insecta > Trichoptera > Limnephilidae > Limnephilus > Limnephilus lunatus. The sequence continues at coordinate 61,329,244 of OU830592.1, forward strand.
GTCTAACCTGACTGGTCAATGGATGAATTGGAATCGAATCTGAAATCGATCTGGTGGGAACCAAGGCGTCGGCGTCGTTAGTTAACTTCCTAGGCTGGCTAGTTCCTTCAGCAACATTTTCCACTATCTTTTATGGTAGATGTTAAAATATAGTCAAGTTATTCTAAACCCAAGAAATATCAATACTTAGGTTAAATTATTATTGATTTAACGAAAACAAAAAACATTGTATACAATTAATTATTATTATTTACAAGCTGGTTCCCGGCATGCGTTGCAATGCCATATTCAAAGAAATAAATTTGTTAATAATAATGTTAAATCTAAAATTTGAAAATATGAGATTGACAAATATGACGGTTTGACAGAAGGTGGCAATAACGAAATCGGATAACGCGCTCGCCCCGGTTAGACGGAGAGGTCTGGGTTCGAGTCCCAGTTGCGACCATTGTCTTTTTTCTGCCTTTCTGTGTCTTGTTCTCTTTCATATTTTCGTTTACATTATTATTGTTAACTTATTCTAATAAAATAAATTGTTTCTCCTTTCATGTCCTTTCCCGTGCGTCCCTGTTACCCTCCCGCGTTTCCCTTCTACCCTCCTCGCCCACTCTCTCCCCTCTCCCGCACCCCCGACCCGCAAACCCCCCTCCCGCGCTTCATATATACAGTCACAGTACATTCAATTTTCAAACAGCTCGCGTGCCACCTATCACAATTTTTTCATTCAAATTTTCATTTTTCGTATATAAAAAATATTCACTTTTGTATATTATAAGAACAATCAATCAAATATGGTACCTATTTAAAATATCTATAATTTAAAAAATTCGTAGACAATTCCTTTAATACAAAGAAAAATAGCTGCCTGCTAAATTCAATTTCATCAAACGCACGAACTATCAAACGTGCGAAGTTAAAATAGTCATTTCTGAAATTATTCAATTTTCCTAATATTTCTTTCCGTAAAAACCTTCTTCAGTATTGGAAAACATAAAAAAAAGATGAATGAATTAGGCAATGTCGTTCTGAAGTCATGGCGTAACCAAGGGAAACAGGGAAACAGGGATTCATTTTTATATTTACAGATTTTTATTTTTAAAAAAATTTCAGTTATGCCTTAACATAGTATGGTTCTAACTGATATATATATATATTTTTTTATAACTGTGGAAAAATATATTTATCGTAAAAAAAATACAAACAATGAATAGGAAATTGTATTAATAATGAATATACAAATAATATATGTTCTCAGTAAAATCATAAAAGTTTTTCTTTACAATAAAAATACAAGGCTTTTGTGTTTGATGAGGGAATTATAACTAAGTAAATAATACAACGAGAAAATAAATAATAACGCAAGAATAGAGAACTCCAGTCCAATTTAATTTTTTTTAAATGAATAAAGACCTTCTAACTTAAATAACTGCATATTTTTTTTATTTATTTTTAGTTAGTTTTAATATATAAAATAATCTTCAAAGTTTTGATTTTTCAAGATCCCTCGAAAACCACCATATCTATTGTTCATCGTGTGACGTCATCACGTCATCGATAGTTTAATTCACTTTCAACAGATGCTGTCATTTTACTCATTTTATATTGAAAAATCGATGGACGAATGACTTAAGGTGTGAGGAGTCGAAGCGTTTTTTATTCAAGATTAACTGCATTTAATATAGAAAAACATTAGGTAAAATGTCAACATCTCATCGCTACTGTTATTGTATTGTACTAAAGTGCAATACAATAACAATTAATCATCTTTTTCATTGCATATACAAATGACATCGTAAACCGTCGAATTTTGTGTTCAGGTGTGACTGTTGCTTTATGGTAAGCGTCCATCTGCCCGCGCCGGCCGCAACGCACGGATTTTTCTATTTCTTTACATAAAAATCCGGCCCGGACCGACCACCGGTAATTGCCGGTAGTGGACGCCCTGCTTCCCTAATTCATATAAAGAATAGAAAAATCCGTTTGCCGTGCCGTGCGTTGCGGCCGGCGCAGGTAGATGGACGCTCATCTTTAACATAATACATTGTAATATGTATAACACATACGGAAACACTGGTATTTATAATACACTGATCAAGACTTGTATAAAAAGCCCTTGATAATAAACCAATTTAAAAATACGATCAATTTTATGGTAAACAAAATGTCAAATAGGTCACATTTACTGTAGATGTAGATTATCAAAAATCTTTTTTTACAGCTTACTACGACTTTCAAAAACAACTAATAAGATGATTTATGTACTTAGAAGCTTTTATTCCAGCACTAACATATTCTGTTTGAAAAACATTATCCAGGGAATGTCAGATTGTCCGCAAATATAGCCCTTTTCCGTCATAATTTTAATTGCGAAGGCCTAAATAATGTTTCAATAAACACAACAACTATTATTATACGTCTAAATCTCTATTAACAGTTTTTAAATAAACTAAATAAAAAACACGAAATGTTTTGTTTGAACGGCTTGCCCCATACACTTTAATACAACTTGAAAATGTCATCACCAGGTGAATCTTATATCGTGACGTCACCACACAGCATTACACGGCATACCAACTTGACGCTGTGTTTTAACGAGAATGTTAAAAATGCACTTTTTAATATTTTTTTAAAAACTGTATGTTTAATATTATTAAAAAAACTGATATATTCAGAATCATCGTTTATTGGTCTATATGGACATATTTTTTCAAAGCTATAATATTTTTCACTGGAGTTCCTTATTGTCGAAAACAGAAAAAAAGATTTTTTAAATAACAACAATAATGAACTCTGCGTAAGCCTGGGGCGTATAAATGGCCCCAACCATTTTCGGGCATTCTTCCCTTCAAAATTATGATGTGTGTATTTAATTTGCGGACAAAATATTTCAAAGTATGATACAAAATTGCCTAAATGCTTAATAAAGCCGCACTAACCTGTAAGCTAACATTTTCAAATTTCTAGACGCCATCGATATATTAAAGAGCATTTCATACAATTACAATATAATTTCTCGTCATAAACAAATTAGAGCTCCCAAGTTGACTTGACGAAAGCAAAATTCACAAATATTGTAAGTGATTTCTTCAAGTCACGATAACAAATATTTGAATATTCAAATTATTCTTAAAACAGACAACAGCACGCCATCTCTGGTACATTTAAATGGAGGCGTCTAGTAATATCTACAGGAATTCCAAAAACTGAACAAATCGGAATAATATCTATAAGAATCCATGTTCTGACTAATATCTATACGAGGTATGTTGGAACTATATCTATGGGAACCAAAGTGAGGAAGAATATCTACAGCTCAAACTGCTGACTAATATCCATGGAACAGGTGATGTTGACGAATATCTACAGTGCTGGCAGAGGTTGGATTAGGTTAGGTTAGGTTAGGTTAGGTGCTCAGCTGCCCTTTTTACATAGATATTATTCCCACCTACGCTCCATAGATATTCGTCACCACTGGGACCGTTATAGATCTAACCTTAGCTCTGTAGATATCAGTCTTCACTCTGAAGTTCATAGATATTTGTCCAATATATGAGCTGTAGATATTCGTCCGACATACAGGCTGTAGATATTAGTATCTGGAGTCCATTTCAACATGCAAATACTTTTGATGCAACTTAAAATACACGGAGACAAGAAAATCATCTTTGATAATATAAAATGAAATAAATTTATTTATTATAACTTCTAGACCAAAAAAGGAAGAATACATTATTCTGCTTAAACAGGCTCCTAAGATTAATAAGGAATTTTATTTTTATTTGTTGACAATTCATATTGTAAATGGATACCGGTACCTAAATGAATATCCCAAAATAACAGTTTTCCAATGAATTTGTGCAAAACTTTCACTAATTTATTCGATTGAATTACAATTATTTCCAGTGCCAAAAGCGGGGTTTGCCGGACTACGTGGAAATCGGAGGCTCTGCCGGCTTTGACAACATAAACTTGGAAAAGGTGGACACCGTGTGCGGACTTGACTCCACTCCAGGTAACTACAATAACATCGTTATAAACTTTCCTCTACCACCTCCCAACTTCCCTTACCATTCACACTTCTACCTATCCACTCAAACTACTAATCTCTAAAGAACTTTTCGCACGTTTAATGAATTACTCGTTTGCAATTAATGGGTAGCATGAATAGTATCAGTAGTTACGAAGTTTGAGCTGAATTATATGAAATACAATGTATTCGGAAATACAAAATTCAAAATAGTAGAATCTCGAATATCCTTAGGAACACCATAAAATAAAGTTAAACTTAAATAACAATCTATTCAAATAATCGTGATTAATTTTTGGGGTTTTTTGCCGTGAAGCTTTTCCTTCCTTTTGCGTTTAGTTTTAATGTAGCCATTAGGTACCGGATGTCAAGAACTTTTAAGTTTTGCCCCGTCGCGTCGTCTCTATTAATATCAATGGTTGGATTTAAATTTCTTCATAGATTTTAATTAGTCGTACACGATGCGTTTTGGGTCTTCCCAGGACTTCAGGAATAAATTCAAACTAATGGCTGGTTTGAATTAAGTTCTCGAGATTTTCGATTTGTTAGTATGGCCGAGTTTGCTTACTCGAACACGCTCGAACAAGTCTCAGAACAATACAACATTCCACTACACTAGCCTTGGAAACTTGGCCATTCGTTCAAATCGTTTAAAAAAAATGTAGCATTCTACTTTTTTCTGGTATTTTTGTTGGTTTTGTACAACTCGCCAAATAGCTTTGTTGTAGTGAAATTAGTGAGTGTGTTGCAGAAAATCTTTGCATCCAGATAAACTCAAGGTTCTTTATATTTTTAAGTAAATTTTAGTAAATTTCTTGTAAATTCAGTAACTCAATTGAAAATGTTTAATAAGGGATGTAAATTATAGGTGTTTTCTTAATTTTTTTAAGTCGTGGAGATATCGTCGGATCTGGATCATCGGATTAGATTTGTACAAGAATTGGTGGTTAAATTTTCGTTGTATGTTAAATCATTCGCGTGGGTTTTTTAGGTAATATGTATTGTTCCAGTGCAGGTAGAGACAAATTTTTCGAAATTGAAGGGTGTCGGGAGAAAATATTGAAAGTCACATTTTTCATGTTTGAGATAGCTATGCAATATTTTAGCCGTAGATATAATAAAGCTTGTTTGTGCATTACAAAAATTTTGACATGGAAAACATAGAAAATTTTGTAACTGAAAGCGTTAAGTGAGTGACAGTGAGTTAAAAGGCAACATAAAACATCGGACTATATATGCAGGATGCTGTAATTCCCTAAGCAAAGAAAAAGCAAAGGGAATCAAAGGGTGAAAAAAAGTACCACCAACGGACCTTTATCGTTTTCACTTGGTAACACATGAACCTACTCGGGTTTTCTCTCAAATATTTACACACCTTAAGTAAGCACTCAAACTTTTTTTTAAATCTGAAATACATAAATTTGAATTCTTCTTTATTCTGTTAAATGAACTTAACTTTAATAACTTGTTTAATAAACTTAATTCCGTTGGCTCTAACATAAAAAAAAAACTATTGAAAGAAGCGAAGCTAGCAGTCCATAGAGGATGGCTGGTACCTACCCTGATGTATGAGGTAGGTATGTATGTATGGTGAGGCATGGAACTGGTAGAGGAAGGATGAAAGTAGACTGAATTCTGTAGAAATGAAATCCCTCAGACGTATGTGTAGTAAAACCATATACAAATGTGTGAGAAATGTGGAGATCCACAAAGAATACAAGACTGATATAAGCGTAATGCGTAACGATTAAGAAAGGGACCCTCAGATGGTTTGGGCAAGTAAAGCAAATGAACAAAGAAAGGAATGTACAGAGAATATTTGACCCAAATGTGAATGGTAAAAGAAGTCGGGGACGCCCGAGGAAGACATGGCACGATAGAGTAAATCCGATACTTTAGTCGGGCCATGTCAAGAGTCAGAATAACAGAAGATTACACGTGAGACGATGCCTGAACGTAAATGAGGCAAAAAGTGTGCGTCTAACCTGAGTTTTTGGATATCCGTCATCTTTACCTGCCCTTTTTTATATTATTTTTTTACATTAACTCCACACAGGAGACCCTGAGGAAAATTGCCCCTGCGTTGAACCGCGTGATTGTTACTTAGTTAGTTTCATAACGCGTGTAAAAATAATGAATTTATTTAATTTGTATGTTTTTCGTATTATCACACGAGTATCGCTTTGAAATCCAATTATCTCAATAATTTATTACACCCATTGTGCTTTCCAGATAAGCACTTACTTAAAATACCACTAGGTACTACCCATGAAAGATCAAAGGTAGTACAAAGTAGTGGATAACTCATGAACACGAATTAGTTAGTATACGTTTGTTCAAAGACCTCTTCTGGTATGCAGGTTACTAATAATATTATCTTCAAGTTTCCTAACCAAATAACATCTGATCCTCGCGTTCCTCTCCCTGAAATTTTGATTTTTCCGCTCGGCAACTCAGTATGCTAATTCTCTTGGGAAAGTAAAAGAAAGGTTTTCTGTTTGTGTATCTACTTAACATGTGAGAAAAAAAGTGATAAAATGAATTTATGTAACATATGTTTGTAAGATTTTTCTTTCAAAATACAACTCGTCAATTTTTCGTATTTTTTTGTGAATGCCGCATAAGAGTTCCAAATGGTTCCAACCGCCTGGAGCCAGTGAGATAAAGGAATCCAAAAATTATTGTGGTATTTTGTGAGGCTGAAGGTATTGGGGAGGGAAAGATGATGGGGAAGGGGAAGGTTGGCTATTTAGATCTGATCACCAAACACGCGTAAAGTCATGTTGAGCAAAGTTTCGATTCTGAATGGTGGTCTTTCACCGGGGCGATACTGAAAGAATCTACCACTCTGAAATGTACCGCAGTTATACAATATATAATTTGGTTAACAAATTAATCAAATAAAACCTTCTTGCGCTCGCCGGGATTGGAACCAGCCACTTTCGGATTGCTAGTCGCTAGTCTCAACCCAACGACCACGGAGGCCGTCAATACTTTCTTCAACACGTAATATATACCTTTTTTCTATATGTATAGAAAAAAGTTTGTACACTATTTAACCCTGGATCTACCAATAATTAGACGGAGTCAGACCCTGTGTCACACCACACCATCGACGAGAACAAAGTACATTAAAAAAAATTCTTACCGATACTAGGAAACTCTTGTTTAAGGTAATACATACTAGGAACTCAAACTTACCACATTTCATAAACACATATAAACCATTTAAAAAAAATAAATTATTTCAACAATAGTTTTTAGTTATTACAGATAGAAGATGACACGGCCGATGAATAATTTAATAAAAGTATATTTTAATTTGTTGTGCCTGAATTTTTACCTACAATATACAATATATACATACCTCAAACTTAAAGTAGGTTACACAATTTAACTTCTGAGTGTAGTCAATTTAGGATGAAAACAATGACTCAATAATGATGACATATTTCGATGTCACCATTTACAAAAAAAAAATGTAGCGAACTAGCCAGTTCCTCGGCTACATTGTTCAGCAAACGAATAAAACAATGATATCGACATTTTTACTGTAACAAATTCGAAGTTTAAAACGTAATTTAATCCAGTTGTAAACCACTGTAAACTACTGTTAAACAAAAAAAATTGCATTGTTTTTTACTAACCCTAATGTAAACGTTATGTACCCAATGAATGTAAAAGCCCCTCGGGCGTATGAAAGAGTACATAAATAAATAAATATATAATATGGAAAGAAGTCAAGCCACTAAAAGAGGTAAGCTTTTTTCCTTACCTTGAAAACATTTTTTCCAAACTTGACAGATATTATTATTTTCATTGCATACTTCTATCAGTAAGGCAATAATAAAATCACCTTTGATTTCAAACCTTTGAGTGCTCCAATTCTGTGAAATTTGATTTCAGTTCAAATGCTCCATATTATGTCAGGATGATTTGATAACAAGTAATTGAGTCAATTTGTCTCTGGTACTATATGAGAGTTCAATTTAATCCAGGGAAAAGGTCGATACTCGAAACCCTATGGATATTAATACGAGCATGTACCTAGTAGGTACTACCTAAATGGAACCATCCACTAGTGGGGATTTCAGACAGCTTACGGATATGTCCACATTGCAATGTTTGTTGCTTCCACCTACGCATGAATCAAATGCAGGCTGGTTGCTTTGACATTTTGATCAGATTATTTCTGATTGAATGTTTGTGATTCTGTGATGTAGAACGAAATAGTTTTCAAACTGGACGTGCGCTTAATAAACTATTGAAAATAATTACGATTCAATCTGCACAACAAAGCACTGTAATTGACAATGTAAATGAATTTGTGAAATTTTTTGTGAGTAATCATTTTGTTAAAATGTTGATTTAAAAAAAAAAAGAGTTTCATTTTAATCAACATCCAGATCCAGGTGTAAAGTGTAATGGCTTTGAGTGACGGAAACTGAGATCACTGAAGTAGTTTAAGATAGATAATATAGGTACCTGAAATAGTGATGGACTAATAATCGCTGCTTTTGTGGAGGGTGTTTTAGGAAAGGAAAGCAAGGAAGTTCTGATAAGGAAAAGGGTGGGTAGGAATTCGGGGGTCAGTATTTCCAGGAGGATTGACGTATGAATCTATCCTTCCTACTAAGGTGCAAGGCGATTTTCCGAGAGTTTCTGTAGAGATCAAAAGCTCTTTTTTTCATGTGAATACCTCACAGGAGTCCTAGCTGCTCCCGTCTGTACACAGAGAGACTATGGCATCCGTAATTGAAATATTATGAGAATGAAGGTAGTGGGGAGGGGAAAGAGATGGAAAAGATTAAGATAGGGGAGTATGTGGTATAACATATGGTAACCAATCACGGCTAAGGCCATTTCAAGCAACGGTTTAATTCTGAATGGTGGTCTAACACCAGAGCGATACTGAGAGTATTTTCCACTATGGAACGTACCGCAAACTTATACATATATTATTTTTAAAGGAATTAATTTTGAAATAACTCAACTTAATCTATTTATTTGCGCACGCCGGGATTCGATCCTACGACCTTCGGATCGCGAGTCAATTGCGAGGCAAACGAGTCAAGGTCTCCCTCAACCAGTCAAATCCGACGAATCCACCGCCACGATCCGGACCAGCCTTGTATCCAGGCACTCTTTCTTAGATACCAAACACAGCGCAACACTTTTGGGGTGACAAAATTGAGATTTAAAAAAACTTTATTAGCAGAATGATGCTTCCAATATTTTTCTTCTCAAATTTCCATTAATTAAAAAATCGAATACTTGCGTTAAAAAAGCCGACCAGAATCGTGGGTTGTGTGTAAAAAACTGCCAGCCAGAAAACGGCTTTATTTAATTAGCTTTGATAACGAACTCGTGTTAAGGTGTGTCACCAAAGTCATAAAAGTAAGTTTTCCATAAAAATGATTTCACATAAAAATACAGTGTTTGTTTAACTCCGATGTTTAGAGATTTTCGCTCTATTTTAAATAATTCATCCTGAATCAAATATTTTTGCATAAATGAATACCGGAAACGTAAAAGGGTGTGAGTGAAATTTACAAGAAACATAATATGTTCATTTGTTGATTTGGCATACAAATAAAATAGAGCTTTCTTTGAATGTTTGTGCATACTTTCCTTCTACCTCCTTTTTTGTAAATGGCACTTACGCTTTTTTAAGTTTCCGGTATTCATATCATTATAATCATAAATAATATTAGTGCGCTACAATCGTTCGTATTTACATAACATCTTCGGTAATCTTCTTCTTCCAAGAAATTGATAAATCAAAAATTGGTTTCGCTTTTTTTATAGACCTCCCAACCGAGTTGCCATGACTAGCATCGATGAAAGTTGACTACTGATTTTTTCGGTTGTAGACTAACTGATGTTTGATCAAATATTATGAGAACGACAGAGTGCTTGAAATTTTATTAACTTCGATTCACCATTATAATATAGGTTTAGATTTTCAAAAAATCATAGATCTCGTAACGGTTTTTTGACAAGGCCTATCAATATAGCCCAGAGACTCCCTATGGAAGTAATAGGAAAGCGGAATGACATTGATAAAATTTGGCTATTTTTCGACGTTTTTCTACGAATTCCACTTTGATTGAAGATAGCATATTCCCACGACCCTGAGAGGAACAAAAACAATTGTGTTCACCATTTAAACTAGTATTATTATATCACCAGGAAATCCACCTAAAATAACAGCGCCCTAAATTGTTTCGGAACAGATAAAATTTTCTAGCGTCCCAAACTTAAAAAATACATTCATATTTTCTATGGGGGATTTTTAAATGTTTTTTTTTCGCAAACCAACAAATTACTGGTCACTCAGCCTTGAAACCCCCCCCCCCCCAACCCCCACCCCGACCCTAATTGTCCAATACCTACTGATTTTTTATGTTTAAGTTGAAAAATAATCTCACCAGGACAAAGATTTCATTGATATTTTTTACACCAAATGATAATGGAATAACCGGTAAAAGGTAGTCACACACTGTATATCTTTTTAAATATCAGGCTGTGCAAAAAGCGACCGGGCTTGCAATGGACTAAGGCCAAGGAAGTAGCTTATGATAGGCGCGTTTGGAGGCGCCTTAATCACCAGCTTACACCAACTAGGGTAGAAAATGATGTTGATGATATTGTTGAATAAATCAAGTTCCTCAAAAAGAGGGACTGCACAAAAAAACAAGCCAACTCCCTGTTGAAATTTATTTTCGGACGTTTAATAAACAAATTGTGTTTTAGGTAAAGTTGACAGCATATTTGAGATTACACAATAATACAATAGTAAGAAAGTTAATTATGCCAATTATGAACTTTCCACTAATGATAGTGAATGAATGATAAGGTATGACATTGTAAGGGTGTTTTATTAATTTATTTATTTTTTTGTTACAATATATGAAAGGGGAGGTGAGAGGAGGAACATAGAATTAGGATTAAGAGGCCAAGAACGGGAATAAATGGGGATTAAACTTTCTAGTTTGAGTCATGTTACTTAGTGAGTTTTCATTTTATGTCACATAAAGTCGAGGTAAAAATGTCAATGTGGTAATAATTGAAGTTAAATAAGTGTGTGGATCTGTATATAAATGAGTTCTATTTGAAGTTGGTCTTGCAAAGAGGGAGATTAAAAGTAAAAGACCAAGGGATTCAACAACCCTCATCTTTTGAAGAATTTAAAGAGTTAATATTTAATGATCTATCTGGAAAAACAGATAATTTTAATAGTAAAATAAAAACAAAAAGTATTTTTAATAACTGAAAGTCGCACAAGACAAAAACACGTATTCTCATGGTATATCGTGGAATCCATCATTTCCACTGCGGTGCAAGGCGAGAGAGTCCTGCTGGAGATGTTAAATGATATATTTCAACCAGACTCTCCAGATACGGACAACCACGCAGAAAGTGAGCAGGCGCATTTGTCGCCAAGACCTAAACAAACCTCACCCTATGAACCCGGGCACTCCTGCTAAGTAACCAAACATAGCCAACGACTTGAAAATAATGATTGTTCTTCTTCCCTTTTCAGCCCGTTCACTCGCTTCCATCTTCTGCGAGGTGACCACAGTGCGACTAGTGTCTGGCGGCCAGTTTGAGAACTCCGTCACCATCGGAGTGAAGAAACTCGGTATGGACGATATCATGGACGCCACCCTGGTCTGCGGAATGTAATCATCGACATCAGCTTATACTTAATAAAATGTAGTCAAATTATCATATTTATTATTATTTGCTGTAAAGATATTCAATTACCTAGTTCGAAAATTTAGGCTGGAAATAGTGTCACGCCTACCGTCTGTCGACCGACGACGTAGCGCTGACGAGATGGACCGATGGTACTCGTACACAGAACTTAGTGAATCGCGTGGCACTGTGACATTTCTTCATTTATTCGCCTCCATACTACCGATATACGCGTGGTACTATTTTTCGCCTTATAAATGGTTTAAAATTTTAACCACATTAATGAAAAAACATCTTTTATTTGGATAGTTAATACTGACATTTCTGTGTAGATTTAAAAATATAAATTATTAAGTGAGAGGCTTAGAAGCAAATACAGTCATCTCCATTTCTTTCATTATTTTTGTAAACACAAACTAATAAGTTTTTGAGATTGTATTGTTCCAAAGAATTTCTTGTTTATAAAAAAAATAATTATGACAACTCAAGCTTTCAGATTATTTAATCACCTCAAATATGAAAATCCCCAAAAAACGTTTTTTTACATAACTATCTTTGCTTTTATAGCCCTGAAGTAACTTGTATATTTTAGAATTTTTGTCTATATTTAAATTATTCATTACGCTTACCAAGAAAGTACGAGTATCACAAGAAATAAAAAAAGTATTTTAGACTTTTTTAGAGTAAATATCGAATAGCCGAATGATTAAATTAGATTCAACCTTTCTCTGGTAAAAAAAATATATTATATACAATTTTATGAAATACTTTCAATTATTAAAGATATTAAAAATGTTATGTGAATATTAATAATATCAAGCAGGGGTTTTACATTAGGCACATTTAGCATCTAATGGGTTGTAGTATCGTATTTCTCATTTATCAATAAATATAATTTTACAAGTTCTTTTATAGTGTACCTGAATAACAATATATGTTTTTTTTGCTTATTTTTTTCATATTTTTGTTAACACTCCTCCTTGTTGAATGAAATTGGTATAACCTACGGATAAATGCGATAAAAATGATTACTGTAATATTTACATTATTTTTGAATTCCATTGTTTATGTAAAATAAATTAATAATCTCAGAACTGTATTCTTGTGAAATAAAGTTAAATAATTAATAATAAACTTGTGCATCAATGCTTTTTATTATTGAAAACCCTTTTCTATTAGAAAACCTAACAGTATAAGTATAGCTAAGCTTAATAATTACCACACTTACATGTTTAGAGAAGGTAAATGATTTGTTGGTATGTTTTGTATTTTTTACATTCATGAGTCTAGTTTTTGCACTGTTAATTCGTGGTGGAATTCCATTGCAATAGAATTGAAATTAAAAACTTTTTCACTTTTTTCCAAGTTAAACAAGTGGAAAAAAGTAAAAAAGTTTTTTAATTTCAATTCTATTTTTTACATTAGCTCCAGACAGGTAAAATATTTTCCCTCGGGACCTATGTCATCTTTGGGGATGCTATATGGAGGAGTATTTAAGAAAAAGGAGGCGAGGAAGTTCTGGAAAGAAATAAGTTGTGAAGGGTAGGTAGGAATATGGGTGTTGATGTATCAAGGAGTGAAGGGCGTACGATTTCATCCTGCAACTGCGATGCATGGCGCTGGGTCGAGAGTGATCGGCAGTAAGTGTACAGACTCTTCTGCCGCCAAGAAGACAAACCTCACTCAAAGAACCGTGAATCCCTGCTAAGCCACCAAACCTAGAGAACCACTTGAGGCGACCTACGCAGAGGTGTTGGTTATCCAATAAATGGTTTCCGGGCGGTGGTTCACATTCTCGTCACCCAATTTTGAAAATACACATAAAAACTAAATTTGTTTAGATACATACATAGGTATACCTTATATATATATATATATAAATATTTCAATCAAACCCTTACTTCAAATGAACTTATTATAGAAGAAATTCAGATTAATAATCGAATATTTCGGTATTACTGCACAAGTATTTCAATCGTCTTGAACCAGTGTAACTATGCCAGCCTATTTGGAAGAATGAGGTGAGGAAATTTTGTCGGGAAGAGCAAAAACATTGTTGGAAAATACCATTTTATTGGGATATTGTAACTAACAAAGCTAAACTATTTCAAGAAGCATTTTTTCGATTTTCAGCAACAGGAAAAATACATTCAGGGAAACAGACGGCAAAGGAGAGTCGACTGTGGCCATCGAAATAACGTTTCTATGTCCATCTGAAGTTATCCTGTGACAGTAATGGTTCCGCGAGGTAAACCACGAAAAACCAATAAAATATTGATTCGCGTAATTAATTGTTACCAAATAATTATTATTACCACGAACAGCGCCTTTTAACTGACATTTTTGGATGAAAAGTTCAGTGACTCAATTAGATTACATTTTTTACTTGCCGAGGGTTAATAATAAGTGTTCTCCTCTCAAATACTAAAATGTTAACATAAGTATTTTATTGCCTTTGATTGGTTTTGGGGCTTTGGGAAATGACCCAATCACACTTAAATCTATTTATATATTCAGGTTCTCCATAAAACGGTTAGGCTTCAATATCGTATATTAGGCATCATATTACGGAGATGATTACAATGTTGAGGTACATATTAATATAAACGGTTATACGTCAAAAGTTAGTTGCTGAACTATATTCAATAACGTTGAAAATGTCTATGGCCAATGCTCGCGAGATTTCGAATGTTAAGTCTCCTCTTAAAATATCTTAATTTTTTATCCGATAACATATATACATATTCAAATAAATGCTCGCAATCGTCACAAAACTCGGATAACTTATCCGATATGTGGCCACTATTCATCGGTTCAAGTACCGAATAGTAAATCGGACTTCATAAGTACATAAAATCGTAAATCGAAAATATACGGTACCCTATGGATAAGATATCAAGAGGTTGGTAAAATACCTGCTTTATATTAAAATTATTAACTTAAAATTGTCTGCTGACAAACTTCTCAGGTAGTTTAGCGGGTTTTATAATGAAGAATGAAAAAAAAAAAATAGTTAAATCATTTCTAGTGTTATGAGCTCCACACAGGAGGCCCTGAGGAAAATAATTTCCCCCAGGGCATATGTCATCTTTGGGAATGCTGTGTGGAATTGATTTTCTAGTTGGGGAGTAGCGCCGTTATATTTTTAACAGGTTATGTTTTAATTGGTAAATTTAAAATACCTTCTTTAAACCGGCTTCAGTGTTTCCTCCATCGTACATCGCGGGCGGATGCATCTGCCTACTAGCAGCATGGCAGGTCGGATCGGGAGAGAATGGTTGAGGGAACCCTTTGACTTCTCCAGCCGTACTCTCTCGGAACATCGCCTTGCACCGTAGTGGAAGGGATGGATTCATACGTCCGTCACTCCTGGACACACTGACACCCAGATTCCTACCCATCCCAAATATCATTTTCCTTCCCAGAACTTCCTCTTTCTCCTCTCCTTAAAAGACTCTCCATACAGCATCCCCAAAGATGACATAGGCCCTAAGGGGAATTATTTTACTCATGGCCACCTGTGAAGAGCTAATGTAAAAAAAAATCGAGTGCAGTTTACACGCGGTAGAAGCGAAACTTTACCCAAACAATCTCGACCAATATGAGCCTTCAAAAGTGTTGTCATAATCAAAGCGGCGAATGAGCGCAGACCTAGCGTCATTTCCGTTTCATATCTCAACCAATAGGAGCCTTGAAAAAAATCAAAGCGGCCAATGAGCGCAGTTTGATGCTTTGAAGGTGCTGTAATGCTTTATTTCTATTTCATCTGAATTTCAAATCACAACGGGGTAAAGAAGTTTCACAACAAAAAAATCCGGGTTAACTCCTTCCTTTTCACAAAACGACCTTCCTCACAGAATCCCCAATAATTGGCCTTCCTTGTAGAGTTAATGAAAAAATACTTCAATTCAAAGAGAGTGTTACTTGCAATTCAGCATTGCTGAGAAAATATTTTTTCATTACTACATTTTCTTATTACAACATCCTAAAAAATGATTATTTCAAAAATGATTGTCGATGAAATTTCTCGCTAAAAAAAACAGCGATTTATTGCTGTGAAGCATTTTTGTTGTTATGCATTTTAACCATTTTTCTTACGTAATTCTGTGATTTTTGAAGACAGCAAATTGGTTGTAGCATGCAGAAATAAGAATGAGACAGCATGTAGAAATGAGATCCCTGAGGCGTATGTGTGGTAAAACCATGTATGATCGTGTGAGAAACGCGGAGATCCACAAAGAATGCAAGGCTGATGTAAGCGTAATGAGTAAGATCAAGAAAGGAACACTCCGATGGTTGGGGCATGTAGAGAGAATGAAAGAGGAAAGGAGTGTTAGGAGAATATATGACGCAAATGTGAATGGTAGAAGAAGTCGGGGACGCCCGAGAAAGACATGGCACGACCAAGTGAATCAGATACTTGAGTCGGGCCATGTCAGGAGTCAGAATAATAGAAGAGCATGTATGAGACGGTATATGAATGTGAACGAGGCAAGGAGTGTGTGCCAAGACCGAGTTGTTTGGCGGTCCGTCCTCTCTGCCTGATGGTTTTAGTTAGTTAGTTAGTAAACGGCGTGATGGTTAGTTAGTTAGTTAGTTAGAAAATTGGTAAAATATAATAAAAAATAACGGTAAAATATTACAATAATCTGTAGATATGAAAATTAAATAATTAAACTGTTATTGTTTCTTAAACATTTAACATTTTATTAATAATATTATAATATACGTAAGATCGATATTTACGAGTTATTTTCCGAGGGAAAATTTCACCATCCTACGGTAAGCTGTCAAAATAACTAACCATTGTAACAAATAAATAAATAC
This sequence comes from Limnephilus lunatus, assembly GCA_917563855.2. NCBI lineage: Eukaryota > Metazoa > Arthropoda > Insecta > Trichoptera > Limnephilidae > Limnephilus > Limnephilus lunatus. The sequence continues at coordinate 61,345,799 of OU830592.1, forward strand.
TCTCAATAGGTGGAAAACTCGGCTAACTTATCCGACAGGACGGGAATTTTCATTGGTTCGAGAACCGAATAGTAAACTCGCAGGTACTTTATAAATAAGTCGAAAATATAAGTTTTCCCAAGGAAAAACTATCAAGTCGATGGCGAAATAACCCCTATTATTACTATAATATTTATTTTATCTAGATAATATGAACATGATTTCGGCAAGTTCTCCATCTTTTGACAGAAAATAGAAGCCCTTTACACTATTATTGAAAGCATGTAGAAGAATCATAGATACAAGAAACCAGAACCCAATGAAATAATAGAAAATATACAGTATTACAATATTATGTGTTTCGTTTTGTAATTTTTCGTTTTATATGATTTTTGGCTTCATATTCCTTTCTTATACATTTAATTTACATTATGCTGTCTCAGTAGAGGTAAAGTCACAAGGAGGAAATCCATAATTGGTTTTATTTTGGCTACATAATACTTATGTACAAACCGAAAAAATGTAAACTGTCGATTTCCCGAAAATTAATAAAAAATAATTATTATGTATGGGAATATTCTTTGACTAGAGCCATCTCTGGAATTTTGTAATTATCTATTATGCTTGTGTTTGAATCCTGAATGTTTAAATTGAATTGGTTTCAGTTTAATTCAACAGAGGATGAATGCAGCAGAGAAGATGTCTTTTGTTGAGGTTGTTAAGGTGATATGCAAAAGAATTCATAATCTGCTCTTTCATAGATGGCGAGAGTTAGGTACTATTTAGAATCAGCGCGCGTTTCAAACCAGCATTATATTTGTAATGTCTTGAAAGATTTGAGTTTCTTTTATGGACATAATTCTTTATTTATATGCGTATTACGTAAGGGGGGGCGCAAACAATTAATTCATGTTAATATCTTAAAGCATAACTTGCGAAAAGCATTTTATGATAAAATAATTAAACTCTTGTCATCTGAGACAGAGTAGATTTTGAATTCTTTTAAGTATCACGTTAAAAGATAGGAACATGCCCAAAAATCACACGTTTCACCAAGTCCCATATTTCACTTTGCGAAATGAATTTGAATTACTATCCTTTTCTCATATTCCACTGGACATTGTAATTGTTGACCTACATAAGTGCATCTTATTACGCTTACCCAGGTCAAGTCGATGTTCTTATAGTTAGTATGTCAAATATAGGTTAACCATATTATGCCTTCAGGCCAAAAGCCCTATGTTCGAGGAGTGACTTAAATAAATATAACTATTGAAATTTATATCTCGGTTAGACAGATAGGGACTGGGAGATGTGTAGCAAGGTGAGAAATAGCAACAAGGCTTGGAATTAAGGACGGTACAAATGGGCAAAGCTCAGGTAATAATAATAATGAGTGTTTATGTTGCTAAGGACGCGGGCCCGGTCATTAACACAGACTCCTGGGAATCGAATTCTTAAACAAAACTAGAAAATTTTGTATAATGATTTGGGTAGATGAATACGAAAATAAATTTAACAAAAAATATTCGCTGTCGAAAATAGTGGAACGCGGCGGTAAAGGAACAGTTTTTTCAAATATCTATGATTTGGTGACCGGACAACTCCGAATGAAATCAACTAAGAACCTCCTTTGAAAATTCATAATGTACGATGAAAAAAAATGGTCAAATAGGTTACGTTAGGTTAGGGTTATGAGCTATTTAAAAAAAATCATAGCTTTTAATGACTTTTCAAAGAGGTGTTGAATTGACTTAATTTCGAGTTGGCTTGGAACCCTATCATTACTATGTTTTTTATTTAAGACCCATCAGTTTTAATAATAATAATAACGTAATATTTGTAAGGCGCAGTTTTGTGTCATTTCACTTCAAGGGCGCTTAACTATAATAAATTTAAGAATAATCCTACAGTGTTCCTTACGAGTTCATTACAAAATATTGATAAAATAATACCTATGAAATAAAGAATATACAGTATTTACAAAACAATGACAAGAGAACAAAGATTAACAAAACCGTGCTGTTATAGCACACAGGAAAATAATAATATACAATAACAGTGTTATTGTAGCACAGGATAAAACAAGAACTTTTAAACTAAAATATAATTCACTAACTTCTTACAATAAATTCAGATATTAAAAATAAAAGTAAAATTAGGAGGAAACCGAAACCAAACGATTACCGGATACTTGAGAACATGACTTATTACTTGTATTGAAAAGATGTTAGGATTCATGAATGGTACGATTTTTTAAATAATTTTGTTTTTATAGCCTGTTTAAATTCTGCCAAATTCTGGATATTAGTAAGAGCTGAGGGAAGTTTATTCCAAATGAGAGGGCCAGTTACACGAAAAGAGCGATCATAGTAAACGGCTCGATTTGACCAAGAAAGTTCGATTCGAAAGTTTTAACCTCTTGTGTGCCAACATGTTACTACATTAGGATATTTCTCTGCATATAAGTCGTCGCCCGAGTTCTTAATTGTCCAGACGACCATTTGACGACAAATTTTACAGGAGAAGAAGGTTTTCTTTCATTATTTCAATGAAACATTATGATAGTGTTTCATATAAAGCTATTTACTTAAAGGTAAAGGTCTTATTAGTATAAATCATTCTTAGTTAAGTGTTTAACTAGCATTTTGTATACTTGATTTTTAATTTAAAAGTGAAGATTGAACAAAAACTAAAATGGTCGTTTGGACAATTAAGAACTCGGGCGACGAAGTAGCTAATCTGGGGAAACTAATGTGATTTGTAATAATAATAATAATTGGATAATTTATATATCGCCGTTTTTGTGAAAAATCCCCTCAAGGGCACTGTTACCATAATATTATTAATTACTATTAAACATCTATAATAAAACACTGTACACTTCCCTTCCAACCACAAGCTAATGCTTTCATGAAAGAGCAGTATTAAAATATTTAAACATAAAACATGTAAAAAAAAAAAACAATGTAATTCATATATATTATGTACTTACCTTTTCAAATAATAATAACAAAAAAAAATATTGTATATTATTTAGGTATATAGATAAAAAGAAGAAATTTTGGAAAAAAAAGTAAATTATAGCCTGCTGAAAATAAGATTTTTTATCAGCTCCACACTGGAGGCGTTGAGGAAAAAATAATTCCTTCATGGCCTATATAATCTTTGAGGATGTTGTGGTAGGGTCTTTTTATAGTAAGGAAGGAGAGGAGGTTCTGGGAAGGAAAAAGGAATGGTATAAAGGTAAGGCAATCTGTCGATCAATGTGTACAGGAGTGACGGACGTATGAATCCATCACTCCCACTGTGATGCAAGGTGATGGATCGCGAGAGTCCGGCTAGAGAAGTCTAGGTTAGGTCTCCCTCAACCAGTTTCTCCCAATCCGGCCGGCCACGTAATACGTGTACAAACGCATTCTCCGTCAATATCTAGACAAACCTCACCCCATGAACCCGGGCACCCCTGTTAAGTCACCAAATGTAGCGAACCACTAGAGGTGACCCATGCCAGGAGTGTTGGTTACCCAACACGTTGGTTGGTTGGTATGTTGGTTATCTAGTATCGGCGATCAAGAAGAAGACTAAGACGTCTCAAAGTGGTTTAACCACAGTTTGAAATTGGCCTTGTAATCCGAAACAGCTGTAACGATATGATACGATTGTACCACCCCAACCAGGAGCATTCCTGTCCCGGTGAGACCGGTACACCAGGGGGCACTGATTTGTTAGGACTTGGAACACGTGCTCTGAGGATATGGAGGAGGTTGTAGTTTAATCGACCGGTATACATGGCAACCTAATAAGCCAATATAGGAATTCAGGATGGGCAGGAGTAAAGGAATGGATTGAGCGTTAATTTTTTCTTCTTATCTTCCTTTATGCCTTCCTTCTTCTTGCATCTTCTCGGCTCTTCTTGAATCTTCTCGTCTCTTCTTAACTATTCTTGTCTCTTGTCTCTCCTTGGCTCTTCCTGCTTCTTCTTGGATCTTCTCGAATTTTCTCGTCTTTTCTCGCTTCTTCTTGGCTCTTCTCGTCTCTTCGTGGCTTTCTTGTCTCTTCTCGCCTTTCCTTGCTCTAATCGTCTCTTTTAGCCTCATCTTGATTCTCCTCCTCTTTTCGCATCTATTCTTGGCACTTCTGATACTTCATCACTCTTATTGTCTCTTCTAGGATGTTCCTGTCTCTTCTTGCCTCAACCGAAACAGCTGTAACAAAAATAAACACTAAAATACTCGCAGAAATTGACAATAACTTAAATTAAATTTAAAAAAATGGAGTTCTACGAATTAAAGACAAAAAAAATTAATAATTAATAAGAAGATAAGTAAGAGTCAATGCCTTCAGAAAGCTGCCTGTGAAAAAAAATTATACTTTAAAAAAAAAAATTTTTTTTATTTAAAATAAATAATAAAAAAATGACCCTTTCCTAAAAATTGTAACGTCGCTAATTTTTATCAAGTCAATTTTCTTGTCAAAATTCGTTCGAAATGAAGATATCGCCACATAAAACGCGCTGACTGTGAATCATAGATCAAATAAAATTGAAGACGTTGTTTATTCACATTGGTGTTTGTTTCTGGCCGTGCTGGGGGCTGTTACCCTACTTGAATTTACGAGAACATCCACTCCGTGCTTCAGTTCTTCGTTGCGACGTTTGCCGTAAGTTTATAACTTCATTACGGTACGAAGGCCGCCCGGGCAGGGCCGGGTGGGGGTTGTGAAGCAAGCGGGGCAAGTGGGGTTAATGGGGGCAGGTTCGAGACATAGATGGGTTCGATGGAGTAGAAGGAAATAAAGGATTTGATGGAGATGCGAAATTAGTTAAGGCGCGGTATATCCGCTCAAAAAGAAGAAGATGGAGAGATATGTAAATAAGAATGTTAGATAGAGCGCGCTAATATTTAAAACGATAAAATTTAAGCGAAAATTGTGAAAATGTTTAATAAAACTCGACTTGTTTAAAATAGAGCAAAAATCTCGTAGGGAACATCTAAAATAGCATTTAAAGAAAGACTGTTTACAATAATTTTCGGAGCACACTTTAAGATTTTTTTCTATAGAGGGAATTTCGTATAATTTGCGTTTCGGCGTGAGGAACGTCTAGATATTATCTTTAAAAATAACGAATATTTTTTTAAGAGTTTTAAAAGTTAAACAGCCTTACTAATAACAAAACGCCTTAACGGTCATTAAAAGGCATATCTGTTGCTTGCCCGTTGAACAGCATATTTGCCTCTTTACTAATAAAAATATCACGTTTTTATGATGGCACTTCGGCCGCGGCCATCTTGTTTTATAGCTTCGCGGTAAAATTTAATTTTTGACTTGTTGAATTGTACTCGCAGTTAGTATTATATTTTTGAAGATAATAATGTCGCCAATTTTTTTTTTCAGTCGCTTCATGAGCGGAAAGACTAGTGTACAGTACAAAACATAATAAACTGGTTGATATAAACATAATAACCTGGTTGCTGACGAGGTCTGTATTTAGAGGCTATTCTGGCAAATGCCAGTTACTTTCCCAACGTCTTCTTCTTCCCATCCTCTTCTCTTCAGTTTCATTATATACCGCAACAGGGACTCTTGTTGCAGCATTGCTAAATTTAAAAATAGCAGACCTCAATGGAACCTTTGAACATAAAGTAATTAATAAGGCGTAATTTGGGTGGTGGATACGGGTACCGCTGCCCCGGGAAACATCAATTCACTGTGGTATTAGTGTAATTCAACATACTGCTGGTTTTATTTTTTTTTCAGTTTTAGTCCTTCAAATAATTTGATGATTTAGTTTTGTAGTATATGTTATATGTTGACGTGAGATACACGACCGCTAGTCTTATTAATGCGCTCCCGGCGCCACTTCTTCGTTAATCAGCGTATTGGCTAGATCCATTGTACTATTTTATATTCAAGCAATAAACGTTTCGTGTACTAAGTACTTACGTGTTTTCAATACTAAACAGTTTAAGGAATTCTGGAGATAAAGGGCTCAGTATTCAAGGATTTGCATATGTGCAGTTGATAAGGCTTCAACGCAAATAACAATACATAACAGTTTACGATAGGTTTTAGGTTATTTCTGAAATGTTATTTTTTTAATGACTTTTCCGAGTGAATTTAATAAAACTTCCATGAAAGTAATATTATTTAACATTGTAAAAGCCTTATGCGTGTGTAAATAAATACAAAATCGAGAAATCCACGTTTTAATTGCGTAAAAAATGAATCCAAGATGTCAGATTTTTTCAGTTATTCTTTCTGAATTATTATTTAATTTTTTATCATTTTTAATTGCATGAACGAGATAAAAAGCGAAGTTACAGTTTTCTTCCAAATTCATTACATAAGCGGACTGAGTTTTTAAATTTGAATTTTCCTAAATTTTTTGACCATTTAATGGAATATGTTTACTGTCAGCTATTTTTCTCGAATTTGTTCATGTTGAAGCTTAAAATACTGCAATTTTCAAACACGATCGGATATTTAAAATACAAAATCTAAAAGGCAATTTCATCTAGTTTCTATAAAGGTATAAGATTTTACGACATCTTCAAAAATTAGAAATATACAAGACGTTTAAAATACATTGGAAAAATTCCAAAATTCGTTCAGAAATTGTAAATACAACAGTCGTACGTAACAGATAAACTACCTTCTCTGACTGTGTAAGCAGTGTATATATATTTTCATAAACAATTTTTTTTTTTTAATTAGTAGTGTTTTCATATAATATTATTAAAATAAACACCAGAATTAAATAATAGCATTTCTAATAACATATTTTTCTAATTATGTATGTACTCTGCGTGCGAACTATATCTAAATTTCACTAATCATTAAAAAAACAATGTTAACTTTAAGTGGCCCAGATATTATCTACCCGTACAGAATATAAATAAATAAAATATGTGTTCGTAATACGAGTATATGAAATCTGCCATAAAATATAAAAATGGTCTAGTCTATAGTTTGTAATAAGATGGAACATTGTCAAAGTGTATTATATATCTGTTCAGCGCCCTTGAGGTGATTTTTCAAAAAAAATATAATTGCTATTATAATGATTATAAACTAAGAACTTCAAAACATATTATCTTAGAACGGTGTTCACTCTAACAGCCTTACTAAAAAAAACCCGTGAAAATTTTATTCAGTTGACAAACGGCCGCGGATGTGAAAACATTACTAATTAAAGAATTGTTCTTGGAAAGAAATACACACTGTTTACACAGCCTGAGAGGGTTGTTTATCTCTGTTTTAGTAATCATGTCTGAACGAAATTTTGAATTTTCCAAAGTATTTTGAATGTTCTATATATTTCTTATTTTTGAAGGTGTCGTAAAAACAAATACCATTTATAAACATAAGATAAAATTACCTTTTAGATTTTTGTATTTGAAATACACTTTATTTTTAAAAATTGCCATATTTTAAGATTCAAACACGGAAAAAAATTGACCAAAAAATTTTTGATGAAAGTGTACTGAAATTTATAAAAAATCAAAATTTAAAAATTCAAGCCTTTTATATAATGAATTTGGAATGAAACCGTCACGTCACTTTTTCCTCGTGCATACAATAAAAAATTAATAAAATATTTTCCAAGTTTTTTTTATTGCCAAAAAAATAACCTAAAATATAACTGACATTCAAACAGATTTCTTGCACCACTAAAGAAGTTAATTTCTTTCATAAGTTTACCACCACATGTATTAGATATTAATATTAAAAAACCACCATTTTTATGAAATTCTCATAAAATAAATATGCTTAAATGTAAATTTGAATCTTTATATACCATATAAAATACTTATTAATATTTCAACTTTGAAAGTACAATTATTGTTATTATAACTTCATTAAAACTTATGAAAAACCACAAAAAACAGGGTAAATATATCAATCATATGAATATAAGAGTAAATTAGTCATTTTAATAGAAATTACAATCACATTTGTAATATTCAAAACACATCGCCGGAGCCAAAAAATCTTTCGCTGTTTCAATGCAAACGACGAATGCGCTGGCGTCGCCACCTAGCGGCTATGAATGAAAACAAACAATTTAATGTGTACATTATGAAAAATTGCGTTGTTGACAGATTTACAACGCGTTTTAAGTGAAAAACCTTATTAGTAATATTTCGTATTTAAGTGTAAATTTGTTTTAGTCATGTTGCTGCAGAAACACAGGTTATCGGTCGTGCTGTGGTTTTTTTTAGTAAGGCTGTAAGAGTTTAAGAGGTGTATCTGTGCTGAACCAAATGATTCTTATTGCCAGGTAAAAAATAGTTTCCATTGCCAATCTATTTGCTAAGTGAGTCTATGGACGGAGGAGAGACGGGCAGGTTAAGTGGAGGGTAAGTTGGAGCGTGTAGGAAGGCGGGAGATAGGGGTTAGAGAGCGGCGGAGTAAGGAATGACATAGCATCTGATGTGCGCTAGAATACATCGCGTAATGAAAACGGAGAAATAATTGAAAGCAGGGGGGGGATTGTTGTGCAAACAGCGATGATACGCAGGCAAATTGAGTTTGAATGTGCATTATGTACCGTGGGATTAGGTTTGACTGCGGTTGGTTTGTTTGCTTGTTACGTTGTTTGTTACCCAAACAATCCTTGAATGTTACATATTTGTTGATTTTAAATAAATAAATCATAGTGTAAACGGTTACGCAAGGTTGAATACGATAAAACATGGTTATCTTTACCATAAGTATAGAATGAAGTCGCTCACGATGTATGTGCGCTTAGATCTTTTAAACTACGCAACGGATTTTCATGCGGTTTTCACCAATAGATAGAGTAATTCATGAGGAAGGTTTTTAAGTATATAATTTGTCAAGGTTTTGTGTAAATTGGTTGAAATACATAATATATCTGTCCGAGCGGCAGCGGGCAGCGGGCTGACAACCGGGCAGTGTGGATTTGATTTAACAGATGGCATTGGTTATAAAGGTTTCGTTAGCCACAGCAACGTGTTGCCGGGTCTGCTAGTCGACAATAAAACGTGAAAAAAAAGATTAACAGCCTTACTTAAAAACGTTGTGAATATTTTATTCAATTGATAAACCACGTTGCATGCGAAAACCTTATTAATTAGAAACATAGACCGGTCAGTGGTTGAGTGGGCATCGCGTTTGGGTCCCAACCAGGCGTTCCGTGTTCGATTCCTTGGCTGGCTAAGTCCTCCATCACGAATCAAGCAACATTTTCGGCTTACTGTCGTGGTAGTAGCAAATTTTCAAATATTGACGGGTTATTCGTAACCCGGGAATATTTGTTTTCTTTAAAAATATACATAAAATAGTTCATGGAAAGATATATATTGCTTATCCAGCCAAAAAGAGTTGTTTATCTATTGTATATAGTGTTTTTTTTAAAATAATTCATCATCGAATTTCTCTTAGGTATTTTAAATGTCCTTTGTATTTATTATTTTTGAAGATGTCATAAAAAAAAATACCATTTAAAAAAACTAGATAAAAATTACGTTTTAGGAAATATATTTGAGCATTTAAAAATTGACATATTTTAAGCTCCAAACACGAAAACAGTTTACAAAATATTAACCACAATTTAAAAAAATCGAAACCAGAAAAAAATTTAACAATTCAAAATTCGAAAAACACAGTTCTTTTATTTAAGGAATTTTCAAGAAACCTTTTTCTCGATCGTAGAATAAAAAAATTAAAAATTGTTTTTAATTTAAAAAAAAAACGACTTGGTATGGTTTCCTATGGTTTGACGTTTCTAACGGATTGCTCATCTGAAAACGTTAATTTCTGTGATACGTTTACCAACACACGTATTATACTCTTATGTTAAACAAACGTGATATACATGTAAAATTAGAAACATTTACAAAATGAGATCAATTGAGATATTTTTAGATTCTTAAAAAATTTCACCCCCTATATCAGAATCAAACCCAAAACAGCCAGCCTCTGTCTCCATACCATGGAAGATGGGACGGGACGGATGTTGAAAAATTATTTTGAAAGGAATTTTATATTGGTGAAACAATCATTTAAAAAAAATTACTTAGAATTTTTGTTTATGTTTCGCCTGTAGACCACATTCAAGCTTACAAAAAATGATGTAGGTAACATAAAACTTTCGCTTGCCATTTCGCTTATTTATGATTAAAACAACACCGAACAGAACGATCAGAACCCACTGAAATATGAAGTAGACTTTATGAAAGTTTTCCGAAGCCGTCGTGTGTAATGTACCTAGACATCCAAATTGACAGACTTGCTCTAACATGAAATCTGGTTATTATTTCGACGAGTTGGATAAAAACCACGTGAATATAGTTTTGGCAACAGAAGGTTTCGAGAATGCTTTGAATGAGCTATGACATCATTTGAAAGTTGACCATCGGAGAGCGTAAATCGTAATAACCGAAACCCTGCACAGAAAGGTAGAGTTCGCTAAAGCAAGGCATCAGTTTGCAGCCCAGTGTATTGTGGGACTTTTCTACGCAGGATCTGTGATCGACGGATCGATGATCGACGGTAAAAATTAGCGAGTTAGGGACAATACAACAATTAAGTATAATACAGTTAAAATACAATTGTAAAAGTAACTAACTAATTAGTCCAATAAAATATTCAATTTTGGAACCAAACCTGAACTTTTTTTCACCCGATTTGAGAATTGTAGTTAATTCTTTTATGCAGCCAGCGTTTTACGCACCATTGTAAAAAGGACTAGTAATTCGTAATCAGACTTTATTTTTACCGAAAAAATCGTGATCTTACAATGCGAGTCAACTTCACACTGTCCGATTCATTTATTGACGGTCACGCCTACTTCCCGCTTCGCGTACCTTGTTTTGTTACCCTTTCCTTGAAGGCCTCGTCTATCAATTTTAATGTCCATGGTAATATGTAACCAACAGCAGTAGGTACGCAGGCCCGGAGTGCCTACCGGAAAATCTTCTTACATATTCATGAATTTTCAGTGACGAGCTCAACCGGATTAAATCCTCAAAACGTAGGGTGAACTGAAAAATCGTTGTAATATTTGTAGCTTACCCGGTTCAGTCGTTTTTCTGCGTTACTCGAGGATTCGATCGATTTTTTCGCGATGGATTTAAAATGTTGTAGACGCCCTAACTAAATAAGTGAGTGCACGTTTTTTAAATCTCTCACGGTTATGCGTTTATTTGTATCTGCTCTATTACTCTGCATATTCTACAGTCTCAGGGGGCCTAGCGTGTGTAGTAGATATGTTAGCATCGCATCCCCTCGTCTGCGCTCAGTGTCGTTTTTATGACTTAGTCAAAGCACGCAGCCACAAGGTTTCTTCGTGCTGTTCCTTTCCAATAAAATTCAATTTGGGAGGTAAGTATGAATCCCGCCGCCCGGGAACAGTTTATTAGATAACCAACACCCTCCCGTAGGTCAACTACGATTGGTTACTTAACAGGGGTACCCGGGTTATGAGGTGAGGTTTGTCTAGGTCTTGGCGGTCAATGCATTTACCCACCTACTATGTGACGGATTGGGAGAGATTGGTTGAGGGAGACCTAACTTAGACTCCTCCAGCCGGACTCTCTCGACCCATCGCCTTGCACTGCAGTGATGTTTCATACGTCCGTCAACACATTTACACTAAGATTCCTTCCCCACCCCTCATATATTTTTCCTTCCCAGAACTTCCTCTACTTTCTTTCCTTAAAAAGTCCTTCCATACAACATCTGAATTTTTTTTCCTCACGGCCTCCTGAGTGGAAATAATTTTTTAAAAATTGACTTCATTTTAAAAAAAAATTATGATTAAAATCTCATATTATAATACTTAATGAAATGAAGACAATAGTAGCGAAACTCAATCGAAAATCTGGAGACAGAAAAATCAGAAAAAGATATTGGTTCCACTGGGACTCGAACCCAGGGCCCTTTGCTTACATGGCAAGTGCTCTACCAACTGAGCCATGGAACCCATTTCCAATTCAGTCACTTTTAACTGTATCATACTTCGACTAAGAACTACCAACACTATCTTTATTTTCTTAACGCACATATTATTGGCTGCTTTCAGTTGGTAGAGCATTTGCCATTTGTTATTGGTTGGAGGTTTGGGTAAAGTGTGGTGGAAATGTTATTGTACGTGTAATGGAGTGAAATAAAGGCGAAAGGAAGAAAATACACAAAAACGCAATGAAACTCTCCAAATCTCCATCTCACAATCGCCTGGAGCCAATGAGAATATGCCATCCCAATTTGGGGTATGTTGTGAGGCTTAAAGTAGGGGTAAGGGGAAGGAGATGGGGAAGAGGAAGGTGGGGAAGCACCTGGCTCTTCAGGTCTAGTAACCAAACACGGCTAAAGCCATTTCAACCAACGTTTCAATTCTGAATGGTGGTCGTACGAGAGTATTTTTTTTAAAGAAAAATAAACATTCTCGGGTTACGAATAAAACGACAATATTTGAAAATCTCCTACTACTACCAAAGTAAGCCGAAAATGTTGCTTGAGTCCTGATGGAGTACTCAGCCAGCCGAGGAATCGAACACGGAACGCCTGGGACCCAAACGGCATGCGCACTCAACCACTGACCGTATCTTCAACTTTATGATTAAATTATGAAATAACACAAATTAATCAAACAAATTTACATGCGCACACCGGTATTTGAACCCCGATGTCAAGTCGAGAGTCTCATTAGAGTTATTCATTATTATTTATAATTATAGATAATAGTGAGTAAATGAATCACGAGATGTTCCTGCCAAGTTGATGAAGGTATTTAGAATTAAGACCCATAACTTGTAACATTTATATTGAAGAAATTTTCATAAAAATTATTGAACGTTTTGAAAATATATTGAAAAACGGTTTTAAGCTTGCTGTTGCCGGAACTGTAAAAGGCATATGAGTTTTTTTACTATTTTTTCCTAAAAGAAGTTTTACAGTTCTACGTGTTTATTAGAAATTTTCTACCTTGTCGGTTAAATGAATTGCTTGTAAAATAAGTTAGTGTATCAGACGAGCGTTAAACTTCCTATAAAAGTTTGCCTTTAACTGTGTTAAGCGATCCACGTTTCCCACTTACCCAAAACTTGCTTAGGATTCGTCTGTTGAAAGTACTTGAAAAATATTTCGTAAAACGAAAACATTTTAAATGTAGCGATTTCTTTAAATCTTAAATTTCAGCATAATTTTTTAAGAAGTTTTATATGTTTATTTATGCCTAAGTTTTAACGGGGTAATCAAACTGAACCAAAAAACAAATGTGTCAGTATCGGATTTAAAAACATAACCGAAAGCCATTGTTAACGATAGACTTTAATACCAATTAAAACTAATTTTCAACAGCAACATCATTTCTAGACGCAACGAACCACGAAAAAATTAAATACAATCAGAATTTAGTAAATAGGAACACTTTGAAAACTACTAAGATTAAAAAATAAATAAATCCATCAAAAAACTTAATTTGCCCCCGAAAAATAGAAAAGATATATTAAACAAACGATTAGGCAAAACTTAAAGCAAGATTCTAATGATTTGGAAAAGCAGACAAAACAAAGCCAAAATGTTCTTTTAATGAAAACATTATTTAAAAATTGACACCTTAAATGTAAGAAATACAAAAACAAAAGCAAAAAATCTGTCATTTTACTTTGTAGAGATTATTGGTCGCTTGAGAAAATTACTCATTCAACACTTTGTTCTTATCACTATATTTTAAATCTCTAGCAGGGATACTAATAATTTTTTATCGATCGGCGAAAACTTTTTAAAGTTAATTTTTTTTGTAAAAAATATTAAAAGATTTAACCGATTCGTGTGGAGCCATAAAAATTGAACTAACTAATATACTGACTGTTGGTTAGTACAAACCCCCAAAACTAGAAACAAATAACAAACATTTTTCACTGCGTACAAGAACATAATTTTTACAGATTGCTTCAACAAAAATGAACTCCCATCTGTTACCTGATTCAGAAAGAGGACAATAAACTGCGTTTCAACAACTACCTGATTCTGCGTGTAAGAAATATAAGATAATATATTTAAATAATGGTGTACATTGTATGTACCGTACATAAAAAAAAAAATTAAATCCAATAAATAGTGATGTACCTGAGTTGTTAATCTTACCTCGCTCAATATCTTGACGAAGAGCCTCACGAAACCCAATTGTGTTCAATAGACCTAATATAATTATAGACTGGGTTATTATATTATAATAACCAAGTCTAGCGGATGGTATGGGTCATGAGCGGGCATGATCCATTGCGATTGCTGTGAGGGCGGCCCACCTTTGACCTTTAATATTCCGAAAGTTGTCACTAAGGGCCAATCCCAAAACACAACGAAAGCTCATTACTAAATAATTTCACATTGGCATTGGAAAAATTTAAATCAAATATTCTCTCAGTTTTCTAAGGAATATTATTTGTATTCAAAATATTTTTACTACTAGACCACCAGACTACAAAGACAAGTGATGAATTTGTGGATCTGTGAAAAAATGTATTTTTATATTTTTTTTTTATGTGAATACCTCACAAGAGACCCAGCTGGGAACCTATAGCATCCCCAATTGGGGTATGTTGGAAGCTTACGGTAGTGGGGACAGGAAAGAGATGGGAAAGAAGAAGGTGGAGAAGTACCTGGCTTTTCAAATCTGGTCACCAAACAAGGCCAAAGCCATTTCAACCAACGTTTCAATTCTGAAAGGTGGTCTTACACCAGGGCGATACTGAAAGTATCTTCCACTTTGGGACGTGCCGCAAAAATATTATACATATATTTAAATGATACTATACAACAAACGCGTACACACAAACAAAAAATTCATTAAAACATCCCAAGTATACACAAACACTTTACACGACATCACGATAACATACATTTAAAAACACCATCCACACTAAATATAGTAAACAATCTATTGGTTTCGGGGGGGGGGGGGGAAACTTATATAATGCCCCCAAAGTGACATTAAAAACGAAAAAAAAACTAAATAAAATTTAAAAATAAAATATTAATATTTAAATTGTTAAACAAAATAATGAAATAGAATAGCGCTGTATTGAAATATTTAGTTTATTTTAACGTGTTTAATTATTTCTAATTAAATAAGTGAAAATATAATTTTATTTTAACCGGAATAAAAAATAAATAAAAAACCAATTGTGAAATAACACAAATTAATCAAATATTTCGCACGCCGGGATTTGATCTTCAGATTGGGTGTCAAGAGCCTTACCCTTCGAACACGGAGGTCGTCGGAAGGTATGGTATCAAATAATAATAATTGAGCTAGATTAAAATAAAATAATCCTGTTTCACTTAAGATAGTTATAATCGAAAGAAACACACAAACTTATTGTACATGTTCCTTGATTCATCCATATGAAAAAGGGTTAATTTCTTTAGAATACAATTTTTAAAAAAATATTTGGAAATACAAACAAAATATTTACATAAAAGCTTCCAAAAGAAATACAATATACACAACCAGTATGTAAATTATCCCAAATAAATGTGTTTACATCAAGTTCACAGAATTATTTAGCTACAACAACAACATATTTTTTTCTACTGAAATCGGTACATGCAAACAAACAGACAATAATTTTCAATGTGACTTATGTTTTCAAAACTTATGTTATTTTTTAATTCCAGTTACTTATATTATTTTGAAAAATATGGCTCGTGCATTGATGTAGGACTTAGCTATCAGAATTAACCCGCAACGTATGGATGGCGACTGAATAATTTTGACCACCCGTCGTAGGTTTATGGTTGACCTAAGCGTTTGATTCACTTATCATGCCATGTCTCACTAGAACACCTTCGACGCTTAGCGATTTATATGAACTTTTATCAAATATTACTTTTGTTGATTTCTCTGAGACTATCCATAATGCATAACATTAGCCCAATTAAAAATTTCAGTCAAATCGGTGCACGAGGGCCGGTGAAAACGGCTTGTATTTTCCGTCCACAAGACTCGCAATTTGCCCACAAATTCGTTTTTTTTTTCAAGTTTATTTTTTTGAAAGTGTTTATTTTTCGAGTTTTTTTTATTGATTAGATAGATCGTCAAACTTAACCCAAATACAAACTTCCAGTAAAATCTTAGTTGAGCTAGAGGCAACGGCGTTTAATACCGAAACTAGGATTGCATTTTTCGCATGCATTGATTAAGTGATTTAAAATAAATAAAAATTAATTGTAAGCACCGTTGTGATTTGAAACTCGATGAAACGAAAAATAGCGAAACTAAAAAGAGACAAACACATACATCTATAAGATTCAGCCTGCGAGAGAATGAAACAGTATAATCGGTCTCCTCTTTGTGCAGTGTTTTGTAGCCTCCCCACTCTTGTCTACTATAGTTTTCTGAAGATACACTTCTTCCGCGAATAAAAAAATAATTTCGTCTGAATAATTGACCGCTCACCCGCTGTACTTGTTATACTTTCATGTTCATAACGTGTGTGACGAACCATCAATCCGCATTAAGGTTAGTTGATTGACGTTGAATTTGCCTTACAATATTTATAACATTTTATCCGGTGTCATTTCTCTTTCAAATGCCAAAATTATCTGTTATACTTTTTTTTCTCAAATTGTATTTTTTGTACAGATATTCAGATACAGATAATAATGAGGGCATAGTCCAGTTGCTTGATACTTTCATACAGACGAGTCGTACAAAGCACATGAGCTGCTCACAAAGTAAAATAATAAATACTTGAACATTGATTATTTTGCCCCATTAAATTTATAATTCATTTGATAATCAACAGCGGCTCACGTGCATTATGCGACCCATCTGTATGCAGATTGATTTTTACTTGATGACCGGCCATCGATAAAATACTGCAGCTTCAAAAGATGTTTCTTGTCTTAATGTCCGTGAACAAGATTAATATCGCTCACGGCACACAATCTACCCTTTAATATGATTATGTATCACACTTGCTTGACCAAAATGAGCAACAGAGAGGATGTATTGTAACACGGTAAGGGTTGATAAACTCCCCCTTTTCACGACTCCCGTCCTTCACCCCTTTCCGTGTAAACCTACCGCCTTGGCGTGCTCTGACAACTAATATGTTTACCTTTTTCGCCGTCGCGATAATCACGAGAAAACAGACCACGTTTAAGCTGGGCTGATGGGAAATTATGTACTTACTTCTAAATATTCGTGTTTTTAGTACTTTTTGACATTATCTTGTAAGCGATAAGGAAACTTACGTACTTAGCGCATTTGTTTAAGTAATTGAAGAAATTTTGAGGCTTTTCATAATAAATTATCATGAAATAAACACATAAATCAGTTTGAAACCAGTTTATTTTAAAATTTTGGCTTTACGGGATTTGCAAGACATCTTCCTTAATCAGAGGAACATAATAACTATAATTTTTTTTAAAACATTTCATGCAAATGTTTGAATTTTCGTTATTTGTTTTTGGGGTGTTATGCCGTGTTGCGCCACCTCTTTCGTTACAGTGTTATTACATTATTAAGAAAATGTTTATTATAATGCGTGAGAGAGAGAACGTCCATCGTTTTAAGAATAGTATTTTTTTGTAATCGTTATGTTATCCTAAGGAATATTATTATTTAAGGTGTTGATTAAATTAGGGAAATTTAACTGTCATATTTCTATTTACTTCAATTCAGCCTATCATTTTTTTTAAAGGGATTATTATTTCAATTGCTCCTAAATTATCTAATTTTTGCCTTCATTATCCCGATGAAAAAATTGAACCCTTGTGTATAACCCCTATATAATAATTCTTCTGCTAGGAATAATCAATTAGATTTATCTTTTAGTTCTGTTCTGTAGATATTTTCAGTAAACCACTCTGTTTTCCCCAGAGTTCCCATTTTTATCGATATTATTTGTAATATTAAATTTATATATGGATATTTTTTTTGTTTAATTACATCTATTTATTTAATCCTTTATCTTTATTTTTATTTTCTTTCTTTTTATTTACATCTTATAAAAAAACTTGTTTTTATAGTATATATCCAAAAAAATTTGTAACAAAAATAATGAATTAAAAAAAATGATTACTCTTGGGAAAACAGAGTGGTTTACTGAAAATATGTACAGAACAGGACTAAAAGATAAATCTAATTGATTATTCCTAGCAGAAGAATTATTATATGTATAGGGGTTATACAAAAGGGTTCAAATTTTTCACCGGGACAATGAAGGCAAAAATTAGATAATTTAGGAGCAATTGCAATCAAATAAGTAATCCCTTTAGAAAAAAATAATAGGCTAAATTAAAGTAAATAGAAACATGAGAGTTAAGTTTCCCTAATTTGATCACCACCTTAAATAATAATATTCCTTAGGATAACAAACGATTGCAAATAAATTTGTTGTTCTTAAAACGATGGACCTATGTTGACAAATATAAAAAATCTGACCGTCTGTTTTGTTTCTTATTCTTTCATGGAATAAATGCATCGATCAAAACTAGAAGAGTCAATCTCCTGGTATTCCGTATGCAACAGTGTTAAATGTTCTGATAGGCCGGCAATATCTTCGTAGTCCATTTGCTACGTGTATATATTACCGTGGTCTTAAGAAATATTCACCACCCACAAATCACCTAACCCAATTAACCTAACCTTGCAAAAGCCCACTTCCAAATATTTTTTATTTATTAATGTATTACAAAAATATGACAAGTAACACATTATTCCCAATGAGTTGAGAAGAAAACTCATTACGGGAAGGACAGATAGATATAAGTACATTTTACACAGATATTACACGTTTAAAAAATACAATATATTGAAAAGGGAAAAAAATAAAAAAATATATATAAATAAATAAAAAATGCATTGTCAAGAATAGAGATTTTAGGAATACTGAGAGACATCCATACACATAAAACATAAAAAACAAACGTATGAAGGCGAGCCAATATTCACTGGTTTAAATACATTTTCAGGAAATATTCTTTAAGCGTTTTAACAAATATTTTTTTGTTAGCTACTGAATGCTTTATTTCATTAGGTAATGCATTGTATTGTCTATATGCGATATATTGTAACGAGTTAATACCAAATTTAGTTGTGTGGGTAGATGATGCTAAGTGTATTTGATTTTGGGATCGTGTTTTGTGCTGGTGTATGTCTGAATTAAAGGCTGGTCTGATGTTAGTGTGTGCGGATCTATGTATGATTTGTAATATTGCACTAGTGATATTGTATTTAGGTAGAACCGTAAAAGGAAGTATGTTTGTCTTTGAATATATATGTTTGATATGTGTATCCCACGGTAGATGGTAGATATTCCTTATAGCTCGATTTTGAATCACCTGTATTTCTGATATTTGTTTTTTAGTAATAGTGCCCCAGATACTAACTAAATAACTCAGATGGGAGTGAATCATTGCATAGTAAGTGGCCCGTAGTAGAGATATGGAGAGAAGACCTTGGAGTCGGTACAGTACACCGGTAATTGGGGAAATTTTTGATTTCACATGCTCAACATGGGAATTCCACGTAAGTTTAGAGTCTATTAATAGCCCTAAATATTTCGTAACTTCCATATTTTGGAGTTTATCAGTTCCAAGTGAAATATTCATGGACCCATAATCCTTATTACCGAATGTTAGATAGTGCGTTTTTTTTATATTGAGGCTCAATTTATTAATACGGAGCCAATTAGCTAAAATTGAGACATCTACATTCATTAGAGACTCCAGGTCACTCAGGCTTTTACTGTGATAGTAGATTACAGTATCATCCGCATAAAGTTGGAGTTTTCCAGAGATACCACATTTAGTTATGTCATTGACATATAGCAAGAAAAGCAGAGGGCCAAGAATTGATCCCTGTGGCACTCCACATGTGATTCTACCTAAGCCACTCGAGACCCCTTTGACTTCGACAAGACAAAATCTATCATCTAAGTAGCTTCGTATGAGGTTTAGGGGCTTCCCAACAATACCCAAATGTTCCAATTTCCTTAAGAGTATTTCATGATTGACCGTATCAAAGGCTTTTTTGAGATCTATAAATATGGCTGCCACATATTCACCCTGGTCTATATACTGTTGAAGGGTAGAGATAAAATCAAAGGTGGCACATTGAGTACTAGAATTTTTCCGAAAGCCATATTGTTGTGGTGTAAGGATATTATTCGCAGATATGTATTTTAGGAGTCTATCTTTGATTATGGTCTCAAACACTTTTGAAAATACCGATAAAAGTGATATAGGACGGTAGTTAGAAATACATGTTTTACAGTCTCCTTTATGTATAGGTATTATTTTCGCAAGCTTTAATTCATTCGGAAACTTTCCCGAGGACAGTGACCAATTAAAAAGTTCTGCTAGGTGACCCGCTAGTTCTTCTTTACAAGCCTTAAGAACTGATGGTGTTACTCCATCGAGTCCCGGTGCTGCTTTCAGCTTTGTTTTAGAGATGATCCTCAATACCTCATCTTTGTTTGTCCTAGCCATGTATAAGGATTGGCAAGCCTTCGGTTCTACAAGGACGGTATTGCAGTCGTCCGGGAATGACGGAATGGTAGCTGCTAACTTTTCTCCTATCGAGAGGAAAAACTCATTAAATGCCGATGCTATTTGATCCGGATCCTTAATTTCGCAGTCATTTACGATGAGGGATTCTATTTCGTTGGTTGGTTTATGTGCTCGGTTTGACAGAATAGAGTTTATGATTTTCCAAGTTTTAGTAGGGTTATTTTGGTTTTGTTGAAAGCTGTTCGCATAATATTTGTGTTTTAGACTTCGCCTATAATTAGTAATGGTATTTCTCAATCTCTTTTTAAGTGTTACAAGAGTAATATTACCAGGGTCTTGTTTCCACTGTTTGTGAATCTGGTTTCGTTCTTTGATTAAGGAATTTAATTTGGAATCAAACCATGGAGTATTCAGTTGTTCGCGACTTCCTAATCTTGTTTTTGATTTGGTTGTACCTGATTCTATTGCCTTTTTAATGTGATAATTGAAACTTTTAAAAGGGTCTTCTGAGTTGCTTAAGTCGATCGTGAAATTGTTATCAAGAAGATAGGATTTTACTGACATACTGTTGATGATAGGTCTCGTAATCCGGGATTTGGTTCTATTATTAAAACATTTTTTTAAGTTGTTCTTATAGTCAACAATAAGTATGTTATGGTCACTAAGTGGATCATCAATATTCGATATAGTAGTCTGAATGTTTTGCCTATTTGATATGAAGTGATCTATAATGGTGCTGCTTGTATCAGTAACTCTCGTGGGAAATGTTTTGTTATGTATTGAGAAATTGTAAGATTCTAAGATGTTGCAAAAATTTAATGAAGAGTGTGTGGATATGGATACGTCAATGTTAAAGTCTCCGAATATTAATGTATCTTGTCTACTTTTGTTCAGTATGTTTTCTAGGTGTATTAAAAAATCCTGCATGTTTGTGTTAGGTTTTCGATAGCATAAATGTTGACTGGTTTCCTATCACTGCTACAAAGACTTATACCTAAGAAGGAATTTTCATTTGAGAATTTTTCAATAATTGCACACTTCATAGTATCAATCACATATATTGCTATTTTTCACATTGGTGCATAAATTGTAGGTGGTCTTTCCCCACGGTGAATGTTTCGCGTTAAATTTTCTGCTTTGAACTGTTATCGTGTTAATCTCTTGTCCTATGGGTGTGTCATGACCTACCGTAAGCTATTCTGCAATAATGTTGGGGTAGAAAGCGCGACTTGGCCGTACAAACACACCATAAAATTAATTATAAATAAACACAAGTGGTACAATCTCACAATACTTGAATATTTACTGATAATAACAGATGAATAATTCATACAGGAATATACACATGAACTTGTAACCTTTAGCTCCACGGCGGGTTTAAATTGTGCTGGTAAAAGCAATTGCATATTCAACATGTGGTGAATAAGTAAATAAACTTGGCTTTAGTATGAACAAAGCAATAGGACTTTAATGATGGCTGACCTTGGCCTACTTATAGCACTTAGGAGACAGAAAACTTTTCAGGTAGGGAGCCCATCTCACACAGTCTCACATTCGAAGGAAGATTGATTACAAATGTGAAAATTTTAAATTTGAAAAAACCTGGGAACTCATATAGTCCTTAAAACGGAATGTTTTTTGGTAAAATAATATATTTAATTTAATGAAAAATTTCAGTGTTGCCCAGACAGGCCACCAAAATCTAGAAGTTGGTTGAAATTTATTTATTCACGCCTTGACGAGTTTTACACACACACATATATATATATATATATATATACATTATTATATGTAAATTGGGTATATAGAGATACGGGCATTTACTCGTGGGAAAACCAAAAAATGGTTGACAACTTAATTCAACTCAATTCACGACGCGACTGTACTTGGCGATTTCGGTAGTAATATCAGCTTGTTTAAAATATTCTATATATGTATTATTTAAAAAATTCTATTCTGTTTATTAATAATAACTAGCTGGGTTATCCGGCGTCGCTCAGGACAACATTAGAGAGTGTTCTGGAATGCTCCACGATGATGTTTCCGATTCCCTATTTCCGAACATTCCACGACATACTCCGCCACTCCTTTCAGAACTTTCTAGAGTTGTATGGAACCTTTTAGAACTTTCCGGAAGACTGTTCTAGAAATTTCAAGAGGGCGAAACTTTCAGCCCTTATATCTTCAAAAGCACGCCCTTTCGGTAAAAAACGGGAATAGAGGGGGGATAGAGATCAACCATACCATATAACTCCATTGATCATACCGGGACTCTTTTCTGAGTTTTTCCGAGCCTTTTCTTTTTTTTCTTTTATAATATATAGCTGTTTCCCGGCATGCGTTGCAATCCCATATTCAAATAAATAAAATGTTACTCCTTGTATGTCCTTTCCCGTGCGTTCCCCTCCAGCGTTCCACTTTCACCTTCCCCGTCCCGCCAACCCCCCTAGCACTTCATTTCTTGACGCCTCTCCCGCCCGGCCCGTAGCCGAAACTTTTTTCTAATACCAAAATTTTTAAACTCGTGATATCTTTCTAATTAAATATCCGAATTGAATAATTCAAAAAGTTAAATAAAGGTATTGAAGCTGTCTTGAATATGAAAAAATTTATTTTGGTAAGGATTAAAACCAAGATACAAATAAAGAGCCTTTTCAAGCGGCGACATTTTAATTAATTTTTTTAAATAAAATAATACTTATTGTGGCATAACCATAATAGTTAGACATACGCTGCCGCGAACTTTTTTGTAAATAATGATGTGTTCTACAAAGTCGTTGTACATTATTTTATTCTATCATCAATAGTTTTCGCAGCGCACGCGATGTAAAGAATATTTTAGGTAATTTTTTTACACCTTGGGTTACATTATTGAAGGTTTAGTAAGGATGCCTATTTTAAAAAAATATATAATATAGCCTATGTTATCCAAGGATATTGTAGCTTCCTAACAACGAAAGAATTTTTCAAATCGGTTCAGTAGTTTCGGAGCCTATTCAATGCAAACAAACAAACAAATCTTACCTCTTTATATAGTGTAGTAGATAGATAGAAGTAGATTTATCAATTATTATCAACCTTAATTTATAATAATAATTTATCAAGCTCATGAATAAAATCAATATTTTCCTGCTCTGTCATATGACACAAACTTGACAGGTCGTGAGGAGTAACCTTGCAATCTGTCAACCTGGCAACTAAAACGCAACCAGCATTGCGACTAGATAACGGCGATGCCCTTCTCAACTGGTCTTTAACAACTTGAAAGACCGCCAATGAAATTTGCAATTTGCTTTCTTGTGAATAGCGGTTGAGTCGCCAACTGTTTTTTTTTTCATTCGCTTAAGAGGACGCAAAAAAATATTTCGATTCTCATGCCTGCAAAATTTGAAATCGAGCGTCTTATTTGCGCGAGGCAAGTAAGCTAAAAAGTGGTTTTTATTTATTCTGTAAATAATTTTATAAGAATGAAAAAAAGTTAGAACATAGAAAACCTCAAAAATAGTCTTAGCCATAAGGGGGTATTTTTTTTTAAATTGTTTCTTGTATTACTTCATAGTAAAGTCTTGAAAAAAAACGACTGTGCTTTAGACCACACGACTGAAGTAAAACTTCACTTACTTATGCCGTCCATTAACAATATAACAATAACAGGAATAAAAATATCCCCATCCCCTCAACATCTCCATCAACTCAACTACACTTAACTGAACTGGAACTGAACTGGAACTCAACTGGAACTCAACTTAAACTCAACTAGAACTAAACTGGAACTCAACTGGAACTCAACTGGAACTCAAGTGAAACTCAAGTGAAACTCAACTGGAACTCAACTGGAACTCAACTGGTACCAACATATAAGTATTATGGTCTCTACATTAGTTATCTGTCACACTTTTGAAATTATATGAGAACAAGCAAATCATTTTAAACGGCGAATGTATATTGGTATTCACTGGTCTGAAATCATTTGGGACATCGCCGAAATCTTACAATCCACCACTACACAAGCAAGAATCTCTTTAAAATGAATCTACTGTACCTTTGTGAAAAGCTTTACGATATATCAAAAGATAAAGCGATGTAACGGTAGGAATTTTGGAAATTGTTTGTTTCTGATTTATTTATCTCCTTTGATTTAGGCGTCCATGTTAAACGGGCTTTCCTGTTGACTGGGAGCTTTATACCATCTCTTTCTCTCGTGGGCGAATCAATACGGATATAAAAGTTTCTTTAACAAGCACAGCAGTTCTTATAGCTTCGGTTATGTGAACTGAGTCAACTTAGAGGCAACTGGGGCTAGTTAAACAAGAACTCCATAAAAGCAATTTACGAAATAAACGGCCATTCTTTTTCAATAATTACTAGTCGTTCTGTGAACAGTAGGTAGAACCGGCGTCAAAAAACTTATTTTACTTATTTTCTCTTATTTCATAAATGAAAATCAAAACTTCCCCTGAAATCGTAAGATTCTTATGTAGGTACTTAAAGACATACTCACTTAATTATAAATCTCATATATTTTTCTTAACGCCAAAAAGGAATAGGTATAATATCCATACTAAACTGCAACAGAGCACTCCAGCGGTCAGATCGGTCTTTATCATTCATTTTGAGATTATTTTGTTTTCAAAAAATTTCGTTAAAATCCGAAAGATGCCACTAGAAAAATAAATATTATTTATTTTATTATTAGACATGTCGCATCTGGTTGCATCAAATAATTCGGGCGGCTAGCCGGCCAAGGGTACTATGCACGTGTCAATACGGTAAAGTTTTGAGAAAAAACTACCTGAAATCTCAGTGCCTGAAGTCATTCTGGCAACGTCGCGTCGCACGTCAGCTGTAGCTAGTGACATTTCTGACGCTTGGCCAATTTATCGTCACCCAAAATCTCAAGATCACGTGGATCACAG
The DNA here is from genome assembly GCA_917563855.2 of Limnephilus lunatus. Classification (NCBI taxonomy): domain Eukaryota; kingdom Metazoa; phylum Arthropoda; class Insecta; order Trichoptera; family Limnephilidae; genus Limnephilus; species Limnephilus lunatus. The sequence goes on from OU830592.1 coordinate 61,371,187, forward strand.
AATGATTTGTGCTTGTTCCTTTTTTTGCATTATCTCGATACAGGAGGCCTCAGGAAAAAAATGCTCTTAGGGCCTATGTCATCTTGAGGGTGCCGTGAATAGGGTATTTTTAGGGAAAGGAAGGAGGGGACGTTCTGGGGGGATTAGGAGTGACATAATACGAAATATTTTTTTTTCCCACTAAAAACATTATTTTTATCGTATTGCGAAATAAAATTTTCGTTATTTCGAAATAATTTATTATTACATTCCACCTTTTTTCTAAGATAAAGGATAATACAATTCGTCGAAAGAATATCCCAATGATATTTCTTTTTTCAAACTTTCTTAATTCAGGTAGGTACATGATATTTAAAAATGCGAATAAGAAAGATATTTCACATTTGAAAAAATAATCTTTTCTGAAACATTAAAACGGCCACCATCTTGAACCGGAAACGTAACCTACGAACATATTTACAGACAGATGAAATTCGCTACGCTCAGTCAATAAAATATTTCTATTTAAGAGGCGGCTATGGGTACCGCCCCCCTTGGGAATCATTTATTGGTTAACAAACAATCCTGCCATCCAGGTCATCCCTAGTAGTTAGCTAAGTTTGGTGATTTAGCAGGGGTGCCTGGGTTCATGGGGTGAGGTCTGTCTAGGTCTTGGCGGCGGATGCATTTGCCCACTTATTGCGTGGCTGGACGGATAAGGAGAGACTCGTTGAGGGAGATCTTTTGACTTCTCCAGCCGTACTCTTTCGACCCATCGCATTGCACCGCAGTGGAAGGAATGGGTCTCCGAGGGAAATTATTTTCATCAGGGCCTTCAGAATGGAACTAGCGTAAAAATCATAATGGTTTATTTGTAGGTACCTGTTTTGAACTTTGCTCGCCATATGTTTGTATTTGTATCTAAACAACTGCACTAGAATAACAACCCTGCTTGATACTTTTATTATCGTATTTAAATAAAATGTCCATCTTCTAGTCCAGTCACGAGACGTTCACCTGAATGCAAAAGAGTATTGGTATTAGACTCTACATTACCGTACATAATCTAATTTAAAGTCAGAGTCAGAGGTCATGAGGTGCAAATTCTCTACCAAGCATTCCACCAATTTCACCCTGAATTTTCAAACAGGTAATTAATATTGTGTATCTTGCTCAAATTAATATTAAGATATTGGGTTTATTTATGTCAATGATACTTAAATTTGATTAGAGATTGGAATTTATGTCGTTTTTATGTATTTCTTATTAATTGAGTAAAGAAACATTTCTTTTTCCTTTCTCTTTAGATATATTTGCAGATCCAACACGGCTGAAATAATTTTTATTTGTTGAAATAGAAAATCAGATCTGAATTTTGCATAATTTATTATAATTTTAATACAATAACTTTAAATATTTTGAAACATGACAATGTGGGCCTCACTAGGTGCTTTACCCGCGCATAGGACCCCATTTTACAATTTAATAATTCAATAAAATGTGGTATCATTAATTTAAATAAAATAAAATAATTCAAATTAATAAAATAATTCGTTTTTACCACTTTTGTGAGCAACAATAACACTAAGAAAAAAAATTAAACTAAGATCATACATAATAAATTACATAAAAGCGGTAATTAAAAAGAAAATCGACAAATAATATAAGGTACGGTTATATATAATGATGTTTGTATTGTAATGATATTGTGCATTACGTATATATTTTACGTGATAAAATTATTGAAATTTTGCCTTTTTTGTCCTCAATCTTTCAACCAAGAATACGATTTTTTTGTTTCCCTCTTTTTTTAAGATTGCTGAATGCTTTTTTTGACTGGTAATTGTGATTAAAGTCCAATTCTTGTTTTTACGGTCGGAGTTTTTATGGTTTTTTACGCTTGGTAACTGGTCTATTAATTATAAATTGTTTTTGTTGAAAATTGATTTTTTTTGTCTAAAATTTAGTTTTGCAGTATTTTTGTATAATTGGCGTAATTTGAAACATCATTCAAAACAATAAGTTGCTTGGATATTTATTCATTTAAAATTAATCAATTTAGTTAATGTTCAAACCAAGTTTTCTTATTTTGTTTTAACCTTTTCTTGACAGCTGTTTAGGCTTTAAAACCACTTTTAAACTGGTATAAATCTACCAAATTTTTAATAAATTCAATAAACTTTTAAATTGGGATGCGGGAATGGAAATCGCTGAGGCAGGAATTATTTATTAAGAAACAAACACCTTTGCATAGGTCACCCCAAGTGGTTCGCTACGTTTGGTGAGTTAGCAGGGTTGCCTGTCCTATCTGCATGACCTATCCAGCATGACTCTCTCCACCTGTTGCTTTGTATCGCAGTGAAAGGGATGTATTCATATGTGGCTGTGGAACGATTTGCTGGCCTCTGTGTTTCCCCCCTCCAACAACATGGGTCTCGTCAAGGCCCATGTTCACACCTTCCTTTCCTCAAAAAGACCCTCCGCACAGCATCTTCAAAGATGACATAGGCCCCGGGGAAATTATTTTCCTCAGGGCCTCCTGCGTGGAGTTAATGTAAAAAATTAACAAAAAAGTCCTTCATTCCTTGACACATCAATCGCAAGATTCATACCCACTTTTCCATCCCAGAACTTCCTCTCGTTCACTTTTTTAAAAATATCTTCCAGACAGCATCCTCAAAGATGGCATAAGTCCCGGGGGAAATTATTAAAATTGTTTTTTATGAAAAAAAAGGTGCCCACTACCTCCTTTATTGAAACGTGTAATAAAAAAGAAAATTTCCCATTTTGTAATGTTTTTATTAAGATTGACTGCTATGCCTTTTGCCGAACCCCATGTAATGAATTTCCTTGAAGTATTGGTTAAGGATTAGGCAGAAGGATAAAGGAAATAACGAAATATTTATCAAGAGATTAAAATATTAATGGACATCCGGGTTCGTTTGTCCGTCACCGCAGGAGATGGGTTTAAGGAAATTGACAGTTCATGATCTCAGATTTCCTGATCATGCCTCTCGGCTTATTTATTGTCGAAAATAATTATAAGAGAAAACGTATTTTTATTGTCAAATTTATAATGTTTTATTAACGTTTTAAGAGTCCGTATAATCGAGGAAACCATATTTGCATTATGTAGGAAAAAAATAAAAATTGAAGAAATGAAACCATGATAAATTATTTCTGTCGATATTTAGATACAAATTTTCCAAATTATTAATGTTAATAGAAATATCATACTGCTATTTTTGTATTAAAAATTGGACCACTTTAAAAACTTCTAAAAAAATTAATTTTGACGTGAATGGTTTGTCAAACACCTGTAAAATATTAAGGACGGGTTGTTTCAACAAATTAGAACAATTCATTAAATTACAAAGTTAATATTCAGGTTCTGTAAATTTTCATTTCCAATTCTGTCACTTTTTCAGTTCTGTAAAGCAATTGGCCCACAATGACATAATAACATAACTTGAAAACAAACTTTGAAATTTGATGAATTGTTTAAATTTTGTGAAACAATCCGTCCAATGATTTCCAGTTTCAAGATGGTATTATTACACGGCGTATCTTACAAGAAATTTAATTCTCGGCTGAGCTTGTCATTCTAATGCTTTTAGTTCAAATTCGCCTTTTAAATGATGTCTTTAAAAAATATAATGATTTAAGTGCCATCAAACACATCCACTCAAATACGATGGATATATCGAAAAAGTGAAACGTGTATGATGTGTCATGCAATGTTGCCTCGTTTTCATGGATATATTCCGTCTTTTCAGCAAATATTCTTTACCATTCCTTCCGATGAAAGGGAAAAAAAATAATAACACAATGTTGCATCAGCGCTTTTGGCAAAGCTTTCAGAGATGAAAAGTTTTTCGGAAAACATCTGCCAGATTTCGCACAAAATATGACATAAATTTACGTACAGGGCTGAAATACTTTATCTTTCTTTTGTTATGGAAGGAAGAATAATTAAATATCTTCTGTTCATCAACCTGACTAAACCTTGGAATCCTTCTGATAAGTTGTTATTCAGTATTGTTGTGAAGTTGTTGAGTTCCAGGAAAAAAAATAACGAAGGTTGTACCTAAGTTAGAACATGCTTGAAACTTTTTCCAAGATTATTATCACTAGTGAAAGCTCAAGAAAAACAAATTATTGGCAGATTTTCCTCAATATTATATTATGGTCGAGAATCTTCTAACACAGCAGAAGTAATATAACGATTTTTGTAAATTATTATCACGATATCATAGTTTTATTTAACAAATAATACTCCTCTTCAGTAATTGGATCAAAATGATTATTAAACAATTACCGGTATTAGTATTGTAAGTAATATGTTTTAGATTCACTATAAACTGGCAAACAGGTATTGTTTTAGGAGGGAAAATGCCTTATGTAAAAGTTAATTAAAATGATGCCACAAAGTTAATTTGAGATTATTGAAGAAGTTAATTAAATGTTTTGTGTATTAAATAATCACAGAATTCAAATGTGTAACGTAGTGGCGGTAACAACAGAAAACAACATTATTATTATAATTAGTTATTAAACCGTTCGAAGCTATTATCCATATGGGTAAGAATTTCTTCAATATTATTAGGGATAGATTGAATTCCCAGGTTCAAACTTTTCTCTCACACACCGTAATCCGTTAACTGTAGGTACGACGAGGTAAGATAAAAGTGTATTTATTTGGTTTGTGGGCTCGGGCAACTTGTGGGTTCTCTAGGGGTGGGGTGAGATAGCGGGTGTAGGGTGGGGGGAGGGGGGAGGGGTTGAGAGAAGAGTTGAGGGGACGAGCACCACGTGACACTGGGCCGCTGGGGGCGACGTTCGCTCAGGAACAGGGCGCCGAAGTCGCGCGGTGTGGCGTCTATTCTCCCCTCTGCCACGGTCTAGCGGGTGGTTCCAATGAATCTGATTCATATTTTTTTATAGGAACAAAAAAACGCATTTTCGTACAAAATTTCGCTTAGGCTGAAATACCTGTATAAACTTAATGATTTTTTTTCAAATCACTGTCAGCTCTGCCGTTCTTCAATTCACCATATTTTATGATTATAGCGATAACTTTTGCAATTCTTTTTTTTACTATATTGGTGACTTTTTTGTATATAGACGGGTATGATGCCCAAATATTTACATACATTTGAATAGTGCGGAGGAGAAGTAGATGGGAAAGAGGAAAGTGGGGGAAGTACCTGGAAATTCAGATCTGATCACCAAACATGGCTAAAGCCATTTAAAGCAACGTTTCAATTCTGAATGGTGGCCTTACACCAAGGCGACACCGAGAGTATCTTCCACTCTGGAACGTGCCGCAAATATACAATATATTATTTTTAATGAATAAATTGTGAAATAACACAAATTAATAATTTTTTTTTGCGCACGCCGGGATTCGTGTAAATGGACACCAAACTTGGAGATCAGTGAGGCACCATCTGCAACGGAGAGTCCTATTTTCCTTTTTCCAATCTGGGCTTATCTTATTTCCAAATACCCAGATCTGAACCATCTATCCATCAAACCTGACTATCCATCAGGTTTGCGAGATAACTTAGCGATCACGTAGTTTCGGGACTGGTCCTTCGGGGGTTGCATAGGTTGAAATTTGTCACATGACAACGGGTCGTTTCTATAACTCAACAATTCCAACGAGTTCATAAATTTGGCTATGGAACGATTTGCCGACTTCTGTATTTCTTCCCGCCAACAACATGAGTCTCTTTAATACCCGCGTTCAATTGTTCACTCCCACCCTCTCCACAGACCCTTCACACAGCATCCCCAAATATAACTTACATGCGTGGAGATAATGCTAAAAATATATATTTTATCCTAATATTTTCAATAGCCCGAGTTAGATTTTTTCATTAAAAAATGATATTTTTCCGGACTGCTTCCCTTCTAATTTAATCGTGTTCTCATTGATGAGGATCCCAATTCCATGGTGGCCAAGGTTCCTCACGGTCTCCTCATCTCCTGTCTTCCACTTTGCCAGTGACCATGAGTTTCTTCAGGAATTAGTTTTCACTTTGGCGATCAGCGCGTCCAAAGTCAGAACTCACGATATATTTACATTAACTCCACACAGGAGGCCCTGAGGAAAATAATTTCCCTCAGGGCCTATGTCAACTTTGAGGATGCTGTGTGGAGGACATGCTGTAATTATACGGTTGATAGCTAAAATCATAGAAAATTAAAATATATTTAGGAAAAATTCTGTCGTAAGTAAGTAAAATAATATATTCTAAACCAGTTATGTAAGTTTGAATGTAACATGAATTAAAAACATTTACAATTAAATTTTTACTAAATAAAGATAACAAAAATGTAATTTTTAAGTTCTGCAAGTATTTAACTTTGTATTATTGTGACAGCTGTTTCGGCATCAAGCCATTATAAAAATATAATTGTCGCATCGAAATGAGTTATAAACATGATTTTATTTACCCGTGCCACATTTTAATTTTTATTATGTAAAAAATAATTTATTAATATTTTCTTTGAAAACTGATTCAAAGAAACGTTTTGTTTCACAATTTTTTTTATTTAATTTAATGAAGTGTTCGTGGCGGGCCGGATTGTGAGAGACTGGTTGAGGGAGACCTATCCTAGACTTCTCCAGCCGGACTCTTTCGACCCAACGTATTTTTTCTTCATCCCTGTGAGGGGTTCCGCTCATCTTCAACCACCGACAAAATATCCTACGGATAAAACATAGAGGGTGATGAGCCGATGTAAAAAAGAAGTTGATAGCTTTAATTATATTATAATAACTAAAAACCAATTATTCGAGTTCCAAAGTAGTATGTATCAACAATAACAAAAAAATAAGAATACACAATATCAGATTTAATAAAAATGTAAGTATTAACTTCTGCTGGTAATTTTTTATCATCGTACTAATTTTTATTATCAAGCTGCTTCGACGTTCAAAAGGCTATTATAAAAATATGGTTATGCCACCTTGAAAGGATTTAATTATATGATTTTATTCATCCCAACTCCATTTTATCTGTGTAATTATTAATATCTTCGTCATAAACCGATTTACTTTAAAAAAATTGTTGTTTGTAATTACTATATATATAGGTGGGTACTTCAAAACTTTTTTTTTTCATTATTCCTACCACAAAATATAGACAAATTAATAAGAAAACTCGTATACATTATTTGTAGGTCACCCTGTACCATGCCTCACACACAGTGCCCAGTGTACGTGATAAAACTTCCCAGTGCTTCCGAGGTTACGGTATTTCTTTGTACAGAACCAACTCGATGAGAAAATTCATTATCTACATACACATATTATTGTGGATCCTTATAGTGTTTATCATTGGTTTAACTCTTCTTACAGGTGTGGTTTTATTCCAATACTTAAAAAAAAAGTTGTGAAAAATGGTACTTTGCTAACTTGATTTTATAACGGCTTAAGCCATTTCAAATTGATATCAGCAAATAAAAGCCGTTATGTTTTTTTCTTCATTAGATCCACACAGGAAGTCCCGAAAAAATAGTTTTCCTCAGGGCTTATGTCATCTCAGGGGCTGCTGTATGGAGGATTTTTTGGAGGAAAGGAAGACGAGAAAGTTTTAGGAAGCAAATAGGTATGAGGGGTGGGAAGGAATCTGGCGGTCAGTGTGTCCAGGAGTGACGGATGTATGAATCCATTCCTTCAACTGCTGTGCAAGGCGATGGGTCGAAGGATTCCGGCTGATCGAGGGAGACTTACTCATCAACCAGTCAGCAGGTGGGCAGACACACCGGCATCCAAGATCTTGACAAACGCTTGATTCCCGGGACCGCGGTACCCATTCTCGCCTAACAAAATAGAAGGATGGTGTGGTTTATGTGAAGGTAATTATAAAAAATGTTTTCATGATGTTACGTGCTCCCCATACATAGTAGGGTAAATTTCCAATTAATGCTGAATAAATTCTACAACACAGCCTTCAAAAACCTGTATACTAGGTATAGAGAAGCACAAATGTTTAAAAAAAATTTAAATAACAAAATGTTTAAGGGGATAGTATAAAGAGGCATAAAATTACTGAAATATTCAACGCATTGTCATTGTCTTCAAACATTAAAAAAGAGACATCCATTTCGAAAATAGAAACAAGAGTCTTACAAAACTGACATGCTTGATTTTGTAAGATTTATGAAAAATTCAATTTATACCTATTTAAAAAATGCAATTATAAAAAAATCTGTATGGTGGTCTTGGCTCAGGACGGTTGGGAAAAGTTCGGACTCTCGGGGTATTTACGTAAAAAATACAAGTTCGGTGAACAGTTAAGCAGATCGCGTGTTTCTATTTTTTTCTTATTTAATAGAGCAAAATCATAATATATTTTGAAATCATATATCCGGCAGTCCATATAAAACAATGGTGGATCATGCATACAATACGCGTCTCTTACAAAATAAAGGAATAAAAGTACCTGTGTTTCAAAATAAATGTGGTCAAAGAACCCTTGAATATATTATACCATTAATATTTAATAAATTGCCATACGAATTTAAAGTAAATTGTTCTATAACAAAATTCTCACTGATGTTAAAATCATGGCTCTTAGGAAGTAACCTAATATATTAAAATAAATATATATTATAATAAATATATGTATTATAATAATTATGTAAATATATATTTTTTTTCTTTTTTAATATTAATAAAAAAAAATGTTCTTTCTTATCATGCATTAAATTTCAAGTATGGGATTAATGTATTGCTGTTTTTCAACTTTTTATGATATGTATTAAAAAAAGAAATATACCTATATAAATAAATATTTTTCCTATTCTGCATCACAATGTTGGTAGGTATGTTATATGTGTATTTGTGTATGTTTTTGGTACGCTAACGCGTTTATGATTATTTTATTTGTAGTTGTAACTAATCTGCGCCACTAATCTCCTGCTGACAAGCTACTTGCAGTAGCTTAGCGGGTAAGAAATTCCAATTTTATGCAATTTTTTAAACAAAAAAAAAAAAAAGATGTGTAAGTATGTAGGTGCTTAATTATAAACCGTTAATATACACGTTAATAACAATTCTTTTGTCAAACTTTCTTCTGGCCAGTAGATAGCATAATGTTGATTATTCCGATTTGACCGCTCATAGTAGGAACCACTAACATGCGGAATCTGGCGGTAAAAATAGCTAGTACCTATCCATTAGTGCCACCATCTTAAAACCGGAACGTAACGTAACAAATAAATTTACCGACAAACAAAGTTATTTAAAAAAATAAAAATAATAATAATAATTAGATATACTTACAAAGTTTTACTACAAGTGATAAGATACTAAATATTCAATTATACATGCCTACGTGTTTAATGTGTACATTACGTATGTAATTATACATACATAATGTACAATTTATGTATATTATTATATACAATTATTTATTTAATAATAATCAATCAACAATTTAAATCACCAAAGTACATGAATAAATTATGAAAATATCTAGTATTATTACAATGGATCGGAGGGTCCTGTTAATGAACAAAAATTGGGACAGCTAATTGAAGGCACGACATGGCAGTCCTTTTTTCTTGGAACTGTTTCAATGGTTTCCTTCGTCACTAGGGGAAAGCGGGAAAAATCCAAAAAGACCTTGACAATCCTACAAAGTCTTTCACTAAATATATATGTACATATTGCTTTAAAAGTCAACGTTTTTGATTATTAGGAACAATAGCATGTATTTAAACATAAATATGTCAAATATAAAACGGTTATATGATATTATGTTGAACGCATCAACCTAATATTATAAAGTGATAAAAATGCATTCAAGAAATGATAGATACTCATCATCTTATTTGTTACTTATAAACTTCCTTTAGGGGCTTTTACATATGTATACCTACTAAAAAGTATACAGTATTTTTTATACATAACTGAACTACCTCAGTAATAATATTTTGTGTTTGTTTGGTGATAAAGTTGAAGATGTCCACTGACTTGATATAATTGTTTCTCTCCATTATTATTCTGGGCAAAGAGAAATCCATATGTAGTTAGGCCCAGAATTTCTGCACTGAAATAAATTCCAACTTCTAGTATTACGTAGTGAAATCAGAAATATTATTATCAATGCAATCAATTCTGGACCATAAACTTATCGTTTAAATTTAATATGGAAATGACAGTGGAAATCCTTTTATCTGATAATTTAAGACTTTACATATCATTTAAAATAGTGTTGTATTTAAAAAAAATGCTGGAATACCCATTTTAAAACCAAGAAAACGTAAGAATTTATTTTTATGCTTTAAAAAATGTACGTGTAAAACAGAAAATCTTAACTCTAACCTAACTACTTTTGATTGCAATATTACTCCTCAGCATAATACAATTTGCTGTGTTTGAAGAAGTAATACATATTTACTCAAATACGCACATTGTGTAATGTGATGTAATGATTATACATCAAACAAATTTGCTAAACAATCTGTAAGATTTAACCCGTGGAAGACGTTATATTTTGGAAACCTTATACCTGGATTTAGATATAGATAAATAATTTTAGACCGTTGCACGGAATTAATCGAACCCTGGGAGAGTCTTGGCCACCTTTAGGAACGCCTACGACACTTCGGCCATAACTTTAAGAATTTTAAACATTATTTGATAATGTTATTCTCAATAGTTTTATTGGCTGCTGCATACATAAGATCTGATAACGATGTTTTAATTATCGAACTTTATCAATTCCATCCAATAATGATAATGTGATGTTTTAAATATTGACGACACGCTGAAAATGCTTCAACTTGCAAACATCATGAAACGGAAAATGGTGTTAAAACGTAATGCCCTTTATGAAATAAATATTGAAGGAAAGAGAGGCCATTCCCTTTTGTGCTGAGGCCCTTTTCCACAGTACGAATACAATGCGAAGCTTGAATAAAACATCACCGCGCCAAGAGTTCCTCGAGGACCAACTGAATACAACTCGACGATCTCATGCAGTATTTAAACTTCACTTAGATTTGACAATGACTAAGAATGATTTAGTTTCAAATTGGAAAAAAAGCGTAAGTACTATGTTTGATTGATAAATAACAACACATTTTTTAAAACTACAATACGTTTAACAAAAATACACACAAGAGCGCCCCTAACTGTGTGGTGTGCAGATTTTTTTTTAATGTTTCAAGAAAAGTTTTATTTTGGATTATCACGGCCAAAAGTATTTTCGTTATTTATTTTTTGGTTGTTATGCTGTGTTGCGCTACCTCCTTCTTTAGCCAACATTTCAGACACTGTCATAGTGTCCATCATCAGAGCAGATGTGTAGGTACGTGTAGACACATTTGCACTGATGATGGATTCTGTAACGCAGTCCGAAACTTTTGCTTTAGAAGGAGGTAGGGCAACACGGCATAACACCCCAAAAATAAATAACGAAAATTTCAAGAAAAGTTTTAGTTCTCCATCTGACCTGAACAATGGATCTTCTGTACGTAAAGCGACACATTTAAAAAGTTAACTCTTTTGTTATAACTGATACTTTAAAATCGAAATCATATTTAAGTTTAAATAACTTTTTGAAATATTATATAAAGTCTACTCTTCGCACTTTTTCCTCTTCTATGATAATAATTGTCCTACTGACCTGAAAACTATTCTCTCCCTGTTTTATAATTCATGGAGACCCTATAGGTAGGTCTAGAATTCTGCGTCGTGGAATATGCTCCACAGAAATGTAGAGTAGTTCGCAGAAAGACGTTTTATCAACAATGTTCCGAATTCCGAACTTGACACTTTGTTGATAGTATAAAAGTTGTTTGTAAACACACTATTGATCTCAAAACAAAATATTTGTACGAGTTGTAAAGAATTTCTAAACAAAAGAAAAATACCATCGGCTCAAAGGTAAAAGTCATTACGTTTAGTGCCACAAATATTAGCAGAATTTCACATTTTGCTTGTGAAGAGACAATTTATTAAACTGTTGTTGTGTTCCTGTAGGGGTTATTTGTCGAGACAAAATGAAGTACAAATTGCAGGTCACGACAATCGCTTGTGGTCGTGGGAATATCTATCCGGCCGCGGCGTTTCAAACTTGCTTTTAAATGGTTTCGTTAATTGGAAGATTTCTTTGATAAGATCAGTGACTAGATCATAATTGCCACTTTGTTCGTTCATCACATAAGGTCAATTATTTAATTTAAATAACGTACTAATAGGACTGTCTATATTTATGGGATTGTTGTCTGAGTTTTTAAAATGAAGCCGAATACTCTTTATTATATTTTAATTCGTGGTTTCTGAACGAAATTACCCAGGCGTGAAACTACCAAGCAACCAGACGGAATTACATATGGACTAAATTACACGCGGGGAGAATATAACACCTACGTTAATTATTAGGTATAATTACTGGAATTACACGCCAAAAATATTTTTAATTGGTTTAAATTTTAGAGTACAGGTGTTCGCCAAATAAATTTGGTAATGAAAAAAAATTTTGATGCATTTTTGAGAATAACACAATGGGACATTTTTGTTAGAAAAGCGTTTTTTCAATTTTTTGTTTATAAAAATAAAACACAAACACTTTGTATTTAACCACGAATTTATTATTGCATATATCGACCGGTTTCACTTCGACCAAGCTTCTTCAGGATATAAATAATAACTATCCTTAAGAAGCTTGGTCGAAGTGAAACCGGTCGATATATGCAATAATAAATTCGTGGTTAAATACAAAGTGTTTGTGTTTTATTTTTATTATTTTTATAATATAATGTCTAACCACAAAGTAATTGCTTCCTATGAAAAAATTTTTTGTTTGTTTTATTTGATAAAATAACTTTACACATGTATTTTGAAACATTTTTTTATAATACGGGTCTCACTGGGAGCTTTACGTTGAGGGCGCCGTTGTACAATTAAATAAAAAATGTATTATGAAAAATAATAAATTGAGATGAAATAAGAACATTTAACAATAAGAGGGTGATGAAACTAAAATTTATGAGGTATGGTTGAGTTAAATGATGTGAATTGTATTGGTACTGTGGATTAAGTATATTCGTTTTATTCTTGTACTTACATTGTGTATATTTTTTGTTATATTGCATTTTTGTTTATTAAACCATCTTTTAATTTTGTATGTGTTTTTCGTTTCATTTATTTTTTTGTCAATTATGGTTTCTAGATATTTTATTGGGTCTGTTTTTTCTAGAGCAAGTCAGATAGATGTTGGTGTGTTTATGCATTCATGTATTTTTAACGGATATATATATTTATACATGATAGTTTGTGTTTGTTGAAATTAGTTTTTGTGGTCGAAACTATAGTTTAGTAGTTTTTATGAATACATAAAATTTTACACCTTTAACGTATGTACATAAATGAAAATTCACATTTTAAACGTACATAAAATCTTACACTTGTCTTGAATGTTACAGAGTTGTCTACAAATACAATGATTAATATATCTTCCGCATTGTTACCAAAAATATTTATTCTGATCGTGCAAGAAACTATTCTTTTCTGAGTTTTACTTGTCACAATTTGTAGTTTCCTTTTTCTTTTTAAGCAGAAAAACTTGAATGTCTCTCCACGGGGAAACTCCAGGGAAATTAATCGCCGAACCGCATATGAAATATTTATAACCAAATTTACAAGGCTATTGTTGAACACTGTCAAGTAAAACACCTGTGAGAGGCAATGGCGACCTCTGTGGTACTCGTTGGCTCAGGACTCTGAGTTCACGGGTTCAAAACTATTAAAAAATATAATTTCGGTAGTTTGTACATGATATTATTATCAGTACTTATATATGTTTTTAATTTTAATTATTTAATTTAAATACCTCATAAGAGTCCCAGCTGCTCCTGTCTGGAGCCAGTGAGAATTTGGCATCCCTAATTGGGATATTTTGTGAAACTGAAGGTAGTAGGGAGGGGAAGGAGATAGGGTATCTGGTCACCAAACACGGTTAAAGCCATTTCATGTTTCAATTCTGATTAGTGGTCTTACACCATACTGAGAGTATCTTACATTATGGAACGTGCCGCAAATATTCAATATTTTATTTTTTATTAATTAATTGTGAAATAACACAAATTAATAAATATTTGTTCGCGCATGCCGGGATTCGATCGCACTTTGAAAAGTGGGTATTCTTACATTTAAAACATAGATGCATAAAATGTTTTAACCAATACTGGACTTATTTTAGACCAGGGAGGAATTTTAGACCTAGGTCAATGAAGTAGCATAAGATATAGTATTGTATATATGTTTTCGTCTTTGTCTTTTTAAATGATTCGCGTATAAATATTATGCAATATTATGCACGTTTCTCATCTTAGTACTTTTTAAATTAATAATAACATCAAAAATGAAAAAAAACCTGTGAAAACTTATTATATAATTTATTTTGTAGTCAAAATTATTTACTTTGTAAACTAATTATTTAATATTAAAAAATAAAAAAAATAACATTATATATTATTTCAAGACAAGGTTTAACACATTGTTTTCTTTTTTTTTTTACATTAACTCCACACAGGAGGCCCTGAGGATCTCATGTGACTAATGTCAACAGTGTACAAATGTTGGGCACGCGTTTGGCGTGTTTCCCGACTATGCACCGGTGCCGAGGGGATCAATGTCGCTAGTTCCTCAAAGCATCTTCCATTGTAATACCGGTAGAACAAGGACAGCATTCCCACCTGACGCCTGTGCTCTAAAGGTAGCAATCCGTTTGTTAAGATAGGAGGATCTATCAAACGGACCGCCCGTTTCTGCACAGAGTCAAGGTTTTTTTTTTTAAAAGTATTTTGGAGCTCCAGACCAGAGGTGGCTGCCAAATTCAACCGTGGGGCGCACTACATGTTTACTATATAATGCATTAGCTTCCGTCAGCGTAGTAGCTACCCATTATGATAAAAGATGACATACATCCTGAGGGATTTTTTTTCTCAGGACCTACCTTGAAACATGTGAAACAATGTAAAAAACTGAAAACTTTATGGGGTCAGTAATTTTCCGCTTCAACGCAAAGAAATCTAAGTACCCTAATCAAAGCCAAAATTCAACTGGAAAAGTTTTTTTCGAGATTTATGAGTCAATCGTCAAGCACGCCGAACCAGTTTCAATGTTATGATTTTATCGTACCCAATGTTATAAGTGTATTTATAGGTATATACTCCTGTAATTTATTCATGGGTAATTTTTCGTGTAATTTTTGTAAGTGTAATTATCAACGTCTAATTTTTTACGTACAATTTACGAAGTGTAATTTACGACGTTTTATTTTCGACGAGTAATTTTCGACATGTAATTTTCGACGTGTAATTTTTAAAAGTATAAATTTTGACATGTAATTGTAGTAAGTGAAGTAAGATTCTCGTAAGGTTATGAACCTGTCATTTCTAAAACGGAATGTAAAGATCTTTGTGTTTACCTTGATAGCAAACTTATTTTTAATAATCACATCGACTCAATCGTTCACAGGTCATATAAAATGCTTGGTTTTGTTCTTCGTATAAGTAAAGTGTTCAGTAACCCGCGCACAGTAGTTTGCATTAGTCAGAAGTATACTGGAATATGCCTCGCTAATTTGGAAGCCGCAATACAAATTATACATAGATAGCATAGAACATATTCAAAACAAATTTATAAAATATTTTAAATTCAAATTCAACAATAATTATGAATGCACATTTGAAACTTTGCAACAAAGACGAGTAATTGCTGATTTGACATTTATACACAAAATTTTAAATAATAATATCGATTGTACCGAACTACTTTCCCTTATTAATTTTAACATACCATTAAGACGTACACGCCATACAGTAATTGTCTTGTAATTATTCTACACGCTTAATTACAAGACAAATGCAGCAACTAATTCGCCAATCAATCGTGCTCTTCATATATTCAATAATATTAATCTAAATTATAACATCGACATTTTCTCCGATTCACTGCCCAAATTTAAAAAGAGCATCATGTCAATCATATAAATTGTTTAATGCGCATACTTACATACATACATACACACATATTCACACACACACACACACCCTCACACACCCTCTCACACACACACACACACCTCTCCCTCAATAATTTACTAATTTAATATAGGTTAAATTTATAATTTGTCACATAAAAACATATATTATATAATAGGGACATGTCATTGGTACCAATTATTGTATTAATTCTACAACTTGTAACTACTTTCTAAAACGTAATTATGTACTGTTTGTTTCTGCAAAATAAATAAATAAATAAATAAGTGATATTTTAGCATTGAAATTTTAGCACGTGTCATTTCTCCATACAACATTTTTAAAGTAAAATAGTCAGTAATAGTTGGTCAAAAGAATCCCGATCTCTACACGAAATAATTGCGCGTTATGAACCGAGGCTTGATTATAATATTAACTTTTACATCCATAAAGAAGTAGATTGAGATGACACGGTGGTAGATTATTCCACACTTTGCTCGCCATAATATTTAGTAAGCAGAAGATGTAGGAAAGGGAGTGAGACGGTCTGGGAAACCAGATATTCATAGAATGAGTTAGGAAGGCGATGTTTTAATATTGCATCATCCTTGATAACAAGGTGAGGCATACAAGGAATCATCTACCGTACGTTCTGCGAAGCTGGTAAGGCGGTTTGATAATGAGTATAAACAAAATGGTTAACAAACAACTCAACAATGTGCAACTTCATCACTCCTTTGAAAAGTCTTCAATAGTGATGAAAAACCAACAAAAAATACTTGGTTTAATAGGTTACGTTGGTTAGGTAATGGGCCATATTTTTTTTCATCACTTGCATAACGACTTCTCTAAGGGATGTTGAATCTACAGTTTGTTGAGTTGTCATGGAACCCAAAAAAATCTTTGGAAAATTTTTCCTACATTTTTTTTAATAACTCCGTACAGCAGGCCCTGAGGAATATCATTTCAGGTCCTATGTCATCATTGGGGATGCTGTGTGCTAGAACTTTCTCTTCTTCATAAGGGTATTTTTAAGGGAAGGAAGAAGAAGAAGTTCTGGGAAGGCAAAAGGGATAAGAGATGGGTAGGAATCAAGGGTCAGTGTGTTCTGCAGTTATGGACGTATGAACCCATCCCTCTCGCTGCGGTGCAAGATAGTGGGTCGAGTGGGATTAGCTGGAGAGATCAAAGAGTTTCCCCAAACTGGCCTCTCCCGTTCCGGCCTTCCAGCTGATGCGAAGGCGCATCCGCCTACAAGAGCTGAACACACCTCACCCGATGAACCATGGCACCCCTGCTCACCAGTCACCATACATTGGAACCACTTGGGGTGACTTATAGCACAAGTGTTTACGTTACATAATTTTAACATCAACATTGTTCTTCGGTATCGCCGGTGTTGCCACTCATAGTATTATAATATCTCCCGTATAGATTAAAAAACCGTGATAAATTATATAGACGATACTTATATATATGTAGGTATACTTGTAGACGATACCTAATATTACGTAGAAACAAATCATCAGATTCGTGTAATATGAAGTTGAATCATCTACAAGAACTTGCAGCACTGCGCAGACAAGAAAATTACGTAAGATGAACAAAGTTTGTAATGCAATGAACATAATTTACCGTAATGTCAAGTAGTATTAATATGTTTATTTAATTGTACGGAAATATAACTTTTTAAATAAATGTAAAGAAAACCACTTATGAGCGCTTTCCTTAAGTTTGTATTTGCCGCGTTACCGACAAGTTAGTTGGTGGCCCACTAGATGTCACTGACAGCTGTGACGTTAGCGAAATCAACCGAGTTATGAAAGTAAACAGTCAGGATGATTTCATTAAATATTCCTGAATATACTATATTATATTATAAAGAAACCTGAAATAAGGGCTTTAAATGTTGTTTCTTTTGTTTTTACAGGTAAGTGAATCTTTTGTTAACAGATAATGTAATTGTTAAGAGTTGTAAATACGTATTGTTAATACACCTTTTGTTTTTACAGAGAAACACAATTACACCTTTGTTTTATCCAAGATTATAAAAAACCACTACATACATTTTCTTGAATTTCACTTTGGTTTGAATAAATAACCCACTTCCCGACATACGATCGAACTGAAACTCGGCAGATAAATTCATTGTCAATGACATTTGGTGGCATTTACGCATACACGCACGGTCATATTAGAATATTTTCGGAAATTAGAAGTAGGTAGTAAAAGCGCCTAATATACGAAACAAATATCGATTTTACGAACTTGGGATTTGGCCCAGTTGGTAAGGATTCCGATCACTGGGTAGGGAAAGTTTGAACCTCAGTCAAACCAAAAAAAAATTTTTTTCAAGTTTTAATAGACGTTTAAAAATAGATCATTTAAGTAAAAAAAACTTTAGTAGTTACGGGTTGAGTTTTCATGGATTCCAACATTTACCCCATTCCATTATTTTATAAAAATGTTAAATTTTTCAAAAAAGGGGTACAAAAGTTATTAAAGCATTTTATTCTCCATAAAATCATATTTAAACGGTATTCAACCATGAATGAGGTTTCAAAATAAGGTTATGAGGGAACCGGATTTTGTGCAGGTGTAGATAATGCTAACCATCTTCCTACCAACTGCAATGCTCGTTTGCATTTATCTTTAATGTGTTCAATTAATACTGTTAACATTGTCATTTTTATTGCGCTGTACGAGAATCGAACCCACAATCTTCCGACTCAATAAACTCAACTCAACGCCAAATCAAATGAGCATATCAATTTTCTGTGGAGGTCATGACCGAATAGACCTATCTATTAGTAAGTATTTCAGCGCTTCTCGTATTACCCATTACGCGAATAGAAAAGCGATATTCTGATAGCGATACATGGATAGGCTTTGCTTTCTCTGAACTATCTGTAGCGTGTTGTTGGGAAGGAGTAATCAAAGACCAGAAGGGAAAAAAGTGTGAAAAAAATTTGTAACACTCCGAAAATATAGTAAAACCCAAGTTACTTCAATTTAAATAAAACATGTTTATTTTTTCGTATTATAACTAGGACTGGTTGTCTTTATAATATTATTATGTTACTCTGGTCGGTCACACTCGGATTTCCGATCACCGAACTATATTTTGCAGTACAATAAATATACTCGTGAGGCAGATATACGGCCCGCCTCCGAGAGCCGCTGATTTTATGTATGTAGGTGGAGGGGAGTGTGGAAGTCACATGGAAATTAAATGAACGGTAACTGACCGGGTTGCTTAGTTTGAGGCGCGCCTCCAATTACACGTAAATTAATAAGTGTGACGTTCAATTGATAGTTTATCACATGGTTTTGGATTTTTCGACCACCATACTAGGCACATGTTTGTATTGTGGTGGTCGGATTATTCGCCATTTTTTAATTTTTTTTAAATTAGCTCCATACAGGAGGCCCTGAGGAAAGTATTTTCCCTCAGGTCCTATGTCATCTTTGGGGATGCTATGTGGAGGATATTTTAAGGGAAAGGAAAGAGAGGAAGTCGTGGGAAGGAAAAAGGTATGAGGGGTTGGTAGAAATCTGGGGGTCAGTGTGCCCAGGAGTTACTGACTTATGAATCCATCCCTCCAACTGCGGTGCAAGGCGATGGGTTGAGAGATGGAAAGGTGAAAAGCTCAACCAGTCTCTCTCGAACCGGCCCACCATGCAGCAGGTGGGCAGACGCATCCGCCACTAAGATCTGGACAAACCTCAACCTATGAACCCGGGCACCCCTGCTAAGTAACCAACCGTAGTGACCACTTGGGATGACCTATGGCAGAGGTGTTGGTTATCCAAAAAATGGTTCCCAGGCGGCGGGACCCACACCCGCCTCCCAAATTGAAATCGCCATTTGATTAGATCACCGATTATTTTGCTGCCATCATCCTTTTGATTTCATCATCCGCTAACATGGTAGGTAGGGTAAATATATTAGTAGGTAGTATATATATATATATATATATATATATATATATATATATATATATATATATTAGAAGGTATATTAGCATTTTATATTACATTAGCTCCACACTTTGAGGATCCTATGTTAAGGGTATTTTTATGAAAAGAAAGGAGAGAAGGTATTAGGTGTGGGTAGAAATCTAAGGGAGGTCTATGTGTAAATCTAAAGAGAGTCAATGTGTCCAATAGTGACGGATATACGAATTAATCCCTCCAACTGCGATGCAAGGCGATGGGTCGAGAGTGTCTGACTGGAGAGTTTTCCTTCTACCAGTCTCTGCCGATCCTGCCCATTCCGGAATAGGTGGGCAAAGGCACCCGCCGTCAAGATCTCGACAAATCTCACCCAGTCAACCAGCAAAGTTACAATTGGGGTGACCTATGGCAGAGGTGTTGGTTATTCAATAAATTGTTCATACCTGTACTCCCAAATTGAGAATATAATACCAACTTTTAAAAACATGTTTGTGCCTTCCCACACTTTAACCCCGTAGACGCAATAGCAACAATTAGTTGGTAAAACCGAAGAAAATCCACAGAAAATTGACCAACTAGGGAGGGCAATCATCCAAGCCAGTGGCTCTTTCAATCTGTTTCATTTAGTAAGATAATTCAGCATTTTTGTGTTCAGGATTGGATTTTCAGCATTCCAATGAAAGCCAAACACAAAAGACAATCTTACTCCAACACGCCGGTCAGCTGATGGTGGTGATGAATGTCACACACATCGTCTGTCGTATCAACGAACATAATGGTAATATTAATATGATAACGTTGTTTGTTAGAGTATGTAGGTATTGAACAAGCGCGTCAGTAAGCTATTAAGAGTGTAATTTGACTGACTATGCCTGGTGCCGGGTCCAGACAGGATGATGTTGTTAGCCCAGCGATTACTACACAGGGAGTCAAAAAGTGATTCATCTGAAATTAATATAAGTAGCTAGACGTTAATCTGAACCCTAGTAATGTTATCAAAATATTAACTTCAGTCAAGTATCCGTCCTGCAAAAATCATGCGAACTCAAATTTCCTTTGATTTAAGTGTAATTTTCATATAAAACGTAATTGGTAGGTACTTTACATGGTTACCATTTGTTAAATTGAAAAAAAAAACAAAATAGAATTTTAGACGCTTACAGAAGCGCTTCTATTAAGTCAATTTAAGACATCAATTGATAAAATAAGCATTATATCAGCTTCCTATTAACGCAAAATTCAAATCGCGGGAAGATTTAAAAAAATGGCATATTGTGGTAACGAATCGCTCGATACGTTTTGCAGAAGTTCCATTATATTCCAAAAATCACTCTCGAGAGGTTTGTTTTTGTCGTTTACAAAATTGGAACTAATTTAAATTGAATTCAGTATATCCCGTGACTTTTCAGTTGTCGGCGCCATTTTTTTATACTAATTGTGTGAAGAAACACATAATATGATCTTATTTTGCAACATATGGGAAAATACACAAGGTGGAAAAAAGTTATTGTTAAAAAATAAGCCCATATTAGTCATTGACATTATTTTTTACATTAACTCTTAGATTATTACATTAGATTTCCATTCTTAATTCGCTTTGACCGTTTGCAATTATTGTCAGACATATTTTTATAATTTCCCTCAGGGCCCATGTTATCTGAGATGCTGTGTGGAGGGTCTTTTTGGGGAGAGAAAGGAATGAACATTGGTCTTGAAGAGACCCATGTTGTAGGAAGGAGGAAATACAGAGGCCGGCAATTCGTTCCACAGTCGAGCTGTTGAACACAAGAGCGAGTCGAATAAACGACCCGTTCTCATGTGACAAATGTCAACCGTGTACAAATGTTGGGAACGCGTTTGGCGTGTTTCCCGACTATGCACCGGGGCCGAAAGGATCAATGACGCTAGTTCCTCGGAGCATCTTCCATTGTAATACCGGTAGAACAAGGATAGAATTACCACCTGACGCCTGTGATCTAAAGATTGCAATCCGTATTGTGATTGTTTTTTAGATGATTTCTTGTTTTTAGATGCAAAGTTTATTACGCATTGGAAACGCATAAAACGGGTGAAATATCTAATTATAATCAATATAATCATGTGGATTACACTATGTGGATTACACTACAGAGGGTTTCCTGTTATACTATTGAACTACAGTGATCAAAAGAATGTAATAATAATTGTACTTTATTATATAATTTTCAAAAACAAGAAGTAATTTAACTTGATATATATATTATATATTTGTGTAATGTAAATAATATCGATTAGCACGAATTTTAAATCAGCCCAAGCATCTGCGAGAAGAGTCTTGTGACGTGATCATCGGTTTAACATATTTATTTATGTACGTCTGCAGTATATGCGTATCATACTGATCGATGTTTTATGTAAAATGTTGTGAAACAAACCCTGATCTTGTATTTTCTTCACGAAAACCTGAAAGTTTACTTTGTTTTGTTTGGTTTTCTTATCCTTTAACCCTACACTCGTATATCTGAAGGGTCTACAGTTTTTCTTCATTTTGAGCACGCGCAAACCTTTAATTATTTAGATAAGATAAGTGGACGGTTCGATTAAAAGTGCTTGATTGTTTTTAGTAGCCTTGTTCTATGTAATTGACATAATATTATGTATGTAGTGCTTGACAATTTATTTTTGAAAAAATTATGTGCTTTTCAGTCAAGAGTCAAAACGGCCTGGAGAAATAGTTGGGACAATGGGACCCACAATATCTCAATATTTGGGATTGAAAAAACAAATTGAAAAAAAAAACAGGTTTATTATTTGTTTGATGTCACTTAAATCAAATCTAACCTGCATCACAAAGTACAAGTTTTTAGTAAGAATATGTAGTTTTGATATAATATCGTATTAATTTCTTCCAATTGTAGCCTATCTAAAGCTTGTTTTCTTATTCACGATTCGAATAAAACTGAAATAATGGAGTTCTACTCCAAAACTCACTATTTCCAAAAATGTTGAATTTGAGCATGTATGCCACCACACTAAATCCAGGGGCTTGAATCAACTGGTGTATTCAGTTTTTACCAAAAAAACAAATTTCACGAATTTGGCCTTTAAAAATCAGACATTTCTTCAAAACGAACTATTTCCTTCATGAACCGATTTTTTTTCCAAAAGCGACGTTTTTCCGATTTTATACAAAACTGACTTTAACCTATTGAATACAACAAAGTGATTATGTTTTTTTCCATGGTGTAATAATTCCACTGACTTTTTTTTCAAAACAATAAATTCCTTATTTTTAAATATCAGAATATCTAAAACGTGTGCCTATAAAGTAAACCGTGTTGAGACTCTTTTAGTAAGAAACAATATTTCTTACATTTATTTTTTATTTACATTTGTACCTTAAGTTTTGAAATCTTTCACATTTCTTTACAAATACATTTCTTTTAAAATCGACCATTTCCAGGAAATGTCGGTTTCGAGAAAAATTTAAAATGAAAAAAAAAATGATTGTCTTAATAACTCCTTGTATATTGTGAATGGACTGACCTATTTTTTACCAAAACTATAAACACATATGATACCTTGTCAATTGCATGCTTTTTTAGAGAAATTTTAAATTTGATGAATTTCTAAACACTCTTTTGGAATAGAGCACCATGAGGATTATAAATGAAAATCCGAGGATTTTCAAATTATATTATCCTTCGCTTAAAATGGGATGTTATTGAACAGATGTTTTGTTAAAGTACTCGTACAAAACCCACGTTCTTTATCCACTGGGATTTTTTGCTTTGCATGTTCTTCGTACACTTTTTATTTTGCATACTTCAGAGGGTAGAGTGGCTCAGACCGCTAATGATGCTTAAAGCTGTAGAGTGCCAGGGAAAGTGATGACCCCGCAGCTGTTTTGCCCGAACATCGATTTCTGCCCCCCACGATTGAAGATAATAAAGGAGGGGAGAATCATTTGAAAAATGCTGAAGAAAACTTGTTTTTAACCATAGCTTCAGATATGGAACACATAGGCACGCAAGACGTATGTCAGGGTTGGAAAATATTGAGTTGTTTTTAAACGTAGCTTCAGATATGGAACATGTAGGTATGTATGATGTTTGTCAGAGTAGAGCCAACGTTAATGCTTCTGCAATTTTAAAAGAAGACACGGGATTTGTGTTTTCTGTAAAAATGTTTTTTTAGGAGATTTCTGCGGATTAGAAAATATGAAAGCTGTTATCATTTCTTAATTGAAAATCATTATGTTTAAAACAGAGATATTTTTTTGCGAACGGTTTTAAGGAAAAAAGAAAATAATCTTTAAAGATTTGAGTATTTATGATAATTACGTATTGGTAAAGAAAAGTGTAAGTGATTATGCGAGAAGATTCAGAAGTTTCAACTGTTGAATATAATATAGTTATATATTAATTGTTGAAAAATGTATCGTCAGAGAAATAATGAATGCAGCCAATGATTCAAACAATGACTTTAAGGTTTTTTCTTGTTTACATTACACCTGCCACATTATACCTGTTTTTTCTTGTTTACATTGTCGGCAGGTAATTACGAACAAGGAAAAATATGTAAAAAAAGCCTTTTCATCGTAAATCTATTTTTTTTATATCAACCCCAAACAAGACCATTTTTCTTTTAAACTTAGCCAATTTATTTGATATGCATTTAAAGATATATTAGATATTTTGGTTTGACTGAGTACTGAACCTTCCCCCCAGGGACCGACTAAAATTAGTGAACACTGTAATACTTAAGTCAAATCCTAATTGGATGGCAGCGAGATTTACGTTGTGTATTAACTGCTCTAAATTTCAAATATAGTGTCATCCATTTTTAAAAAAATGCGTGTGTGTGCGCTTGTATGAGTGCCACTAAAAGTTGATAGAATGCATTGTCATTGATAACGAGTCTATCTGACGAGTTTCAATTCAATCGGATGTCAGGAAGTGGGTTAATTTCCACTTCATGAAAACAAAATCGAAATTCAAATAAGTATACGTTTTAATGAGAGACAGCCTGGATTCTAATTGCCTCGTAAACTCTGATCCGCCATCAATCGGATGAGGTATTCCCACATGATGCATATATAGATGCATATGCAAAGATGCATAGCCGCTGTGCCCGATGTACATACATGATGCATAGATGGGGCCAGATTCGGCGATGTGTGGCGACCGAACCTGTGGTCAATAAATGCCCGCTCCATTAATTCCCCGGCGAGATTGATGGGGCACAGGGAGAGCCCCTAGACTGGCTCGCAGACCTGCATGTCCCCCTCTAACCCCCCCAGCATACGAAAGAAGAAGTAAAGAATTTAAATAGCCTAATTATTATACAAGTTTATCTTATTTTAATATCTTTTTTGCCCCGATTACAGTCAGTCAACCTCCGATATGAGATGAAGACAGAAGATAATTACTTTTTTTATTTTATAATATTCTTACTTTTTATTCATCTCAATACTTCTTGTAAAAATCCTTTGTTTAGGATAAAAGTCCAACGTAGATAGAAAAAAATGGTTTTGTATCTTACTTCTTATCTTATTTGATTTTCAGTGAAAAGGGGTAAATTTTAATTCAGTAATTTGGCAAATTTATTCGGATTTCCAGAGGTCCAGATCAGCTTCCAAAATCGCAATCTTCTTTTCAAAATTCAATAGCTTTAATTATGAAAACAAAATGAAATGGAAAACCTTGTATTTAAATTTTTACCGGGGAGAATGTAAAATCAGGAAAAATGATTTTACACTTCTCTAAACATTCATAATTTATTTTCCCTAATAATTCCGAACCAAATCATTCAAGAAATTAGGATAGCAAAGAGAATTTACCAAAAAATATGCTTAACTTGCTTGGAGATTTATTCTGGTTGGAGGATTGGTTAGATCTTTTTTATTAATATTGAAGGTGAAATTATGGATTAAGTTTCTTGTTTTTTGTGGATTGCTGGTGAATTTAACGATTCGGCAAAATAAGAGAGAGGTGAAAGAAGTCAAGGTCATTGGAGGTACCTGCTTGTGAATTCGAGTATTCTTTCCCTGACTCTAATGCCCAAATTATACGGATGGTTTAGTAATAAAATTATGAAAATGTATGTTATAGAAAAAAACTAAAAAAATAATTAAGCATTGCACTGTTCCAATGCTTAATTATTTCGCGTGCATTATGTTATGAAAGAAGACATATTTTTGAATATAATAAGAAACTATTTGACGCTTGCAATGAACTTTTTTGTTGTTGTGAAATATGCTAATTTTCCGGAATGAATTATAAGCCTTGTTTTTCAATCTAACTGCTTCAGAATTGCCATGGCCAAACCAGAACCTGCTCCAGAGGATTTGACAGAGAAGGGAATGTAGCAATCCATCGGTGATGTGATAACTTCTCCCATCTAGCGTGCACAGTTTGAAAGAGCTAAAGCAGACCGCACTTAAACACAGGTAAAGGCGCTGAAAGATTACCGCATGCCGTCCCATTTTGCTGCCTGTTGTATCACTCATTTCTATTTATATTTTTGTCAGATTGGCGATTTGTGGAGGATGGGAAAGAGGTGGTATTTAGGCACTGATCAAAGGATTCCAAAAGCGCTGTAACCTATAATCTGTAACCGAGTGTCTCACTGTTAAGATACAGCAAATCAGCACGATGGGACGTCGGGTATTTTGGTCGGAGATTCTACGAGTTAAGTGGATAGGTAAGAGCAAAGGATTCCGCCGATCTTCCGGCTAAGCTTGTTGGGTCCGAAAACTTTAATAATTGTTCATTATGAACGTTGAAGTCCCCCAGGATTATAAACTCGGCCGATGGATAGCGGGGCAAGAAAATGTCTACAGTGTATATCTAGTATTTGAACTGCTCAACGGTGTTGGATTCGGCAAGGTTTGGTGATCGATATAGGCACGTATAAATTCTCATCGTACCGGACAAGCGAAGCTAAAGTCAGCGTCTATGTAAAGGCAGACACCTGAAAAGGCTTTCCAGACGATAGTCTGGGCAGTTCAGATAGGAGTATCAGGGGTCTGGGGACATTAAACTGATGTATGTAAAGTTATTGGATTTTCAATCAAAAGAAATGTACCTAATCATAAATGCGCAATATATTGTATACACCGAATAACGCTCATTTCGCGGTAAAGATGCAATAAATGCAATACTGATTGTACTAGTCTGGAGATGCTCGTCATAAGGCGAAACGTGTCCGGTCATTAATAAAAAAGTGGAAGAAAGTTATAAAGATGTTTAATTCAATAAAAATGACATTTAAATGGAATTCCACCATCTTTAAATAACTGTTATACTTCACAAGTCAGGTTAGATTGTACCCATGAATGTTAGTTACCAGAATTAAGTGTTTCTCCACGAACAAAAAACGTGATTGTGAAAAATTTTTGTGAATCGATATTTGGTTTGTTTTATTTGTACACGTGCTTGTGCAGATTGGAAAACATCTCCCGATTCCCAATGTAGTCAAACACATATAGTAATAAGTAATTGTTCACAGATTGACAGTGAAAAATATTAACAAGAACCTACAACTTAAAAGCGTCAGATAATTTTCTACCTAATTATATCAAAAATATATTTTATCTACAAACGGGCCCATTTAA
Organism: Limnephilus lunatus; assembly: GCA_917563855.2. Classification (NCBI taxonomy): domain Eukaryota; kingdom Metazoa; phylum Arthropoda; class Insecta; order Trichoptera; family Limnephilidae; genus Limnephilus; species Limnephilus lunatus. Next base: position 61,398,731 of record OU830592.1, read on the forward strand.
ACCGGGCTTAAGAGACGGGAATGGGATGAGTTTTCCATTTGGCTTGAACAATAATTAATAGATAGGCCCCTTTCGCCAATCAAACGGCGCGTAGATTGATCAGTACCACAGATCGAAGAAAGGAGGGATTTGTAAAATAATTGGCCCTAGTATTGTAAAGTCTCTTGACTATGACGCATCTGTGTATTTTTTTGGAATGAGTGGTGAAGAGATAGGTACGTGGGAGAATGTAATTCGCTTAGGTATAAAAACGGATAATTTAAAATGAGACATTAAAAATAGCACATTTAAAATGATGCATACGAAATAACACCCTTAAATTTTTGGTTAGAATTGTCGTCCATGAAATAACTATGATTGTGTATAAAATTGAAATTGTACTTCAATTAAACAATGTAAGATAAAATAATTATGAAATGAACTAAATTTGTCAATTTAACTGGCCTAAAACAGGATCCATTCCTAGTTGGCTAGTCAAAGTTTCCGCATACGTTTATTGTATAATTGTATGTAAAATAAATTATTATTATTATAATTAATTCTAATCTACAATAGCAGAGAATTAATTTTCTATCAAATATTTTAAGTTCCTACCATGAAACGACAATATTATCTCGTTTGCCTTGTGAATAGAAAAAAATATTTATTTATTCTCGCCCATTTGGGTTTCTAGCTCGTTTAATCACAGGACACAAAAATTTCATCAATTTCAAATGATGTACACTTTCTTTAAACCAAAATGTTGAATCGCAATTTGAAAAATAAATTGAAATTGGGATTTTTGATTAATTATTTTTATATAAAACGAAAAAAAGGGAGACGATAATAACGTTAAGAATACATTTTATTAATAAAATATAAAGTTTTTTTTTTTTCGTTATCTGTAATTTTAGTTAGAAAAAACGTAAGATGAGCCATTTTTAAAACTTTGCATGCAATTTTCTTATATTTAAAAAAATATTTGTATATTTTGAATTATTAAATTTAAAAGCGTATCATATCACCTTTCAAAAACACTATTTAGTTTTGAGATATGTTAAGAAATATTCCATTTATTTGCATTTTATGATAAAGCGGAAATATTTTGACCATCTGAAAAATACGCCAAATTTCTGAAGGGCTAGTGATACGTTGATTTTTTTAAAATAATTTAAGAAATTTATAAAAATGTACTGGATAGTCTGGTTTACATAATTAAGAGATTTTTTTCTAAGTGGTAGTTGTAAAATGGCAAAAATCAATATACCACTTATATTATGTCAACTCATATGCCTTTTCTCCTGAGCACTATTGCTGGTCAGGAGATGAGGCATATGAGTTGACATAGATGGCCAATGAGGTCATTATAGTGCTACAAAGAGAAGTTTTTATCTTTTATGTCAATGGTTATGCTGTTTGACCGGGGAAATGATTTCAGGAGAGTAATAAAATTTGATAGGTAGAGATGGGTCGTAAAATTTTGGGAGCACGGATGTGAGAAAGTTAATGGAAGGCAAAAAGTAAACCACATTTTATGAGAAATACCAGGAAATTTAAATGCAAACCAAATTAATGGTAAAAATTATTATAAGTAATAATTATTAGCCTGAAACACTCGTCAACATTGAAAAAATCTCCCGAGAAAAGATACATGCCGCCAACGGGACTCAAACCAGCGTCCTTCTGATTTCCGGTCAATTGCTCTAACCACTGAGCTTCGTCGGCTTATCTACTGCCCGCAAAATAATTCAATATACACTAGTTACCCTTTGTGCTATGCATAAAAAACTTGTCTTAAACATTAGTTTATCAATTAAAAATAATAATCAAATTAATGGTACCTATTTATAACCGCTGATAAGATTTGGATCTTATGCTTACTTCGAGTAGGATTGTTTTTCATTTAGATTTAAATGGAAACCAATGTCGCCACTAACTTAGTACCTTTTGATTATTATATTGAGACAGTCAATCAAAATTGCGTACTGTGTCTCTCTTTCGTGGCCGAACATCGTATTGGCTAATCCATTTTGTTGTAATCTTCTGGATTTTCTACTAATAAAATATCACACTTTTTATTAATTACTTGTTTTACTCACGATCTTCACGATGTACGTATTCATTTACGCATTACAAGAAAAGACAGCTGCTATGTTTAAAGCATAGAGAAAACATAATAAATTTAAATGTGTTGCCACACACAAAATGTTGCCAACTTTTAAAATAACATTATTTATAACAAATAATGTATTTATTACATTGTATGTTTTAACACATTTGATTATTATTATTGTTTAATTGCTCCATTGGAGTGTTCTAGCTATTGTCAAGTGATTGAGTTTGTAAATTAGGTTTTAAGTGTAATTTTGGTGAAATATATTAAAAAAAATAGTTGTAATAGCAAGAGCCTACCTACTTTACATAATAATATATGACATACACTAAACACTCACAATACAAGACGTCAATTTTTTTGGTTGGGAGGCAAAATTACTATTATTTTGAAAATCTCACGATATTGATAACATACTATTTTAGAAGTTGAATCAAAAGATAATTAATAAATATTTACGTGAAATAAAACGATGATGCAAGAGGAAAAAATGAAATGCAATTACAAATTGATGCAGTTAATATGGAAACTAGATATGACTTTATATACACGTTTGTCTACAGAATACAACATAGATGCAGGTATTTGTAGGGTGGATGTAATTTTGTAGGGGTAGCCCATACTGATCGGGTCAGGTCAGAAACCAAATATTTATTTATAATTATTTTGTCATAATAATAATAATCTATTTTATAATGAATTTGTTCTGAGATCGAATGGGCGCTTTGGTCCCTCTGCAACGGCGCGCGCGATGGCAATTTTAATTATTTCAATACGTGCGGGGGAATAAGTCTCTTACCTATTATATAGTGTGGAAGAAAAATTTGCAGAATTATTGATGAAATCGTTTGAGCGGTTGCCGTGCCGTTGCAGTGTCGTTGCCGTGACATTGTCACCATTGGCAACGACATTCATTCATTGAAAATAATATTCATTTAAAATAATATATAGTATATTTGCGGCACGTTCCAGAGTGGAAGATACTCCCTGTATCGCCCTGGTGTAAGGCCACCATTCAGAATTGAAACGTTGCTTGAAATGCATTAGCCGTGTTTGGTGACCAGATCTAAATAGCCAGGTACTTCCCCACCTTCCTCTTCGCTATCTCCTTCCCCTCCCCAATACCATCAGCCTCACAACATACCCCAATTGGGGATGCCATAGTCTCACTGGCTTCAGACGGGAGCAGTTGGGACTCTTGGTGCAATAATCATATAAAAAAAAATTGTCATGCCGTCGCCGTGCCGTCGCCGCGCCGTGGGAATTATAAAATCGCTCAATTTTTGAAGTAAAACTTCTTTACGCACGCTTGAATTGGGGAGTAAGCTGGCGAATGCGTGACGAGAGCTTTACGAAAAGTGTGATCGGGCGAGGCGAACGGAAGTTGAGAGGGAGATATAAGTTAGTGAAGATAGAAAGAAAGAGAGTTACGTTTCGTATTACTGTAGGGGCAAGAGAGGGAGGTGCGAGCACACATTTTCTTTCAGTTACGTTTCGTATATCGACACAGTGCAGGCCTATTGTCTGAAACACTGTAGGAGCAGAGAGAGCAGTGCTGCGCACATTTTCTTTCTCTCTTCAGTTTTGCTTCAGTCGCGTGATCTAAAGCACATTCGTTTTTTTTTTAATATCAAATTTAGGCAAAGAATGGTCAGACTTTTGGATAGATCCGATAAACGCCCACATTACATTTCTATGGTTAATCGTGTATAACGAAAATAACTGTAAAAAGGGATGTGAAAAAACAGAAGAGGGGTTTGACAAATTATTTTCTTAAGTGGTTACCAGTATATTTCAAAATTATAAGTGAACTCCTTAGAATCGATAGTCGGTAAGGACTTTACGCGTTTTACGCTTCGTAGTGGCAATCTGATTTTTGATTAAACGTTTCTTCTATTTGATATATTTTCCTTTATGCGGAAAGAAATTTTCAAAAGCCATAAAATGCGAGTAATACTCTCTAAGGTCGATTGCTGAACGTGAAATATTACGTTACGGACCAGAGTGTCTGATGTACTTCTAAATATGAATTTCTAATTTTTTTTATTTGAATACCACATAAGAGTCCCAACTGCGTCCAACCATTGATGGGGTAAGTAAAGTTGTGAGGCTGAAGAAGGAAATGCGGAAGAGAAAGATGGGATAGTACCAGGGCTATTAAGATCTCAGACTCAGGCGTGCGTCGTGAGTTCTATTCCTCGGCTGGATAAATCCTCCATCACAATACAAGTATAATTTTCCGCTTTCTATGATGGAAGAATAATATTTTCAAATATAGACAGTTTATTCGTAACCCGGGAATGTTTGTCTTTCTTATAACTTGTATCTTATACTACGATCCATAAAGTGTCGATTAATTTGTCACCTACCATTTTTTTAGATAACAAAGCTAACAATTTTACCTTAATTATATCCATAATTACCTGACGTATAAGTGAAAACATTAAACAATTAGACTGCCGTCATAAGCAAAAAGGCAGCCGAAAATATTCAATGGTCACATTTTACGTACGAGACCTTTCGTATTTATCATCTTATTATAATAAAAAGTATATCAGAATGTGACTACCGAACATTTCCAACTGTCTTTTTCTTACGATGGCAGTATACCTAGCGAAATATCAGTAAATTTGTGATTCGTAAAGCATTGGTATATGTTTTGTAAAATCACATCAGTGAAATTAAATATTAGATGTGGACTTTTACACTTGGCTTAAACAAATTTCTGAGAATAATCCCTCATAAAGAGCCATTAAAAAAATCTTGGCGGACATGATCAGTGTAATCTTTGATGTTTTACGAGAAAATAACGAGGTGCTTGAATCACTATTTTAATAAACTGATTTTGTGTGGGTTCAATAGCGCAGATGCGAGTCGCTCAGAAGGATTTTTTATAAGTCAATGATCAAAGTTTCTTAGAAAGCCGATTAAATAAATTTGTGAGAGGATAACTTCGTAAAAAAGCATTAAGGGGGCGTTCTAGTCTAGATTTTTTTTCTTCGTACTTCGATATTTTATATATATATTCAAAAATATCTTCTTAAAATGGTTTTACGAAATTCGAATTATTTAAAAAGTTATAGCCATTTTAGTGTCGCGGTTTAGACGGAATCTAACTAGATTCTAAATAGAACAAAACTTTAAGAGCGTATAACCAGAGAACACCAGAAAACTGTCATTTTTAAATCAGTGTTTAGACGTATTGACTCTTTTCCACAAAAAATTATAAATTGGTTTCAAAAGATTGTTCTTTTATCTAGTAAACGTATGTTTAAAATTTTCAGAAAAAATGATAATATCATATCAATAATACCATAGGTCGTTGGCGGATTTGTTAAATTTTCAAAAAAGTACATTTATTATACAACACCTATTTCAAATCATATAACCATGCAGTAAAATAAATCAATACATTATCTGTAACAGAATTGTATGAACTGTATGTAACAGAATTTTAATTTTAGTTTAAATAAAATCATAAAAAAATATATAAGTACATGTTTTTCTTGACGAAAATTAGTCCGTTGGTGTATTTATTTGCGCACTCACAGACTAACATATTTGATTTTTTTTTACATTTTTATTTTGTTGAGACATTATTGAAAAATGATAAATACTTATGATCAAAAATTAATTACAAAAAGTATATAATTTAAATAGTTTTATCAACACGCCTTTCAGCATTTTTGGATATACATGGATATAAATTAAAGCAATCTTGGAATGAAATAAAATCGATATTGAGTTATAAATTTAAAAAACTGGTACGGAGAGTAATTATTTTTCTCATTGGAACCGTCCTGTATGATCGTAAGAACCTCTTTCGACGAAATGTGGATTTTCGGCCGCTGGCTGGTTACACGCTTTTCTCGAAACTATTTTTTTCGAGACAGTTGTCATGATATCTCCAGTTCTACTGAATCAATTCACTTGAAAATTGGCGTGAACCTTCTCTATACATTACTTTATCGCACTAACTAAAACTAAAACAAAATTTAAAGTTTTATTATTTTTAAAAATCGGAAAATATTAAAAATACTGGTAAAAAAATGTTTCAAGACAGCCGCTATTTTGCGAAAAATTTTTTTTTTTACTTTTCCATAGTTTGGACGATTGCAGCATTTGTTTGGGTTAAACATTTATTTATTTTTTAATTCAGTTTACTAGGAGGGTTGCAATCGTGACAAACAGGGCACGCCATTTTTTTGAGACCCCCTACTTCATCAGCCTGTAACATTTTGAACTGTGAATTTTTCCTATGCTTTTTTTATGTATTCTTTAGACATTGATAAATACCAACTGTTAAAAATCCGCTTCGAAGGTTTTTACTGCTAAGCCCTGTGGGCGGCTTTTGGTTCAGCTTCGCCCAGTTATTGTGGGTAAGCATTTTTTAGATCCAATACGAACTGATTCCAAAAACAGCCCGTTCCTTGGATCCACTGAAGCTAGTCACCGGGGCAAAGTAAATGAGACAGAGCAATGACGTCATAAATATGGAATATATATCCACTTGATACAACATGTATTACCGTCAATCTTTTGATATCCGGAGAGATACTACATATTTACAAATTCGAAGCAGTTACCTATACCTAGGGGGGAGACGTCCCCGTCCGACCTGCTGATGGAAGTAGTGACATCTCGTGACAAATTATTGAATTTGAAACCGAATTATAACAGTAGCTTTGTGTGAAATTCCACGTACAGAGATGTTATTTGAGGCGCGGCCGTTAAGCGTGGCGTCCGACATGCTCTCGTGGCTGGGTTCTGAAATTCAACCACGCAGACGCTAAGATAATAATAATGTTCGATTGGTATAATAATGGCTATTAAAAATATTATTTGTTTGTTTTCTTGCACCTAAAAAATACCTACAATTCATGCCTCTAGACTAAAATACCCTCTTAATATTGTAGAATAAAAAAACCTCATGTTCGAAGAGAATAGATTATGTAATCTTAATTATTTCACAAACCGTGTTTCATGATTCATAATATATTCAGGTGTAACAGTGTACCCAAAGGATTTTAACCAGTGTTCCCTGAACATATTTGGAGTAAAAAATGCACATGTCATTTTGCTGTTCGACGACATTTTTTTCAATAAAAAATTATAGAACCATTTTTCCATCACACCAGTCGCAACTGAGTAAACAGGAAAAGCCTAGCGGATCACGTGATAAAAACTCCATCGTGTTCCAGCATCACGGTTTCACACGAAACGGCGTGCGTATCACGTGATCCCGTCGCGTCCTGTATAATATCAATATAATTCCTACCCAAACAAATGCATGTTCAACAATTACAAGAATAATGATTTTAAATTAAAAAAGTCTAACGAAATTGTCAAGACATATTTTTTTAAGAAACAAACAATCTCGGATTACGAATAACCTGGCAATATTTGAAATTCTCCTACTACCGCCTACCGCCGCAGTACTTATGGAGGACTTATCCAGCCGAGGAATCAGCCTGGGTGGGACCAAACGCGATGCCAACTAAGCCACTCACTGGTGAACCTACTTGGGTTTTATAAAACTTACCATATGTACGTATATTATCTACATATTATAACAGATCTACAAAAAAGTGTGAAAACTTCATTATTGTATTTTATAGCAAACTACGATTCATCCAATGGAACCTAATATAATAATAATGCCTAATTATTTAAATTCTCTTTATGAACTCAGGTATATCTTTTGTTTATTAAATCAATATAGCAAATTTTTTTTACAACAAAATTAGTCAGACAATATTATGTGATCGATTTTTCTAACAAAAAAAAAAAAAAATATATATATATATATCTGTCATGCTATGATGTTATATGTCAGACCGAAAATATAAAAATATTTCTTAATATTATATTACAATAAAAAAAAAACAGGATAATAAAATGATAACATTAAAAACAAGCCCATTTACTTTCCTTCGTGTTCTTCGCAAATGAAAACAAGTTAAATTAATCAATAACTACGATTACAAACTCGCTGGAAATAAAGTGTATGTAAATAATGGCAAATTGTTTCTACTTTATATTCATGGTTTTAAAAGGGTAGGAAGGCTTTAATTTATTTAGTTAAGCGTCGAATAAAGCCACCGAAATATATTTACAATTTACACACACACTGTATCTATGGAATTTAAAGTAAAAGTGGTAAAAATGGCAACTTAACATGTCAAATGTCACCCACACAATCGACTTAATTTATAAAGCCATAAGCCATAAATGGATGTACTCTTAGTAACCCTTATAACGCCACAAATATACAGGGTGTCCGGGGGTAAAGTGCATTAACTTCGGGAGGTGATTCTACATGATAGTATATGTACCTAAGTAAAAAAGAAAAATAACTTTTTTCGAAATTGCTAATTTTAAGGGTTGTTTTGTGGTAAAAAGATAAAAATAGACCGGCGTGTGCCGCCAGCTTTGTTATTTTCCGCTGTTACAATACGGGCCAGTCACAACCATGCTATGTTGCCACGATCGTGCCCGGCGGGCGCTCAGCAAGTAAGATCGTACCTCACACTAAGGATTTTTAGTAGGTGCGTCTTTTTGTATGGGAAAAAAAAGTTGGAATTTCGGAAAAAGTTGTTAATCTTTTTTATTCCTACCATCATGTAGAATCACCTCCCGAAGTTAATACACTTTACCCCCGGACACCCTTATGTAAAGAGCATAAAAGTCGCTTGGCAAACAGACTCTAGAAGTCACGATTTGCAGCGCAAAAGTTTTTAATTATTTTGTAAATAATTTTATAAGAAAGAAAACAGTTTATCAATGGAAACTGTCCAGATAATTTTAGCCATTAAATCGAATTTAAAAAAAGGTTGTTTCTTTAAACTTTTAATAAAAAAGATTTTTTATTAGTTTTCGCTTTCATAAAGCAATTAACAATATTATTTTATTTCTTCTAAGTGGAAAACATAGAAAAAGCTTCAACATATTTTTTTGAATTTATAATGTAAGCCGATTCGTAGTAAGGAGTAATCGAAAATGGTGATTTAGGATTAATCTTCACCTAAAACCATTTGACAGCTTTCTTGGTTGAGTGGTTACGATTCTTGTTTACAAATCTGGATGTTGTAGTTTTGCCTTAGTGAAAGTCTACAATACAGAATCGAAACGTTTTCAATTCTGAATGGTAGATTTTAAATTAAATGATAGATTTGAAATGACTTTGGCCGAGTTTGGTGAAAAGCTCTAAAGAGCCAGGTACTTCACCTTTCTCTTCCTCATCTCCCACCTCTCCCCACCTCCTGTCTCATAAAATACCCTGATTGGGGATGTTGTTGTCGTACTGGCTACAGACTGCTCATAGCAGTTGGAACTTTTGAGCTGTAGGCACCCAAAAAACGTATGAATTATGTTGACGTTTGAGTTATTCATATTAGTTATATTCATATCGATCTTATAGTTATGGGATTGAAATTATATTACATATAATCAATGTCCGCTCTTTTTTAAATCCACCTGTATGGGTACTATTCCGCATGCTGACCCGACAGTTGGCCTACTGACAGTTGGCACGATGACAGTTGATTCCCTGGACAGTTGGCCCCCTCCCGACAGCTGATTCTTTTGACAGTTCATCCCTCTGCAAGTTGATTCCTCAGATAGTTGAACCCCTAAATCAGGTGTGCAGAGAGTCGATATTTATCTGCAGGCGTGTTGAGTGGAAATCCGTTACACATATATTTTATATTCCTCCAGCTACCCTGAATGGTGTGAACCTGCAGGTGACTGAAGGAACTAAATACCTTGGACACATAATCACCAGTAATCTGATGGATGATGACGACATCGATAGGCAAAGAAGAGCTCTCAGTGTAAAAGCAAACATGCTCAGTAGAAGATTCCGCCTTTGCAGTACTGCTGTAAAAAGGACGCTCTTCCTTTCCTTCTGCGCAACACTGTATACGTCTGAACTCTGGGCAAACTACAAGAAGAGTAGTATAGAAAGACTTCGGGTTCAGTATAACAACGCCTTCCGCATAATGTTTGGTCTCCCCAGATATTGCAGCGCTTCCCGGATGTTCACGGAGGGGCGAGTTCCTGGCTTTGCAGCCCTTATTAGATCCAGGGTGGCAGGAATGAGGGAAAGGATAACCAGCTCTGGAAACATCCTCGTCATGGAGGCCCGCCTCAGTCCATCATCCAGTATTAATGCACACTGGAGAAAAATACTGGCTCCTTACGTGCTCACAGAATCCTGAAAGCTTAATATTATTATTTCTTTTGTTTTCCTTTTACTACTATTAGCTTATTATCTTTTTTTTGTTTCGTGTACATTCATATCCACCTTCTTTTTCTTTTTTTTTCCTTTCAAATACTTTATACTTTGTACATGTATGTTTATATTATACCCTTATGGAATGTGTGGGATTGCACTCTCCTCCCCACATACTGGAATAAACACTTATTTATTTATTATTTATTTATTTATATATTTTTGTAATAATATTGCTGTTTCCCCAAAGGAGTATGCAGTGAGAATATCCGAACGTATAACAAAATACGGCATACTTAAACATGCAATCTTTTAGGAAAATACGTTATATTTACTTACATTTAATAAAACCGATTATCCCCGAAATATATTTTTTTCATAACTTTAATGTCATGTTGCCGAAGGAGTATGCAGTGCGGATATACCGAAGAATAACAAAGAACGACAAATCACAAAGACGATGTTACAAAACAATCCAACAGAAGCAATTCCGGTATTACAGCAAGTATTATCACAGCATGTTTTAAGAATGAAACATAAATTAAAAGTGCTATTTCTTGATATTAAATGAAGTTTAAAAATAAAAAAATCCCCCCGTGAAGTAAAAACAAAACAAACAAAAAATTACCTACTGATGTTTAAAAAAGATGTTAAATAAAATAATATAAATATTGTGTTGTTTTTTCCGCAACCAAAATAAAAACAAGTGCATGGATGTATGACACTGCACAACTTGTTTAAACTGAGAAAGTTTAAAATATCAGCGTAAAATTTAAAATTTTAAAATTTTAACAACAAGAAATAACAAAGGTGAAATTCTGTCTAGGAGTAAAATACACACCATCTGTTTCAGTGCATTTTAGCCGAGATTTGATATACTTTTAGAAGAGTTCATATTTTAATGGAACATGGTTTCGTCAAAGGTTGTACGTAGGGTACGTAGGTAGTGAATTGTATATTTTGGGAGAAATAAAATTAATATGTCTTTGTGCAATGAATTTTTGGAATTTTTTATAAAGGAAGATCTTTTTCAATCGACTACCGGAAAAAAATTAATCATTAATGATAAAATCAAATGTCGAACTATGGCAAGAAATATTTTAAAGATATTCATAAAAAAACTGTTGTTTCTTGAAATAATCTTAAAAATTTCCTGTAGGTAACTTAATTTATTTTCTGTGTGTAAAAATTACATCTAATACAAATGTAATATGCATTATCCTTTTTTTCTTTTCATTAGTAACAAAAAGACACATAAATAACAAATAAATTTTATACATGGTAGATATATTTGATGTTCCCCCATAAGGGTTTGTGTTTATGGGGGGTGTTATCGTTTTTTTTTTTTTTAAATGATTCAGTTTAGGTTTTTAATTTTTAAGGTGAGTTTTAAATGCTTTTATATTAGTATTAATGTTTCTGATTTTTTCTGGTAATGAATTAAAAAAAAATAACCCCGAGATATTTATGATTTAACTGCCTAATTTTTTTTTACATTTTGGAGCAGGAAGTATTGATGTTTGTCTAAGAATTCTATTATTTTTAAAGGGTGCAACTTTATTTTGAATGAATATTTTCTTTATAAATTTGTAATGTTGCATGATAAAAGTATAATGCAGTTAATTTTCTGACCTTAAATTGTTTGAATAAAAGTTCTGACAAATATGAGTATGGTTTTTTAAAAAATGGTTTTTATTATTAGTTTTCGTGATATGTAAATTGTTTGTGTTTGATTTTTGTATGTGTGTTTGGTGACTTAGCGAAAGTACCCGAGTTCATGGGGTCTTGGCGGTGAATGCATCTAACCACCAGCTGCGTGACAGGCCAGATCTCTAGAGAGACTGCTTGATGGACCTCTGTTGACCTCTCCTGCAGGGCTCTATCGGAACATCGCCTTGCACCACAGTGGAAGGTATGGATTCATACGGCGTCACTCCTGTAGACACTGACCCCCAGACTCCTACCCATACCCCTCATACATTTTTTCTTCCTAAAACTACTTTTCTTTCCCTTCCTCAAAAGACCTTCCACATAATGTCTCCAAAGTTGAAATTGGCATGACAATCTTTGTGCACGGCTGAACAATAAACCTAATTTCTAAAGTATTGAGCATCATTGTATTAATATTCCTCTTGATATACCATTGGCCAACTAATGAAACAAAAATAAAATAGATACATATAATATGATTTAATTCTTTTCTATTGATTTATAAATAAAACACTTGTGTTGCAAAGTTTAACAAAGAAACGACATTTATGTTTATTTATAATAAAATAATAGAAAATAAAACAAGTGACAATTGATAATTACATTCCAAGTATTCCAACTGACACTACAGGATTCAAATTTAAATGGAATATATTGCCATTACATCTCCCCTCCCCCTGGAAAGAAAATTACTGCAAAATTTTCACTCATCTTCGATGTCCTCTTCATGGTTCATAAATAAAGGTGCTGGAGTTAACTTCGAGATGTGGAAAAAATTTGATTCAAATTTTTTTCGACCAGTGTTTATCTTGTAAATTGAGTTTGATAATTTTTCTATGATTTTGTATGGTCCGATTCTCAATTCGTCGAGCTTCTTCCTGTTAAGTTTGTTTCCATTCTCCACAAAAACAGTATCACCAACTTTGAAGTCAAAGTGTCTCCTGGTTTTATCGTAAATTATCTTGTTGTAATTATGTGACTTCATAGTATTTTCTAGAGCTTTTTTTCTCTCTTGAATCAAATCGATGCCGGTCTTCTTAAGTTTTAACTCATTTGGCAAAATCGTAACATCTGTGCCGTCAAGTAGGTACTGTGGCGCATATCCAGTAACAGTGTGCTCCGTTTCATTATAGTTTTTTACACAACTATGCGCTATAGTTGTCCAAGCTACTTTTGAGTCATTTTCGTTGATTTTGCATCTAATTTTATTGACCAGCGTTTGGTTCAATCTTTCATTTAATCCATTTGAGAAAGGTGAGTTCACTCCAGTAAAAACTATTGGAATATTTTTTTCATCCAAAAATTTTTTGAATTCTCTAGAATTGATACCCGGGTATTGGTCTGAGAGTATCATGCCAATGTCATTAGTTTCTGTGGAGTTTAAGAGTTTGATGAAATCATTGGTATTTTGAGTTCTTGACGTCAAAATATATGCAAACCTCGTGAAATGATCTGATAACAGGTGCAAGTATCTCTTTGTTGATCGTGAACCCCCAAAACCGCCTATTGTATCAATGGAACATATTTCAAAAGGTTTTGTTGCGGGACCCAAGTGGGACATCAATCCATATTTATTTTCACCTCTTGATTTGTTCTTTAAACATACTGCACAACTTTCGCAGGTTCTCTTTATATTATTTGTCATGTTTTCTGCTGTGTACCATGAGCTTATCATTTTTTGCATTTGTGTAATTCCTATGTGACCTAGTTCTGTATGAACATTTCTGATAAAGTCTATGCTGAATTTTTCTGATAGAATTATTTTTTCTCTTTTTTTTACTTTCTTGTAATAAACATTATTTTTCGATATCAATTTATCTCTTCTGCACTGTATCTTCTCATTTTTTACCTGATCTTTTAAGATATCTTCTAATTTTATTAAGTTGACAATTTTTGATTGCTCATCTGTATTTTCATTTGATTCCAGCACTGGGTTTCTGCTTAGACAGTCAGCTTCCAAATTTTGTTTTCCTGGAGCATATTTTATGTTAAAGTCATATTGAGAAAGATAATATGTTAAATCACCTAGCTCTTCATCGGTTCTAGATTTGAGATTCATGTTTTCCAGTGGTTTGTGATCTGAATAAACTGTAAATGGTTTACCTATCAACCAGTATTGCCAGTATCTCACTGCTTCTTTTATAGCTAAGCATTCTAAGTAAATTGCTTTTTTCTTTTTCTGGGCGCCATTTAGTTTTTTCGAAAAGTAAGCTACAGGTTTTTCTTTTCCATCAGACTGTGTTTGTTTTAAAATAGCTCCAAGGCCTTCTAGAGAAGCATCTGTATATATATTAATTGGTAAATCTTGATCAAAAATTTCCAGGATTGGTTGTGAGCATAGTAGGTTTTTCATCGTTTCAAAAGCATTTTGGCATTTATCAGTCCAAATAAACTTTTGGTTTTTCCTTAGTAAGTTATGCAAAGGATCTAGTATTATTGCACTCTTCGGAATGTACTCATGATAAAAGTTGATTTTTCCTAGAAATTGTCTCACATTCTTCTGTGTTTTTGGAATAGGAAAATTCTTTATTGAAATCAAATTATCCTTTACTGGCTTGACTGAATTATTCTGAATTATATGACCCAGATATTTTACCATGTCTGATGCAAATGTGCATTTTGTAAATTTTAATCTAAAACCTTCAGTTTTGATTGCATTCAGCAACTTTGTTAAATGATCGATGTGTTCAGCAAAAGTTTTTGAAAATATAAGTATGTCATCTATGTAATTGACAGCAAAATCGGTTAGTTTATATTTTCTCAATATATTGCTTAATATCCTCTGAAAAATTGCCGGAGAGGTCTTTAATCCAAAAGGTAGGCAGGTCCACTGATAATGCCCCTCCTGTGTTACAAATCCTGTTTTTTTTTTGTCTTCAATCCGCAACGGAATAGACCAAAAAGCTGAGTTTATATCCAGCGTTGAAAAAAATTTGCAATTTCTGGTCTTTGTCATTAGGTCTTCAATCAATGGAAATGGTTGAGCTTGAGGTATTACTATTTTATTTAAGTCTCTGAAGTCTATGCATAATCTGGATCTTTTGTTTTCTTCTTTTTTAAATGCTAGAGTGACAGGTGCAGCAAATGGGCTGTACGACTCTTCTATCAGTTTATTGTCTATTAATTTTGCTATTTGCTCTTCTATTTCCTTTTTATCTTCTACGCTGCATCTGTAAGGCCTCTTACTACAATATTTATCCACCAATAAGTCTATCTTCGCTTCATATCCATTAACAGTACCAACATCGTATTTACTTTTCGCAAACACTGATGTGTATTTGCCTATTAGTTCATTTATTTCTGTTTTTTGATCATTATTTAAATGATTTATTGTTATTTTAAAATCTTCTTCTTTAACATGTTCATTAAAATTAATTTGGTGTTTTTCTATAATGTTCTTATTTTCAGAATGTTTAAATTCAGTATTTGTTTTCATATTTGTAGAATTTTCTTCTTTTTTATTTGTATTATTCAGGCAGATTTTCTGTGATATTTGTAAGTCTTCACTTTGGATTAGTTTGAAGTCTTTTATCATGTCTAATCCAATCAAAAAATCATACTTAAAATTGTGTTCATCAATAATGTACACATCAACATTTTTCTCCAATTCAAAAATTTTAATCTTCAACGTTGTCAAACCACTCGTTTTTTTAACACCATTAATCGTTACTAAATTTGCTTCATTCAAATTGTTTCCTTTTCTTTTTAGTTTCAAAAACTTAGAATTAATTAGAGAAACATTTGAACCCGAATCATAAATTCCGTATATTTTTAATTCATCATTTAGTAATAGTTTGACTTTGATTAATGGTGTTACTATTAGTTTTTTTGATCATTTTCATTTATCTCAGTCTCTATCACTGAATTGTTTACATGTTTAATGGCATTTCTCTTAAATTTTTCATCCTCTTTTGTTTTGAACCAGCATGTGGCTTCAGGGTGGTAACGAGTGCCCTTATTCAATTTTTCACAAATTTTACATGGCTTTTTATCCTCATTTTTATTATATTCTGCATTCCCAAATGTTCTCCTATTCATGAATCTTTTTTTGTTGACCATATGTTCATACTTGTTTATTTCATTAAATAAATCCACAGTATCTTGTAATCCTTCTCTATCGATCTTGTTAAGTATGAATTCTGGTAGTCCGGAAGCAACAAGATCTATCAAAGTACCGGTGTCGATTGATCTTCTCATATCCAATAGAAGTTTTTCTTTTCTCATAGCATAATCCAACAGAGAACCATCTTTGTATCTAAATAATAGTGCGTAGGTGACAGGGTTCCATCCTTTGTTTGCGAATGATTCACAGAATTTGTTTTTCCATGTTGACCACTCTGAGTTCATTGTTAGTTTAATAATCATGGAACTATACCAATCTACACAACTTTTATCCATGAACAATCTTAGTATTTCTATTTTTTTTTCATCCATGGTCACATCAAATCGTAAACATTCTTTTTCAAACACTTCTATCCACTGGCTTGCATTTGTATTTTTACCACAGAATTTTTCTATAACAAAATTCTCAGCAATGTTTTTGAGGCTCTGTTGCGTATCTTCCATTAATTTTACCATCAATCTTCCCAGTGTATCTTCTTTTTGATGTACTTGTAAACTTTCTTCTTCCAATTCTTCGAGGTATTGGTCTCCGAACTGTAGGTTTCCATCTTCGTCTACATATGTTTTTTTTAGTTCTTCTGTCATTGTTACCCAGACTCTTCTAACCTGGTATCTTTTTTTTAAACTATTTTTTACTTTGCCAAAAGCACCACTTTTCATAATCTCCTTGTGATGGCTGGCGGATTGTAACATTTCTGGTATTGTAAACACTTTTTCATCACTTGTGACTATTTTTGTAATGCTAATAATATTTGACTTGCCATCGCCTCCAGGTAGTAGCGTAAATTCAAATTGAAGTTTCTCCATTTGTGGTTACGAAAAATGTCGTTTTATAATATGATTTAATTCTTTTCTATTGATTTATAAATAAAACACTTGTGTTGCAAAGTTTAACAAAGAAACGACATTTATGTTTATTTATAATAAAATAATAGAAAATAAAACAAGTGACAATTGATAATTACATTCCAAGTATTCCAACTGACACTACAGGATTCAAATTTAAATGGAATATATTGCCATTACATACATTTATATTGGGAACATATTTTCTTTGTACTTATCTCTCTTGAGGTAAGTTAAAATATTGTCAAAGCATAGAAACAAAATAAAAATCAAAGGAATAAAAAATTTACTTGCATTATGTAAGAACATAAAATTTTGCCTTTTTGCCTTTCTGCTTTTATAAGTCATTAATTATTCGAATTTTGGGGAGGATTTTCGACGAAGTTGAAGCATTAACAATATCGATCGGCATTGACAACCTTGCTAACGGGGGTGACTTCGCTTCGTACATTGTAATCCTTGAAAGGTGGCGGTAGATAGAAAGGATATTGATTATTTTAAATTAAAGGCTAACCCCAGGTACGCCCACATTCCTGGACCTAGACAAGGTTAATGTTGGCTTTTCTTTTTTATCTCATCTACCGATAAACCGTAAAGGTTATTACTCGAACTATTCATTATTACGTAAATAACTGCATGATTACATTAAAATGTGATGCGATTACAGCGTGAGATCTCACTTGGCAGAACGAAATTCGACAGCGTCTTTTTTTTATTAATTTTTTTTGCGTTTAATTCGTGGAACTCATTTGTATATATTTTTTAAATTTAATTTAATAATGTTATTATCAAGTTCTGCAAGAATTTTGTTTTTCTTCAAATTTTGCAAATTCGCTTTGTGGCACCATTTTATTAATTAAATTATTAAAACACTTTGTTTTTACCACAATAATTTTTATTTAAAAAGTCGACATGTTTCGAGAACGATGTTCTCTTCATCAGGACATTATATGTACTAAAAACTAAATTATCAAGCATAGAAAGACAGGCATGGGTGGAAATGGAATTAGTTGGAGGGGGGGGGGGGAGAGGGGCGGAAATAGGAGGAGCTTAGAAGATAGACAGGGGGGAAGGGGGTTGCTTAGAAGATCATAGACAAAATTACAATGGAAATATGTTTAAAATAGGGTTATTCACAAAATTAATTTGGTTATTAATAATATTTAAATTTCTATTGACATTTTTCCTAATTTCTAATTTTTCTAAAAGATCTAATTGAAAACCACTAACGTTAGTGTGTAAAATTTTAAAACCAGTATTTATATCAAATGAATGGTTAAATTTAATTAGATGGTTAGCAAATTCCGAATAATTATTGCTATTTAGACATCTCAAGGGTTCCTTAATCCTCGTTTCAAAATTTCTGCAAGTTTTACCTACGTAAAAATGATTGCAATCATTACAATTCAATTGGTAAACTCCGGATTTTTTTAATTTTTTTGTCTTTCTCCTTGTTATTTAAAATATAATTTTTCAATTTATTATTGGTATAAAAAGCTGGCTGTATTGTATTAGGGATTTTTTTCCCGATTAAATTGGAGGTTTGTTGATTTACAAACAATACATTTCTCCATTGTTTTTTGATATTATCACTAAGCAATGGGTAAATGTAGGACAAATGAAATTTTTTCTTATATTTTTTGTTTAATATGTCGTCTATTAATTTGGGGTTATAACCATTATTAGATGCAATTATTTTAATTATGTTAAGTTCAGCTTTGAAATTATTTGGGGATAGCGGAATATTAATTAATCGATTGATCAAATAATGGAAAGCTAAGAGTTTTTGTGAAAATGGATGGTTAGACGAGTTGTGTATAATTATATCAGCGTATGTTTCTTTTCTAAAAATATTAAATTCAATCTTATTTTTAATTACAGTTAGGTTTAAATCTAAGAAATTTATGCTACAATTAATTTCTATTTCTAATGTAAATTCAATGTTTTTATGAATTTTGTTCAAAAAATTAAGGAACACTTGAAGTTGTCTTTTGGTGCCGGTCCATATACAAAAAATATCATCTACGTAACGTTTATAAAAATACACATATTTAAGTTCTGCCTTATTACTTAAATATGACCGGTCAGTGGTTGAGTGGGCATCGTGCTTGGGTCCCACCCAAGCGTCACGTGTTCGAGTCCTCGACTGGCTAAGTCCTCCATCACAACACAAGCAACATTTTTGGCTTTCTGTGGTGGTAGTAGGAGATTTTCAAAAATTGTTGGGTTATTCGTAACCCGGAAATATTTGTCTTTCTTTAAAAAAAAAAAAAAAAAGTGTATTTTTATAAACGTTACGTAGATGATATTTTTTGTATATGGACCGGCACCAAAAGACAACTTCAAGTGTTCCTTAATTTTTTGAACAAAATTCATAAAAACATTAAATTTACATTAGAAATAGGAATTAATTGTAGCATAAATTTCTTAGATTTAAACCTAACTGTAATTAAAAATAAGATTGAATTTAATGTTTTTAGAAAAGAAATATACGCTGATATAATTATACACAACTCGTCTAACCATCCATTTTCACAAAAACTCTTAGCATTCCATTATTTGATCAATCGATTAATTAATATCCCGCTATCCCCAAATAATTTCAAAGTTGAACTTAACACAATTAAAATAATTGCATCTAATAATGGTTATAACCCCAAATTAATAGACGACATATTGAACAAAAAATATAAGAAAAAATTTCATTTGTCCTACATTTACCCATTGCTTAGTGATAATATCAAAAAACAATGGAGAAAAATATTGTTTGTAAATCATCAAACCTACAATTTAATCGGGAAAAAAATCCCTAATACAATACAGCCAGCTTTTTATACCAATAATAAATTGAAAAATTATGTTTTAAATAACAAGGACAAAGACCAAAAAATTAAAAAATCCGGAGTTTACCAATTGAATTGTAATGATTGCAATCATTTTTACGTAGGTAAAACTTGCAGAAATTTTGAAACGAGGATTAAGGAACACTTGAGATGTCTAAATAGCAATAATTATTCGGAATTTGCTAACCATCTAATTGAATTTAACCATTCATTTGATATAAATACTGGTTTTAAAATTTTACACACTAAAGTTAGTGGTTTTCAATTAGATCTTTTAGAAATATTAGAAATTAGGAAAAATGTCAATAGAAATTTAAATATTATTAATAATCAAATTAATTTTGTGAATAACCCTATTTTAAACATATTTCCATTGTAATTTTGTCTATGATCTTCTAAGCAACTCCCTCCCCCCCCTGTCTATCTTCTAAGCTCCTCCTCTTTCCGCCCCTCTCCCCCCCTCCAACTAATTCCATTTCCACCCACGCCTGTCTTTCTATGCTTGATAATTTAGTTTTTAGTAAATATAATGTCCTGATGAAGAGAACATCGTTCTCGAAACATGTCGACTTTTTAAATAAAGATTATTGTGGTAAAAACGAAGTGTTTTAATAATTTAATTAATTATATTTTTGTTGCAGCTGTTTTGGCTTACAAGGCCATTTTCAAATTGTGGTTAAACCACTTTGAGACGACTTATTTATAGGATTTGAAATGTCAATTTTTGAAGGTGTCTAAATTGATTTATTACCGGTTAAACCAATTTGCTAAGACGCTTTGACAGTAGATACTATTATGTGGGGTTTTTCAGAAACTGTTTTCCCCGCATTAAATGTTAAGGTTTTTCTTAATTGTTTATTAATGATGTTACCGATATAACTCATTTAAGTGTGTTATATTTTTTTGTACACATACTAAGGAGTGTTTTACGAACTTTTTGTTTATTTTAAAGAACTAAGTATGGAGGAATCGTTTGAAGGATTATATAGCTGACATCACTGAAGTAAAGCGGATTATTGCCGAAAAGATTATAATAAATATGTCTTCCAATTAGAAACAACAATTGAATAAAAATTTCATCGCAGCTGACTACTGCAACGTAACAATAAATTATTGGATAGTTTTAATATAACAGGTCTGATTGTAAGTAAGAATATTTTTAGTAGGTCTGAAATAAAATACAAATAAAGACATCCAAAATGAAGTACTGGTACCTAGTTACAAATACGGTAGTGAGGCTTAGTAGAGGTAGGATGAAAGTATACTGATTACTGAAATGAGATACCTGAGACGTGTGTGTGGTAAACCGCTATATAATCGTGTGCGAAATGTAGAGATTAGCAAAGAATGCAAGATGTAAGCGTTATGAGTGGATTAAGTAAGGGATGCAAAGATGGTTTGGTCTTACAGAGCAAATGAACGAAGAAAAGAGTGTATGAAAAATATTCAACGAGATTATGAATGGCAGAAAAAGTCGTGAACACCAGAGAAAGTCTTAGGACGATCATATGAACCAAATACTCGAGTTGGGCCGTGTCATGAGTCAGAATAACAAAAGGGTATATACGAGACGATGCATGGATGTGAATGAAGCAAGAAGTGTGTGCCAAGATTGGATTCGTTTTCTTGTGGAATTTGTGCTGGTCTAAATAGTGATGATGGCACTGTTCTCATCTGTGAACTGTGGCTATAATTAGTTCCGCTTTGGGTTCCCCTTCAAAGACAAAAAAGTTCTGTTAATAATAATAATGTTTTATTTCAGGATGTGCGGAGAGTAGTGCAATCCTACACATCCCATTTAGTTACACATATTTACACAGTAAATTTTAAGTAAAGAAAAAAAAAATCAATTATTAACTAGGGAGTGGTCTGGAGTAAGCTCGGGCCCAGCGCTCACTCAGGAGTGGCGGTTGGTGCTGGAAGGCTGCGGTCACCAGCCACCACCGTGTTATCGGAGGCCATAAGCCGCATTCTGGCTCCAGTGACCCGGTGTCTTATCAGGCTGGCGAATCCATTCAGTCCTAGTTCCGTAAACATTGTCGAAGCGCTGCTGTACCTTCTGTATATAAAATACTAGCTGTTTCCCGGATGCGTTGCAATGCCATATTCAAATAAATAAAATGTTACTCCTTGCATGTCCTTTCCCGTGCGTTCCCCTCCAGCGTTCCACTTCCACCTTCCCCGCCACCGCTCTCCCGCTCCCCCGTCCCGCCAACCCCCCTGGCACTTCATTTCTTGACTCCTCTCCCGCCCGGCCCGTAGCCGAAACCTTTTTCTAATACTAATATTTTTAAACTCATGATATCTTTCTAATTAAATATCCGAATTAAAAAATTCAAAAAGCTAAATAAAGGTATTAAGGCTGTCTTGAATATGAAGTAATTTATTTTGATAAGAATTAAAACCAAGATACAAATACAGAGCCTTTTTAAGCGGCGACATTTTAATTAAATTTTAAAAATAAAAGAATACTTATTGTGGCATAGCCATAATGGTTACGACATATGCTGTCGCAACCTTTTTTGTAAATAATGATGTGTTCTACAAAGTCATAGTACATTATTTTATTCTATCATCAATAGTTTTCTCAGTGCACGCGATGTTAAGAATATTTTAGGTAATTTTTTTACACCTTGGGTTACATTATTGAAGTTTTAGTAAGGAGGCCTATTTTTTTTGAAAATATAATATATCCTTTGTTACCCAGGGATAGTGTAAAGAATTTTTCAAATCGGTTCAGTAGTTTCGGAGCCTATTCAATGCAAACAAACAAACAAATCTTACCTCTTTATATAGTGTTATAATAATAATATAATAATATAATATAATATAATGTAATATAATATAATAATAATAATATAATATAATATAATAATATAATATAATTTAGTAAAAGTAGATAAGTCTTTTAGTAGTTTGTTACGCGGATACTTAAATATTTAATTACTTACATTATATTATAATGTATATTATATTATTATTATTATATTATATAACATTATAATATAATGTTATATAATATAATAATAATAATATAATATTATTATTATTATTATTATTCTTATATAGTGCACTTACATTGCGTTAATTTACTAGATATTCATTTGTGGAAAAGTGTGTGGAAGGGTTTAGTCTTTCATTTGGGAAAGATTCAACCCGGACATAAAATCTGGAGCACCGTATTAATAATATTATATTATGAAAAAAATAAAAAAATAAAATAATATTATATTATAATAATATTATAATATTATATTAATGAAATTAAAAGAATTTGGCATTCTCAGACTATAAAAATATTACCATTTGTTATTTCGGCTACTGGCATTATACCTAGCTCTCTCATTCAAAATTTAGGCGTATTAGATTTGTCAAAAAATTTGTACATAAAAATGCAAAAGTCGGTCATTTTAAATACATGTAGGATTACGAAAGATTTTTTAAATATTTATATTGAGGGATCAGTAGGATTTATCGGACCAGTTAGGATTTCATCAGAGCCGAACCCTCTGATATGAAAATATCTGGAGTCGGTGAAATATTTTCCCATTATGTTTCTGGTGGATTGACGTATTGTTCTTGTATTGTTTTATTCTTATATAGTGCACTTACATTGCGTTCATTTACTAGATATTCATTTGTGGAAAAGTGTGTGGAAGGGTTTAGTCTTTCATTTGGGAAAGATTCAACCCGGACATAAAATCTGGAGCACCGTAAAAATTATTATTATTCTGAGACCACCGAAAACAAAAGCAGGTATTCCTAGGCAGCGTATGAAATGGACGAACGATGTCAATATGTTCATCGTTCGTTCATATTTTTATGTAACTAAATTAGAAACAGATATGTTATTGTATAGGAAAAAATTACATTTAATTTTCTCACAAAATTATCCGATTGCCCAAGTAAACGAACAAAGATTAGCAGACCAAAAGAGGGCAATTTTCAAAAATAATTTAATTCCTGTAGTAACATTAGATCAGATAAAAAAGGAAGTAGCAGATAGATTGCAATTAGAAAATAATTTAGAACAAGTTAATACGAGTAGTAATGTTATATCAGATACATTGAACGTAGATAGTTCAGATAATATTCTAGTCGAAGAATCCAATGATATTACAGTAGACTCAAATAACTTAGAAGTTATTTATAATCTTAGGGAAATAAACATTGCAAATTTAAACTTACTAGATGAAAATATTATAGAATTAGCTAACTTACTTCATAATAATATAAATAGATATATAGATATAGAGCCCACAGTTAGACCAAAATTACCAAAATTACATACGTCAAAGAAATTATCTAAATTAATTTCTGAATTAAATAATATAATTTTACCAAAAATTATATTTAATGACATTAGTTTTTTAGATCTTCATACAATAGTGTATGCTAGTGCTATCACTATATGTAATAAGTTAGGAGTTAAATTAACGTCTTCTGATGATAGATCATATAATTATAGAAAACCAGAATGGCAGAGTAGATTAGAAAATGATGTAGTATTTTTAAGAAGTAGCATAGCTAGAGTAATAGAGTATAAAAACGGAAATAGAAGTAGGAATATTTTGAGACATGTAGATGTAATTGGGAGAAAATTTGGTTATAGCATTGGTAGTAATAATAATGAAAATATAATCAATGATTTATTAGATTTGTTAAAACAAAAATTAGGTGTAAAAGCTAGTAGATTAAAAAGATATAATTATACGTATAATAAAAAAAATAATAATAGATTATTTCAGAAAAATGAGAAAATATTTTATTCCAAACTTGACGATAAACAAAATATTATTTCGAATAATAATAATCCGTTGCCATCTGAATCAGATATGCGCGATTTTTGGACAAATATTTGGAGTAAAGATATAAAACATAACGAGTCAGGTCCGTGGATAGAAAATGAAGAACTCAATTGTTCAGACATTGAACAAATGAGTTTTTCTGATATATCGGTTGAATTGTTAGCCAAAATTATAAAAAGTACTCATAATTGGAAAGCCACGGGTTGCGATTGGATACATAATTTTTGGTATAAACGTCTGACTACTTTACATCCCCTTTTGGCAAAAAATCTTTCAAAATTTGTCAGAGAACCTCAAAATTTTCCAAATTTTCTAACTAAGGGCATTACTTATATGTTGCCTAAAAGCGAACATATTAATAATCCCTCTCAGTATAGACCCATTACATGTTTACCGACAATATATAAAATTTTAACCTCTTGCTTGACAGATTTAATATACACTCATTTAGATGAAAAAAATGTTTTATCTGAACAACAAAAAGGTTGTCGCAGAAAACATATGGGACGTAAAGAACAATTAGTTATTGATTCTGTAATTATAAAACAGATTCAAACCCAAAAACGTAATTTACATATTTGTTATATAGATTACCAAAAGGCTTATGATAGTGTCCCGCACTCGTGGCTGATAAAAGTTTTAAATATATACAAAATTAACCCAATTATTATTAGCTTTTTGGAAAAAATTATGGCATTTTGGAATACCGATTTGCTTTTGAATTTGAAAGATAAGAAAATTATAGTACCGGGCATTTCAATAAAAAGAGGGATTTTTCAAGGAGACTCATTGAGTCCTCTTTGGTTTTGCTTAGCATTAAATCCTCTGTCTAAAATGTTAATTAAAAGCAAGTTTGGAATAAAAATTAAAGGTAATACTAGAGAGAGAAATATAATTTCACATTTATTATTTATGGATGATTTAAAATTATATTCGAATTCTGAACCAAATTTAGAGAAAATGATTAAAGTAGTTAAAATTTTTTCAGATGATATTAAAATGACTTTTGGTTTAGATAAATGTAGAACGATCCATATAGAGAAAGGTAAAATTGTAGATGGAGACGAGGGTATATTTAGAAATTTCAAAATTGAAAGTATGAAAGGGGGTGAGGTTTATAAATATTTAGGATATCCGCAATCAAATAGATTAGATCATACTAGTATTAAAAATGATATTAGGATTAAATTTAAAACTAGGATCAGAAAAATTTTGAAATGCAATCTATCTGCTAAAAATTTAGTAAAGGCGATAAATACTTGGGCAATACCTCTATTAACTTACTCATTTGGCATAATTAAATGGTCTAATACAGATTTAGATAGCTTAGAACGATTAATTAGAACTACATTAACTAAATTTCATTGCCATCATCCAAATTCAGCTGTAGAACGAATTAATTTACCCAGAAATTTAGGAGGTAGAGGTATAGTCAAAATAACATCTTTAAAACATAATCAGGTAGAAATGCTAAGGATTTTTTTCCATAGGAAAGCTGATAGTTCAGAAATGCACAAAATAATTTGCAAGGCAGATAGAAATATTTCACCATTAAATTTATACGACGAGAATGCCAGCATTCTTATAAATACCAACCAGGAATTATTAGATTCCTGGTCAAATAAAATTCTTCACGCAAAACACTTCAATTATCTCAACCAAACATATGTTGACAAATTTTCGTCAAACAAATGGTTGAGTATTGGAGAGTTGAGCGCAGAAATAGAAGGCTTTATGCTTGCCATACAAGATGCAAATCAAATTGATGATTTATGTAGAAAATGTTTGGCTTTTCCGGAAACTATAGAACATATTATATCGGGATGTTCTGTATTAGCGCCGTCCGAGTATACATTTAGGCACAATCAAGTTTTAAAAATAATTCACCAAAGTTTGGTAATTAAACATAACTTGATTGACTGCCGTAATGTACCATATTATGAATATGAACCAAATTCATTTTTAGAAAATGAATTTTATAAAATTTATTTTGATAAAACTATTCTGACAGACAGAACAATTAGTCATAATAGACCCGATATAGTTTTACATGACAAAATTAAGAAAATAACTTATATCATTGATGTCGCTATTCCAAATTCTTGTAATATTCAGAAAACTGTTTCTGAAAAAATAAGAAAATATACAGATTTAGGAAATGAAATTAAAAGAATTTGGCATTCTCAGACTATAAAAATATTACCATTTGTTATTTCGGCTACTGGCATTATACCTAGCTCTCTCATTCAAAATTTAGGCGTATTAGATTTGTCAAAAAATTTGTACATAAAAATGCAAAAGTCGGTCATTTTAAATACATGTAGGATTACGAAAGATTTTTTAAATGTTTATATTGAGGGATCAGTAGGATTTATCGGACCAGTTAGGATTTCATCAGAGCCGAATTTCTGACATGAAAATATCTGGAGTCGGTGAAATATTTTCCCATTATGTTTCTGGTGGATTGACGTATCGTTCTTGTATTGTTTTATTCTTATATAGTGCACTTACATTGCGTTAATTTACTAGATATTCATTTGTGGAAAAGTGTGTGGAAGGGTTTAGTCTTTCATTTGGGAAAGATTCAACCCGGACATAAAATCTGGAGCACCGTAAAAAAAAAAATTTAGTAAAAGTAGTTTTTAGTAGTTTGTTACGCGGATACTTAAATATTTATTTGTTAACAATTTAAGTTGAAAACTACTTTTAAGTTGATAATTAATTTAAAAACATATCATCAGTCAAACTATTTCTACTTAAATATTAAACATTAAAAAAATATTTCATGTGAGTAAAATACTAATTTTTTTTTCAATTCATCGAATCAGTATTACCAAAATGCCAATAAAATTCACTGGAAACAGGCTCAGCAAAATAAAAAAAGTACTCCTTTTCCCTTTGTCCTTTCTGAAAACTTTTTTCATTACGCCAAATAGGACAACCCTCACAAGTACGGCTATAAAATCACCAATAAGTGCGGGTTGACAAGCCCAAGGCCATCTAATGGCTTTACAATGGCCACGTACCGGTGGCGTATCATTCCATTATCTATTTATTACTGTATTATTGTAAGCCATGTTATTGTAATAGTAATAACCGAGGTGCACATCTAAGGAGATTGAATAATAAATGTGTGCTATTACGTCGCAGTTTCTGCTTTTTGTTATTACTAACGTTTTGCAGCTCGATTTTTATATTTTTTGGTTATTTTTTAATTTATGTAATGCGTAAAATTACAGGTTTTTGCAAAGTATGTTTAATTTTTTCTGTAAAATTAAGCTTTTCTTCACTGAGCCCTCCTTACTATTTTTACTAAGTTGTAATATATTAGATCTTTTTTTTGTTGGATAGGGAAGTAGATTGAATTTGAATAGTCAGATTGTTGTATTTTGAATATCTTTATTTTGAATATATTTTAATATATAGATGTGAGAGAATAAACTTTGATATAAGGATTATGAGATTAAAGTGTTGTGATGATCTCGCCTTTGGGCCTACGAAATAATTCCTTTAAAATTGAGAGATCGATTTAGAAATATATTTAATTTTGTAACATGGAATGGCATACGATTCTCTGTTTCCAATTCATGGGGGTGATTTATGGGTCCTTACCACTAAATAACCACATGTGTTTGCATAGCCCAAGTGCATGCGAGCCCCGGCAAAGGTCATTCTTCACAAAACTAAGAAGGAACCCAGAAGAACATTTAAAGGATATATCAGGATCGTTAACAAAACCAGAGGCGGCCGTTGAATATTTGCCCGTGTGGTGATTGATCTTAACGCGAGCAGATTGGATTTACGAAACAATTATCTGGTGAATTTTCTATGGCAGTAGGAAATTGAAAATTAGTCAATAAGGATTGCTCGTTGGTGCATTTAAATATACTAGCGCGACGCGCCGATTACGGGTTGAAATATTTGACATATTTGTCGAAATAGGATTGCAGAATTCGTTAAATAGTGACGCACGTAGAAAGGACAAAAGCGTGTTCGGACAATGAATATATAATGTTATTATATAACCAATAGTCAACGCAAGTATTGAGAAAGAGTATTAGATTGAAGTACGCCACTGAGCTCTTCTTTTAAGCGTTATTGGGATAATTTATGACTCCGGCGCAGACAAAATTAGTTTGTATTTTGTTATGTAAGGTTACACACAAAAAAAATAGCAAACATGAAAGTTGCACTGAATTCTTGGAATTTGGGACCTAATGTGACAGAACACTATTAAAACGATTGAAATATGCATATTGGGAGATGTGTTTATCACTTAAGATTTGAAGAAGTGGCTAATATATTATTGAAACCACACAAGTAGATGGGTGGGAGTCAGGGGGCAGAGAGTTGGAACAAGACAGTCGGGGAGAGATTCTGGAGACGCACGGGCTAGCGAAAAATCATCGAGGTTGAATACACGATAGAATAATAACTCTGTGCGCGTAAACCGGGAATAATTCATAAAATTAAAGGAAAATAGTTCACGCGATTGAGGGGAGTCAAGATTTGGAAGGAGTCCACGCGAATAAGGAAGTCAGAGATTGCGGCTTGAGAGTTCATATCTGTGACGTTAAATAATATAATTTGTAAATTGAGGCGGTCAATTATCAATACGGGACGTGCTTTCGGGGCGTTTATCAGGGTCAGGAAAAATTTTACAACGAATCGACGCGAGAATTGTGTTTGACGGCTGCATCTTGGAATAAATAACTGCATGACGGGTT
Organism: Limnephilus lunatus; assembly: GCA_917563855.2. Lineage (NCBI taxonomy): Eukaryota > Metazoa > Arthropoda > Insecta > Trichoptera > Limnephilidae > Limnephilus > Limnephilus lunatus. The sequence goes on from OU830592.1 coordinate 61,428,112, forward strand.
GTGGTTTAGAAATGCTTGTTTGAGTTAAATATTAGAGTAGTGAATTGATTTGTGAAATTATTTTGTGCAACATGGCGAATTTGGTAAGTTTGAAAAATTGAATTAATTATTAACAACATTAATGTTTGGATTTCGTACAAAGTAGGGTTAAAACAATAGAATCATCATTACTCCCGAGTATTTTAATTGTTTATAATTGTTCGTCTAGCTTGTAGTTTTCTAGATTTAAACATGTATTATAGGTTATATAGCGCCTTGAGGTGTTTTCCATAAAATCGGTGCCATATGGATCGTTCAAATATTAGTATTATTATTATGGCTACCTTAATGGGGCCTTTAATAAGGAACCATGTCATCTAAGTCGGATGATTTAATCGGAAAATTATAACGGTAACATTTAAAAAGCTATCGGGTAATTATCGGTAATCGTAAAAAAAGGAGCGTTCCCTCCGTAAGTCGATCCGGAGCTGCCTGATGTTGACCGGCGACGATTCTTGAGACAATACCGTTGTAAAATAATAATTTGGGGTTCAATGAACTAAAATACTATTTGATGCACAAAAGACACTTTCGGGCAATAAATCTTAGACGAGAGACTTCATTTAAAAGACGGGATTTTGAAACCACAAAACAATAATAAAATCCTTTAAAAGTGCTTTGTTGGTGATCTAGAAAACTAGGTTACTGGGTATTCTCCAATACATAACGGGTAACAAAATACATAGGTATAGAATGTAGGTATAAATTAATGTGTGAAGCGCCTTTGAGGTGTTAATTATTATTTACGAGTTTCGTAATAATAATTTTAAACGTAGCTAGGGGACTATATTCAGGAAGGTTTTTTTTGAAAAGGCATTAGGTAATATAACAGTTTATGGAAGGTGCGTAGCATGGGCATCTTTGCTTACTAACAAAATCTGACATAATTAAATTCCCACTCCTAAAAATTTCCCATATCTTATTCCAAATTTTAGGTATCACAACAAGTCTATTACATAGGACTTTGCATAAACTTGGTTCTATATTTTATCATATAATCACCTTTGGTTCACGTTCAGGTATATTTCCTTCGATATTCGATTTAGCAAAAAACTTTCATACTGTCGGTTGAATGAAGCCGTCGGTAGGTATTCACATTTAGCGTAATGCGCTTTATCCACCTACTTAATTAACAAACTCTTTTTCTTCAAACTTAATTGAGCGGGTTACGACTCGAGAGTGGACGGCGGTTGTCGAATGGATTAACGGGTCCGGCTTTCCTATTCCACCATGAGGAAGTATCTCACGCGACTTTATCGGGGGCGATGTGATCGAAATGCAGGTGGGCTTACACTATTTTTCTAATGTGGAGGCGAAGTAAGCGATGGTCGTGTCTGGTCCGAGCAAATTGGAATCCCTTGTGATCACATCTCGGTAACGTGGATCTCGTACCCGCTCTAGACTGGATTGGAAGCGTGGCCGGAGCCATTTCATGATGTCGACGTATGTACGTCACTAAGGCATTGGGGGACTTCAGGAGAACAAAGGACGTGCACCCATTTCCCCCTCCCTCTACCGCCGCTCCGAGGTACCAGCGGATAAAAGTTGTCGTCGCGGGAGGTCAATTTGATGCAGGACGAAGATTACGATCTGGCCGGACTACCTTCGTCATGGGGGAAACGAAGTGACGAAATTTGCGTGGGCTTCACTACCTTTTAGGTTACGCTCGTGTGGGGTCTGCCTTGTCGGCGGAACGAAGGGAACATGACATATGGAATCGTTTGGCAGCCGATCGGCGGTTCTTTGTTGGAATCCGGATAAGTTTTCTTAACTACCTTTTGGTTTACGATTTAGGTATATCCCATTCGATATTCGATTTAGCAAAAACTTTCACATTGTCGGTTGAATGAAGCCGTCAGTAGGTATTCATATTTTAAGCGAAATGCGTTATATCCACCTACATAAGTAGCAAAAGTTCTCTTAACTCCCTCACACTAGGAATAGGGATCATCCAGCATCAGGGTGGGAACGTACTCTGGACGAAAGAGCAGCCGGGGAAATAGAAGGGAGGGAAGCCAGATTCACGACCTGGTGCCTTTCATTCTTGGACCCAGCACCCTGGACGCCGAGCTTGACCTTCCTTCTTTGAGCTGATATTTGAGTTTGAGCTTGGGGTACGCCTATCATAGAGCATATGCCCGTGACACATTTAGGGGAAGGTCCCAAGTTACGCTTGTGTATGTTATGCGAGAGGACGTATTTTTCATTCAAATCAAATACCGATGACCATCGCGATTGCAGGCTGGCGCACGTTTCTGTAGCGTGCCTAGGAAAAACGTAATCATTATTTCTACTGGTTCGAGGCGGCGTGCTGGACGGAGAACGGGACTATTGAGGACATGAGTGACTGCCAAGGCGAGGATCGGTGACATCAAAATCTTCCTTAATTAAATTCATACATCGCCAGATCAGAGGAGAGAGCGGCCCCACCGATCTCCTGACATTGCCGATTGTCTAATCAACTTCGGTTTAATGTTTATGCCGGTGCTTTAGGAGTTAATGGAACTCAAGTCATCGGCATGCTGACGAACTTCAACATCATCATCAATCCAGAGTAGGATGTCACGTTCCAAAACCTCGTGCCACCCACACATTTCCTGAACAGTTCCTGACACCGGCTATCACGCCATTAATCGGAGCAGACCCTCATATCAAACGGTATGAGATGACCTCTCATCATCATCATCAACATATTTATAATTTGGCGGCGTATTGGTCGACATTATTCCCATTACCACTCTATGATCCAGAAACACACATCAAACCCTTTCCCGACAGAAGGCAAAACATGTCGATTTTCATTCGTCGCTTGCGACCTTAACATTCTCCGGAGGCGTTGGAATTGGAAGCTGATTCGGCGGTCTATGACCATCACCTTATCAGTTGGGCTATGGAGGAGTCCAATTATTTAAACAGCACATGTTCTGTCTCATGTTAATCCAAAATACCTACCCGTAGAATCAAATTAACAAAATAAAACAAGCTAGCTAACTAACAAACTGCATCTAGCACTGTAAGTGTAGAATTATTGCACTCCGTACTGCTTTGAGTGTAAATCTTTTGTTAGAATATACATAAATGTCAAATTATTTTCATGATAGCATTTTATAGGGCCGCAGAGAGTACGCGACATCGCATCGAGAGGTAGGATCTTCTCAATTCGCCGTTTGAATGTAAATTTATATACTAGATGCTAAGAGGGAAAATGCAGATTACTTCAATAAAATTAGTCGTCGATGAGCGTAGGTGTATAACAGGTGCTAGGGGAGGAAGCTGGATGAATATAGATAGATAATTAGTTAATTTTCAAGCTAGTCAGACTCAGTCATTGTTATTCGAAGCCTTGCAAATTGTAACACGCCATACCTAAAAGAACAAGGGTTTACCACAAATAAATTATTAATTAAATTGGATTAACTATACAAAACCACTAAAACAAAAAAGTACACAACGTTGTGGGGTTAATTACAATTGATTAATTAAGAGCATCTCGTCACGTTTGCATAAAAGTATTACGTGATGGGGTTGAAAAGGCGCTGCAAAAGAAATGCAGGGGAGAGACGCGAGAACGGGCGAGCTACGAGTTTTAAAGGCCGGGCGGGGTTGCGCCTGTAACTGTAGCACTGTAGCAGCATTTGGAAATCAAAAGATAGGTTTTACTTCGTAGGAGGGGGGTGGGGATTTATCACAGTGTTCAAGAAAGCATGTTTCCAATATAAATATATAAAACAATGGACAACAACGCAGCTATTGATGCCGATGCAGGATTCAAAAGCCAGAAATAAAAGCGTTTTATAATCGTACCTAAATGGTGTTGATCTGGTAGATCGCTGTTTAAGACATGTTCAGGAATTAATGAAGACAGCCTCTAACTGTTTTTTTCTTTGCTCAAGTTGAGCAGTTAACCCTTAATGCAATAAGCAATCATAATGCGAACTAAAATTACGAGGCATTTCGACATCGTGACTTCATCATCTGCCTCTGGCTTGGATGAAACCACAGGCTCAACGAAAATTGCAGATAAATGTTGCCAAGAAGTCTGTCTTTTAAAACAAAAGAATGTCTTGATATCCCTCAAGTAGACAGTCAGCCATTGACCTCAGGATTGACCCGGAGAAAGTCTATGGGTCGCTGCCATGACTGCGGAAGAGCGCGAAATAGATGGAAGGATAGACGAAAAATTATTTGCTCTAACCAATCGAGGATTTATGTTTGTCTTTCTCAGAAATCTGCTATGAGATTAGTATTTATTTCATTTTTTTAAAAGAAAGACAAACATTCCCGGGTTACGAATAACCCGACATTGTTTGAAAATCTCCTAAAACCACCACAAAATATACAGGATTAAAATAACCCAGTATATTTTTTCTTAAGGCGATATGCAATTTAGATTTTAACGTACCTACCCGATTAGTACGCACCTCTGCGTTATAATACAGTACTTTTAAAATTCGCAGGAAAGCAATAAAAAATTTCATGTAATTTGCCATTATATATCATCAATATTGTATATAGGTCAATGTCTTACATTTATGGCCTTAACAGAATATATTATCAAAAGACGTCATTTTTCCTTTTCATGTTTACACCTACGCTCTCCCCAAAGACTAATTTCTATGAAGGTGGCCGGTCCGCCCACTGTTGTAGTAACACTTGTGAATTTTTTAGCATAGTTGGTTGTGATGTTTTCTACCTAGGCATAAAGTCGAGTTGTTTCTTATTTGCCTAATATACGAGTGATGAAAATTGAATGCAGGCGTTTCCTTTGAAGAAACATTTATGTGATTTTCGTTGTTAAATTTTGGATATTTTATTAAAAATATATAATATCGGTATCCTACTACAGAAATTCATTATTGCCAATTTTTGCAAATAATTTAGTTGTCATTTTTAATTAGTTTTTACCTACTTTTAGGCTTGTGTATTTTGTGTAATGGCAACTTTCCTTTCCATTGTTCTAAAATGATTATTTTCCATCAATGAAAACATAACCACGACTTGCTCAACACACCACACGGTAGAACAGATGTTCTAACACAGAACAACATGATAAGAGGAATGGTGGTATTGATATCTAAAGTATGTAGTAGATATCTGATAGTATTATGATCTGAAGGAGTGTACATTTTCGATCGTTGTAAACGTAAGTGGCACCATCTATTATTTTCAAAAAGAACCGTTGATGTTTCAAATAGCATCCAAGATAAAAAAAAAATCAAAATTAAGATAAAAAAATAAGGGCCCAGCAGCAAAAATTCATTATCCGCCAGTACTTATATAATTACTTTTTAAATAATCCTTAACCATTTTTGTGTAAGTATCTAACTCGTAGTAACTCGTGTACTTTAAATAGATGGTTTTTCTCTTATACAACATTTAAATATATTATTTTTTTATTAAACTAAATACGCTCCAATTTCAACTCTCCTCAGAAGACATTAGCCCTCAATCAAGAATAAAAATATGAAACAGAATGATAAATTAGTTCTTTTAATCCCTTGGATAAATTTCGCAACGAAACGGTTTGTACATATTTAAAGGAGTTTTCTTTGACAATCTTGAAATATTATAAAAGCGGTAATTAAGAATAAACCCGAAATTAAAGAGGCCGTGGTATGACAAAGGTAACGAACCGTCCACCGCTCAGAGTGACCGCCAACCGACAAGCTAAAAGTTTTTAATTTGTGAACTTGAGAGTTTGGAACATCTCGTTATTTGCTAATTAAGGAGATGGAGCCACCGCGATCTGTGTGGAAACTTAATTGCCCTCTAATACTGATTGTAAACAAAATAAATAATATACAATTTCTCCGTTAAATTTGGTAATTATAGAATAGTATGCTAGTATTAAACTTATTCAAACTTTAGTATTACCGACCTCGCCAGGCTTGTAATTTTTTTGAAGAAATCGTATCGCGTCTTGTCTCATTATTTGATTGATATCACAATATTTCAAAATCTATTCTTGCAAATCTCCAAATTGGGATGCAGGTTTTTATTGGACCTATGGGTACATCCCAAATGGTTCGCTGTGTTTGATGACTTAGGAAAGGTGCTTGGGTTCATGGGGTGAGGTTTATCTAGGTCTAGGATCGGGAGAGACAGATTACAGAGACAGATTACAGAGACCTAACCTTGACCTTTCCAGCCGGACTCCCTAGAGTCTAGACCAGTGGTTCCCAACCTTTTTTTGACCAGGTAACACAATGACATTGATTTGTTCTCACAGGGACCACAAGGTACAATAATCATAAACCTTTAGTCGCGTAATTAAACGCGTCCTTACAATTACTATCATTTTGCATTTCAATTTGCTCTTCTTGAATTTATTCAGCTACCAACCAATATGGATTTATGAAAAATAGAAGTACCCAAGATGCGATTGCCAAATTATCGAACATTATTCAGAACACATTAGACAAATCTTTGAAATGCCTCGGAATCTTCATAGATCTTAAAAAAGCTTTCGACAGTATTTCTCATGATAAACTTATTAAAAAATTAAACTGTATTGGGATAAACGATAAAGCTCTAAAATGGATAAAAAGCTATTTATTTGAACGACACCAAGTAGTCAAGATAAACAACTTTCTAAGTCTACCACTAACAAGTAATTTCGGGATACCTCAAGGCACAGTCCTAGGCCCCCTACTATTTATAATTTATGTCAACGACATTTTCAAACTACCACTTAACGCAGATATAATATCATATGCCGACGACACAGCTATCATAGTGAATGGGATCGACTGGGATATAGTAAACGAGCAAGCAAATAATAGCATGAATACCTTAAAACATTGGTTTGATACAAATCTTCTCTCATTGAACACTAACAAAACATACTACATACACTTCTCAATTAAAAAAACTAAAAACACTCCCCAACACTAAAATAATTATCCACAATAACAAATGTAATAAAATCACATGTATTCAAGACTGTTCAACGTTGAAATCAGTATCAGAAACTAAATATCTCGGAGTGATAATAGAACAACATATGAAGTGGAAGAGCCATATCAGTGAATTGGTTAAGCGTATCAGAAAGTGTATATATATATTCATAAAATTAAGAAATATTTTAAAACACAACAATCTAAAAATAGTATACTATGCACTAATCCAGTCATTAATTCAATATGGAATTATTGGATGGGGGGGGTCTTACAACAATATTCTAAACACGATCAAAGTGATCCAGAAGCTAATCATTAAAGTAATCCTAAAGAAACCCTCCACATATCCAACAGAAACACTTTTCGCTGATTTTACGGTGCCTCGAGTAGAGAATATCTTTAAAAAAAATGCAATTATCCAACTTTACAAAGATAATATCATCAAAAAATTTGAAACCTACAAATCAAAAAGATATCAAGACAACATCAAAATACCAAAATTTAATACCAAACTAATGCAAAACAATTATATCTACTTAGGAATAAAGTATTTCAACAACCTTCCAATTGAAATAAAAAAAAACCAAAGACATCAATAAACTGAAACTCAAACTGAAGCTACACTTCATCAGGAATAATTAAAACTAAATAATTACCTGTTTTTCTCTTTCTTTCCATTTATTATAAATTATATTCATCTCTATTTTATTTAGATTTTTCGAATTTCGTACCGTATCCTATGTATGTACACCTACACATATAGATGATCCAGAAGTCTCAATTGTTCGTATTATATACTTACCTATTGCATAATGTTATTCTATTTCTGTTATAATTAGTGTAACTCGCTCATCAAGCACAAGAACTAGCTTCTTCTTTGATGAGATTGCAATTTTAAATAATTTCTGTACCGATATGTAATTTATGTAACACCTTTGTACACTTATATATCTATATTTAATAAAAAAAAAAAACCTCTCCATCATTAATACCAAAAAGGGTTACGAATTAGCTTTTGGATAACCTTTCGATTCGGTTTTTGTATTAAATTAATAATAGTGATAATATAATGTAGTAAATAAATGGTCCACGGACCACTGGTTGGGAACTACTGGTCTAGACCTAGACCCACCTCAGTGATTGGAAGTTAACTACCCACCCTTCATACTTTTTTTTCTTTCCAGAACTCCCTCACCTTCCTTTCCAAACATCATCCCCAAATATTGCAAAAAAATCGTTTTCTGGTATTTATTTTTCAGAATAGTGAAGAACTATGACGAAAAAAAATAAAACTACAACAATAAAAAAAAAAACTATTAAAATTTTATAGTACCACCTCATAACTTTTACTTATTATTGGATATTATATTTGGCTTATCATTCCCATGTATCATTTATAAATTTTCAACATTTTTTCATTACTTTTATGAATTTTCTTATAAAATTACTAATAGTTGTAATAATATTCTAAATTCAAATAGATGTACAAATATGAAGCTACAATTATTGCTCTCTCCCAAGCAAAGCATCTGCCCCCTATTAGCAATGTATGAAATATTATGTTATGTTATGTAAAATTGTATTACACTAAAACTGTTTCAAACAATAAAAAAACATAAATAAAAACTCATCGTCACTTCTTCGTATTTGCGTTTAGCGGAAAGTTTAACAATTTTTAATAAAAAAAGAAATACCTTTCAAGTTTTTTTTTTTAAATTTGGGGATCAAACGCTTCTGACTTACCAATAACAGACTATTTATTATCAGATTATCTACCAATTTCATTGACCTATCTGGCTTAGGAATCAAAATGTATTATGTGGACTGGTGTCATCACTCTTCATTCAAATCGCAATATATAGGGATCGCCGCGGCCGGTTTAGAGAGACACATTACTTCTCCAGCTGGTTTCTCTCGAATGGAATGGATAGATACGTCCGTCACTCCTGGATACACTGGCTCCTGGATTCTTAACCCCCCCTCATATCATTTTTCTTCCCAGAACTTCCTCTCCTTAAAAAGACCTTCAACACAGCATTCCCAATGATGAAATAGGCCGTGAGGGAAATTATTTTACTCAGGAACACCGGTGTGGGATAAACGATTAAAAAAGATCGCTCTTCTTGGAATTATCTGTTGTGTGTCTTACAATAAATGAAGTAATTGATTCACTTGATCGATCAATGTCTCTCTGGGACGTCACTGATTCCTTCTTCCATCCATTATTTAGAACGATGAATTTCCCTCGGTAATATATTTCATCGTCAAAACAAATCTCTCTAGTGCAATCAATCATTGAGCATCAACCCAAATTACCGTCAAAATCCCCTCCATTGCTATTATATAAGAAACTTATTATAAAAAAATGTCAACATATCAGCAACCGAAAGTCGAACGATTCTACCGCTATCAAAATGTTAACTTGTAGCCACCGCAGTAGTTAACCACAAAGCCTTAAAATTAGTTAGTTTGGTCCCACTTAGGCTATTATGAATAATGAAAGTGGAACAAATACTTGTCAGGCCGCGTATTAAGCAAGATATAGGTCAGGCAAGGCTTGCAGAAAAATTAGCTGCCCTTCTTTTTTTTTAAATAAATAAATGCTGTGGTGCAAGACGATGTTCCGAGTTCCGAGCAGACGCATCCGCCGCCCGCCAAGACCCGGACCTCATATCATGAACCTGGGAACCTCTGCTCAGTCACCAAATGTAGCGAAGCACTTAGGGCGACCTGTGGCAGAGGTGCTGTTGTTCAATAAATGGTTCCCAGGGAGGCGGTTTATCTAATCTATTATAGCCATCACATAGTAAAAGAAGTGGCGTGGTAATCATTCTCAATATTAACGGATACTCTCAGTATCGCCCTGGTGAAAGACAACCACTCAGAATTGAAATTTTGCTTGAAATGGCTTTAGTTAACCCGAGCTGAATGGTCGGGTCTCTCTTCCTCCCCTTATTGATCGCAGAAAATAAAAGTACATTAAAATATAAATTGTAAACAAATCCGTTGAAAACTCGAAGTTCACATTTCAATTTAAAGGCCATTAAGCAGCCAGCGGCCGAGAATTCAAATTTCGTCGAAAAATGTTCTTACCATCGTACAGGGCGGTTTTAATGAGAAAGATTAATTATTCTCCATACCAGCTTTTAAAAATTATAAATCAGTATCAATTTCATTTTATTCAAAATTTGCTTTAATTTATACCTACATTAAAATATGCTGAAAGGCGTGATGATAAAACTATTAAAATAATCTACTTTTTGTAATTATTTTTTTTTTAATTTTTCAATACTGTCTAAGCAAAATAAGAATGTTAAAAAAATCTTAAATAAGTATATTAATTTGTAAGACCGTAAATACATAGATAAACTGAAGTATTTTCACAAGTGCGCGGATAGGAAAACCCGTGCACGGATCTTTTTTTTAATGATTTTATTTAAACTAAAACTAAAATTTTGAAACAAAGGATTCCCAGATAATTTATTGATTTATTTTACTGCATGATTGATTATATGATTTGAAATGTGTGTTGTATAATACAAAATTGCTTGAAAATTTAACAAATCTGCCAACTACCTACGGTATAACTTTATTATGCCAAAAATAAAATATTTTCTCATAATTTAAAACATAACTTTACCAGATAAAAGAACAATCTTTCGAAATCAATTTATATTTTTTTTGTGTAAATGAGTCAATGCCGCTAAAATTTTATTTAATAATGACATATTTTCGGTTAAGTTTGGTTATTCCCTCTTAATAGGTAGGTAAGTACTTGTTGCGGCGCGGCGGGGGCCAAATGATCCACCTCGAGGAGGAGGGATCAAATGCCGAGTGGACTGTATATGCGGTTCTACAATATTTAATTTATTATGTTTAATCACTTACCAAAACTGCAAGTCTGCCTTCCACTGATGTTCACCAGGAAGGGTTTGTTAGTGGGAAGAGATTTCGGGGAAGGAATGGTGAAATGAGCGAGGTGAATAAACGTTTGATAATGCAATTCGCGGCGATGGTTATTTTGCAAATGGTTGCGGTTTTATATGATTGCGCGGGGCGAGACGAATTTAATTGTGAAGCGGTGCGGATTACAGACTTGTGTCCTTTGCGGTGATGTTAATAGAACTAAGCAGGAGAGCAAACTCTAGGGAGTTTCAGAAAGTAACACGCAACAATAAAGGCGTGAACAGTACTATTAAATTATATTATTAAAAATACTGATTTCCGTTGTGTGCGTGTCCTGCGTAACTCTGATTTAATGACCTCTTGAACTCGGATTTGCTTTATATTTGGTTTTGGATTTGATTTTAAAATGTTTGTCATTTTCAAAATTGGAACTAATTTTGTGAAGAATTCAGATAAGCAATAAAGTTCCCACCTATGATATAATATTTTTAATAGAAAAACTTATTTGTCAAGAATTCATACTATCCCGTGATTTTTGGTGGTCTTTACTAACATAGATTAGAATAATTTATAAGAAATTTGAATTTCATATACTCACGCTATTGGAAATCATAATTTTGATTAAAATCGCTAAACAATGCTAAAATCGTATTACATGAATGAACGCAGGTTGTTTAAAGTTTTACGTAGGTACATACTGTGTTTAAACACGTAAACGGCGAAATATTATTTTTTCTTTTTTTGTTCATATGAAGCAGTTACTTTGTGATGTGACATTATAATTTAAATAAAACAATAACTTTATAAACACCACTTTTATTTTTTATACTTTATGCCGACTGGGTTTCGCTACAACTGTAACTTCTTCAGGGCAGTACAATCTCTACTAAAATTAATTTACATGTGTGTAGATAATACATGATTTAACCAAGTGGGCTGGAGTCCTCAAGTAACGGAGGAAGGAGGTATAGGTGTAGATGGAGAATTGGGGAGGGAACGGGCGTGTTCTTTGTCAATAGGGAACAATCTTAGTATGGGAATTTTATTTAAATTTAGTTGGTTATTAACTACCCTACTATTAGTGTTTATGGCTTTCCCTAGTTCAAGTGCCTCTAAATTGTCTAGCCTAATACCGATGTTGTTTTTATGAACAATACCAATGTTGGAAGTGTTGTTGAGATGGTGTAGGAGTTGATGGAGAGTGTTTGATTTGGTGCTCCGTCTCCCATCAGGCGGGGCGGCCCTAATACTTTACCAATAAAGAGGCTGAAATGCTCCTGTGGATCACGGTACTTCCAGGCCGCGATCCGATGTTCAGAAACTTATGATTTGATGATGTTTGATTGATAACACTTATTTATGTACGAGATTAACATTTTATTTGAGAATAATATTTACAAGAAATTATACGTTCACGTACGAACGGGTAGAGAGGTAAAATTGCGCGAACAACCGGGAGAATCAAGTACTGGGAACGGAATGAATTGCTTTGTCATAATCGGAGCAACTGGAGAGGTTTGCTCGAGTCATCGGGATACCTACCATACGTTTTAAAATAATGTAAATAAATACTGCCCATACTTTTTTTCGCAATAAATGCATTCTGTCGACATAAGTAAAAACACCGTATCCTTCTTGATATTGTCAAGAAGGGCGCTGTGGGACGACCCATAGCGGCAGAATCGAATAAATCTAACACACTATATAAAGAGGTAATATTTGTTTGTTTGTTTGTTTGTTTGTTTGTGTGTTTGTTTGCATCGAATAGGCTCCGAAACTACTGAACCGATTTGAAAAATTCTTTCGCTGTTGGGAAGCTACACTATCCCTGGGTGACATAGGCTATATGCTATTTTAAAAAAAAATAGGCATCCTTACTAAAACTTCAATAATGTAACCCAGGGTGTAAAAAAAATACCTAAAATATTCTTTAAATCGCGTGCGCTGCGAAAACTATTGATGATAGAATATAATAATGTACTACGACTTTATAGAACACATCATTATTTACAAAAAAGGTCGTGACAGCATATGTCTAACTATTATGGTTATGCCACAATAAGTATTCTTTTATTTTAAAATTTTAATTAATATGTCGCCGCTTGAAAAGGCTCTTTATTTGTATATTGGTTTTAATCCTTATTAAAATAAATTACTTCATATTCAAGACAGCTTCAATACCTTTATTTAACTTTTTGAATTTTTCAATTCGGATATTTAATTAGAAAGATATCACGAGTTTAAAAATGTTAGTATTAGAAAAAAGTTTCGGCTACGGGCCGCGCGGGAGAGGAGTCAAGAAATGCAGTGCCAGGGGGGTTGGCGGGACGGGGGAGCGGGAGAGCGGTGGCGGGGAAGGTGGAAGTGGAACGCTGGAGGGGAACGCACGGGAAAGGACATGTAAGGAGTAACATTTTATTTATTTGAATATGGCATGTATTATAAAAGAAAGTCCAAAAAACGTGCAGCTCGCAAAAACTCAGAAACGAGTCCCGGTTCGATCAAGGGAGTTATATGGTGTGGTAGATCTCTATCCCCCCTAGGGAATAAGGGTATCCGATTTTACCTAAAGGCCGTGCTTTTAAAGATATAAGGGCTGAAAATTTCGCCCTCTTGAAATTTTTAGAACAGTCTTCCGGAAAGTTCTAGAAGGTTCCATAGAGCTGTAGAAAGTTGTGGAAGGAGTGGAATGATCAGGAATAGGAAATCGGGAACATCATTGTGCAACATTCCAGAACACTATCTTATTGTCCTGAGCGAAGCCGGGTAACCCAGCTAGTAAATAATAAATTAGTAGCAGTTAGGATCTGTACACATTTATTCTTATGGATCTAGATTATGTTTAAGATAAGCGAATTCAAACTGACGCCATTTATACAGATTACAGTAAGGCGTTCGATAAAATTAACCATTCCATTCTGCTTAGTAAACTAAAACTCGCGGGTATCCATGGAGATCTACTAAGATGGCTAGACTCATATATCAGAAACCGTTTGCAAGCTGTTGTGCTAAGTGGTTTCAAATCAAACTGGGTCAATATTACATCAGGAGTTCCAAAAGGATCAATTTTGGGTCCTTTCCTGTTTAATATCTATATTAATGACATTACAAGTTGTTTTATATGCAGACGATATGAAACTATACCTTCCAATCGATGATATCGCGTGCTGCTTAAAAATACAGGAGGACCTTAATAATCTCAGCGAATATTGCAAAATTAACTGCTTGTTCCTAAATATAGATAAATGTTACTCAATATCGTTTACAAGAAATAGGACCTAAATAATATTTAAATATTCAATAAACAATGTCGATATTAAAAGAGAAGAATCAGTTCGGGACCTGGGTGTTACCTTAGATTCCAAACTTACATTCCAATTACATATTAATAAAATTGTCACTAAAGCCACCCAAATGTTAGGATTTATACTACGAACATCTAAACTATTTTATTATCTCGATTCATTTATTTTGCTATATTATACCAATGTTCATCCGCACCTAGAACACGCCTTACAAATTTGGAATCCAAGATATATAACATATGTTCATAGAATAGAACGTGTTCAGGAAAAATTTCTCTCCTACAAAAATTTTCGGTCGTTTTATGCATACCAATCAAATGAAGATACTCGTCAATTCTTTAAAATCCCGAAATTTAATTGTTGGAGAATTATTTCTGATCAATTAATATTGTACAGAATCCTAAATAATACGATATCTTCCCCATATTTTTTTTCAAAAAATATAAATTAGAGTTCCTGGTCGCAATGGCAGAAGTATCCCTTTTTAATAACAGCCGCTCCAACACCAACTACTTACAAAATGAATTCATACATCGAGCCTGCCACTATCATAACACACACCTCACATATACAGACATCTTCCATATAACTTTCAACAAATTGAAAGCAACAATATCAGATAAATTTAATGCATCACAACACACCACTTAACATCAATATTTATATTTATCTATTATATTATATTATTGACTATATTATATTATTTATTATATTATTAATCAGATTTCTTTTCCTAATTTGCAATATATTTACATATTCCCTAATTACATACATATCATCCATATACTCCTATAAGATCATAAGCTTACCCTTTATTGTGTTTTTCTATATTTTATCATGCATATTTAAGTATTTAGCTTCTCCTAACTATTTTTTTCTTAGTTTTTCTTTATGTTCAATTTAGCTTCTCTTAACTATTTTTTTCTTAGTTTTTCTTTATGTTTTTCTTGTCAGCGAAAAAAAAAAAATTATCAGCGAAAACATGTTTTTAGGCTTGCTGTTTTATTTTAGCACTCTTTATTTTTATGTATCTTTGTAAAGCTGTTTGCTTTCCAAATAAATATATTATTATTATTATTATAAATAATTGTCTTGATAAACAGGTAGGTATAATATTGATTCTTTGTTTTATGAAACCAATATTCCTTGTAGCATCATCTGCAATGGCCGAGGACTATAGTCGAACAGATAACAAGTGCACTCCCAAAATTTCACACGGTGATTAACGTACAGTAAAGACTCTGAAAAACCCAAACTCGAAAGACAATTCACCATTGTATTGTAATTATTTATATTTTTCAGTTCTTTTTATTTATGCGACCCTCTAAAATTCCGATTTTCAGAAATACATTAAACTGGATAATAAAAACAATATTTCAGACGAAATCTAATAATTATACGCTGCCAAACAAAATTTTGAAATTCCAATGGCGGTTATTCCCGTAAATTAGGCGCTAAATCCTTTGGAAATTCCATTGTTATTTATATCATGCTACTATAAATTCAAACAATTAATGATTCTTCATTTAGTAATAAGTAGTGCATTGACTTCATAGGATCAAAAACCAGTCCATTACTTTATTTTCGATTTAATATACTTTATTAATGTCATTTTGACTCCGTTTATTTAATCGGTGTGATTGTAATTACATATTGTATGATCTAATATCAGTGTGTTTAGTAGATAATACATATCTAAAATGGTGGATGTAAATCAACGATACGAATTATAGGCAGGTGAAATAAAGATAGTTTATAATGTTGTTCCAAAAAATCCACGACAATCCAGAAAACATCAAAACATTGCACTTCAAGCAAGTATATTTATTGGCAGCAGAGGCTTGCGGCCTCAACCTGTCCAACATTCGAAGAGTGTCGTCGGAAGCTTCTCAATTTCCGTACGCAGAAAAAGTAAAAATGTTCCATCAGCCTCGTAAAAACTACAAAAAACCAGAAACGGTAACATATATATGACATTATTTTTAATTGATAAACTAACGTTTAAACAAGATTTTTATGCATAGCACAAAGGGTAGATAACAAATATTATAATCAATAATTATCAGCCTGAAACACTCGTCTACATTGAAAAAATCTTCCGAGAAAAGATACTGGCCGCCAACGGAAACAGTATCTTTTCTCGGAAGATTTTTTCAATGTAGACGAGTGTTTCAGGCTGATAATTATTGATTATAATATTTGTTATATATATGACACATATTTTTGTTAGAGGAATGTGTTTAACCTAGAAGCAATCAACTTTTTCGTGTTTTACCTATGTGTTGAAATATTTAGTTATTCGTTTTTACAATTAATTAATCAATTCTTTGTTTTTTGCATCAATATTATGTTTGTTATTCTGTTAATTTATTTGTCAACTTATTTATTGTCAAATATGGTGTGTAGCACTTGAACTACTACTACGACATAATATGGAATAAATTTCGTGTTAATTAAATAAATATGTGTATCTAGGATGTTTTTCGTGAATTGTAAAATATACATTTTTTTGATTACAAATAAAAATTTACCGATGTAACATGTTTATTGTATTGTAAAAAGTATGTTGTTTTACGTTAATGTGCATTTAGGTATTTTTGTCTTTAAAATAAAAATTGTAAAATCCCAGCCGTGGTGAAAATCAAATATTATTTAAATTTAAATGACTTATAAATTGGTTACAGCTTTATTAATTAGCATCAGATAAAACCTGTCTAAGAATTTTCTTGATTCTGAAATATGTATGTAATATGAGTTACCGGACACTTTAGGTATTTTTAAACACCTACGCATTTTTATTAAAACCTTATTCAGACATAAATTCAGTTCCGAAGATAATAAAAATATTTTGTTTAATCAAATTTATTTTAAGAAGTGAGCCTTCTCGTTTTGCTTTACCTGTACATTTTTTTTACTGACTTTGGACTTTGACCGTTCATTTAGTTTCTGTTTGACTTATAGTAAACAAAATCACAGACACAACATTTGATTAATTTCCCAAATTTGAAGGCAATAAACTACCCTGCCAGGTATATCTCAAGTTTGATGGGCAGAGAGAAAAGGGTGGGTGGATAAGGGCGGGTTAGCACCCTCTTAGGTAAGGGTGTGTAGAATATGGGGAGATAGTGAAACCTACCCTGTAACCTACCTCGGTACTTACCTTGAGAAGGTTTCCTTGTAAATCATGCTGTGGGCTCCTACTTTAACAAATACCAATGACATCCTGAGTTACCTGGGTAAGGCGCCAGCCTTTGACCTTTTGCGGTGGCCGCGCTGTTTTATCGGTCATGAGAATTGAAATAAATTGGGTTAGGCTGGTAATTGACCAGCGAAAATGACCGAATCGAATAGCTCCATCAATATAAACCGGTTCTTAGTTAAGTAGTCCTAAGCCCTCGGATCGCTTCCAGATATTGAGTTAATTCCTTTGCAAACAACGTAGATAAGTCTTTGTTATCCCGTGATTATAATGATAAGCACAATTGATTGAAGGTCCTACTTAACTTTGGAGAGATCATACTGCAAGGTACCTACGTTGAAAGTTTTTCATGGGGCATTTAAAAGGACTAAGGAAAGAATTAAGGCGAAGCACCACGAAGTAATGTGAAATCACGTGTTTTTTGTTTGAAAATTTGATCGCTTAGAAATATTTTTGCAAAATAATACGAGTAAAACACAAAATGTTGACTACCTGTTGAGGTTATTTAACTCTATATATGACACAGGAAATATACCCCAAGATTGGCTAAAATCCACCTTCGTGACATTACCTAAAAAACAATACCCTAAGAAGTGCAGTGACTATCGATTAATAAACCTGATGAGTCATGTCCTTAAATTATTCCTTAAAATAATACATGCCAGGATACGCAATAAGTGCGAGCAGGACTTGGATGACACTCAGTTTGGCTTCAGAAATGCGTTTGGTAAGCGTGAAGCATTATTTTCTGTCGACGTACTATTGCAAAAGTGTCGTGACCAAAGAAAGGAAGTCTTTGCCTGTTTTATTGACTACGAAAGGGCATTTGACAGGGTAAAACATGCTGACCTAATGAAAATACTTACGGATTGTAACGTTGACACCAAAGACCAGAATTTCATTAAAAACCTGTGTTGGTTCCAAACAGCAGAAATAAGACACGGGAATGAGAGGTCTAATGCAATCGCCATTCAGCGTGGAGTACGACAAGTCTGTATCCTGTCGCCACTATTATTTAATCTCTATTCCAAATATGTCTTCAAAAGAGCCCTAAGTAATACCGAGAAGGGTCTCAAGATCAACGGAGTTGTCATTAATAACATAAGATATGCAGGTGATACTGTATTACTAGCTGACAGTATCAGTGACCTCCAAGACCTATTAAATCTTGTTAATAATGCCGGTGAACAACTGAGCCTAATAATCAACGTCAATAAAACTAAATGGATGACTTTTGGACGACTAGATCACTCTGGATCAATGATTCAGTTAAATGATTGTAATGTAGAAAAGGTGGAGAGATTTAGATTCCTCGGAAGTATTCTCACGGAGACTCTTGACCCAGGTATAGAGATTAGGTGCAGAATCGAAGCAACAAGAACTGCGTTCATAAAAATGAAATCCCTCTTCTGCAATGACAATATCAGCTTAAAACTAAGGCAGAGAATGCTAAGATGTTATGTGTGGTCGGTCTTGCTGTACGGTTGTGAAACATGGACCTTGAAAATAAATACCATGAACAGGTTAGAGGATTTCGAAATGTGGCTTCACCGGAGAATGCTCAAGGCCCATGGACCGACATGATCACTGAAATTCTCAGACGGGCTAGAGCAGACAGGGAACTGCTTACATTAATTAAAATCAAGAAAATTTCATATCTGGGTCACAGGGGCGTGCACTCCATATAGGCACATAAGCACTGCCTACCCTAGCGTATTTGTAAAACGTAAGCATGTAAATAAAATTATAATTTATTAAATTATTGCTAAAAATAAATTCACACTTTCAAAAATAAGCGCGACAAAGCTGAGCAACCAAAACTACGCGACCGCCACATCAAACGGCATACTACAAATGTGACATAAACTGTACTAAAAACTACACGCGCCCTCCGACTACCTCACTAAAATGCGGGCTAAGCAGGAATTATTTCTGCTTAGAGCTAACTTCATACAAGATATAATATCAATGTTTACGAAATGCACGTAGCATAGAGTAGAACTGTCGTTTGAATTTGCTTCTATTGGGTTTTTTTGTTAGTATCAGGCAGTGCTTTCTGGAACAAATTAGCAAATGGCAATCAGTGGCGACAGTGACATCTGTTGTTATCTGAAGTATGAAAGTGAGACAACGCCAATTGCTTTCATCAAGGCCACCTCGGATATTCATTGATTGGCTTGTGATAATACGCATAAATGAAGCGATTATTTATTATTATTATTTTTTGTATATTTAAAGTGGCTTAGATAATACAAACCTACTTCATCTACAGCCAGCAGCAAGTACACTTAGCGAAAACTTGTACGAAGGGAGCCATCTGTGGAAAGTTTCTTTTTTATTTATTTGAATCAATTTGGCGGTTTTCCTACTGCCTACCCTGATCAAAAACTCTGTGCACGCCACTGCTGGGTCATTTACTTCGAGGGGAGAAGTATCACTTGCTGCATTTAACATTGAAAGGAAAGATAGAGGGTCGCCGAGGGCCTGGTAGGAGACAAATGTCTTGGCTGCGAAATATACGAGAGTGGACCGGCATTAGAAGTGAGGAGAAGCTATTCCGGGCAGCGCAAGACAGAGAGACCTTTTCAAGAGTGATCGCCAACGTCAGAGGGACCTGATAGGGCACACAAAGAAGAAGAATAAGAGGGAATTTCAACCATGTCGCTATCTAGGTAAGATGTGTTATTGCATGAGGCTCGATTTTGAACATTATATATTTCAAAATCCTCTACTCTTGCAAATGTTCCAACAGCGTGGGCACAATGTGGAGCTATTGCTTCCCAAAAAAATATTGTTAACTAGCACAAAGGAGCCCCACTTGGAAGCGCCAGTGTTAACTAAAAAGGGCCCCAAGTTATAGCAAACCTGTTTCCGGTGTCTAGCTCAGTCGTTCCGGTGTAGAGCAGGCTCTCTTCACCCAGGGGCGGGTGGGCAGCAAGAAATCGTTAATTGGGGAAACTCCACACATGATTCGTCTCAAAACAAAGAATGCTTCGGGGTAACAAAAGCAGTGTATTGTATTCTAAAGTTGGTTACATCGTACATGGAATCCTAGCTACTTCTCTCCAAGTCTGGGTCTAACGCGCAGGTGCAAGGAAATTTACATGGACACAATTAAATGGGAAAAGGTAGCAAGTCACGGTGTTTATCGGGCGGCATATCGTCACGTGCTCCATAAGCGAGGAAAAAACAATACCAAGTCTCGTAAAGAGACCCGAGCGCGTGGTGTACGTTATCTGGACATCCACCGGCATAGAAAACCACTCCGGAACGGGGGACCAACTATAATTCTCCCCGTCCACAGATTAGGAATACGTAAATTCACATGTTTGGTTTAACGGCCCACGGCGCGAGCGAGAGCACGGGTCAGCTTACCTCGGCGGCTCGTTTGTTTCTGCTGGCGTGGTCTCTGCGGACCGAGGGGAGAGCAAAACGGGAAGCCGGGGGGAAAGGGTGCCTGCCGTTGGGTCAGGCCACTGGGCAGCTCCAATCAGTGCAAACTTCCAGTGTTGCCGACTCACGAAACACTTCTTCCCGAAAATTACCACGTACCTACTTGTGTTACATAACAATATCTTGTGAGGCTGAAAGCAATAAAAAGTGAAAGGGAGAGCATTTATTTTAGGTGAACACCGCACAAAAGTACTAACTGCTCCCGTCTGGAGCCAGTGAGACTTTGGAATCCCCAATTGGAGTATGTTGTAAGGCTGAAGGTAGGGGAGAAGGGAATGAGATGGGGAAGTAACTGGCTTTTCGGATCGGTCATCAAACATGGCTAAGGCCATTTCAATCATTGTTTCAATTCTGAAAGGTGATCTTACACCAGAGCGATACTGAGAGTATCTTCTTATCTGGAATGTGCAAACGGGAACGTGCAATCATACCATATATTATTTTTAATTAATAAATTGTCAAATAAAATTTTCTTGCGCACTCCGGGATCGAAACTGCTACTTTCGGATTGCTAGGCTCGGCTTATCTCTCGACCACGGAGGCGGTGTTTCATCACAAGATAGGAAGTTTCTGGCTATTCAGAACTGATAACTAAATCTAACGAAGGGTTACTCAGAACCAAACAGTGTTACAATTTAGAAAGGTGATCTCTCACCAGGTTGATTCACAGGTGATTTCACAGCATTTAAATTTTGAATTTAATTACATGTAGTGTTATGTGTGAGATCCATAAAATAAAGAACACAACAAATACGACATGGGCGTGTTTTGTGATGCAAAATTCTTTAAGGCGTTAAGATTCAGAATATATTTTAGGGTATAGTGTCGTCTTAAATTTCAAGTATGTATTTTGTTATCATTATGAAATTTTAATATTGATCAAGTGGAATGGCGCTAAACGAAGTAAGAAAGACAAGCCACGAGCTGTGTGGGCAGGAATCAAAAGGTACTAAGCCAAGGTAATTAAAATTTTCACGGAAGGACTTTATAGAGAGTATAATCTATTCAGTGGTGACATCTTATCTCATTTAGGTTTATGTGCATTTGCCGGAATGGCAGAATGCTGTGCTAACTTCTCCCGCTTGGCGCCGATGATGTAGTTGTAGACCTGTCATTGATAATAATTGATATTGCTTTGTATCTGACTTGCGTGTGCATTTTGGAAGTAATATTAAAAATGGTGGATAAATACGGTAGCTGGACTGTGAAGGAGTTAAAAAATGAATTAAAGAATAGAAAGGCCAAATGTGTTGGCAAGAAAGAAGTTCTAATCGAGAGGTAAGCTAAGTGGTTGGAACATAACCTCATTCTTGTACGTCTAAAACACATTAATTGTGCCGTATTTGTGACAATTATAGGTACTTTAGCTAACGTTGCTTGTTTATAATGTACCCAATAAACATAAATATTAATTCCAGATTGGCTGCCTATGATCGGAATAATAACTTTATGGAAATAAATGATTTTGAGCTTGAAAGTGAGATAGTGGGTTGTGTTGGCCCACAGATTAATCATTTCACAGCATACAGGATTCGCCTGTATTGCCACAAATAGACATAGTTCATAAAAACCAATACTTTATTCAAGTTTACATAGGGCAGGAAGGAATGACAATGTTTGCAGCAGTTCACAAGAAAGGATACAATATGATGAAGGAATATTTTTTGGTAGCTTTAGTTGTGTCTATTAATGAAGAAAATTGTTTCGTGCATTGTTATGAAAAACGATCACCATAACACGGGCATCAGCCTAGCATGGTGGTCGAAAAATCCAATTACAATTTAAATAATTTATGCAATGAATAAAGAAAAAAAAATGTCAGAATTCACAAAAATAATCGCTTCGAACCTACAGAAAACAGACAAAAATTGACGAAACAATTTTTTGACAGGCCTCTTTTCGTATTTATTACACTAGCGCCAACTGGTGTCGATTTGTAAACTACTCAAAATATCCTGCTATTGTAAAGTTATCGATTTCGCAGTGCTCTGTTCCCCCGAAAACATTTAACAAAATCAGACTGATTCTAACTCTTGGTGCAAATTTTACTATTTTAATTTTTTAATAATTTACTATTACTGATCTCACTGTTCTTATAGTTTATTAGTTCATTTGTTTATTTTTTTCTTTTGTTTTTGCTCACATTGCCGTATATACATCGACCAAATGTTGATGAGTGTTATGTATAATTTATTTGTTTTTGTATTTAGATAATTAATGGATTTTAATTGGATTATCATAAATTGTTTTTACATTGCAATTATCTTATAAGTAATTATTTTTTCTTAACCTAATAAAATAATATGTAAATAGAAATTAAATAGAATGTCAATATGCTGACATGAGCTTGTTTTCTTTGATTTAATCATATAATCTGTTAGGGAGAGCCGCACGAGGTGAAGACTGAATTATAGATCTTCCACGAATATCTTAATGGTTGACAAGCGAATAGGTGAAAGCCTTTTGCTTAAAATGTCAAGGGTTGATTCCCGCTACGCACTACAGCCTGGGTAAGAGGTCAATCTAATAATCTAACTATCTTACCTGTTTTTTTAACTGGTGCCATTAATGCCGTTTCATAAAAAAAATCGGCATTATTTCCAGGCAAATACAGATAAGTGGCAGTGCAATAAAATTGAGAAATTTACTAGACTTTGGAGCCTTACTAAGAGTCAACAAATTTTACTATTATTATGGCAATACCGATTTTGAAACAACTATAATACACTGTGAGGTTGTGTTTAATTCCCGAATTTAAAAAATTGATGGGAATAAAGCAAAAATTTAATATTTTCCATGTGTGCATTGATAAGTTAATTGGATAGCGCTTACAAATAACACGTTCCAATTTTAAACTCTAAGGGCCTTACTATAGTCGAACTGATACCAAATGCACTCCCAAAATTTCACACGGAGATTAACATACAGTAAAAAGTTCGAAAAACCCAAACCCGAAAGGCACTCTACCATTATATTATTAATATTTATATTTTATATATTAATAATATAATGGTAAAGTGCCTTTTAAGTTTGGGTTTTTCGAAGTTTTTACTGTATGTTAATCTCCGTGTGAAATTTTGGGAGTGCATTTGGTTTCTGTTCGACTATAGTATACGAGTATATGAATTTTACACAACTAATAGGTAAATAACTATTACTGTGTCGTAAATGGGTGTTTGTCAGTAAATTGTCAGGGGGTTAGAAAATGACGTTGAATCATCCCCTCCCGCACTAATTTCTGAACCCTGTATACAGGGTGTTAAGGGACGTACTTGACTTACTTTAACCGGTAATTCCTGTCATTATTTGGATTAAAAATTTTAATAAAACTTTTTTTCAATTTAACACATAAAAACAGTAAGTATCGGACAATAAGGGCCTGGTGAGGGTTTGTTTGGTTACTCAGCTGAGTGACCAGTGATGACATGTGGAATACATTTTTTTTAGTTCGGTTTGAAGAAAAAAACATTAAAAAACGTCACCGGAGACCAAAACTTCATTTACATTTTTTAGTTCAAATAATCTCAAAAATCACTTTTTAAAGTACGTCAAGTACATCCTTAAAACCCGTTTACAATCAGCATAGATAACGTGCCCGTATGTATCAATAAGAAAATCACAAAATGAAAAATATTCTCCTGATAAATAGTATTTTTGAAAGATACTTCCGTTTGCCTTTGAATCTTTAGTATTACTTCCATTAAATAAGATTATTCCAAGGATCATAATTTTTTCTGATATTATTTTACATCTTGGCCTGATATATATTTTCTAATACGCATTAACGAAAGAAAAGAGGAAATAATATAACTTTTCTAATCACGTTGCTTAACTTAGATTGCGTCACCGAAATAAAAACAAAAAAGACAAAAAAAACGTGAATGAGTGAAAAACAATTACGAAATATATCAAAACTTCAGAGAAGATTGAAAACACAAGAACAATGTAGATGCTGAATAAGGAGCGTAAATTGTATGCGTTGATGCAACTGTAAATGCCTCTCAAAGACAATAGGAAATGACGTCAAACAAGAACACAAGGTTCTTGCAATCTGAGACTGCATCAAATTCAACAAAGGCTTCAAAGTGCTTTCAATCATTGTGAACTCAACAACAGCAGTTAGGTTATGCGCGATTGAACTTTACTTTGCTACAGTTTAATTACTCTGCCAGCAAGTTATGAAACTTTGGAGTTGAAAACTGCGTTGTGCGAAATAATTATGATAAAATCAATTATTATAAACCTTGTCCAACTTTTCTTTATTAATTTATCCATTGTATGAGTTACGCGTACTTCGAGCCGGCGTCATGGCGTTCATGCTCTGTTGTACCAAACAAGGACCCTAGTACCCTAGGCAATACGTAAAAAAATAAATGTTATAATTGGTACTGACCAGATATTTAACATGTTTGGTGTACTAAAAATACGCCAAATATAATGTAAACATTACTGAAACACACTTTTGATCATAAAATTAAAATTTCAACAACTAACATTAATATATTAGTCAGACGAGCGTAAATTCAGAACACAAAGACACCACAAACACCAAGCAATAAAAGCATTTAACAATTTTGGTCCGTCCGGTAGGTCCGAAAAATGAGGGAAATAAAATACACTTCACATTTAAAATGAAAAGAAGTATTAATGAACAAAAACGCCAATATTACACATATTTTATAACAAAATAGAATGAAACTCATTGAAGAACTCAAACTTTAGAATTTATTGAACAACCAACACCCCTGCCATAGGTCACCCCCAGACTTCGCAACTTTGCTGACTTAGCACATGGGATGAGGTTTGTCTAATACATTTTTCTTTTCCAGAACTTCCTTTCATTCCTTTCCCTAAAAAGACCGTTCACACACCATTTCCAAAGATAACGTAGGCCCTGAGGGAATTTTTTTACATCAGGGCCTCCTGTGTGGAGTTAATGTAAATAAAAAACCGAAACTCATGATATTTGCCTATTTTTTCATTACAGTCTTTATCACTATTTTTTTTACATAATCTCATTCTATTTTATTTAAATTTAATATTTCATTGATTTATCCTTTAATTGGATTTTATTAAATTGTAAAATGGGGGCCTCAGCACGGGCCCAGTTAGACCCATGAAAGACAAACGTTCCCGGGTCACGAATAACCAAACAATGTTTGAAAATCTCCTACTGCCACTACTGTAAGCGGAAATTGTTGCGACCCAAACGTGATGCCCACTCAGTCACTAACCGGTCATTGTGGTAAAACTTTTCGTATCTGCGGGAAACTTTAAATAAGTACTATGATAAGTTAAATACGTAATATGAGCTAAGGTTATGCTTTCACATATAAATTAAAATCATCACACGCTCACGAATTTTGGTTTATACGTACTGAAAATAATATTCTTCTAAACCACCCAAAACGTTTAAATATTATTAGAATAAATACATCAATTTAAAATTTAATACATTTTATATTATCTTTGATATTGGATTTATAGGACCACATTTGATACACGCACACATTATACTAAACTTTATCCCAACCCGGATTTAAAACTAGATCTATTAAATAAACTGGCGGGAAGGTTGTACGACTATATAAAACGGATATTCACTTATGATCAAATCAGGAGTAAATCTCAATTTTCTGCAAGGTTAACCTCTGAAAGCTAGTAGCAGTTTACCAATTTCCATTCGCGGAAACTCTGAAATGGAACGATCGGGATCGGATAACTTTGTTTTCTAACACTTGTTCGCTTTTTAAAATGTTGTCAGTAGTTGTTTAAAACCGATTGAATTTTATATGTAGGTGGACATAGTCGAGCGGTTAAGATTCTCGATTACGTATCTTGTCGAAGGTTCGATTCACGATGCGTGTAATTAAATTTTATTTGGTAACTATGTTTTATTTAATATTTAATTTAAGTAAATAATAATTAAAATGTTTAATTTTTATAAGAAAAACTTTCATTTTATAACTTTTGAAGTTTATTCCCATCAATGTAAAATATCACTGAAGAAGAGATAACACTAATAATAAAAAAATAAAAATTAAAAAATCGAGTGCAGTTTACACGCGGTAGAAGCGAAACTTTACTAAAAAAATCTCAATCAATACTTGAAAAGTGAG
Organism: Limnephilus lunatus; assembly: GCA_917563855.2. Classification (NCBI taxonomy): domain Eukaryota; kingdom Metazoa; phylum Arthropoda; class Insecta; order Trichoptera; family Limnephilidae; genus Limnephilus; species Limnephilus lunatus. The sequence goes on from OU830592.1 coordinate 61,455,032, forward strand.
GTAATAACAAAAAACGACCAACGAGCGCAGATCTAGCGTAATTTCTTTTTTTATATCTAAACCAATAGGAGCCTTTAAAAGTGACATCATAATGAAAGCGGCCGATGAACGCAGTTGATGCGTCGCAGATGCAGTAATTGTCATTTTCCGATTCATCCGAAATCCAAATCACAGCGGGGCTATAGAAGTTTAACTTCAAAAATAAATCTTAACGAAAATACGAAACAGAACTAGGCTCATAAAATTAAATAAAGAAATGGAAAAAATACAACAAAAAAAATAGTCGAAGATAATATTGTTAATTCTAAAATTTGAAACATGAGATTGAGAAACACGAATATTCAAATAAGTGATGGCAATGGCCGAATTGGTATTGCGTTTGTCCCGGTAAGATGAGAGGTTCTGGGTTCGTGTCCCAGTTATGACCGTTATCTTAGCACTTGTAATACGGTGGATTAAGGGAAATTCTCCATATACTGCAGGCACTGCTAAAAACCAGCTGCATTCCAGGAGAAACCCTAAATGGTAGCTGAGCAGTGACCTTTTCGTCAATAGTATCGATGATGAATAAATAAAATGTGTAATATTGTTTAAAAATCTATTGATGGATAAAATTTATTTATTTTTATTATTTTTATGGTGTAGGGGCGAACCGTGCCATTGGGTGACGGGTGACGGCCTGGACGAGAGTGTTTTCCGATCTCCGGTAGCGCTGACTCGTCCCGGCTACTCTGTGTCGCATCAAAGCAGTGAACCCATGCACCCTTCTCTCTGCAAACATCTGAAAGGCGCTGCATCACCAAGGGAGGTCGAACAGCGCCATGTATGCGTGTATATACTGTACTCGGAGTGTGTTCATGACGCCTCGTATATACTTAGTCCATAGTTCACTAGTGTAAATGCTCATGTAGTATATCTGGAATAGTTGCTTCTTCACCGGAATTAGTAGATACTCTCAATATGACTCTGGTGAAAGACCACAAACTAGAATTGAAAATTTGCCTGTCAGGTTATTCGTAACCCAGTAGGTTACGAATGTTTCTCTTTTAAAAAGTTCTAGGAAGTAAGTAGGTTCTCTTCTGTTTATCGACTAATAAAATAACCTGGCCAAAGAATTCTATCTACTCGACCGTGCCATTCTGCCTTAGAGCGTCCCCGACTCCTTGTTCTTTTTACTTGCGCGTCATGGATACATTCTTCTGACTCTCCTTCGTGGTTTTAGAAATGCTTCAGCCATCAAGAATCTTATTTCTATAGCACTAATACTTGTTTCTTTTCCAGTTTCACACCCCACTACACCAGGGATACCAGGGTATCTAGCACGGTCGATCGATAAAGTCGGTAACTTGTCTTCGTTCCTGAGTAAGATCGCAAACGAACCAAAAACGTTTCACAAAGACTAAGTGTTGCTAATTTATTCGATGTGAACTATGACAAGTTATCGACATTCTCGATAAATCCTCTATCGATTGACCATGTTAGAAACACAGATCAGGATTGTAGGTGTACAACATATGTGTATAATATATTATATCACACAATCAATTAAATTGGCTCGATTGCTTACATGTGCATTTTTAATTTTTACTCTTACACTAAGTCATTGGTTCTATAGACGAAAAGGTCACTGCTCAGAGTGTTCAGCTACAATTCAGGATTTCTCCTAGAATACAGCTGGTTTTCAGCAGTTCCGCCCATGTTAAATATAATATAAAATCAAAGTAAGCGAATCACTGAGATAAAGCAACGTAAGTGTGTTGTGAGCGTGTCCGCGTGTCTCAAGTAAGCTCATTTTTTCCTTATTCCTGATGAAATGGATCGATTTTTTTTTTAAATTTAAAATATTGAGAAAACAATTTCATTGGCCTAATATATTTGATAAGACGACAAAGCATTTAAAACCGCATCAAATTTTACCACCAAGCAAAAAAACGGTGAAAAAGAGGTTAATAAATCATTTTTTTTATAATGGCATTGTTTCTAAGCGCCTTTAAATTAGTAACAATTGATTGCATTCATGTAATCGTTTGTATGAATATGACTATAAGAGTGTTTTCATATGTTGTGTGAGTGTGTGTATTCCAATGAGCATTTTGCCTGTGTTATATCTATTTGTCTATGCATTTTGTGCCTTTTGCATTGTAGTTACTAGAAATGTTATTTTTCTATTTATATATTTTATCTTCCGTGGTTTTCTGTTATATCTGTGCTTTAGTATTATATTAATATTGTTAAAATCATCTGCTGACAAACTGCTGTGGCGTTTAGCGAGTGCTTACATATTATAATGCTGAAAAAAAATGTTTTTAAAATCAATAGAGATTACACCTGACAGTTCTTCTAGAGACTCGCTATAGAATGATGTATGCAATATTTAATGTAGGAAAATTTTTGATTTAATATAACACGGTTGCTTCGAAGTCGCTTGAAAGTTGGGTAACAAGGTTCCCTTATGTTTTATTTTTTTAATCAAGTTTTTAATAATTCACCTGCCTGTCGGGATGTTAAACTTTTCGAATACGTGAATAGATGTTTCCAACATGAAAAACTCTGATGTACCTATGTTCAAATGTCAGCTTGGCTCTTATGGGTAGTGAAAAACAATATTACTCGTATCATTTATTAAAAGTTGTGACTCTGTCTGTAACTCTAACGACGGGTTGTTTGACAGAATTTGAACAATTCATCAAATTTCAAAGTAAAATTCTTTGTCTGTGACAGTGGATAAACTCGGAAGATTGAAGGTCGACCCCAGGTGGCGCAATGTAGAAAGATCCTAACTGAAAAAATACTCCTCTGGTTCGAGGGAATGCATTCGGAAGATTGAAGGTCGGCCCGGAGGAGAGGATCAAGTTCACCCTCTTGATATCCAGACCGTGGTGGCAGTGGCGCAATTGGCCCGGGTGGCGCTAGATGCAACGCTCCGAAGCACTCTGGTTTGAGTGGTTGCTCACGGGAAAAGGTCGGCCTTGGCGCAAGTGACCCTAGTGCCGCAAATTGCATAGCTCCCCAGCACTTTGGTTCGAGTGGATGCATTCCGAAGATTGAAAGTCGGCCCAAAAGAGAGGGATCAAGCTCACGCTGTTAATATCCAGGACTTGGCGGCGGCAGTGAAAAAGTGGCCCAGGTGACGCTTGATGCAGAGCTCCAAAGTACTCTGGTTCGAGTGGATGCATTCCGAATATTGAAAGTCGGCCCGATGGAGGGAATCAAGTTTCCCCTGTTGATATACAGGTCGTGGCGGCAGTACGCAAATGGCCCTAGTGGCGCTAGGTGCAAATCTCCGTAGCACTCTGTTTCGATGACCCAGGGGGCGCAAGTTGCAAAGTTCTCCAGAACTCTGGTTCTAGTGGATGCACTTGGAAGATTGAAGGTCGGCCCGGAGGAGGGGATCACGTTCACCCTGTTGATATCCGGGCTTTGGCGACAGTGTTGCAACTGGCCGAGGTGGCGCTAGGCGCGAAGCTCCGCAGTACTCTCGTTCGAGTGGATACACTCGGAAGATTGAAGGTCGGCACGGAGGAGGGGATCACGTACACCCTGTTGATATCCGGGCCTTGGCGGCAGTGTTGCAACTGGCCCAGGTGGCGCTAGGCGCGAAGCTCCGTAGTACTCTGGTTCGAGTGGATGCACTCGGAAGATTGAAGGTCGGCCCGGAGGAAGGGATCACGCTCACCCTGTTGATATCCGGGCCTTGGCGGCAGTATTGCAACTGGCCCAGGTGGCTCTAGGCGCTATGCTCCGCAGTACTCTCGTTCGAGTGGATGCACTCGGAAGATTGAAGGTCGGCCCGGAGGAGGGGATCACCCTGTTGATATCTGGGCCTTGGCGGCAGTGTTGCAACTGGCCCAGGTGGCGCTAGGCGCGAAGCTTCGCAGTACTCTGGTTAGAGTGGGTGCACTCGGAAGATTGAAGGTCGGCCCGGAGAAGGGGATCAAGTTCATCCTGTTGATATCCAGGCCTTGGTGGAGGTGGCGCGATGATCGATCGGCGGCTGCACGCTGCCAGCCCCTGTCTGTCTGTGGGAGGGGTGCGAGCTGCCTCCCGAGCCACCCGCACTTGTAGGGGTGTCACTAACTTTTTTCAAAAAAATACTACAAATCTTTCAAATTCATTTTCTTTATTTATGATTTCAAAAAGGTTTTCACTTTTTTTAACAAACATCAACTTTTTTTGGTAGAAAAATAATGATATGTTTCATGATTTAATCCGCGTGCATGCGGAGCCCTTTAGTTGCTGATACATCGCCGAGTAGAGAACTCGCCACTGGTTTTGTCTGCTAATAAACACAAAGAGCGACTGAAACTGCGAATCTTTGAAAAATTTTTGCGAAATACAAATAAATTATTACTGAATTTATTAAATCCACTCAAATACAATAGAATGTTATGTACTTTGCAAACATTTTGATATTTATGGAATGTAAACAGCATAATGACTTTATATTATGTTTTTGGAAGAATCACGATGATTTGGGAGATTCAATGCTATGTCAACAACTTAATACTGTTATTGATGCAAAAAACAAAAATAATAATTTATTATTTTTTGAAACATTTAAAAGTGTTACATTAATTAAATTACCACTGTGATGCACATAAACTCCAGTTAAAAATGTTCACAGCATGCGTAAATCAAGATTTAATTGTTACTCGGTGGAGATTCTAGTGAAATAACAGATTTTAGTATTTATTTAAATCATTCATTAATATTAGAATCTTGGAACACTTACGACATTTAAATAAAAGTTTTATTTTTTTATTTTTTATTTAATATTTGTTTGTTTTTACAATAATTATACATTTTTTTTTTACATATTAAACAGATTTGTAATATTAATGTAATAAAAGCCTTTCCTCACCATAAAGAGACAAGGCTCTTGTGTTTGGTGAGTGAATTCATACTCAATTATGTTATCAATGTTATCATTTGAGTAAGTGAATAATAATATTGCAACTATTAACAATAGATATAGTAAGAGAAACTTGAGATTTGTCGATTAACAGATTTAAATGAAGTGAAATAGTAATGTAACTCTTACAGTTGTTTCAGGTAATTTTTAATTTAGTTTGGAATTTACTTTTATTTTCAATAATTTTTACTTCTAATGGGAGTTTTTTGAAATAATTTATACCATGATACAGATAGGAATTTTGGATGTGCTTGGTATTAAATTTTGGGATTTTAATATTGTTTTGATATCTTGCTGAGATATTGAAATGTAATTTTTTTAGATGTATTTCTTTGAAAGTTTGTAGAATTGAATATTTTTTATATAAATTGTATATTGTAGTTACTTTGAATATTGAAAAGATTTTTTCGGTAGAAAATGTAGATGGTTTTTTTAATATAATCTTAATTATTAATCTTTGAACTATTTTCAGAGGATTTAAAATAACATCATATGTTCCTCCCCATCCTATAATACTGTATTGTAATATAGATTGAACAATTGCATAGTACACTCTTTTTAGGTTTTCCAGTCTAAGAATATTTCTGAGTCTTATAAATATATTTTTTTTTTTTTTTTTTTTTTTAATTATTTTTTATTTTCATTAATATGTTTTACATGTTGTTAAATGATAATTTTACATCTTAGGTTTTTTACTACTTTTCCATTTAAAGCATATGCTTGTGTATGGAAAAGGAGTGTACATAAATGTGGTTATTACTTAGTACTTAAATAATTCATTTACATAAATATATGTGTGTTGTAATCGTATATAATAGTATATATTTAAAGAGAAGAAAGAATATTATGGAAAACCAAGGATATTTGTATACATTTAAATAAAAGAAATAATATTATGGAAAACTAAGGATATTTGTAAGGATAATTAAGTGGCATTAGTTTTTTTCTTCAGAATATTTTTAAAATGTCTCTTGACAGAGAGCAGTATTTGGGTTTTATCATTAATGCTTCTGATTTCTTCTGGTAGACGATTGAAAAAAGTTCTTCCCTGGTAAGTGTAATGGTGTTGTGCAAAAGACGTATTTAGTTTTGGGCATATAAAAACATGTTTAAGTCGCGTTCTGTTTTCGTTTAAAAATTGATATTTATCTTTTTCTTTTATAATTTGAATTAATGAATTTTTAATATATAAATCTTTAAATGTAGGTACTTGGAATTCATCAAATAGGCGTTCTGTTGGGTAGTCCAAGGATTTTTTTAATATAATTTTAATAATTGTTCTTTGTACAATTTCTATTGGAATAAGATTACATTTATATGCGGATCCCCAACTAATAATAGCGTATTGTAAAGTGGATTGAACTAAGGCATAGTAGATTAAATATAGATTTTTTATTGACAAAAAATTTCTAATTCTTAAAAATATGTAAATTAATTTTCTAATTTTGTTTACTACTTGACATATTTGTTCCTTCCATTTTAGATTTTTATCAATAATTACTCCTAGATATTTTATTTTATTTGTTGTTTTTAATATTGTACAGTTTGATTTGCAGTAGTTTTGGCTGTGAATTTTAGTATTTTCATGTATGACAATGTTAAAATTTTTGGGAGCATCGTTTAAATGTATTGCAAATGGAATTACAAATGTCTTTTCACTATTTAGTGATAGTAAATTAGTGTCGAAAAAATTCTTAAGCGTGTTAATGTCTTCTATGGCCTTTAATTCTACATTTTCCCAAGTCTTTCCACTTATTATTAATACTGTATCGTCGGCGTATGATGTAATTTGACCATGTAAAGGTTCTAAAAAAATATCGTTTACATATATAGTAAATAGGATTGGTCCAAGCACTGTACCTTGGGGGATTCCAAAGCTTGAAAGCTCTTGATCGCTATTAACATGATTGATTTTTACCACTTGAGGGCGGTTTTTTAAGTAGTTGGTGATCCATTTAATCGCGTTGCCTTTTATGCCAATATTATTTAATTTTTTTAATAGCATCTCATGAGATATGCTATCGAATGCCTTTCTGAGGTCAATAAATATACCCGCACATTTTTTACCTTTATCTACTGTTTCGTAAATGTATGAAGTTACGTTAGCAATAGCATCTTGTGTGCTGAGTGATTTTATAAAACCAAACTGGTTTTTGTGTATTATTTTATTACAATCTAGGAAATTTACCAACTGTTTTTTTACTATTTTTTCAAAGATCTTTCCTATATTAGAAATTAGACAGATTGGGCGATAATTTGTTACTTGGTGTGGATCTCCAGATTTATAAATAGGTGAGATTATTGTGTTTTTGTAGTTCATTGGAAATATCCCTTTTGTTAAACTTAAGTTTATTAAATGAGTGATGGGTTTTATTAAGTAAGATTTCATAGATTTTAACATATGTGCCGTAATAGAGTCAAAACCGGGAGACGAACCTCCTTTCATATTTTCTATTATTTTTAAGATTTCACATTCTGTTGTTGTTTCGAATGTTGAAAGTATATTACGTTTCTGTAAATTTTTATGTTTTTCCGGGTTAGAAGGCTTATGAATATTTTTCGCAAGATTTTTTCCAACAATATACATTTCCTAATTCTTTTGACAAGTTCACAAATATGTGTTTTCCATTTAAAATTTTGATCTAAATATACACCAAGATATTTAATTTTGGATGTTGAATTCAGTGTAGAACAAAGTAATGTGAGTATTTTGAATAACCAATTAAATGTATCTTATTACAGACATATTTCTAGTGAACCGCTCTGTTCTCCTTATAATTCCCCTAATTAGCCACTCCCAGGGCAGCGTTCTAAGAAACTACTCATGACAATATTTGTTGTTCGGTATGTAATATCAAATTGTAAGGATTTTTAAAATTATATTGTACTAATTTATTTGTTTAGTTAGAACAACACTAAAGGCGAATCGTAGAAAACAAAGAAAATATTAAAGGTTTGAGAGATAAGAAATAAAAGCGAAGGTAGTTGACACTATGCACTATTTATATAAGTTACTGTGGATAAGTACAGTATAGAAAGTGCACTTTCTAGGAAACTAATAAAGTGAAGGGCCGGTGACGCGAGTTTTTGACTGGCTGTATTTGAGTACTAGACTGAATCTTGGCATAGCGCGATGCGTTTTGAATAGAGGCTTGTCTTGTAGAGCCGCCGGGAGAGTTTTAGAAGTTCCAGGTAAGTCAGTGCACTTCCTATGTTGTATTAGGTCCCATGCCAACTAAGAATAAAGTCAACTCAACGCCTCGTTGAAAAGACATTAAAAGCTATGTTTTTTTTAAAAGTTAGTTTAATCCTATTAAAACCTAACGTAACCTATTTACTATTTTTTTTATACATTTTTGTCATCACTCTAAATGACTTTTCTGAGATGGATCTGAGTTGGTTTCTTTCCGAGTTATCCGCGCAGAATAGAAACCTTGAAGGATCTAGGTTTCACTGCGAATGGTTTGTATTATCAAACAGCGCATTTCTGCATGTGTAAGGTTACAGTGTAATTATTGTATATTGTTTTAATTTTTGTTATTAAAAAAAATATTAAGAAAGTATTTTGTTAATCATATATGAGTGCGTGCCCTGCTATCGACCGCCTGTATTCGTACACTCTCCCGCCCATCCCAGGGCATTCCGCGCTCTCCCGCCGCCTTCCTGAGCCGCCCTCGTCTCCTGAATCCGCCTCACTCCGCTGTACCGGCCCTGCTCCTGCCCGCCCCTGCTACCGGCTCACTCCCGTCGCCGCTCGCCCAATCCGCCCATCCCGTTACCCCCCTCCCCCCTTCCCCCGCCCACCCTCGCCGGCTGACCGCCCATGGAGCTCAGTTCGCTCGCATCTTCCGCCTGGTGCGTTGCAGCGCTCCCCGAACACAACTGCTTTTTACACTACATATCATATTATAATACGTGTATTATATGCCTCTAGCGTAAATTGTAAAGAGTACACACAAACTTTTGTTTATCCGATATAATACTTTTGCGAAATTTGTCCGATATTCGTATACGCTGTATTTAACTATTGTAATTTTGTGGTAAGTGTTGAAAAATCGTATGTAAAAACACCTGTTGTTTAATGTTTGGAATATGAAATACTGATTTGCTAAATCTCGATTGCGGCTGTGTTTTCGGAGGCACTTGCGTCCACATAATTGGTATGTACTTTATTTACTTAACTTTTATTCTGACCTGTTACCAAGTCATTCCTAATTATGTTTTATTGCACAAGCGTAATACAATTTACTAATAAATATGTGTTTATATTTTTAAAAATGTGTAATTAAGTTAATGTATTGTACTTTCGAAATGTTTACAAAAGTTTAAGCCAATACCGAATCTGAACAACTGCTTATGAATGCAACCCTTTTTCTTTTAACTGTAATTTTACATGATTGAAATATTTGAAAAAAAAATGTTTTTAAAATTTGCATATTTAAAGTCATTCTCTCATTTACTGTAAAATTTTGATTTTCGATAGCGTTATTTAGAATAAAAATATTATATTGAGAATTTCAAGAATTCATAAAGCTTTCAGATTCGAATCAGGCAGAAAACTAAATAATCGAGTAACTTTTCCATTTTACTATCTTTCTTATGTTTCTAAACTGCGTCCAAGGTAAGAAGAAACCAGCATACTATTCGCACACTAAATGACTTATTTCGGCGCCGCACACAAGTGTTTGTTGAAAAGGAAAAATCGTTCGTGTCTCGTACATTTATCTCACCCTAATTGGGTTGACCATTTTTCCAAATATCACATATTTTACCAACCCTTCATAAACGCGTCATCTCAAAAGATTAATAAAATCCTTTTCTGAAGTTAATAATAAGTTGAAAAGTTCCCACAGCTATTCAGTTAATAGAAGAAATTGTTGTCTTTAATAATATCACGAAGAATTGATAGTAAATTATTAAAAAAATCCAAGGCCTTCAAGAAGAGACACAGATTTTAGCAAATGGATTTTTAATAGCGCAAGAACTGTTGCAGAAGGTGTAAAATGATTTCATATGTATGCAGCAATTCAGCAAGTCACGTATAAAAGTGGAAATTGAAGGGATTACAATATTAAAATTACTCGCCTGAGAAAATCCACGCTGTGGAACCTCGGGCTCGACGCGAGGCATCGTAAGTATCACATTACCGTGTACCCATCCGACCTACTACCGACTGTGTGTGGGGGGGATGGGGGAGAAAAGTTTCACTATTGCTATGGGAATTTGAGCCTCGTTGATTTCATCTGTATTCAATATAAATTTTATTCAGCAAAATGGGACGCCTCTTGACGTATTATGTTTAGAAAATATTTGAAGTAATAAACTGAAGATGTACCGCAAGGGGTCTGTGTATTATATGAAATACCATTGACGTTGTTTTGAAGTCGGTGTTTTATTGGAAAATTTGCAAAGATTTATAAGTTTTTTAGGTCTGTAAACCAATTATTTCATACCTAACTTCAACTGCAAGTATGCTACGAGTACTTTTTTTGCTAACTTAACTCCACACATGGGGACTTGAGGAAACTAATTTCCCCCAGGACCTACATCATCAGGATTTTCTGGAGGAGAGTTGAACATGGGTCTTAAAGAGACCCATGTTGTAGAAGCGACTCGTTCTCATGCGACAAATGTCAACCATGTACATGTGTGTGTTGGACGTGCGTTTGACGTATTTCCCGACAATTCACCGGTGCCAAAGGGATTAATAACGCTAGCTCCTCGGAGCATCTTCCATTGTTATACCGGTAGAACAAGGATAACATTCCCACCCGACGCCTATGCTCTAAAGATTGCAATCCTTTTGTTAAGATGGAAGAATCAATCAAACGGACCGCCCGTTTCTACACAGAATACAGCTCGAGAGCACAGTCTCTCTTCGTATCAAGGCAGATAAAGATTTTCTTTTTAAAAGAGTATTGGACAAACACAGAATATCAAATCTGTAAATTAATGGTGCGGCATTTGGTAACCATAAACCTCAACCTGACCTAACGTAATATAATGTAATCTAACCTAACCTAACTTAACTTAACCTAACCTAACCTAACCTAACTTAACCTAACTTAATCTAACCTTACTCAACCTAACCTTACCTCGCCTGACCGAACCGTGAAAAACAATGAACCGAATTAACTTTCACAATTTACAGTTAATAAAATGCAAACATTTAATTACATAGGCCAGCCCTTTGTTAAAAAAGCTTTATTGCGATCTTGAAGTCACTGATGGTTCAACTAAAATTCAACTAAAAATATAACTTAACCTAACCTGATATAATCTAACAGCTTTGTGTGTAGAAAAAATCTCATCTGAACCTCATCTGAATAACAACTATAGCTTCGTAAAAAAAGTTCTTAGCAACACAAACCTAAAATTTTGTATTCTTATAAATCTTTAAAAACAAAGAATAGTCACAACATGTCACTAAACTGTCACTCGTTTAGAAACTCGGGAAAGCTTCCAAACAAAATGCAATTAAAAACATCGAATTGAAAAATCGTCGGTTTATTCTTAATGATATTAATTGCACTCTTAAAACCAATATAGTTTGCCACTCTGACAGGGATGACCCAATTTATTCGTTCCATATAAATTGTATGGATTCATGATATAAATGGTCTCAGGCTGGGTCGAATTCTGATCGGAATAACTAGAAGCATTTTATTTCCCGGTGTTTCAAATTAGATCGAAAGCAATCTCATCTAAATTGCGATATTATATCATCCCGGTCACATTACATTTTCGGCTTACGTACAAAATAATATTTACGATTGAGGTATAGGGTAGAAGAAAAAAAAAGCTTCGAGTACCCGACTGAAATATGGAATTTTTGTACGGGATCTGAGTCATTTTAATATGCACGAAAATTAAAAAAAAAAACAATAACTTATACTCAAATAAAAATATTTTTTATTACAAGACTTTTTCTCAATGGTACATAGCGTAAGAGGAAAGGGAGCGTGGCCTTATGTATACACGTTTGGTGAATTAGCAGGGGTGTCCGGGTTCATGGGGTGAGGTTTGTCTAGTTCTTGGCAGCGGATGACCTTTTTTCGGATGACCTTTTTTCGGATGAACTTTTTCCTTCCCAGCACTTGCTGTCCTTCCTTTCCTTAAATTGACTCTCCACTCAGCATTCCCAAAGATGACATAGGCCCCGAGGGAAATTATTTTCTTCAGGGCCTCCTGTGTGGAGTTAGTGAAAAAAAAATTCACAACTTATATTTGGACTTTGTGCTAAAATACGTGCTTGACTGCACTGACTAATTATTTTATTTTTTAACTTTAGAATTTTTTTTAGAGTTAATGGTAATTTAAAAAAAATATATTTTGGACGACATGCCGCGAAAATATGCATAGTGAAGTTTAAAATAAAACTCAATTTCGAACCAAAAAAGCGCTTTTTTTGGTTCGAAATTAAGTTTTAATTTAAATACGATAAATTTGTGTTCCAATGTCAATCGTTCATTTGTAATTAAATTGTAGGCACATTAAATTTCTTTTTCAGTAATTAATATTTAATATTTTAATATTTACATTGTAAGGTAGGGCAAAAATACAATTTTACATAATTACCGTTAACTCACAAATAATTTCTAATTTTGGCCATGAAATCGTGAAGAATTAATTTCTTTATTGGCCTGTATTTTATAATTTGAATCACATATAAATAAAGCAGCGCATATCTGTACTAATTATTTCCTACACATTTGAATTTAAAAAAAATAATTATTCAGTTTAGTAGGGTATTCCGGCCTTCAATCCAAATTTAATTTTTGTACGATAAAGGTCAAGCAGCTTTTCCTCTTAAATGAAAAAAAATGTTACACTCGCAGTTCGTAGTAACAGGTTACGTCAATCAACCACTGAGAACCGAAAAGTTGTTTGATTTGACCATGGTTACTTGTTTTTGTCTGACTAGATCTGAATATCCAGACAGTTCCCAACTTCCATAATCTCTTTCTCTCTGGGTACTCTTCTTCAGCACCTCTAGTTGCGCAACATGTTCTAAAAGGTAATGCCGTAGTATCCACTGGCTTCAAGCATACAAGAACCTTTTTGTGGTACATTAAAAAAAGGTCAAAACCGTGAATTTTTCACTTGTGTGTTCCAAAGGCATAAAAATGTTGTTTTTTATAAACAATTTTTTTGTGCGTAGCTAAAAACATTATTATAAAGAAGATCTACAATCATCAGCCACCTAATGAAGCCCGTATTCATGGAACAAAAGCTAACCGAAAAGCATTCCTTGAAAATCATAAATTTAAATAAACTTTTCGTCAAAAGAAAGGAAAGCAACATTACTTTACAACACCCTTCCAACAGATTCGAAAAAATCTTAAAGAACATGAGTTCAAAAGTGAGAAGCAAAAAAAAAATAGCCAGTTTCTTAAATCTCACCTTTCAAACAAGCAAAATAAGCCTCAGAGGAACACATGTTTTATGATAATTTACAAAGTTTTATTAATTTTTTTATGTGAATTCCGCACAAGAGTTCCAACTGCTTTCCGTCTGGAACCGGTAAGACTATGGTATCCCCGATCGGGATATGTGATGAGGCTGAAGGTAGTAGAGAGGGAAAGGGAATGAGAAAGATGAAGGTGGCGAAGTTCCTGGCTATTCAGATCTAGTCACCAAACACGGCTAAAGCCATGTTAATAAAATTTAAATATTCTGAATGGTGGTCTTCCACCAGGGTGATACGGAGAGTATTTTCCACTGTAGAACGTGCCCCTAATACACCTTATATTATTTTAAAGTATTAAATTGTATCATGTCCGTTTTAGATGTTTTACTTAGTAATTTGAAATAACACACTTCGATTAAATAAAATTTGCCTATAGTTTTTAGAGTGCCCCATTAACATTAACACAAACAGTGGCCAGTTGTTTCACAGAATTTGCACAAATCAACAAATTCCAAGGTTAATTTTCAAGTTCTGTGCAATTCTATTCAAGTTCTGTTATCATTTCAGTTGTGTGAAACAACTAGCCAATTATGACATAATAACAGACCTTGAATAGAACCTTTACAAAACTTGAAAATTGACTTCGAAATTTGATGAATTGTTCAAATTCTGTGAAACAACTGAGAAATGCAAGGCGATAAGTGTTAAATTCAATTTTTAATACCTTAGTATTTTGAAAAAACATTTTTGTACAGTGAAAATATTACTTTGAGCCTTCAATTGATAATCACAAATTTACAGTCCATTAAGTTTTATATGCTATTCCCAACGTATAAAAATCTACCTATAAAACCAATATAAAGTTTATGCTCATTTATAAATTAGTCATTTTAAAATAATATTGTATGCCCAATTTTTATCCGAACTTGAAAAACTGCATCAACCTACCTTTGGACATAGAACAACGCCCGCCACTCCAAGTTAGGCAAGCCGGACGACACGTGGGAAGTATTATCGAAGCATGGGGTCATCAATCCGGTTTAGAAAAAAAAAACTTAGACAAGATTACTAAACAGATTTATTGGATACTTTAAAGAGAAAATAAAATTTCACGAAGAGATTTATTACAAATAATTAGAGACCGTCCTCTCGCAAGTAATTCGCTTTTAAAATTCGCGTTTTCATGGAAGTCATTAAAGAATGCGTAGACACAGTTTTATTTTTAATTGTAATATCGCACAAGCGTCTTAACTACCCAGTTCATATTATGAACCTAATTTTTGGCATGTTGTTGTGGGACTAAAGAAAGTTGGGGAGGGGAAGTTTTTAAATGACTATTCAGATTTCTTTAATAAACTTCAATTAGCCTTTTCATAAATCTACGATTCAAATACAATTTTGATTCTTTCACCATGGCGATAATGAGAGTACATTCCGCCCAAAACGAGTTGAATAATATGTACTATTATTGATTCCTAAAATCATGCTTAATATTTTTTTATCATGCGTGAAATTTGTGTGGAGGTTCTCAAGCTTTCAGGACCTTCTCTAGTTTGAGGCTGAATATTGTGGTAAAGCAGCCTTAATGTGAATTTATTTTTCAAATCCACATTATAATAATAGAAAAAAATTACTGATTTGGTATTTACGATTGTCTACCAAATAGCCAATATGTCTGCTTCAAAGGCAGCTCTATGAACCCATATGATAATATTGAAGTTAACTTAACCCTAAACACTTAAAATTAATTTGATGTAATATCCATTTAAACAGAGAGGAAGATATTCTCTGTAACGCCTTAGTCAAATACCACCATTGAGAATTGAAACTTTCCTTGAAATGGCTTTAGCCGTAATTGGTGACCAGAACTGAATAACCAGGTAAGTACTTCATCACAATTCTTGTATCCATCTTTTTCCGTCCTCCGCTATCTTCAGCCTCACAACATACATCAATGGGAGATGCCATAGTCTCACTGGCTCTAGATAGTTGGAATGAGTTGAGCGGTATTTTTTTTACATGAGCTCCACACAGGAGGCCCTCAAGAAAATAATTTCCCTCAGGGCCTATGTCATCTTTGGGGATGCTGTGTGGAGGTTTTATAAAAAGGAATGTAAGGAGAGGAGAGTTCTGGGAAGGAAAGGGTTTAAGGGGTGGGTAGGAATCTCGGGTTCAGTATGTCCTGTTCATCCGCCTCCAAGACCTAGACAAAACCCACCCCGTGAACCCAGGCAACCCTGCTAAATTACCAAACGTAGCGAAACACTTGGGGTGACCTATGGCAGAGGTGTTGGTTAGCCATTAAAGGTTCCTGGGGCGGCGGTACCCATTCCCGCCTCCCAAATTGAAATATATTATCACTTCTTCTAAAACAGCAAACTTATTTTGTGGCACCATTTTAATTGAAATTAATAAATTACTTTGTTTTTACCACTATAATTGATTATAAAAAACCGACATGTTTCGTAAGCCAAGCTTACTTCATCAGGAAGGAATTGGAATAGAGGAATACTTCATTTGGAATATAATTAATGCATTGTAATGTCAATGGTATTCATTTGGATAAACTTGAAATTTTAGAGATCAGAAAGAATGTGAATGCGAATTTGAATATTATTAATAATCAAAAATGATTTTTAAATGATCCAATATTAAACTTATTTCCTTTGTAAATTGTTCCATATTGTCCCTACCCATTTTAATTTTTTAAATTTTTTCCATTGTTACCATTGTCTATGTTTGTTATTTTTTCTTTGACACTACGTTCTATGTCTATATTTAAAAATTAGTATCATTAAAACCCTGATAAAAAGCTTAGCTAACGAAACATGTCGGCTTTATAATCAATTATAGTGGTAAAAACAAAGTAATTTATTCATTTGAAATGAAATATATTAATCACATAAACTAAAAATAAAAATTAACGATGAGTGAAATATATTTCATCTAAAGAGTTAAATTTTAGGTAAAGGATAAAACGCAATTCAGCTAGATATATAACAGATTACATTAAATTAAATGGTGTTATTGATACATTTGTAACGTAAAGTAATGTTATATTAAATCCTTGGGTGTATTGATTGTAAGAGTGTGACTCGCTCCATACTCAGTATCTACTCAGCCTCTATTATTACAAATCAGGAGTTGATTCCAACTCAGTTGGCTTACACTTACTAGATGATATAGTAGGTATATCAAATAACGAGGACGCTGCTAGTCAGGGTTTCTCAAATTAGGGCCTGTAAACTAGAAAAAAAACCATTGTGGTTTTTACTAGTATCGCTTAGATGTTATGCTGATACTTCCGATGTGATCCATCTTTCTCATAAACTTCAGCTAATATTTTATTTATATTTTTTTTTATCTCATCTCCACACAGAATGCCCAGCGAAAAAAAATCTTTAGGGCCTATGTCATCTTTGGGAATGCTGTGCGATGGGTCTTTTTTAGGGAAAGGAAGAATAGGAAGTTCTGGGAAGTAAAAATATATGAGGGGTGGTTAGGATTCTAGAGGTCAATGTATTCAGGAGTGACGAACGTGTAAATCCATCCCTTCCATTGCGGTGCAAGGCCAAGTCCATCTAGAGAGTTCAAAAGGTCTCTCTCATCCAGTCTCTCCCGATCCGGCCCGCCACGCAGTAGGTGGGCAAAAGCATCCGCCGCCAAGACCAAGGCAAACTTCACCTTAATATCCCAGGCGCCCCTGCTAAGTCACCAAACGTAGCGAACCACTTGGGATGACCTGTGGCAGGGGTGTTGGTTACCCAATAAATGGTTTCGGATTGATTAATGTACACAACAGACATTAACATAAAAACATAACAATGAAAGAGTACCAACCGTAAAATAACGGTGTAATATAACCTGTAAAAACAAAATAGTAGAAAGGCATGTGAAATAACAGCAATAACAATAAAAAGAAAAGACAACAAAGTTTCGACAAGTGAAAACAAGAGATTCGAGAATTTTGGAAAAATTTGGGGCTATCGCAAAATATGTCCAGAATCTTGCAACTACAGTGGATGTTACACAGACGACAATACGATACGTTCGCACAAGTGGTTGCGAGAAAGTTATGTTGGTTCTTAGGAAAGGAACATTAAAAGTTTCTGGGTTTCTCAGTGGACGGTGATAGATATTGGTTTTGATTGTGGCCAAAAGGGAAGATTCTTCATGGTTTTGAATAAATTTTATAACGACGATCAAATCTTTTTTGATCCTATCGATAGGACCGATGTACACAAATACATTAAAATAATGTGACTGTACTATCATCTAAAACACGAATAATCTTTTTTTAGTAGGCAGTCAACAATATGAAAACGACTTCTCGATGTTGAATGATATATGATTTCACGTGCAACATTTGTACTTATACTTAACGTAAAACAAAGTGGGTAAAATTATCTAAATGAGGTTTGTAAACGATATGTCACGGTCGGCCAGTGAGGGTAGAGAATTATTATGTTCGGTCAGCGAAGGTCAATCAATGTTGTTCAGTCAAGTAGTGTTAGGGTGGGTGAGGTTAGGAAAGAAAGGTTAAAGAAGTCAGTGAAACTTTTTTCAATAATCACATTAGACCATCTCTTAAGTCTTCTCGGTATTAAAGTATAACTGTTTTATAAAAAACGCAACTCGAAATTCATGTCTGAGATTTGCTTCATCAAGTGAAGGTTCAATAGACTAAAATAAAATAGAAAATTTAATTAAATGAAGACAAAATTAGCGAAATTCAATTGAAATCAGTGGACAGATAAATCAGAAAAAAGGTTTTGGCAACTCAGGTACTCGAACCTAGGACCTTCTGCTTTCATGGCAACAGCTCTACCAAGTGAGCTATGGAACCCATTTCCAATTCGGTCACTTTTAACTGTATCATACGTCGACTAAGAACTACCAACATTATCTTCATTTTCTTAACACATATATCATTGGCTGCTATCTATACTTATGATTGCAAGATTCAAACCCGCACATTAAAAAATA
Source organism: Limnephilus lunatus (assembly GCA_917563855.2). Taxonomy (NCBI): domain Eukaryota; kingdom Metazoa; phylum Arthropoda; class Insecta; order Trichoptera; family Limnephilidae; genus Limnephilus; species Limnephilus lunatus. The sequence continues at coordinate 61,473,340 of OU830592.1, forward strand.
AAACGAATAAAATTTATCGAGGCACTAACTAGACAGCATTTAGTTTTTGTTTGAATATTGCAAACATATATAAAGATAGCAGCCAATAGTATGTGCGTTAATGAAGATAATGGGAAATCTGTGGAAACGCATGTGAAACATACATAAATTAATTTCAGGTAATACAAAACAAGGTAATCATAAAACTATTTAACTACAAGCCCAGAACATCCACAAAAAAATTAAATATGGAAACAAAACTATTAACATTAAGAAAACTATATAAATACAATACATGTCTCCTTATATACAAAATACAAAATAATCTCGTACACGCAAACACAGAATTCGTTAAAACGTCTCAAGTACATAAACACTTCACACGACAACAAGATAACATACATTTAAACACCATCCACACTAACTACGGTAAACAATCCATTGGCTACGAGGGGGGCAACTTATATAATTGCCTCCCAAATGACATGGGTAAATTAAAAAAATATATATATATATATTATTTCTTGATAAACAAAATAATGAAATAGAATAGCGCTGTATTGAAATATTTAGTTTATCTTAATGTGTATAATTATTTCTAGTTAAATGAGTGAAAATGTAATTTTCTTTTAACTGGAATAAAAAAAATGTAAATGGTAGTTCTTAGTCGAAGTATGATACAGTTAAAAATGACCAAATTGGATATATATACCTTCGCTTAGTTGGTAGAGCTGTTGCTATGAAAGCAGATGGTCCTGGGTTCGAGTCCCAGAGGTGCCATTACCTTTTTCTGATTTTCTGTCTTCCGATTGCCGATTGAGTTTCGCTTATATTGTCTTCATTTAATTAAATATTACAATTTGAGGTTTTACTCGTAAAGTTAAAAACAAAAATAAATAAAATAAAATATGTAGCTCGATATATATATTTCATTACAATGTTAAGAACGTGCCATCCTTGCGCACTGGAGTTAGTTTAAAGTTCAATGTGTCAAATAAATATGATCGACGTGCAAAACCAAAATCATGTCAATATTTATTGCCCTTCTACAAGGTCAATGTCCCCGATCACCCCACTACATGAGTCATTTAACCAATTACGAGAGGTCTTTTGTTATCTGATCCGTTCAGTTTCCCCTCCCGTCCCTAATCTAGTCCCGTCCTCGTTATTAAATAACTTCTTTAGCTTTATCCCGTAATTTAATTTGTGACAAGTTACGTATGGAAACACAAAGGTTAGTACATAAGTACGTTATAATAATTATTTTACTCTTCATAGATCAAAACTCCTGGATTTCAAATGTCGTATTGAATAACATCGTAACCCTTCATAGAAGCGTGGATTTACCATTGCAAATCAAATCACATGCTCTTGTGACTCGTCGCACAGCAATAATTACAAACCAACACAGTTGTATATTGAACTATTAATCACTGGAAACACTGTGGCAGTTGCTAAGCTTTTCAATGAATAGTGACTAACCTGGGTATGGCTGGAATAAGGCTAACTAAGGTGGTTATGGCTGGAATCATTAATTGGATAACACCTCGGCCATAGGTCACTCGAAGTGGGTTTAACTTCTTCAATAGGACTCTCTCGGAACATCGCCTTTTACCGCAGTGGGAGGGATGGATTCATTGGTCCTGTACACACAGAACCCAGATTCACACCAATCCCTTATATCTTTTTCCTTCCCAGCACTTCCTCTTCTTCCTTTCCTAAAAATACCCTTCACACAGAATCCCTACATTTGATTCAGGCGCTGAGGGAAATTATTTTCTTCAGGGTCTCCTGGGTGGAGCCAACGTAAAAAAAGATAAGGAGGTGATTTTGTGGTAAATAAACAAAATAAGTAGGTGTATTGCATCGAATGTTCCCAGGTCACAGTAATTATTGCTAAAAGATTAGGCGGATTATTTTACCAGAATAAAAAGAATTGGTAGGTACCTACCTTCATAAACTGCTTACAAATTTTCAGAATGAACAATGCCATCAAAAATTCTATATGAGAGAATATTCAAAGAGGTTAAAAATTTAAATGAAAAGGGCGGTCCGAGGTTTAAAATTCATTAATATTTTGATGCAAAAATAATAAGAATTTAGAAAGATAAATTCATTTCGTGGCTTTGAAACTTACACAATTACATATGGCATTACTGTATGTTTTCCATTAAATTGTTCCCTGTGGGGTGTCTGCTGGGTGCAGTATACCACGATGATGATCAATTTCCGGTAGGAGAAGATAGAAACTGAATGAAAAATTAATAAAATCACCAAGTTTGCAGAAGACTGCACTCCGATCTGGAGCATCTACCAAGCCCAAATTGCAAGAATCGAAAGAAATCAAGGGAAAAAATTAAAACACATAAATTATAAACTAAACTTACGCTTTAAAAATGATACTTTATTCATGAAATCCAACAACTTTCACTCCCTTCACACAACACGTTTAATTTTTGATCAAATTTCATTATTTAAAATTATTAATAATGGCCTGGACTCGCCTGAGCTTACCAAATTAGTGAAAAATCCTACTCCGTCAGGAACCGCCTGACAAACCGTTTTATTTATTTTAATTTGCCCGCATGCAGGCTCAACGTTATGAAAAATTCTTAATTCCTCGACATTTTTGCTATCAAAGAAATCTCCACAGTAACTTAAAGAAATAACAAAATGACAGCCAACGTCAAAAATTTACTTAGCAACACGCTTTGCCAATAAAAGTATAATAAATAATTTCATAAGCCAAAGCGTATTCACAACGAAAGAGATTACCAATGTATATAGATTATAGCCTATTAGCTATAGCAAATAATGTAGCTTTCGATTAGTGAAATAATGTTTAAATTCCATTCGGTATTTATTGCGTGAAAGAGTAACGAACACACATTCGTACAAACTTTCGCCTTTATTATATCTACATATAAGATTATATTATTATTGTTATATTAATATTTATGATAATAGCTTCGAATTATGTAGTTAGAAAGCAAAATATGTATATTTCTTTTACAATAATAAATAAGAGAAAAAAACGATGATTAATTGAAGAATTAATATGATTCTACAGACTGATAATAGTTAAAAATTATGTTATACCACGAAGGCATCCAAAATAAGTTTTTAAAATGTACGTTATTAATAAATTATATTATAAATAACTAAGCCAATTAAATTTATTTATCTGAATATATTGTAAAAAGGTGCCAAGGGTTCATTTGAAACATCTCATTTATCAAAAATTGCGCATTTTAATATTATCAACAAGAGAGATAGCGGAGCTCTTCGCAGCAGAACCATATTTCCACATACTCACACAGTGACAGGCATGTCTGACGTCACGGATGACTGTTCGTGTGACCTATGATATGAGACGAGTTAAACATTGCATGGGGGAGAGGAGTACCCAAGGTTAACCTCCGTAATTATTTGTATGTTGTTTGCAGAGGAAACTCTGTCCAATTAAAAAAATCTAAGAAGGATGTTTTTGCATGTAATACGACCAAAAAGGTAAAGGGTAATATAATACGTTTTAAAATATTAAGGTAAAATTCTTTTACCACAACACATTGTTTCTGGAAGTTTTTTAGGTACCTTGCTTTACCTTAGTGATAACCCTTCTACATTATTTTAATAACTGAAGACAATTTAAGCGACTATCGCCAATATTGTCTTCAGTGATTAAACATTACAATTTCAGGTTTTTTATATTTTTTAAAACATTTATGGAATAGGTATTTAAACAATGCAGGGTCTTATCGTCTTATTTTGCCAAGACTTTAAGCTCTATAACTCACAATGAAATAAACGTTGAGCAATAATATTCTTTATCAGAAAAGTACCGCAAATTTCATAGTTCACAGTTACCGAGTTTTTTGGAGGAAACATATTTTTGCTCCATATCACATTATTTTTATTTATTTAAAAATAAATACAAATATTCCCGAGTTACGAATAACCTGACAATATTTTAAAATCTCCTACTACCACGACAGTAAGCGGAAAATGTTGCTTGTATTGTGATGGAGGACCTAGTCAGCTGAGGAATCGAACACGCGACGCTTGGGTGGGATCCGTGGGATCCGAACGTGGAATCCAAACGGGATGCCAACTCAGCCGATGACCGGCCAATGTATAAATGTGATTCGTGTATGTACATATAATGAGGAGAAGTGTAAAGGTTTTTTCATTGTTCAAAATCTTTCACAAGGATAGGTGTCCATCAATTTGAATAATTTGTCTTCTCCCCATATGTATTTGGTGGTTCTTATTTTAGGATGCTTAGATTTGTCTACTATTTGGTGACATTGGTCATTTCGGCATCGCGGTGTATTGACGAAATGTGCTATTCGGGACCTGGTTTAGTGGACATTCTGCAGAATAGTACTTGAGGGTTGAATGTGTCCACGTTCATACAAAGAGACCTAAAGCATATACTCACGCATCATATATGCACAGTGGCTGTGGCTTTATAACTATAAAGGGTATAATTTATGGACGTAACACCATTCGCAAGAACTCTGGTGGCAGTTTTATAGTGGATCTACGTTATCTACAACAAGATGTATGTTTTCGTATAGGAAGACAGCCCCGGGTTCACAACAAATGTTCAAAGGATATTTCAAACTAAGTCTCCTTCACTATTTCCTTGGATTGTATCTTGTATTCTGTTCCGCTTGCTTATATTATTTCCTGCTATTTCCTTGTTGGTATTATATTGGGCTTCGTTGTTTATTATATCTTCCTGTTTTTTCTATGGTATTATTAATCAATTATGTATCTTTTGTTTTGATTTCCAAATAAATGTCTTTTGCAAAATCATGTTGCTTGTATTCTTTTTTGTATTCTCTTCTACTTGATTGAATTCTCTTCTGTTGTTTTCCACTTTTTATTTATTTCTTAATTAATAATAAGAAGTAAATAGTATTTATTGTACATAACTGAACTGCCTCAGTAACAATATTTTATATTTGTTTAAAGATATATTGAAGATGTCCACTGACCTGGTATAATTGTTTCCCTCCATTAGTATTTTGGGAAAAGAGGAATATATATGGTAGTTAGTCCCAGAATTTATGCACTGAAATAAATCCTGACTTCTAAAATTACTTAGTGGAATCCGGAAGTTTTTCAATTCAAGCAATACCGGACTCTCAACTAAATTATTTAGAATTTTGTACAGAAATACCAAGTCAGTGAAAATTCTTCTGTCTGACAATTTGAGCATATTCATGTCTTTTAAAATAGTGTTTTCAAAATAATTGCTGGAATACCCATTTTAAAATTTAAAAAAATGTAAGAATTTGTTTTGAATTCTTTCAACTGTTTGTACATGTATATTATAATGTGGGTTCCAAACCGTAAAAGAATTTGTATTATCAATTAATTATGTAGATATCTTCTTTGCATCGTTTAATTTTTGGTTTGATCTCACTCATAGATGAATAATATTATCGATAAAAAAACACAGCGTGAGAAATAAGTATGTTTGGTTGTATCTAAAATCGAAAAGGGTTTCCAGAATCCGAGACAGCAGAACAGGTTGTTTTTTTTATATCACCTGGAGGTGGAATCTTACAATTCCCAGTATTTTAAAGATATTCCCCGAGGGTTGTTTTCTCCGGTCTTAGTGGGGTTGGGAGGGACATTCAAGAAGAATAGGACTCATTGTTGCGGAAAGAGAGTGCCTCTGTCGTGCCCATAGTTAAGGTTAGCTGCACAATGATTTTCTGGTTACATGTAGAAATTACTCGTGTGTGAATTTAATGTACCAATCTTACACTGCAAGGAATGTACACGGACTTAATTGCACATGGACGAAACTGCATTTGGAGAAAATGCGGACAACTCAAAAAAATGCAAATTCATCACCTCCTTTGAAAAGTCATTAAAATTGGTTAAATAGGTTACGTAAGGTTTGGTTATGGGCGATTTTTAAATATGTATTCCATAACTTTTAATGGCTTTTCGGAGGGGTATTGAAATGTTACTTTGTTAAGTTATCGTAGAACCCTGAACACCTTCGTATTTACTTTTTAATGTAGCTATTACTTTGCATTAACCCATCATTATAAATGAAACAATATTTATTTGTGAGAACCAATTGTATATTTTATTTGAGCCGAACCGTTTCAGAACGGCCGTTCCTTCCTCAGGGTAAACTTATAATAATTTGACATTTCAAAATGAACTTGTTTGAGATAGGATTATAACTAGGACAATAATATGACTATAACATAACCAACAACAAGACCAAACCAATCCCAGGTTTGAAACCAGAGAGAAAGAAGATACGTATTTTCTTGTTTTTCAATGTATTGGTTTCTTGTATATATCTTTTTTCTTTCTTTCGCAATATTAATCTACTTAATCTATCAGTTACATACTTTTTTCATATTTTCATCTCTAAACTGAGTTTTCATAATGTGATTGTTCTCATTCACTTGTGAACAATATATACAAACCCAGAATAATGATTTAATAAATTCCAATAAATTCCGCTAGGATAAGTATACCTTCATAAAATGTCACTTTGTTGCCGTTAAAAGAATTAAGTCCATGCAAGGAGGGATAATATTATATTAGAAGCATCGTGATTAAAATAAATAAAAAAATTGATAAGATGATAATATATTGTACGTTATTAAAATATTCATGATAGTTCCTTACCAGAGTTCCAAAGCCATTTATGTGCGGACTATCAAACTTAAAATTCAAACCTCGTATTCACACCTGGATGTGAAGTTGATGTAATAAATTATTAATTCATTGGATAAATTACTATTTTTTATTTGTTTGTTGTATCTTTACATAATTATCCACAACATTATTATCCTATATATATATATATATAACACTATTATATATAACCTATATAACATTATTATCCTTTACATTTCAATTTTAAATCTCATTAGGACGTGATGGGATTAAAAAACACCATCTAGGTTACCAACCAGTTCTAAGAACACTTATTCCCGATGAAAAATGTAGTTGCCAATGGAAAAAAAATTTAAAATAAAACAATAACTTTGTAAACACCACTTTTAAAATATAAATATAAAAGTGGGTTTTACAAAGTTATTGTTTTATTTTAAATTATAATGTCACATCACAAAGTAACTGCTTCATATGAACAAAAAGGAAAAAAAATTGTTAAAGATAATGTTGTTAATTCTCAAATTTGAAATACGAGATTGACAAATATGACGTTAAAGTAAGAGGTGGCAGTGGCCGAATTGTGGCGTTTGTTCCGGTAAGACGAGAGGTTCTGGGTTCGTGCCCTAGTTGCGACCATGATCTTTTAATTTTTCTGTGTCTTGTTTTCTTTTGTATTTTCGTTTAGATTATTAGTATTATCTTCTTCTTCAATGATACTTAAAAATAGTTTGTCTTGACTTTTTTATTATTTTGTAAATTTGGTTATAGTGCATTTCAAAAATCGGTCAAAGTTTGTTTTTTACTCTTCTCTGTAATTGAACTGGAAAATCCAACACGCCAAAAAAAAATTCAATGATAACTTACTCAAAAAAGTCATCAAGTGTTCAGACAAATCTAAAGGATCTTAATTATGTAATTTCGTTTAAAAATTACACGTGCGGAAAAATGTTAAATGGCTGGATTGTATTTTTTTTACACAAAAAGGAATTGAAGCTTTTGACGACACGAGTTTTGAAAAAACAAATTAAACAATGAATTTAACCTAATTGAAATGTTTGTCAGGCTTCCGGGGCATTGTTAAGAGACCTCCAAATACATGGTCTTACACAAATGAAAATTATTTTACAAGGACGAAATTAATGCTTACGTATGCAATCTGAATTCCACTGTTTGTTCTCCCAAGACTTGTTGCTACGCTTCACAAAAGTTTAGATTACCACTTTGATACCGCACAGCCATACCGGGTCACACAGAGGGTAGACGAGTTGTTCATTTTCATGAAATATATTATGAAGTTGCGACTTTGATTCTGAAAAATATATACGATATGCCATCCAACAATGATGCCAGACTCAAATTTCTATAAAAATTGTAAAGAAAAAAACTTTAGGATTTTTTATCCATTATCCAGGTCGGACAAATATTTTGAGGTCATTGAAACGAATTTCTGAGGAATTGAGTAAATAATTGTATTATCACAATTATTCTACTTACATTATGTGTGTGGGTATATATTAAGAATTGAAAACATCTGAAGTATAATTTATTTAAATTAAATGAAAACAAATCACTTTGCACGCACCACCCATGCAATAAAAATTTTCAACACGTTTTAAAAGCAATGATTTATTCGTCACGATAATTTTTTTTTAAAGAAAGACAAAAAACATTCCCGTTTTACGAAAAACTCTACTACCACGGTAAGCCGAAAATTGTGGCTTGAGTCGTGTTGGAGGACTTAGCAAGTCGAGTAATCGCACACTAGTATATTGAGGCTGTAATAAAAATAATAATTATCGAGTTAATAATACTTTAAAAATAATAAAAATTTTGTTCCAAAATTGTAATGGAATATGTTCATGAAATACCAGCCATAAAATATTATTTCTCAAGGTAAAATATTATACCTTACTTATGAGTAGAGACCGGATTATATGCAATTGCATATTTGCATATGCATTTGCATATTTAGACCCTTTTCAGCGGTAGTTGCATATTTTAGCAAAAAAATTGAGATCTTGCATATTTACGCTTGATCTCGTTCATCGTTCAGATGCCTCACATAGTGACATCAAGGGTATTTATTATCAATGACTTCGATAGTTCTGAGGCTTCGACAGTTTTCCAGTGCAAAGAAGCGTTTGACGATGCTAGTATTAAAAAATAAAAACCTAGCTATGGTTAGCCCTCATTTCGCTTACATACCTGCAAGTTTAAAAACGCTTGAAACTCATGGATTGGCGTTGATGAATCTATTCAGGTTATGAAGAAAATTCGCCTTATGAATTCCTCGTTGTCAAAGCTATTCCTCCAGAGTAAACTCAAAGAAAAGTTTGAAAACTTACTGAACAATAACCCAAGATTTGAACCCTTGTGCCAAATTGATAGCTTCATTAACAGGGCAGGTGAAATTTTTATCGGCACAATAAGTTAAAAAATCGCACCCAAATTTAAATTCTGTCCAGTCACATCAGTAGACGAAGAACGCTCCTTTTCGCTTACAAAAATATATTAAGCGATCGTAGACACAATTTGTCTACAGAACATTTAGAACAGTACTTGGTTATATACGTTTTTAAAGGTAAATTGTAAATTTCATTGTTTAATATATTTTATAATTGATATTTTCGAAAATATTATACATATATTGAGAACTAATGGCTTAATAAGATAAAAAATATTTAAAAATACGATTTCATCTTGCATATTTTGGCATTTTTTATGGATTTTCTTGCATATTTTAGCTATTTTTATTGCATATTTGCAAGCATATTTTGGGCTGTTTTTTGTTGCATATAATCCGGTCTTTACTTATGAGTAACCCGTGGGAGAATTTTATTTGCATATTTTAAAAGGAAAATTTCGTGAATTCATGAATCTTACAACTAATTATTTTACTTATGACTAAATGGGTAATATCGCGTTCTGGAATGAATAATCATTAAAAGTAAAATGATACTTCTTATTTAAAGCTGTTTGTTTCCACAAATCCTGCGAAGCAGTTAATAACCTAGTAGGTCTTCCCAGGGCATCAGCATTGACTAAAAGGTCACTGCTCAACTACAACTCAAGAATTCTCCTGGAATGCAGCTGGTTTTCAGCAGTGCCTGCTTATTATGTATTTTCTTGACTATTTTCAAAGACGGTGTCCTCTGGCCCGCATACCTGAGATCCACTCTCAAAAGTACTAAGCTAAAGTAAAGCAGCCTTTCAACTACAAGGTTGGTCAACTCCTTTGATCAACTAATTATTTTTGTGTATTTTCAATGTTAGCATGAATTATTAAATGAACGTCATACACAATTCCGGAGTCCTTACAAGTCATGGCGTTCTTAAGGGATGTAATGGTTCGACTACTATTGGTTCGACTAACTGGTAGAGTTGTTTGAACATTTTTTTTAATAGTTTAGAATTTATTGCTGCTTTCATTTGAAAGAACATTAGGTCTAAGTAGGCGTGTTTCAAATCAAATGATAAATCTTACTCTGTAAACCAAAATATAATATTTTATTAATTTTAAAAAAATGTGTAAAAATAAAAACAAAATACCTTCAATACTTACATCACAAAAATGACACCACCTGAAGTAGTAGCTAAAATTCATTAAAAAAATAGCGTACATAGCCAGTTCTACCAGCAATTGGAAATGATAATCGCTTTAGATAGTAAGAAAAAAAATTCTGAATTCTGCGTAATGTATTATGAAATATACAAACGGTTATGAAAGGGTTGATGTTACCATGGAGTGATATATTTTCATTTTTAATTTCATGCAAAAAAATACATATTTATTATGAATGAACATTAATATGAACCATGATACCTGAGGATCTTATAATGGTGAAACTACTCTACCTACAATATTATATTGTTTTGCGTGGGAAAAATCTATGAATTTTCTTCTTGAATAAATATGGTTTATTCAGGAAAGAATTTAACTTATTATTTTATTTATCACAGAAAATTCGGTAAATGTTTATTTTCCTGTAGCGGAAACAAAAAAATAAGGAAATATAGGGAGATTCGCAAACAGCCAATTTGTAACGAATATCGTGAGAGCTGAGACCAAAACAAAAGGTCAACATTCCTTGGAAGCATCAATGTTTCATCTTGAAAAACAGGTCGCCTTATGGTTTGTTTATACAATGTTTTATTATATTGACATACAATGGTTACATGATACTATGTACTAATTATACGTATTATATACTAACATTAACATTATAAAGAAATTAAAGATCAAAACTACTTTATTTCACAAACAAAAATTACAAAAAATTAAAAAACAAACAAACAGACAAATTTGCGTTTGTCACAATTTGGGAGGCTGCTATGGGAACCATTTATTGGATAATCAAAACCCCTATCGTAGATCACCCAAATTGGTCGGTACGTTTGGTGACTTAGCACTCCTGGACAAATTGACCGCTATATCCCTCCCCTCCCCTCATACATTTTACCTTTCCTTCCTCTCCTTCCTTTACCTAAAAACACCCTTTATACAACATCCCCAAATATGACATAGGCCTTGAGGGATTTTTTTCCTCATGGCCTGCGTGGAGTTCTTGTCAAAAAAAGTATTATTTAACTTCCTTATTAAATTTAATCTAATTTTCCTCTTCTTTTATATAGGTCGGTATTTCATCGAAGATCTTTTTTTTAAACAATTTTTTTGATCTTTTCGCATCAATGCTGAACTTTCTTGACCGTTAAACATAAAAAAACTGTTATATATTTTCGAAAATTGGTTTTATTTTTAAATTATTTCCATGGCTCTGTTTTCCATCTTCTTAAATCCTAGTCTTTATCAAAGACAAAATAGGTACTGCCATAATAATTAATATCATGACCAATGTTGGCATAGTGAAACTTTTCGGTATAATTTAATTTTCCACACGATATTACTAATAATTATTTGCACATCATTATGGGTAGTTTCAATAGAACAAATATCTGTGACTCCTGTTATTCCCTAATTTATCTTCAGTTCAGTTGTTGGTTTTTTTTTGTATCCTGTAAATACACAAATCCTTTTGTTTTGATGAGTTTTTTTTCTAGTGTACATTTGTTACTTCGTTTTTATTTATATGCTACGGGTTTCAACACATTCGAGTTCGCTGATCATTAGAGATATGCCATATCTTTAACAAAGATAAAACTAATTTCAAACATTCAAATATTAATATATATCTACTTTTATCTGTGCGCTAACCAAAGAATCAAAACAATGAATTTAGTTAAAATGATAGCACCCTGTAACTCACCATTATTGACAATGTTTTTTTGTTATTTTGACCCCTCCCACAGTTCTCCGCCCCAAAAAAACGCTTCCACTATCCTCACCTAATTAAATATAATCGTAACTGTACTTGGATAATTATTAAATTAAATTAAAGATTGATAGGAATGTCACGGATGTGTCGAAAAGCAGATAAATTAAAATAATGAAATAAGTTAAATATTTAATTTTCAAAATAAAATGCCTAGAAATTATTACATGGTTACCCAAGAAACACAAAAAAAACACTAATCATCTTTTAACATCGTTCGCAATATGTTCGTACGCGTTCCAAAAATGTACATTGTACATGTTCCTTCAAAAATGTACGATTTTTCAAAATTAATGATGAAGTTAAATGCCTTAGGAAATATATGTAGAAATTTAGATATCGCAACCAGTATTCAGTCGAACACAATATCCACTCACCGGACGCAATTTTGGATGCAGCGTGTTTAAATTTTGTTATTCGACTGTAGAAAAGAAAATTCTAGAAGAAATAATACAAGATATGTTTTTAGATTTTCACGGTCAAAAGTATTTTCGTTATTTGTTTTTGGAGTGTTATGCATTGTTGCACCACCTCCTTCTTTAGCCAACGTTTCGGATAGCGATATAGTGTCCATCATCACAATACGCATCTCACTGATGATGAAAACAGTAACGCTGGCTAAAGAATGCGATAGCGCAACACGGCGTAAAACCCCAAAAACAAATAACGATAAATAACACATGTTGATTTTTATATAATGAAAGAATACTTCAAGAATACAATGTATACATTTTCGAAAAGGTAACTGCAAAAACATTTCGAATTAAAATTTGATCAACGTGTGTCTAACTATTAACAATTATAAAAAGTTAGGAATAAAAAAGTAGATTTTTTTGTTAAATAAAGAACCCTCTGAGAATTTGAATCCATCGATTTATTGTTATGTTTTAAACGTACATTTTACCGACACATGAGATTCCCCACCCAACGGACAAAGGTATATTAATTACTTTACTTCTTCTAACACATCAAAATTATTTCGTGGCACCATTTTAATTGAAAATTAATAAATTAATTTAAGTTTTCTATGCATGAAATGATTGAGAATAATTTTAGCTGGACCAGAGTTAATATAGATTCATTCCTTTGTCCATTGGGAAGGGAGAAAGTTTATTTAAGATAATTATACATTAGTGACACCTGCAAATACTGGCGCCATCTACTGGTCCAAACTTATTAACTGTCTTGAAATTCATAATTGGTTTGAGACTTAGCTAGAAACCTAAACAATTAGTTCATGGCTGTAAGCGATGCCTTGTTTTTCTTATTAATCAATCCCTGGATAGTGGAATCTTTCCAGATCAACTAAAGATAGCAAAAATAATTCCGATTTACAAAGATGATTGCAAAAAAAATCCTTCTAATTATCGTCCTATATCCATCCTCTCTGTTTTCTCTAAAGTTTTTGAAAAGGTTATTAAGCTTAGGCTCACTAAATATCTCTTATCAAACAACTTACTCGCATCCCAACAGTATGGATTCAGAAACCAATCTAACATAAAATGTGCTGCTTTCGATTTTGTATATGCCCTCCAAAAACATATAGACCAGGGTAAGCATACTGCAGGCTTATTTATAGATTTAAAAAAAGCTTTCGATACGGTTGACCATGAGATACTACTAAAGAAGTTAGAACACCTAGGCATAGTAGGCACTCCCCTGAAGTTACTGTGTAGTTACCTCTCTAACCGACACTGTCAGACCTTTGTTGGAAAAGGGACAAGCAGTATGGGAACGATAAAATGTGGTGTGCCTCAGGGCTCCGTACTTGGACCATTACTATTTTTAATATATATAAATGATATTGCTAAATGGGGACTTAAGGGTACAATACAACTTTATGCAGGTGATACAGTGATTCTTTATCACAATAATGACTTAAACGAACTAGAAAAGGAAATGGAAAGGGATATATCTTGCCTGGCAAACTGGCTGCGATTAAACAAACTTAGCCTAAACATAAAAAAAACACATTACATATTGTTTGCAAATAAAAAAAATGTAAGTCTTAATATAAGTATTGATAATAACCGCCTTGAAAGGGCTGATGTTACAAAATATCTTGGCCTTTTCATTGATTCACAACTCACATGGAATCACCAATTTAAACATGTTCTATCCAAAATTACTCCTATAACTGGTGTTTTATATAGACTTCGCGGGTTACTTCCTTCCTCTCTATTAAGATCGATTTACCATGCTATGATTCACTCACATCTAATATATCTCGCCGGAATCTGGGGATTTGCTACAAAAAAAATTATTTCAGAAGTCCAAGTCATCCAAAATAGAGCCCTGCGAAATATATTCAGTTTACCTTGGGATACACACGTCAAAGACATTTACAGAAACACCCAAATACTTCCTTTTAACACCATTCCCACTTTTGAAATAACAAAAACTATATTACAAGTAATTCAACACTCGGCACATTCCAACACTACACTCAATTACAATTGCGACGTACACCAACACAACACAAGAAATCACAACAAACTTCATATAGCAAAAATCAAATCAACAAAATATGGACTAAGATCCCTAAAATACATAGCTTACACAAAATATAATCAACTACCCAACGAGATCAAATGTGCAAGTCAATGTAAAAAGACCCAAACTAAAATGCTCAAACTTCATTTTATGAATGACTATCTGAAATAATAATGTTGTGTATGTCCTATGATATGTCCATTTAATACATACAGCTATATGTTTCATGTAATGCGTATCATTCCCGCAATGAGTTTATTAACTCTTGGGAGTACAATGCTTTATATAATATACTATATTCTGTTTTGTATACTTTTAATAAAAAAAATAAAAATAAAATGTTATTTCTCGGTTATGCTCCGAAAAGACGTCGCTGTCCGAAGTGTCAAAGTAATGCGAAAATACACACAATCCGTGAATGTGTTGGTCACCTCAACTCTCGTTGAACGACCAGTAATAACGTGGTACCTAGAGCGCAGTTAAGTTTTACATACAAATAGCAAGTACATACCTGCCTACAATAATGAGTGTTTGTGACGTTGATAGTGTCAATGCATGAATAAATCTCATTTCTCCTCGTATAAATTCTCGACTCGCAGCATATTAAATCCCTCTCTGGGTTCCTGGTAACAGGGTGAGCGGATTACAACAAGGTTGACCTAGTTAGAGTAATTAAATAATAAATTATTATTGCTAATGGATATCTCAACGCTGCTGAAGGGAATGCGAATATCCCTTTGGCGTTCGGGAGATTTAATAAGGTACTGTTATTCTACCCTCAACAGGGTCCCAAATCAGTTAATTATTTGGAAAAAAATCAATAAAGCGTTAAAGATTTACCGGAAATGTGAAACTCGCTTTCCATTTTCTGAGGACTATTATAACTTATTTCTGTCACATTAAAGTGGGCGTAAAATATTTATGAAACAATTGTCTAAGAGAATAATTTTTAATAAAGTATAGCCAAAGTAACAGCTAACAGTTTTAAAACCTTTTTTTTCAAACCTAGTGAAAATGCTTAGTGGCAAGGACGATTTAATGACATTATAGTCCATATCTACTAGTTCTTTTCTGATTTGCCTATGTCATCTCAGTTCTTTCTCATGGGTATCAATACAATTTTTATTTCATTTGAGCCTAAACTACCCAAAACCAGTGAAACTATGGCATACCCATTTTGGGTATGTTGTAAAGATAAAGGGGTGAAGAGGAGATGGAGATAGTTAATAGGAAGGTTGGAAAGTGCCTTGCTATTCATAACTGATCACTTGATAACATGATATTTTAAGCAACGATTCTCTTTAGAATGGTGGTCTTACAGAGGTTTTACGGCTCTGGGATGTGCCGCAAATATGCTTTAAATTATTTCGTAAAATGACACATGAATATAACTAATTGGAATTTAATACCTGCTACCACCAGAGATAATTAGTTATCGGACGATCTAAACCAAATGATCTGAACCGCTCAGTGACGGACTTCGTCAATGTAATACTCAATCTATCAAATAAGATAAAAATAAGAAAGAAAGGAAATAGATTAACATTATACAACAAAAAAATTATAGAAAAAATTAGGTGCCCAGTACCCAGGTCCACCTTAATAGAAAATGAATTTTGCAAAAGGAATAGCAAAAATAACAATTTTAATATTTTCATTTATTTATTTCCTTTCTCATTCGTTACAGTTAACATACATAACAATAATATAAGTACTAGTAACATAAATAAATATGAATAATCAGTAACAGAATGAAAATGGGTTAGTAGGAGTATTTTTGTGAACACCTCACTAAGAGAATCTGTGATGAGGTGTTCGCTTGGTTTAGATGAAGAGTTATTTTTCCGTCATAAATAAAAATAGAGCATCGTCCTTGGGACTCTCAAGGAGGATTTAAAAAAAAAATTGTTAACTCATTTTGATAACTCATTTCCATGAGTTATCAAAACTCATTAAGGGATCGCCAATTGGTACTTTTGAAAAGTTAAACCCAACTCAACCCAATATGTAGACACAATACATTAATAAAAAATTGCTAAACATTTCACAGAAGCAACATATAGACACAACTTATATGAAGAATCACTTTCCAAATATTTCATAAAAACGTGTCTTATAAGATTTTATGAATTATTATAACCACTCATTTGATTTATGTACTTTTGGTGCCAAAAAGTTAAAATAAAGTATCCTCCATGATTGACTATAGAAATGCATAAAAAAACAAAATCAGGAAAATACAATAAAAGGTACGAGCTCAAAAATATACATACCTAATACGATATGTTTACATACAAATACATGACAAGATTTCAAAAAGATATAAACTGGATACTATGGTTCCAAAATATTAGGTTAGTAACAGTTAAAGTACTTCATTATATTATGTGCATGCCACGTTGTAACAGTGTAGTGAAGAGAAAAGGAAATATATGAAATAATTTTATGAAATTCAGTGCTATAACTATAACCAATAAATATTGACATTATTTAATAATAATATCTTTATTTGGAAAACAAACAGCTTTACAAAGATACATAAAAAAAAGAGTGCTAAAATAAAACAGTAAGCCTAAAACCATGTTTTCGCTGATATATTTTTTTTTTTTTTTAGTAGCTAGACACGAAAAAAAGAGAAGTTAAATTAAAATATAAAGAAAAAACTACGGAAAAAACAGTTATGAAAAGCTAAATACTTAAATATGCATGATAAGAATATAGAAAAAAACAATAAAGGGTAAGCTTATGATCTTTTAGGAGTATAAGGATGATATGTATGTAATTAGGGAATATGTAAATATATTGCAAATTAGGAAAAGAAATCTGATTAATAATATAATAAATATAAATATGGATGTTAAAGGGTGTGTTGTGATGCATTACATTTATCTAATAGTGTTGCTTTGAATTTGTTGAAAGTTATATTGAAGATGTCTGTATATATGAGGTGTGTATTATGATAATGGCAGGCTCTATGTATAAATTCATTTTGTAAGTAGTTGGTGTTGGAGCGGCTGTTATAAAAAAGGGATACGTTTCTGCTATTACGACCAGGAACTCTAATATCTATTTTTTGTAAAAGATACGGGGAAGATACAGTATTATTTAGGATTTTGTACAACAACAATAATTGATCAGAAATAATTCTTCTACAATTAAATTTCGGGATTTTAATGAATTGACGTATATCTTCATTTGATTGGAATGCATAAAACGACCGAAAATTTATGTAGGAGAGAAATTTTTCCTGAACACGTTCTATTCTATGAACATATGTTATATATCTTGGATTCCAAATTTGTGAGGCATCTTCTAGGTGCGGACGAACATACAATAAATGTATCGAGATATTTATATATATATTAAATCGTAAGTTCCTTTTGTGGAGGTTTTTGACGCCTCTGCTTTTGCTCCAGGGTATTTAGCACGATCGATCGATAAAGGATTTATCGATAATGCCGATAACTTGTCATCTTTCTTGAATACGCCTTTAAATTGCCAACATACAAATCAATTTCAATGAATTACGTCGAATAAATTAACAACAAACTTAGTCGTCGTGAGCTTTTGTTGTTTTATTGGCGATCTGCAGTTGTGCTCCGACATTATCGATAAAACCGCTATCGATCGATCGTGGTAGATATCCAGAAGTTAGCCGCATTATGCTTCATCGTAGTATGCAAACAATTTACTGTACTCAAAGCCATTTCGCTGGCATTGCAAGATCTCGGTAACCGAAACAATATTGCCTACAAGCGTTGTTGTATAGAACTCTTAAGGGGTAATGGCTTATAATTATAATTGATAATATGATATGATATATAATAGGACTTGATAAGATAATTATGTTATAATGTTCTATTATTCCGCTTCCTGGAATCGGGATCAGTCGTCAAATTACTACAATGCGGGTACCATCGAGTGTAGTCAACTCAGTTTCAACAGTACTTCAAATATTCACTTATCATAAATAACACAGTTTGTAGTGTATAAGGTTACTATGAAATAATACTGCAGCTACTTGAAACCACAGTGTCCAGCTCACTTGCGGTCTTCAATTTGCGGTTTATAGTATAGTGAAGATGGGGCCTTGGCAGTTTGCTCAACAAACAATCCTTGAGATTTTTGATCAGGGTAGGCAGAATTGATTAAAATAAATAAGAAAAAAAAAATACCACAGATAACTCCCTTCGTACAAGTTTGCCAATTGCTAATTTTGTTCCAGAAAGCACTGCTTAATACTAACAAAAAAAACTCCAAGAAGCAAATTCAAAATGACAGTACTTCTTTCTACTCTATGCTATGTGCATTTCGTAAACATTGACATTATATCTACGATACGATACGATATGATTGTACCACCCCAGCCAGGAGCACTCCGGTGAGACCGGTACACCGGGGGCACTGATTTGTTAGGACTGGAACCTATGCTCTGGGGATGGGAAGGAGGTTGTCTTAGTCGATGGATATACATGGCAACCTAATAAGCCAATATTGGAATTTAGCATGGACAGGAATAAAGGAACGGTTTTAGCGTTAAAATTTCTTTTTCGTTTCTTTATGTCTTCCATTTTCTTGCCTCTTCTCGGCTTTTCTAAGATCTTCTTGTCGATTTCTGACTGCTCTTGGCTCTTATTGCCTCTTCTTGTCTTTTCTTGCTTCTTCTTGTTTCTTCATCTCTCACCTGGAATATTCTTTCTCTTCTCTTCTTGGCTTTTCTTGCCTCTTTTTCTATATTATTGTTTATCATTGTCTCTTCTTTCTTCTTCTTGGACGTTCTCGTCTCTTCTTGGCTCTTCTTGTCTGTTCTTGATTCTGCTTGTCTTTTCTTGTGTCTTCGTATCTTTTCTTGCCTCTTAATGTCTCTTCTTATCACTTCTTGGGTCTTCTCGTCTCTTCTTGGTTCTTCTTAGAAATTCTTGTCTGCTTTTGGCTCTTTTTGCTACTTCTTGTCTCGTATTGGCTATTGTTGGCCCTTCTTAACTCACCTTTGACCTTATTGCACCTTTTTTAAAAATTTTACGCCTAGTTGTCTCGGTTATTCCTTCATTTTTCTTATTCCTTCTAATTTCTTCTTGTCTCTTCTTGCCTCTTCTTATCTCTTCTCGCCCCTTCTTACCCCTTCTTAGTGATTTTTGCAACTTTTTGCGGAATTTATTTCACCGGTTTACATAGCAATTTAACAAGCCAATACTCGAACAAGGATTGGCAAGATTAAGGATTTTGATTGGGAATTGCTTACTTAATTGGGAATTGTATTTGCTTCTACTTGACCCTTTTTGGTTCCTAGGGCTTCAACTTGCTTCTTATCACTTCTTTTTGCTTCTTCGAAGCTTTTCCTGGCTCTTCCAGTCTTTGCTTTTGTCTTATTGGTTCTTTTAGTCTTCTTATTATATCATCGTGTGGTGGCATTTCTTGTCTCTTCTTGCTTCTTCTAGCCCTCTCCAACTTCTCTTGGTTCCCCTTATTTTCCTCGTCTATTTTTGCTTTGTCTTAGCTCTTCTTGGCATTTTTTGACTCCTCTTGTTTCTTCTTGCCTCTTCTGTCTTCCCTTTTATTATTCGAATCAAAAAGAGAATAAATGTCACTCCTTCGAAAAAATTAAATTTCATTAATTTAAAAACCGAGTGAATTAACATTAACAATTTTTTTTTGAGGTAAAAAATTTAGGGTGTAATTGAAAAGAACCTCCTTCAGACCCTTGACTAAAACCAAAAACCTGCAAAAACCTAAAAAAAGAAAATATTGTAAACTATTGAGACAAAGAAGAATAAAAAATTTCAAAGCACGTCAGTGAGAGGGAAAGAATTATTTTCGGCAAACTGTGAACTGCATTTGATAGGTACAAGAACGTCGAATTGTTTTTGTTGTGGAAACCCAAAACCATTAACTACTTCAAGCGTACGTACCCTTTGCTCATTTAATTATGACTAGGCACATCATCGAAGTAATAAAACTTGTATCTTCTAATCGTAAATAAACAAAATCCGATAAATCTGAAAGGAATATATTTGAATTTATTTGACTAAAATTGGGTTATTAATAAATTAAAGAATCTTATCTCTGTTTGGAGTGCCGTATCGGGATATTCTGTTACATGTTTGTTTTGTCTGTCACAGTAAATCATTTCACACCATGATCGTTATGTCTTTGTCTCTCGAAATTCATCTCGAACACGCTAGGCTTTGGGTGGTTTTGTCAAACACCAAATATATTTCGAATGCGTTTTGAAATATATTTTTGAAAGACAAAAACATAACTTTCCAACGGAAACAGGTAAGATTAAACCGCGAATTAAAACAAATTGTACTGCTTGTTACGCATTTATGTACCACTTTTCAAAGAAATCGGTTCACGAAAACAATGTATAATTTAGAAAGAAAAGAGGACCACAAAATACACGTCCTTCTTAATTATATCTTGTATCAAATTAGCTCTAAGCATAAATAATTCCTGCTTAAGGACGCATTTTAGTGAGGCAGTCGGAGGGCGCGCGTGTAGTTTCTAGTTACAGTTATTTGTAGCATGCCGTTTGATGTGGCGCTCGCGAAGTTTCGGTTGGTCAGCTTTTACGCGCTTATTTTGGAAATTGTGTGTTTATTTTGAGCAATAATTTAATAAATTATAATATTATTTACAAGCTTATGTTTTACAAAATATGGTAGGGTAGGCAGTGCTTACGTGCCTATATGAGGTGCACGCCCCTGTTACGGCAGGGCTAAAACGAGTTTTTTTTTACATTTACACCTGAGGGTCTATATCATCTTGCGGGATTCTGTGGGAGGGTATTTTTAAGGGCAGGGAGAAGAAGTTCTGGGAAGGAAAAAGGTATGAGAAGGTATGCATCCTTCCATCCCACTGCAGTGCAAAGCAAATGGTCGATAAATTCCTGCGGTAGAGGTCATGAGGTCTCCCTCAACCAGTTTCTCCCGATCTGGCCCACCACGTGGTAGGTGGCAGACGCAACGGCCAAGACTTAGAAAATCCTCATCCCTTGATATTGTGACACATAAATAGATCACATCTGAGGTTTCACACGAACCCGGACACTCTCATAAATCACCAAACGAAGCAAACCACCTGGGTTGACCTATGACAGTGGTATTGGTTAACCAAAAAATGGTTCCCGGAGCGGCGGTATTCATAACTGCTCCCCAAATCGAATGATTTTGTTGGCCGTAATATGGTAATAGGTTTAATTTTTGATTTATTTATGAACGACCATTAATTTTAAAATTAATTTAATGCAATTAATAATATTTAATTTGAATAATATTTCATTGGTGTCTAGTATTTACTGTAAATGATTTACACATTATTACAGTGTTTTGCATACACCTCAACAGAAGAACCTATGCCGGTGTATTCACGTGTCTTTGAACCTACTATTATTGTGAATTTTTAAAATTATTATGTCAATAAATATTATAAAATATTATAAAGAAAGACTTAAATATACAGATAAGTTATAATTATAATTAATGTTTTATTTTTGGTTTATTGGTAATTAATATACCAAAAAAATCTGTACGTTTTGTTTTTATCCAGACCGAGACACTATGTTTGATAACACGGATTCGTGTTTTTTTTTGTGCATTCTTTCAATGATGTAGATATGTGATCATAGAGAATGATTCCGCGGTACTTAATATATCGTTATCTCTGAGAGTTATATTTTGTTTAAAATTTAATTCGTTACCAGTAATTCAGAGATTTACAAGTTCATTAAAAAGAATTTTACGTCAGATTGCGTTGAACAAATTTTGGTTTAACTTTGTTATTTGAGTAAAATTTAGTAATTATAAAGTTAATTAAAATGCACAGCTTGATGCAAGAAAACTAATCGCAAATATGAATACAGAGGTAATTGAGTTTGGCAGTTTAAACTAAGTACAAAACCTCTACATTAATTTTGACGGATTAAGAATTATTATTCATAATATATATATATATATGCAAATACCCTTAAATTCATTGTTTTGTTTTGTACGCAACTTACCTTTTATGTGGATTAAGCATTTTTAAAAGGCAATGTAATACATTGTAAGTAGTAAAAAACACAAAAGGAAAGGAAGCATATTTGTCATATTCCGTTTACAGCTTGTTCGAGCGAGAAAACATTATAGTAAAAAAAAACATTTTCACACCAGTTCACAGCAGACGGGCTCATTCAAAATTTTGGTTTTACATAATACCTTACATAAATATCATATGAAAACGTGTCTGCCTTTGAAATCGCAGGATTTATACAACAAATCTACATGCTTTTTATTTATTATTCTCTACAAAAGCAGGTAAAATTCTTGCTGTGTGAAAAAATACAGAATAACATTTAGTTTCACATTGTGTGTGATATTTGAAGGGTTGGGTAACCGATATGAAAAAACATCCAGACAGAATATTTTCGTTGTACCGCCGCGCCGACTTGAAATAACCTGACTATAATATGACTTAACAATAAGTTTTTTATTGTAAAAATTTAAATTTATTTTAACACTTCAGAATTATCAGTTTACTTTTGAATTTTTTTTTTCAAATAAATGAAGTACATATTTTATGTATGTATGTAGAGTAATTTTTACAAAATTTTATAGTACCTAGTTACTTGGCAAAAAAAACTCTGTCCACCAAGACAAAATTCCAAGACAATTCCAATTATAGTAGAGAACAAACTAACAGTGGGTATCTTTTGATTCCAAATATTATAATATTTCATTTTCATAATTTGTTTGATGGATATCATTTTTAGGAAATTATAATATCGAAGTCATGGAGAAAGTGTGGTAACTACAAATGGATGAAGATACTTTAGAAAAATACAGTTTTTTTATTACAATGAAGCTTAATGCATTTTTTTCATAGTATATTAACTACTTAACTCACAGACTGATCTAAAATCATCGATGATGAACGTTTTAAAATTAAACTAATTACGTTTTAATCAATTTAGATGGTGTAAATTCATTGATATAAGGTATTATGAAAAGAAAGGAAGTAAAACTTTTTTTTGCATAATTGTATTTAAACCAAAATTAAATTTTTCAAATTTGGTTTTTTTACTCAGAATAATTTTTTTTTTTAAATAAATGCAGAGTATTCAATTGTCCGCATTCAGGCAATGATTATTATTGGTATCATAGGTTAACGCGTTTTAAAATGGGTTGGCAATTTCCTTATAACAGGGTTATTTTAAATATTCTCGATATTTTGGCTGTAAACAAAAGTGCGTTAAAATATTACACCGATATCTACTACGACACTGAAACCTTTTAAATTGGACGTCTTTTAAATTATATCAAATTATACCCTCAGGCTAATTCGTCCGCTTTTGAGAACAGCTGTTATGGATTTCATAGACATCGCTGTCTCCCCTACATGGAGAAATATAATATTTAAACGGTGCTAGAAAGAAACAATGCCACGGTTTATCTAAAAGTTAATCACAGAAAAAAATAAATGTAATTATCTTTGAAACCAAAGTTTCCGAAAACAATTTGAAAAAAAATTAATATTCGTGATTTTTTTATTACTAATTTTTACATGAAATGATAAAAAAGTGAGGTGAAAAACGTTTATAATACATTTGTCTAATAAATTGTTGTTTTTTCTTTATCAGTAGTTTTAGTTAGAAAAAACGTAAATTAAGCCAATTTTTTAAAGTTTGTTTGCATTCGAAATATTTATATCTCAAAAGTATGTTACAAATTAGTATTAGTAGTTATTTTAAAAGTTAGTTTATGTCTAATAATACAATTTTAAATCGTATTTTATCACCTTTAAACGGCAGTTTTTAGTTTTCGAAATATTAAATTTATTTGGATTTTATAGCAAAACAGAAATACTCTGACCTTCTGACCGAATATACCAGAGGCCTGAGGGGTTTAAATAAATATGATTTGTTAAGAAAACATAAAACTCCCTAGTTGTTTAGAATCAAAATAAAGTAACAGCTTATACACCCTTTTATCCCTTCAACTTAGTTGACAAAACGTAAAATGTTGTAACAGCGGTTACAATATTTTGATGTTAATACCATTCGACACCTCGGAGACACGCAACAAGGTAACGTTGTTATTTTAAATACAAGAGCTACCACATTTTGATCGTACGTTAAACCCGAAGTTTTAAATCCAACAGTGCTATTAACTCATTTTGGACATTTTTGTTGTTTTTAACTCTAACTTTAATTTGAAACTCCACATCTTTACTCTAAGGCATGAAAATATTCTCTTTTACAAATACAAACACGTTCAGTTCAAAAATTAAGAAATACACCAAATAAATAAAAATAAAAAGTTTTAAACAAATATTATAAAGAAATAATACAAAAAGAAAGTTTTAGTCAACCACTTGAAGGAGTTCATTCTTCGTCGATTTCCTTCTAAAACAAAATTTAAGAAAAAATAATCATGTTTGTTCAAATTATCAAATAAGTTCATTCATCAGAATAAAAAAAATTTCTACGAATATTTCAGTAACAGAGGTAAATATTTACGCCGGGAAAATTCCTTCTTCCTTTCCATATTTTTACCATTTTATCAAAATATTTTTTTAAAGCCGTTATTCAATTTTCATTAAATAAAGATGTCAGTTAATATCCAATGGTGTTTTAGTAAATGTTATTCATTTTAAAATAATTATTTTAGTCAATAAATTTGATGGCCGGACTCTCAGTTCGAATTTTGAATCTACATATATAAATATGAATCCCTGTTTCCCTTGGTCACGCCATAACTTCAGAACGACTTTACCTATTTCATTCATCTTTTTTTTAAAGTTTTCTAACATTTTGTAGAAGATTAAGAAAATTGGATAATTTCGGAAAACTTAACGACCATTTTAACTTCGCACGTTTGACAGTTCGCTCGTTTGATGAATGTGAATTTAGCAGGCATCTGTTTTTTTTTAACAAAAGAATTGTCTATGGATTTTTAAAATTATAATTTTTTTGTATAGGTACCTAGGTTAGGTACCAAATTTGATTGATTGTTTTTATAATATTCAAAAATGAATATTTGTAAAAGAAATAAATTAATTCTCCCAGCATGTCCTTTCCCCATTCCCTTCCACCTTACCCGCCTTCCCCCTCCCTCGTCTTTTCCCTCTCGGCGAATCCCACTTCCCCCGTTCCCCTTCCTCCTGCCTTCCCTCCCTGCCGCTAAAATATTTGAAATTCTCACATTTTCATTTATACTAATTTCATAACGCCAGAACTTATCATTATATATAGCCAACCTATATATTATTCTAATGTATGAGGTATGATATTGCAAAGTTTCATTAAAATTCATTCAATAGTTTTTGCGTGAAAGAGTAACAAACACACATACATACATATGTAAGATTGCAGCGTGTTGTGTGAGTATAAAATAAATATACGGCATAAAGGATTCAGAACTGTGTGAATGTGGACATATTCAAATAACAGAACACACCATAGAAGAAGGTCCCTTCATCAGTTCCAAGGAGAAACATACGTGCCGAACCAAGTGACTCCCGATGCCGTCGACTGACTGACTATCCTCAGTATTCCACTTGTCCTCCATCAACCACCCTTCACCATCATAATAAGAAGAAGTAACACAATTTCCTTTTTCTTTCGATAATATTAGATAAATTAAGATGTAGGGCCTTACTAATCAATTTGTTTAAATTTTATACAACCGATTAAATTGTTAAAAGTTTAAATTCCTTTGTCCACTTTTTCGTATGTATGTTAGCCTGAAATTTTTTTTTTCGAATAAATGAAGTACCTTTTTCAGTCGATAGTAGGTCTAATGTTTACTAGATTAAACATCTACCTCCATTATGTCAAAATTTCAAGACTACATTATATTTGCGATACAAGAAATATTTTTCATAATTTAAACAAACTAGCACTACAACCGCTCATGAAGTAAAATGAATTCAGGTTCTTTAATATTTTTTCAATGATAGATCTTTATTCACTGCGTCTTATGTATAAATGACAGTAAAACTGCCAGTTTAGAAGTGGTAGTTGCACTTGACTTATAATTTTTTTACCTGGACTACACAGTAATAATAATAATAATAATAATAATTGGATAATTTATAGAGCGCCGTTTTTGTGAAAAATCACCTCAAGGGCGCTAAAGTACTAGCTAGCAGTACACACGTAGGTATGTATAAAATATTTAAACCTATCCATATTGCACACTCCTCTAGGATTCAATACTCTATACAAAATCAGTTTAGCGATAAACTATCTGTCTCTCTGTGTTAAGGCTTAAATGCGCTGGAAAAAGGGAAAAAGAAGGTGACATAAATATGATCAACTGAGCCATTTAGTGTGGTTGCAGGACGCCGCATCGAGATCTTCCTCGTGTACCTTCAGGTACCTACGGATTGCCCTGGGAACCACACACTTCATAAATACACACAACGACACACTCTAAAAAATTACGCACTATACAAAACTCACTCTTTGTGAACACGGATGATAGTGGTTCTAGTCCGCAATATTCATTAAAATTTGGAAGGCTTCAATAGTGGGCGGGCGGGTCGTATATTTGACACTGGCTTCGCTTGATGTATTCTGTATCGCTGTAGTTTGACAATTGATGGAATCGTGTTCGCAGTCAGCTTTTAATTGACCCATTCAAAAGAAGCATTCAAAATTTTATGAAATAAAATTTTATTGCAATGAAATTATTATAATGCTATGTTTTCTATTTTGGCTAGACCGAGTAAATGCGCACAGAACACCTACATACATGGAAAGTTTGCCAGTAGTTTGTAAATAACGTGTAAGCATATCAAATTATTGAAGCACGGGGAGCAGAACTCTCTACAAAGTTGGGTCATCCTTTGGGTAGGTAATATGAAAAGTATAAATTAAACACCGAATTAGGTTTTGAGGACATACATAGCCTGGTGTGAATACACTATGTTCCCGCGACCGGATATATTTATGGTGATAAAAGCAACGCAGTAGGTGGCTGAATCATTTTCTTACACGCGATTCATGATCTATTTTGATTATGAATGTTCGTTTGAGTGAAATAATACTCCAATGTATCTCGCAAGTGAGGTTGGTCAGTACAACATTTTTTTAACGTTAGCTAGGAAACCTTGACTTCGAAACGCGTACACAGATTCTCATGATTTGTAGCTCAGTCGTAGTCCAGTCATTTAGGAGTTATGATGCCACAGACATACACACAGATAGACAGTCAGACACACAGAAAGTCAAACTTATAACACCGCTCCTTGCGTTGGGGGTTAAAAAGAAAAGGCCTTATTTTTTAATGTTGATATATTGATATTATCGAATAATAAGAAAAATGCCCGACTAACGAAAAACAGAATATCTCTCCAAAACAATAAAAACTGCTACGCGCCAAACCAGAAAGAAGAAATAATATCTTGAGACCTTCAGCTTCCCCCTCATCTCCGACATTTTGATGTATTAATACTTAGGCATTCATTTACTCGATTTATTCGGTTGAAATTGTTGACTTATTTCCCGACCAAACTTTGCAAACCCAATTTGAAAACTTTGTTACCTTCACGGTGATCAAGCCAAGGTATTTAAAAATTCGGCAAATTTGATAAATTTTTCCAAAAGTTGTTCTTCGTGTTCAACAATGAACAATTTATATCTTGTTTTATGCCCAGGAAAACGAAAATAAAATTCATATTATCGTTTTTATTAAACCATTTTCGAAGCGATTCGAATCAGAAATTTAGGTAATGCTTCTGATTCATTACGCATGAGACAAAAAATACTTTTAACGCCTATTCGTCCCAATCTCATAACATATTTTTTTAAATATTCTTTTTTAAAGATCTCCCCTTTTCCATAATGAAAAGCTTTAATAATTGTTCATTACGTTATTCAATTGGGCGTAATACAGGATTGTTGTATTATACACATATTTTACAGCTGTTCACGTTTAAAAAAAAAAAAATATCAAACGTACTAACATTTTTGGGCTGTAACTACTTATTTGAAACTCGACGAAACGAAAAAGCGATATTTAAAAGAGACAAACGCATAGGTACATCTATAAGATTTAGCCTACGAGAGAATCAGATAGAATAATCGCTCTCCTTTTTGTGCGGTGCTTCGTAATAATCGGTCTCATCTTTGTGCGGTTCTTCGTAGCCATCCCACTTTAGTTTTCTGAAAGTTTTACTTCTACTACGTGTAAACTGCAAACATGTATTTTATGTTATGTAGATTGTAGGTGTTATCTAACATCTATCTAACACACTATATAAAGAGGTAATATTTGTTTGTTTGTTTGTGTTTGTTTGCATCGAATAGGCTCCGAAACTACTGAACCGATTTGAAAAATTCTTTCGCTGTTGGGAAGCTACACTATCCCTGGGTGACATAGGCTATATTATATTTAAAAAAAAATAGGCATCCTTACTAAAACTTCCATAATGTAACACAGGGTGTAAAAAAATTACCTAAAATATTCTTTAAATCGCGTGCGCTGCGAAAACTATTGATGATAGAATAAAATAATGTACTACGACTTTATAGAACACATCATTATTTACAAAAAAGGTCGCGACAGCATATGTCTAACTATTATGGTTATGCCACAATAAGTATTCTTTTATTTTAAAATTTTAATTAATATGTCACCGCTTGAAAAGGCTCTTTATTTGTATCTTGGTTTTAATCCTTATCAAAATAAATTACTTCATACTCAAGACAGCTTTAATACCTTTATTTAACTTTTAGAATTTTTCAATTCGGATATTTAATTAGAAAGATATCACGAGTTTAAAAATGTTAGTATTAGAAAAAAGTTTCGGCTACGGGCCGCGCGGGAGAGGAGTCAAGAAATGCAGTGCCAGGGGGGTTTGCGGGACGGGGGAGCAGGAGAGCGGTGGCGGGAAGGCGGAAGTGGAACGCTGGAGGGGAACGCACGGGAAAGGACATGTAAGGAGTAACATTTTATTTATTTGAATATGGCATGTATTATAAAAGAAAGTCCAAAAAAACGTGCAGCTCGCAAAAACTCAGAAACGAGTCCCGGTTCGATCAAGGGAGTTATATGGTGTGGTAGATCTCTATCCCCCCTAGGGAATAAGGGTATCCGTTTTTACCTAAAGGCCGTGCTTTTAAAGATATAAGGGCTGAAAATTTCGCCCTCTTGAAATTTCTAGAACAGTCTTCCGGAAAGTTCTAGAAGGTTCCATAGAGCTGTAGAAAGTTGTGGAAGGAGTGGCGGAGTATGTCGTGGAATGATCAGGAATAGGAAATCGGGAACATCATTGTGCAACATTCCAGAACACTATCTTATTGTCCTGAGCGAAGCCGGGTAACCCAGCTAGTAATATATATAATAATTATTTTTACACCACATAGTATGACTTCTGTAACTGCATACTTACATATAAAGGCATTCCAGGTATTAATGAATTATACAAAAAAGATGAACTTACTTCCAGCGGATGGAACCCACTACGACTTTTATAATGCGAATAATATATAAGAGTCCTAACTACTCCCGACTGTCTAGAGCCAGACGATATCATCCTCAAATCGAGTATGTTATGAGGCTGAAGGTAGTGGGGAAGAGAAAGAGACGGGGAAGAGGAAGACGGTTGGTAAAAACTTTGCTATTAATTTTTACCAAATATCGCTAAAACCATTTCAGCAACACTTCGATTCTTAATGGTGGTTTTTCACCAGGACGATTCTGTGAGCATATATCTACTACTTACCTGGGTGCAAGTTAAACTCTATGAACTACTCAGTTACCATCCAGTTTTTGCATTGAACTTTTCAAAAGCTTTGAAATAAAAAAGGCATTTTAATTATTTGAGGTATGTTTCGGCGGAAGTGAAAAATTGTTAAAATTAGTCATGAATTAGTTCACAAGTGACAAGAAGAGAAAACGAGGTAGACCATTTAGACGGTGGGTTGACGACATCAAAGCCATAGCAGGTGGTACATGGACAAGAGTAGCTAATGATAGAGAGAATTGGCGACAGTTGGAGGAGGCCGTTGTCAACTAGTGACTTACAGACGGAGAGTCAATGCATGATAAGTGTTATAAATTTGAAAAGTTTATTATAAATAATGTTATGTAATTTACTGTCTGAATAAAGGCTATTATTATTATTATTATGTTTCGGCAGTCAGGTGAATGAAATTTTGTCATACAAATTTGTCTTATTTTCGCTCCAAGGAATACCTTAGTCAGGTTCCAATCCTTCACATTCCAGAACGGGGCGGAAAATGGGCGCTTAAGTACACCTACTCCATGAATAAAATATTATTTTATAAATGTGAAAGGGTTTCGAAAGAGATGTGTGCTACGAGACCCTTTGTCATGGTGCTTTCCGTAGGTCGCGCGCCCTTACCTAAATAATTTATTGTATACCTAATGCAGGTATATTCCATTTAGTCGAGTCAGACGGAAATCGCCGTTTTCCATTTGCTCTCGACAGTTAATGGCAATTTAAAGGCATTATTTGCTTTCAAAGCTGCTTTGACAAATTTAAATGATTTTCACTTTTGGGCACATGTTTGCTTAAAAAAAATAAGTGCTACAGCCTTGATACCTTAGCAGGCATACAACTTTTCACAAATCACAGATATTACCCTGCGTTCATGTCTGATGTTAGTGATTAGTGTGAAAAATGTTTCAATATTTATTTGGCGTATGGAAATATTAACACGCGACATGGAATAGAACGATAATAATTATTTAGAATGAAAAAAACTTACCGTACGTACCTACTATTTGTCTTTTGAACGTAGTTTAATGAAATTGGAATATTTGAGTAGATCGTTCAAGGTGAACCAATAGTCAACCAGACAGATATTTAAAAAGTAACGATTTGAGGCAAGGTTATATTAATTTGTCAATTTAAAAGGTTTTGAATACATTATTTTTATGGATAAGGCGTACTTATTGAGGATTAGACAGACAGTGATTTTAGACCTTTCAATGGTTTCCTTGTGTAATACAGTCCTTTTAGGTAATGAATTTGAAATGAAATTATTACCTCACTTTTTCCTCGTGCATACAATAAAATTATAATAAAAAATTTCAAAGTTTTTTTTTATTGCCAAAAGAATAACCTAAAAATATCTCTGCCATTTCAACACATTTCTTGCACCACTAAAGAAGTTAATTTCTTTGATAAGTTTACCACCACATGTATTAGATATTAATATTAAAAAAAACATAACTTTTAAGAAATTCTCATAAAATAAAGATTTAAAAACGTAAATTTGAACTTTTATTTAACCCAAAACAATATTTTGATAGTTCAACTTTAAAGTACTGTTTATTGTGCAATAATTTAATAAAACTGATGTAAAACCACACAAATAACACGGCAAATATATTAATTACTTAAATAGAAGAGTGAATTGGTCACTATAATAGAAATCATTCAGTAAAATCTCAATATTTAGTAAAAATATTCCCGTCATGCATGATAACCAACTGTTATTTTTTGCGCGGGCAAGATGTGCAGGCGCGAAGCCATTACCATCTAGTGGCTATGAATGAAAACAAAATTTTGTATGAAAATTATGAAAAATTGCAGTTTTACCAAATTTAAAACGTGTTTTAGAGTGAAATTCGTTTTTGTAATATTTCGTGTTTTAGTGTAAATTTGTTTTATTGATGTTGCTGCAAAAACACAGGTTATCGATCGTGCTTTGGTTTTTTTTAGTAATGTTTATATTGATTATTAGAAGGCTGGCTGTTAATTTTTAATTTTTTAAATCCATTTTACCGCGTCGAAAACTCTTTCGCCTGTTATAAAAGAATTACCAATTGCACTGATTATATGTATAGAAAGTCACCGTGAAATAAAATTAAGAACGATAGTAAAATTTTTGCCAGAAATACACTTCGTAAAGCATTTTACATTAACATATCTACTGGTTTCGGAAGTACCTTTACATCATCAGGATAATATTTTAACTAACAAAAGATACAAAATGCTGACAAATATACACGAACGTTTAGATGAGTGGGAGGAGAACTAGTAATTATTAGGAAGTTTACGGGAATAACAAAATTGTTTACTGGAAATACGCCCAGAATGTAAGAAAAATTAAATAAATTTACTTGATTTTTCAATATTATATTATTTACCAGAATTACCAGGATTTTGTAATTTCAAGTGATTCTAAATCATATTTTTTTTGCCTATATTATTACGGCGAAGAATTTTAACCCTTGCATCCTTATTAAAAATATAATGAGTGGAATTGAGATGATCGGAACTATTCAAAGTGAATACTTTTTAAACATCTTTGTTATATAAGTTTCGAGTTGTCTTACGTAAAATGAAGAAAGTAATGGGAATATATTTTCATCATCTATATCTTTCGAATCTTTTAGTATATTTTATTGTCCTGATGACGTAAGGATATTCTTTAAAATATCAGTATGTTAAAATTAATGAAATGGTCAAAAGAAAATGTACATGTCTATATAACAAAATAATGGTGCAGAGTTAAAAACAAGTCTACCGAAGAAAAGCAAGCAACGTGTTCAGATTTTCTGTTCAGAAAACAGAAACCTCTTTAAAAACAGGTTCTTTCAACCCTTCGAGTTATTGAACCTTTCATGTGCTTACCCTTTTCACTAACCCTTTTCTAGGGACATTTAGAGTTGAATCAACCCCTCAGAAAAGACGTCATGTGACATCGTTTTATATGTACACGTATAAAAATCGTAAACGACGCAGAGTCCTTAAAAGCTGAGACACGTCTGGAATTCGAATGTAAGAAGGCAATCTAGCTTTCGTTAAGAGCTTGATTTATGGGTATCACTTTTCGTGAAAATATTTAGAAAGGTATGAAGACCGTCAGTATTTACAGTGTTAAACTTAATAACTTAAAGAAAATCAACAAAACATTTCTTGAGACATTTTAAAAACCATATATATATCAGCAAAAATACCAAGATACCTAAAAATATCAAAATGCACTCAATTCGCAGTTGGATGAAGGAATCTTCCATTATGTACGAATTTGTGCCATAGTTTGTAAATTTGGCATATTGCGTGATTTTTTGAAAATTTGTATTAATTAAATTTAAACATTTTTCTGATACTATTCCACAGTGACTCAATTTGAAAATAGGTTCTTAATTTTGTTAAAAAATCACAAATTATTTTATTCGAAATTTAATAATTTTGTAGTTTTATGGGACCTTTCCTTGTGTGGTGGTACTCTGGGTGGATCAAAATATAATAAAAATAGGAAGCTGAAGAATGAAACAAAAAATATGTAAAAGTAGGATTGTCGCTATGTACCCACTGTCTTTGGACGTTTGCACAGGGTAAGAAGGGACTGCGAGCGGGTGTTTCAAACAAGATCGAAAAACTTTTTTGAAACTTTCGATACTATCGGCGTGCACAAATACATTCATATGTATCCTCTTTAAAATGATTTTCGTATAAATACCTTTTCAAACGGTATTAAATTATTCGAAAACCGAACAAAAATACGTAAAAAACGTCATACAGAAATGGAACACTTCTGCCAAGCTTTAAAAGCTATCCCACTTAACAATTATTTTAAGCAATAATTATCAGCCTGAAACACTCATCTACATTGAAAAAATCTTCCGAGAAAAGATACTGGCCGCCAACGGGACTCGAACCCGTAACCCTCTGATTGCCGGTCAGGAGCTCTGAACCACTGAGCTATTGGTCACGGGTTCGAGTCTCGTTGGCGGCCAGTATCTTTTCTCGGAAATTTGTTCAATGTAGGTGAGTGTTTCAGGCTGATAATTATTGCTTATAATAATTGTTATCTACCCTTGTGCTATGCATACAAATCTTGTCTTAAACGTTAGTTTATCAATTAAAAATAATCATTTCTATCCCACTTAATTTCAACAACTGCTCCATTTTGCTCTCGGACGACTGAGCTAGAAAACTATATTTGAAAGTTGTCGTTATATGTACGCAACTTTTTCTATTTTTTGCGCCTTTTATATAAAGCGATATAAAACCGTAATTTAATTACGTACTTAAATAACTTTTTTTGACAGCTTATGAAAGAATTTTGTTATAAGCAATAATATTTGCTTTGACCTTGAAATTCCACAAACAAAAGTTTTTCAAAGTTTGACATAAGAATTTTTGGTACTTCACACATAATTGTTTTCATTTACTTCATTATTTCTTCACCCATCACGTAAAGGTTAATTAACTTATTGACCACGCATTTAGTATTTCTTCCAAAGCATAAAATACTTTTCTTAAGCACTATAATATTTAACATGTTAAAAAAATAATTAGTTATTTTTTTAGAATAATCTCTATACATTTGCGCGAATTGGAAAATAATTTTATGAAATTCACTCGTAAGAATGCTTTTTTAATCTCAAATTATGATTCGAAAATTATTAAAAAACATATCTGGTTCTGTTATACATGCTGTGAGATATGAAAAAATTCACAGTGTTTCTTGAAATGCTGCTTAGAATATTATTTGTCGAGCGATTTTTGCTATGTTTTAATTAGGTCATGAGATATGTTTCATAAAATACTTTCGCTTATGTTTATTAATTATAATCGTTTTAATATTGGTGGGCTCCCTGTAATATTTGCATTTACATATTTTCTCAGTCTCAAACTTTCTTTTTCTTCTTTTTGAACATTTACTACGGAGTCTTTATGGTGTTTTAATTCATAATCTTGTTTCAGGTACCAAAAATGTAAACCCAATAATATAAAAATAATATGAATCCAATAATACACCAATGGAGTTAAGGTGTTTTGGGTGTCAATAAACTGTCTGAAGATGAAGCATTGCTGGGTGAAACCAGTATCCGCCCTCTGTGATCGAGAGGCAAGGTTTTCAACTAGCGATCCAAACGAATTCAAATTCCGGCATACCCAAGTAAATTTTATTTGATGTATTTATGTTTTCACAATTTAATCTTGTAAAATAATGTAAGGTAAATTTGCAGCACGTTCCAGAGTGAAACATATTTCCAGTATCGCCCTGGTGTAAGACCACTATTGAAACGTTGGTTGAAATGGCTTTAGCCGTGTTTGGGGTCTAGGTCGGAATAGCCGAGAACTTCTCCACCTTCCTCTACCAATTTCCTTCCCCTCCCCACCTACCTTCATCCCCAAAACAAACCTTAATTGGGAATGCCATAATTTCACTGGCTCCAGGCGGTTGAGAGCAGTTGCGACTCCTGTTAAAAAAGAGAAGTCAATTAAAAATAAACAATAAAAAAGGTAAATTAACTAGGAACTTATCAAGTATTTTTAATTATTGTATGACCAAGTATAACATTTTCTGAATAATTTTAATTAAAATTTGAAATGTGCGTATATAACATGGCTTACTTTTGTAAAGCAATATAAACTAAGAAGCTAAAGTTCAGATAAAGTATTACGGACCTAAGAGAAAAAAACTAATAAAAGTGTGTTATAACTTATAACGTATTGCCATTTTACTATTAAGAGAAAGGTTTTAAAAATGTAGGGCATTTGTATCAGACGAGATAAGAATAGTAAATCCAATCCGATCGATAAGACCAGTAAAAGTAAAATATAAAGTTACCTAGTCGCCCACACGCCCTACATCTGGCCTCTCCGTGATCCCGCATAATTTCCTCCCAAGTCAATTTACATGAAGTTAATATCTGTCGCCACGAAGAGTCAATCAGTAAGTCAACGTAATCACGCTCCAAACTAATAGAAGCAGTATTAAATGGTTTATTTAAATTGACAAGTATTTGTTATAGTTAAATATTTGTTATATTTAAACATTTGATATTGCCTAACAGTATTCCATCCTTTGTATCCTGATTCCTGAATTTAATTTACATAGGGGTCAAAATAATAACACAATTTTTAATTATTGACGACAATATTAGCGAAACCCATTCGAATATCTGAAAGAGAAAAATCAGAAAAAGATACGTTAACATCTAGGAAACAAATCCAGGATCTTAGACTTGCCGGGGCAGTGCTCTACCAACTAAATTAATGTGTTCCTATCTGATTCGGTCATATTTAACTGTATCTTGGTTCGGCTAAGAACTACCAACATTATCTTCATTTTCTTAACGCATATTTTTATTGGCTGCTTTTATGAATGATTGCAATATTCAACTAGAACTAAATGTTATTTAGATAGTGTCTTGGATAAATTTCTACATTTTTCTTATTTAATATGGGACATCTATAAAATTTTCTGCAAGTCTAGATGTAACCGTATCGTTTTCTGATTTTTCTGTTTCAGATTTTCGCTAATTTTGTCTTCTTAATTATATATTACAATTTGAGATTTTACTCAGTAAGTTACACATAAAAATGATGTAATTATGTATTCTCCTGATATGTATATATACCAAAAAAAATAAATTTATTTTTACATGAATACCGCACAAGAGTTCCAACTGCTCCCGTCTGAAGCCAATGAGACTACGGCATCCCTGATTGGGGTGTGTTGTGAGGCTGAAGGTAGTGGGGAGGGGAAGAAGATAGGGAAGAGGAAGGTGGGGAAGTACCTGGCTATTCAGATCTGATCACCAAACACGGCTAATGCCATTTCAAGCAACGTTTCAATTCTGAATGGTGGTCTTACACCAGGGTGATACTGAGAGTATCTTCCACTCTGGAACGTGCCGCAAATATACTGTATATTATTTTAAATGAATAAATTGCGAAATAATACAAATTAATCAAATAAAATTTATTTGCCACGCTGGGATTCGATCTCGAGATCTTTGGTGTGCTAATCAAAAGCCTTACCGCTGGACTACGCCGGCCGTCAGTCCATGAGGTGGGAATGCTGTCCTTATTCTACCGGTATTTCAATGGAAAATGCTTCAAGGAACTATGTAGCGTCATTTATTCCTTGGGTGACGATGTACTCGACTAAGTTAGTCACATGAGAACGGGTCGTTTCTATGATTCATTCTTGAGTTCAACAGGTCGAATGCCGGCCTCTGTGTTTCCTACTTCTTTATATAATTATTTTCCTCAGTGGAGTTTATGTAAAATAGAGCCACCTTAGGCTTTCTTACGTATTGCAATGCTCATACATCGAACATGGATTATTATTTTTTTTTTGTCTAAAACCTTAGTTGCAAGTCATAATGCAGTATTGTGTATTCATAAGCATTTGGTCATGAACATTTATTAGTTTTAAGTTACTTAGTATAAATCTTAGTTGTAAGTCACTAACAAGCTATAGGTCACTAGTTATATGTCTCAGTAGATAGTTGTTAACTTAGCAATAACGACTTAGTTGTAGGCCTCCACTAATAAATCTGAACTGTAAGTTATTGACAGGTCTGAATGAAAAGTTAGAGGTTATTATGTATATAATATGATTTAATTCTTTTCTATTGATTTATAAATAAAACACTTGTGTTGCAAAGTTTAACAAAGAAACGACATTTATGTTTATTTATAATAAAATAATAGAAAATAAAACAAGTGACAATTGATAATTACATTCCAAGTATTCCAACTGACACTACAGGATTCAAATTTAAATGGAATATATTGCCATTACATCTCCCCTCCCCCTGGAAAGAAAATTACTGCAAAATTTTCACTCATCTTCGATGTCCTCTTCATGGTTCATAAATAAAGGTGCTGGAGTTAACTTCGAGATGTGGAAAAAATTTGATTCAAATTTTTTTCGACCAGTGTTTATCTTGTAAATTGAGTTTGATAATTTTTCTATGATTTTGTATGGTCCGATTCTCAATTCGTCGAGCTTCTTCCTGTTAAGTTTGTTTCCATTCTCCACAAAAACAGTATCACCAACTTTGAAGTCAAAGTGTCTCCTGGTTTTATCGTAAATTATCTTGTTGTAATTATGTGACTTCATAGTATTTTCTAGAGCTTTTTTTCTCTCTTGAATCAAATCGATGCCGGTCTTCTTAAGTTTTAACTCATTTGGCAAAATCGTAACATCTGTGCCGTCAAGTAGGTACTGTGGCGCATATCCAGTAACAGTGTGCTCCGTTTCATTATAGTTTTTTACACAATTATGCGCTATAGTTGTCCAAGCTACTTTTGAGTCATTTTCGTTGATTTTGCATCTAATTTTATTGACCAGCGTTTGGTTCAATCTTTCATTTAATCCATTTGAGAAAGGTGAGTTCACTGCAGTAAAAATTATTGGAATATTTTTTTCATCCAAAAATTTTTTGAATTCTCTAGAATTGATACCCGGGTATTGGTCTGAGAGTATCATGCCAATGTCATTAGTTTCTGTGGAGTTTAAGAGTTTGATGAAATCATTGGTATTTTGAGTTCTTGACGTCAAAATATATGCAAACCTCGTGAAATGATCTGATAACAGGTGCAAGTATCTCTTTGTTGATCGTGAACCCCCAAAACCGCCTATTGTATCAATGGAACATATTTCAAAAGGTTTTGTTGCGGGACCCAAGTGGGACATCAATCCATATTTATTTTCACCTCTTGATTTGTTCTTTAAACATACTGCACAACTTTCGCAGGTTCTCTTTATATTATTTGTCATGTTTTCTGCTGTGTACCATGAGCTTATCATTTTTTGCATTTGTGTAATTCCTATGTGACCTAGTTCTGTATGAACATTTCTGATAAAGTCTATGCTGAATTTTTCTGATAGAATTATTTTTTCTCTTTTTTTTACTTTCTTGTAATAAACATTATTTTTCGATATCAATTTATCTCTTCTGCACTGTATCTTCTCATTTTTTACCTGATCTTTTAAGATATCTTCTAATTTTATTAAGTTGACAATTTTTAATTGCTCATCTGTATTTTCATTTGATTCTAGCACTGGGTTTCTGCTTAGACAGTCAGCTTCCAAATTTTGTTTTCCTGGAGCATATTTTATGTTAAAGTCATATTGAGAAAGATAATATGTTAAATCACCTAGCTCTTCATCGGTTCTAGATTTGAGATTCATGTTTTCCAGTGGTTTGTGATCTGAATAAACTGTAAATGGTTTACCTATCAACCAGTATTGCCAGTATCTCACTGCTTCTTTTATAGCTAAGCATTCTAAGTAAATTGCTTTTTTCTTTTTCTGGGCGCCATTTAGTTTTTTCGAAAAGTAAGCTACAGGTTTTTCTTTTCCATCAGACTGTGTTTGTTTTAAAATAGCTCCAAGGCCTTCTAGAGAAGCATCTGTATATATATTAATTGGTAAATCTTGATCAAAAATTTCCAGGATTGGTTGTGAGCATAGTAGGTTTTTCATCGTTTCAAAAGCATTTTGGCATTTATCAGTCCAAATAAACTTTTGGTTTTTCCTTAGTAAGTTATGCAAAGGATCTAGTATTATTGCACTCTTCGGAATGTACTCATGATAAAAGTTGATTTTTCCTAGAAATTGTCTCACATTCTTCTGTGTTTTTGGAATAGGAAAATTCTTTATTGAAATCAAATTATCCTTTACTGGCTTGACTGAATTATTCTGAATTATATGACCCAGATATTTTACCATGTCTGATGCAAATGTGCATTTTGTAAATTTTAATCTAAAACCTTCAGTTTTGATTGCATTCAGCAACTTTGTTAAATGATCGATGTGTTCAGCAAAAGTTTTTGAAAATATAAGTATGTCATCTATGTAATTGACAGCAAAATCGGTTAGTTTATATTTTCTCAATATATTGCTTAATATCCTCTGAAAAATTGCCGGAGAGGTCTTTAATCCAAAAGGTAGGCAGGTCCACTGATAATGCCCCTCCTGTGTTACAAATCCTGTTTTTTTTTTGTCTTCAATCCGCAACGGAATAGACCAAAAAGCTGAGTTTATATCCAGCGTTGAAAAAAATTTGCAATTTCTGGTCTTTGTCATTAGGTCTTCAATCAATGGAAATGGTTGAGCTTGAGGTATTACTATTTTATTTAAGTCTCTGAAGTCTATGCATAATCTGGATCTTTTGTTTTCTTCTTTTTTAAATGCTAGAGTGACAGGTGCAGCAAATGGGCTGTACGACTCTTCTATCAGTTTATTGTCTATTAATTTTGCTATTTGCTCTTCTATTTCCTTTTTATCTTCTACGCTGCATCTGTAAGGCCTCTTACTACAATATTTATCCACCAATAAGTCTATCTTCGCTTCATATCCATTAACAGTACCAACATCGTATTTACTTTTCGCAAACACTGATGTGTATTTGCCTATTAGTTCATTTATTTCTGTTTTTTGATCATTATTTAAATGATTTATTGTTATTTTAAAATCTTCTTCTTTAACATGTTCATTAAAATTAATTTGGTGTTTTTCTATAATGTTCTTATTTTCAGAATGTTTAAATTCAGTATTTGTTTTCATATTTGTAGAATTTTCTTCTTTTTTATTTGTATTATTCAGGCAGATTTTCTGTGATATTTGTAAGTCTTCACTTTGGATTAGTTTGAAGTCTTTTATCATGTCTAATCCAATCAAAAAATCATACTTAAAATTGTGTTCATCAATAATGTACACATCAACATTTTTCTCCAATTCAAAAATTTTAATCTTCAACGTTGTCAAACCACTCGTTTTTTTAACACCATTAATCGTTACTAAATTTGCTTCATTCAAATTGTTTCCTTTTCTTTTTAGTTTCAAAAACTTAGAATTAATTAGAGAAACATTTGAACCCGAATCATAAATTCCGTATATTTTTAATTCATCATTTAGTAATAGTTTGACTTTGATTAATGGTGTTACTATTAGTTTTTTTGATCATTTTCATTTATCTCAGTCTCTATCACTGAATTGTTTACATGTTTAATGGCATTTCTCTTAAATTTTTCATCCTCTTTTGTTTTGAACCAGCATGTGGCTTCAGGGTGGTAACGAGTGCCCTTATTCAATTTTTCACAAATTTTACATGGCTTTTTATCCTCATTTTTATTATATTCTGCATTCCCAAATGTTCTCCTATTCATAAATCTTTTTTTGTTGACCATATGTTCATACTTGTTTATTTCATTAAATAAATCCACAGTATCTTGTAATCCTTCTCTATCGATCTTGTTAAATATGAATTCTGGTAGTCCGGAAGCAACAAGATCTATCAAAGTACCGGTGTCGATTGATCTTCTCATA
The DNA here is from genome assembly GCA_917563855.2 of Limnephilus lunatus. Lineage (NCBI taxonomy): Eukaryota > Metazoa > Arthropoda > Insecta > Trichoptera > Limnephilidae > Limnephilus > Limnephilus lunatus. The sequence continues at coordinate 61,514,845 of OU830592.1, forward strand.
TCCAATAGAAGTTTTTCTTTTCTCATAGCATAATCCAACAGAGAACCATTTTTGTATCTAAATAATAGTGCGTAGGTGACAGGGTTCCATCCTTTGTTTGCGAATGATTCACAGAATTTGTTTTTTCCATGTTGACCACTCTGAGTTCATTGTTAGTTTAATAATCATGGAACTATACCAATCTACACAACTTTTATCCATGAACAATCTTAGTATTTCTATTTTTTTTTCATCCATGGTCACATCAAATCGTAAACATTCTTTTTCAAACACTTCTATCCACTGGCTTGCATTTGTATTTTTACTACAGAATTTTTCTATAACAAAATTCTCAGCAATGTTTTTGAGGCTCTGTTGCTTATCTTCCATTAATTTTACCATCAATCTTCCCAGTGTATCTTCTTTTTGATGTACTTGTAAACTTTCTTCTTCCAATTCTTCGAGGTATTGGTCTCCGAACTGTAGGTTTCCATCTTCGTCTACATATGTTTTTTTTAGTTCTTCTGTCATTGTTACCCAGACTCTTCTAACCTGGTATCTTTTTTTTAAACTATTTTTTACTTTGCCAAAAGCACCACTTTTCATAATCTCCTTGTGATGGCTGGCGGATTGTAACATTTCTGGTATTGTAAACACTTTTTCATCACTTGTGACTATTTTTGTAATGCTAATAATATTTGACTTGCCATCGCCTCCAGGTAGTAGCGTAAATTCAAATTGAAGTTTCTCCATTTGTGGTTACGAAAAATGTCGTTTTATAATATGATTTAAATCTTTTCTATTGATTTATAAATAAAACACTTGTGTTGCAAAGTTTAACAAAGAAAAGACATTTATGTTTATTTATAATAAAATAATAGAAAATAAAACAAGTGACAATTGATAATTACATTCCAAGTATTCCAACTGACACTACAGGATTCAAATTTAAATGGAATATATTGCCATTACATGTATAAATTGAGTTATACATCACTCTTGGAGTGATTTTCTCGGCAAAGAGCGCAATAGTAATAATTATTTTATTACTATTGCGCTCTTTGCTAATAATTATAATTATATAAGTCATTTTAAATACATGTAGGATTACGAAAGATGTTTTAAATACTTATATTGAGGGATCAGTAGGATTTATCGGTCCAGTTAGGAGTTCCATCGAACCGAATCCTCTGATATGAAAATATCTGGAGTCGGTGAATATTTTTTTCCCATTTGGTCTCTGGTATTGTTGCACTGTTCTTGTATTGTTTTGTATTTATTATACTTATAGAGTGCACTTACGTAGCGTGGACTGACTAGATAAACATTTGTGGAAAAGTGTGTGAAAGGGTTTTGCCTGTGGGGAAGATTTAACCCGGACATGAAATCTGGAGCACAGCACCGTTAAAATCATTAGTTATTAGTAGGTAACACGGTTGGTTAGGGTTTTACAATAAATTACATACTCATTAAATTACCCTTAAATGGCCTCACTGCCATACATCAGGGTACCTACCCTGATGTATGGAAGTGAGGCATGGAACTGGCAGAGGAAGGATGAAAGTAGACTGAATGCTGTAGAAATGAGATCCCTGAGGCGAATGTGTGGTAAAACCATGTACGATCGTGAGAGAAACATGGAGATCCGCAAATAATGCAAGGCTGATGTAAGCGTGATGTGTAAGATTAAGAAAGGGATTCTCCGATGGTTTGGGCATGTAGAGCGAATGAACGAGGAAAGGAGTGTAAGGAGAATATATGACACAAATGTGAATGGTAGAAGAAGTCGGGGACACCCGAGGAATACACGGCACGACCAAGTGAGTCAGATATTTGAGTCGGGCCATGTGAAGAGTCGGAATAATAGAATAGCATGTATGAATGTGAACGAGGCAAAGAGTGTGTGCCAAGATCAAGTTGTGTGGCGGTCCGTCCTCTCTGCCTACCCCTGCGGGGAAATGGCGTGATGGTTAGTTAGTTAAATTACAGAATGCTCCTCACCAGATAAATACTTACGAGTTTTCCTAAATAAATTGTAATAACAATAATAAATTATAATTAACATTAAACGGAATTCAGTTCAGTTGAGTGCAGAGATCTTCACTACTACACGTTCCCATTACAACCACAAACAACAAGATGAATAACTGTAATGCTTGTGCGGAACCTACTCTCTCTGCTGAATCCTTGTTCACGTGCACTGCATGCAAATGTACTTTTCACCTAAACTGTGGCGGAGTGGCTGAAAGCACATACCGACGCCTTAGCAAGGAGCGACGGGCTCAAATTAGGTGCAAAAAATGCATATCTGGCGTGTCTACCGCTAATCTCAATATAGTGAGTAATCCGCCTTTGGACGGTGAATTACTAACTAAACAGAACTTAATTATATAACAAAATACCCAAATACTCAACACAATATCAATAATGAGCAAACAATATGAAGAAATCTTACTTCGTGTACACGAACTAGAAGATACAAACATAAATTAGAAAAAAAAATGCTGACCTCGAAAATCGCTTAGAACAATTAGAAGGTCAATTCGAACAAATAGAGAGGGAAAATAGATCAAAGAACGTCGAAATCAGGGGAATCCTTGAAATAAACGGAGAAAATCTGAAAAACATTATATTTAACATACAAAAAACAACTAATGCCAACACGGAACTCAATAACATAGATAAAGCATACCGTATCTCCCAAAAAAACAATAAAAACCAACAGAGGCCGATAATACTTAGATTTAAAACTAACACTGACCGTGAGAACTTCTTAAACGACACCAAAACGTACAAAAAAAAAACTACAAACAGAGACAACAAACTAAATACCACACTCATCGGAATGGCAGGAACTCGCTACCAGATTTACATCACCGAACACTTAACATTTCGAGCGAAACATCTTTGGTATCTTGCACGGAAGGCTTCACGGGACAATATCTTCAAATTCGCATGGATCCGAGAGGGAAAGGTGTATGTACGTAAAGAAATTGGGACCCCTGTTCTACACATCAACGAAAAAAATAAACATCTCTTATCGCCCCCCCCCCCAACATTTCATAAACTCTACTCTCCCTACAACGTTGCTATTCTATTTGTTTTTAATTTATCTTTCTCGAGCTTCAACAATATTATGAAATCAGTTACTTCCCTCTCTCTCATATTTTATAATACCACAATTTCAGATCACTATTACTATAAAGTTAACTTTTTTTCAAAAAATCTTATTATAATAAGATTTTCTGATAATACTAATCACATAAAAAATTAATGTAGTTTCACTATTAACAAATGCAAATCTCCTATTCTTGAAAAAGATTCTAACTGTAAAAAAAAATCTGCTGTTATTGTAAAGGTTACCGATCTGTGTATTATTGTCATTGCTCTGAGTAACTGTCAAAACCCTTCTTTTCTATTACGAACAACAAAAACCAATGGCACAATTCACCTTAATAATACTCAATATATTATTATCTGTTTGCAACATGCAAGAACTATCTATTATAACTATTTTTATCCCCCAAAATATGCATTTATTACTGCAATTATTATCAGGATTGAAATTAACTTTTTAAATTCTAATGATTTTGATTTTAACAAAAATAGATACTTTTGGAAATATTTTTTTCATGCATTACTTATCTATAATTTATTTTTATCAACAAACTTTAAAGTTATCAACAAATCGTTTTTTAAAATTCTATTAAAAATTTCATGTAGATTTAGCACCAACAAAGACAAAGCTTGTATTTTTTATATTGACTCCAAATGTTAAGATTTTATAACTGTAATTATTACAAAAAACAATTTTATTGCTTATTATGTTACTATAACCATTATAAAGTTCAATTTTATTGCTATTATTGTTATCGCTTTTAATAAAATATTCTGTTCTTCATAAAAAACCCAACAAAAATCCAACAATCTGTTATGTAATATAAACTATACAATTTTTTTTATTTTTTATAAATGGATGATAATATAACAAATCTTTTGGACAACATGTCGCAGATTCCGTGTATTGAAACCACTAGTTTTATAAAAGTTCAAAAAACCCTAAATAAATCTGACTTAAAAATCTTTTCCATGAACATTAGAAGTATGAACAAAAACTTCAACGAACTTATGATACTACTTGCAGAACTTGATTCAGACTTTGACTTGCTTATCTTGAGCGAATGCTGGATCAAAGATAACTATATTCCTAAAAACATAAAAAACTATAATCATTACAACACACATAATAACCAATCACAAAATGATGGCGTTATTATTTACATAAAAAATCATATACAACACTCTTTAAAGGAAATAACATTAACAAACTCAAATTGTATAAAACTCGAAATTGAAAAAAGCGTTACTATTCTATGTATATACCGATCACCGAGCACATCCAACATAACACCATTTTTAAAAGCACTTAATCAAATTTTAGTATGTATTAAAGATCGTGAAAATGTCTTTATTATTGGTGACCTTAATATCAATATTATAAATACAATGCATCCTCAAGCCGACGATTACATAAATCTACTAACTTTGCAAGGATTTCTACCAGCTATTACAGTCCCCACTCGTGTATCTGAGTTATCCGCCAGTTGCATAGACCACGTTTTTGCCAAATGTAAACTAAATATCAATTCTCTAGTATATCAATGCACTGTTACAGACCACTATGCTACTATCACCTCCATTTCCCATAGAATACAAAAATCACCAGCATCTACTGTACAACTAAAGAAAATTTCATATGAAACTCTCTTCAAATTGGTTTCCGAGGAAAACTGGTCAAATTTTTATAAACTTGGTGATCCAAACTTAGCCTGTGAATTTCTCATCGACATCCTTCATAAACATCTAAAAAATGCTACATCCAACACAAAAAACAACCAAAGTAGACGTGAAATTAAACTAAAACCTTGGATAACAAATGGCATTTTACACTGCATTCGTAAGCGTGACAAACTTCATAAATATTGTAAAAATAATCCTACTGATTATGAATCTCTCTTATTTTATAAACGTTACAGAAATGCTTGTAAAAAAATAGCCTGTACGGTCAGAGAAGACTATTATAGGAAACAGATAGAGGAAGCTGCTAATGACAATAAACAAATCTGGAATATCGTCAAAGAAATATGCTACACAGAAAAAGTGACCACACCTATTAACAAGATCACCATCGGAGATAAAACATTAAATGCAACTGAAAACTCTGAAACAATCACAAATCATTTCAACCAATTCTTCTCCACTATCGGATCAGACCTAGCAAATAATATTCTAAATAAAACTAAAGCATCTGAAGATAGCCTTGCAAACAATATCTCTCTCGATAATATGAGTTACAACCCTTTCATTCTCACTCCAACAACAGAACAAGAAATCGATGAAATCATCACTTCACTCGAAAATACACACTCCACGGGAATTGACAATATATCCACTAAACTAATTAAACACCTTAAACCAATCATCACTAAACCCCTTGAACATATCACGAATCTAAGTTTTCGAACTGGCCTTTTCCCAAACACTTTTCCTAAAACATTCAACAATTATTCCTGTCTTTAAATCAGGGGACAGATCATCCGTGAATAACTATAGGCCAATATCCTTGCTGAGTCCGATCTCAAAAATAATTGAAAAAACGGTAAAAAGAAGACTCTACAAATTTCTTGAAGACAATAAAATCCTGTCAAGAAATTAATACGGCTTCCGCAAAGGTCGTAGTGCCTCAGATGCAATTGCAGCTTTTACTAAATTAATATCCGATAACCTCGATAAAGGTCGCAAAACCCTCGCTGTTTTCTTGGATCTAGCAAAAGCCTTTGATACTGTATCTCATCGCATACTTCTGAAAAAACTCCTGCAGATAGGAATAAAAGGGATTCCACTTGAATGGTTTAAGAGCTATCGGAAAAACTGAATAACCGAACTTTAGCCGAGCTATCTAACAAACAGATCCCAGTTAACTATTATCAATTCCGCTAAAGAATACAGAAGTTCAAGTTTACGAATGACGCATGGAGTGCCCCAAGGCAGTGTATTAGGCCCACTTCTCTTTCTAATATACATAAACTCCTTATGCAATTTGAATACTGGTGGCACTATAATATCCTTCGCTGATGACACGGTTATCGTATTTGAAGGTGAAAATTTGAATTCAACCCTTGAAAAAGTAAACTATGGTATAAATGTAGTAAAACACTGGTTAGATTCCAACCTCCTCACTCTTAATATTGATAAAACAAAATACCTACTTTTTTCTATACGGAAACCAAATCTCCCCCAAAACTATCATAAACTTACCATACATTCATGTTCACAGAACCCTAACACGCCTACATAACTTCACAAGAATTGCTCATGCGATGACCTAAAAACATCAAACGAAATTAAGTACTTAGGGGTTATTATTGACGATCAACTGCGTTGGGAGGCACACATCAATTCTGCAACAAAAAGGCTTCGCAAATTATGCTACATTTTCTACTCTCTCAGATCTATTCTTAACCTACACACACTTAGATGTGTTTACTTTGCACTTTTCCAATCAATTGCTACATATGGTATTGTGGGATGGGGAGGGTGTGCAATGTCAATTCTCTATCCCATGGTCTTAATTCAAAAACTTCTGCTAAGAATAATATTCAAATGTAACCCATCACACCCATCAGAGCCACTTTTTATAAAATTCTCAGTGTTAGACATTCGGCAACTGTATTTAAAGACAATTCTCATATTCTTATGGAAAAATGATTTGGTAGAAAAAACACAAAAAAAAATTCACACTCGGTACTCATCACACCTAAAATGCACAATTCCTACAACTAAAACAACTTTTGCACAGCGACAGTTCTCCTATATTGCCCCCAAAATGTTCAACTTACTGAGTATTAATACAAGGAAATCGAAAACTGACAAGCTTTATATCATAAATGTACAGGATTGGTTATTTGCAAAGGGGAGGAACTATTTTAAAGAATGCCTGAAGTCAACAAATTAAGTTAATTTGCTTTATTATTATTATTTTTAGTTTTATTTTACATTCAAATTAAAAAAAAAAAACTTTTGATAATGATCATATTAATATTTATATTTGTATGAATTATTTTCAACATCTCCACAGGAAGAGTTATTAAATTTATTTATCGATCTATCATGTATTTATGTACCTATTTTATTTAAGCGAAAAAGCAGCCAACAATAAGAATGGTTTATTGCTTATGCTATCTACTTAATTGCGAAATCACTTAAAGAATTCGTGGTTATACAAAAATATTGTACCAAACTAAACTATGTATTAACCAATAACAATTCTTACATTTATATAATTATATATTCATAATTCGACTACCATAATACGGGCATGTGCCTAGCGTGGTAGTCGAATCACCTGTAAAACTGTACACACATTATATAATGAATAAAGAAAGTAAAAAAAAAAAAAAAAGTATATCCCTACAAAATTCTCTAGTCTTTAAAATGAGAAATTAAAAGATTTGATGTACCAAAACGGGTGACTCCACTTAATTTTTTTTTTATGATTGTATACAGTTGATTTAAGGCATACCTGATTGGAGAGGGGAGAATAGCTAGGGGGTAACTCACGTACGTTCAAATATGATAATAATGGATCTAATAAATGATGTATCTATTCTATGTAGTTACGAGTATATCACTCGTATATGTATGTAGATATCCATTCACGGTTTTTTTGTGTGTGGGTAATCAATACATTACACTTTAAGCAGCTAAATGTATTGATTTTTGAAAATCTGAATTAGCTTTTTCGAAAACACCTATACAGAGAATAAGAATAAAAAAAATAAAAAAAGTAAAACCGTTTTGGGTAGATATTTCTCCTTGAGAAAACGCTTCTCTGTTAGTGTCCTTCAGATCATAAATTTTAGAAAATTCCTATATCTTCAGTAGTAATAATAAAATAAACATGCATCAGAATCGAGATTCGGCTAAGGTTTCTATCCCAAATGCTTACTTCCAAAGAAACATTTTGGGAGGAGGATATGGATACTGCCACCTCGGGAAACATTCCTTAGATAACCGACACCTCTGCCATAGGTCACCCCTAGTGGTTCAGAACGTTTGATGACTAAGCAGGGTGCCCGGATCATGGGGTAAGGTTTGTCTGGGTCTTGGCGGCGGATGCATATGCTCACAAGTTGCATGGCAGGTCGGATCTGGAGAGTGTGGTTGAGGGAGTCCCTTTGACATCTCCAGCCATACCCTCTCGGAACATCGCCTTGTACCGTAGTGGGAGAGATGGATTCATACGTCCGTTACTCTTGGATACACTGACCCCCAGATTCCTATCCACCTGTCATACCCTTTTCCTTCCCAGAACTTCCTCTCCTTCCCTTCCTAAAAATACCTTCCTCACAGAATCCCCAAAGATGACGTAGGCCCGTGGGGAATTATTTTCCGCAGGGCCTCCTGTGTGGAGCTAATGAAAAAAACAAGATTTAAAATAGCAATATTATGACAATAAGTAAAAATATATAATAATTCATTCATAAATATAAAAGATATTCCTAAATTTCCATTAGAAATTTCCTACCAGGTGTTACATGACTCAGTTAAAAGACAAAGAAAGATAAAATGGGTGCGCATTTCAATTTCTCCTATAAACTAGGAAATCGAAATGTTATGCTCGAGGCTATCCCGGTAATTGGACTCTCAGCTGATAAAAAAAACTCGGAAGGCAAAATTAAAACTGCTTTAAACAATAGCGCAGGGCCTCCTAATTTGCTTTCAAAATCAATTAAATATATCTAATGGGTAAGAGCTTTAAATAAAATAATTATCTGTACAAACACTTAACTAGTGGTTTTGTGAATACTTAGTAAATTTCGCGTCCGTGAAGGTACTAGTTTTCCCTTATTTTAAATCGAACCAAAATTTCCTCTAGTTTGATTCTCTCGTAAGTACATACCTATCTACTTAATTAATAAGCACGATGATTCCACATTTGAAAAAATAATCTTTACTGAAACCGGAACCAGAACGTAACTAACAATTTTATAGAAAGATAAAATTCAATATCAATAATATACAGATGAATTCAATTTAAAAATAATCGCGTTTTCCGCCCATGCTAGCCCAAACATAATGTTTGGATTTGAAAACCGGTTCAATAGTAATTGCTCAAATTTATTGTATTTTGGTGATATTATAATGACTATCTGGTTAGCAAATTATTTTAGAACTTCCGTTCTCAACGATATTACTGTGATGTGAGAAACTACGAAAACCGGCTGAAGGAAAATCGAACGGAATGTTGGTCATCTATTTGTGACGCTGAAACAGATGACAAAATCTATGTGTGGGATGGGATAGAAAGTATTATACTCGTATTAACACTTTTAGATTGGATCAATTTGGATTTGGCATATTTTGGTTAGAAACCACGATAATGTGTTGGATTACTAATGATTTACATATTATAATAAAAATAATATTTGACTAAAAGAAACCTTCGTAAGATCTTTCGATCAACAGATTTTTAGGAATCAAACGATTAATAAAATGACACCTAGTCGCCTATTAAAAATATATATTTTTATTGTGACAAAGAGAACATACGATATAAGGCTTGTATAAATGTATAGGTACCCAAGATAACATTGATAAATATAAAATTAATAGAAAAATTCTTTACCGTGTTTATTGTTTATATGTTAGAGACGAGTCACACTTTTGACTTCAATAGTAGAATTCAGTTATCAGATTGCAATTTTAAAGTTGCTCATTTGAATAAATTGGAAATCCTAGAAATTAGAAAAAGCGTGAATGGGAATTTTTTAAATGACCCATTATTAAACTTGTTCCCTATTGCCCCTCTTTCCTCTTCCCATTATCACTTTTCCAATGACACTGTTGTCTATTTCTATTATTTTTAATTACTTTTAAGTAAACCCCGAAGAAGTGAGCATTGCTCATAAAACATATCGGTTTTTTATAAACAATAAACGTGGTTAAAACTAAGTATTCTATTAATTTTGAATTAAAATCGTGCCACAAAACAAGTTTACTGTTTTTGAGGAATTGATAAATTTATATGCCTGGACCTTTACTTTGGTTTCATTGGTTATATTAATTTCATAAATGTTCCGTTGTTAAATCTTATTTTTCGAGAGGTTCCTTAAAAAATAATTATATTATTTCTGTACCCTAAAGGATAAACCACGTAAGTCCATATTTAAGTCTACAGCTATACGTGGTTTATCCTTTAAGATATAGATTTAGAAAAACTATTTAGATTTTTAAAGTGTTTCGATGTAACTCAACGAAACTTACAAAAAAAAAATGAACAGAAACATTCCCGGGCACCCGAAAATGAAGTTTAAAACTGGAGAATAATTTGACACGGATTTTATTCAAGCTGTCAATTTGATGTCTATTCAACCGTTTTCTGATATTTTTAGTTTTGATGAGGCCCTGCCACGAAGCATGTCACAAATTTTCCATTATTGTTACGCCATTAAATGAAGACAAATGACACTAAACCGTACGTGAACGTTTTCATAAATTCACGAATGAATGTCTAACAGTTGACTGATAGTTTTAGGAAACATAGGAGACACTCGTAATAATTTGCACTCAGTTTGAAATACAGTCTTCATCTGGTGGGTGTCTAATATTGTGTCGGTGTGACAAACAAATAAGATTAATAGTTTCAAAGTTCCCGTTTTTTTTTTTAATTGTATTGCGAACGAAACATGTAATTCTTATTCTTAATTCCCAGTCTGTACATTATATACAAACGTTTATAGATTAACTCCACACATGATACCTAAATGGAAATAATTTTTCTATAGTCCTGTTATCTTTATGCAAGAATATCTGATAGTTAAGTAACCAGAACTTCTAAGGCAATATTGAAAATTCGACTCCATCTCAGATCACAGACACTTCTATAACATACCACAAACATTTGTACGTAGTTGATAATGTACGCTAAAAAAAGACGTATAAACGACCATTTTATTAAATTCAAGCGAAACTCAATCGAAAATCTGGACAAAGAAAAATCAGAAAAATATATTGGCACCTCTGGGACTCAAACCCATGAATCCAGATTTTCGATTGAGTTTCGCTAATATTATCTTCATTTAATTAAATAAAACAATTTGTGGCAAGCAAGTTAAAAATAAAATTAAATATATATCTTAGACTTGCTGAAAAATCAATAGATGGCGCGTATTAAAAATAAGTGGATAAAAATTTATCCAGACACTATCTATATAGCATTTAGTTTGGGTTTGAATCTTGCAATCATACATAAAAGAAAGACATACATTCCCGCGTTACGAATAACTCAACAATGTTTAAAAATCTCATACTACCACTTAGCCAGCCGAGGAATCGAACATGCGACGCCCGGGTGGGACCCAAGCGCTATGCCGACTCTACCACTGACCAGAAAAATGGAGATAATGTTGGTGGTTCTTAGTCGAAGTATGATACAGTTAAAAATGACCGAATAGGATAGAGACACCTTAGCTCGGTGGTTAGAACTGTTGCCCGGAAAGCGAAAGGTTCTGGGTTCGAGTCCAGAGGAGCCAATATCTTTTTCTGATATTTTTGTCTCCAGATTTTGGATTGAATTTTGCTAATATTGTCTTCAATTAATTAAATATTACAATTTGAGGTTTTACTCGTAAACTTAAAAAATAAATTTAAAAATAGGTACCATTTTATTGTTCAGTCATTCCATTTCTTTGCATTAGGTCGACCAAGGTCGACTCTGGTATGAACTGTCAGTTTTTGCGTTTATTTCCTTGAATAAAATATTGATTACTAAAAGATTCTGATAGACTCCTTTCTCTTATTAAAAAGACCCTCACGTGTTTATAACTCCACACAAGAGACACCTACTACATGAAGTAAGAAAAAAACGGAACCTTGCCTATATTCAATAAAAACGAAGGTTAAGAACACATTTCGTTAATACAAACCGTGTCCTAGACGTCTGACGTTGTCCTGTATACACATTTTGAGACCTTCCTCAATTACATCAACATTCGCTTAATTTGAACGTTTATCCTTCCGCCGCGCTCCCGAATAAAATCAATAAAACGATTTGTTAATGAAACAAAAATTTTCTTTGTTTGTTCGCAAAGAATCCCGAATGATTAAATTGGATAGTAGGAAACCTTGTGTCACCTTAATTAAATGTCGCGTGACGAACAATCATCAAGAATACGGTATTAATCGCAATCAAGCCATATACTAAGTCTGTCCGAAGCCCTGGAATTGGATTTTGTATAAACAGCAGGGGATATTAATAAACTCACCGCATTTTCTGCGAATTGTCATAGTTTTACCGTGCTACGAAGCCATCTGCTACCAAATTGATACAAAAGTAGTAAAGAATAATAATTGCACAAACTTTTTTGATAATAATAAATATTTAGGCTTATCAGATTTTTGTCAACGAATTTATTTATAAAAATGCAAAAATCTGTCATTTTAAATACATGTAGGATTACGAAAGATTTTTTAAATATTTATATTGAGGGATCAGTAGGATATCTGGAGTCAATGAATTATTTTCCCATTTGGTCACTGGTAGATTGACATGTTGTTCTTGTATATTTTTGTATTTATTATACTTATATAGTGCACTTATTATTATTATTATTACTGCAGTGAAAACTGTATTATCGGTTATTTGATCAGGATGACTTAAAGATAACACTGCTTAGCTTGTTTAATATTTTTTGACTTTATTATGACGATTTTACATTATTAACATTTTGTATCGAGACCATAGACACTGATTAGTGATGTGAGAGACATCATAAGAGTGATGTGACATCCCTCTTCTTAAATACACTAACAATAATAACAATAAATGATAAACAATAATTGATAAAACTATTCTAACAGACAGAACCATTAGTCATAATAGACCCGATATAGTTTTACATGACAAAATTAAAAAAAAATAACTTATATCATTGATGTCGCTATTCCAAATTCTTGTAATATTCAGAAAACTGTTTCTGAAAAAATAAGAAAATATACAGATTTAGGAAATGAGATTAAAAGAATTTGGCATTCTCAGACTATAAAAATATTACCATTTGTTATTTCGGCTACTGGCATTATACCTAGCTCTCTCATTCAAAATTTAGGCGTATTAGATTTATCAAAAAATTTGTACATAAAAATGCAAAAGTCGGTCATTTTAAATACATGTAGGATAACGAAAGATTTTTTAATATTTATATTGAGGGATCAGTAGGATTTATCGGACCAGTTAGGATTTCATCAGAGCCGAACCCTCTGATATGAAAATATCTGGAGTCGGTGAAATATTTTCCCATTATGTTTCTGGTGGATTGACGTATTGTTCTTGTATTGTTTTGTATTTATTATACTTATATAGTGCACTTACATTGCGTGAATTTACTAGATATTCATTTGTGGAAAAGTGTGTGGAAGGGTTTAGTCTTTCATTTGGGAAAGATTTAACCCGGACATAAAATCTGGAGCACCGTAAAATATATTAAAAATAAACGTTAAAAAATTGTTTTACAACTCTACCATACGTCCCACATGTCCTTCTCCAGCTTCTGCCTCTTGAAGTGCCGTAATTATCTTCAACTAGCTGGCTACCAGCATGAGTTGCAAAGCCATATTCAAAGAAATAAATTGTTTCTCCCTGCATGTCCTTTCCCGTGCGTTCCCGTTCCCCTCCTACATCCCCTTCCCCTCCCGCGTTCCCCTTCCACCTTCCCCGGATACCCTCTCCCCTCTCCCGCTCTCTCGTCCCGCCAACCCCCCTCCCGCGTTCCATATATTCAGTCCCAATACATTCAGTTTTCAAACAGCTCGCGTGCCACCTATTACATTTTTTTTATTCAAATTTTCATTTTTCATGTATTAAAAATATTAGTTTTTGTATATTATAAGAACAATCAATCAAATATTGTACCTAACATAAGTAACTAAAACTAACTAACCATCACGCCGTTTCCTCGCAGGGGTAGGCAGAGAGGACGGACCGCCAAACAACTCGGTCTTGGCACACACTCTTTGCCTCACTTACATTCATACATCGTCTCATACATTCTCTTCTATTATTCTTACTTTTGACATGACCCGACTCAAGTATCTGATTCACTTGATCGTGCCATGTCTTCCTCGGACGTCCAAGACTTTTTTTTTTATTTTTATTTGAAATATACATATATATAACAGATTTACAGAAAGAAAATATTTGGTTCTTAAAAAACTAATTACAGATAAAGTTATTTCTTGTTAATGAATCTACCCAATTTAAAAGAGAAAACATTTCTCGTGTTTGAATTGGGGAGTTGTGCTGTTATAGAAAAAGATAAAGAAAAAATAATATACATATATAAAATATTTTTTTTTAAATTAAGAAAATAAACTTATGAATGATAACAAATATTGATTAATAAATTTACTGACATAGCAGTTATTAAAATAGATATACATGATACATGTTGTATAGATAATTAAAAGTAAAAATAATATTATTACATTTCTCGTAATAGGTAGGTGTTCGATGGAAAGTACATATAGTTGATTCTGACAATTGGATTAGCTGGTAATAATTGCAGGAGTAGGTACTTAATGTTAAGTTACAACAATAATCGCTTCATTTCAGTTCAAATGCTGATGAAATATTTTAAGAGGATATGTGAAAATGAGAAGAATACATTAATTTATAATTTTTTTTTTTTTTGTTAATTAATGAAGGAATTAAATGATTAATTTTGAACTAAAATATCATAATTAAGACTTGATCAATTACTACTAATCGGTACAAATTCGTTCTGTGAAATTAAAATTTATAATTTGTGTTGGGTTGATCTAGTAGTTGTTTTATTTGTGATTTAAAGGCTTTATAATTTTCTTCAGATTTGATTTTATATGGGAGGGCATTAAAAAAATGTATACCTTGATAGGTATAGTGGTGTTGAAAAGCACTAGTTTTAATTTTAGGGATATCTAGGTTGCCACGTGATCTTGATCGGTTACTTATTTTTGTGATTTTTGTTGTAGTATTGAAATGATCTTTGTGGATTTGCAACAGAGAGTTCTTTTTGAAAATTTTGTTAAGACTAAGAACCCTAAAAGAGTCAAACAGCTGTATTGTTGGAAATATAGATGGTTTTCGTATAATGACTTTTAGAATCAACCTCTGTACCCTTTCTACAGGTTGAAGGTTAGTTTTAAAAGTTCCCCCCCACCCGATTATACCATATTGTAGAATAGATTGAGCAAGAGAGAAATAAATAGTTTTAATCATACTAGATGATAGGATGTTTCTCAATCTAATGAATATGTAAATAAGTTTTCTTACTCTGTGTGGTATATGGCTATCGTTCGTTCGGAGACATTCGGGCGTAGCCGAATGCTGCCGAACTTACAGCGCTGGGCGCTCGGGCGCGATCGCTAATTCATTCCTAACTGAGAGCTCCCACAATAATTACACGTTATCAACAATACTAATTCCGCTGTAATCCAATTAAATAAATAAGATACAAGACGAACTTGCGTTGTAATTGACAATAGTTATTAAAGAACATTACAACTGGCGCAGCCAAAGGATAAAAATTAATTGGATTGTGGGAGCATACACAAAAAAATTTTTTTTTTGTTACACGAAGCAAGGAGGGCTAAGTCATCCCGATTATTAAGGCTACCTACAGCCGAGGAAGGAAGTCCTAGCTATACTATCCCTGGAGCCACAGTCTGGGTTGTTGGGTTGTCGAGGAAAGGGCACCCAGAAAAAAACTCAAGGAGGCAGTGGTCGTTTTTGGGGCTTGGCAGATTGACCAGTCGAGCCTGTCCACGGAAGTTGAAGTCCGAGAGAAGCCGAGGAAAGGGCTCTCTCACAATACGAGAAGGAAGTCAACAGCCGCAATATCAGAAGTTAAGGTTTTTTGTTTCTTTCTTGTAGAGGATTTATCGAATTGTGTATTTTTTTTTGCTTGTTAAGTTATTGTTGTCGTTCGTGTACTTGTACGGCTAGTGTCAATTTTTTTTTTCCTCTCGTGAGAATGGAATCCGGGAGAATTCCACCGTTTTCTCACATAAATGGAGATTGGGATATATTTCGGCTCAGATTAGAACAGTTCCTCTTATTGCATGATGATATCACGGAGATTAAGAAAAAGGCTTATCTGATAAACTCGCTTGAAGCAGAATCGTTGACCCTTCTGACTAATTTATGTTTTCCATCTAAAATCACTGATGTTACATTTGATAAATTAATTGAGTTGCTCGAAAAACATTGTGTAAAATGCAGATCTATCTTTCGGGAGCGCGAATTGTTTTTTCTTGCTAAACAGGATCAAAACGAGTCGATTAAGGAGTTTGCAGCAAGACTTAGAGGGTTAAGTACTTATTGTCAATTTGGGGCTAGATTAGAAGCTAATCTGGTAGATGTTTTTGCGATTGGTTTACTTTCGGGTCCAGTGCGTGTAAAATTGTTTATTGAAGGCCCTAAGTTAAATTTTAATCAGTTAGTTGAACTGGCAGTTACCGCGAAAGGTCCTGAAATCGAGTCAACTAAACTTAAATTGGAAGTAAATACTGTGAGAAAGTGTGCAAGATCACCTTCACCAGCTCGTACGCCGAATAAACGTTCATACAGTAGCGACGGGCGCGGATCGTTTAAACAGTTTAATACCGTTTCATCTCAAAAGAAATGCAGTATTTGCGGGAAATTAAATCATGACACGCGTAATTGTAGATTGAAGGATGCAAAGTGCTATAATTGTGGAAAAATAGGGCATTTAAGAAAAAATTGCAGGTACGGATCAGTGAAATCAGTTATGAACTGTAATGATAATAATATTGATACTGTAGCATTTATGAAAGCAATCACAGCTCAGTTGAAATTAAATGGTAAAAATTTCAATGCTATGATTGATTCGGGCTCATCAGTCTGTGTTATTCCAGAAATTTTGTTTTGTAAACATTTCAGTAATTTAGAATTGTCACCCGAAACACGAAAGATTTCAGGTTATGATGGTAGTATATTGAATGTTGTAGGTAAGATAAATTTCAAGGTCGAGTACAATAATATAGTTAGGTTTGTAACCTTTATTATTGTAAACAACGGATCAGAACTAATAGTTGGAAGAGATTTCATGGAAACCTTCAACCTCAATATTATTCCGGGACAAAATACTATTAATTCGGTTTCGTTCGCGAATAAGAACAAATTTCAGAAAATGGGGAATGTAAAACCATATTTTTCAGGGTATGGAAGTTCTAATCTTAGGGAACATAAAACCATGTTTACGGAGCATGGTAGTTCATGTGCAAATAATAGGAACGTAAAACCATATTTAAAGAATACGGTAGTTCAATTGCTAAGATTATTTTCTGGGGAACCGATGGTATCAAGGGGGAACCAGGCAGATTTTCTGTCTCGGTTACCGTTGAAGAACGGAGTTGAGAATTCTAATGTAGAATTCAAAGAGGACTACGGGTCAGATTTCGTTCACTTTGTTAGTAATTGCGAACATCTAGACGTAAATTCAATCACGGAAGCCACTAAAGTTGACACGGAAATTCAGAGCGTAATGACTTGTTTGAGGCAGGGTTGGCCCAAACGGATAAGTCGCGAAGGTAATTTGTGGAAATATTGGATAAAGCGTAATGAGCTTTCGATTGTTAAGGATTGTTTATTTTGGCAACATAGGATTATTGTTCCAAGTTCGTTGCATAAAAAAGTTTTAGAGCTTATACACCGTTCACACTTAGGCATCGTAAAGATGAAAGGATTAGCAAGGGGTTATTTTTGGTGGATATCGCTGAGCAAGGATTTAGAGAAAATTGTTCAGGAATGTCCAGACTGCGTTTCGACGAAACAGTCACCCCCAAAGAGTCAATTATCTGTATGGCCAAATTCAGGAAAGGCCTGGAGTAGGTTACATATAGACTACAGTGGGCCACTGGCAGGAAAAATGTTTTTGGTTGTCTGCGATTCATTTACTAAATGGGTCGACTGTATTGAAGTTCAAAGGGCAGATTCAGCTAATACTATTTTTGAGTTAAGAAAATTATTTGCAAATTTTGGCAACCCTGAACTCATTGTTTCGGATAACGGTACATCTTTTACAAGCGAGATTTTCAGACAATTCCTACGGGAAAACAATATCAAATTCATGACATCTCCTGTCATGCATCCAAAAAGCAACGGAGCCGCTGAGAACTCTGTTAAAAATACGAAAGGTTTTCTTAAAAAACTTATGGTTGGAAATAAATTTCGGTTTGATTACAGGGATAAATTGTTACAATTTTTGTCAGATTATAGAAATACACCACATTGTACGACTGGAGTCGAGCCAGCAGTTTTACTTTTTGGTAGAAAACTGAGATCTACATTTGACAGTCTCATTCCAAGAGATAATGAGCAATTTGTGTCTAAACAACATGAATTGGCGAATAAAAATATTGAGACCAATCAACGTAAACAGGCAAAAAATTATGGTGGTGTCAAGTCTAGAAATTTTATTGTGGGACAAAAATGTTTTGTTAAGGATTTCAGGCAAAATAATAAATTTACATGGGTAAAGGGAATAATTACACAGAAACTTGGGAAAAAATTGTATTTGATTAAAATTTGTAATTCACATTTTATATGGAAACGTCATGTTGACCAGATGAGGGGCTTGTCGGTTAGCTGGAGCGATAATGTCTCAGATTTGCCAAATTCCGCGTCTGATGATTCGAGGACTGAACAGTCTGAGAAGGAGTTGTCCAATCTGTGGAGTGAGCTAACGGTTTGTTCTCCTGATTTCAGCCTGGCGAGAGGAGAGGAGACGGCACTGGAAAGTGCAGACACGACGAGACCAAGTACGGTGGATGAGGCAATTCCTAGTACATCGTGTCAACCAGTTTCATGGGCGGGAAGGCTCCGACCTAGATAAATCCTCTCCAGGAAAGAAACAAAAACTATTGAGTGTTAAATTGTGAATAAACAATATATAAATGTGTGGTTAAAATAATATATAAATGTGTGGTTAAAATAATATATAAATGTGTGTATAATATGTATTAGCATGTAAATAAGGAGACATATGATTTTGTAAATGAAATATCTAATAATTAAGAATAATTGTATTTGTGTTGGTAGCGCTTAATTAGAGGGAGGAAGGTGTGGTATATGGCTATCGTTCGTTCGGAGACATTCGGGCGTAGCCGAATGCTGCCGAACTTACAGCGCTGGGCGCTCGGGCGCGATCGCTAATTCATTCCTAACTGAGAGCTCCCACAATAATTACACGTTATCAACAATACTAATTCCGCTGTAATCCAATTAAATAAATAAGATACAAGACGAACTTGCGTTGTAATTGACAATAGTTATTAAAGAACATTACACTCTGGTTACCGTATTTTCGACTTGTTCGTTCCATTTTAAGTGTCTGTCTACAATGACACCCAGATACTTTATACTATTTTTGCATGTTATTGGTAAGCAATTGCCATCGTTGCATTCCTTTTTATTTTCACATTGTGCTGAATGGATTTTAATAGTTATATTGTTCTCGACATTTTTTTCTTTCAAAGAGAATGGAATAAAATAAGTTTTCTCTGTATTTAGTGAGAGACACTTCTTTTACCATTCACATTTGCATCGTATATTCTTCTTACACTGCTTTCTTCGTTCATTCGCTCTACATGCCCAAACCATCTGAGGGTCCCTTTCTTAATCTTACTCATTATGCATACATCAGCCTTACATTCTTTGCGGATATCCACATTTCTCACACGATCATACATTGTTTTACCACACATACGCCTCAGGGATCTCATTTCAAAAGCATTCAGTTTACTTTCATCCTTCCTCTGCCAGTTCCATGCCTCACTGCCATACATCAGGGTAGGTACCAGGACTCCATTGTGGACTGCTAGCTTCGCTTCTTTTGACAGTTTTTTTTATTAGCGCCAACGGCATTTAGTCCTCCATTAATGGAGTTACCAGCATTCACCCTTCTTTCAATATCCCTATCAGCCTTCCCATCTCTCGTAAACATACTACCCAGATACACAAACTCATCCACCTGCTCCAAGTATTCATCATTCACAACTATATTGCATACTGTTTTCGTACTCTCTCTTTCAAACACCATGACTTTAGACTTACTTACATTCATCATTAACTCATTCTTCATACATACTTCGTTCATCCTAGATACAAGAGACTGTAGATCTTCCATAGTGTTAGAAATCAGCACCGTATCATCAGCATACAACAGGCAACATACTTTCAGATTACTCAATTTTGCGCCCAATCCCACTTCTTTCAATTCTTGCATACAATTATCCATGTACAGATTGAATAACCATGGTGACATTACACAGCCTTGCTTATGTGATGATCTCGCCTTTGGGCCTACGAAATAATTCTGTTAAAATTGAGAGATCGATTTAGAAATATATTTAATTTTGTAACATGGAATGGTTTCAGCATATGATTCTCTGTTTCCAATTCTTGGGGGTGATTTATGGGTCCGGACCACTAAATAACCACATGTGCATGCGAGCCCCGGCAAAGGCCATTCTTCACAAAACTAAGAAGGAACCCAGAAGAACATTTAGAGGGATTTTTTCAGGTTCATTATCAAGTCAGGGGCGGCCGATGAATGTTTGCCCGAGTGGTGACTGACTTTAACGCGAGCAAATTGATTTGCGAAGCAATTGTCTTGTGAATTTTCTATGGCAGTAGGGAATTGAAAACTAGGCAATAAAGATTAATCTTGGTGCATTTAAATATACTAGAGCGACGCGCCGATTAGGGGTTAAAATATTTAACATATTTGTCAAAATAAGATTGCAGAGTTCGTTAAATAGTGACGCACGCAGAAAGAACGAAAACGTGTACAGACAATGCTTATATAATGTTATTATATAACCAATAAAGTCGACGCAAGTAATTAGGACGAGTAGTGAATTGAAGTGCGCCACTGAGCTCTTCTTTTAAGCGTTATTGGGATACTTTATGACTCCGGCGCAGACAAAATTAGTTTACACCGGAAAAAAAAAGCGAACATGGTTCCTACACAAAATTCTCTGAAATAATAGTTAAAGTGTGACATTTTTTGACTATTAAACGTTGATATATGCATATTGGGTGATGTGCTTATCACTTAAGATTTGAAGAAGTGGCTAATAAATTATTGAAATCACACAAGGAGATGATTGGGGAGCCAGAGGGTAGGGGGGTTGGAATAAGACAGTCGGGGAAAGAACCTGGGGACGCACGGTCGGGATTAAAATCATCGAGTTTTGATAAACGGCAGAATAATAATTTGGTGCGCGTAAACCGGGAATAATTCAGATAGTAATATATAATAATAATAAGACAGTGAGGGAGAGATTCTGGGGACGCACGGTCTAGATAAAAATCATCGAGTTTTGATAAACGGTAGAATAATAATTTGGTGCGCGTAAACGGGAATAATTCATTAAATTAAAGGATAATAGTTCACGCGATTGAGGGGAGTCAAGACTTGGAAGGAGTCCACGCGAATAAGGAAGTCAGAGATTGCGGCTTGCGAGTTCATATCTGTGACGTTAAATAATATAATTTGTAAATTGAGGCGGTCAATTATCAATACGGGACGTACTTTCGGGGCATTTATCAGGGTCAGGATAAAATTTACAACGAATCGACGCGAGAATTGTGTTTGACGGCTGCATCTTGGAATAAATAACTGCATGACGGGTTGTGTTTTGGAAGTGCTTGTTTGAATTAAATATTATTGTAGTGAATTGATTTGTGAAATTATTTTGTGCAACATGGCGAATTTGGTAAGTTTGTATAAAATTATTAACATATTTAGTACGGGCCTTGCAGGAAAGAGTCAATTAGGGTTTATATACAAGCCTTAGGAATATAGGACCCTTTTTTGTGTCGAGCGTTGGGGAACGAGGAGCTTTGCACGTTTCCGGGTTGACCGGCTAGCAAGTACCTTTGTTGGGTGAAGTTATTCTTGAGACAATAACGTTGTAAAATAATAATTTTGGGATACAATTAACTAACTAGCATTTGAAGCACAAAGTGCGCTTTCGGGCAATAAATCTTAGACGAGAGACTTCATTTAAAAGACGGGATTTTGAAACCACAAAACAATAATAAAATCCTTTAAAAGTGCTTTGTTGGTGATCGAGAAAACTAGGTTACTGGGTATTCTCCAATACATAACGGGTAACAAAATACAGAGGTATAGAATATAGGTATAAATTAATGTGTAAAGCGCCTTTGAGGTGATAATTATTATTTTCGAGTCTCGCAATAATATTTTAAACGTAGCTAGGGGACTATATTCAGGAAAGGGTTTTAGAAAAAAAAGCATTAGGTAATTTAACAGTTTATAAAATGGTGCGTAGCATGGGCACTTTTGTTTACTAACAAAATCTGACATAATTAAATTCCCACTCCTAAAATTTCCCACACCTTATTCCAAATTTTAGGTATCACAATAAGTCTATTACATAGGACTATACATAAACTTGGTTCGATATCTTATCGTATAATCATCACCTTTTTGGTTTACGCTTAGGTAGGTATATTTCATTCGATATATTCGATTTAGCAAAAACTTTCACATTGTCGGTTGAATGAAGCCGTCGGTAGGTATTCACATTTTAGCGTAATGCGTTATATCCACCTACATAAGTAGCAAACCTTTTATTAACTCCCTCACACTAGGAATAGGGATCATCCAGCATCAGGGTGGGAATGTACTCTGGACGAAAGCGCAGCAGGGGAAATGGAAGGAAGGGAAGCCAGATTCACGACCTGGTGCCTTTCATTCTTGGACCCAGCACCCTGGATGCCGAGCTTGACATTCCTTTCTTTGAGCTGATTTTTGAGTTTGAGCTTGGGGTACGCCTATCGTAGAGCATATGCCCGTGACAACATATCGGGGAAGGTCCCAAGTTACGCTTGTGTATGTTATGCGAGAGGACGTATTTTTCATTCAAATCAAATACCGATGACCATCGCGATTGCAGGCTGGCGCATGTTTCTGTAACGTGCCTAGGAAAAACGTAATCAATATTTCTACTGTTTCGACGTTTCTTTGTCGGAATCCGGATAAGTTTTCTTAACTCCCTCACACTAGGAATAGGGATCATCCAGCATCAGGGTGGGAATGTACTCTGGACGAAAGCGCAGCAGGGGAAATGGAAGGAAGGGAAGCCAGATTCACGACCTGGTGCCTTTCATTCTTGGACCCAGCACCCTGGAAGCCGAGCTTGACATTCCTTTCTTTGAGCTGATTTTTGAGTTTGAGCTTGGGGTACGCCTATCGTAGAGCATATGCCCGTGACAACATATCGGGGAAGGTCCCAAGTTACGCTTGTGTATGTTATGCGAGAGGACGTATTTTTCATTCAAATCAAATACCGATGACCATCGCGATTGCAGGCTGGCGCATGTTTCTGTAACGTGCCTAGGAAAAACGTAATCAATATTTCTACAGGTTCGACGTTTCTTTGTTGGAATCCGGATAAGTTTTCTTAACCCCCTCATACTAGGAATAGGGATCATCCAGCATCAGGGTGGGAATGTACTCTGGATGAAAGCGCAGCAGGGGAAATAGAAGGAAGGGAAGCCAGATTCACGACCTGGTGCCTTTCATTCTTGGACCCAGCACCCTGGAGGCCGAGTTTGATATTCCTTCTTTGAGCTGATATTTGAGTTTGAGCTTGGGGTACGCCTATCGTAGAGCATATGTCCGTGACAACATTTCGGGGAAGGTCCCAAGTTACGCTTGTGTATGTTATGCGAGAGGATGTATTTTCCATTCAAATCAAACATCACTGATGACCATCGCGATTGCAGGCTGGCGCATGTTTCTGTAGCGTGCCTAGGAAAAACGTAATCATTATTTCTGCTGGTTCGAGGCGGCGTGCTGGACGGAGAACGGGACTATTGAGGACATGAGTGCCTGCCAAGGCGAGGATCGGTGACATCAAAATCTTCCTTAATTAAATTCATACATCGCCAGATCAGAGGAGAGAGCGGCCCCACCGATCTCCTGACATTGCCGATTGTCTAATCAACTTCGGTTTAATGTTTATGCCGGTGCTTTAGGAGTTAATGGAACTCAAGTCATCGGCATGCTGAAGAACTTCAACATCATCATCAATCCAGAGTAGGATGTCACGTTCCAAAACCTCGTGCCACCCACACATTTCCTGAACAGTTCCTGACATCGGCTATCACGCCATTAATCGGAGCAGACCCTCATATCAAACGGTATGAGATGACCTTTCTTCATCATCATCAACACATTTATAATTTGGCGGCGTATTGGTCGATATTATTCCCATTACCACTCTATGATCCAGAAACACACATCAAACCCTTTCCCGACAGAAGGCAAAACATGTCGATTTTCATTCGTCGCTTGCGACCTTAACATTCTCTGGAGGAGTTGGAATTGGAAGCTGATTTGGCGGTCTATGACCATCACCTTATCAGTTGGGCTATGGAGGAGTCCAATTATTTAAACAGCACATGTTCTGTCTCTTGTTAATCCAAAATACCTACCCGTAGAATCAAATTAACAAAATAAAACAAGCTAACTAACAAACTGCATCTAGAACTGTGAGTGTAGAATTATTGCACTCCGTACTGTTTTGAGTGTAAATCTTTTGTTAGAATATACATAAATGTCAAATTATTTTCATGATAGCATTTTATAGAGCCGCAGAGAGTACGCGACATCGCATCGAAAGGTAGGATCTTCTCAATTCGCCGTTTGAATGTAAATTTATATACTAGATGCTAGGAGGGAAAATGCAGATTACTTCAATAAAAATAGTCGTCGATGAGCGTAGGTGTATAACAGGTGCTAGGGGAGGAAGCTGGATGAATATAGATAGATAATTAGTTATTTTTCAAGTTAGTCAGACCCAGTCATTGTTATTCGAAGCCTTGCAAATTGTAACACGCCATACCTAAAAGAACAAGGGTTTACCACAAATAAATTATTAATTAAATTGGATTAACTATACCAAACCACTAAAACAAAAAAGTACACAACGTTGTGGGGTTAATTACAAATTGATTAATTAAGAGCATCTCGTCACGTTTGCATAAAAGTATTACGTGATGGGGTTGAGAAGGCGCTGCAAAAGGAATGCAGGGGAGAGACGCGAGAACGGGCGAGCTACGAGTTTTAAAGGCCGGGCGGGGTTGCGCCTGTAGCTGTAGCACTGTAGCAGCATTTGGAAATCAAAAGTTAGGTTTTACTTCGTAGGGGGAGGGGGGTTTATCACACTTAACACCTTTTGTGATGTCAAACCACCCCGTAAAACCACCGTTCACCCTAACACATGCAACGCTTCCCTCGTACAGAGAAGCAATTGCCTGTATGAGATTTGTATTCACTCCATACTTGGACAACACCTTCCATAGCTTTTTCCTGTCGACTCGGTCGTATGCTTTTTGTAGATCTACAAAGGCGCAGAAAAGTTTCTGGTTTTTCGCCAGCATTATTTTGCCAACAAAAAACAATAACATAAGTACCTATTTAAAATATCTATAATTTAAAAAATCCATAGATAATTCTTTTATAACAAAAAAAACAGCTGCCCGCTAAATTCACATTCATCATACGCGCGAACTCTCAAACGTGCGATGTTAAAATAATCGTTAAGTTTTTTGAAATTATCGAATTTTCTGCGAAATTTTCTTAATTTTTCTTTCCATGAGAACCTTCTACAAAGTATAAGAAAACTTAAAAAAAGATGAATGAAATAGGTAAAGTAGTTCAAAAGTTATGGCGTGACTAAGGGAAACAGGGATTCATCTTTATAGTAGATAAATCATATAGGACCTTTTACATTTTAATATTTCTCTGACTATAGCTGGTAACCAATAACTTTTTGGTGTTTTTCTTAAAATAAACATAATCACCCTTTTTAATAAAATATTATTGATATTTTTTATCGAGACCATAGACACTGATTAGTGATGTGAGAGACATCATAAGAAAGATGTGATAAAAAAACTTTGGGTGACCTTTTGAGCAAACGTCTTGATTCCTAATACATTTCTCATACTTACCGTAAATAAAATATGTAGTTGGTAAACATCTCCTGAAAATTTTCAGACTTTTAGAGAGCTACATTTTTATGTGATGGAGTACTCGCAGGCAGGTGGCCATTTTTCACCGGGAAAATTTATGTGCTGACGTAGGTGCTTTCATATAATCGAACTTTTTGCTCGTTAGGTTTATTTCAGTTGAATTTTTTGATTCCTATCACGAGTTCCCTACTAAATCGTTAGTGTTTATATTATTTATAAAACGTAAGCAATAGGAAAGGTAGCGAATTTAAGGCATAATTAGGCGCGGCAAACGGGTTTTAATGTGTACTTCAGTCTCACCAAACTTTGAGCGTGATCGTTACCTACTTGGTACGTCAACTTATTTTCTGAATAAATCACTTAATAATAGGGCAAAAACCTGGAACTAGAATAACGCAATGTATTTTACGTGGTAAAAAATTTCAGGTGAAAATGTTCAAATACAGATTTACATATAATACTATTTTAGGGGAATTATAAATAACGTGATTCTAGCTTATATTAATAATTAACAACACGTAACTATTTTAATAAGTCTGGTACATACGCCTCATACGTCAAACAGTTGCCTGGTAATGTTGTATTATCGTGAAAAAAAACGTATGGGTCCGAGTGGTTAAAGAAGAATTTAATAAGTCAACATAATTTTCTCTCTTTTGGAAAATGGAATAATAGGATCAAAGCTCATAAAACGACTAAAAGTAACTTTTAAGTGCATCATAAAGAACAGTTTAAAGGTCCCCATAAGTTCAACACCAGAAGTCTTTAAACAGTTCAACGTTGTTGTTTCAACGCACGTTCTAAAGTGGAAGAAGTGATTTTGAGTACAGTGCAGTATAATACGCTGTGCCATGCATATTATAGTATCTACAATTCAGTTTATACGCCGTCTGATTAATTCTGCAAAAAGTAATTCGGCACAAGAAAGCAATACTGCCGTAACCACCACTACCTACGAAAATACTTTTAAGACTTTTGAGGTGTGTACATAGTTAAAAAACGTATTTTGACAAAACCGATAGTTTTTCAAACGTCGTACAGGTCTTATATATCTTCGTAGAGTAACGGGACCCAGATAGATCGACACAGAAAAAAATAGATGATGGTGGTTACAGGAGTATTGCTTTCTTGCGACGAATATGATAGATTCTATGGTCGGGTGTTTTAAACGCCATCACATTTTTTGACCACATGGAATCGATAGATCATCGCCATTTTGATTTTTTACAAATTTGTGCGATTTTCGATTCTTGGAGACCTGCCAGTTAAGTATGGGCCTGTATATTTTCTACATTTTAACACAGCATTACGTTAATTGGTCAAATTTATATAGTTTTGTATTATTGATTGACGAACCGGTGGATTCAATCTGTTAGTTATAAGTTGTTATAATAGTTGATCTAATCTGTAGTTAGAAGGAAGAGAGAGCAGTGTAAAAATATATCTTATAATAGAGGTTATTTTTTGCAAAAACGTCACTATGCAAATCATAGAATTATTATTATTAGCTCTCAAACATAACGGCCATATTTTTATGTTGATTATAACTTAAAAAAAAGCTAAAACGGGTTAAAATACACGGTTCGAGGAGATTATACGAATGACAAAATACCAAATCGTTGTTTCAAGTAGGTCATCTGAAAAAAATAAATAAGAAAAATGTTAACCTCCAGTAAGTGAAAAAACATTATAAAGAAAATTAAAACAATTTTTTTCTAAAACACGGACTTTTACAGGGGAAATTTTCGTAAAAGTACCTGTCCACGTTCCATCAATAGTTGAATATGAAAGGTACCAAAAGCATTTAGAAAGTCATTAACTGAAGCCATGATTGATGGCAATAGCCACCAGAATATTATTAAATTATAATATTTCACTGTCACGTTGAACTCTTGAAAGCTTTTGTTAATCTTACAATCGATACTTTATGTACTGTTTGTTATTGTAATTGAGTGAATATGATTATTTTACAAAACAACGGATGTTAAATGAAGTTGGGTAAAAAAAACATTTTATTACATTGATCTATTTTCACTCCACATAAATTAAGATTCCAGATCAATCAACTACTTTGTTAAACAAATTAACCAAATTGAATTTTGTTGTGACAATTTAAATTCCTACATGTTTTGTGTATGTACCTACCCAATATTTTTCAAATAAAATTTGATGTTTGATTTCGTGAAAAAATATTGGAATATGCAAAATCCTCTTTGATATTTAACGCGGAGACCCGACGTTACCTACAAAATAGGGATGAAAGAAGACTTTTTTATTCAACTACAAATGTTAGTGTGTCATAAACTAATAATTGTACCACGGTAGGTTCCGTAGCTACATGATTAATTTTCTAAACTAGTTTAAGCAGAAATATTCTTTTTATGATATTAAAAGTAGCAAAACCTCTCGATGATGAGTTCTGGTGTTATGAAATTTCCACATCTAATACAACCACTTTTAATCTGCAACGTAACTTTCTCCCAGATTTTTTTTTCATGTAAGTTTCGCAAATGAGTCCCAACTATCTGGAGCCATTAATACTAGACATCCCCAATTGTGGTACATCGTGAGGCCGAAGGTGATGAAAAAGAGGAAGGTGGGGAAGTACCTGGCTATTCAGATCGCTAAAGACGTTTTGAGCAACGTTTCGTTCCTGGTTTCGAAGTTTGGCCGGCATTAGGAATAAAAAATAAAAGTGGATTTCACTAAGTTACTGCTTTATTTTAAAATAAAATATTACTTCTTGAAGTAAAAAAGAGCGTCCTTGGCAGGTGGCGTTAAATATTTTCTTATTCAAATCTATAGTTTTATTCCAAGATTGATGAAATTCTGCACACTAGACCTACAAAACAAAGGAAGGTTATTGTCTACGTGAAATTTAAAAAAAATAACCCCATGCCCTATTTCCACCCCTTAGAGCAAATTTTGATTCTTCTTGATGAAATTTTGCATACTTGATAAAATAAGAAGAAAGTTACTGACAACTATCTGATTTCGAAAAAACTCCCCCCTTTAAAGTCGGGCAACACCGGAGACCTCAGTTAGTATAATATTGATTTCACACCGTTCATAAATTTACGATTGCAAATTACAACAATTCTATCCAACGAATTATCACGAGCTTGATTTCAAGCCAGTCATTGCACATCTTTTCTTTTTTATTTAAATCTCGAAATAATTTAAATAACTCTCAGCAGCCAAAACAATAATCTTTGATAAACTAAGTAAAAACGAGTAACAATCTGAAGCTTCGTTAGCCCAAGGTATTAGAGACTCACTAAGTCAAAGCCTCGAGGTAAATGTCAAAAGGTCAACTAGGGTCCCTGCCCTCTTCCTAGGTGCAAGCTCTTCACTCTAGTGGACAGACATTATTTTTAAAATAATAAATTGCAGATTGCAGCACCCAGATAACGAGATAAAATTATTATAACTCGTATTTTTTATGCATAGCGACTACGTCGACTTTGATGAATTCTACAAAGAAAGAAGAAGCCTTTGAACTCTGGGTACTTCGTTGAGAGTTGGAAAATCTCTGAACAAATTGAGTGACAGATGCAGAGGTCGTGATAATAATATTCAAATACTGCAACTTTATCGAACAGTACAGTAGTAGGTACCTATTTGGGAGATGATATTTTATATATGAAGGTTAAGAACAATTTTCAATAATTTTCCTTTAAATGTTTTCTCACTTAAACATTTTCCGCTTCTGAGTTTTTCACTTTTTTTTACTTTAACTCCACACAGGAGGCCCCGAGGAAAATAATTCCTCTCGTGGCCTATGTTATCTTTGGGAATACGGTGTGGAGGGTCTTTTTAAGGAAAGGAAGGACAGGAAATTCTGAGAGGAAAAAAGTACGAAAGGTGGGTACTAATTTGGGGTTCAGTGTGTCCAGGTCATCAGCCTTACGACATGAACCCCTGCTGAGTCACCAAACGTAGCTTAGTTACACTTGGGGTGACCTATGACTCCTGCCCCATTTTCATCAAGTCAATTTGGGTTTGCCCTTCCCTAATGTTGATCCATATTTTCTTTTAGTATACGACTCATCCTGATGAAGGAGAACATTGTTCTCGAGACATGCAGATTTTGTATCTAATAAAGGCGAGTAAGTAAAGTAATTTGACTTTAAATCATTAATCGTAATAACCCTGATATATCATGGTGAAGCAATTAATAAATCCAACTACATTTTAAGTAACTAAACACTTTATACAACGTATTAACCCGTCTGCTTGCTTCAAAATATTCACAAGTCACAATATGGAAGCCTCGGATTCGCGCGCAAATTCTGAATTGTTCCGACTTTTACAATAATTCCGACAAAACAGTTATTTTCTATCATTTCGCCAAAACAAAAACTGTTCTAAAAACTAGATAAAATAATCTTTAGGATGAATTTATTAGAAATCAATGTTTTTGTTTCAAACTAATTGAATTTTGATATTAAAAATCAATATTAGCAAAAAAAAACTTACCCGTGTATTTTGATGAAAAAACACTATAAAAATTACGAAACTGAAGATTTGGAAATAACATTCCTGTACTTAAAACTATTTTGTATCAAACTGTCACTTCACTTTTTATCCGTTTAATACATTTTTATTTTTTTATTTGATGATAAACTGGATTGAAACTTTTTTTAGGTTAAAAATTTACCATTAGTCGAATCACGTTTTTAATGCATTATATAATCATTTACCAGGTATATTTACAATACACATATGCCTAAGGCATTTATATAATAAATTAATATCACTTTTGTTAATTTATTGCAGAATTTATTGAGTATTTGATAGATTTACCGATCTTAGTCGAAAATAACCTCAAAAATCACTTCATTGTAAAAACTAGTTTCCGAGAAATCCGTAAGAAATAACTTCGACATAAATAGCAATTCCAATAGTAAATGAAACATTATTGATAAAATGTTTAGAATCACACCGAAATACTATAATTTTAAATAACAAATTACAATTTGGAAATCGAACTGGACGGAACAAATCGCACCGCAAAACTTCCGAAAAACATGAGAAATTGAGTTGTCATCGATTTATTGACCGTCACAGTTACATGATCAATCGACTTTTGGCGCGGAACCGGGGTTGGTAGTTTTTATACAACAAAATACTATATAAATGCAGTGCATGCATGTAGTGTATGTAATTTAGTGTTTTCAATGCATTTAATATATGTAAATAATTTAAATATATTCGAATATCGTACGTAAAACCCAAAAAAAAAAAGAATTCAATATTTCACTTTAAAAGTTGTATGAAAATTCAAATAGCAATAAATACTTTATTGTACACTATGGGACTATAAACGGTTATTACAGACATTTTCTTCGAAAAACAACTGATCATCGAAAACTAATTACATTAGTTTGTAGTCGAGAAGTAAATCGCGCTGCGTAGTGACGTCACAAGCCAAAACAGCGCGAAAAAGCGTTTTTAACGTAATTTGAAATGTGAATATCCAAAACGTTGTAGAAAGAGTATTCTTATCGTGAAATTTTTTTTATTTGAATAATTTTTGGTAAAAAAAAATTGAGATTGTACCGTACCCTATTCATACTCAATCTGTTCATACCTTTTTATACTGAAATAAAACAATAATCTTGCTAAAAACCATGGAATTTTATTAACATGACAATCCGGTTTCGCTTAGTTTTAGCTACATTTGGGTAAAAAAATAAATTTAGTTTATCAGTTTCAGTGCCGGAAACCCTGGCGTTTATTTTGTACATACATATTTTTCTCATTACCCTCCTCACTAGACAAGTTCTGAAGCTGGTAATTAACAAATAATAAAAACAAGTGGAAAATACGTACTTAAAATAATTTAAAAAAAAAAAAAACATAAAATAGAAATTAAAAAATAATGGTGTACCAGTAATATGAAAAAAAATACATATATATATATATATATATAATAAGTATGGCAGTTATAAGATTTAGAATCATTACAGAAAAGGCAATGCCATATATATTTTTCATTTATTAGACATTGAGTGCAGTGTAAATGACTGTAAAATTATGCACTAGATATTTACAATATTTCTAGCTTCTGTTCTGTCTTTTGCCTTCAACCAGATTACAAATCTTTTGAACAACCTTTTTTTTCGCTGTAAATAAATATTGTATACTATGAACCAATTATATATATGTTACGTAGTGGTTATCCAAAATAATTATAAAATAAATAAATTTGAAGATATTCCTTTTTTAGAACAGTATAGGCAAGATAAATTTTAAAAAATGGTGATAAAACAACAAGAAAACAAACACATTAAAAATCGTTACATAACAACAACTATATCAATATTCATAACAAAAAGACAACAATAAAGTCGTTAACATAACCATCGGGACGTCCTGTGCGAAGGCTACCAGAATTTAAAAAATGTATGACTCATTCGAGCCATACAAAAAGAAGAAGAAAATAATGTTATTGTTCAGTACTGTTCGAATTAATGTGAACACAAGTGATCAATTGGAAAAAATAATAAAGATTCTTTATCGAGGAAAAAAATAGAGAAACAATTACATTTTTTTTTAATACCAAGTGTGTCCTCCTTCAACTTCTTGTACACGGTTTGGCATAGAATCAGCAAGTTTTATTTACAATTTTCTGATATTTGTGTGTCTATAAACCATATCTGAATCACTGTCTCAATCAGCTTGGTTTTTGTTGTGCTTGTCTGGCTTTAACTATAGCCCACCGATTTTCAATTGGATTAAGATCCGGAGAATTACCTGGCTATTCAAGGTATGTATTTTTTTGTCTTTGAAATATTAACAATCTTAGTGCGTTTTTTAAGAGAAATATCCATCTTCAAAATTAGAAACAAAAAAGCTTTAGTTAAGTTTACCTGTGCAAAAAAACTGTAATTCTAAAAAATGACAAAATTTAACGCACGAACAAGAAAAAAAAATGGCCGCTTTTACAATATGCTGCATACAACTGAGAACAACAAGATTATTGTGCTAATTATCACGTGTTCACATTAATTCGCACAGTACTGTAGCAGATCAAAACAGATTCGTGTCTCCATCTTCTAAGCCTTCATGAATGATCACAACAGTAATAAAAAATTAATAATGTTAGTATTTTGTGACAAGTACATACGACACCAAAAGCAGTTGACAACTAAGCCATGTTTAGTCCCAAAAGTTTTGACAACTATTACGTTAGGTAAAATACTTGACTGAAAAACGTTAACAAAACTTGCCATCAAAACAAGAAACTTATAAAAGCAAACCCGCAACAAATACCAGAATAATAAAAGTCAATCACTTTACTAAACCAAAAAATTTAAAAAAAAAACCATAACAAGATGAAAAGATTTATTGGTTTTCAGAAATATACAAACATTTTGCCTCTAGATTCGGAAAACTAACTATTGAAACCGTAACCGTGCTTGCTAGGGCCCGTGATCGTTCTTATGTACAAAAGTCAAAGAAAACTACTCGAGAGTTGATAGTAGGTGAATTGCAGGCAACAGGCAACAGTGCTGAAGATAATTCGTCAACGTTGATAAAGAAACATGCATTAGACAGACTAATTAATACAAATCTCCGCAGTTGCGTATTTTCCTCAAGAGAATCACGACGAGCGGTCGAGTGACGACTACATAGAATTATAATGTGCAAAGCAGGTATTGGACCGACTGAGGGATGGAAATATACGCACAATTAGCCATCCAGATGATAACAATCAACAATAGGTGATAAGTCATGACAAGTAGAAAACACTGTAACCCTACTCCACTCAATATGAGTATTCAGTCAGATTTATTTATATTTAAAAAAACTAATAAGATTCCTTTCTGCGCACACCACGGTCGCCGCAATAAATACACCATACCTGCGAAACTAAACGACAGTATGATAATATTCAAAACATGGTATCACGCAGAGTGGTACCTCACATAGTTTACAAATAACAGCTGTTCTCTTTTCAACCCTGTTGCGGTCGGTACACCAAATGCACCGAAGGCGCCGTTTTTTATTCTCTACCGGTGAAGGTTGTTCGTCGTTTGTTTCAGTCTGTGAGTCAGTGGTTGTGAAGTTGTATATTGGGAAGTGTTTACCATCAAAGAGGCGGGAAGGATTAGAAAATTTGTCAGTCGTTACTAGTCGTCTAGCCGGCATCCCACTCTGTGCCAACTTGAGATGCTTGTCCATCAACTGCGACACAAGCGAAATCCGGTGTACCAAAGTAGTTGTTGCCGACGCCGACGAATGGCGATACAACACAACAGAGTTGTGAATACTCACGTTGAGCAGACGCTTGAACATCTTGTGGATCCATTTAGGGCACCTCTTGCGTTCAAGTAAGTAGGGTTCCAGCATCTGATCTTTTTTGTCAACACCTCCCATGTATTTATTGTATTCTCTGACAACTTTCGGTTTGTATATATTTGTCCTACCCCTGGAAGGTCCAAGTTCCATTTCCGCGCCATGATAGGTCGATATTGTCGACACCTTTTTCTTATCTTGCCACGATAGTACGGCGACATCACCACAGTGACGACCGAAATAATGTCCGTCCGCCATGTTGATACGACTGAATTCTGGTGGAACATTGGCCCTATTAGTGCGCAACGTCCCGACGCAGTCAGTCTTATTTCTCTTGAGGAACCTAGCTAATAGAGGAGAATTGAACCAATTGTCCATCCAAAGAGTGTAGCCCTTATTCAACAGTGGCTTTACAAGCCTCAGCACTGTGGATGTAGATTTTAAAATACCAGGTGACGAATCAAGAGCAGTTGTTTTACCTGTATACACAAAGAACGACCACAAATAGCTAGTCAGGGAATCACACAGTTCAAAAGTCTTTATTCCGAATCTTGCAGCCTTTGTTTTAATATATTGTTTCATACCCAATCGACCTTTCCATAATGTTAAGGACTCATCGATTGCAATATTTTGGCCTGGAACATAAAGTTCTCGAAATTTGGTATTAAGGTGATTTATTATAGGTAATATGCTCGAAAGTTTTTTGTCTTCAGGACTAGTGTATGTACCATCATCGCTGGCGTAGTGCAAACACTTGGCCAACTCGCAGTACCGCTTATAAGACAGTAATTCTCGAAATATATCAGTTCTCATCACACGATGAGTTGAGAAGCATGAATTTATTGTTGGCATGCGAATAATACCTAGCATCATGAAAAACGCGAATAAAATTAAAATTTCATGCCTGTTAGTGTTCCTCCATGTAAGGCTTAGGCTATCACCACGCAGAGCGTCCATTGCATATCTGTTCGTCTCTGCTGCAATAACATCCAGAATATCATCAGTCCATATAGCTCGAAATGCGTCATAGATGGAATTATATAAAGCGGTAGGCCCTGACATCTGGGGCACAAACATTTCCCTTTGACCGGCAAATGTACTGATGCCGGCCCAAGAGAACTCCGATGCATTCTCATCATCGGTCAAAAAATGAGCACTGGTATCCGAAGTGGGGTCATCCACTTCTTCACCATCTGCCTCATCTGTTGACCGATAATCAGAACGCGCTGGCAACGGTGCACCTCGCGCTTGGCGAATGCGCCCACCGCGAGCCATACGGGTGATTTGTGCCTGAGATAAAGCCGAGAGCTCAGGAGGTACCTGGTCATCCGTCGCATAAACCTCAGTAGGTAAATTCCCGGGTACCCAGGTATCTCCCGCTCCAACAGGACGTCCCCTCCAGCGGCGTTGCCGGACAGAATCGCGGACCATGTTTCCGCCTGCGGCTCCACGACCGTTTCCGCGAGCGCGTCTGTTTCCGCGGGCGCTTCTGTTTCCGCGGCCGCGTCGACCCCCCCGTGACACCTCCAGCGGAACATCAAACTCGAAATCTAAAAGTAATGGTTAAATATATAAAAATTGTTACTTTATCATATTTTGTAATTTCTTTAATGCAGAATAAAAACAAATAGATATAAAAATATGTATCAATGTACCTTCTGCGTGGCTGCCTCCCGCCTGGCCAGCAATACCGCTACTGACGTCTGTCACCAATTCTGAAAATATAACAAACTATTAGAAAGCAATTACATAACTCGATATATATATATCTTCAAAAAACTATATAAATGATTTTACGTTCTGCATGGCTGCCACCCGCTTGGCCAGCATCGCCGCCACTGACGTCTGTCATCAATTCTGAAAATATAACAAACTATTAAAATGCAAGTACATAACTCGATATACATATCTTCAAAAAAATAATATAAATGATTTTACGTTCTGCATGGCTGCCACCCGCCTTGCCAGCATCGCAACCACTGACGTCTGTCATCAATTCTGAAAATATAACAAATTGTTAGAATGCAAGTACAAAACTCGATATAAACATCTTCATTAAAAACTGTGCTTTATGTTACGTATTTATTACAACAATAATTTTAGCTTGAACTCATACCGTCGTCCGCGAAAACTACCTCCATCATTCCCACCTCCATCGTACTTGAAAAAAATGTTGACGACTGTAAATAAATAAATAATATTATTATTGTACATTATTCACCGTATTATTTCAAGAGCAGTGTTAAATAAATTAATTTTAAAAATACCTGAACGTAAACATCACCAACATCAACATCAACATCAACCGGGTTAATAACTTCACCCTCATTCATGTGTTCGTCCTCTTCTTCCTCGCTGAAGCTACAATCAGCCTCCAAAAACTCCAGCATCTCGGTCGGTGGCTCCTCTTCCGTTGCACAATTCCAAATTTTCCTAATGTAAAAATAATGAGTTTTATTTATTATTCTACAGATGAATTTTGGCAGCCAAAATATCTTTGCAACTAGATACCTATCTATTAATTCATTAATTACCTAACTATTTCTCCAATTCATTTCTGATATTAAATATTATTACGGTAATACATAAAAACAATTATAATATAAAAAAATATTTTGTAAGCAATAATTATTAGCCTGAAACATCCATACAAACTGAAAAAATCTTCCACCTTATCAAATTATGCCGCCGACAAGACTCGAACTTTTTAAATATTGCTAATAATAATTTTTTATCCTTTGTGCTAAGCATAAAAACCTTGTCTTATTAACTTTAGTTTATTATTAAAAAAAAATTATGATATTAAATTTAAATTTTTTTGTACAATACAATAATGATAATAATTATTATAAAAAATATAATTAAAACGGAGTTATACAAAACAAAGACAAAAAAACTTAGATAAATACCCATAATTTAATAAATAGAATAAAAATATCGATTCAATTTTATTTACTAGTTGAGTGACAACCCCATCACTACTCCAAGAAACAGTTGAATTTGACAGCTAATAAAACATTTCGACACTCGGGTTGATATTTTCCGATAAAACTACATAAATATATTGAAATGACATTACTGTTTTTCTGGAATATTGAATGTAAATATATGCTTCCACTTTTTATCCAAGAATATTCATTAAATAATGGAAATTCAATTAGTAAAAATGGATTCAAAAATGTGTTTCCAGCGATTTTATAGCTTTTTAAATTTTCTATATTTAATTATTGCATTATAAATCATCAAAACCTACAAAATTTAATATAAACAAGCATACAATATATTGAATAACAAATACAAATTTACTTACCTAGACATTTCGTAGTATTTTTCGAAAAATTTCACTTTTTGTGACACCTAGTTTGCACTGCACGAACGATTATCCTGACGAAATGGCGCGAAGTTAAACCGTCACTTTGGATCGAGTTTGTAAAATATCTATGCAAGATAGTTTTCATATGTCAAAGACAATAAGAAGCATTATTTCGTTCTCTTTCTGATAAAAGAAAAATACATAAGTTTTGCATGAGAGGAAGAGAGATATGTAGCTTTTAAAATGTAGGGTCGCTCTGGGATGTATTTGGTCTTATGAAAGTATAGCGCAATATCGTGTTTTGGGATGTATTCATTCCTAAACAAGCAGACGGGTTAACTTAAGATGGGTTGTTTCAAAGAATTTGAACAACTCCTGAAATGTCAATGTTAATATTTATGATCAGTGAAAGTCATGTTCACTGTTACTTTCCTAATACTGTAAGTCAACCGGTCCCAGATATAACAATAAAGAAACTTGAATATAACTTTCACAGTACTTGGAGCAACTTCTACACATTCACCACATTAACATTTTGACTTTATTAGGAAAAAACCTACGTAGAAGAACTAATCTACGAAAAATTAAAAAAGGGTACCCACCTTTAACTCTGAAACGGATTCAAATATTAAAGTAAATTAAAACTATTTTAAATACGTCTAAAGACATGGTGTTTGAAAGAGAGGGAGTACAAAAACAGTGTGCAATATAATTGTGAGTGATGAATACTTAGAGCAGGTTTATTTGGGTAGTATGTTTACGATAGATAGGAAGGCTGATAGAGATAATGAAAGAAGGGTATATGCAAGTAACTTAAATGGAGGACTGGATGTGTTTAGCGTTAACAAAAAAAACTGTCCAAAGTACATTCAATAATGAAAGCATTCAACATAAAAGCATTCAATAATGGAGTGTCTACCCTGATGGCAGTGAAACATGGAAATGACAGAGGAAGCTTGTGCAGTACACTGAAAGCTGTAGAAATGAGTTCCCGCGATGATCATGTGAGAAATGTTGAGATCCGCAAAGAATGCAAGGCTGATGTAAACATAACTAACTAACTAACTAACCATCACACCGTTTCACCGCAGGGGTAGGCAGAGAGGACGGACCGCCAAACAACTCGGTCTTGGCACACACTCTTTGCCTCACTCACATTCATACATTCTCTTCTATTATTCTGACTTTTGGCATGGCCTGACTCAAGTATCTGATTCACTTGATCGTGCCACGTCTTCCTCTGACGTCCCCGACTTCTTCTGCCATTCACATTTGCGTCGTATATTTTTTTTACACTACTTTTGTCGTTTATTCGCTCTACATGCCCAAACCCTCTGAGGGTCCCTTCTTAATCTTACTCATTATGCTTACATCAGCCTTACATTCTTTGCGGATATCCACATTTCTCACACGATCATACATTGTTTTACCACACATACGCCTCAGGGATCTCATTTCATTTCATTTCAATAGCATTCAATTTACTTTCATCCTTCCTCTGCCAGTTCCATGCCTCACTGCACATACATCAGGTAGGTACCAGGACTCCATTGTGGACTGCTAGCTTCGCTTCTTTTGACAGTTTTTTTATTAGCGCCAACGGCATTCAGTCCTCCATGAATGGAGTTGCCGGCATTCACCATTCTTTCAATATCCCTATCAGCCTTCCCATCTCTCGTAAACGTAACACCCAGATACACAAACTCATCCACCTGCTCCAAGTATTCATCATTCACGACTATTTTGCATACTATTTTCTTACTCTCTCTTTCAAACACCATGACTTTAGACTTACTTACATTCATCAATAACTCATTCTTCATACATACTTCGTTCATCCTAGATACGAGAGACTCTAGATCTTCCATAGTGTTAGAAATCAGCATACAACAGGCAAACATACTTTTAGATTACTCAATTTCGCGCCCAATCCCACTTCTTTTAATTCTTGCATACAATTATTCATGTACAGATTGAATAACCATGGTCACATTACGCAGCCTTGCTTAAAACCTTTTGTGATGTCAAACCAACCCGTAAAACCACCGTTCACCCTAACACATGCAACGCTTCCCTCGTATAGAGACGCAATTGCCTGAATGAGATTTGTATTCACTTCATACTTGGACAACACCTTCCATAGCTTTTTCCTGTCGACTCGGTCGTATGCTTTTTGCAGATCTACAAAGGCGCAGAAAAGTTTCTGGTTTTTCGCCAGAAACTTCTCAGTGAGCATACGCAAAGAAAAAATATGGTCCATGCATCCCCTTCCACTCATAGAGGCACCTTGCACATCCTATATTTTATTCTTTGTTTCCATTTTAACCCTTTCAATCAATATTCTTCCGTACAGCTTGCCGACTGAACTTAGCAGGCTAATAGCCCTATGATTCCCTCATTCCAAGCGTGACCCTTTACCTTTGTATAACGGCATGATTACAGCCCTTCTCCAATCTAATGGCGTGTAACCCTCCTCTAAATACTGGTTAAAAAGGTTGCACAACCATGTGAGAATAATATGGCCATCTCCTTTAAAATATTCGGCAGCAATATGGTCGTAACCAACAGCCTTACCATTCTTCATTACTTCATTCATGCATTTTATTGATTTTTTAATTTCATCCACGCTGATTTTAGTAACATTCACTCCGTCATCGTTCATACCCTATTCACCGCTGGTCTCACGATAAACGTAATTAGTAAAATTAAAAAAAGGGACGGTCAGATGGTTTTAGCACGTAGAGCGAGTTAACGAAGAAAGGAGTGTAAGGAGAATATGGGACGCAAATGTGCATAATAGAAGAAATCAGGGACGCCCGAGGAAGACATAACACGATCAAGTGAATAAGATATTTGAGTCGGGCCATGTCAATGTGAATGAGGCAAGGAATGTGTTAATGAGACCTAGCCAATGGCGGTCCCTCTTCTCTGCCTTCTTCTGCGGGAAGCAAAGTGATGTTAGTTAGTCAATTTATTTTATGTAGGAACTTCAATGCAGTGAAGAAACTTCGAGAGAATTTTGATCAAATCACGATAATCATATTCAATGATGTCATTTATCCTTGACCTGTTATATTTAATTGACAAAAAAAAACTCTTTTTTTATTTCTGCAGCCTTGTAATGCAGAAAATTATAAAGAATCCTGACAAAAGAGCATAATTTCTCGACAAGTCGAGACTGTAATTTGAGCTCATGGTCATAAAACAGTCGACAGTCTTTACCCATCAATATTCGTTTACAATAAGTTATTTATTTTGTAAACGTCGATCGATACGGCCGCCATGGGTCGACCCACAGTGCACTTCTTGACAACATCAAGGAGGATACGATGTTTCTACTTATGTCGACAGAATAGCACTTAATCCCAAACATGGGAACACCTCAGCACAGGTTCGCCTAGTGAGGTGTTCATAAAATACTACTACTAACCAATTTACATACAGCTAGGGTTCATTTAATTTTTTTTTCTTTTTACTAAACTTATTATCTGTGTAAACCAATTAAATAATTTGTAAACTGTATGTTTAAGAATAGGAATAAAAAAAAAATAGTTAGGAAAATTCATCCTTGAAGTGCGATATTTTCACAGTACAAGAAATATTAGATGTTTTATACAAAGGAACAACACAAGAGCTGTGGCTTCACCGCTGAACTCTCAAAGGTCACCCCCCTTTCTGTTACATGCCTCATTTATGAGACAGAGGGAGAGGTTATAGCATAGCTATTAGCGGTGTGCCTTTATATCACATTCTATCAGCGAGGAGTGAATTGTTTTCATCTAATAAATCCCCCAGCAAGTACGCTTGACGTGATTGGCGTGATGATATTTAGCGATGTGACGAATATAAGTTTATTCGATACACGGAGCGGAACATGAGCGATAAAAGAGACACTACAGTGACATTCATTTTGACACGTATGAAATCATGTGACATTTTTTTGGCATTGAAGAGTTCAATAATTTTTTCTTTCAGAAAGGCAATTATATATTATGATACTTTTTAAATCATCCTCTTTCAAGTCGAAAGAGCTGAAATGTATCATTTTCAATGTTGTGTGACTTACTTTGTACTTCTTGGACATTAATTATGTAACTATTTCTAGATATTTTATCTTGCTTGCCTCTGTGTTTCCTTCCTCCCACAACATGAGTCTCTTCAAGACCCAGGTTCACTCCTTCCTTTACGCAAAAGAATCTCAAAGCAGCAACCGCAAATATGATATAGATCTATTAAGAGGGAAATTATTTTTCTCCGGGCCTCCTGTTCGGATTAAATTAAAAACATGGAAACACTAAACTAAGATATTTGACTCATTGCCAAATAATGCTACTATGAACCAGTATTAGGTGAAATATATGTTTAAAATCTGAAAAAATGGCATCGATGAAATAATAATGGGAAATAGTATTGATATTAATGAATATTTTAAAATATAAAACTTTAAATATGTAAAAAAAATAATTTACAGACACCCGCTGACAAGCCTTATTTGGTTTACCGGAATCTTACTAAGTATCTGTATCTTTATAATTTAAAAAAATAATAACAATAATTTTTTAAATATATATGTATATTCAATATTTATTAGAACAACTCTCTTTTTATAACTTTTGAATTTTATTCCCATCAATGAAGTATATCATTGAAGAAGAAGATAACACTATTAATCTAAACAAACATATAAAAAAAATCCAACCACAGAAAGATAAAAAGATAACGGTCACAACTGGGATTCGAACCCAGAACCTCTCGTCTTACCGGAACAAATGCTTATACCAATTCGGCTACTGAGACCTGTTTTTAAATGTCAATTTTTGTCGGTCTCATATTTCACATTTCAGAATTAACAATATTATCTTCGAATAATTTTCTTTTCTTTGTGTTGTTCTTTTTCATATTTTTCTTTTTCTTGTGTTGTTCTTTATTATAAATTTTTTCTTCTTCAAACATATATATAAGTATATATATATACTTTGACTCTCTAGCGCCGTCTTTTACGTCGTAGTTTGGCAACCGACGTAATAATATCGGCATAACCGCCACCAAAATTATATAAATAATTTCACGTAAAAAATTAACATGAATTGCATTTTTTACTGTCTGACCTACCTGATAACCGTTGATCAATGATAAAACTTCAATCAATTTGCGTTACCGAAAGCCATGTTTATTTTTTTGGAAACATTGTAAACTCGGAATCAAATTACTCTACTCGCGTTTTTTGTCAGATTTGTATGTCTACTTTATTATTCCTTTGAGTCTGTCTCCAGAGAGAAGTAAGAAAGTTTTACCATATTCCCACTTAGTACTTATAAAGTTTTTTCAAGAAATTTTCTAAAAAATGGGTTAAAAAAGTTATTTTTAACGGGAACTTGAAATTATTAACATAATGTTGATAATAATATTACTTCTGAAATAATTTTATCACAGAATATAAAAATTTTCATGTTATTTAATTTACCAAAATCGTTGCTATCCGGCTTCACCCGAAATACTAGAACATGTTTGAAAAAAAAATACGAACAAATTGGTTGATCGCATAATAGAAGACTATGTTGTAGATGATGTATTAATGTGAATGAAGCAAGGAGTATGTGCCGAGAATTAATTATATGGCGTTCTTCCTATCTGATTACCCCGCTGTGGAAAACGTTGATTAATTTGTACAAATAATATTGTTTTGGCTTTTTTTTCGTTAAAGAATCATTACTCTTCTAGTGTCACAGTTCATAATGCATTTCGAAGAAGAAAAATGTTCGACAAATCGATAGCGGAAATTCGAAAAGCTGTAAAGGACAAGCAATCCAAAAATGAGTACAACATGTGGTTTTTCTCCGCTCTTTTTCTATTTCGGTCTGTGTTTATTTCTCGGAAAATAAGTGTGTCCTTCACGACGTGCATTTTAAGAGGATTTTTTTGTTTGACAAATAAACAACGAATAAAATTCTTTTATGATAGAATTTATAACAAAATTTTAAGTATTCGGGAAAACCTATTCAATTTTAATTCTATAATAAAAAAATCGTATTTATGTATACGTTTACAGAAACAGGATATATGATTTTGATAAAAAAATAAAAAAAATAATAACCATTTATTATTTCGTAGCGTTTTCACATAGAATAAGTACATATTGATTTCCGTTAGTATAAACTTAAACTGTATAATTATTTGAAAAATAAATTTCGAGATTTCAAGACGCCGCGCCGCAGGTCAGATTTTTCTCTGCTTTTAAAAAGAGCTTTCTACCTTGTGGTTAATGTTTTTGTGTTGTCAGGCCGGTTTTGTTGACATTTTCTAATATTATTGGTAGGTCCATCAA
This sequence comes from Limnephilus lunatus, assembly GCA_917563855.2. Lineage (NCBI taxonomy): Eukaryota > Metazoa > Arthropoda > Insecta > Trichoptera > Limnephilidae > Limnephilus > Limnephilus lunatus. Next base: position 61,558,897 of record OU830592.1, read on the forward strand.
GACTTTTTAAAGTTAAAAAATAGTTTTAATTGTAAATGATATTCTTTTGAGAGTATTTTATGCCAAAATAAACCATTTTTATAAAAAAAAACCTGATAATATTCAGAGAATACTTTTCACACGATATTTCACGTCATGTCCTGGATTTAAAGCACGGAGCACATAAAATAATGCTTCAGCTTCTGTTCTATTTGCAAGGCTCGCATCGAATTTTCCGACGTGACGTCATTCAGTTTGCAAAGCCTTTTTACGTCATGTACTCATTTTTAAATGGAGTGAGGGTTTTTTGAACTAATCCGCTCTTGTATTGAACTAGTACTGGTTTCATAGATATTAATCATTTTGAAACCATCACTTCAGGCGGTAATTGTTTTTTGTTTTGTATTTACATTAGCTCTAAGTTAATTTTTGGGAAGGAAAGTGGTTTGAGGGGTTGGTAAGAATCTGGGGGTCAATATGTCCTGGAGTGACGGACGTATGAATCAACCCCCTACCGCTGCGGTGCAAAAGGCGATGGGTCGAAAGAGTCCAGCTAGAGAGGTATAGGATAGGTCTACCTTAACCAGTCTCTCTCGATTCGGCCCGTCACGCAGTATGTGGGCAGACGCATTTGCCGCCGAAACCTAGACAAACCTCAGCCCATGATCCCGGTGTAAGTCACCAAACGTAGCGAACCACTTGTGGTGACCTATGGCAAGGGTGTTGGTTATCCAATAAATGGTTCCCGGGACGTCTTAGTAATAATAATACTTCGCTTAGGTAAGTATATTAAATTTGTTCATGCCGTTATGTTATAACAGTTATCTCATGGGTACTTCGTTAAAATCTTAAAAAAAAATAGCTTAAAACAAAGTGAAAAATTACCGTAACACGTAAATGCTAATCACTTTAATATTGCTATAAACTAATTTGCTGGTTCTAAGATATTAATAATTGAACATTCACCACTTTGAAATCAAAATGTTAATTAACTGATAAATATTTAAACCAATTTTTTTCAATTTTATTTTATTCTTACAATGGGTTAACAGAGGTTCCCAAAGCCTCTGATGTCTACTAAAAATCAAAATTGACATGAACGAATACAAACATTTTATGGAATGGAAAATCACCCGCATGGCCGGTCCGCACTCTGAGAATGGATTGGGTGGTAGGCACAGGAGTGGCGATACGGTTGTGGTGCTGCGCTTGCAGCGGCCGCGTGCCGCATTCACTTTTAGTTTTTTCATTCAAGATTTCATCATTCAGGGAAAGAAATCAGTATCCAATTCTACATAAGTGGAAAAGCTGTTAAAAGCCTTATTCCCCGGTTTGAAAAATTGTGCAGTGAGCTGCAGGCTCACCCGTCGCACTAAACGGTTTTTGTACTTGTATTATATTTGCATTTTCTTTGTAAGTTTTGCTATCAATAAATGCATATCATTTTACGAGTTGTATTATTCAGTGGAGTAGGTAAAAAATTGCTCCGTCCTGGGAGGGGGGGGGGGGGTGGCCAGAGAATTGTGCTCCTGGGGGTGACACTCGGTCCCGAGGCTACCACAGATAGACATTATATGACAGGGGTGCCGTAAGAAAATTCAAATTTTCTAAGGGTGCCGCGACTTGGAAAAGTTTGGGAACCCCTGGGTTAAGTTATCATAAGCTATGGCATCTTTCCACGTCTTGAATTACATCATTCTCCTTTTGGATTATCTTACCTGCTTTACCATAAAACAGTTTCTTCGTAACCTTCGACATAATAAAAACTAATATCATATCACTAACTAATAAAACAAAAACGCATTAAAATAAACAGCAAAGATGTGGACAAAAATCTCCTATCCATTTTTTCCGGGCTGGGTCCCATCGCGCATAGCTTTTACGGACCCACTCGCACTGTATTGCAGACCCAGTTTCTCCTCGCATAGCTGCTTCACTTATATTCCTTATCTTTGTCTCGGGTGACCGACTGAACCTCTTCCCTATGGAATTGCCGACAGAATATTGTACGTTTTTTGCTATTCTGAGCAAATGGCAAAGTCAAGAATTTTCAATGCTCTCAGAATAGTGAACAAAAACACTCGGTAATATACGGTAGTTATATACACTCGTCACTCTGCTAAAATCTTTTTTCGCTAACTTGAACTGTGAGAAGATTTTTTCAGTAATTACACACATTTGAAATCAATCATTAAGGGAAATAGTTCTCACTCTTCCAAACAGATAAAATACTGCAAACTTAGTTTTAAAATTTTAGCACAGAACTGTATTGAGGACGAATGAAGCGTTTCTTTTAATAACTTCTCATACACCTTCTTACAAATCAAAATACGTTTCCAGTAACTTATAATTTATACTAAAAGAAATTGACGAAAACACAACTGAATCACATTAAAAACATGATCATTATTTTTTTTATAAGAAAAGTATTAGTAACTTTTGAAGGTTATCGCGCACGTCCCAGTTAGATGAGAGGTCTGGGTTCGAGTCCCAATTGCGACCATTATCTTTTTCTGTGTCTTGTTCTCTTTCATATTTTCGTTTGGATTATTATTGTTATCTTCTTCTTCAATGACATAATCATTACTTCAAAAGAGAAATCTAATCAATCCATTCATCAACATTTTTGTTTCCACTGTTTTTAACAGTTTTTTTAATTATTTATTTATTTTCGCATTAATTTTTCCATTTGTTTACACTTTTAGTTCATAGAATATAAGTAGGTACTATATTGTTATGCTAAAGCCCCTTGGGCATATAATATTTTTCATCAATACATAAAATAAATAAATATTCCTTAAAGGTGAAGTGAAATTTGTTTTTTACTATGTTTAAACTTAATGGGATAATTAATGTGATCAATGTCATTAGTTATTAAACAAAAAAAATCGTTTTTCTCGTGTATATCTATGCAATACATTGATGTCGAATATATGCGCTTTTTTTTTTCAAAACAAGAGACTTTTCAAAAAAACAGAATCAAATGGTGCATTACCATAAACAATATTTGAATAATTGAAGTTGATTTTTTCGTATTAACAATATCTCTAACCAGCGGCGAGCAAGTCTCCGATCCCAAGTGGATCTAATTCTATAATGTAGTAGACTAACAGGCCTTTTGTGCTCTCTTGCTGTATTCATTTATATTCTATGCATTGAATACAATATGAATGTATGCTATAAATAATACGCTGTTGAACTGGGCTACTTTATACCTACAAGTATTTCATCTGGACTATGCATAGAACAACCTTTAAAAATGTATTCCTCATTTCTAATTTACATCTATGAATGTTCAAAAAAAAACTTATACCTATTTTTCTTTTTTCCAGATTACATCAACTTCGGATTTTGGTCAATTCAAAATTCTAAAAGCGAGAGAACACTCTACTACAGTATTCTTCAATAAAATGTGAAATTTGCAATCTCCAAGAATACAAAGTGAAAGATAAATTAGGAACATTCTGTGCAGGCTTGGACCAAGCAAGAGGAAAGCATTGAATATTTAATGTAGTGGTACGAACAGTTCTCGTGTGGTGTTATTCATGATCCGGTGAGAGCGAAATGAAAGGTCAAAAATATTCGACCCGAAAAAACCACTCACCCATCCGGTTGAGGGTTTAAATTGTACCGAGCATCAATCGTAATTTGTACAATACATAGTATATAAGAATATACTACATAGATATTAAAATACAATATAAATATATAAACTTATCTCAGTATGTCGTATACAACATATTGCGCGAAGGTGGTTTTACTAGTAATTTGCTTCTGCGTGGTAAACCACGTGTCAGGGAGATCGTGGGCGAATCACCAAGATACCACGACGACTCCGCTGGTACATACGACCACGACAGCTAGCCCCAAGGACTTCCATAATGATCCTCTTGTGGTGGAAACACACACAGGCCTCGTAAGAGGGCATGCTAAGACGGTGCTGGGTCGAGAAGTGCACGTATTCACCGGTATTCCATTTGCTAAGCCTCCCGTTGGTCCACTGCGTTTCAGAAAGCCCGTTCCTGCAGACCCGTGGCACGGCGTGCTCGATGCGACAAACCTCCCAAACACTTGCTTCCAAGAGCGCTACGAATACTTCCCCGGATTCGAAGGAGAAGAGATGTGGAATCCTAATACCAACATATCTGAGGATTGCCTGTACCTGAACATCTGGGTACCGCAGCGACTGCGTATAAGACACCACCAGGATAAGCCCCCAGCGGATCTGCCGAAGGTGCCTGTCCTAGTTTGGATTTATGGCGGCGGATACATGAGCGGAACAGCAACACTAGATATTTACGATGCGGATATAATGGCCGCCACGAGTGATGTAATAGTGGCATCAATGCAGTACAGAGTGGGTGCGTTCGGATTCTTATATCTGAATAAATATTTCGCTGAAAATAGCGAGGAGGCGCCCGGCAACATGGGGCTGTGGGATCAAGCACTAGCTATAGAATGGATAAAGAAGAACGCTGCTGTTTTCGGCGGAGATCCAGATTTGATAACTTTATTCGGAGAATCAGCTGGTGGTGGAAGCGTAAGTCTTCATTTGATTTCTCCAGTAACAAGAGGATTGGTGAGGAGAGGAATTTTGCAGTCTGGAACAATAAACGCTCCTTGGAGCTTCATGACTGGAGAGAAGGCGCAAGAAGTAGGAGGAACCTTAATCGATGACTGTGGTTGCAACAGTACTATTTTGGATGAGAATCCCAGCTCCGTGATGGACTGCATGAGGGGAGTGGACGCCAAGACGATATCGGTTCAGCAATGGAACTCCTATACTGGAATTCTGGGTTTCCCCTCTGCTCCGACTGTGGATGGAGTGTTCTTTCCCAAGCACCCGGATGAGCTTCTGAAGGAAGGAGACTTCCAAGATACGGAGATATTGATCGGAAGCAATCAAGATGAAGGTGAGTTTCGATTAACTTTCACATTCAAAAGAGGATATTACAATTTTTTTAAACAAGTCTAACAATTTTTATTATTCGAACTAATCTTGTTTGTATTATAACGATGTTTAACAACTTTTTTAGTATTTGTAAGCGCTCATTTAATTTAGCAAAGAAAACGAAAAATTCAACGATTCATTCAAATGTCTCGTTCTGGCTTTATTTGTCAGTAAACTTGCATGTTAAATCCTTTGGAGTAGTTTATTTGATCTTATTTTGCTTCAGTAGACGTGCTTCGGTAACAAATTGTTTGTTTAAATCTGAACTCGAGTCTGAAAAAGCATTAAAAAATGCAGAGACCCTTTGAAACGAGAATCTCGTGAGTTCGTTTACAAAAGAAAACAAATTACTACACTAGCTTTTACCCGCGGCTTCGCTCGCATCGTATTAGGGAGAAATGACCACAAAGAATTTTCTCAAGGGAATGATGTGTTATTCCGGGGATGAAAAGTAGCCAAAATCACTTCTCAGTCCTAGAACTATTCCTTTACAAAAATCACGTCGATATGGTGTTCAGTTACGACGTAACAAAAGGACAACCAAACACACTTTCACATTTATTATATTAGTTAGGATTTCTGCATTTACTAAGGGAATAATGACATGTTTTTTTCATGAAAGGTTTTGAGCGGAATAAAATAATAACTGTATTTTTCTACAAATGATGTTGGTATATTATACGATTCACCAATAATTAAAACAACACAAATTTCCATAAAGAACGTAAATTTTCTTTTGGCAACATATTAAGATACCTTAAAAAGAATAGCAATTTATAAAAATTTCATATTTTATTTATTTATTTACACATATACGACACAACATGTGCCATTAACATAATTGACATACTTATAAATAGTACAACAACATGAAGAATGTAAGTGAAAATTAAGGACAAAGGTTAAAAGTAAGGTAATAAGCAGTTAATAAAATGTAAAATGTATAAAAGTAAATTATAAAGTGTAAAGTATAAAGTATACAGTACAAACCATAAATTTTTAGGTAAAAAGTAAAAATATATTTTTTTGTGAGAAATAAACCAATAAAAAGTAAAATGTAGAAACAGAAGACATCTCTAAAAGGTACCTACAAAGATTTAAAAATAAAATATAAAAAATCCTGGATTATGTTATCCGATATGATAAATTTTACAAGTACCTATAATCTCTAGTATATTAGTAGTTTTAGTGTGAAATACTGGTAGGCATATTATGTTTACATGATGTTTTATAATATTTACGTGGTACTAGCAAACAAATTTAGTTTAATGCAACTTTTGTATGAGGCCAGATTACCGGCGGCGTAATCGATATTAGCATATTCATTGCCTAAAATATGCAAGCGATTTATTATTGAATTTTGTTCTGCGTTCATCAAAGTATTGTCACAGTGAAAAGGTGAGTCGAGTCGGTCTGCAAGGTACATGATAATTTATTAGCGAAACCAATTCAGGGGAGTCAAACCAGTTATTGTTTATTTTAAATAAAAAAATGAATCATTGAGTATTCTTCTATCTTTTAACGATAAGAGTTGCATTTTTTGTAATAGAGAATCATAGTTTATGTCAACCGCGGGAATTCCTAATTTAAAATTAATTGATATGAGAAATTTGCGTTGGAGATTTTGTTAATTTTATGGTAGTTGTACAGAAAATAAAAATAAAATTAACAAAATTAAAGTTTTCCCGATATTAATTCTATTCTTCTGGCATGTCAAACGTGGATTTATTTATAATAAATCAAGACACATGAATATGAACAATGTAAGCTTGGTTTCTGCGGAGTTTACAGGGTCGATAAAGAAAGTGGAAAAAAGCTCCGAGATCCATCTTGAGCAATTTTTCACCCAAAGTGAGTAGATTTATCACAACCTTACATACAGATAAACTTGTCAATAAAAGGAAATTTATTTGTCTTTGAAAATAATGTAATGCGTTTCTTTTTGCCTTTCCGTCCGTAGATAATTAAGATCACATTTTCAAAAATAATCGAAAGGCAAAAAAAAAAAAATTTTTTTTTGGTAGGGATTGCAATCCCGCATAGCTTTTCAATCCCGCTGGATGGGTGGAGCATTTTTTCGAATCACGGTATCCGCTCGGGATTGTATTTTCGATAGGTATACCGTTTTATATATCTAATTTTCCAATTTAAAAACAAATTGTTTAGAGACTTTTTTTTAAATTTTCTTTATTTATTGCTATGAATCGATACATAATTTGTGGATTTTTTACCAGAATGCTTTACTCATTCCCGTGTTATTGCGTTTAATCATCAATTAAAATAAAATAAAATACGTAATCTTAGCAACCCTACGATTGACAGGAAATAAAATTACCACCGACTAACCTTCTGTTGTCAACAAACCAACAAAAACCTCAAGTAAAATCGGTCACATATGATATGATACATTACACGTAATATTATAATAACGATTTAGGCGGTGCACCGGGAGTTGTAACATTCGGAATCGGTTGAAATTACGTAGTCGTTATGTAGATGGCGATAATGTTGAAATACCCGCTTAATTTTAACTTGCGCAAAAAAATTTCGCGCAAAAGCACGTTTTATTCTATTTTGTGAAATTCAGACACAACTATTGAAATGTTCTCTGATATTTGTCTAAAGAACTTAATATGGCACATTATACAATAAAACCATATCCTAAATGGGGTTTTAAGTAGGAGGTTTGGCACTTGAAAGCGATTTTTATACGTCTCATAACTTATTTTTTTAGGCTTATAATATAAAGATATTTTAAAAAAATGCTTGAATGTTTACAGGTCAAGATGTCTTCTACTTGCAATATTTAATTAAAGCATCTAAAATATTAGAAAGCAATTACACTTTCAAACGAAAAATACGTGATTTTGCATTACTTCGTAGTACATCATAATGATTACATGTGTTACCAAATTACAATAATAATTAAATACTGATACAAATAAATATTTCAGTCAAAATAATAATTGCCGAATATAATGATTTTCATAAACTGACTAAAAACCTTGCTTAGCCTCTACGCTTGATGGCGATCCTGTTCTCAAGTAATTGTAGTCCATACCGAGAAACTTGTCTCTTACTCCGTCACTTTCGTGGGTTGTCACATTATTTTTTAATAATTTTTCAAAATACTGGGAATCTGGCACATTCTTTATTTCCTTTGTACAATTTTTCTTCGATTTCAGCGCCCAATCCCACGCAATGTACATTAGTGTTCCCAGTTCAACATATATAGCGTAATTTTATTTATTTATTAAGTAAAACCCGGAAATCCTGCAAATCCCGCTGTAATAAGTGCGGGATTGCAATCCCAAATCGCACGAAAGAATTAAAAAAATATATATTTGTTTCTTAAATTGGATTTAATAGTAACATTATCTGAGGAAGACCTCAAACCAAAAGAATGAATCAAATACTCAAAATATGTTTTGTCAGGAGTCATATAACTGAAAAGTATATAACTGAAAAGTATTTAAGGACAATGTATGAATGTGAATGAAGAACTCAGTGTTGCGTTGCATTTACTTCTATCTTCTGCATTTATGTATGGTACTCACATGCATATGGATTGTTGTGATCATAAACGCATTTAAAAACTATGATTTCCTTTTCATATTAATTAAAACTTAAAGCAGTAATATCGAGAGGTGAGGTCCTCAATTATGAATTCGAAGGTCGCGGGTTCAGATCTGCCTCTTCTTATTTCCTACCCTTTCTCACACCATTCAGCCTCACAAGATTCCTCCATTGAGGATCCCATAATCTTAAAGTTTCCGGTTAGTAATAGCCAATGGGAGCTGGTTGTGACTCTTGTGCAGTATTTCATATGAAAAAATTAAAAATAGTAGTTACGTAAATAAAATAGTAGTTAAATAATAAAATAGTAGCATAAGCTTTATATTATAGAAACTATAGCTATTTTACTATCGTTTCAGCGCATAAAAATATTGAGTGGTCTATTATAGCCGATGAGTTTTAACGGATTGGCGGGGCCAAAAATTCCATTCGATTCTCCATAAAATAAAAATAAAAATGGCGAGGGCCAATTAACAGAGACTTGTATACTTGTAGCATCAAATAAATCATCCTCGCCTGAAAGCTCTGAAAGCATTAACAAAAGCTTTCATGCGAAAAGTTCCTCGCTGGTGCGATTTGTGTTTCAATCGAATAATAGCCAACTTTAATGGTCTGTCGTTGGTTGCAACAAATCTGCATTCCGATACTAAATTATAAGGTCAATGCAAATGACAGGAATTTTTATTTGAATTTTGCAGAGACGTAAATTGCTTCCATCACTGAAATGTAAATGTTTATTTAATGGAATCACTGTTTGCTTTCGTGTTTTTAATACCAGTCGCATATAAAATATTTTGACGTTTTGATTTTAACCGGAATAGCATGAAGAATAATGAATTCAGCTGGTTTTGTTTGTTTTAGCGTAGCTACATCTATTTCAAATACGTCTTACAAAAATATTTATTAATAGCGCAGACCCGTGAAAAATCACAATAATAAAAAAAAAATGTAATAAATTGCAGGAATTGTGGAGTTTAAAGTATTTTTTAAAAAAATGTTTGCTCCAGTGTCATTGCCTTTCAAAAGCAGATATTAAAAATTAACTTTCGATTGTTAGAAAACATAAAAAAATACGATATCTAGGTATATGTACTTTTTATATTATATATTGTCATTGCTCTTCATTTATATATGCTCTCCTTCCACTGACACATCTGTTTGTTTTTCATGTTATTGTTATATTGTTAATACATTCTTTGTCCGTTGTGGTAAAAGCTTCCGAGTTTGTCACATAGAGGGCAGTGCTAAGAGCTGTCCCGAAAGACCGCTAGATGGCAGTTAGTTTAGTTCAGAGCTTGGGCACCAGAGGGGCCAAGGGCCCAGGCGCAGTCTTTAGGAATTGATTCTCATCATATTCCATTTAGCCAGTTTCCAGATAGGTCGACTATCGTGGTCACCCCTTGTTCACGCGAAGTATCAAATAAACCCAGAATAACACAATAAAAATTCTTTCCAAAAAAGTAATCTCTTTCCAAGGCGATTTGGAGAACTGTTGTCTAAACACTACATTCGTAAATAAAAGCCATGTTCAGTCAATAATATAACAGCATAACAAAAGTCAATATTTTAATTGCGGTTGGCATTTGCATGCAAGTAATTAAACTTGCAATATTACCCCATACCGGATACATCTCCGTTATAAAGTTTGTTTTTGTAGGGGTAGTCTTACCTAACTAGCGTAAGCCTAATGGCTCGGTACACATTCGGAAATCGATACCGTATGCCGTCCCAAGGTTGCACGGGTCTAGGGGTAGTACGGAGCTTGAGCCGTGCGGGTAGTTTCTTAAGCCCAATTCAATTACGCTTTCCTCGACCAAATAAGGCTAGATTCACGTGAAACTTTTGATGTGATATTTGCGAGCTTTCATTGAATTATTTTTTTCTTTCCGGGCGTAGTTCTGTCGTAATGGGAATCTAACTACGTGGAAACTTTGCTGCAATAATTGAACTGACTTTCTGGTTTTCGCATTGTGGTTAAAACATTCTTAGGAAAACTTATTATTTCAGTACAACCAGTAGTTATTGGACTTTCTTTGATTTAAAACGGAGTACAATTTTGATGCGTAAGATCGAGACGTTACTTGGAATTTACAAAAAAGACACAGTGTGTAAATTCTTCGTTATTTTACAATTGTATTTGTGATAATAAAGGCACTTGTATATTATTTATAATAAGCTGGAAAAAAAAATCCACTGAACAGTAATTCGTACGTACAATAATTATTAATGAAAGGCAAACAAGACACACTTTTTTTACATTGGTTCGATATTTAATTCTATAGCTATTTGACGGCCTAGGTGGTCGAGGGGTAAGGCTCTCAAATAGCGATCCGAAGGTTGGGAGTTTGAATCCCGGCGTGCGCAAATAAATTTAATTTAATTAATTTTGGATACTTAAAAATTAAATAACTTTAAACAATAAATATCACATTTTATTTTAGATTAGAAGATACTCTCGCCTCCCCACTACCTTCAGCCTCACAACATACCCCAAATGGGGATGCCATTATCTCACTTTCTCCAGTCGGGAAAGGTTGGGACTCTTGTGCGGTATTCATATAAAAGTTAAAAAATATATGGGAAATGTATTAGGAACTGAATATTGGCAACCATAAAATAGTTATTTTACCACAGCTGGAAGTTACTTCCCCGCTAAGTTACTTGCCTGAAGTAAAACAGATTATTTGCATTACTTCATGATCCATAATATGAATGGTTAGTAATAATATTGTTATTGTTGGTGACGACACAGAAAGTTATATTATAACAAGCTTGTAATAACTAAGTTTCGCAGTGTTTCTAATAGTTTTTGCACCAATCGGTTGTTATTGTTGCTGATGATTAGAAATTTATATTATAACAAGCTTTTAATTACTACACTTTGCAGTGTTTCTACCAACCACAAACTACATTATTTGGAGTATAAAATGTAAATTTTGGTCTCCGGTGACATTTTTGAAGTTTTGAAGTGAACATTTAAAAAAATCAGTAAATATTGGACAGGTAGGATCGGGGTGAGAGGTTGGGCAGTTACTCGGCTAAGTTACTACTTATTAAAAAACATTAAAAAGAGTCACCGAAGTTCATAATTTTATTTAGTTGGTCAAGTACTCTCTTAACACCCTATATAGAAGACAAAAGTATATTTTTATTTATCGTTATTAAGTTTATTTTGTAAAACTCCATTTAAATTTTTCATTTATTTTATAAATTCAATAATATTATTATTTAATGTATAAAAACAGTTTATTATAATCAAGTTCTGCTTATATTATTGTTTAATGTATAAAAACGGTTTACTATAAACAAGTTCTGCTTTGTAATTATTATTATGCGTTGCAGCTGTTTCGCCCTCAGAAGGCATTATCAAATGCCTTCAGAGGGCAAAAAGCTGTAACGCATAATAATTATAAAGCAGAACTTGTTTATAGCAAACCGTTTTTATATATTAAATAATAAAATTATTGAATTTATAAAATTAATTTAATTTTTTTTTTCGAAAATAATAAAAAAAAAGAAAAACAAAAGACATAAGTAGTTAGCGCCGGAGATAACACATTGCCAATGTTAGATATAGTTGTGTTAAAAATGATTTACTGCTTTACAGTAACATTATTTTACGCAGGTATAATTATTTTATTTATTAATAATAAAAATAATAATCATAAAAACGTTTAATCATCAATAGATTTTTTAACAGTGTTATACATTTTGTACTTTTGTCATTGAGTCTATAGATGAAAAGGTCGCTGCTCAGTTACAATTCAGGATTTCTCCTGGAATGTAGCTGGTTTTCAGCAGTGCCTCTGATAACATAATAGTTAACTTAATAAATTTCTATAACATTAAATAAGAAAAATTCCATATTTATCCGTGTATAATGTTATATTACTTTTCGATAAAAATTAAATTGAAATTGTAACTTTTTTTTTGTTAAAGGCAATTTACCCTAAAGAGAGTGCTATGTGGAAATTGTAAATTGTTTATACTAATTTATTACATTACTCGTAACTTCGACAAAAAATACTTTGACGACATTGACAAAACACAGCCTAATGACGATGAAACCCGCTTAGCAAAACTGTTAGACCTAATGGTAGATTAAATAACAAAACAATACTTCCTTAAAATATGAATAAAAAACCACTTCCGTACATAAAATAAACACTTGCTTTCAAAGGATAGCCAACAAAAATAATACATAAAAGCAAACGCTGTAAAACTTTGAATATTATTTTCCGTATATTAATTCTAAGTAGAGAGAATTTTTCTCACGGCTCTACTAAGAACGTTTTCCCCCTTACCGTATAATTCACTTTACATCTTGTGAGATATTCCCTCGTAGTTTCTAAGCGTTTTCTTTATAAAGCAAATTTATCACCAGGGGTAAGTTCTAAAGCAGAGAAAAATATGAAGCTTAGTCTTGATCCCGACCCGACAAAGATCCAAGAGATTAATTCTTCCGACAATCCTCGAAAGGTATCGTCCATTTAAAGTTCCAGAAAAAAAGCGCCGTGCAAACGTTGAGATTTTGTACCAAGTGGTAAGAGGTTTTGTGAAAAGCGCCCGTAGTTAAGAGAGGGAAAATTTCAGAGATTACCTGCCTTACGTTTTATTTTTCCATTGCGGTAGTTGTTTTTCAGCCATGATGAAAGAGCTAGAAGGAAATTTTATAGGACACTGGGGAACAATGTTTCGCAAATCAAGTTTTCAAGGCATTATCAGATAGAATTATTATTTGGTAGTAATAATTGTCGGTTACGAAACATACTAATACTTATAAAAGCTTTCAACGGTTGTATAGGTGATTCAGAATTCGTTTTTTTTTATTTGTTAAGACGAATGAATTAGGTAAGTACCTACTACTTAGAAGTTAATAAAAATAAATAATTTTACAGTTGGCTGTTACTTCGATTTCTAACGTTAGAAAAATATAACTTTTGGGTGTTCACATACCTGTTCTCTGGAACAATGACCTTTATTGTTGACCGTTAATAAAATCCTTGACTTCTGATCTGGGAGTCACAAATTAAATCCCAGCGAGAGCAAATAAAAACTTTGATATTGGGTATGACTTGAGATATTGTATACTTTCATTGCTTTCACAATCGTAATGAACTCTAAATAATGTCCTTGTGAGATACCATAATATAAAAATGATTTTGTTTTTATTTTTGGGACTAGACCTCAATTTGAAATGGAACCATTTATTGAATAACTGCACCCCAGCCATAGGTCATCCCAAGTGGTTCGCTACGTTTGGTGATTTATGGGATCAAGGAGGGAGGTTTGTCTAGGTCTCGGCGGCGAATGCGTATACCCAAATACTGCTTGGCGGGCCTGATCGGGAGAGACTGGTTAAGGGAGGCCTAACCTAGACCTCTCCAGTCGGATTCTCTCGAGCCATCGCTTTGCGCCGCAGTTGGAGGATTCATACGTCTGTCATTCCTGGACACATTGACCCCCAGATTCCTACCCACCCCCTCTACCACCTAATTTTTCCTTCCAAGAACTTCTTCTCATTCCTTTTTCTAAAACGACCCACCACACAGCATCTCCAAAGATGATACGTGGCCTGTGGGACTTCCTCAGGGCCTCCTATTGGAGGGAAAAGAAAAAAGATTTTAATACCCAGTCACTTTCAACCGTTCTCTTTCCAATCTCCTACCTATTCCCCCCTTCTTCGGTCTTTTAGTATTCCCTAATAAGTTACATATTATGTTAGTTCAGTTATCCTTTGGCTGCAACCGTAGAGCAGTTGTATACTCCAAGAGCTTCAGGCGCCTCCTCGCCTAAGGCTGTGTCAAAACCATTTGTTGAGGACGTTGACGGAAAAAATCTTTATTGCCGTCTGAGTGAATTTCCTCCGAAGCTAGAATTCCCCCGTTAAAACTCTACTCACTTTATAAGGCTCGTGCAGAATAAATGAAAAAAATCAACCCTTAAAACACAAAGTTTCTTTTACTATAATACATCTATTGTCATGTTTTTTAAAACCATTTTTTTTTGCTTCACCGAGGTTTGAACCCTCCTACCCGTAGTGATCGAAATCAGCCGCGCTACCAACCGTTCCAAATCCCGATTGATAAGACCGACATTTATTTAAGGACTATAATGTCATCGAATTTCATAGAAATGCGTATACCTACATCAACGATTGTTTGCGTGATTGCAATCAAAGGCATAATCATTGTCATCGACAACACGTCTATCTGCAGAGTTTCACCTCAACTGGATGTCAGAAAGTAGGTTAATTTTGACTTCCAAGATTCCACTTCATTCACACAATCATTCCATGCCCTAATTTTATTTTTTTATATGTTTCCTTTGTGCCCCAAATTCATATTTTCTTTTCCTTTTCTTTTTTTCTTGTATACTCACTTCTATAACACTGTTTCTTGTACATATATTCGATGCTTGATTGGGGAACCTGATCTCCTACTACTATCCTAATGTATCGTATATTATAATTTTATGAATATTAACTTGACTTAATACTACATATAAGAATGATCATGTACCTAAATACCTAATGTAAACAAAACCTGTCAATTTGACTCTCCTAGAATGTGAGACCTTCCTAGTTGGACAGTCAACGCTTCCTTAAACTGTGAAAGTACCTACTTTTATAACAAGTAAAAAAATAATTAAAAAAAATAAAATGCAATCAAGAAAACAAAAGTGAAATTTAAATAAATGAATTTTAAAAAGAAAGAGTTTTTTTTAAGGGCAAGAGAGGTAAAACTTATTACCTTTTTTATGCCTCATTTGCATCAGTATATGATTACAAAAAAAAATATATGTATGTAAGCTACCTGCTAGGATCTATTTCACCACGTAACTCTTGAACTTGTCGAGAAATTTTATTAACATAGCGGTAAGTCGGCGATTGTTTCATCACTGTCAAGTACATAGCTCCCAATAAGTTATCTCCTCAGGCTTCGACCATATTTTGTCAGTGGGTCAAATATTTCCGCCTTGCAATAAAATCCAAATAATGCAATATTTCTGTGCATATCCGAAAATTAAAAACTGTTTTTGAAAGGTGATAAAATATGGTTTCAAATTTTATATATCGAAATAAATATTCTCGTTGTTAACTTTTTGATAGAAACTTTTTATTTGAATATAAAACGTGAAATATCTTTCCACCGTTTATATAATAATTCTTACGTTAATATTAAAGGGAACACGAAGATTTCTATGAGACCTATATGAGTTCTTCCGAAAAGCGAGCAAATTACCCTCATTTGTTTTTTTTGGGACCTTTACTTGACGAATAGCATTACTGAGCAGTGATGAAATAAATTAAATACGTTGCTTGACAGTTTACTCAGAGGCCAAAAAAATACCAATGTTTTTTTCAATGCTGAGGTTAAGTAATAGAGACGTGTATAGTTTCTTTGACGTGTCAATTAATTTTCGGCTAACACCTCTTTTCTTGTATTTTATCGTATTGGGCAATTGAAAGTGTAATATAAACAATTCGATGTGCCGCCTTAATTTTGAAAATGCACATAAATAGTGGCCCATCAGTTATAAAAAGTTCACCGTTTTTTGGGCTTTTTGCTGCTTCAGATATCACATTAAAACATTTTCTGTTTTTTGTTACTATGTAATTCACGGCCAAGGCTCTTCGTTAAAGTGCTCTAAATTTTCATTCACTCAAAAAAACATTCGTTCATAATCTGAATTTGATAGAATTTTTCTAAAAATGAGCGGAATGCATTGATTTTAACTGAATAGTAAAAATGTGTGGATTTTACGTGCCATCAAGTAATATACAAGAAAATAATAACAAAAAATAAGAAGGAAAGATTTAATAAAAACAAAGTTATAGATATCTATCCCTTCATTTTCATCTCTATTTTTATCACCGTATCGTGTTTTTAGTGTGTTCATTTTTTTACAATTAAAATTTGAAGAGCCATAAAGATTTTAAGTTTTAAATTAATTGTTTTTGTGTTTAATTCGAAGAACTCCATTAAATAATTTAAATTATTAAGTTCTACAAGTAGCTTAGTATGAAGGTGTTTAGTATTTTAGTATTTTTATTTTCCTCGCTCCTTTGAATGTTGACAAAATCTAAACAATAATACGCACTTAAATAAGTCAAAGCAGTAACCTCATTATTAAACAATTAAGAAAACTTCAACATTTAGTGTGGGGAAAACAGATTCCGAAGTACCCCACATAATAGTGTCTACTGAATCAATTAATTGGTTTAACCGGTAATAAATCAATTTAGAATCCTTCAAAAATTGACATTTAAAATCGTATAAATAAGTCGTCCCAAAGTGGTTTAATCACAGTTTGAAAATGGTCTTGTAAGCCAAAACAGCTGTAACAAAAGTAAAAACTAAAAACTTGCAGAACTTGATAATTATTATTATTAAATGATTGTGAAGAAAATATTATTTCTATCCTCTTTTGTAAAATATCTAAGAAATTGAAAAGCCGGTTAGTAACGCAATTCGTTCCACCTCATTATTTGTAAACCGCTATTATAAAGCGTAGGCGGGGATATAGTAATATAGTAAGCGTAGTATAAAGTACAAAAGCTTCGTCGCTTAGAGGGTAGGTATTGTATTTCGTAGCTATGTAGCGTAGACCCGTAGACTACACATAGATAATATATATTTCAAACGCGGCCTCGGGTAACTTCGGCAAAGTTCGGGTTTTTCCGGAAGCTTTAAGCCTCTGACTTATGCCTCGCGGCGGATCCGTACCGTGAAATGTTTATTTTGTTCTGCTTTTATAATTCGGAGTGGGCTTTATTAAAAACCAACTACACGTGTTCGGGGAAAAATTAAGGAAAGATATATTAATAATTTTGTAATTTCGTCAAAGGAAATCACATTGAATCAGACAACTAAATGTTTATCATTGTTTTTATTAGGTAGTATTTCTATTACACAATTTAAATGAACAGTTTTACATACGAGTAATTTACAGAACATTAAATCAGACAACTAAATGCTTTTCGTTTTTTTTACTAGGCAGTATTTCGATTACATAATTTACATGGACAGTTTTACATAATTTACAGAACATTGAGTCAGACAAGTAAATGTAAATTTTTTTTTGTACTCTTTTTATTACCTCATTTACATGAAATAACAGTTTTCAATTTACAATTTCGTCTAATCTTTTTTCTAAAGTAAGCTGGTGCTTGTGCTTAGGAAAGGAATACTCGTAAATTTAAAAAAAAATCTGTTCAACAAAAATAAATATAAAAATGGAAACTTAAATTAAAATTTCAACTGAAGATAAATATACAGAAACATGAACAAAAAATTTAAAAAAATATTGAAGTATGTTAAAACGTATTAGAGTATTATTGCTTTTTCAACGGGTTTAAAAATCTATTATTCTTACATTGAAATTTTTTGACGTGAGCTGTAAAAAATAAACACTTTTGTTATAATATTCAGAAAGTTTTTAAAACCATGTCCTGTTCTTTTTTTAGTAAGCAGCAATTAATCTAACTGTAAATCAACTACGGTACATCAGCAATCAATACATTCTGATAAATTAAAGTTTTATAAGTTAAAGAATTTATGGTCCTTATGACTTATATTAGGGGTGCATTAAAATACGTTTACCCCTGTTGACATATTTTAGAAATTAAAAGCCTGAATTCAGGAATGTTTCTGAAATATTAAACATTTTTTAATAGTTTTGTAAATAAATGGTTAAAGTTTTTGAAAATCCTTTCACTTACGCAGACTATTTTGCGTCTTTTATATTATTTTTGGTAAATAAAAGAAAATTTTCAGGTTCTGTTACTGACAATGGAGATAACGTTATAAACTGATAAGAAAAAAATAGTGGTGTATCTACTCCTAAAAATTAGGGACAGAAGAGCTACGCAAATATATCAGGGTTCGAGACTTTGTACTGTATCAGACAAATAAAATTCTTCGTAATATGTTTGTACATCTGCTGACCGAAATGAAATTATTTTCACATTTTCTGGTAAACTTTTAAAATTTGAAAACTGGCTTCAAATGACTAAATTTTTAATTTAAATATTCAGATACCCATTACCTTGAATTATCATTTATCTTTCTCTTTCATATGGCATGTATCACAAAAGTAACCCGAACTGATTAGGCATGCACTAGTTCATCATGTGGGTTGAGTTGCTTAACCATTCCCCTCCTTATTTCCTCTTTCCTTTGGTCATCTTGAAAATAAATTATTTCCCCTTTACCTAGACTGTTCGGAGACCCATTGTTTCGACAAGGTGCCTCAAGGGGTCCTTAACTTGCATTTTGAAATAGCTTCTGTACTCTTTCCCAATATTGCTATCTCTCCTGACATTTCTGGTAACTGGGGAAACTATGTAATAGAGCCATAGAGTATCATTGGATCAAAAACATACATAAAAAAGGTTTTTAATGAATAGGAGTGGTTAAAATAAGTAAATTATTTATTAATAATAATAATAATAACCGCAAATTTCAGAATGTCTGCAGGTGTAGTGAAATGCGATGCATTCCGTATTTTGAAATAATTGAAAAAAATTTACGAAATAACTAACTCTACATTCATATAATAATAACATAAAAGAAGTGACACATGTAAAATATAAAAATTTATGCATTTTTATAAGTTACGTTGAGAGTGAGCATTTTTAATGACGCACTAGGTAAATTTGGGTATTTTAAATAAATAAATAAATAAATAAGTGTTTATTCCAGTATGTGGGGAGGAGAGTGCAATCCCACACATTCCATAAGGGTATAATATAAACATACATGTACAAAGTATAAAGTATTTGAAAGGAAAAAAAAGAAAAAGAAGGTGGATATGAATGTACACGAAACAAAAAAAAAAAATTTAAAAAAAATTTTTTGCAGAGGCATAGCAACTGATCTCGGCATAACCATAAATACTTTATAATTAAACAGTTTTCATAAACTAAATAATAATTTAATTAATTATATATGTAAAATTAATTAAAAAAATAATTTTATTCATCATTTTTTTTTACTTTTTACAGTATAAATATTTTTCATATATTTTTTTGCCAACCGTGACGTTAGTAATATGCCTGTTCTATGATGGACGAATGTGTTTTATTTATTTATTTTACTTAAAATATTCCATATAAAATAGTAAATAATACAACTTGAATGGACAATTATTACGTATGTTCTGTTAAAAACGTATAATGTAATATGAAAAAGAAATAACTATTAACACAATGTGTTAAGGGACGTACTTGACTTAAACCAGTACTAACCACCCAACATAACTGTCTCATCCTATCAACCTGCTGATTCCTTAATGTTTTTAGTTGAATAAAAAACATCAGAAACGTCACCGGAGACCAATACTTCAGTTGCATTTTTTACTCCAAATAATTTGAGGAATTTCTATTGGTTGGGCGTTTACACAATTCATAGCTACACTTACCAACATACATTTACATATATCTAGACTCTGTGCTTGTAGCTTGATTTTAACATATTCCATTACTATCCATCCCTATCATGTTCCTTTTCCCCATCCTATCCCAACCCTATGTACCTGCGTTACCATAACAATCAGTGTCGTCAATCGCAACTCGCCGCGTGAACATCTATAATTTTCCGCTTCCCGCATCCTCAAACTGAAACCGCAAGTATATAAGTGCATGAATAAATCAGGCAAAATAGCAGAAAGTATCAGTAAGTCCCTTCCTTCCTTTCCTTTAAGTGCATTCTTTCTACTTGTACAGTGGTCTTTCACACACATACATCTCAAAACACATACAAGGTCCTTCGACATCCGCAGAAACACACAGAACACACACCATCTATTATAAAAGTGAGTCAAGTAGATCCCTTAAAACCCTGTATGCACGGCGTCCGGAAACTCATAGTGCAACCGGAAAATTAGATAATCAACTTCACATTTGGCGTCGAATTTGTAGTATGTCTTAATTGATTTGGGTTTTTGTTTCCGAGTAAATCGAATTCGAAGTTGTAATTTTATGATCAAATTTGAAAAAAAAATGGTCGCTAAGGGGTTGGTATCAGCTATTTCATATCTTTTAATATATCGTCGAAACATAGAATTTTCAACGCTCAAGAACTTTTTCAAGAACCGCCTAAGACTCGCTCAAGACTCGCTCAAGACTCGCTCAAGACTCGCTCAAGAACCCAAGTACGTTCAAGAATTTTTTTTACCCTTTGGCTGCCAAAAATTCTAGAACAAAAAAAAAACAAAATGCTCAGACCGAAAAAAAGGTTATCATGAATACCGAATATTACGTATCATATACAATCTAATTACCTAACTGTACCTACAAAAAATAGCACAGTAGTACCGAAACTGGTTTTAATATTCATATATCTACATAATTACAGTGATGCACAAAAAGTAACAATGTTTCTAGTCATATACTACTACTATTTGTGAAATGCTACCATTTTCAAAACTTTTAATTGGTTAGCAAATTCACGGGATGACAAAAGTTTTTCAAAATCAACTTTACACTGAGAAAAAATATTAATTTAAAAGTTGGTATAAAATACTAGAATGCTGCCATTTTATTTATGAAAACACACTTTCCTTAAACTGGTAATCTGTTTTGAAGCCGAGTTAAAGTTGAACCGTTCTTCCAATTGAAGAAATAATAATGTTGAACGCGGAACGATTTCAAGAAAGCAATTTCAAACAAATTGAGTTTAAAAAATGTATGCTTGAAATTGATAAAGTTTTCACTTTGAATGTTGCAGTTCTTAAAGAAATAAGATTTATAAATTAAATTCGCATAAAGAGTTCATTAATACATATTTTTTTTACATCTTAATAATCTCCCTAGCAATGCGGTAAGATATTTGGTTTTGGACCCAAAGTTTGTGGGTTTGATCCTGGCGATAAAAAAGAAGTAATTTTATTTTTATTTTTCACTTTATGAGTAAAATCTCAAATTATAATATTTAAATAAATGAAGACAATATTAGCGAAACTCAATCGAAAATCTGGAGACAGAAAAATCAGAAAAAGATATTGGTTCCACTGGGACTCGAACACAGGGCCCTTTGCTTACATGGCAAGCTTACCAACTGAGCTATGGAACCCATTTACAATCATATATAAAGATTGCAGCCAATAATATATGCGTTAAGAAAATGAAGATAATGTTGGTAGTTCTTAGTCGAAGTATGATACAGTTAAAAGTGACCGAATTGGAAATGGGTTCCATACCTCAGCTGGTAGAGCACTTGCCATGTAAGCAAAGGGCCCTGGGTTCGAGTCCCAGTGGAACCAATATATTTTTCTGATTTTTCTGTATCCAGATTTTCGATTGAGTTTCGCTAATATTGTCTTCATTTAATAAAAAAAGTAATTTTATTGTTTATTTTATTTAACTGAAATAAATCATAAAGAAGCATATTTGCACCTAGTTCTGATAGTATCACCCTAGTGACAAACCACCATTGAAAATCTGAAGTGAAACGTTACTTAAAAAGACTCTATGATTAGTGACAAGATCTGAATAGTCCGGAATTTCCCATCCCTATCTTTCCGATTTTCATCCCCTTTTCATCCCTAAATTCCTTCATTTTCGGGTTACAAAAGTTCCATTGTTTGCAGACGGTCAGATTAAGTATGATATTCACATTAAAGGAAGTATTTCTTCAAATCCTGACAATTTTCCACTCAGAAATCAATTGCAAATAATAAAGGCAGGAAGTCTTATGAATTACCTTCAATTTATTGTAGTCGAGTTTTGAACCCATGACCTCTATCTCGGTTCTGATCCAATCTACTATGAAGGTCGTCAACCTCTTTACCTTATCATTAGTAACCTGTCTTATTCAAGAAATCCTGAGTACATATTTTTATTGCTCGGAGTACCGAGACGACTAAAAACACTCAGTTTTATGTAATGGAGAAACTGCGACGCCCGAAATGAGGGGTAATTTAAATCGTGGTTTATATGACTATGTTCATTACGACAGCTGTAGTGCCGCTTTTGTAATGTCTATCAAACAAATAATCATACTTTGAAATATTTAAGTAGGTAATCTAATTCGGAATCCAAAATAATAGAGCGTTTTTACACAATGGTAATATTGGTTTTCAAAATCACTGAAATTTTCTCAAATGAACACGATAACAGTTTTTGCAAATGGTATCTGATTTTGGTTGTTAAACTGGTTGACAAATCAATATTTGTGACATAAATAAAACATGTTTTTAGTATCTTTGATGATAAACGGCAAAGTAACGATTTGCTATCACGCTACGCTATTATAAGTTCAATATTTCTATCTGAAAATCTATGTTGTTTTTTTTCTAAAGTACCCACTGAGCGATCAATAGTACTAACAAAATTATTCTGTTTTTAATAATACGTGTAATAACAGGAAAATATAAACACTAAACATATTTATATCTTTAAAGCATGTTGCAAAGTTATCATGTACTGTACACAAACGATTTTTCCAATATAAATTAAATCTATGACTTACGATCCAACTTCGATAATCTTTCAGTAAGGCCACAAAGCTTTTCTCAAGTAAGTCATATTTAATGTACCTAAGTTAACTATGGTCAGTAAAGTTAGTTTAGTTAAAAAGTCTGCTTTCACTTCACGAGTTTAGGCCCTTTACTGTAACATTATGAACTCTATTAGTTGACGCAAAATTTTCGTAAATTGTACCGTCTTACAAGAAAATATATTTACTTATTTATAAAAAAAGTATGTTATTTATCTACCATGATTATACTCATTCCCGCCACCCCGGGAACCACTTGTTAGTTAACTAACACCTCTGCCATATGTCACCCAAAGTGGTTCGCTACTTTAGGTGACTTAGCAGGGGTGCCCGGATTCATGATGTGAGGTTTATCCGGGTCTTGGCGGCGGATGCGTCTGCCCACCAGTAGCATGGCAGGCCGGATCGACAGATAATGGTTAAGGTCTCTTTGACTTCTCCAGCCGTACTCTCTCGGAATATCGCCTTGAACCGCAGTGGGAGGGATGGATTCATACGTCCGTCACTCCTGGACGCAATGACACCCAGATTCCTATCCATACCTCATATCATTTTCCTTACCAGAACTTCTTCTACTTCCTTTCCTTAAAAGAGCCTCATCATAGCATCCCCAAAAAGAGCATAGGCCCTGGGGGGGGGGGTTATTTTTCTCAGGGCCTCCTGTGTGGAGCTAATCTAAAAAAAAATAAGTTGTTTCCCCAGAATAACTCCGTGAAATATTTTTTTTATTGTGCCTTTCGGAATCGGCTGCGCTCAAGAGGTTAAAATGATTCCGTTACTTGGTATTTATTTTCAACAAAGTCTCTCTTTCCTCGCTCAAGAATCGATGAGAAATATCTTAAAATCCCAACCTACCCTTCTAAATCTTTTTCCCAGTGCAAGCATCTCGTCTTTGGAACGAGCTACCCTCTGGTACGAGAGTGGGCCCTTATCCGCCACTTGTGAGGAAAAATGAAAGTGGTACTTTCTGTGCCCACCAGCCTAATGCTTCGCTTTCACCTACCATAATTTCTTCCTGCCTTCCTCACTCGAAGAAATGACATAGGTTAAAATATGCAATTTTGACTTTGCTTAGATGTGCAAATCTATAAATAGTTACACAATTTTGAATTAGTTACCCATCAAATCCTTCCATCGATTATATTACGGCATTGAATTGTTGACGAAATTTTTTTTAATGAAAAAAAAAAGTTAATTTTGCAGTGATTGCCAATGACGTTATATAAATAGACTCGCCATAGTCTCACATACTCACAATATAATGTGGAAAGCAAGCAACACTCTTTTGTTTTCAGCGGTTTTCAGTATAATTTCCAAATTCAAAACATTATTCCTATGTGATAAAGACAGACAATCAAAGAATGTACGTGTTTGAATGTCATAGATGTATGGTAGGGCGGCTTATTAATTTCTTCGCCGAATACTGCTTTCACATCACGGGTGTGATCTATGGATGTGACTGAGTTAACAAGATACTCTCACTCGGTTACACAATGGACACGGAAGGGTAAAGAATACAATGACGTATTATTATAAAATTAATTGTAATAATTATAATAATTGATAATAATAAGTAATTTGCATGTACTTATAAATGAAGTGTTATTCCTTCGCCTTTACGACTATTTGCCGTGTAATTGAAGCATTTTCTCATCACACAGGAGGGCATTTTGGCACTTTGCAATGCAATTTACTTACTGGTAAGACACGACCTCACTCGACGCGTAGCAGTTTAGTACTAAAGTACTAGAAATAGAGACAGCTACAATCGTCTTGTGTTTGGCTTCCCACTTTGAGATTTCTACCCCGCGTCCAGTATTAATGTCATTGGTGATTGCCAATTTGTTCATAGTGATTGACAGTGATTGCCTACTCTATTATATTATATTATATTAATTAGTTAAGAATCGTTAATAAAAAAAACGATGATATAACAGGCACGATTATTTTGTTTTAATATCAATAATACTAGCTAATAAATTAAGATAATATAATAAATACCGGCACAATCGAAAAAACGCCGGCGCGCTTAATAATATTTGATTTCACTTTTCAACAACGTGGCTGTTTCTGCCGATATGGTAGTTCGTCAATTCAAATTGAATCAATAAAGACATTTGTTAAGATTTCGGTGAAATATTTACGTGTGTTAGTGAGAAAACGAAAATCTTAGTCAAAGAAAACCGGTCAGTGGATGAGTTCCATTGGGCATCGTTTGTTCCGTACCTTGGCTGGCTAAGTCCTCCATCACAATATATAAGCAACATTTCGCGCTTAGTATGGCGGTAGTTAGAGTTTTTCAAATGTTGTCATACAGGGTATTCATAACCCATTGTTATAAGCCCCCCCCCCCCCACATTGATGTTTAAAATTGTAAATGTTAATACTATCAGTATCGTCCTGGTGAAAGATTACAATTGTGCATGGAAATGACTTTAACCACCTTTAATTACTAGATTTTACTAGCAAAGTAAAATAGCCATTAATATAGCGACATTTGATAATTCCTGAATTGTGGTAAAATTCAGTCTATGAAGTTTAAAGAATGCTTTAATTATTAATGATGCAAAAGTTGGCTGGCACTGACAGTACCTAAGCCTGGATAAGTTAGAACACACATATTATATTTCATAGTTCCAAAGAATATTCTCTCCTCAGAGATCATCTCCTCAACTAGCGGGTTTCTAAGTGCTAAGTATACAGTGTCAATCACGCTAAAGCATATCATTATCACTTCAAACAGTACTGTAAGCAAAACGTACGTTTATCACACGTACACGTGCGGTTGCTTTTATAATAAAACCGAAAGAACACTGTTATAAGTTTAAAATATCGTTAACAGAAGATACAGCGATTGGTTACGTCCTTGGCAATGAGTTCGGAGTTCGCTCGCCCAAGTTCTGGCGTTGGAAAGATATTTTTATTCAATTAATTTGTGTAATTTCATAATATATTTATTAAAAATTATTTTAAGTATCTTTGCTGGCACTTGCCGTGTGGTAGGTACTTTCACTATCGCCATAGTGAAAGACAACCACGTGGTTTAAACTTCAAAATAAAATAACAACTGTATAACAAACAAAAAAATTCCACGATGATAAAAAAAATTATCGGTATAATAAATCTAAACGAAACGTGAAACAGAACAAGACACACATAAATAAAAAGGTATCGGTCACAACTGGGTCAGGAACCCAGGATCTTTGATTTATTTATTTATATTTTTACATTACCTCCACACAGGAGGAGGCCCCCAAAAAAATAATTCCCCTCAGGGTCTATGTCATCTTTGGGAATGCTGTGTGGAGGGTCTTTTTAGGAAAGGAAGGAGAGGAAGTCTCTGGAAAAGAAAAGGGTATTAGAGAAGAGTAAGGATCTGGGGGGTCAGTATGTTCAGGAATATCGGAGGTATGATTTCATCCCTCCCATATAAGGTGCAAGGCGATGTTCAAAGAGAGTACGGCTGTAGAAGTCAAAAGGAGTCCCTCAATCATTCTCTCCCGATCCGGCCTACCATGCAGCTGGTGGGAAGATACATCCACTGCCAAGACCTGAGCAAACCTCACCCCATGGACCCGGGCGACCCTACCAAGTCACTCGGGGTGACCTATGGCAGATGTGTTGGTTATTCAATAAATGGTTCCCTTGGCGGCGCGACGGTACCCATAGCGGCCTCCCAAATTAAAATTTTATTTTTTTGTTTATTTTACGGTGCTGAGTAAATCTGTATATTTTCTTATTTTTTCAGAAACAGTTTTCTGAATATTACAAGAATTTGGAATAGCGACATCAATGATATAAGTTATTTTCTTAATTTCGTCATGTAAAACTATATCGGGTCTATTATGACTAATTGTTCTGTCGTCTGTTAGAATAGTTTTATCATAATAAATTTTATAAAATTCATTTTCTAAAAATGAATTTGGTTCATATTAATAATATGGTACATTACGGCAGTCAATCAAGTTATGTTTAATTACCAAACTTTGGTGAATTATTTTTAAAACTTGATTATGCCTAAATGTATACTCGGACGGCGCTAATACAGAACATCCCGATATAATATGTTCTATAGTTTCCGGAAAAGCCAAACATTTTCTACATAAATCATCAATTTGATTTGCATCTTTGATGATATGCTTCCTATAATTTTTAGTATTAATGACTCTATCTTGAATGGCAAGCATAAAGCCTTCTATTTCTGCGCTCAACTCTCCAATACTTAACCATTTGTTTGACGAAAATTTGTCAACATATGTTTGGTTGAGATAATTGAAGTGTTTTGCGTGAAGAATTTTATTTGACCAGGAATCTAATAATTCCTGGTTGGTATTTATAAGAATGCTGGCATTCTCGTCGTATAAATTTAATGGCGAAATATTTCCATCTGCCTTGTAAATTATTTTGTGCATTTCTGAACTATCAGCTTTCCTATGGAAAAAATTTATTAGCATTTCTACCTGATTTATGTTTTAAAGATGTTATTTTGACTATACCTCTACCTCCTAAATTTCTACGTAATATTTCTATTTAATTTTTCGTTTAGATTTATTAGCATTATCTTTTTCTTCAATAATTTATTACATTGATAGATATAACCTTCAAACGTTATTACAATAAACAGTTAATAAAAATATTGTTTCATATTTAACCAACGATATAAATTAATTTATCAAACAAGATAACACTTTGTAATGACTTTATGTTTTATTAACAGGGACTTACTTCATCCTTTACGACTTCATAGACTACTTTGAGAAGGACGGGCCAACTTTTCTACAAAGGGACAAGTTTTTGGACATCGTGGACACCATCTTCAAAAACATGTCAAGGCTGAGGAGGGACGCCATAGTATTCCAGGTAACTCCACCCTACCTCGGCCATTTGCCCTTTGCCCTTTAAACTTAATTATTAAGCCCTAACTTTAGTTTCTTGTTTGTGGAATTTGCCAAATCTTACGACAGGGACATTTTTCTTTTGATTTAGTCGAATTTAATCAAATTCCAAATGTCAGAGGTTTTAAGTAAATTTTTAAAACTTTATATTCATGCATGAACTACTGTAAAAAAGGTCGGTTTTTAATGAGTTGATTTTAAATTAAGACAATAATATTAATGAAAGTGAAGAGTAATTACCTCAATGGAGTATTTTGTTTTTTTTTTGTTTTGATTTCTTCGAATTTAATAATATTTTAAATGTCAGGAGGGAAATAACCTCTTGTATCTATATATTAAATATAAATATCAACTTTTCAATGATTTAAATTCAAAACAAACGCAAATAATTCATAAATCAAAAAAGTGGTTTCATTAATTCCCTTTTTTTTTGAAAGGACATTTTCCCACTTATTCGAATGAGAATAAAATTTGTCGTTTCTTCGTTTCCTCTCACCTTTTCAAATTCACGTATTTGACTCCCCAGATCTTACTTTCTATGGTCTAGAATTCGGAACATTAGATTACATGTATTTTGGTTATCCCTCTCTAAACAAACACTCTCTTCTATTAAACCTTATCTAAAATTGCTTCTTATCCGTTTAAAACCTCATCACTGAAATCAACTGAAAACTTCCATACAATTATGAAATTTGCCCATTTATAAAATTAATGCATAAATTCGTCTTTGTCTTTCTGTATTTTGTTATAATGGCAAATAATACTCTTGACGGTGAAAGCAAGAAACATTTAAAAAAATCAAAACAATTAACCATGCCCGGAAAGAAAAATTTCACTGAAGTGTTTCAAAATTTTTATTTTCATTTAGTCGATTTTAAGTAAATAGTTTAAACATTTTTTCATTCAAAATATTTACCAAAATGAAATGCCACAAGGAATTTGCGATATTACTTTAATTATCCGAATACGCCAACCGGTTTCAGCACAAGATCATCCTTTTCGAGGCATGAACAAAACAAAATACTTCTAACCCTGAAAAAAGCACTTTATATCAAAATCCATTGGCTCATTCGCATACATTACATAAGTAAAAGATTATTAATTATCAAAAAGGTTTTTATATCTCAGTGATTTATTTTATAAAATTTGTGTCTTAGCTTTTTTTTCATTTTCTTTGTTCATTGCAAAAATATTATAGTTACATTATTTGTGGATTTTTCGACCACCATGCAAGGCTGATGCTCGTGTTATGGTGGTCGAATATTTAATTATTTACAGCAAATGTATAACGTACAACATAAGTAAGCGTGAGGTTTTAAGAAAACTACGGGTCTAGGTACTTGTTTCAGGTTGGAAAATTAAATATTCTTTACATCTAGGGTGGTGAAATATCCAGTGATGCAAGAAAATGTATTAAATAACTAACACTTTGACCTTACCGTTATTGTATTGCAATATTATAGATGTGTAATACTGCTGTACTTAGGAACAGCAAATTAAGCTGGTGGCTGAACAGGTGCCAAGTTTACAAACACGATGCTTAAATGGCTGTTTTGGAGTCCCAGTGAAGTTTGCTGTTTCCTCATTTCAAGTTAATTACAAAGAGAACTTGGACGATTCTCGAACTAAGTAGACGGCTTAACTCTGGTGTGAATTGGCCAAGTTATATTCCCAACCAAAGCTTTGATAAGACACCATTATCGAGAACT
Organism: Limnephilus lunatus; assembly: GCA_917563855.2. NCBI lineage: Eukaryota > Metazoa > Arthropoda > Insecta > Trichoptera > Limnephilidae > Limnephilus > Limnephilus lunatus. The sequence continues at coordinate 61,588,508 of OU830592.1, forward strand.
TTAACACCGGTGATGACAGATTGTAAAAATTCTCACTTTGCTTATGAATTAATTAGATTATATAGTTATGGTTAGTTCCAGAACAAGGCTAAACTAATATATTGTTAGAACTTGTTTGATAAGTTCACATGAAGTAAGAAACAAGTCAATAGTAATAGGTCTCTTTCAAAATTGCGAAATGGATCAGAAAGAAGATAACTAGAGTGTGTTCAGAAAAAATGGATTTTAATATTTTGTATACTAAGGGCTGATTCATGTGAAGTAAGAAGCGATCTACAAGTATTTTTGTAGTAAATAAACAAGTTTGGATTATTCATTATATCTACATACATTACAAAAGTAATTTTTACATATTTTCTTAATACAATACGATGCAAACATGGCTACAAGTAATGTAAAAGTTATAAAAAGTATATTTATGTAGCAATTATTTTAAGTAATAATTATTAGCCTGAAACACTCGTCTACATTGAAAAAATCTCACGAGAAAAGATACATGCCGCCGACGGGACTCGAATCTGCGTCCTTCTGATTTCTGGTCAACTGCTCTTATCAACTGAGCTACGTTGGCTTATCTCCTGCCCGCCAAATAATTCAATATATGCTAGTGTTTCATTCAACAATAATTACTGCTTATTACATTTTTCCACCTGCAAACAACCAACATGATTTTTTATATATGAGAAAGGCATTATAAGTGCTAAATCTCCCACTAGTTGGCGTTGAGACAAATTATGTCTACATTTTTTTGTGAAATAGTTTAACTCTTCAAATATTAATTATTATTTTTAATTGATATACTAATGTTTAAGACAAGATTTTTATGCATAGCACAAAGGGTAACCATTATTTTAAGTAATAGTTATTAGCCTAAAACACTACATTGAAAAAATCTCCTGAGAAAAGATACATGCCGCTGACGGGACTCAAACTCGCGTCCTTCTGTTTCCAGTCAACTGCTCTTATCCACTGAGCTACGTCGGCTTATCTCCTGCCCACCAAATAATTCAATATAAACTAGTGTTTTATTCAACATTCATTGTCTTATATAATGTATATAAGACAAAAGTAGTTAATATGAACCCACTAACATCAAGGCACTGCCTGTGCGTGGGTTTTATTAATGAAGGGTTCTTGTCAGATATTTTCGGTAAAACCCGGTATTTTGCAAAAAGTTAAATTTAATCAGTTAAACTTAACTTAACTTAACCTTACTTTCTTAGACTAATAATATTATTTACATTCATACTTTTTGGCCTCTAACATAAAGTAAATTTTTTGATCAAGAAAATAAATTTACACGTATTTGAGTAACATACTTACGAAATTATTTATTTTTCCAAAGTATACCGACTGGGAGGAGATATCTGATGGCTATTTGAACCAGAAAATGATAGCCGACATTGTTGGAGACTACTTCTTCATCTGCCCAACCAACCACTTTGCAGAGGTGATGTCTGCCGCTGGATTGAGGGTGTACTACTATTTCTTCACTCATGTAAGTACCCATCAATTTCTTTAAAACATTACAAAAACACTGATAAATAAACAAAATAGTTTTCAACGGCCTGATGAAATACCTTCATGCTTCTATTTCACCATCTTCAATAAGACCACTCAAAGTTAATGAATATTCTTCTAAGTAAGCAAGTTTTTTTTTACTTCGGAAATATGATCATTATCACGCAACAAAAAGCTACTGCACAAGAAAAATCTTCAATGTTATTAAAAATCTAGACTCGAATCAAGAAGGACATTTCCTATCTCCATAAAATTAAATACCATTTAATGCCACGAACTTTCGAAAAAGATTTACTAAAAGTTTTGTCTGTTGTTTAGAGGAAAATCCTTGTTATAATTTTAACAGCTTTTCATGAAGGTTTTGGGAGACAAGGAACTACCAGAAATTATATAGATTTAATTTGACCGTAGTATTCACTAATTATTCCTCAATTTGACTAACATATTATCAACCCTCACAAAATGCATTTTTCGTTTACTACAATTTCAAAAAATTGTGCCCGCTGCATGTCCATTCCCTGCAAACCATCGTCGACGACTGAGTTGGTATGAAGAACTAGCGCAATCGGTGTATTCTTTGGAGAGATGGCAAATAAAATGCACGAATTGTTAGTCGAAACGACTGAGATTGGCTTTCCAACAATAACAACGTAAAACAAAAACTGACTAATAATGGTAAGGAAATGCTTTTATTTTTTTATAATATACTGAAGTGTAAAAATAATTTGTGTGTTTGTGATAAAAAAATACAATAAATAATATGTAGAAAAAAAATTGCTAGTGGCACACCGCACTTGCCTCGATTTTATGGTATTTTATACCTAAGTGCTCCAAGAATACAAAAATAAATTTTATTCGCTGTGACAAGATAATAATGTATCTTAAAATTATTCTAGTTTGTCATTTTGTCACTTAAAAATATGTTTTTTTTTGTGAAAAAGCATGTCGCAAAATTTCATATTATATTTAATATTTTAACTCCGATTTCAAAAGTCACAGTACTGTATTTATTTACAGAAAAGTCGCGTATGACTTGAATAACCCTTAGGCCTAGCGCGCACCACGATTTTCTGTATCACGATAATTTTGTCGCAGAAATGCAACGTATGAGTTAGTAAGTATGTGCGCGCATATACGACAAAAAAATAGTTGCTATTTTAAAATGGTGATTTGTCACATTTTTCTGCGACAGCGCGCGACGCGATTGTCACAAAATAAAATTATAGCATTTGAAGCTATATGGACACGCGCGCACTGCGATTTAAAATCGCTACCTACGGGTGACTGACAACCTTTCTTCAGCTGAGATTGCATTCCGCTATCTAGTATTATTGTATGCAATTTGAGGTCCAACAATTCTTAATAGTTTATCAAATGTCTGAATCGTCATTCTATAATAGCCAAAGAAATTTTTTGGATATTGTCGAAGATCGTTGTATTTCAGATAAAAGAAACCTTTAACATATCGTTCTGCTGTAAAAAGGATGAGTCCAGTATTTATTCCTCTTTATTAGTCTTTTATTCCTCCTCTTCCGAAGAAGCAAAATGATACAAGCAATTTGTACGAAATCCATGTTGAGAATGAACAATTCATCGCAATTTTTCATCGCGATGCGCGCGGTATTATTTTTGCGATTTCTTATAGCACGATTTTAAAATAGTGTCGCAAAAAATACAATCGTGGTGCGCGCTAGGCCTTATTCAGGTGAGAAAAATAATAAAACTATAATGGTTTTTTTTTTTTTAAATAAATATTTTTCTGAATATAGCAAGCTATCCTGGGTTAACTATTTAGTTAGGATAGAAATATAAATTTAAAAAATGTAAACACATTATCTGGTAATATGGAACATACCTATTACAAAACTATCATTTTGCAAAAAGTTAGTTATTACAAAAATAGTGTCAGCCAGAGTAAGGCGGGCGATTGTCATTTTACCCCTAACATTCCATGGGTTAAGGGGGCTTGAGTGTGGGGGGACACAAATAACTGCTTGGATGGTACGGAGTTCTAAAGGCAAAGAACGTTTTCTTAGGTATAATAATCTAAACTAGAGGCATTACATTACGTGCATTATTGTAGCAAGCTCTTGCAAATCGTCAATTTGGGAGTGGTTTATTTATGTATCAAATGTACTTACCTACTATTTTAAAGCGTATTTTACTGTTTAAGTTAAAAGCCCTATAAAATTAAGATATACTTGTAGGTTCTCAGAACCCCCTTCAAAAATTTTGGAATTTTTTTCAGGTGGTTAAAATATTTTCGCTTTTTAATAAAATGCAAATATTTGGAAAATGTATGAGCACATTCAAAAACTAAAAACTGTTTTAGAAAGATGATGATATACGCTTTCAAATTATATAATTCGAAATAAATATATATATTTTTTTAATTATAAAATTTTTGCATACAAACATAAAAAAGTTTTCAAAATAGCTCACCTTATGTTTTTCTTACTAAAGTTACTGATAATAAAAAAAAAAACATATACATATTTTATTGGACAAATGTATAACAAACTCATATTGTAACCTCATTTTTTTGTCGCATTATGTAAAAATAATTTATAAAAAATTCCCGAAGTTTCAATTTTTTTTTCAATCTGCGATTCAAAACTTTGTATACATAAAAGTGTACATTTTAATTTTTTTTTAACTATATTTTTTAGATTGAAACATAAAGCGTGGTGTTTTTCCTTTCTAACACCGATTAAAACATATTTCTCACTATGATAGTAAGGGAGTTACAGCGTTTTATATGAGACCTAAGTGCGTTGGGACAAATATGGTCTCCTGTGATTAAACGGGTTAAACTAAATTTATCTATATGAGAGTATCATTCTTTTGTTGCCTGTAATATGCCTTAATCACACTTTTCTTAATCGATTAACATTATTCGAATCCTTGCACATCAATTTGTTTCTTATCAAGTGACGAATCGCATTAAGGAAGATAAAAATGGATTAGACAATATTATAAAAAAATTATAACATCAAAGAAATAAAACATATACACGCAACACACAAAACCAATATAAAATACACCACACTCACAAACACACAATATAATACATGCCTATTTATTGTTATCCAGTTTAATTTGTAAAACTCCATTTTAATTTTTTATTTATTTTATATATTCAATAATTTCATTATTAAATTAATAAAAACAGTTTATTTATAAACAAGTTCTGCTGGTAATTATTATTACGCGTGACAGCTGTTTCGCCTTCTGAGGGCATTATCAAACTGTGGCATGACCACAGTTTGATAATGCCCTCAGAAGGCGAAATTTTTTTTTTAAAACTTTTTTTTAATTTTTAATCTTTATTTTTAGTTTAAATTTATCTTAATTTTAATTTTTTTTCGTCACCAACATTATATATTTTTTTCCAAAATGTATTTTGTATACACTCTTATATTATAAAATGGGGGCCTAAGCACGGGTAAGTCACCCAGTGAGGCCAACATTCCTGGATTTTACTGTGAAATGTAAAATATAGTATCAAAATCAAAATATTCTGATTAAACCTTCTATCGTACCGCCTTGTTAAGTAAAATTTAAAAAAATTGCTTTTTTTAATTTTACTTTCCCAAATACGCTCACTAGAATATATATTATTATTAACATATGTATCAGAATTAAATAATCATGTTCTCTGCGTGTGAACTGTATCTATTTTTTTATAAATAAACAGTGTTAATCTTAAGTGACCTCCCAGGTAAAAATGGTACTGCCTATACAGAGTATAAATAAAACAGTATATGTGTATACATTTTTACGCAGCATCGCGTTCATTGGTCAAATGTATTGTAGATATAGTTTTGTATAAGTGATCGATAAACCGGGCGGTGGTTGCAATTTTTAGCTAAAATTTGTTATAATAGTTTGTCGGCGGTTAAAAGTAAGATTGTAGAAATATATTATACATTTATACTGCGTCCTTGAGGTGATTTTTTTAACAAAACGGTGCTAAGCAAATTATCAATTAATTAGTATTAAATGGATAACACCATAGTTTATTTGGATTATATTTTACTTGGACCTCAATAATTATTTAGGTTAGTTTTTAAACGCTGTTATAAGAGTTAAGTTAATGACAATTCAATGAAATTTCTCCAACATTAAATATCGATAATCGTGAATATTAGATATGTGACAGACGGATTTAAATTTATCCTTTGGCATTTACAACTTCAAGGACTGGACACCCACGCTGAAATGGGATTTGTTTTTTCTTAGTTATAAATATAATGTAAATTTTATCTCTCTCACAGAAAGGTAATATTTGTTTTGTTTCCTTCCGTTACAGGTGATGATTACATGTTTCATTCATGGCCTGTTTGACTTAGCTATGACAGTGAATTTATCGAAATACGTTTCGTATCCCTGAAAATGGTTACCGAAATATAATTTTAGATTTCGCGTGGGATGTACCCGCATAGTACTTCCAGTGATGGATTATTATAAAATTATTATTCGTAAGACCCTACACAAAGAAGCTTTACAGAAATGCTATTTAGTGAAAACATAATACACATTGACCGGTGTGGCCTAGGGGTAAGGCTCTTAACTCGCAATCCGAAGGGATCGAATCCAAAAAAAAATTAATTTGTGCTAAAAAAGAGTGGAAGATACCTACTCTCAGTATAGCCCTGGTGTAAGACCACCATTTAGAATTGAAACGTTGCTTTAAATGATCAGATCTGAATAGCCAGGTACTTCCTCAACTTCATCTTCCATCTGCTTCTCCTCCCCACCACCTTCAGCCTCACAACATACCCCAATTGAGGATGCCATAGTCTCACTGGCTCCAGACGGGAGCAGCTGGGACTCTTGTGAGGTATTCAGAAAAAAAAAACTTATTAAAATTGTACAATTTCATAGCATTAATAATAATACATTTTTTAATTACTAAAACGGATAACTTTTTTTTAAATTTTGGAAGACAATGATTAATTATGATCTTAATGAAAAGGTCCAACATATATAATCAAAATAAACAATTTCAATGAAAAACACTACAGCCAAATCAGAGTTTTCTCTGAGAAAATTAACTGCTTTGCCTTTTTTTAACTCCGCACTGAAACGGCCCTGAAAATAATTTACTTCAGGGCTGTCGTTAGGTTAGGTTAAGTTAGTCGTAGAAACGACCCGTTCCCATGTGACAAATGTTGGGCGTATGTTTGGCGTTTTTGGCGCTAGTGCCGAAGGAATCAATGAAGCTAGTTCCTCGGAGCATCTCCAATTAAAATACGCAAAGACAGCATTCCACCCGGCCGACGCTTGTGCTCTAAAGATTGTAATCCGTCTGTTAAGGAAGAAGAATCTAAAAGACTCTGGTCTAATAATCAAACGGACCAATTGGACAAGTAAAACAATTCAATTTGGGAGGCGGTATGGGTATCCCCGCCCTGGGAACCATTTATTGGATAACCAACACCTCTACCATAGGTCACCCCAAATGGATCGCTACGTTTGGTGACTTAGCAGGGGTGCCCAGATTCATGAAGTGAGTTTTGTCCGGGGTCTTGGCGGCAAATGTCTCTGCCCACCAGCTGCGTGGCAGGCCGGATCGCGAGAGACTTGTTGAGGGAGACCTTGTGACCTCTCAAGCAGAACTCTTTTGGAACATCATCTTGCGCCGCTGTGGGAGGGATGGATTAACATGTCCGTCACTCCTGGACCCACCGACCCTCAGATTCCTACCCACCCCTCATACCTTATCCTTCTCAGAACTTCTCCTCATTAATTTCCCTTAAAAGACCCCCATACACAGCATCCCCACAGATGACATATGCTCTGAGGGAAAAAAATTTCCCCAAGGCTTCCTGTGTGGAGCTATTTAAAAAAAACAATCTGGTTTTCTGTTTTATTTTTTAACAAGTAGTGATATTTCAAATGACGAAAAGATTTGCGTTGACCTTGAAACTTCAGACGGAAATAGTCACATTTTTCTGACGCCAGAGTTTATCATTAGAAATGTCTTGCTCATTCAAACCGATTTGTTCTTATTATAGTAGAGGCATTTAGTTATTTATAAAGTGATATTAACTTCCCTTTTCGAATTCTATTTTGAGTTTTCGCGTAGGTTGTGTTTTTACGTGGGCTCAAACTGAAGGATGAAACATTATAAATTGATGTAACACCTAAAACTTAGACCTGAATTCAGGTTATTTCTCTAGAGCTTTTTCTTAAACTTCTTTCTTTTTATCTGATGGTATTGTAAGAAAAGATGTTTTACCGTCAAATGAAAAGTTAAATAGTTCTAAAAGTAAGGGTTTAGAGCTATTTTAATAAGGATTGTCAAATAAGTAAGGCATCTTCTTATTTTCATCCACGAAATAAAAAAAAAATTTGACAAATTTCGCCCACCAAAATTTGAACAAGGGGAAAGATATATAAGCACATTTATAGAAAGTATTATAATAAAGTTTATATTAGAAAGTATTATTTTATTAAACTAAAAACTTAAGCGTTAAAACATTAAAACATTGCATTTTCGGAATTTTGAAAATACTATACACAATTTCGAAAGGGATTTATTTTTGATTCTGCAGAAGACACCGCAGAAAGGATGCGTAATACTTAGCGGCGTGCATTGATCTATAACCAAAGAATTGAGCATCAAATATCTATGTTATGGTTGCTTTTATATATTCACCTTCAGTATTGATGTGGCTCACTAAATAAATGAGTACAAGTTTCTTGGAGTTATGCTTTTAACACTATAATGTTTTTATGGTTCATTTCTCAGTCTAGGTACAGATTTTCAGCCTCTATGCGGCACGCCAAGGTTAATACTAATATTTATAAGATAAGATATATCTGTTAATTCTCGATGTGAGGAGTTTCGAATCCCAAACGTCCTATTAAGTTAGTTTCTAATTAAGGTACACATAATCATATTATTTGCTGTAATAACCATAACGTAGAACAATACAAATACACGTATGTATTTCAAGGTTTTTGCGAGTTTTAGTCTATAATAGTGACTAACTTAATCGAAACTTCCAATCCGAAACATTTGATGTAATCAAAAGATGTTTCGAATTAATTGGTCAGACAAAGGAAACAGTCCACAACGAAACTAGAAATTCGTTGTATTTGAGAATCATTTGACCACATTTTTGTATAAAGCATGCAATACCATTCAAATGTATTATCCACAAAGAAAGCTATGTTTTCTCCACTTATGTAATGCCATGAATTTGGTCATAAAAATAGTCAGTTCATAAAAAGTTGTTACGAAGATTATCGTGATTTTGTAAATCTATTTTATTGGTCTGTTAGCTCTTTATCCGCATTTTCTGCCGCAATAGAGAAAAGTACGCTATTGTTAAGCTTTTATCTATTTTTGTTTTTATGGAACGATACTGTGTACCGCCAATAAAGTATCATTATCTGATGACGTACCTCTTTTTATTGACGATTGTTTTCTATTTTATTGAAGAAAAACATTGCAGGTGTTTCCGTAGGTACTTATTTATTATATTACTGACTTGATAGTTACATAGCTGAACCGTCTGCCAAGAACAAAAAGGAATTGAAAAAAATGAAAAGTTAATAGTCAAAAGGATTTTAGAGATACTTTTAATGGATTGTTCTCACGAAAGTTAGACCATCTGTAAGGCCTCAGTATAAATATATGACCAAAAGGTTATAGTTTGTATTGATTTGAAAGATCTGCTGTAACCATGACTAGCAAGTAAAATTTTAAAATCAAATTCGTCCGTTGTTACTTTGGCTTTCTAGCAAAGAAACCGTGACTCAATCCAAACCAGAAGCTTTTAGCATATTGATCTACATATTGATGCCTTTTCAAAATGCTTATTTGTAAACAGAAACAAACAGTACATTAGTTACAGTGGTGAAAAAAAATTACAATTGTTAAGTATATTTCATGGTGGGTACCTATGATGTGTTTCTTTGTAGTGTCTTATTTATTGTAAGTATACTACCGGGTGATGGGCGTAGTGGGTAGGTGTGTGAGGGTGTGTGCGTGAGGGTGAGGGTGTGTGTGTGAGGAGTATGAATGAATTTATGTATGTTTGCGCATGTAACAATTTATATTATTGACATGATGCTCTTTTTAAATTTGGGCAGTGAATCGGAGAAAATGTCGATGTTAGAATTTAGACAAATATTTTGACAGGGTGATTAATAAATTGTACTTTACCCATTTTACCAAACTGCCAACAATAAAAACATATTACGTATTTACGCACGTAACATTACGTTTACGGTCAACAATAATAACGTATTGCATATTTACGTATTAACGCGGTATAAAAAAGTAAACTCGTGTCTTGCTCACGGCACGAGGGGCAAATAAAATACTTTAATTGACTGATTGATGGTAAGATTGACTAAAAGAAGTCGCCACACCTTATGGCTTCGAAACTTATTTTAAAAATGCAGTTCCACAGGGTGTAAAAGTTCTAAAAATACATGACTTTATAAGAAGAAAGAATCATGTATTAGTATAAATTATGGTTTAAAGCCGTGGTAATCAAACTGCGGCCCGCACAAATATCCGCCATTTTTTTAAATTTTTATATCAATTATGTTAACTGGCTTTTTTTTCAAATATTTTGTGATATATGATTTTAAAACGTTAATTTTAATTGATCGACATTTAATTTGAAAACACCCAGTTGGTTTTTGAACACATCCTAAGTCGATTTTGAACGCGCGTATAGTGTACGTCATAGGTTTTCATAAAGCCCCTATGCGGGCGTTTGAGACTCTCAAGGGGGGAAGTAGAAGACCCAGACAAAATTAGGGGGCATTGAGATGGCACAGTGAGGGCGTGGGTAGGTTAAAAAATGGTCTAAAAACAAAAAAAACAAGCTATTCACGTACAAATAAAGCATAGTAAACTTTAATATGGTTTAATTTTGGTTATTGTATTTAATCATTTTTATCACGAGTGTGAAAATTTTCACATATTTCGGTAGTTCGGGAAGTAGATGAAAATTGAACTGAAATATTCCACAACATTCAGATGTTTTATTATATAATTATTATTAAGAATTATATCATGAATACAAGAAGGAAGGCTGTACAATACAAAATAACTGCTTTTTTAACTTCCTAAATATAAAGGTAGGTATAATAAATAATTTAATACATTGAATTATTGAATCCGTGACAGTTCTCCCCCCCCCCCCCGGCCCCCGCCAAACATAAGTGTGCGGCCCGCGGTGTACCTCACATTGTCCTATGTTGCCCTTGACCAGAAAAGTGTGACAACCGATGGTTTAAAGCATCATTGTATTACGCGCATTATGCTACGATTCAGTTCACAGGGTGAACAAAGCTCTAAATACAGCGACACATGGTATAATACGAAGAAAGGAATAATGGAGTAGAAATAAAAATAGTGATTTCAAGTAGAGGACTAAATATTATACAGTAGATCGAACTCAATCTGTCTCTTACTGAGGTACGAATCACATTTAGGAAGATTAATTCTAATCAAATCCTTGTACTATATGAAGTACCGCCCACCATGAAATTTTGTTTTTGTTTTCCTAAATATGTTCATTAAATAACATGTTATTACTAAAATATGTGCCAGGACGAATAATAGCATTTCTAAAAACATACTTATGATCTCAATTTTGTCCTTCGCGTGGGAAATGTATCAAAATTTCACTAATAAACAACAACCTGTGTTAATCTCAAGTGACCTCTCACATGATCATGGTCCTGAATATTAACTACCTGTACAGAATATAAATAAATAACAATGTCAATTGCATTGTATATTTAGATTTGTAGGTATTAGTGATAGACGAATAGATGGATGCAATCTGTTATCCAGAAGTTGTTATGATAAAAATTCGGATTCGCGTCCTTAGCCTTTTAATCCTTATCCTATATTTCTCCTCCCCCCCTCACATAATGTAATTAAAAATGAATTAATTAAGTAAACACCTTTATAATGTGACACATTCTATTATTATCTGTGGAAAGTTTATAATTGGCATAATTAACCATTTTATAATTGTATTATTTTGTAATTTATGATTTGCTGTCAACTTTCCCAAATATAAATAAAATTAAAATAAAAATAGTTTTTCTATTCTGTAAATAGTAATAAGATAAAGCAATGTAGAAAACTATCTATCTTCTATCTACGAGTATATAAATAAAAATGAATCGCCGAAATGTATGTAGGTACGCGCATAACTTCCGAACGACTGAACCAAATTAGATTTTTTTGTGTTCGTTATTCTCAGGGCAAGGTTTGTGTAAAACTACTAATGAGCTCTGGAATTATGAAATTTGTATTAAAAAAATGCAATAAGTTGCACGCAAGCTGTTTGAAAACTAAATGTACCGGGAATGAATGTATGCAATGCGGGAGGAAAGAGTGGGGAGGGGGAAGGGGAACACGTGAGGGGAAGGGGAGGCGGAAGTTTTGAAAAAGAGAACAATGAACAAGGGAGAGGAAGGGGAGGCGGAAGGCGAACGGGACTAATGGGAAAGGACGCGCAGGGAGAAACAATGTATTTATTAAATGGCATAGCAACGCATGCCGGGAACCAGCTGGTATAATATAAAAATTAATGTGTTTGCTTGCTTGTTTGTTTGTCCCTTATGCCTTCCTAAACCATTCATCTAATTGCGATGAAACTCTGTGTATTTGATGTGAGCATGCCCGGGATGGATTCTATATATAATAGTGAGCTTTGGCGTTATGAAATGTTTTCCTGAATTATTCAACCGATTGCGATGAAACTATGGGGATTTGATGTGCGCACACCCGGGATGATCTCAATATAAAATAGTGAGCTCTGAGGTTACAAAATGATTTCTTATACTGTTCATTCGATTGCGATGTAACTTGTTGTGCAAACGAGTTGTTGTGCGCACGCCCGCGAAGGTTTCTATATATGATGGTGAGCTCTGGCGTTATGAAATTTCTATAAAAAAATTGCAAAATGTGGCGTGCAAGATGTTTAAAAAATGGGTGTACTTCATATAGTTTAGCAGCAGGAAGGGAAGGAGGGAGGGGAGGGGAAGAGGAGGCGAAATTGTAACGGGAACGGGTATGAATGGGAAAGACTACGTAGGGAGAAAGCATTTCTTTATTTACGTGACATTGCAACTGTATATTATGTTATAGGTATTTGTACAGCGTAGATGTGATTTTGTTAATGTAATTTTTCACAAAAACGGAGCTAAACAACTCATCAGAATATTATTTTTATTATTATTATCGCTTTATCACGTGACTATAAAAATTTAATCACTATTGATAATTTAACAAAAAACACTTAGTATCCAACACTAGCGACTCTTACTAAATTATACCTCACTTACGAATTCCCCTTGCTTATAAATTCGTCTGTCAGGATTTTGCGCCAGATCGTGGTTTGAAATTCCGCTCAGACCAGAAGCAGGAGCTCCGGAGACTGTAGACTGTAGAACCTATGTAGTATCTTATAGTATATAGTGTGGACGTATATCCTATATGTGTAGCCTGTACTCTGTGTAACCTCCCCAACCCTCGCGCCCGGTGACTTGTGGGCCGACGTTTCATCACGGCCCGGCTATATATTCACATTAGAGAAATAATTTATGTTCCCCCAGCGATATGGTGAATGGTGATGCCCATGTTCGCCACTGGCAGAATCCGCTGGAGTTGGTGATAACTTATAAGATAATGGAACTGTAAAGAGACGTTATGCAGGGTTAACTTTACAAAACTTCGTAATAATTACCATTTTGCATACAAACATAATAGTCCGGTGAACTTAAAGTAGTTTCTCATAAAAGTTTCCTAGGTAGGTACTTAAATACCCAACGAATACTTATTATTAAATATTCGGCTACTACTCCTGTTGGGCTACTTTTTTATTATTATTCGGTATTCGGCCGAATACCAATCCTGAAAAATAATGCATATAAATTTAATGTTTAATATTTATTGTCTTCAGTACAAATTTCATAATATTCCCTAATAGTTGAGGTTTTTTGCTAATAAACAGACGTGTCAATCAACAAATAATGCGTGTTGTGATACGACCTACTCGCAAATGAAACAAATATGTAGTTACCACGAGAGCCTAGCCGAATATTCGGTATTCGGTATTCACTATTCGTGGCATCTATATTATAAACCATATTTAATATTTTAACGTAGTTAACATTTTTTAATTTCAAATAAGGAATTATATAATCTGTTCACAGAAATGTCACTATCTTAAATGACAAACATTTTTCAAGCTTTCTTCACGCGGGTAGCTATCATAATATGAAAAAAATGCGAATAAAGACAATAAAGTCTAAATAACACTTTTTCTTGTTTGAAAAAATATTCTTTATTTATATTTACATTTAAATCGCCACCAACAAAACGGATCGTGCAAACAAATTTACAACATGCTCCCGTTAAAACTGGACAATCTACGGATGTGATGGCCTTTTCACATATAAGATTTTACTGTGATATTGGGATGGCAGAATAATAGTCAATAAACTGTAATGATCCTGTGTATACTTCAATGACAGACGATGACAAGAAGACACTGGAGAACCTTGTACGCTCTTAAATTCCCACATGTTTGTCTCTTTTTCATGCTGTCTCTCTCATACAATCGTCAGTTTATTTTTGTTTTTTCGGTGTAGTAAATAATCACTATATTATGAACGGGTACTTTCGAGTAATTCTGATGCAAAATGCAACGCATGAAATTGAGAGAAGGATATGAGATTAGAATATAAATTCTAATCTCAAGAACAACTTATAACTCAGTTTCTAAGTGATACCCCTCAGTTACTAAGTGATAAGTTTTTCAAATAAGGTAAATTTTGTTTTGTTTTTTAACAACTAATTACAATAACTCAAGATACTTTATTCTAATAGTAAAATTGTTTATTAGTAGAAAAATACTTTTAATTACATATCACCGAACTTACAACTTATTGTTTTTTACATTCACATAGTAATTTAAGAACTCATAACATAATATAGCATTAAAAAATGTACACTACTCTTCCAGACACAAGCTAATGCTTCTATGGAAGAGTGGTATTAACATTCGAACATGAACATGTATGCTAATTATAACATTATATAAATGTATACTATAATTTAATTTATATGCTAAAAATAAAATGTAATGTTTTTGAAAGAATAAAATAAATAAAAAAATTAAAAAAAAAAAAATATATATATATATATATATATATTTTTTTTTTATATGAGTACCGCACAAGAGTCCCAACTGCTCCCGTCTGGAGCCCGTGAGACTATAGCATCCCCAATTGGGGCATGTTGTGAGGCTGAGGGTAGTGGGGAAGGGAAGAAGATGGGGAAGAGGAAGGTAGGAAAGTAACTGGCTATTCAGATTTGGTCACCAAACACGGCTAAAGCCATTTCAAGCAACGTTTAAATTCTGATTGGTGGTCTTACACCAGGACGATACTTAAAGTATCTTCCACTCTGGAACGTGCCGCAAATATACTATATATTATTTTAAATGAATTAATCGTGAAATAACACAAATTACGCAAATAAAATTTATTTGCCCACACCGGGATTCGATCCAGTGACCTTCGGATTGCGAGTCAAAAGCCTTACCGCTAGACCACTCCGGCCATATATATGTATACATATTTTTTATTTTAGGAAAAAGCTAAATATTTCTAGGATTCGAATAACCTAAAAATATTTAGTTTTCTACCATAAAATTAAGCGGAAATTATTGCTTGTGCAACTATGAAGGATTCCGTTGGCAGAGGAATGAACACACGACGCAACGCGGCGCCTTGATGGGAACTCAACGCTCCAGAACCCTCGACCAACTAACCGATCTGCACGAGACGATGTTTTAAAGTGATTACAGCAAGGAGTGTGTGGCATCACGAAGTTGTGTGGCTTTCAACGTCTCTTTGCCAGTAGTTCAGACCTCTGTTAAGTTGGAACCTAGTTACCTAATCTAGTTGCCTAATCTAGTTGCTACTAGTGACGCAATGCCCAAAGTCTGTAGACAGTAAGATAGTGGTGTGTCTGTCGCCTGGTATAAGTATCAACGTCGGGTATTATATATTAGCTGAATTTTGCGTGTTTTAAAAATCCACAATTTAATTTAAAATAGGGTATTTTCATTATTCTTTTATTGTCGATAAATATTACGACAATGATTGCATTTTTATTTAATTTTTACGTTTCTTTGTTTTTTAAGTTTCTCCGTTTAAAACTTACCATTTTTGATGTGCTTCCCAAAAACAACATATTCGTTTTTGTTTGTTAATATGGCGTTATTGATATCATAGTGGTCAACATCGTTGACTTTCCAACCAGTAGCGTTTTCAACGTCATAATAATGATCAATATCAGCTCAAACAATTAAGGAATAAACGGTTTTAATAATTTAATAATAATTATAATCCTGAACGAAAATATGAAAATTATACATTTTTATTAAATTAACCTTATATATTTCAAACATTTTTGATAGTAGATAACATAGTTTGGTTTTGGTTTGAGATTAAGACTTAATTTGACGCTTCTGTGGTATGCAGCTAACATCAAACAATTATGATGCTTGTTCATGTTCTCTAATTCTAAACCATTGTTGGTACTTTATTGAATCTTAAACATAATGTTCTAAGTATTTGTTTGCATAATACTTGTCTCCGAACGCAAGCACAACACGTACAAGCAAACTAAACATAGTGGTATTTGTATAATCAACCAACTGAAATTGAAAAAAAATATTGGACTGAAACAATTTTTATAAATAAACACATAATGGGATTTATTTGTAATTTCGTATAAATAAAAAATGGAACTGTTTGTAACTTGATTTTCTATGATTGTTTTTGCATATCGTAAGTCCATCCGCTCATGGGGAAAGCGAAAAAAAATCAGTTGGCAACTCAATCGCTATCCACAGAAAAGCAAATTGCGAATTTCATTGGCGGTCCGCAAACAGGCAACTTGTTAAAGACTAGTTGTCAAAGGGCGACGCAAACAGTCACTCGCATTAGCAGTACTAGTCGCCACGGTTGGCGCGTTTCAGTTGTCAGGTTGCCTTGGTTGCCATGGTTGCCATGGTTGTGCATCACGACCTGTCCAGTTTTCATGTAATTATCGACTAAGAAAATATCGATTTTATTCAGGAGGTTCATAAATTATTATTATATATTGGTTATTATTATGGTTGATAATTGATAAATTATTAATAAATAATTTTTTAGTTAAACAAGCATTTTTGATATAATTCCTGAAATCGTAAAGTTGAGGTGCGCCGTGAATTAAGTTGCTAACCAGTTTTCCGTTTCTCTATGAGCGAAGGCCCTAAAACTACAAACTTAAAGTTATTAATGAAATACATTATTCTCAATTTCGCCTGAATATTCACACATTTTGAAGAATGAAATCTCTCTAACTAAATATTAACGAAACCAAGCAAAGTTTTAACGAATTAATTTAAATACTTACCTAATAATAATCCAAAAGAAAAAAAACAATTTAACTATTTTCGTTACCATCAGTACCAAGCTAAAAACAGATAGAAATCAAAGCACGAAACCGTTTCCCATAAATCTCATTTTTTGTTATCAGAACATTAATCAAATAATTCCAACGCACATTCGTACATGATCACCGTATATTTTTATTCAATTGTCGTGCTTTGCAAGTTTTGTAATAGTAAAATAGAGGAAAAGGCCTGTAAGGCTGTTGTTCGGATTCACATTAGTTAAAAGCCTTATGATTGACGCGCATCGTATAAATCCCGTATCTCGGCTTTCAAAGGTTCATTTTGTAACTTACATACATATTTTAGATTTCACATTTGATCTCATCATTCTGATGGAAATTTATGCGTGGGAGAATCAACCTTATTACAAAAATAAACGCGAGGGTTCAAAAAAATAAAATGTTCATAAATCAAAAGGAAAATAAAAACTTAGGGTCAAATTAGAATATAATAAGAATTAAGTTGGCCTCTCAGAAGCAGGGCATACTGTACAGGGCCCGCAGATACTTTAATAGTACACAACTGCTAACCCTGTACAAATCACAAGAGCTTCTCACGGTTGAATTTAGCAGCCATCTCTGGTCTGGGGTCTGGAGTCCCAAAATACATAAAAAACCGTCGACTCTGTGCAGAAACGGGCTATCCGTTTGTTGGATTATCCTGTTTTAACAAACGTAATACAATCTTTAGAGCACAGGCGTCAGGTGGGAATGCTGCCCTTGTTCTACCGGTATTTAAATGGAAGATACTATGAGGAAATAGGGTCATTGATTCGTTCAGCACCGGCACACAGTCAGGAAACACGCCAAACGCGCGCGAAACATTTGTACACAGTTGACATTTGTCACATGAAACGGGTCGTTTCTACGACTCATTCTTGATTTCTTCAAGACCCAGAATCATTCATTCCTGTCCACAAAATGACCCCAACAAAGCACGAGGAAAATTACTTTTCTCACGGTCTCCTGTGTGCAGTTACGTTAAAAAAAAAGTAATCCAATAGAGATTTATCTTCTTACGTGTGAAATTTATTATGCATTTTAAGTTTAGAAAAGATCGTTGGGCTTACCCTTTTCAATGCAATTTATTTTAAATGTGAATTTAATTGAGAACATCTCTCTTATAAAGCTCTTTAAAAAAATAAAATGTCGAAAGAATCGAGTACCGGCAGGACGAACGAACGTTTATGAAATAACTCTGATACGTTAAAACAAAACGATAGTAATTACACAGGTAATTTAATTTATCCACCTTTTATCACGAACGATGAAAACGACGTCAAAGGGTAGGGATAAATGAGGAAATTTTTCCACGGGCAGTTAATATACCTTTGCCGTTCTCCACTTTCGCCCGAGTGCCTTCGTGCGAATTTCGAAAGCAAAAAAAATGAGTGTCGGATGATACCCACTTTTGTTGAACCTGACCAGGGGTGGGAATAAAAGGGGAAAACGAATTTATTTCAACAATAAAACGATTTGTAATCGAGGCCTTTTTACAGTTGAATTAGACCGTAAACACGAGTGTAAATTGCTTGCTGGAAAAATAGCATTCTTTGTTTTTTATGGCGCGTATGATTTTATGTCCATCGTCATTAACAGTAATACAGCTGAATGAAGGACAGTCGTATGTACCTATTTGATTGCGTTAAAAAAGTAGTAAAACAGAATTGCACCTTTTTTACGTTAGTTCCACAAAGGAGGCCTTGAGGAAAATAATTTTGCTTAGTGCCTATGTCGTCTTAGGGGATGCTGTGTGGAAGGTCTTTTTGATGAAAGGAAGGAGAGGAAGTTAGGGGGAATGAAAAAGGTATGAGGGGTGGGTTGGAATATGGGGTCAGTGTCCAGGAGTGAAATACGTATGAATCCAGCGATGGGGGGTTGAGAAAGTCCGGCTGGAGAAGTCAAAGGCTTCCCTTAACTAGTCTCGCTCGATACGGGCCACCATGCAGCAAGTGGGCAGACACATCCGCCGCTAAGACCCGGACAAACCTCACCCCCATGAACCCGGGCACTCCTGCTAAGTCAACGTAGCGAACCACTTGGGGTGACTTATGGCAGAGGTGTTGGTTATCCAATGAATGGTTCCCGGGGCGGCGGTACCCGTAACGGCCTCCCCGTAACCACCTCCCAAATTGTATCTGTAAATAGTGAAACTTTTCTACCCAAAAATGAACGAATTTGGAGGGGATGGAAAGGGGTTGAAAAGCTGAAAAATGGAGGTGGGAAATTCTGGACTATTCAGATTTCGTCCTAATCATTGAGCCCTTTTAAGCAACGTTTCAATTCAGATTTTCAAAAGGTGTTGGCTTCGGAGCAGTGGGACTATGGCATCCCCAATTGGTGTATATTATGCGGTCAAATGGATTAGCATAGGTAGGAGATGGGAAAAGGAGGATTGGGAAGTACCTGGCTTACACGGCTGAAGTAATTTGGTTTCGATTCTGAATTTTTTCCTGAAGTTTTCGAAGTTTTTCCCCAAGCCGATATTGAGAATATCTACCACAAAGAGTATTTGTATTTTGTTGTATTTAATGTGCATAAAAGCCACTTGATATAAATAAATCTTTTAAAATAAATCATTTAACATTTCGTCAATCCTCTTACACGCAGCCCTTGCATTGGAATAAACGTGAAAAGACAAAATTCCAAGAGATCCTTCCGCCATTACTTGATACCACACAAGTGACAATCTGTCCGCAAACATCAGCAAGTTAACAAGCAAACAAGACTCTGTAGACCCCAACAAGTATACACACAAACCGCTGATATCTCCGTTATACCTTCTCATACTCTCTCATAAACTAAGCTAGCAACAGAAAGAGAAGCCGCAGCGGAGCTTTTAGCAGCAGGAGTCTCGGAATCAATCTCTCATTCTCTCTGGCATACGACACTTGTAACAGAAAGAGAGATAACTACTGATATCTCAGCAGCAGGACTGATTAAAAGGGTTCGATGTGTTAATCGTGGTTTTTGTTAGTCTCTTCTGATACGCGTTACAAACCCTTTGCCCTATTAGGGTGACAACTATTAGACCCTGAACGCCTCCTTTATTTTGCGGTCAAATGGGTAAGTAAGTACGTTATGGGGGACGTAGACATATAAGGTAACTAATTTAGTTTCTGGGCCCATTTGTCGAAGGTCCGGTACCATTTAGATTGGTTGGCCGTATTTAAGATAGGATATTATAAGAAAAACAAATTAGAAGTGCCCACCAAGATTTTCGCAGCAAAAGGGGATGGATTTAATTTTAGAAGTTTTTATTTATTATTTTTGAAGTAAAACTTCTTTACGCACTCTCGACACTTGGGGGGGTAAAATGATGAATACGTTAAGAAAAAATATGTAACGCTGATCAATGTGAAACGTTTATCGATATGTAACGCTGATCAATGTGAAACGCTTATCGATATGTAACGCTGATCAATGTGAAATGCTTATCGTTATATAACGCTGATCAATGTGAAACGCTTATCGATATGTAACGCTGATAATAATAATAATAATACTTGGCTGATTTATAAAGCGCCGTTTTTGTGAAAAATCACCTCAAGGGCGCTGTACATATAAGCATACAATAAAAAAAAATTAATACGATAGACTTACAACTAAGATTCAAAATTATAACTGAGTGAATGGCTTATCGATATATAACGCTGATCAATGTGAAAAGCTTATCGATATGTAACGCTGAGCTGAGCCGAAAGTTGAGTTCCAGTTGAGTTCGAGTTGAGTTCCAGTTGAGTTCCAGTTGAGTTCCAGTTGTGTTCCAGTTGTGTTCCGGTTGAGTTCCAGTTGAATTCCAGTAGAGTTCCAGTAGAGTTCCAGTTGAGTTCCAGTTGAGTTCCAGTTGAGTTTAAGTTGAATTCCAGTGGAGTTCCAATTTATTGAATATTTTTATTCCTGTTATTGTTATATTGTTAATGGTCGGCATAAGTTAGTGAAGTTTTACTTCAGTTGTGTGGTCTTAAGCACACTCGTTTTTTTTTTAACTATAATATCGTTAATTTATTCTGTCATCTGACAATTATTTCAAATATATGGCACGATCAAACGGATGATAAATATATTGAAAGGTAGTTGTAGAACATTGCGTTGACCCAGAAATTTCAGAAATAAAATGTTTCATAAAGTACATGAAACTTTTCTGCTTTGAAGGTATTTATTATTTAAATATAAATTTTGTTACCTAATAATGCTTCATTTATTGAAAATCATGTTTTCATTCCTTTTATGACGTAACTCAGTAATTGTGCTAACATTCATGTACCTACCTACCTAATATGAATAAGTCAATTTGGCTGTCCTAGAACGGGAGACATTCCTAGTTAGACAGTCAAAGCTTCCTTATACTGAATGTATTTTTATAACAAGTAAAATAAATAAATCAAAAACTTAAAAAAATGACTACCTAATTAAAAAAAATTGTTAACAAAAAACATAAAAAAAAAAAATAATTTCGGTTGTCTGTGTATCCTGCGTAACTCCAGTTCGTTTAACTCAATTAAAATAAATCAAGGTGATGCACTACTAAGCAATGCAAAATCGTGTGATTTTATTTTAAAAATTCGATCGTTTAGAAATATTTAATTGAACATTGAAAACATATTTCTCTTTACTTTTATAAGCCCAAAAAAATTATCAGGCCTTTAAAACCGCGTTGATGATCGTAAAACATTTACATATTTGTCCCTGAACTTCTCAAAATATATTTTTTTTTTTGTACCACAGACAGGTATGTCCAATTATGGTACAATTTTCTTAAAACTAACAATATATATACATACTTTTTTTTAAACACGGTATAATGATATTCACAACATCTATATCTGCTGGGAGAGCATTTAAGCAATGTCATACCTATTGTCATGCTATGTTGAGCCATGACATCTCTCCGACCCTGCGGTATGTAGAATAGGGCGTGGCTACGAGTTCGACAGTATTTATCAGGAGCGAATAAGCCACAGCATGACAGGAGATATGGACAATCGATAAGGTTTTTTTATTAACTTTAATTAAAATACCATGAGTCCGGCATTACGCCTAGTCAAATTTGATAATTTGTCTCCTTTAGCAGTTCCACGTGTTGCACGAATTTCGGATATATTCCGTGAGATGGCATGTAAACATACCTTAGGATTTTTTTTTAAATTTGTTCAATCATATTTATGTATTTAAGTTGATAAGGTATCCAGACAGTACTAGCGTACTCCAGCTTGCTTCTGACCACTCCGTTGAACATGGCGGTCATTGCTTCTATGTTGTTTGCAAGTTCTAATTACAAAACCAAGAATTTTGGAGCAAGCCGAAGTAAGCTGCACTATATGATTTGAAAATGTCAGCCTGGGATCAAAGATCACTCCAAGTTCCTAGATGATATTTACGCGTGTTAGTACTTCTCCATTCATTCCATACTGGTAGAATAACGGATTTTGTGAACGACTATAAGTCAACGACGCATTTTTTTTGTATTGAAATTAAGTTTATTATCTAACGACCATTTCATGATTGAATCTACATAGGTCAGCCTGCAGTTTGGAATAATCGTCATCTGATTCGATTTCCATCATCAGTTTCATGTCATCCGCGAATAGGAGACATGAGCTATAACGTATGCAGTCCTGAATGTCATCTATCAGAATAAGGAACAACATGGGACAAAGATTCGATCCTTGAGGAATTCCTGATAGAGCTATGAACTAATGGGAGTCGTATCCATTTACATTTACATACTGGCTTCGATCTTTTAAATATGACGCAAAAAATATCAGTAGGGGTTCATTAAAACCTATTTTGTGCATCTTTCTTAATAGGACATCGTGATCTACTCGGTCAAATGCCTTTGCGAAATCCGTGTAGATTACGTCCGTCTGATGTCTACAGTCTAGGCCTTTTGCTACCCGTCGAGAGAAAGAGAGTAAGTTGGTTTCCGTTGATTGATGAAATGAAACAAATTATATGTTTACATGTGCATTCGAGGGAATATATTTTATATGAACATATAAAACCGTTTGAATTTTTTTTACGTTAGTTTCACACTTTACTTTTTAAGGAAAGGAACGAGAGGAAGTTCTGAGAAGGAAAAAGGTATGACGGGTAGGTAGGAATATGGGGGTCAATGAGTCCAGGAATGACAGACGTATGAATCCATTCATCCCACTGTCGAGAGAGTCTGGCTGGAGAGGTCAAAAAGTCTCCCTCATCCAGTCTCTCCCGAAACTCCCGCCAAGCAGTGTATGGGCAAACGCATTCGCTGCCAACACCTAGACAAACATCATGAACCCGATCACCCCTACTAAGTCATCACTTGGGGTCACCTATGGCAGGGGTTTAATAAATGGTTTCATTTCGATGAGTTCTCTCCCAAAATGAGTTCTATTTCGAAGTTCTATTCCTTGGGTTGAATTTTAAAGTTCTTTTACTTATTTTGCAGGCAATTATTTAGAGATAGATAAGAACTTACGTGTGCCTACCTGAAATTTTGCAAATGCTTGCTAATCTGTCACTTTTGCAAAAGTTAGCATATACTTTATACATAACTCGCTCAGGTGCTTATCAACATATTATAATATTGCGAGACTTTTACCTTATACTTACGCGAAATTATTTAATTCATTTTAACGCTTTGGCATCGTTAAAGCGATTTGAAAGTTAGGAGTTAACTTTCCATTTTATGAGGAATATTTAACAATTTCAATTTTGAATGTATTTGTTACTTGTATGTCTTTGTTATCGAAAATTTCAAAATGTTTTTCGAACTAGTTTGGAAAATCCGCCCTTAATTCTCTCTTACCCCGTATTTCCCCAAAGATACTGGGTGTGTAGCGACTTTCATAAATTATGGTTTATTATAAACACATATATTATAACATATTTAAGAAATGTAATAAAGTGTGTTTTTTTTAAAAGGTTTGGATTTTAAACTGGCAACATTGTTTCTACAGACTGTCAATTTGACAACAGTACGTTAGTAGATACGTTTTGCCATTCATTCGAACTAGCCATGGCGCTCATATGCCCGAAATCATATTTAAACAATAATGGCATAAAATTACCTTGTAAATAAACCCAATATCATAGAAATTAACATTATTTTAAGGTGTTTTTTTCATTATGAATATTATACCTCTAAAAACACGTTTTATTTTCAGTGGGAATCCGTACCCAAGTCGGTAGGTACTTATAGAAAAAAAAAACTTTAAATTGATAATCGCAATTTAGATATAATTAATTACACTTTATCATGTCCACATTAATATATATATATATTTTTTTTTCTTTTTTTTACTCATGACTTATTATGAGGTATACGGTATACCTATAAGCTATACCCTTTTTACTTTACACTTTATTAGTACCGAAAAACTTTTTTGAATTTGAACTTCCGTCCAAACGTCGCGTCGTTATTTTTTTTCAACCTGTACCTAAGTAAGGATCTCTTAGAAATGACTTACCCGTACTTTCCTCGAAGGTTAAAGAAGTTTTGTAATAATTTCATCTACGCTGATACAAATACAATTCTACAGCAAGCCTGGTACATATTTTATTGATTCTATCTACAATATGTTAATTTATTTAAGGGTTGGAAAAAAAGTTTTACAATTTTTGCTTTTGTATTTGCAGTTTACATAACAAGTACCAGTTATACCCACCAAAACCCTTCGGTCAAGTGGGTTCTCGGTGTATGAAGCTGCAAGGGCGATCAAAACCGACACAAGTAATAATTTAATTTTACAAATAACGGGGGGGGGTTGCAATTGTATCGCAAAGTAGTATTTGCTTAGACAGTATAGGGATGCGTCAGGTGTATACCACTTTTGAGTTTGTCGGCTGCAAGGCTTCTGCTAATGGCGCTTCCCTCGTGATAATTTCCATATACCGTCCCGGGTGATAAGCCATGTTCTCAAGTATCCGGTAATTGTTTGGTTTCGGTTTCCTCCTAATTGTACTTTTATATTTAATATCCCAATTTAATGTCGAATTTATTGTAAGAAGTTAGTGTATTATATTTTAGTTCAAAAGTTCTTGTTTTGTCCTGTGTTACAATAACACCGTTATTGTCTATTATTGTTGTCTTGTGTGTGCTCTAACCGCACTTTAACTTTAGGGAAGGCAACTATGCTGTCCATTACACTGTTTTGTAAATCTTGGTTCTCTTGTCATTGTTTTGTTAATACTGCATATTCTTTATTTCATAGGTATTATTTTATCAATATTTTGTAATGAAATCGTAAGGAGCACTGTATGATTATTTTAAAATTTATTATAGTTAAGCGCACTTAAAGGGAAATGACACAAAACTGCGCTGTAGAAATATTAGGTTATTATTATTATTATTATACAAATAAATGTTATTAAACAGTAACTGTATGTGTTTCGTGAACACCTCACTAGGAGAACTTGTGCTAAGGTTTGCGCATATTTCAGATAAAATGTTATTTTGCAGATAAAACTACTGTTATAATTCGGTTTCGAATTCATGAATTCGACACAAGATGTCACTACTTCAGTCAGCAGGTTGGACGGGGACATCTCCCCCCTAGTTATAACTGCTACGAATTTGTGAATATGTGGTATCTATAAGAAAACAGCCCCCTCTCAGTGTCACCGTTGCCAACATTTTGGACACTCATCAATGATGTGCCACCTGCCCGCCCGCTGCGTCAAGTGTGCGGGTGACCATTTTATGCAGGAATGCAAGAAGCAGAGGGAAGATGGACCCGCCACCTGCGCAAACTGTTCTGGAGCCCATCCGGAAAATTACAAGGAATGTCCGAAACGACCATCTCCACAACCCATCTTGCAAACCGTACGTAATGTCACTTTCACCTCGCATACTACAAATCCCTCTTTATCATACGCGCGGGCCACTGCCCAAACCCCACTAACGTCCACACCCCCCTCCTCAACTCCCTCAACCTCAACCTCCCATACACCTCCTTCCACCCCTTCAATATTTTTGAATTTTTCAAAAATTTCAATTTCTCCAAGGTTGGCGATCTCCTTTCCGACCTCATCCCCAAATTTCAGTATGCCACCTCACCGGCAGACTACATATCGATCATTTTCTCCGCCGCCCCTCAGATTTTTTCACTTTTTTCAGTGTAAATGGGTAGCTCTACTATCTTAAAATCCTCCTTCCTTCAAACAAATTGAACCGGAATGGAAGGTCGTCCTTCCTTCCTTCAAAATTGCTCAGGATGGCAAATCGGATGGTCTTTCCTGGTTCCCTCCAAGGTATCACGGAATACTTTATTACACTTAATTATCCCTCCGGCTGGCCCTTCTACGAAGTGCCCCACGATTGTCCACGACAATAACCGTCTGAGAAAAAAAAAATTAAAACAACTCGAATCATCCACGTACACCGTGGATAAATCTGTCAATTTATCACTGCGTCGTATTATCCTGGCTGCGCCAATTTGTAATGTCCTTGATAGACTTATAAACAAGACAAACAAATGAATTTGTAATGAGGAGAATAAGATCGTAATAAACGAGTTTATTGACGTTATTAAGTTTAACGTGTAATAGTACATCTTATGCTACGGTCTACGAGAGAATGAGCGCTCAGCGGCCGATGTACCGCGCGCTGCCTGCCTCCGACTACCGACTTCGGGTGCCATCGGAAGCGTTCGGCTATTCCCGTAAATTTTGCCATGCTGAAGCAAGCTTGATACTACACGAACTAATCCTCGGCGGCTTCAACTCCCAACGGTCCACTGGCGCCATTTTCCTGGACATAGCCAAAGCCTTCGACAAAGTATGGTCAAACGGCTTGCTTCTCAAATTGCACAACACGGACATCGATCCCCAACTCCTCGGTATCTTAAAATCATTTCTTCAGCACCGGACTTTTCAAGTAAAGATCCGAAGTGCATTCTCAATGCCCAGATTCAGGACAGCAGGCGTCCCGCAAAGATCCCTGCTTTCCCCTACCCTATTCAATATCTACATACACGATATTCCACTCACGGAGAACCAACATTCGTATAAAGCCTTGTACGCTGACGACACCGCCATTATGGTTCAATACAGTTCTCCTAGGATGATCACACTTCGCTTACAACATAACATAAACATACTCCAAGACTTTTATAACAAATGGCGTATAGACGTGAACCTTTCCAAGAGCGCTGCTATTTTCTTCTCACGAAGAAAGGTTTGCACCACTCCTATGGGTCAAGTTTATATGTACGGCCAAGCAATACCCTGGCAAAACAAAGTTGTAAATATCTTGGAGTCACACTCGACAAAAAACTCACATGGCACACACACATCAAACATACAATTAAAAAAAACCAAAAACGCTGCTTCATCCGTTTACCCGCTTTTACAATGAAACAGTCAAACGTCACTTCAGAGCAAACTTCTTATTTAAAAATCAAAATTACGACCCATCATGACCTACGCCGCTCCAATTTGGACCACAAGCAACACTAAGAGTCTAGAAACCTTCCAAAATGTCTTGCTTAGAAGATTCACCAAAAGCCCTTGGTTCGTCCGAAATAGCATTATTAATTCAGGCACGAAAATCCCTCCACTTAAAAAACACATAATAGACCTGGCCAAAACATTTTTCTCAAAACTTGCTTCAAATCCGAACACAAGCATCTCATGTCTCGGACATCCAAGTCCCGATGACAATCCCCTCCACCGCCTGCCCATATCCATCCTTCATCCACCTTGATGCGCGGGCCATAACAAAATTTACCTTTGTGTTCTTATATAAAAAATTAAATACTTGTATATATTTATTATAGTATACATATTTGTGGTATATGAATACATACATGCATGGGTGTATGTAAAAAAGACCGGATGTGTACATACATCTATACAAAATGTATACCACTCTCAGATTTAAAACTAGCAATATAAAAATACGAATGTCCTTCATCTTGCCCAAGGCAGCCCGAACATCGGGTTAAAAAAATCCATCAGGTGACATTACTACAGTTTGCAAGACAAAGGGGTTAATTTCTCCCTGTAACTTGCTAAGAACCAATATATAATAAAATATGTGGTATCTCTCGATTGATGGTATTACATGTTGTATCAAGTGGCTATATATTACATATGACATATGAGTTAATATTGTTCTTTAGGAATTGCTTTGTGTATACTGTATATTCTTTGTTTCACACTATTTAATCAATTTTGTAAGGACTCGTAAGGAACACTATGTAATTAATCTTAAGCTTATTATAATTAAGCGCATTTGAAGTGAAATATCACAAAACTGCGCTATATAAATACTATGTTATTATTATTATTATTATTATTATGACGTCATTTCTCTGTCTCGGTTACTTTGATCCGGTGACTAGCTACAGTGGACCCGAGGAACGGGCTGTTTTTGGATTCAGTTCGTATTGGATCTATAAAATGGTAACCAACACTAACTGAGCAAAGCCGAACCGAAGGCCGCCCGCAGGACCTAGCAGCAAACCTGCGGAGCGGGTTTTTAACAGCTAGTAACAATTATTATACTTGACAACGTACCATGTTATTTCTGTTTATTTAACTGCATAAAAAATATTATTTTATTTTATCCTCCATTTATTTACCTTGCAGAAATTTCTACCAACCAACTCTTTGTGTAACATATATATTATAATATATGTAAACATTCACGTTTTATTTTGATTTCTTACACGACGAGGTTTAATTGCCAACTCCCCAATGTGGCATTTTCGCAAACTATGAATACCGTTAAAATATTACTTTAAAGTTTATTTTTCAGATTCCGATTAATGTACTAAAAATGTCTAAATTTAATATTTTCATGCAAATAATTATTGACCTGAAAAACCGCACATTATGAAACGGTTCCAACTGGCTACAACATCATATGACATAGAAACCGCCACTGGCTGGTTAGATGGCTGTCACCAACCTTGCCTGGCGTGACGTCGACGCCGCCAAATTCACGATTAAAAACGAACATGTCGTTCTGGCGTCAAATCGAAAATGCACATTTTAAATCGTTTTAGAATTTTTTTTTGGAAATATAAAAATAAAATAAAAATACTTCCATTATTGTAGTGTTTCTTAATATCTTAATTGTTTACGAGAATTTTTAAAAAAACCTGTGTAAATAATACACTGTTGGAGGCTAAAAGAAATGGTGAAAGGAAGGAAATTGAGTGAGGAAGTTTGTAGGAAGTTTGTAATACAGTTTGTAATACATTTTAATCTAAGATCTAATTGTTTTAGCAAGTAAACTGATTTCATTGCTTGCGATATTGACCCAATTACTAGTCTTGGGTAACTGGCCGGAATTTCAATAACATAACCAACTGGTTATCAGTATGTAAATACCAGGTTATAAAACGGTTATTTGGTTATTTAAGTTATTCCGTTATAGCAACTTCAGCGGTTGGCAACGTGTCTGCCGGTTACAGTGGATACTTGCTAGTTGTCTAGTTGTTAGTTTTCAGTAGTTATCAGATTAAGAAGGTATTTGGTTTTGAACGTGTGTATTGGGTATCGGGTGAGTTTTTAACCCACATTATGTTTTTCAAAATAGGTACAAATTTTGCCTGCCGTATTTACTAAGTCACAATTTCTTGACAAAACTTTCACAATTTACATTTTTTTTTTTTACAGTGAATACCGCACAAGAATCTCAACTGCTCCCGTCTGGAGCCAGTGAGACTATGGCATCCCCAATTGGGGTATGTTGTGAGTCTGAAGGTAGCGGGGAGGGGAAGGAGGTGGGGAAGAGGAAGGTTGGGAAGTACCTGGCTATTCAGATCTGGTCACCAAACACGGCTAAAGCCATTTTCAAGCAACGTTTCAATTCTGAATGGTGGTCTTACACCAGGGCGATACTGATAGTATCTTCCACTCTGGAACGTGCCGCAAATATACTATATATTATTTTAAATTAATTAAATGTGAAATAACACAAATTAATCAAATAAAATTTATTTGCGCACGCCGGGTTCGAACCCGCGACCTCCGGATTGTGAGTCAAGAGTCTTAGCCACTGGACTACGGAGGTCGTCATTACATACAAAATATTTTCATTATTTATTTTTGGGGTGTTATGCCGTGTTGCGCTACCTCCTTCTTTAGCCAACGTTTCGGACAGCGTTGTAGTATCCATCATCAGGGCAGATCCGACAGATGTGTGATCGGATCTGCCCTGATGATGGACATTGCAACGCTGTCCGAAACGTTACCTAAAGAAGGAGGTAGCGCAACACGGCATAACACCCCAAAAACAAATAACTAAAATACTTTTGGCCGTGAAAATCAAAAAACGTATCTGCATACAAAATATATAAAAATTGAACACGAAACTCATAACCTAACTATACTAATAATTTCGGAGCAAAGCAATAAACTAAAAAAATTAAACATTATTTTTTACTTCTAAAATATTCGTAATCGTAAAAATTTTCAAAATAACTACAGTGTAATATTACAAAAACATAGCTCCGCAAGCCCACACACAACTGACGGCTTTGAGTGCCAGTTGCCAACTGCCGCCAACTGCCAACTACTGGTTATGTATGACGTATGAGGCTGTGATAGTTGTCTAGTTATCAGTAGTTATCATAGTTGTGCAGGTATTAGTTTTGTCAATGGTGGGAATGGTTGGGTACACCAGGTAGTTTTTGACCATCAGAAAGGGATAGCGCTATACGAACTACATACATCTATCTCGTTTCACCTCATCAATGAAAAAAGAAAGATAAACATGCAGCCCATATAGCGCTGTCTCTTTTTGTCTTGATATGAACCTTTTTGAACAACTCTGCTAGTCAAATATTCATAACCACCAACAACCCCCACAACCGCCACAACCTAATAACCAAATACCCGAGCAGACGCTAACGTAGTTCTAGGTATTTTTAAATAACCATTATATAGTTGGTTATGTTATACAACTACCAAGACTACCAATTACAGGATCGAGGTTTGCATTTCCTATTTTTTGTCTCCATATTAAGTCTCTATAATATATTAATTAGTATTAGCTGTTGAAAACCCGTTCCGCAGATTTTTACTGCTGAACCCTGCGGGTGGCTTTTAGTTCGGCTTCGCCCAGTTAGTGTTGGTGACCATTTTATAGTTCCAATACGAACTGATTCCAAAAACAGTCCGTTCCTCGGATCCACTGTAGTTAGTCACCGGTCACCGAGACCAAGTAACCGAGACAAAGCAATTACGTCATATGTAATACTTATCCACTTGATACAACATACCTCATTCATTCATAGAGATACCACATATTCACAAATTCGTAGCAGTTATACCTAGGGCGGAGTCATCCCCGTCCGACCTGCTGACGGAAGTAGCGACATCTTGTGTCGAATTCTTGAATTCGAAATCGAATTATAACAGTAGCTTTATGTGAAATTCCACGTACACAGTTGTTATTTGCGGAGCGGCGCGTATGGCGTGGCGTCCGACATGCACTCGTAACTGGGTTCTGAAATTCAACCACACAGACGCTACGGTAATAATACAGTTCGATACCGAACAGGTGCCTAACGATAAAAAATGATTATAATTTCTCAATTTGGGAAGCGGTAATGGTAAACCGACATCCCAATCATAGGTCACCCCAAGTCATTCGCTACGTTTGGTGACTTAGTAGGGATGCCCGGGTTCATGGGGTGAGGTTTGTCTAGGTCTTAACGACGAATGCGACTACCAGCCTACAGCATGGCGGAAGAAGCTGGTCGAGGGAGACTTAACCTAGACCTCTCTAGCCGGACTCTCTCGAACCGTCGCATTGCACCACAATAGGGGAGATGGATTCATAATCATTTGACCGGTCAGTGGTTGAGTGGGCATAGCGCTTGGGTCCCATCCGGGCGTCGCGTGTTCGATTCCTCGGTTGGCTAAGTCCTCCATCACAACACAAGCAACATTTTCGGCTTTCTGTGGTGGTAGTAGGAGATTTTCAAACGTTGTTAGGTTATTCGTAACCTGGGAATGTTTGTCTTTCTTTAAAAAAAAATAAAAAATTACCACCAGATTCCTACCCACCCCCCCATACCATTTTCCTTCCCAGAACTTTATCTTCTTCTTTTACGTAATAAAACCCTCAACACAGCATTCCCGAAGATGACATAGGCCCTCTTGTGTGCAGCTAATGTAAAAAAGGTCAAATTGACCTATAATGTGGCTACAATTCGAGAGTTTTCAAAACAATACACGCTTACGTATATAACATACTTTAAATAATTTCCATGTAAATAATATAGGTACAATATACTTGTTTCAGTGGAAAGTTTTATAGTGTAGTTTAAAAACATTTATTAATTATTTATATCAAATGGTATATTAAACAGTACAGTATATTAAATTAAATAAATTAATATAAAACCCAAAATTATCATGGTTAATTCATGAACGATTTATGTTTATTACCTTCAAAAAGTTAATCAAAACACGGACTTGGAAATTCGTAAAACGAAAACAAATATAGTAATTTGCATGACAACCGCTCAACTATTTATTGTTCAAAATGATATCATAATCGATCCAGAGAAAAATGGTGACCGAAATATGTTTTAAACAAAAATTTTGGCTATTGGTTATGTAAAATAATAACCAAAATAACACAATCAATTATTCATAAAATAAAACTGTAGAACGAAATGTTGCCAACGGAAGTGGTAGAATTAATATAAGGTTGTTTTATGTTTTTGTAAGCATTTGATAAAAGACAAAAGCTTGATGGATAACATACAACTTCTCAAAGCAAAAATTGTTAGTTTTGTTTGTGTTTATAATACTCCTAAGAGAAAGGGAAGACCCTTTTCCCTCGTTTCATCACGCGAGTCCGGAGTAGTAAGCAAACATTGGCCTTTATTTAAAGGTCAACTCAGAGCATTTGTGTTATTATTTGTCGTTAGTTATTTGATACTTCCATTTTGCTCGGAGCTGCACGCGACCATGCTTAACTCCTGGTGATTCTTGTCGCGGAGTTTGACCGAATTCTTTATTCGTTTACAAATACCATAATACACGGAATTATTGTAAACTTACCAAACGGCAAGACAATTACAACGCTAACACGAAGGGGAACGGACAACAACCAATATAAATATTAATATATGATACGAGAAACAAGATTGTCTACTAACAGTGGGTGGATTTGAATTTGGAGGTATGGGTACTGCCGCCTTGGGAATCATTTGTTGGATAACCAACACCCCTGCAGAGATTACCCCAAGTGGTTCGCTACATTTGGTAACTTAGCGGGGGTGAGGATGTTATGAGGACTCTTGTGATGGTCACACTTCTTTACTCCCCCCCCCCTTAGGGTGTGACGTAATTTATGGATGCCCCCTACTATGTAAATATAAAATAAATCATTGCAAAAAAAAAGCGTTTTTGGGACGATATTTTCAATTAATTTATGTTCCAACGTAAATCCGTCGTTTTTAACTGTAAATTTTAGTCCTTCAAAATGCTTTTAACAATTTATGTTATTCTATCTACATCTTAATACATAAAACAAAGTCTGGTTAGTTACACCATTTATAACTCAAGAATATATCGCTGAACCGATTTTTATGATCTTTGATTTGTTGGATTTGTCTCCGCCCCGAATAACTATTATGGAAAAAATCACGAAAAAAAAATTATGAAGGAAATTCTTTTCATCATACATTTTGTATGGAACGAATTCTCATCTTTGGAAAGAACTGCAGCAATATCGTGATAAGTATAATATTGAATAGTGAGTGCATTACAAAAATTCAAAAACGTCAAATGTCAATGCGCTGATTGTTTTGCTTTTGTTCTTAAACATATAATACTGCCCCTCTTTCTTACACACTAAATGTCAACAGTCGAAAATGAGATAAACGGTGAACAAATGTCTGCACGCCAAAGGAAAAATACAATTGTAACGTAAAATCAATAGGGTGCGGGTTAAAGTTAATTTAAAGTCAGTATTCCTCGTATGAACTGTTTATTTAGAGCCTATTACACAGCGGTTACAATTTTAAGCCCTGCTTCCCTTTCCAGCAAGGCGGAAGTGTCCATAGACCAGCAAGCGTCCCTCTACCCAAACGTCTTCTTCTTCTTGAGTATAGATCCGCGCTATTGCTAGCCATCTGGGTGTTACACTCGTCCATCCTGACTGGTTGTCGTGTCCCCACGACTCTCTCTCTCCTTGCCATAAAAGGTCTGGAAGCATAAAACATATTACCTCCTGCCACTATTATGACATTAATCGCCACCAATGTGACGTGCTATTGCTCGACACCATAGTTAAGGTGACATACAATCGCCACCAATGTGACATAATAAAATATAATAAGTATTGCTCGACACCTGAGTTAAGGTGACATACAATCGCCACCAACGTGACATAATAAAATATAATAAGTATTGCTCGACACCTGAGTTAAGGTGACATACAATCGCCACCAATGTGACATAATAAAATATAATAAGTATTGCTCGACACCTGAGTTAAGGTGACATACAATCGCCACCAACGTGACATAATAAAATATAATAAGTATTGCTCGACACCCGAGTTAAGGTGACATACAATCGCCACCAACGTGACATAATAAAATATAATAAGTATTGCTCGACACCTGAGTTAAGGTGACATACAATCGCCACCAACGTGACATAATAAAATATAATAAGTATTGCTCGACACCTGAGTTAAGGTGACATACAATCGCCACCAACGTGACATAATACAATATGATAAGTATTGCTCGACACCTGAGTTAAGGTGACATACAATCGCCACCAACGTGACATAATATTTACCTACTAGCTTTCTAGTAGGTCAATCAAGTCTTGGGTCTCTGTTTCACTGTCGTTGGATTCCGACTCGCTTGGCATGGTTGGAGCACTGCGATATGGCCTGAGGGAGTCAACAGCGACAACTGCATTGAAAGTTTTGTATCCTCGCATACCCTTAATACTCCTTATCTTATATCTATCGTTGTCCAGAACTCTGGTCACTTTGTAAGGACCACCATACAGCGATTTTAATTTTCTGCTCAAGCCTCCTAGATTTGTTGAACTGTCCTTCCAAAGTACAAGTTCCCCCTTTGAATATTTTGTCGCTGCCTTTCGCCTTTTGTCGAAGGACTTTTTCATTCTTGAGGCCGCCTTCTTCATGTTTTCCGCTGCCTTTATTCTTCTGGACTCTAATAATTGCATCTCTTGTTGTGCACTATTTGTATCAGCTTCCAGTTCAGGTAGCAAATTTCCCTTGTAAGCGAACATCAGTTGAAAGGGAGAATAGCCAGTACTCACATTCACTGTGTTGTTGATTCCCCACAGGATGTCTGGAATTTCACAGTCCCAAGCATTTTCGCTGGCTGCTCCTGTTCTAATGGCTTCTAGAATAGTGCGATTAGCACGTTCTACTTGACCGTTGGCTCTGGGTGTGGCCACAGCGCACAGCACATGTTTTATCTGTTTTTGCTCGACAAATTCTTTAAAATACCTGCTGGTGAATGCTAGTCCTCTATCCGAAATGACTCTTACGGGATACCCAACAATACTAAATATCTCCTTGAGAAGTTTGATGCTTTCAATCGATCCCACACTACGAGATGGTTTTGCAACCAAAAATTTTGAGAATGAGTCAACAGTCATAAGCAGATATTGATTTCCTTTACTGCTTTTAGGGAACGGCCCCAAATGGTCTATGTGAATAGTGTGACCAGGTTTCAGGGGTTTTTCTATAGGATGGAGTTTGCCTTCTATACGGCCATATTGTCCCTTCTTATAGGCGCAGTCAATACAACCCTCCACATATTTCTTTATGAACCTGGTCATCTTTGGGAACCAGTACATCTCCTTTATCCTGGACTCACATTTCTTTAGTCCGGGGTGTCCAATCTCATCATGGAATTTGTGCAAGAGATTCCATTTTGCTATTTTAGGAACCACAAGTCTCTCTCCATGCAAAGTTTTCCTATAAAGTCGTCCTTCCTTAAACATGTAATTGTTGCTAACATCTTTATTTGGTTGTGCGCTTTTTAGCTGCTTAACTTTAGAACTTGTTGATTGATCTTGCAACTGAAGTGATAGGAACCAATCCTCTGCATTTATCTTTGACACTTGAACCGGTTGAACGGGATTTCGACTCAAGGCATCGACATGTTGCATTTTAGTACCCGCTCTGTATTCTATTTCCATGTCGAAATCTTGTATCGCTAGCCACCATCTTGCAATCCTAGGGATGAGGTCCTTCTTAACTAACGTAGAGCGTACTGCTACACAATCGGTTACTATTTTGAAATGTATTCCCGTTAGGTAAATTTTAAATCTTTTTATGGTCTCTACAACAGCAAGTGTCTCCAGTTCGTAACTGTGGTAAAAACACTCTTCCTTGGAAGTTACACGACTGAAATATGCGACAGGTTTCAACGCCGAATCTTCTTGAACTTGAAGTAAAATTCCTCCTATGCCCAGTTTGCTGGCGTCTGTGTGTATTTCAGTCTGAGCGTTGCAGTTGTACAGTGCCAGAACTGGGTCTGAAGTAAGGATATTTTTCAAGGAGGCAAACGACTCACTCTGATCACGGCCCCATACCCAGGTACAGTTTTTCTTGGTAAGTTCAGTCAAGGGCCTGGCAATAGTTGCGAAATTTTTGACAAATTTTCGAAAGTAGCTGGCTAGGCCAATAAATTGCCTGATCTCGTGGGCATTCTTTGGTGTAGGGAAATCAGCTACCGCGCTGATTTTAAATTTCCCTGGTTTGATACCATTTTTGGAAATTCGGTGCCCTAAGTAATCTATCTCCGTCTTCAGGAAGGAGCATTTCTCCAGGTTGAGTCGAAGGTCGGCTTTATCGAACAAACTCAGTACGGTCTCCAGGAGCACCAAGCCTTCTTCCTCAGTGTGAGAAGGGATCAAAAGATCGTCCATGAATACTAGTACTTTTTTGTGCCGTAGACTTCCTAAAACTTTATTAATGGTTTTGACGAAAACGCATGGTGCATTTGCAAGTCCGTAAGCCATTCGAGTATATTCATATTGTCCATCCGGTGTTACAAATGCAGTCTTCGAAATTGAATCTTCAGCTATGGGTATTTGATGATACCCTTGTGCCATATCAAGGCTGGTGAAGAACATGTTCCCAGATATTCTGTTAACTTGATCTTCAATATTTCCTACTGGGTATCTGTCCTTCACCGTTATCGCATTCAGGGCTCTGTAATCTACGACTAACCTGACGTCTCCTGTCTTTTTTTTCACTAAAATAATGGGACTTGCGTACTCAGATTCAGATTCTCGAATTATTCCGCTTTCCAGGAGGTCGTCTACCTTGTTCCGTACAATTTCTCGTTCCTTAAAAGACAGTCTATACGGTTTGTAATGAACTGGTTGGGCAGTGGTCGTAATTATTTTCATTTCCCCAAATGTAGTTTTACCGAGCTCCTTCGTGGATGTAGCAAAACAGTGGGACCATTTATGTAAAAGTCCCAACAGGTTTTTCTTATGCACCTCATCTACTTCTCAAATGTTTATGTCTTCCGTAGCAAGTGAATTGTATTCTACGGGTATCCTTTCACCTTGAGAAGCACTGTCTCCAACTAGTCTTTCTGCCCTATCAAGTAAGCATCCTGCAGCCAACTTAAGCTCTCCCGATCCCAAGTTCGTTACTTCAATACAAGCTTCAGGACAATCTAGAAGCGATCCTGGGAATGAATAGGATTGTTGACCGAGGCAAAGCATCCTAGGCTTCACCAATAATCTCCCTTCTTCGGTTGCGACAACATCTACTCTGAAGGATTTTCCCACAGGTATCATTGTGGTGGTTTTGATTCTCACCGGGAGTTTTCTTTCGGAGTCTTCGGTGATGTTAATTTTTGAAATCGATTCGAAGCCATCTTCCTTGGTAAATATGGCTCTACCACTTGACACTGTCATCTCGATGCCATATGAATTTATTATAGGCTGGCCAATTAGAAAGTCTACATCATTCATGTCGCAGTCTGTGACCAAAGCTCCCGTATCAAACTCAATATTATCAATGACTACGTCAATCTTTATTTGGCCCATCGCTGGAACACATGTCCCTGTGAATCCCTTAATAATATATGAGGTGGCTTCCAAGGGAACTTTTATCGCTTCAGCACTTTTGTTGTTGATTATGTTGACTTGACTGCCCGTGTCTATGAATCCGCACAACGAGATCCCGTTTACCCTGACTTCCTTGAGGTAAATGCTGTTCAGCGCAAATGAAGGTGAAATTCTTACCTCTTTCACAGGAATTTGGTTTTCCTTCGAAATGTGAGCACGGCAGGTGGCCTCTCGATGTCCAAAGCGCCCACACCTTAAGCATTTCTCTGATGGCTGTTGCTTGAAGCGGCAATCCCTAGCCACGTGGTTCCGTCTTGAACATATGAAGCACCTGGTCTCCTGCTGCCTGGGTTCCTGCTGCCTGGGTTCCTGCTGCCTGGGTTGCCAGCCTCCTGACTGGGAGGTTCGGGGAGTGCCAGTTGATTTTAACGCTGACGTTGGTGTCGGTGTTGACGTCACTGGAGACTGGTAGTGCTCCAAGGCTGCCAAAAATCCCGCATATAATTCGTCCGGTTCGCTGCACTTAAACGCACGAGCATTCGCCTGCAATTCGCTCGGTAGCCCTTTGATGAGTAATGACACTGCCGCTTCCGTGTCTAAACGGCACCGATTTATCATCGCGAGCTTGGCGTGATAGAAATGAGACATCGTCTCCTGCGGCAACTTCTTTCTCTTCACCAATTCCTCGAGCAGGTCGGCGTAATCATGTTGGCGAGGGAAAGCTCGCTCGAGTGCTGCTTTCCACTCACACCACTCCAAGTCGTAACGCTCCAAACGATTGAACCACGCTTTCGCTTGACCGGTCAATCGCGTTTGCATGGTGAAGGATTTTTCGTAATTGCTCCATCCGTGGATAAGCCCCAGCTGCTCGATCTTATGAAGCCACGATGATACATGACAGTCCTTGTCTTCTGGGTCAAACAGCGGAACTAACTCCGCCACAATTCGTAATGGCGGACCTTTGCGGACGCCGTCACAGTTTGTCTTCTCCTCCATGATTTCCTTTAGAGTTTCTCTAATTAGTTGTCGTGCGGACTTCTTTGGCATGTTCCTTTTGGCCTTGTACCCTTTGCTGAGGAGGACACCTTTCCCGATTCCCGACATTATGTAAAATAAACAATGGGAAACTCACAAACGGCGACGGACGCGATGTTAGAAAACAAACTTCAAACACTAAGTTCACTGTAATTCACGGCACATTCAATCGATCCCACTTCTGATATGTAACGTAAAATCAATAGGGTGCGGGTTAAAGTTAATTTAAAGTCAGTATTCCTCGTATGAACTGTTTATTTAGAGCCTATTACACAGCGGTTACAATTTTAAGCCCTGCTTCCCTTTCCAGCAAGGCGGAAGTGTCCATAGACCAGCAAGCGTCCCTCTACCCAAACGTCTTCTTCTTCTTGAGTATAGATCCGCGCTATTGCTAGCCATCTGGGTGTTACACAATAATTATAATAAACTCTTGCACACGGATAAAGATAATGAAATGCAATTTACATTAGTAAGTGGAAAAGTAAGAACATCACAAAAACATACATCGGTACACAACGTCATCTCTGATACTGACAAAAAAAACACAGACAGTTGCGCATTGATAATTGCTTCATTGTCTAATTTTTAATTTAATAAAAAACTGAATTTAATTCAGCTAATAAGTTAACACAACTGTTATTGTTTCTGAGGTGGTTCGAAGTTCGTCGGGTCAGCTAGTAGTAAATAAAGCAAAATATATTTTTTTTAATAATTGTCATTAACTCTTTTCTTTATTATTCAGTTTGGTCAACTATTTTGGCATCAAATCCAAATGTTAGTTTAATATGATAAAGCCTGCGAAGCCGCTCCTCTTAAAGAAGATTTATTAATGGTTAAAATTGTTCAATGCAATATGTGTGTTGAAAGCATATTATCAAACTTATTAATAAATTAATGTAATGGTAGGAAAAAAAGAAGAAACATTCGTATGATAGTAAATGCGCGGAAGGTCTTCTCTTTATGATTTCATCTATAAAGCTATTGCGTATTCACAAACCGTTTTTTTGGGAATACAATTTGAAAGAGAATCATATAAAAAGTAAAGGATAAATGGATTTGAGGATATGAACATTATCTTTTACCTGAAAACCATTATCGTTACGGATTTCGTTATGTGGGGTAAAGGATACATCCCAGATTTTCCCACAAAAGTACCAGCCCGCATTTGAAGATAATCAAATTAATGTGAATTTGTAATTACTAAATGAAGACTTCAATTAATTCTAGGGTATTTTAAAGCAAACATTTGCGTGAAAACTTTCATCAAACACTTGTTTTGAATATAAAAGCAATTGATTTAAATTTATTCAATAGAATAGAATAAATTTCAATTAAAATATACATATCGATTTTTATTTTATTTTTTTGTATGTGAACTCTGCACAAAAAGTCGCAATTGTTCCCAAGCGTCCAGAGCCGGTGAGACTATTGCACCCCCAATTGGGGTATGTTGTGAGGCTGAAGATAGTGGGGAGGGAAATAATATGAGGAAGAGGAAGGTGGAAAATAAAACGAATGATAAGAAGTCATAGTTTATACCATAACCGTTTCATAACACGTAACACAAAAATAGCGAGAATAACATTATGTAGCTAAGTCATATATTATCATCAATGTAAGTACCTACTTTTAGAACAGAATGCGGATAGTAGGTTAAAACCAGCGATTCAATAATATTTTTCCATCACACGTCGCAACTGAGTAGTCAGATATTGAGCCTTGCGAGTCACGTGATAAGCACTCCGTCTCTTTCCAGCAGCACGGTAACACATGAAACAGCGCGAGTATCAAGTGATCCCGTTGCTATATTGTAATATATATATATATACATGGCTAATTAATGGAACTTACATAATTGGTTTATCATATATTACTCTCACAATATAATGTACGACAAAAATGTGGTGCTGAATTTTAACAGTATACAAGATCTTCAGTCTCCAGGTTGAACAAATTATGTATGAAGAATGAGTAAATGATGATTGTAAGTAAGCGTAGAGTCATGGTGTTCGAAAGAGAGAGTAAGAAAACAGTGTGCAATATACTTGTGTACGATGAGTACTTGGAGAATGTGAATGAGTTTGTGTATTTGGGAAGTATGTTTACGAGATATGGAAAGGTTCATAGAGGTATTAAAAGAAGAGTAAATGCAGGTAACTCAACCAATGGAGGACCGAACGCGGTTCAATTGAGGAACCAAGTGAATTAGTAACAGT
Source organism: Limnephilus lunatus (assembly GCA_917563855.2). Taxonomy (NCBI): domain Eukaryota; kingdom Metazoa; phylum Arthropoda; class Insecta; order Trichoptera; family Limnephilidae; genus Limnephilus; species Limnephilus lunatus. Next base: position 61,629,821 of record OU830592.1, read on the forward strand.
CAGTAAAGCAGGTTAAAAACCAAAAAGTATGGATTAAATAAAAAAAATAGAAATTTAATTGACCTTCGCTCTTTATCACCTTGCTTGGGCAATTATCAAGATGTAAAAGGTTGTTAACTAAATATTACGTAAATAAACACGTAAATATAAAAAAAATAATAGGCGAAAATTACCCAAATGTGTAACAAAATGACTGATTCTTTTTTATCACGCACCGTCATAATTTAGCTATTTTTTTATTCTACGACATTGTATTAACGGCTATCAAGCTCGGCCACGTTATGAGATTTATGGCAAGAGAGATAATGGGTCCTAGAAAATATTATGTTGAATCGATTCATAAATTCGTAAGTTTGACAAATGGAGGGATTCGGCTACGACAGGAACGGGTCGTTTTCACATCTGTAATCACCTGACATTTTGCACGCTTCTTCTGTCTGATAACAGATGGAGCCACCTCGGTGAAATGATGCCGACAAGAAAATCCTTTGGGAGAAAAATAAGAAAAACACATTTTCTTTTTTCCTGTAAAATCATTTTCGAGAACAATTGTATAAATTAAGGCCAGGGAGAAGTTTTGACAGATTTGAGGTTGTTGTTTTGAAGAACTTTAATCTGAGAATTTATTCAATTTAACATTTACATACTCAATACACAAAAAAACGTTGAAAAATATTTGATGAAATCAAATTGCAAAAAGAATTAATTATTAAGACAATCATTTTTTTCTTCTTCTTTTGGCGTTTGGCGTTCACATTTTAAATAAGTAAACAGACAAACAACATTTTAATTATCAACAAAATATGTTTTAAATCTTTGTGGGAATACATTATTTTTTAATACATAATTTCACTTTGTGGGAATCATAATTATAATAAACTCAATTAAATTATTCAAATTAATAAATTACTTTGTTTTTACCACTATAATTGATTATAAAAAACCGACATGTTTCGTTCGCCAAGCTTACTTCATCAGGGTTTTATTAATACATTTTTTTTTTAATAGACATAGAACATGGTGTCAATAGAAAAATAACAAAACATAGACAAATAATAAACATAGACACTAGTAACAATGTAAAAATGAGAATGGGTAGGGACAATGTGGAGGGTGAATAATTTGAGGAAAGTTCAGGATGAACCGATACCGGTTGGATTGGATCTGGGAAGGAAACAAGGTATGAGGGATGCATAGAAATCTGTGGTCGGTGTATCCAAGAGTGACGGACGTATGAATCTATCCTTACCACTACGGTGCAAGTCAATGTTCCGAGAGAGTCCCAAACGTAGCGAAACAATTATGGTGACCTATGGCAGAGGTGTTGGTTATCCAATGAATGGTTCCCGGGGCGGCGGTACCCATACCCACCTCTTAAATTAAAAGTATCTTTTGACAGTATTTTTTATGGAATTTATGAGAAAATTTGTTAGAAATATTTGTTAAATGGTATTCTATGTTTGTGATAAAAAATATTATATTTTCTAACACATTTCAATTGATGTAAACATTGTAAACTACCGTTAAGCGTATTTTATTGGTCGTTGAAAAAAACAAGCACCAAGTTGATATATAATGTATAATATAAGGAAGACGTTCCTGGATGAGAATTTTTAAAAGAATTCTTGTAAAATTCATTTTCTTTTTTTATTAAAAAATATTTTAAAATTGCATTTTCTTTTGTGTCGGGAAAATGGCGTGCCGCCCCAGAAGCATTTTTCAAAGACGCCCATTTCCGACAAAATAACAATTTATTTTCGACAAGATTTAGTTTCTCACATTCTTTACAGACATGCTCTTCTTCATTGTCTGCAAATATGACTGTAGATTTGTGGTACTTAATAAAGTTCTTTATAAATTCGGCAGGCGCAGGCGACGTAGTATTTAACACTAATCCCAATGAATTAGAAGAATTATGGAAAATAATTAATATTGTAATACACACACAACCGATGTCTTTTATGAAGTTGTTATGATTTTTTTGGTTTTACGCCCATCAGGGCTTTGTCGTAGATTATAATAACAGAAAATACCTGATGAGCTATAGAAAATTCCAAAGCATGATTTAATGGAAAAATGATAAACTTAATATGAAACAGTTTTAATAAAACACGTAACGGTAACATAAAATAAACTAGAAGCTCAAAAAATGCTATTAGACTAATCCCAAAAACTAAATTACTAACGCTACTATATTTTTAAGGATTCAGCAAAGAGCTGGGGTGGATTAGGCTTATTTCCATAAATGGAAGCTGTATTGTATCATTTATTAGTATCCTTAAACTTGTTACCTTCATTAATAAAAAAATATTAAAAAGCAAACGTAATTTTATTGTTTTTATTTAAAATGATAATTTTATTGTAAATTATCTAAAATATATGGGTATTTCGCTTTATGAAAACTTTAAATTTGTAGATAATTCCCTTGCGTCAAAATTCGCACTTTTCAACTTCTTTTCAAATAAAGATGGCTTTCACAAACTAATTTAATTTTCTTATTATTCATCATTGTCTAACAGTTAATTGAATTTGCATTTAAAGATTATAAAAAAACTAGCTGACCCGGAGAACTTCGTACCGCCTCAGAATCAATAACCGTTGTGTTAACTTATAAGCTGAATTAAATTAAGTTTTTTTATTTAGTTAAAAATTATACAGTGAAGCAATTATCGATGCGCAACTGTCTGTGTTTTGTTTTTGTCAGTATCAGAGATGGCGTTGTGTACGGATTAATATTTTTTGTGATTTTATTACTTTTCCATTTACTTACGGGAATTGCGTTTCATTTTCTTTTTACTTGTGAGGGAGATTTATTATAGTTTTTATATTTTTCCTTTGTAGGGGTGCGAACATTCGTTCACCGTTTGTCTCATTTTCGACTACTGACATTTAGTGTGTAAGAAAAAGGGGCAGCATTATAGGTTTAAGAACAAAAGCAAAACAATGAGCGCTTTAATATTTAATATTTTTGAATTTTTGAAATTCACTCACTATACTATATCATATTTATCACAATATTGCTGCAGCTCTTTCAAACGATGAGAATTCGTTCCATACAAAATGTATAGAATTTTCTTCATAATCTTTTTTTTCGTGAATTTTTCCGATGTTTTAATAGTTATTCGGGGCGGAGACAAATCCAACAAATTCAGCCGTTCCTGAGTTATAAATGGTGTAACTAACCCGACTTTGTTTTAAATATTAAGATATTGACCCCAAGTGATTATTTACTTAAAACCGTCTCACGAACAAAAAGTTTTTGTAGATATTTTTCTTTGTGAAAACAGTCCTCAATTACAGTCCATTGACTTTTTCCGTTTTACAATAATTTCACAGTCAAATTTTAAACGTAAAAGAGCACAATAAAATGACGAAGATATTTCAATGATGATGAATAGAAGCATAAAATAATTATGCTTCGAGGAGGTCACCGCATCATCGGAAGCCAGAGCTTATTAAGAGAGGAGCTAAACCACGGAGATGAAGCTCCAATGACAATGGTGTTTGTTCAGTATCAAGTCGTTGCCCAGGAGCTGGAGCATGTTTGCGGCGAAGTAAACCGAGAAATGAGTTAAATCTCCCTTCGGTGAACATTGCAGAGGCACTGCAGATCCTCGGAACTTGCAAGGACTGCCTGCGGGCTTTGTTGTCTAATATTACGTAAATCAGTAGAAATTTCACTGATTAAACAACGACTTCTGATGTGATTCAAAATTATTTAAAATTATAACTATTATGTGCATAGGCGTGCATTCCATACAATCACATTGGCGCTGCCTACCCTACCCTACGCACATAAAAATTTGAATAATTAAAAAAAAAAAAAAAAAAACAAAAACAATCTCGCTTTCAAAAATACGCGTGAAGTAGGTACCAACAGGAATAGCAGCGCCGCGTACAGTTCAGTTCCTAGATGTGACCTATCTTTTTCTGATTTTTCTGTTTCAAAATTTTCGATTGAGAGTCGCTTATATTACCTTCAGTGAATAAATATAACAATTTAAGGTTTTACTTATGTAGTTAAAATAAAAATAAAAGAGATTGTTAAGTTTAATAAAATATATTAATGACGTTGGTGACAATACTCCGTTATTTCTTTTAAGTTTACAGAAAAGTGAACCAAAATGATTTAAATGATATCTAACTTATCATAAAATGACAGGCTTTGGGAGTTGAATAATATTTTTGCAATAAACTTTTGAAATATCGTGTGCAATTTTGTCACTTTTTTTTGTCCGGGACTAGGCGTGTTTTCCCCACATTTCCATATAGAAAGTCGTAGATGGGTAATCAAACCTAACTCTAATTTAAATTAAAAATTAAACTGCCTTATAATAGCTTATAGTTAAAAAAAAAACTTCTGGCCGGTAATTATTTTGGCACTTAGTTTAATTTTGCTGCAGCACTTTTTCTTGGTAAAGATGACTGCGGTTTTTTAAGTACCACTTCAATTATAGCTTGCGCTTAATTACTAAATCGACGAGGGAACATAAACGGAAAGAAAAGCGTTTATCCTCAAATGAGAAAATTATACCAAACATATAAAAAAACCTTTATTTTAGTATCGCAATGAATATTTTTATGAATTCTCGATTCCATTGGAATTCAAACGGAGTATCTCAACTATGCCTTCATCAATGATGCAATATATTCGTTTGGCGAAAGAACATGCAATGGGAAAATATTATAATACAAAACTGTTACCATTTTGAGTTATAAAAAATATACCGAATAAAAAAATGCTTAAATTATTCAATAAAACTATGTACATAATATGAATTTTTTGACCTGATTTTTGTGAATAATCGTCTCGTGGTCCGTAAAAACTATTAAATAATCTAAAACTCATATTTGTAATACCCTTAAATATTATTCAACGTTTTATATGAATATACATACGGAATGTGATATTAATTTATAGATATTGCAAAATCTGAAAATATTTAATGTAACAGTCATAAAAGACTGGTTCCACATCATTGTATCGGGAAGTCGTTGAAATGAAAACGTGCATAACGTTTACCAAACTACACATAATATTACTGCATGAGGTAATTCCGAACGGTGTAATTTTAACAGGTTTAAAGAAAATGATATGGCCTGTTCACTTACAGACCTGCGAATGAAATTAATAATGTGCTTAAAAAAGTATAGACTTTGAAAACGTTTAATCAATTTGACCAGAAGTGAATACAAGTTATTCTGACATTTGAAGATGTTATGATCCATTCCATCAGAACTAAATACAAGTTAAGCCGACATTTGAAGATGTTTGATCAATTTCATCAGAAGTAAATACAAGTTAGGCTGACATTTAACGATGTTTGATAAATTTCATCAGAATTAAATAAAAGTTAAGCTTACATTTAAAGATGTTTGATCAATTTCTTCAAATGTAAATACAAGTTAAACTGACATTTTAGTTTGATCAATTTCATCAGAAGCAAATGCGAGTTAAACTGACGTTTGAAAATGTTTGATCAATTATATTAGAAGCAAATAAAGGAAAGCTGACATTTGAAGAAGTTTGATCAAAATCATCAGAAGTAATTTCAAGGAAAGCTGACATTTGAAGAAATTTGATCAATTTATTTATTGTTGTTAAGTTTATTTTGTAGAACTCCATTTTCATTTTTTTATATTTTATATGCATTAAATTTTATGTCCGGGTTGAATCTTCCTCGCAGGAAAGACTAAACCCCTCCACACACTTTTCCACAAATGTTTATATAGTCAATCCACGCTATGTAAGTGCACTATATAAGTATAATAAATACAAAACAATACAAGAATAATACGTCAATCAACTAGAGACCAAATGGGAAAATAATTCACCGACTCCAGATATTTTCATATCAGAGGGTTCGGCTCGGTAGATCTCCTAACTGGACCGCTAAATCCTACTGATCCCTCAATATAAATATTTTTAAAATCTTTCGTAATCCATAATATTATTGTTTAATGCATAAAAACAGTTTATTATAAACAAATTCTGCTTTGTAATTATTATTATGCATTACAGTTGTTTCGCCCTCTGAAGGCATTATCAAACTGTGTGACCGTTTGATAATGCCTTCAGAGGGCGAAACAGCTGTAACGCATAATAATAATTACAAAGCAGAACTTTTTTATAACAAACTGTTTTTAAACATTAATAATATTATTGAACATATAAAAGAAATAAAAAATATGTTTGATAATTTCATCAGAAGTAAATGCAAGTTAAGCTGACATTCGAAAATGTTTGATCAAATTCATTTGAAGTAGGTCTAATGTAACCTAACATTTGAAGACTTTTGATCAATTTCATCAGAAGTAAATACCAGGTAAGCTGACACTCGAAGATATTTGATCAAATTTGTCAGAAGTAATTACAAAGTAAACTGGTATTTAAAAATTCTTGATCAATTTCATCAGAAGAAAAGACAAGTTAAGCTTACTTACCATAATCTAATTTTGCACGTCAAATTTCCCTGAATTACCACATCTCATTAAAGTTTACGCAGGTGTGTTAAAAAACCGACTTCCATTTGAGGAAATTACTTACAAATCTACTCTAACATAATGTTAATTTGTTAATTAATAATGTATTAATTAGATGAGCAGTTCCCGGAAAAGTAAGCTCGCTTTTCATCAAATTGTTTATCTTACAAATTCAACAAATTAATATTATCTAGAGAAGCACATACTGTAGATTTATGGCTTTATAATGATTATTTTTTGGGTTACTATGCCGTGTTGCGCTTTCTCCTTCTGTAGGCAACGTTTCGGACAGCGTTAGAGTACCCACCATGTGGGCAGATGTGGTGAAATGCGTGTTTTTGTACGTAGTTTTGAAACGTTTACAATCGTCCATTCTCGTAAAAGTTTTTTTTTCTTTTCTGTATGTAATTTTGGTGTAACTGCCTAATACCAGATACCAAGATCTTATAAGTTTATCCCCGTTGTCTGTATTAATTAATGTTTTAGGCTTGCTCGATGCGTTTTGGGTCTTCCCAGGCATTTCTTAGGCACAAATATGGCTGTTTTCAATTGAGTGCTCAACAGTTATTGCTGATTTGTCTGGATGCATGGCCGAGTTTGCATGCTCGTAAATGTTCCGAGATCCTTTTAAGTATAACAAATATCGGTAGTCAATTTCATAAATGTTAGAATTTCTAGAAGAACATTGAAATTTTTCCTAAAAGAAGGTTTTAATAATTAACATTTTAAAATCACTTTGAAAAAACTTTTTTTTTAATTCTAGCATAATAATTAGGTTCAGATTCCGTAAAACGTAAAATTCCAAAAGCGATTTTTTTAAATATTTTATGGCAAACACTCTTGAATTTGTAAATTAATCGTAGTGCAATTAATAAAACTAAATTAAAAAAAAGATATTTGATTTACGTAGGTCAAACAATTTATTAAGGTTAATTATTTGGTCAAATGTCTGATTTCATCGAAGGTAGGGCGTTTTCCACCAGTGAAATACTTTCAATCTGTGACAAATTGAAATAATTGTATGTTTACCCCGCAGTGTCGCTACACGCTGCTGAAATATTGATAGCATGGCCGACCGTCGCGCCGTACAAAAGGTGGCATACAACCTGTCTCGTAGCGAGCGAAGGTCACCCGGTGTGCCAGGCTTTGCTACGACTGTGCAAGTCGATAGTAAAGCCCGCCACGTGACCGGGATTGGCGTAGGTCGCTACGCCAGGCGGTACTACATGAAATAGTAAGTACCTACGCTTGCGTTGGCCGGGCCGCACAGATACGAAAGAGTACGAAACAAGTGATATATAACGTGCAATAGTACCTACGTTCGCTCGCTATACTAGGTATTATAATACACCTGAGAACGAGCTTCGCTAGATGGTACAGTATACGCATTTATGTACGATAGGGATAGGTGTCAGAATACACTATAGTGCGTACGCTTAGCTACGTTATGTGATGGAATACCTAATAGTACGTCAATTTTACTAGGTTAGGATATTATCGGGTTACAAGAACGGTTCTAGGTATTTTAATACAGAATAGCACATATATAAGCTGATACATAATACATATGAACATCTATGAGATGTATTTGGTGTTGAAAATTTAGCGAATTTCACAAGGCATCTAAGTACTTTAGATTGTATCTGTAATTAATTAACTATTATTATTAAAAAAAAACTTTTCTTTGAATAATCTACATATGCTTTACGAGTACGTCATGTTTTTATTTTTATTTTATTGGTTGTGACACGTGTCGGCCTCCATGGTGGAGGGGTAAGGCTCTTGACTCACAATCCGAAGGTCGCGGGATCGAATCCCGGCGTGCGCTAATAAATTTGATTAAACTTATTTGTATTATTTCACAATTAATTCTCTTAAAATAATATGTAGTACATAGTAGAGTGGAAGATTCTCTCAGTATCGCCTTGGTGTAAGACCACCATTCAAAATTGAAATGTGGCTTGAAATGGCTTTAGCCGTGTTTGGTGACCAGAATTGAATAGCCAGGTACTCCATCTCCCTCTCTCCCATCTACTTCCCCTCCCCACTACCTTCTGCCTCACAACATACCTTAATTGGGGATCCTATAGTCTCACTGGCTCCAGTTGGGAGCACCAGTGACTCCTATGACTTAGTAAAATAAAAAATAAAATAATAAAACACACGTATAGTATGCACATACCTATATACTAGCTTTTATACAGTACACCTTGTATTATGTCAGGCCTTATTGTTTAAATTCTACATTAATCAAAGTATTATTATTTCACAAAATTGTATTAGTTATTTTATAACATACGTGTAGTTTTCTTACGGGTATCACAACTATATTTTTCTTGTTATACTCAAACACTGTAATTAATTTTAAATTATTCATGTAAAAGTTCACTAGGGCGTTATTAAATAAAGCAGCTGTTAAAAACCCGCTCCACAGGTTTTTACTACTAGGCCCTGCGGGCGGCTTTTGTTAGTGTTGGTGACCATTTTGTAAATCAAATTTCCAATAGGAACTGGTTCCAAAAATAACCCGTTCCTCTTATCCACTGTCATCCAGTGTAGCTGCTAGTCACCAGGACAAAGTAACCGGGACAGGCAATGACGTCATATGTAATGTATAGCCGCTTAATTCACAACTTGTATTACCGTCAATCTTTCCATATCCAGAGAGATACTACGTATTCACAAATTCGTAGCAGTTCTAATTTCTGACGAAAGTAGCGGCATCTTGTAACGAATTCTTGAATTTGAAACCGAATTATAACGGTAGATTTGTGTGAAATTCCACGGACACAGATGTTATTTGTGGCGCGGCGCATATGGTGTGGGGCAGACATGCACTCGAAGCTGGGTTGTGGAATTCAACCACGCAGACGTTACCGTATTAATACTTTTCGATAAAAAAAGAGAAATTAGGTGATATAATCCACAAAGGGTATAGCTACCTTTTTCAACCCGATATTAGTAGCTTCAATAATTATCATTCTAATTTGAAAGGCAGGTATAGGTACCGTCGCCCTAGGAACCAATATTGGATAACGTTTGGATTGCGTAACCAACACGGCTCCCATAGTTCATCCCAAGTGGTTCACTACGTTTGGCCATTTAGTAGGGGTGCACGGTTTCATGGAGTGAGGTTTTTCCTGGTCTTGGCGGTGTATGTATCTGCCCACTAACTGCGTGTTGGGCCTGTTGAGGTAGACTCTTTGACCGGCAGGACTTTCTCGATCCATTGCTTTGCGCCATAGTGGGTGAGATGGATTCTTACCTCCCCTCATTCCTTTCCTTTAAAAAGACCCTCTACTAGTATTCCCGAAGATGATGTAGACCTTGAGGAGAATTATTTTCCTCATGGCTTCCTGGTGGAGTGGTATTAAAAAAAAATTAAAAAAATTGTACGTCAGCTCTGTTACACTGGGAGATACGTGATAAGGTAATAGGGGCGTTCTTATTGCTTGGCATTAGGGTCGTAAAATAAATTTCGTTAATACGTCAAATACGTTTCTGCTCAATTGTCACGTCAATTTGTTAGTAATATTCTAATCGCATTTAGACATTCCAGGCAGAATGTCTGTCGATTTCAAACGCCAAGGTTGTCGGCTTATATAAACGTTGTTATGTTGCTTTATGATAGCAAACATGTTAGTGTTTTGTGGTGGTAATGTACCACAATCATAGTTTATTTATTTACATAGTCTGTGAAAATACACATTAGCCTTGTATTTTTTTGGTACATTAGCCTTCTGGATACCAAACGGGGTGAGTTCATAATTTATTTTAAATTAGACACCTGTTTATGTTAGTTCAGTTATTGATGTAAAATAGAAGTAATATACTGATAATAATTGTTTAATTTTTATTAACGTGAAGAATTTTAATACAATTTTTTTTTTATAATATGGTGCGTACCTTTTAAGACTAGTAGAAACTTTTTTTTCTGAATTTGTTTTAAACACACTCAACGTTGGTTAATTTCAACATCATACTCTACTGAAAATTCCAAATCATTGCTGAAATTTTTAATCTGCATTCTGTCCAGAAAATACAAATGAAATAAATTGATTTGACTCTTCTTGACATTTAAGATTTAGATATTTGATTTTTTTATTTATTTGTTGGCTCGCCAACAGAATATATGATATAGAATTATTACACTTATTAACAATTTTAATATGGTTACAGTGATAATTTCAATGACAGGTGAGCACACCATTCATCACAACATTCTTAATTTGTTATAATACATAATAATAAATTAAAGTACACACATAAAACAGAAATATCAAAAATAAAAAATATATAGGTACACACATGAACATATACACACATACATTTATACACATTTTATAGCTCTATGTGAGGAGATCATCAGGGATATGTAAGTATAATTTGCTTCTGAAGGTAGCAATTTTGACTTAATTAATATAATTATTGTGAGTGACTTTAAGTTTCTCTCTAAGTCTCTAATAAAGAAAAAATATTCTGACGAAGACATTTATTATGTATTCAGAAATAAAAGGATTCTGTTAACTACATATTTTTCATGTCGAAAATTTTTTTAACTGTTCCAATATTCCAACAGAAATGTCCAGAGTGATCAGAAAGCCAATGTTCTAATTCCACTCAGCGAAACTGGCTCACAAAAAATCAACTTTAAATTTATGAAGTTCCATCACCGTTAATGGATTTTCAGTGTTCGACATTCATCCCATCACCAGGGGAGGACTCACTCGTTACGAGAATAGATAGTTGCACCATTAAAACACTGTTTACTCAAAAAGAAATTTACCCTTTTTGTCAATAATTAATATCAACCATCAGAAATTTGGCGTATTTTTAAAGTTGGTCAAAATATTTCCGCTTTACAATAAAATGCAAATAAATGAAATATTTCTAAATATATCTTAAAACAAAAACCTGTTTTTGAAAGGTGATAAAATACGTTTTTAAATTTTATAATTTAACATATAATTTTTAATAAACATATAATTTTTGAAATATGAAAATTTTGCACGCAAACATAAAATTACCGATATAGAAAAAAAACACACATATTTTTTTCGACAAATTTAATGTATTAAAAACGTTATTGTCACCTCACTTTTCTGTTTTTTCATATGAAAATAATTATTAAAAAATTCTGAAAGTTTCAATTTTTTTTCAAATTTGCGATTCAAAACTTCGGTTTCATAAAGGTGTACATTTTACTTTTTTTGGTAGTTATTTTTTTAAGCCTTACAAATGTGAAAGAAAAATACTGAAATTGTGATATCTGTACAGAAATGTAAGGTCAGTGTGATTGGTGAGTTTTTTTTACTACTTATATTTTGCGTATCTAATATGGAAGATTGGATGTTGCACCACCCATCCAGTTCTGCTGAAATATTTTATTTATTAATAAAAATATACAAATTTAGTCATCGATTTCTGAATCGCTTCAGGCAGTCATGCTTTGAAATTTACAATATTTATAACCATTACTTATGCAAACGACGACCTCCGTAGTCCAGTGGCTAAGACTCTTGACTCACAATCCGGAGGTCGCGGGTTCGAACCCGGCGTGCGCAAATAAATTTTATTTGATTAATTTGTGTTATTTCACAATTAATTAATTAAAAATAATATAAAGTATATTTGCGGCACGTTCCAGAGTGAAAGATACTATTAGTATCGCCCTGGTGTAAGACCACCATTCAGAATTGAAACGTTGCTTGAAAATGGCTTTAGCCGTGTTTGGTGACCAGATCTGAATAGCCAGGTACTTTCCAACCTTCCTCTTCCCCCACTCCTTCCCCTCCCCACTACCTTCAGCCTCACAACATACCCCAATTGGGGATGCCATAGTCTCACTGGCTCCAGACGGGAGCAGTTGAGATTCTTGTGCGGTATTCACTATAGAAAAAAAAAAAAAAACGAATTTAATCTTTGACCGCAAAATAATTTTATGGTAAATGGAAACCATCGTTTCTATAAAATCAAAGTTATTAAATAATCCAAATAACTTATTTCTAAATGAAATTCTCTTAATTATTACAGTTACAATTCATTAGATAATGTGAATTGATTAATTTATTCTAAATTAATCGATTAATTGAGTTAATCAGATGGAAATTGGCTGAAACAATATCAATCCGTATTCCCACATCTCGTGAATTTACCCCAAATTTCATTCGATTATTTGAGCGTTTTTAATTCAGATGTTTCAAATAATATGCCCATCACTAGTTCTGTCATAGCCGCTCCAATTTCTCATTACCTACACCAAATAACGCTTTTCGTGCAAATTTAATGGCGTAAAACACGCCTTAAAATGAGACTCGTAATTTCCTTTCTGAATTACGCTTTTGGCAAATATATGCTCCTATCTAAGCAACTTAATTGCTCACATTCCTCAAATATTAATTTCCACCAGTCTTGTCTGCGGTTAAATCGCTGTTTTATTACTTTATTACTTTAAGGGTTTCGGTGAAATATTACTTCTTTATTGCAAATTGATGAAAACCAAAATAAAGCGGGAAGCAAAAACAAGAAGCGGATATGAAACTAATAAACCCAGTTGGCCAGACCATCAGGAATTTAATATAAAAAAATCGTATTAAAACGTTGAATGGTGGGAGATCATATTTGTCCCAGCTTACACATGTCTCATATAAATTGCTGTAACTCCCTTATTATCAGAGTGATAACTATGTTTTAAACGGTGTTCTAAAGGCAAAATACCACGTTTTATAGTCAAATCTAAAATATAACTACCAAAAAAAGGAAAATGTACACCTTTATGAAACGAAAGTTTTGAATCGCAAATTTGAAAAAAAATTTGAAACTTTGAGAATTTTTTAATATTTTGTTTTGAAGAGTTTAAATTTTCAATGTACATTTGTTACTTAAATTTTACTTACGATGTTTCCTAGTAACGTTGACTCCTCCCACCTTTCTCCTACTCCTCCAAAACCTCCCCTCCCACTACCCCCACCTAATTAATTTTTGTACTTGTGTAGAATTTTTAAGTTAGTTTTAAGTTTGCTCGTGAATGACACGGATGTGTGGAAACCGGTCGCAGAAATTTTAAAATTTAAGTAACAAATGTACATTGAAAATTAAAACTCCTTGAATGTGTGAATGCGGATGAAAAGTGCGGATGTCGAAGGACCTTGCGTGTGTTTGTTAGGATGTGTGTTTAGACCACTGCACAAGTAAAATTGAAAGCACAAAGGAGAAGGTAAGGAAGGGACTTACGGTGGAATCTTGACTCCTGGACTTGACTCCTTCACTTCCTTGAACCTGGGTTTTGTTCATGAACTTGTACAGTGATTAATCGCGGGATGCGGATTCAGTTAGCGGATGCGGGGATATTATAGGATGCGGGGTGCGTAATATTATACTTGTTCACGCGGCGAGTTCATTAGCGACACTGATTGTTATGGTAACGATGACAACATAGGGATGGGATAGGTTGGGGAATAGGAACATCATAGGGATGGGATATGTGACAATCAAGATACAAGTACAGGGTCTATGATATATGTAGATGTGTAGGTAAGTGTAGCTTTGTATTGTGTAAACGCCCAACCATGCCCCCCGCCTGGAAGGGGATGAAAGAATCCACTTCCATAAACCATAAGAGTGCATTAAGCTTCACTTTATAAACAAAATTTTAAAAATTGGTGAAACTTAAAGCTAAAAGATGGGCCATATATGCAATATCTGATGGCCAAGTCAACGGACTATCATATTGCAAAGGTAAAGGGTAAAGTTTTACCCTGTGGTGTATGATATGCGGTATGCGGAATGCGGTATGCGGTATGCGGTATGCGGAATGCGGAATGCGGTATGCGGTATGCTGTATGCGGCATGCGGTATGCGGTATGCGGTATGCAATATGCGGTATGCGGTATGCGGTATGCGGTATGCGGTATGCGGTATGCGGTATGCGGTATGCGGTATGCGGTATGCGGTATGCGGTATGCGATATGCGATATGCGGTATGTGGTATGCGGTATGCGGTATGTGTTATGCGGTTTATCTCCCATTATTGGGAATTGCGGTTGGCAACGAATGTCTGCCATTTAGCGGGCGGTGAATTTATCCATGCTAGTGCAACCGTGCTGTCACAAAAGGATAAAGTCGTATGAATTATCAAATTTAATGCATAAGTGTTACTGACCGTACGCATTAATCGTATAAGGACCAGAGCTCCATATAATTCTCGACGCGCAAGTGAAATCGTCTTTGCAGGAGCGACCTTAGATTTAGCGCATAATAAGCTAATTGTGATTTTGTTAGTATTTTGACAGTAAACATGTAAGTATACAATACTTCCAAATGCGCGTTTGTTTACGTCAGAAAACCCGATAAGTGTTAATACATATTGGTATTCGACACCTAAAAAGCGAGGAATTTTAATAGATTGCAATAATGGCAATTCCTTTTCAAGCTGACGCCAAAGCGTGACAACGATGTAAGGAGGAGTATGGTCCCAATCCAGATTATACTCCCATAGAGATTTAATTATAAGTTTAGCTAATAAAACAACTAGCGCGACGAATCCCATCAAATCCCAAAGACGAGTAATCGTCGATAGGATGTTTCGTTTGGTGCGAGTTCTTTCGTTAGAGTTTACAACAAATATAAAATTATCAGAAGCGGGTATCCAATGAAGCCTTAGTATTTTTAGGTTTTCATCGGGATTAAATTCCACATGTTCCTTGACACGGCGATCTGAAGGAATCGTGGACAAAAAGTTTGGAGAATTACTAGAGAATTTTATAAGATCGAATCCTCTCGCGGCGAATAGATAAAAATTGAGGATAGTGAGAAACAGATCACGTTGTAAAGTATTACCGGTGTGTAGAATATCATTAAGCAAGTAAACAGAATCGGATTTCATACCCGCGTTCAGCACCATCCGGTTTTTGGTGGTCAGTTTATCTTTGCGAACTACGATATGATGCGGGATTACGTAATGCGGTAAATCAGAATTGTCAACTGGGGAAATGTACCCTTTCTGAAGGTATTCGCGCAATATTTTGTCATATTCGATTTTTATGGTGGGTTGGGATTTTAAGCGGCGTTCGAGAGATCGGTACCTCTGTTCGGCTGCCGGCAACGACGCGCCAAGGACAGATAGACCTTTTCGAAACGGTAACGCGACAATATAACGACCTGTCGTGTCACGAGAAGTTGTGATTTTGAATTGTTCCTCACATTCTTGTTCAACAGGCGTTAAAATCTTCTCATCCGGAATGTCTTCCAATTCAAAGAAGCGTGCAAGAGAAAAATCCTTGTTTTCTGCGAACGTACAAAATGATTGCGTGACGTAGTTACTTGAGGTTTCAATCATCGTCGGAGCAGTGCCTAAGATTAAATACCCTAAAGTAGTTTCAATTGCAAACGGCTGACCAGGGGGACCTGATATTTTGTTAGCCTTTAAAATGCGAGCAAACATGTCACATCCCAAAATAATATCAATGTCACCAGGCATACAGAAAGTTTTGTCTGCTAAAGGTAAATCGTCGAGATACGATAATGAGGCGCGGTTTATGTTAACTGTAGGCAGTTTACTGGTGATACTTCCTACCACATACGGTTGAATCGTATACGAGTGAGCATCATCATAATGGGAGAACAGTTTGAGACAAGTCATTCCTTTTGTTAGATTTCTTACGTCACCTATTCCCGTGACATAGGTGCTGGGAGATGATTGTACCGTAAGATTCAAACGTGAACAGCATTTACGCGTAATAATGTCCCTTTGGGAGCCGCTATCGATTAGCGCACGTATTGTCTGTACCTGACCCTTAAGATCTCGAGTTAAACAAACGGCGGTTCCCAAAAGTACTGTTGTATTTTCACGAGAGTACGAATTTGTCACACACAGCGATACTGGATTCGGAGACTTTGAATTATTATTATCGCTATCTGTTTGTGACGTGGAAGATGGTATTGGGTCTGACTGTGGGTTTTGAATATCGGTTTGCTTGAAATGCAATAAAGTATGGTGATTGAGAGCGCATGATTTACACGTATTTTTCGATTTGCATGATCTTGTGTTGTGCCTAGTACTTAGGCAGTTCCCACAAACTTGAGTATTGGATGACTTAATAAAATTAAATCGATCGCGTGGTTCTAGACTAATAAATTTAGAACATTGATATAAAAGGTGCGATCCATTTTGACAACAAAAACAAATGTCAATGGAGTGATTGTCACTTTTCTCGACATTTATAAATGTCTTTGCGGAGTTTGTCTTTTGCGGTTTAGCGGAAATATTATTATTTGAACCGAGGCGGCTGGATGTTGCTTGCGTAACTTGCGCACGAGTGAGTATCCTTTGCTGTACTCTTATAAATTCAATTAATTCTGAGCTCGACGGAAAGTCTTCATTGTCTCGAATAGACGATTCGAAAGCCGTTACTGTCTCTATATCAAGGCGTTTAAGACCCAGATGTAGCAACATAAATTCTGCGAGATCTTTAATCTGCAACTGTTTCAGCGCGGCAATGTTTGTAGCATATGTGTCTGCAAAATGCTCTAAGGAAGCGGGCGTGACCGAATTAACCACAGGCATTTTCAATAACCGGTCAAAGTATGATTCTGCGAGAATGCGATGATCGTTATATTTACTACATAAGGCATTCCAGATCACTTGGTAATTTGCACCGATGGGTGTGATTGTCCTACAAATAGTCAATGCCTTTCCCGTCAACTTGGACATGAGATATTGCATCTTTTCAGAATTGTCCAATGAACCATTTAAATGTATAACAGAGACATAGGTCTCATAGAAGAGAGGCCAATTTTCG
Organism: Limnephilus lunatus; assembly: GCA_917563855.2. NCBI lineage: Eukaryota > Metazoa > Arthropoda > Insecta > Trichoptera > Limnephilidae > Limnephilus > Limnephilus lunatus. The sequence goes on from OU830592.1 coordinate 61,647,103, forward strand.
AGATTTCCGTCAAAGCATAAAATTTCTAAGGGCGGTAATTTGATTTGACGACGCGGTTTCTCTACTGGATTTGATTGCATGCTTGCCTCGGTAAATTTAATGACACCGTACATTTCTTCAAATGCATTCAGTTGAGTGTACTCGACGACTGCTTCTGGGTTAATTTCCAATTCACAATCGACTTTTTCGTCTAGAATCGCGATGAATTCTGAACGAATTCTTTCTACGGTTCCAGCGCCCGATAAAAACGCTTGACGATTTATAGCGCTGTCAGACGATGTCTTTATTTTGTCAAAAACTGACTGTAATGTTGCAAAACTAGAAGCTAACTTCGCGTTCAATCGTTTCAGACGTCTGTCATCCCGTGGCGATGAACCAGACGGTGCGGTTGTAGACATTTTCTTGCTCCGGTTAATTTATTAAATGTAATAATAAATACAGCCCAAGAATATGCTTAAAATATTTATTTGAAACGAATAAATTAAATATTTAAATTTACGCGCAATACTGCATATAAATTAAATATTTATATTTACGCGCAATGTTAAGTGAGGTCAACTTTGACCCCAACAACCGTAAGGGGTTAACAGTGCGGCTAAATTTGCCCCGACACCCGTGCGGGGTTAACAGAACTGAATTTTGTATACAATTTATTCGTAATCAATGTGAAGATCGCATTGGATCAAACTATAAGGTATGGGTAGGTACTAACCTTAATACGTTCAATGCTTGTACCTGAGTAGGTACCCACTTACTGCGGTTTGTGTAAAATGCAATTTAATTTGAAAATAAATTCTAAAATTCAAATAAAAAATTCACTTGTTGATGTTGATTGACAGGGAATTCAACCATTGGTAACGTAATACAAAATGGCTTAACTGCGGGTGATCTTAATGCACTTTTAGAGTTTTTAAGATATATTTAAAGGTTATATCTCCGGCTCGTTCGGGCCATAAAATGATGGTGCGGTTGAAAAGTGCGGATGTCGAAGGACCTTGCGTGTGTTTGTTAGGATGTGTGTTTAGACCACTGCACAAGTAAAATTGAAAGCACAAAGGAGAAGGTAAGGAAGGGACTTACGGTGGAATCTTGACTCCTGGACTTGACTCCTTCACTTCCTTGAACCTGGGTTTTGTTCATGAACTTGTACAGTGATTAATCGCGGGATGCGGATTCAGTTAGCGGATGCGGGGATATTATAGGATGCGGGGTGCGTAATATTATACTTGTTCACGCGGCGAGTTCATTAGCGACACTGATTGTTATGGTAACGATGACAACATAGGGATGGGATAGGTTGGGGAATAGGAACATCATAGGGATGGGATATGTGACAATCAAGATACAAGTACAGGGTCTATGATATATGTAGATGTGTAGGTAAGTGTAGCTTTGTATTGTGTAAACGCCCAACCACTCCTCAAAACAAAATTCCTAGAAATTGTCAAATAGTTAATGCCCAAGAAATATATATTTTTTTTAATAATTACTTATTATTTTCATATGAAAAAACAGAAAAGTGAGGTGACAATAACGTTTATAATACACTTGTCTAATAAAATAAGAGTGCGTTTTTTTTGGTTATCGGTAATTTTATGTTTGCGGGCAAAATTTTCATATTTCAAAAATTATATGGTTCATAACAGAACAATTAATTAAATTTGTCCTGCATAGGTATCGCCGTACCGGGAACCAATTATCGGATAACCAACACGTCTGCCATAGGTCACCCCAAGTGGTTCGCTACGTTTGGTGACTTAACCGGGATGCCCGGTTTCATGGGGTGAGGTTTGTCTAGGTCTTCGCGGCAGATGCATTTTCCCACCAACTGCGTGGCCGGCTGGATCGAGAGAGACTGATTGATGGAGACCTAATGTAGACCTCTCTAGCCGGACTCTCTCGGCCCATGGCCTTGCACCTCAGATTCCTACCCATCCTTCATACCTTTTTCCTTCCCAGAAATTCCTCTCCTCCCTTTCCATAAAAAGAACCTCCACATAGCATCATAAGATGACATGGGCCCTAAGATGACGTAGGCCCTAAGGATTTTTTTGCTCGGGGTCTTCTGTGTGGAGCTATTATAAATAAATATTTTTATTATTATTAAACATTATTTTGAACAATTTTATTCACAGCATACATTAGTTACTTAATTTTACTTATTTTGTTCACTAGCGTTCTTAAAACTAACATTAAAATAAAATTTAAAAAAGAACTGCGAATAATACTCTAAAAAACTAATTTCTAGAAATTGTTACATATATTGTTACATTGTTACATTGTTACATTATAATTTCTCAAGAAAAACAAAAAAATAACTATTACCATAATATCCTCCGAAATATTTTCTTATCATTATTCTGGTGGGATAAGTAATTTACGGTAAATCCGGGTACAAGGTATCGTTCCGAGTATATTTCACCCTTCCCGATTCAAGTTATGAATATTCCTAAATTAATAATAATCCTCGCTGAAGAGAATTACTTTGGGGGGCTTACGGCCGTGGTAAAATTTATCACATTACCTAAATTCACATACAAAGCATTTACACATGATTTAATCAGTGCCTTACAAAATTGATAAAAAATAATCATAATATGAAGAATATTATTATTAAAATGTCATTGTACAACCAAACCTATTTTACTTTGAACAGTAAGCTTGTTAATTGCAAATCAAAACTATTGTTAAGTTATCAGGTTACTTCAGTAGAAAACAAACACCCCAGATGATAAGCAGTATTATTCACAATAGAACACTTATATGATGACTTGCAGTTTTTTTTTCATTTCACCCAGATGAGCACTGGCTCGTTTCCCCTGTTAGTTTGGAAGAAACTGCTTTTTCCCGTTAACGAATTAGAAAGAAAGAAGTTTGATAGAGCCCTGCTGTGTTTATAAAACAAGGGGTCAAAAAACTAATTGGTACCACAACAGACAAAATGACACAGTTTTCAATGGAGCCAATAATAACAATCTTTTTTACCATTTAACCCAGAGAATTGCTTTTTCATATAACAAGTAATTAATAGAAATGACAGCAGGGTTTATTCAAGCTCCAAACCTAATACATTTAAATTTTACTCAAAAGAGGGAAATGTAATCAACTATTAAGCATATACTTTTTTAACAACTATCCCAAGAAAAAGCTCAACTTTTTCTGATTTTTTTGACACTTCGGTTTTTTTATGCCTTGAAAGTCGTTCAATCATACATTTTTGTAAGTAAAAAATTAAATGTTGCCAGATTATAAGTTAAAAAATATTAGTTTTAATGGAACAGTTCGTGACTATCCTAAAAGAAGTTGCAATGATTTTAGGATACCTAAGACAAATTTATCGGCAGATAGACAAAGCAATTTTCCTTATAAAGGTCGGGATCATAAATTTAATCCCCAATGTCCCAATGACCGAGTGTTTTAAGGCATTGTCCCGATTAGACAGAGCTCCTTGGTTCAATATTATCAGTTGCGACCGTTATCTTTTTATTTTCCCTGTCTTATCCTCTTCCATATTTCGTTTAGATATATTAGTATTGTATTCTTCTTCAATGATTGATTATCTATTGATGGGTATATTCTTCAAAAGTTGTTAAAAAAAATTCCAATAAAATATAATGTTTTTCCTTCACTTCAGACTTCTCGGATACTTTTTATAATAAATATGTATTGAACTCCTGAATTTCGTACATCTTTAACTAATAAAATGTTTACAGAAGGTTTGTAGTCATTTTAGTACTCACTTATTAAACAAAGATATTGTGCAAACTCATTGGCACCATAATCAATGGAGAAAAAAAATATCAATACAACCACAATCCAGTCTTATTCAACGAAAGCAAACAACCTAACAAGCTAACATTTGCCATAATCTGCGCAACCTTAAGTAAAAAACTCTTCATTGATGCAGCGTTAAGATAGCCTCTCAGAAGCTTGGCGAACCGTACGTGTACAGTGCTCGCAGATACCACGATAGTAAATAGTTGTTGACCCAATACAAATCTCAAGTGCGCCGTACTTAAGTTTGGTGGCCATTTCGTTCGGCAGTCCCAAGATGCCTGAAAAAGAACCACAACTCTGATAGATTATTTTCAGAGGGAATTCAATCGTTGGAATACAGACGACAGAAAGAAATACTGTGGTCTACCGAGATTTTCACGGATCTGTACTCTAAAGGTTTTCGGTACCGGTGCATCTGAAGCTTGAAAAACTGTTCTCAATATTCTTTTGACATTTTCCGCATTAAAATAAGAAGCAGCTATTTGCTAAACTCTATAAAGTAGTGACCGCTATTGTGTTTTTTCCCATGAAAAACTTCGGCCTCTTCCAAGAACCAGCTTTATTTATTAATTTCCCATACATTTTCCTCCGTGTGTACAATTCTTAAGGTCTCGAGGGAAACTTTCAAACCTTTTGAGTTAAGAAAAAGTAAAACATGTTTACATTAGATATAATGAGGGAAAAATGTTTAGGCGTAACTTTCTTCCCCCATTAAACATACTATATTCGGCAATCGTTACATGTTAGGTTCATGGGGTGAGGTTTGTCTAGGTCTTGGAGGAGGATGACGGGGACACACTGAACCCCAGATTCCTACCCAACCCTTAAACTCTTTTCCTTCCCAGAACTCTCCTCTCCTTCATTTACTTAAATAAAACCCTCCACACAATACCCCCAAAGATGAAATAGGCTCTGAGGGAAATTATTTTCATCAGGGTCTCATGTGTGGAGCTCATGTTAAAAAAAGAGGGCGCCCGGATTCACGGTGTGAGATTTGTCCGGGTTTTGGTGGTGGGTGCATCTACCCACCAGCTGCGGGGCAGGCCGAATCGGGAGAGACTGGTGGCGGGAGACCTTTTAACCTCTTTAGCAGAACTCTCTCGGAATATCGCCCTGCACCGCATTGAGAGGGATGGATTCATACGTCCGCCACTGCTCGAGATACCGACCCTCAGATTCCTACCTCAAACCCTTTCCTTCATCTCTTCCGTTTTCACAAAATACCCTCCACACAGCATTCCCAAAGATGACAGAAGGGAATTATTTTTCCTGAGGCCTCCTATGTAGAGCTAATGTAAAAATAAAAATAAAACAAATCCCTTCCTTAGCCCTTAATTTCATCCATCCAGGTGGGTAATGCAGATGTCCAGTTGCAACAAAATAAAACTAAATTAAAGTCACACAAAAAGCCGAAATACAGAGGTCGTAATGTTTTTTGAACATACATTTTTTTTATAACATTTCTCTCTAACATTTATTTTACTTGTGATGCAAGCAATGTATGTAACAAATATGTTTTAAAAAATAACAACATGGCTGTAAATCAAAACATTTAAGTTGTTAACATCCATCTGTATGATTAGCCTGTCACGCAACACGTAATAACTCTCAACTCTGGTCAATTTAAAAAAAAAGCTTCGACCTTAGTGAAGAAATTATTATAATGGCGTGAAAAGCTTAATGATCTGCCAAGTGAATAAGTTACGGGAAAAAATATACCCACCCTTCGGTTCCTTGCATGTAAAAATACACAAGGTCAACACGCGGCCTCAGAGGTTAGAGCCGTAAGGGCGGACCGAGGTGTTATAATATGTATTCTCACATTATTATTCCATGGAACACGTGAAACATTACATACATTATTTTGAGTGGAATCGTTTTATATGTCATTTAATATTTATGATGGATGGCTTCGTTACATTTCACATCACAAATCTTTATAGATTTTATCGTGGAAATTTTTAATATATTGCAAGTAGTGTTTCGTTTTCACGAAGTGGTAAAAAGTTTTAATGTGGATTTTACGAAATACTAGCTGAAATCCATGGCGTTGCCTGAGCTTTTAGCAGAGTTTTCGAAATCATAAGTTGACGGTAATTTTTTTTTTTAAAAGAAAGATAAACATTAACGGATTACGGATAACCCAACAATGTTTGAAAATCTCCTACTACTACCACAGAAAGCCGAAAATGTTGCTTGTGTTGTGATGGAGGACTTAGCCAGCTGAGCAATCGAACACGAGACGCCCGGGTGGGACCCAAATGCGATGCCCACTCAAACACTGACCGGTAAATTAATATTATTTTGAACCTCTGATTAAACCAAGAAGAATAAAAAAAAATATTTTTTAACCCTCGTAGGGCTTTAACACACATAATACAAGAAATACAATACATATCTGTTCATATATATATATGTATACATACAGATACTATAAATATCATACATACCTGTACAACTGACGGCCGGCGTAGCGCAGCGGTAAGACGCTTGACTCGCGCACCGAAGGTCGCGGGATCGAATCCCGGCGTGGCAAATAAATTTTATTTGATTAATTTGTGTTATTTCACAATTTATTCATTTAAAATAATAAATAGTCAATTTGCGGCACGTTCCAGAGTGGAAGATACTCTCTGTATCGCCCTGGTGTAATACCACCATTCAGAATTGAAACGTTGCTTGAAACGGCATTAGCCGTGTTTGGTGACCAGATCTGAATAGCCAGGTACTTCCCCACCTTCCTCTTCCCTATCTCCTTCCCCTTCCCACTGCCCTCAGCCTCACAACATACCCCAATTGGGGATGCCATAGTCTCACTGGCTCCAGACGGGAGCAGTTGGGACTCTTGTGAGGTAAAAAAAATTAAAAAAAACTGTACATCATTAGGTACAATTATTGGATCATTTTAGTGAAAACTCACCTCAAAGACGCTGTACATATATAATTTATGATGGGTTCTTAGGCTCCACCTAATATTTGTAGTTAAATTACCGTAGAAATATGGACAAAGGAGTTCAACAAGTCTATAAATTTATAAATGCATATTTTTACTCCCGTCAAATAAACTTTTACACTAGTTTTTTCTATAAATTATACAATGTATTCATATACAGAAACGAGAAAGAAAGATTTTTTTTATTTTATCAGCCATCAATCAACGTCATATTCCACATCCATAGGTAAACAATTTCACCATAAAAATCAGCTTTATTCGATAATAAAAAAACGTATTACAACCAGCTTATGTTACATAATTGTTGAACTATATAAATAAATTTACAACATCGGAGTATATATACGTTTCCCAAATCTTAGATTAGTTTCAAATGTGAATGATATTGCGACATTGAAGAAAAAATGTTAAAATTTTGCTTTAAGGGGTGGGTTGTTTTGAAATCTCATGTATACAATAATTGTCATCTTACTTTGAAGGTTAATCATTTCATTATAAAAATAAAACACAAACACTTTGTATTTAACCACGAATTTATTATTGCATATATCGACCGGTTTCACTTCGACCAAGCTTCTTCAGGATATAAATAATAACTAAATGCTAAGACAGAGTTATGGCTAATATATAAGAGTGACAGAGGGAGAAAGAACAAAATTAGAGGGAGACAAAGTATTTGACATAGGTAAAGTGGATAATCAAGCAGTGGGAGGGAGACAACAATACAATAATCAATTACTGGGAGGGAGACAACAATACAATAATCAATTACTGGGAGGGAAACATCAATACACATCATAATCACAAGTAAATGAACAAACAATAGTTAACTGTAATCTATGAGATATTAAAAAGTTTGTTGTATTTTACATTAACTAAAGTACAATATTTCGATATATGATAATATTAATAATGAATCACGCTACAACACATAAATAATATCATGGGTTAGGATGGATCGCGGGAAATAAGTTAAAAATAGGACTATAGGGTGTATTTTTTTGATTTGATAAGTTAATTTGATTATTGAGTAAGTATTCTGACATATTTGTATTTAAAGATTTCCTAATTTCTAAAGCTTCTAAGTTGTCTAGTTTTATACCTATACTATTTTTATGTAAGATGCGAGTTCCTGAAATTTTATTAAATGTGTGATCTGTTGAGATCAAGTGGTTTGCGAGCTCAGAGAAACCTTTTCCATTTAAGCAGCGTAAATGTTCTTTTACTCTAATGTTGACATTACGTGCTGTTTTGCCAATATAGAACGCAGGACAATCACTGCAGCTAAGTTTATAAATACCGGAGAAGCTTAACTTATCTTCTTTGTCCTTAGTATTAATTAACAATTTGGCGAGGTTATAACAGTAAATTTTGTTTGGACAGTAATTTTTCAAAAGAATTATCTCTTATTCAGCAAATAGCGATAAACAATGGCTATGATCCGGATTTAGTTAATAAAATACTTAATAAAAAACTAAAACAAATAGCTACAAATAAATTCCTGTATAAAAGCACCCCGGATAACAATAACGATACACTAAATTACCATTGGCGTAGGATTTTATTTATAAATAACTTTTCTAACCTAAGTGTTAAGAACCTTCCTTTCGATATAAAACCGGCTTTTTACACAAATAATAACCCTATGAAAAGAATAATTTGAAAAAAGCCGTTAACCCTAACCTTACTTAACCTATTTAACCATTTTTGTTATATTTTTTTATCATCACTTTTAATGACCTTTCTGAGGAGGTTCTGAGTTGGTTTCATTCTGAGCTAGCGGGTCACCGTTTTGACCATACAAACGTGTTTACAATTTCCCTTCTGGATTTAAAAACTACTGCAAATATTTTTAAAAATTTAATATCGATATCGACCACTAGTGTGTCAGTACGTTTCGCTTTTTTTGATAAGTTACTTCTTACTCCGAAAATTATTAAAATTACCTAGTTTGAACGCCATCAACAGACGTTCAGTATTTGTACAAACTATGCAATGCATTTTTTTAAAAAGCAAAACTTACAGACAGAGAGTAATTTTTTCAAAGACATTAAGTAAAAAGAATCGTTAAAATTGTTCCGGTTTGGATGAGAAAAATGAGGAATACAAAACCTCGAATTTGATGGTTTTATTTAGGTAGTATCAGCCTGATGTCCCTTTCGTTCGGTATTCGGGAGAGTAAGAGCGACAGTGTCAGCAACAATTTTGTAAAATACCTGACTAAATTTCTCGGTGACAGAATTTCCTCTTAAGAACATGAGTAAATAACGAGCAAACAATATGATTCCGTTTGTAATACAATTATTGGTAAAATGTTGTACCTTTGGAAAATTTAGATTTCTACGGCAAGACATCATCCTAAATTAGCTTCAAAAATATTAAATCACAAAAAAATTGCGTTTAATGTAATTGTTGTGAACATTTGATTTTTTTTCGCATAAACAAGGAAGATTTAAATCATTTCAAAATTCAAAGATTCTTATTACGTTCTTCATAGAACCTATCGTATAACCTTATAACTCGACAGTTCAAGATAGTACTTAGACTCATTCTAACTAAATGGAATTAACTTCACCTGACCTTACCAAACACGTGATATTATTATTATCGTTTATCATGCAATACCACTAATTTTGATATTTTCTCCCAAAGCAATATTTTTACGCCATGCGATTAGCAATAATTTTCCACGAGTATGTTCATTGTTCATCCACAGTGGTTAACAATTTTTTTTTTATTTAATATTATGTAAATCTTCCGAACAATTTGTTCTGTATCGCTTTTTGCATGCTTGATAAAAAAATTAGGAAAGTTTTATTTTATTTTTCAATTTCTGAAACAGTCAATACGTGGTAGAAATCCATTGCAATGCTAAGTAGTCTGGAGATATCCATAGCACAATCAAAATATGTAATTGGAACGATCTCCTGAAAAGTATTACTGCCGAACAATTGTTTGACGACACATTTAGGAACGTCCCGGGAACCATAACCATCACCTCTGCCATAGGTCACCCCGAGTGGTTCGGTACGTTTGGTGACTTAGCAGGAGTGCCCGGGCTCGTGGGGTGAGGATTGTCCGTGTTTTGGCGGCGGATGCGTCTGCTCACCATCTGCCTGGCAGGCCGGACCGGTAGGAGTTGGTTGAGACCTCTCCAGCAAGACTCTCAACCCACCGTCTTGCACTCCAGTGGGAGAGATGGATTCATACGTCCTTCAATGCTGGATACACTGAACCCGAGATTTCTACCCACCTCTCATTCCTTTTTCCTTTCCAGAACTACCACTTCTTATTTTCCTAAAAAGACCCTCTAAACAGCATCCCCAAAGATGACATAGGCCCTGAGGGGAATTATTTTTCTCAAGGCCTCCTTTAAGGCGTTTAACCAGCCAGCGGCCGAAAATCCACATTTCATCGAAATATGTTCTTACGATCGTACAGGGCGGTTCAAATGACAAAGATTAATTATTCTCCGTACCAACTTTTAAAAATATCGATTTTATTTAATTCCAAATTTGCTTTAATTTATACTTACATCCAAAAATGCTGAGAGGCGTGATGATAAAAGTATTAAAATTATGTACTTTTGTAATTATTTTTTGATTGTAAGTATTTATCACTTTTCAATAATGTCCAAGCAAAACAAGAATGTAAAAAATCTGAAATATATTAGTTTGTAAGTGCGCAAATAAATACACAAACGCACCAATTTTCGTCAAGAAACACTTGAACGAATATATTTTTTAATGATTTTATTTAAACTAAACTTAAAATTCTGAAACATACGTTTACCAGATAATGTATTAATTTATTTTACTGCATGATTATATGATTTGAAATGGGTGTTGTATAACATAAAATCTTTTTTGAAAATTTAACAAATCTGCCAACGACCTAAGGTTTAACCTTATTATACTAAAAATAAATATTTTTTCTTAAAATTTAAAACATACATTTACTAGATAAAAGAACAATCTTTAGAAATCAATTTTTAATTTTTTGTAGAAAATAATAATAATAATAATATTTGGACGATTAATATAGCGCCGTTTTTGTGAAAAATCACCTCAAGTGCGCTGTACAAACTTACCATACATGCCTAAAATCTAGAAAGACTACAAGCTAGACAAACAATTAAAAACAACTTATGTCTAAAAATTGCATACACCGGTTCATTGATCACTGATACGAAAATATATGTACAATATGTTGACCAATGAACGCGATGCTGCCTAAAAATGAATTAATACAGGACCATACTTACCTGGGAGGTCGCTTGAAATTAACACTGTTTATGGTCTATTTAAAGAAATTTAGATAGAGTTCGCACGCAGAGGACATAATTGTGAACAGATGATGTTTTATCCTGAAATTATTTTAATATTAATATGTAATATATTCTTTAATGAGTGTATTTTGGAAAGTAAAAGCAACATTTAATGGTGGGCGGTGCAGTAGTACAAGGATTTGATCTTCCGAGAGACAGATTGATGTGTAAGGATTCGAGTAATTTTAATTCAGTAAGAAAAGTGTGATTAAGACATATCATAGGCAATACAAGTATGATACTCTCAGATAGGTATATTTAAATTAAGTTAAGGGTATGAGAGCCCGAAAGGGTAGGTTTTTAGTTTGGAAAGAGTCAATACGTCTAACCACTGATGATATATTTCTGGTTTTCTCTGGTTATACGCTCTTAAGGAGATATAAAAAAATATGTATTAAAAAAAAAAACGATTTGCTCAACGCCTCAAACGTCAAACATAAATTACTTACATATTTATCCATTGTCGCCATCTTCTTTCCTCTTTCCGTATTTATTTTCTCAGCAATAAACCTTACAGTGACAGTGCAATAGAAAAAAAACAACAGCTCTAGGCCAGTTGAACTTATGACTTGTAGATTGTAGACACGTTATAAACCCGTATTTTTCTATGACCTCATTCGTTGACTTGACCTAACCACACCGAGTTAAAAATCCATGGTATACGTCTACGCTACCTGCTACTCCCATATTAATTTATTACCTTATCTTCCACCATCAGGATTTTTATGTTTTTCAGATTACGACGGGGCGTTCTTTAGTTCCACATTATTATTAGGGGTGGTCGCTGAAGAGACTAACAGATAGAAGCGTGTAACGGGAGTGTTCGTGTGCTCACAGTAAGCTCAATTTTGCCTTACTTCAAGTGAAAACGATTAAATTTTTTCATATTTGTACAAACATATTTTTCTCAAAGAAATAATCAATTAGGTAAACATTTAAATTTAAACGAACTCCGTTGTTCATTGTAAAGCAGTTAAGATCCTCAGTTATGTGTCCAAAGGTTGCGAGTTTGAAATCCGACGTGCGCAAATATTATGTTATTCTTAAAATTGTTAGTTATTTATTTATCATATAATTAAATTATATATATATGTACTGCATTTTCAAACTGGTGGTCACTTTCAGTATCTAGAATCTTGGTGCAATTTTGAACTACTTTACTGTACTGCATTTTCAAACTGGTAGTCACTTTCAGTATCTAGAATCTTTGTGCAATTTTGAACTACTTTACTGTACTGCATTTTCAAACTGGTAGTCACTTTCAGTATCTAGAATCTTTGTGCAATTTTGAACTACTTTACTGTACTGCATTTTCAAACTGGTAGTCACTTTCAGTATCTAGAATCTTTGTGCAATTTTGAACTACTTTACTGTACTGCATTTTCAAACTGGTAGTCACTTTCAGTATCTAGAATCTTTGTGCAATTTTGAACTACTTTACTGTACTGCATTTTCAAACTGGTAGTCACTTTCAGTATCTAGAATCTTTGTGCAATTTTAAACTACTTTACGATTATCTACTTATGAAATGATTGAAAACTTTCAGAAGTCTTGTCACATTGCGAGCAATTATGTTATTTCTATTCGTAAATGTCAAAATTCTGATGGGTTGTTATTGTTTTATCGGTATGCCTGTAGATTTTTTGGGCGTAGTAAAAATACAATGAATTTTCGAAAAATGTCATGTGCCTTCATTTACTTGTTCAAATAATATCTATACACTATATACAGGATATACCAGCAAGTACCCGAATGATTTTAACAAGCGATTCCTGAGCATATTTGGAGTAAAAATGCAGGTGTCATTGTGCTGTCCGATGGTATTTTTTTCATTTATCAACAAAGTAAAAAACTCCGTCACACGTAGCCACAAGGTACAGCCCAGCGTCTCATCCCGTCTCATTTCTGCAGCACCGTACAGGCGAGACAGAGAGCTTATCACGTGATCTGTTGCAAGGTGTGGCAGTATGATCAGAGGGACGTGACATGTGATAGAAACATATAATTTGTGTTGATGAAATGAGAAAAAAAATCATCGGAGAAGAAAATTAAATCTAATTTTTTACTCTTATCACTGCGCTTATTAAAATCATCGGTGTAGCTGCTGTTACACCTTTATATAGAATCACAATAATTTCTGGTGATTGTCTGTTCAGTGGGAGTGGTGGGTCCACAGATTAGCCCCTAAGTAATCTCGGCTGGCCACAACAGACGGCGGCGGTGCCTTTGGGCGGCCATTTGTCAGGGAGGATTCGGGCCTGTCGGATGCGTGAGAAATAAATGGCGCACGGTATCTGGGGGAAGGAATGGCGGTGATTTCTTACTCATGACCTCGACCCGTCACAAAACGTACGTTAAGGTCGTGTTTGGATGTTGGAAACGCTGGAAGACATTATTTATAAAGTATTTCCCATAATGCGTAGTTATGTACGTAGTATACAAACAGTAAGAGATAAAATGATGAACTTTTGTATTTATACCTCTTGAGAGGCTCACTTTGGTTTGCACATTGCAAAATTCAAAATAATTATTTTGCATGTGGGTCTGCCTGTCTGTCTGTGTAAATCTGGTTCAATGATGTCAGATTTGCTTTGAATTTAAGCGTTATTTTAAAAATTGAAACTGTTTGTCTGAGGAATTTAGACAAGCCATATATTAGGTACCTACCCATAATACAATATTTTAATCTAAATTGTTATTATATTTTTGTACTATTTTCATCCCAACTCAAGAAACTATTGGTTTCAAAACATGTTAGTAATTTAATGAAATGAGTGGTGTATACAGAGTTATCTGTTTTCATTTAAGAAAATATTTTATTGACATTTTCGAATTTGCAACCGATGTGCCAAGAATTCATACTTTCCCGTGGTTTTTCTTGCGCCAGTGTCAATTCCTAATATTCAATATAAAAAAATTCTAGCCCTCTTCCCGAATTCAATGTAGGTTCTATGACCGTTTGGGAGTTCCTACAAATAATACATTTACCATTATTTTCCGTCTGATAAGGCATAAGAATTACATTTACCTGTAGCTAGTGGAGTCATGATATCCAGAGCAATGTAAGCCATGATATGATCCATTTTGCACGACATTGCAAGGACATTTTTGAATAGAGGTCTCTCACTACTTTATATACTGATTTTAAAATTCCATGTACGAGAATTCGATCACTGAACCCCGGGTTGTGGAGTTTGTCGCTGTACTACGGAGGTCGTCAAAGTTAAGGAAATTGGTAAAAAGTTTCAATTTTTAAAGGGCAAAGGTAATAAAAACTTAACATGCTGGATTCGTACTGGATTCTGTATGAAGGCGCTTGTTATAGTTATACAAACCAAAGCAGATAACTGAACTCGATAAAACTGATAATATACAACTCTATGATGTCCATACGGATCCATGAATGTATTATTATTATGATGCATCTTAGAATGCTCAAGGTCCCATGGACCGACATAATCACTAACACAGAAATTCTCAGGTGGGCTAGAGCAGAAAGAGAACGGCCAACATTAATAAAAATCAAGAAAATTACATATCTGGGTCACGTACTTCGAGGGGAGAAGTATCACTTGCTCCATTTAATATTGGAAGGCAAGATAAAGGGTCGCCGAGGGCCTGGTAGGAGACAAATGTCCAGGCTGCGAAATTTACGAGAGTGGACCGGCATTAGAAGTGTGGAGGAGCTATTCCGGGCAGCGCAAGACAGAGAGACATTTTCAAGAGTGATCGCCAACGTGTCGCGTCGTCGGGGGACCTGATAGGGCACACAAAGAAGAAGAAAATGCATCTTTGTTGACTTACCCATAAGATTTTCTCCCATCCTATCCAGATCAATCAAAACATGTGGTGTTCTATAGTTTTCTCGGATGAACAATACTTCTCAGATGATCGGGAGTTTCAATGATACTCGGTGCGTCAGGTCGTGAATCGAATCGTCACGAATCTTATTTATTTATCGTCTTGTTTACAATTAATAGCTAACTGAAATAAACGTCAATTTAATGCGTGCTCTGTGTTTATTTAAAGCAGGAGAACTCTTCACTGAAGGTGCCCAGCTTTCGATCGGATATCATCGGCTATTTCCGAAACTGTTCGGGTAATAGATACGAAAGGGTGACAGTCGACTCTCTCTTATAGTACAACTTTACTGAAACCTGTTGAGACATCTCAAAACTACTTCTAAATACCTATACTAACGTTATGTCGAAAGATATTGAAATTTCATGCTTATTCCTATGCACCACACTTACTAACATATGTAGTCCAGAACGCATCAAAAATTTTTAACGTAAACACGCCGCAAAGTTCAATATAAGAATCATCCATGATAGTATATCTCTCTAGACGCATGTTATATCAGCGATGTCTATCTGAGTTCTTTTGGATTTGTCCCTTGACGTGGAAATATATGGAAAAATCGTACGAAATAATAAAATATGATAACATATCGAAACGTATTCTCAGTAATGTAGACTACCTGTGATGTACATTTCCAATGTACACAGTGTAATATTATTTTCCGAATACACTTATTGGTAGGTTCTGTTTTGAATGCGGGATCAAGGACGACTGTGTGAATCTTGATTTAATTTAGTCGAAAGAGTTTCACGTATTAATAATTAGTTTTTTTTTTTTTTTTTAAATTTGCGCAGACGGTCTACAGTTAGTTCCCGTGAGTACTTAGGCCTAAGGCCCATTGTACTATCTCCCATTCTACCTCAATAACCCAGTCCCTTTAATGAAGTTCACCAGAGTTGTCATTGGATATGTGGCTAAGTCTTCTGGTTCCACGATGTGTCTCCCCAGGTATCTGAGCCTAGTTCCCACCAGGGCAGGACATTGGCACCACAAGTGAATTGAAGTCTCTTCATCCTCTTCACATTTTCTACATCTATTGGTGTTTTCCACTCCCAATAGCTGCATGTGTCTCCTGAGATGGCAGTGTCCCGTTAGTAGTCCTACCAGTTCCCTCAGCGAGTTTCTGTCCATATCGAGTAGTTTCCTGGTCCGTCTGGGGTCCGGTCCGTTTATGAGTACTTTGGATTGCCTCATTCCGGGTGCCCTCTCCCATTCCTTCCAGTGCTGGGATTTGACCCACCTCTCAATATTTAATTTCGTGTGGCAAGCTGCTACTCCTACGGCCGGCTCGGATCCCGCAAGTGGTGCTTTCGCCCTTTTCCTTGCTAGTTCGTCATCCCGCTCGTTGCCCTCAATACCCTTATGTCCTGGTACCCATATCAGTGTTATTTTATTGATGGTGGCGAGTTCTGTAAGAACAGTCCTGCATTCCATCACCAGTCTGGAGTCGCATCGGTTACTTTCCAGTGCCATTAGGGCTGCCTGGCTATCAGAACAAATAGTTATGTTCTTATTCCAGTACCCGATACGTATATTCTCCTGTGCGCAGGCCATGATGGCTTTCATCTCAGACTGAAACACAGTTCAGTGAGTTCCTAGAGGTATACTGAGTTCCCTCTTGGATCCCTGTAGACATACCCCGGCCCCCGTTCCTTCCTCCATCTTGGACCCATCTGTGAACCAGATTAGTTCCTGTCTGGAGGTTGGACCTGGGACCATGTCCCACTCCTCCCGGGTGGGGTACATCACATCAAACTGCTATCTGAAGAAGTATTCAGCTTGTTTGCCGTCCTGCTTCATTCCAGCTGTTGGGCTAATTGCTCTCAGTCTTGTTCCGATCTCCGTATGACTGTTTTTGGGCAACTCACCTCTCCATTGACCTTTGCATTTTAACCTGTAGGCTGCCGCCATCGCCGCCCCCTCTATTTCTAAGTTTAGCGGGGGTAGGTCCAGCAGCATTCCCATGGCTAGTATTGGAGTGGTTCGCATAGCTCCTGTGATTCCTCTGCATGCAAGTCTCTGTATGTGGTTGAGTGTGGCCATCACTGTTTTCAGTGTTGTTCTCCTCCACCAGACCAAGGCTGCATGCATGATTCTTGGTTTTACAATGGCTGTGTACAGCCATTGCATCATTTTGGGTTTGAGTCCCCACGTTCTGCCGCAGATTCGCCTAATTGCCCACATGAGAGCACAGGCTTTTCTGCCAACAGTTTCCACCTGGTTTTTCCAGCTCAGTTTGGCATCTATGATGACCCCGAGGTACTTAACCGTGTCAGACGGTTCTACCTCCTTTCCGTAGAAGGTTGGATTGCTCCATCCGTCTAGTTTCCTTTTACGTGTAAAGATTACTAGTTCTGTCTTGTCTGGATTGACCGACAGTCCTGTTTCTTCACACCATTCTTCCACTGTTGCCAGTGTTGATTGTATGAGGCCTCTGGACGTGTCTGCATCCCAACACCTTATTATGGTTGCGATGTCATCCGCATACCCTTTAGTATACAGGCCCCTGCTGTTGAGTTTCCTGATGAGGTTGTCCACCACCAGGCTCCACAGCAAGGGTGACAAGACCCCTCCCTGTGGACACCCTTGCATCACCAATACTCTGAGGTTCACCTCACCCCTTTCCATCGTAAGAATCCGACCTGAAAGCATGTTCTTCAGCCACCTTCTGGTGGTTTTATCGAGTCCATGGCTTTCTGCCGTTTCATCGATGGATTTAATAGAGGTGCAATTAAATGCTCCCTCTATGTCCAGGAAGAGTCCTACTGCTAGTACCCCGGTTGCCTGCGCCTGCGCCTGCTCCAGTTTGTATACCAACATGTGCAGTGCCGCGTCAACCGACTTACCTGGTTGAATAATTAGTTTAAATAGATAACAATTGTATGATAATTTATTTTTAACTGGTGGAAAATATTATTATTTGAATTAAGCTAGATTTTCGCTGATATTGACATTGAATCAGCCTGTTTTAACATTGTTGATGTACGTAAGGCGAAATAACATAAAATTGCGTTTCCCAAATATTACGTTATTATTGTTATTACGTTAAGAGGAACGGCTGCGCAGCCTTTTTCATACAAAACTTAATTTTGGATTTGAGGCCAAAATACCTAAACAAACTGAATAATATATTTTTCAATCAAAGTTATATAAAATATCTTGTTCAGGCACATTATTTATTTTTGCTTGAAATAATTATATTATTTAGGTAATTATAGTAGTCAATTTTGCTTCATTGGGGGGTGGACTTTTTTGGGAGTAGAAATAAAATATCTTAAAAATGCGTTTTTTAGCTAATAATTTTAATTTAAATGCGTCGTTTGCATTTGTGTTCCGACGTTAACAGGTAAATTATAATTTTAGTTTGCGCTCATTAAACGGTTATTTTGAACATTTTTTTTTAAAATTATATTTTGAACATTTTCACCACCACAGTTGACCACAGCTGACTACAGTTGACCACAGAGACCACATTTTTACAAATATTCCTGACATCCAAAATATAACATCAGCTCTCGTCCATACGACTATAACTGATCATTATTCATGTATAGGTATTTAATAATAAATGCAGTAATCCAACATTGCGGTTACTTACAAAATAATGCCTCCAAAAAGTATTTGATACTGATATGTTAAAATATAAATAAAATATTAGGAAACCGAATGAAATTACTTCATTATTTTATTATATCTATACGTCATAAATAAGTCCTTTACAATTTAACTACTCAATAACCTAATTTACTAATTCGTTTACTAAATCGTTGGTATTATAAAAACAAACTCTCTTATATTATAAAACACAGAAAATAAAGTTATAATAAACAGAGGCTTGATCAGGCGGAAAATGACAGTAAAAGAGTGTGGACTATTATAAATTAAATAATTGATAAGAAAAAGCACATAAATAACGAAATCAGTGCTATAATTCATGATAACCCGAAATCATGTTGTAAAGAAAACCCATCAAAAGCTGCAAATATATTTAACACCTTTTTTGCAAACGTACGGAAAAATCTGGCAAATCACATTAATATCAACCCAATTTCAGAATTTAATAATATTTATGCTGAGAATAAAATAGCAACATTGCAAGTCACGACAGAGGAAGAAATAGTATCTTTTATAAACTGTATGCAAAGAAGTTTTGGCCCGGGCTTTAATCGAATTACAGTTAATATTTTAAGTAATATTAAAAACAAAACAAATTTCTAAACCATTAATGTGAATAGTAAATACATGTTTCCAAAGCTGAATATTTCCACCTATTTACAGACAAACTATCATTTATACCTATTTCAGATCATTTCAAATGAATAATATTTGCATAAATCATTGCATTTTTTTTACGTTTTGCAAAAGAAAATAAATAGTACGTCGCATTTGGACGATTGGAAACCTATGTAGTTTTTCCATAGTGAATACACGTTTTTTAGGAAAGGAAAGTAGTCTTTACGAGATAACTCGAAATAAAATAAAATACAAAAAACAGAAGGCAGACGGGATACTTTAGAGACTGTCTCAAGGATAGTGATCGTTCTCAGGCGATTACCTTCTTCACGAAAAAGGTTTTAAATTCAACCAAAAAAGGTCTTAAATTCAATATATCTACCTCCTCACATGTTTTACTGTAAGTGAAAAAGTTATTCAATACGGATACTTATTCGTCTGTTATTTCGAATCTGTTGTGCTCAGTAAAGATTTTACATTTTCGAACGAAATTCAAGTACTTTTTTATTTTTATTTCAGCGATAAAGTCACGATAAAAGTACGAGAGACACCACATACACGTTAAAATGCTTTACGTAATCCAACGAAGTTAATATACATTATACATGCACCAAAACATATATTTAGAGAGATAAGTTAGTCTTCAGATCCTCAAGTGGTTAATACATTTGATTTGACTTATTTTCCATCAGTAAACTGCTGGTCCTCTAAATCGGAGATGATTTTCATCACAAATGCAACAAACATATACCTAAAGCATTTACTCATTCAACCCACAGATAAACCGCATGCTAAATGCTCTACATCCTAAATGTACTAAGTCAATGAAACATTTGTTTCCATTCAAATTTGTTTGGGAGGCACTTACAGTGTTATATTCCATGGTCGTTACCGTAGGAAATATCCTTGCGTGATGTGTTTCAACTAGTACCAGGCGTTGATGACAATTCTAAATAACGCCAACGGCCGCTATCATTGATGATTGTCAACTATTAGAAATAACGCCGAAGTTGATGATACATTAACCAAACCAATAAATAATGAACGCTAACTGAACTGTTGGTATTGGGACTGCTATAACGACTATTCATAAACGACATTAAGAAAGTGTACTACGCTTTATGTCAATCACAAATAGAGTACGGGATAACTGGATGGGGATCTGCCTTTAAAAAGGAGTACTAAAGACAATTTTGAAATTACCGGTTAGAACTCCGACGGAAGAATTGTTTCAAAGCATTCAAGTCTACAACATACAAAAACTTTATGCAAAAAATATTTTATTTAAAATTTAAAAAAACATATCAGAATACTCCACTGTCCAACATAGATACACAACCAGGGCAATAAACCAAAATATTCTAGCTACAGCCAGTTTGAAAACATCTTTTGGACAAAGAAATATGAAATTCAATGCGACAAAACTATACAACGCTCTACCAACTCAAACAAAAAAAAATAGCAGAAATAAATAAATTTAAAACAAAAGTAAAAATATGGTTGAGAGAACAAAGTGAAAATGAACTATCAAACATACTGAAGACCATGTAAAGACAACTGGATACTATATACAAATGTGGAAAAACTACAGGCGCCTCAGAACAGGAAACTGGACTGTGAAAAAAAAAACATGTACTTTATTATACCTTAATATAATATAATTTATAAATACATTATGTGCAAATTTTGCTATAGATACTAATACAAATTATAAAAAAAACGATTCAATGCGATCTAACAAACCAACAATCCAACAATCAAACGATCCAACAATCCAACAATCAAACGATCCAACAATCAAACAATCAAACGATCCAACGATCCAACAATCCAACGGTCCAACAATCCAATTATCTAACAATCCAGCAATTCAATACTTTAACGTGATCCAATGATCCAATAGCAACGAACTGACGGCTACTTTACTTTCCACCGGCTTGATGCTTGACGCTACGACGTCGTTTCAGCGGTATCGGATAGGAAAACCAACAAAGATGTCTAGTAGGAAGGTACATTTATTTGAAAATGATTCTGTAAGTCTGGAAACTATGGATGGCCCATTCCTTCAACAATTTTATCGATACCCCATTCCCCTTGGGGTCCTATGATTCATATGTACCAGAGTACCGAACCGCAGAACCAACGTCCTGGCAAAGCATAACATGACGAGGGGAGTGGTACCGTTAAATGAATTTGCATACCATTTGGATGTGGGTGACTGTTCTCTAAATGCCTTGAATCCATTTTTGAAGAGTCACCTGCCTAAATGCTGACAAGGCGACTAAATTGTACTGTAATTGGAATAATATTCTGTTGTACAATAATAAAAAAAAATACCATTCCACATCACGCATAATATCGTTCACAATGTGGAAAGTGTGAACATTTTGTATGTGGTGCGAATACTGTAAAAACATTGGGTGCATTTCCAGTGGGCTCATCCACTGCATTCGAAAATTGTTGTATTACATTGTACATAAGTTCATATCAACTCTATTTACACTAATTTTGAAGTAAAAACTTCTTTAGCACCTTTGCGATTTGAAACTTGATGAAACGTTAAAACGACACTGAAAAGAGATAAACACATACATCTGTAGAATTTAGTCTACCAGAGAATAAGATAGAATAATCGGTCTCATCTGTGTGCGGTGCTTCGTAGATTCTCAACTCTTGAGTTCTTCTCTTTGACTTCTACCGCGTGTGAACTACATACTTGTAATTTTTTTCAGTAGCGTTGGGTATTGACGGCATATAGCTATAGTTGACGGCATATTATCTCCAATAGCTAGCTACATTTTGATGCAATACCAGTTTCAACGCAATAATTACAATCATAATACAATAACAAACATTAATTTAACTAAATTAATGGTGTGGTTAGAGCAAAAGCAGAGTGTGCAATTCACACGCGGTACAAGTGAAACCTTTATAAAACTAAATTAGACAAGAGTGGGGAGGCTATGAAGCACCGCACAAAGAGGAGCCCGTTTATACCATCACATTACCTCGCATGCTAAATCCAACAGATTTATGTGTTTATCTATTTTTAGTGTCGCTATTTTTCGTTTCATCGAGTTTCAAACCACAACGGTGCTAAAGATCACTTCATTGGAGGGGACCCCACCACTTTTCCAACCGCGTTATAAGGAAACATATGGTTCCTCCTTCACCGCACACGTCATGACTCTACTTTTTATTGAACGAAGCTACATTTATTTGAACGACTCTATACCCTCCAATGTCCATGCATACGGGGTTAGTAAGCAGTATGTAAGTACTTAAATTAATATTATATAAAAAGATAAATAGAAGTAGCAGCCTGTAGAATAATTCTTCTGCAATACGTAACATAAAAATATAAATAATAGTGTAAGTAAAAGAAAAATAAAAATAACGGCTATAACCAGTCGAATAAACCTTCTGAAAATAAAAGAGGTAACGAGGAGAAAACAGTTATTACATAATCATTTAATACTAGCAGAAAGAAAATATATCAAAGATCACTTGAATAAGAAGGGGATGAGGGTCAATGTCTCACAAGACAAAACGAATAAATCAGTGATCGGCCATTGGCTGACCGGTGACCGTTGACCGCCTCTGGTTAGGCTTATTATTGCTAGTGGAATAAACTGAAACTTCCGTTTCCTTATCACTGCCGTGCAATGAGGCGAGCGTAGCCCCACTTTATTACGCGATGGGACCAACGAAAGTTATGGACACCACAATACATACATTTTTTAAGTGAAAACTTCTTTAGAATTGGAATTCTTTAGAATTCTATTTAAAACTAGATGAAACGGAAACGACACTAAAAAAAGACAAACACATACATCTTCAGGATTAAGCCGAGAGAATGAGACAGAATGAAACCTTACCGTATTGGCCGCTTTCATTATGAGCTTACTTTTCTGAAGGCTTTTATTGGTGAGATTTTGTGGTGAAGGTTTCTGCAAAAGGGAACTGCACTCGATTTTTATGTGCTTCCGTTTTAATTATGGCAAAAAAATTAACACGACGAAAGTGAAGATCCATATACTTGAATGAACGTCTAAGACTAAGTTGTCTAAGACCCAGTACTACAAAGTGACAGCACACGCATCGGGTGGGGTTGTTGTGGGCCTGGTCACAGACGAAAAATTAAGTTGCTATATTACATGAATCTATGTTCTGGAATCACGAATCGCACAGATATAGTGTGGGGTTATGCTTTGTTAAAAAAAATGTATGCGCAAAAACTAAATAAGGATGCTTTTCCTAGGATCTGGATTCCACTTGCAATCTCCACGGTAATATTAACTCTATGGTTAAGCTCACCGTCGAATCCCAATGATAATAAAATTAAATGGTGCGTATGGTAACATTTGGAAAATTTATAAAAAGGGACAAAGTAAAGCATGAAACGTTTATCAGCTTATATAATGAGAATCAAACTTTCTGTCATGTGGCAATCCTGTTTGGTATTTTAAAGAACAATTTTGAATTTATAAAGATTAGAATAATGTGAGAACGATGAAGCCGATAATAATAACGTTTAGAAAGGGAACAAATTGCAGATTTATTTTAATGTTCATGTTCGGTGGTTTTACCACTAGTGTTCGGTGGTACCTATTGCTCCATTAACAGCCAAAACTGTGTACCTAAATTCCCACTAGAAGTGTGTTGTGGACGTGTCTGTGTACCCGATGTTAGGTCGTTTTAATCTTACTTTGGGTGAATTTGATAAAACATTTTCATATATCGTAGTTCCATCATGAAGAGATAATCAATTTCATTTATCTGACTAAAGCCTAGTAATCGAAAGCGTTTGAAAGCACTACGGTCTCGAGTATTTATACGAGTAATTCACGTATTTTATGTTATTTTCCAGCGAACCAGCACATCACTATGGGGCGAGTGGATGGGAGTCATGCACGGAGACGAGATGGAGTATGTGTTTGGTCATCCATTGAACATGTCCCTGCAGTACAACGCAAAGGAAAGAGACCTCAGCAACAAAATCATGCAGTCCTTCTCCAGATTCGCGCTCACCGGGTAAATGATACATCCCTTTTTAATAATTCACATCATCAAGCCAACGGTATAATATGCCTTTGTTTGATTCATAGTAATATACTGAAATGTTTTTAGAGATACCTCAACTGCATGTGTTAATGCAGTTTACAAATCTTCGCTCTTTGGGTGTAATATATTTACAACCCTCTTACTATATTTATTGTTTTAGTGATTTACAAAGAAGACCTGATGGATATTTTTTTATTTACTTTGATTTTTGGCCTCGATGATATATTTTTTGACAATTGTAGATGTTCCCGCTTAAAGGATTATGATATTTGGCAAGTCACTTCTGTGTAAATACTATGACAATAATATGGATAGGTGGGAAAAACTCACAGAACTTGACAGGAAGCCGGTTCGTCTGAGATGTAGTCGTTTGTGCGATGAACTCACCATGCGATCTGATCTTCAGTTCACTTTGACATTGAATGATTATGTTTTATAAGAATGCGATGCGAGCAATATTACGATAGTTTTAATAAGAATTTCGTCCCACGGCGACGACTGTCAAAATCCTCACGTTCTGTAACTGGCGAGTTGATAGCAAACGAGACAGGAGGGAATCAATGCGGGGAGTGGGGGGAGAGATAATCATTGCCATCGGAAATAAATAGTATTTAAATCCAAAATAAATACAAAAATAACTCGCCAAGTTGCTACCTATAAGCGGCGCGAACAGTAGATTAGTTTGCAAATATTCCGACTTTCCCAAAGCGACAATCAATCTTTTTCATAATCCGTCAACTACTTACTGTTGAAATTTTGTTGTCTAAATGGACCATTGGAATATTTTTAACTTTTTCAGATTTCGTGTAATAATTTATCGAACCGTGGTGAATTTTAATAAATATTGAAAAGCAATTTTAAATCTAACCTAAACTTCATTTATTACTAACCGGGATTTTTCTAGAAACATTGAGAAATCATATGAGACCCCTCCTGAAAAAATACTGGGTATCGATTTTGGACAGATTTCTCTCGAGCCACCGTAACTAACATGACCATTTTATTTTATTTTATCCTGTATTTACTTTTACTTATAATAATATACTTTTACATGATAGAGTATGGAACTTACCGCTCTGTTCAGCTGAAATAAATAAACTTAAATATTATTACTATCACCGCAAGACAAACTTACATTTATATATGCCGATAACAAAACATGAACTGTAAAAAAAATAAAATTAAAATAAATGTTCCAACATCTGCCAAAATCGATAAATAGTATTTTGCAGGGGGGAAACTATATGTTAGTCTCAAATACAGGTATATCATTCTATGTATTTATTAAGTCTTCTAGATTTTTAGAATTAGAAAGAAACGTTAAACCATGAATTATGATGAATAATATTAAAATATATAGTATTCAAGTATCAACACATAATTCATTAAAATGCCAACACGATAACATAAGTTCAAACACCATAAATACTAAC
Organism: Limnephilus lunatus; assembly: GCA_917563855.2. Classification (NCBI taxonomy): domain Eukaryota; kingdom Metazoa; phylum Arthropoda; class Insecta; order Trichoptera; family Limnephilidae; genus Limnephilus; species Limnephilus lunatus. Next base: position 61,672,751 of record OU830592.1, read on the forward strand.
TGTGGTTAGCAATCCATTGGTTACGAGGAGGGCAATTTATATAATTGTCTTCCAGATGACTTTCAAACTGAAAAAAATTGAAAAGATTTTAAAAAAAAATAATTCGTTTTTATTTTTAACCTACAAAATAAAAGAAAATTAATGATATTGTTTCGAAATGTAATATAATATTAAATGTTTTTAGTTAAAATATTTCTAGTTAAATAAGTTCAAATATAATTTTCTTTTTTCTTGAATAATTTTCTTTTACGTAAATAATAAAAAAACAAAAAAAAAAATTATATAAATCGTGGATGACAATAGTGCTAACGAATAAAAAGATAGCATGTTTTTAAAATAATCTACAAAATAAAATGAAACAGGTTTCACAACACAAAGATTTACACTGTTTAAGAAAAGGTCATTGTTTTCGCTGTTGGGTACTTCCTCCAGATAAATGAATATTCTATATTCCTTCTTGGTTCTGGAGGTGGAGATGAGGAAGATAATGGTTTTAAGCTTGATTTCGTAAGGGATGTGTTTCTTGTAGAAATGTACGTTCACTTAGTGGTAATGGCTTTACATATTTTTTTGTAGAATATCATTAAATTTCTTGTCGGATAATTTTATCTTCTTGCAATGTTCTTTTCTGGATCATACGCGTATTTATAAAAAAAGATAATTTTATTTCATATCGAAGATTCTTAGAAGCATCTGACAATTATATTTTTGTTTATATATTCCTAGTCTGCTTGAATATATATCTAACTAACTAACCACCTAACCATCATGCCGTTTCCCCGCAGGGGTAGGCAGAGAGGACGGACCGCCAAACAACTCGGTCTTGGCACACACTCTTTGCCTCACTCACATTCATACATCGTCTCATATATATATATATATATATATATATATATATATATCGATCATTCTATATCCCGATCACGTATAAAAAAGCAATAATCACGCCAATATTCAAATCCGGTAGTCCGGAGGACGTTTCTAATTATAGACCCATTTCACTCTTATCTAATATATCGAAAATTTTTGAAAAAAATTGCTAAAAAAGAATAACTGCATCCATAAAAAAAAAATTAACCATTAATGAAAATCAATTTGGATTCACAGAGGGAAAAAGTACCCAAGATGCCATCGCTAAAGTTTCATCTGGTATTCAGAGTACCCTGAAAAATTAAATAAATGTATAGGAATTTTCATCGACTTAAAGAAAGCCTTTGACAGCATTTCCCATGAAAAACTTGAGTTAAAATTAAAACAAAACGGCATTGACCGCATAGCCCTCAAATTGATAGTAAGCCACCTTACAGAGAGATCTCAAGTAGTAAAATTAAACCAATCATTTAGTACATCTCTGACATGTAAATTTGGCATCCCTCAAGGTACTGTCCTCGGACCATTATTATTTCTAATATATGTGAATGACATTTTCCAACAGGAAATTAAAGGTGAATTAATCTCTTTCGCCGATGACACTGTATTGTTAATAAAAGGGCAAACATGGGAACTAGTTAACAAATTGGCAAATGAAGATATTAATATCTTAAAATCATAATTCGATAATAACTTACTCACACTTAATGCTAAAAAAACAACATATATCTTATTTTCCTTACAGAAAATACCTGAACATAAAGTTAGTATTGTTATCCACGACGAAAAATATGATCAAGTAGTCTGTAAACAACACAATCCTTTTTGTTCCGTAATTAACTCTGCTTCCGAAGTTAAATATCTCGGTGTAATCATTGATCAAAACCTCAAGTGGAATAGTCACATTTCAGAGCTAAATAAAATAAAGAATCACGCCAATCACAGAGAAATAAAATATATTAATTCCACGACAAATCAGAATCAACTCAACTCAATACATCTTTGAAATGATATTAAAAGCCTAGAACAAAAAAGGTCTGAAAAATCCCATTATCTAACCTAACGTATCCTATTTAACCCGGCGGGAATGAGGTGAAAAGTTGTTACACCAGCTACTAGGTGAGTATGACATACCTACCCTTATATAGAATTGTCGATTTTTATAACTGAAATGACTTTAGAATAATACTTATTACTGTAATATATTAATTAGCATTAGAGAAATGAGGTAATATGATAAAATAATCCAGTTCTCGTTATAAAAGTAATTAAATTTCTATAAAAAACCAATTAGTATTTTTTAAGCACATATCAAAAGAATTTATTAAATCATTTATTAAATCACAAATCAACAATTGTGACTTAATATCTAAAAAATTGTGAAATTGAGATCAACTGTATGCACAAAATTAAAGAATAAGTCTATCTTATATAATAATACAAAATAGTTACACCGTATACAATAGTTAAATCTATCTTAAATGTAACACAAAATAGTTACACCGATTATGAGATCAGGTATTACGTACCCGCTCTATGTGCGCACGTGTAGTTGTAGTTTACGCCGCCGCTGGCGCAACACTGTTACTGTCGCTTAAAATCATTTCCCGCACCACTCACTTCAGCTACGAGTCAGCCGAGTTAATGGAATCGCACAGTTAAGAAATATTTAGTGTTGTACAAATCGGTGGGTATGATATACCCGACCTCATTCACGACGGGTTAATCATTTTTTTTTCATAACTTTTAATGACTGTTCAAAGGAGGCGTTGAGTTGAATTCATTCTGAGTTGTCCGGTCATCATATATATTATTTATTTTTATGTAAATATCACACAAGATTCCCAACTATTCCCGTCTGGAGCCAGTGAGACTACGGAAAGCCCAGGGGTATGTTGTGATGCTTAAGATAGGGGGAAGTGAATGAGACGTGAAGAGGGAGGTGGGGAAGTACCTGGTACTTCAGAACTGATCACCAAACATGACTAAAGTCATTTCAAGCAAATTTCAATTCTGAATGGTGGTTTTACACCAGAGCGATACTGAGAGTATCGTCCGCTCTGGAATGTGCCGCAAAATTTTAATGAATAACTTGTGATATAAAACAAATAAAATTTACTTGCTTACGCCGGGATTTGAACCCGCCACCTTAAGATTGTAAATAGAGAGCCTTACCTCTCAACCACGAGCCATCGTACGATTTGTATATATTTGTATCTCTTACTTTTATATCCTAGTATTTATTGTTTTTGGTATATTTATACCGTCGGTATTAAAAAAATAAAATAATTTTTTACAGGATTCTAGAAAACAGATTTTTCCGAAAGAATTTCGACAAAAAATATTTGTTTTTGTAGTTTTGCGCATTACTACGAGAACTTAAGTCTACTGTTAATAATTCTTAGGCTCAAGTAATGATCAAATTAAATTTAGAAAAGTAGTTTTCTTTTAAATTATAAAACTCCCTTTGACTGTTGACTTGCATAATAAACCGAGTTAAAAACCAACAAAGTGAATCGCAAAAAATATAAACTGAAAGCTTTTTACAGTGAATTTTGTTCGTTGAAAACAGAAAGCATGGCATTTTCAAAAGATAATTCTGTTATTTTAAATGATATTAAGTAAGCGCTTTATATCGAATTACTCTATCGTAGGATTCGTAGTAAATATTTATAAATGTGATAAGAAATAACGAGAAAGGCGTGTAAGAGTTTGTTTCCGTAATCGGCGTTTTTGAAATATTATTATTACAGTGTTGTACAATATTAATTTGGGAGGCGGGTATGGGTACCGCCGCCCCGGTAACTATTTATTGGATAACCAATACCCCTGCCATAGGTGACGCCAAGTGGTTCTCAACGTTTGGTGCTCAGCAGGGGCGCCTGGGTTTATGGGGTGAAGTTTGTGTAGGTCTTGTGGGCGGATTTATAAATAAATAAATAAATTATTTCAAGCGCCCTTGAGGTGATTTTTCACAAAAACGGCGCTCTGCAAATTGTCCAATTATTATTATTATTATTAAATAAATTCGGACTTTCTCGACCAAGCGCCTTGCATCGCGGTGGGAGGAATGGATTCATATATCCGTCCCTCCTTGACACACTGGCCCCCAGATTCCTACACAACCCTATTACCTTTTTCCTTCCCAGAACTTCCTTTCCATCCTTTCCCCAAAAATACCCTCCACACAACATCCCCAAAGATGAATAGGCCTCGAGGGAAATTGATTTCTTCAGGGTCTCCTTTGTGGAGCTATTGTAAAAAAGAAACAATTTATTTATTTATATTCTCACCATACATTTTGTTGTTGTTGTTTTTTTTTACATAAATTAACCTCACTAGGACTAATGCCTGTATTGAGGTTAATACAACAATATTATCATACGAACCATCAAATAATCTACCTCATTAGGTGTAACCTGTTCTGGATAGGTGGCAGAAATGTTCCAGCAATAAAATAATTTAGTAACATAAAGTCGTGTATGAGACGATGAATACGAATGAAGCAAGCTGTATGCGCTGTGATAGAGTCGTGTGGCGGTCTATTCTCTTTTCTATAACTGCTGGAAACGGAGTGATGGTTAGTTAGTTTCTAATGTAGAAATATTGGAAATAAGAAACACTGCGAGGTTTTATACTAATAAGATGCCTTCAAGTACATAAAATTATTGTCGAGAATCTTAACGAAATACTTTTATGGGGCTGACACACTTGCGCCATACTCTCATGGCTTAACCTATTTATATTGAAATAGGCCAATCCCCGAGAATATGTCCGCGTAAAGGGTGGTCTGACATAGGCATAATGCTTGATAAAATATTCGAGTATGCATTGTATACGTGTTATTTATTATTGAAAAATCATTCACACCATAATTCCACAGAATATTGTGAGGGAAAAAAAAAGATATGGAAAAAAATAACATCAATTAGGAGATTAAGAGTAGGGGTTCGTGGAACCTTCCTATGCTTATAAAACAGTTAATTAAAAACATATGAAGCCTCTTCAACGAAGCTACGTTTTTGAATAGTGGTCTCTTTGTGATTATTTTAGATATATTTTTGGAATTTTATTTCTCTCCTCTTTCTGAGATATGCCTAAGATGGACATTTTTATAAGATTTGATGAGTGTGGAAGTCCTCGATTTCTTCATTTATGCGGAAAAATACGACGAAGTAGTATTATATAACTTTTACAACGAACATCCTGAATGGTATTTTTATAAGACTGCTGAAGTTATAAGCTATAACTTCAAGCTTTAAAACCGTATAATTGTTTAGAATGGCTATAAAATTAGTTATAGTGATAAAATATGGAAGTTGTTTCCAACCCTCAACATGTTATAGTAATATCAAGAAAAATAATAAAAGGCTAACATAATTCATAAAAAAAACACTCAAATAATATTAACGTTTGTTCCTACGTGCTTAAAACATTTTTGAATTACATAATCAATAATAATTAATCTAACGAAAACGTTTTGTTCGTCCTTCTATTAAACTATTTTTTTACCATTAAACATAACTTACTGTTTGCTACCACGAACTCACTTACTATGTGCAAATACGAGTGTTAGTGAGGTGTCCATCGTAAATATTCATTATGTGTCAAGAAGGTACAGTTATTGAATATTGAACGTTCACACAATGGCTTGTTAGTGCATTTATTTTCTGAAGTCACGTCCAACGTTCACAAAGGAGGGGCAGTTCACTCGAATACAAGTATACGAGGCTACGGGTCTACAAGGCTACGGGATATACGACGACTAAACATTCTACTCGTGCCTACGCCGGCTTGGGAAAACGAAATGCAGTTACAATTCATGCGCTCCGGGGGTTACCACTTCAATTCTCTTTCAAATAGAAGTCTTTATTTTACTGTGCTTGTCGCCATCACTTAAAACTAATAAAAATAATTATATTATACCAAATATTTCTTTTACCGCCATTTTGAATAACCTACTTTTAAAACGAATTTATTTAAAATGAATTTAGATCTTCTTTAGCACCATTGGGATATGAAACTCGATGAAACGGAAACGAGCAACACTAAAAAGAGACAAAAACAAACATTTATAGGATTTAGCCTGCGAGGGAATGAGATAGACTAATTCTCTTTGTGCGGTGTTTCGTAGCCTATCGAACTCCTCCTTGTGCGGTGCTTCGTAGAATAAAAATTAAAATATTTTTTAAACTTGGTAACAATGTTATAAAAAATAAACCATACAATTATCCTACTCCTGATACTGGGCATTCGTCTCATTCTCTCGAAGTTTAGTTTTCTGAAAGTTTCCCTTCTACCGCGTGTGAACTGCACACATGATTTCATTTATTTGTTATTAAAAAAAGTCTTTGTTATTAAAAAAAAAGTCTTTGAAAAATTTTACAGCCTTCGTGGTCGAGGGGTTAGGTTCTGTGGTAATTCGGAGATTGCGGGTTCAAATCTCGGCGTGCGTAAGTAAATTTGATTCATTTGTATTATTTCACAAGTAGTCGTTTAAAATAATATACATAGAGTATATTTGCGGCACGTTTCAGAGTGGAAGACACTTTCATTATCGCCCCGGTGTAAGACCATTATTCAGAAATGAAACGAAGCTTGAAATGGTTTAGCCGTTTTTCCTGACTGAATAGCCATGTACTTCCCATCCCCCTTCACTCCCCCTCCTTCACCTACTCACTATTTTCAACCTCACAACATACCCCAAATGGCGATGCCATAGTGTCACTGTCTCCAGACACTTGGCAGCAGTTGAGACACAAAATAGTCAAAAATTTTATAATTATTTCTCACATATTTAAACGTTACCATACTTTCATAGAAAGCAATCATTTTGAGGTTTGACATTATAAAATATTGACTTTTTATTAATTTTTGACATTGACATGTCACGTGCAAAATTATTCAAAATGGAGAACTGAATATTAAATTACGTAATTCATATTTTCGATTCCTTTAAATAATGAAGTGGGTTTTATTATCTACCCTAAGCATTTTCAGCACTGTTCGACATGAATAATTTCATTGGATGTTCCTGTTATTTTTGATGAAGCAAAATTTTCCCAAACTTATAATTGACATAATTATGATGAACCCCGACGCCTCCGAATAAATTTCTCGGCTTATCGCCGGCCTTTTGAAATTATATTAACCGCTCGTTGTGGTGAATAATTACAGCGGAAATTCCTAAATCCAAACAACCTTCGGTTTACATACCACGGCTGCCTTATACAACCTACTCATGGATTTTATACATTATTGTGCTACAGCACAAAACCGACACTTTTCTCAAAACAAATCGTGTAAACGGGGAATTTATCCGAGTTAGTTCGCAATTAAATGTTGCGTGAGATTATTCAAAGGTTAGCATTGAAATATCTCAGATTTTCAATAGGATAAATGTATTTCTGAAAAGTGCCCGTAATAAAACAGCGTATGTAAATTATGTTTTTGAATAACAATAGGTCAACCGTTAATGTTCAAACCTGCAATTTTTAACAAGTTCTTTCCCATTCCCTGGGAAATTATACACCTATCGCTTTAATATGGTTGTAACGGTTTAAGGCCAACAAAATAAATTATGAAAGAAACATAAGTATTGTGTTTCCAGAACAAGGCATTAAGGCCGTGCGAACATGATTTATAAGCTTTTCCTTAAATGGGAAGCTTTTACAAAGCTGTGGAATTTACGACAATCATTTTGGTGTGTGATTTATGTGCTTATTATGGTCGTTAATTAATCACCTTTTTAATTAACTTCATACAGGTGAATCTCAGGTGAAAATCTCTCCTGGCCTATGTCATCTCTGGAGAAGCTTTGTAGAGGGGCTTTTTAGGGAAAAGAAATAAAGGAAATTCTGGGAAGGAAAAAGGTATGGCGGGTAGGAATCTAGGGGTCAGTGTGTACAGGAGTGACGGGCGTATGAACCCGTCCCTACCGCTGCGGAGCAGGAGAATCGGTAAAGAGAGACCAACTAGAGAGGTTAAAGGGCCTCCCCAAACCGGCCTCTCCAGATCCGGCCCGGACCGCCAAGACCTGGATACATATATCACGGACACCCCTGCTAAGTCACCGAACGTAGCGAACCACTCGGGGTGACCTATGGGGGAGGTGTTGGTTATCCAATAAATAGTTCCCAGTGCAGCAATACCCACACTTGCCTTCCAAATTGATAATTATTTATTTATTAAACAGATTTTTAAAATTAGGCGTTGATTTTAACCTTTCGCTATTATGTGGGATTTCTTTAAATTAAATTCCTAAATTCTGTTACTCTTAATTATATTTTTGTTGTTGTTGTTGAATACTTTAAAAACACGGGAACATTTTTTTTGTTCCCTTGTATATACATTTATTTTTAATTCCAACTTATATTACAGACATCGAACTCTTTGGTATAATTCAATGTATCAGCTATCACCCCTCTAAGCGCATATCATTTCAACCTAATGATACATACTTTTTGACAATTATTTTCAAAACAAATCAATGAAGTATTGAATACCCTTTAAAAAAATGCATTTTAAACACTTTTTGTTTTTAAAAAAACATTACCCACAATACCACATTTATAATTAAATACATATCATCACTATTGTACTACTAATACCTACTTGTTTAAAAAAATAAAAACACTAGCAAATAATATCCTTAATAGAAATAGAACATCTGAAGATAACCTTGCAAATAAAATCTCTCTCGATAATCTGAGTTATAACCTTTTTAATCTCACTCCAACATCAGAACAAGAAATCAATGAAATCATATCTTCACTCAAAAATACACACTCCACGGGAATTGACAATATATCCACTAAACTAATTAAACACCTCAAACCAATCATCACTAAACCCCTTCAACATATTACAAATCTAAGTTTTCGAACTGGCCTTTTCCCAAGCACCCTAAAACATTCAACCATTATTCCTGTCTTTAAATCAGGGGACAGATCATCTGTGAATAACTATAGACCAATATCCTTACTAAGTCCGATTTCAAAAATAATTGAAAAAACAGTTAAACGAAGACTCTACAAGTTTCTCGAAGATAATAAAATCCTGTCAAATAATCAATACGGCTTCCGCAAAGGTCGTAGTGCCTCAGATGCAATTGCAAATTTCACTAAACTAATTTCTGACAAACTCGATAAAAGTCGCAAACCCCTCGCTGTATTCTTGGATCTAGCTAAAGCCTTTGATACTGTATCTCACCGCATACTCCTGAAAAAACTCCTGCAGATAGGAATAAAAGGTACTCCCCTTAAATGGTTTGAGAGCTATCTAACAAACAGGTCCCAGTCAACTATTATCAACTCGGCTAAAGAGTATAGAAGTACAAGTTTACCAATCACATATGGCGTACCCCAAGGCAGTGTTCTAGGCCCACTTCTCTTTCTAATATACATTAACACGTTATGCAATCTGAATACTGGTGGTACTATTATATCTTTTGCTGATGACACGGTTATCGTATTTGATGACGAAGATTTGAATTCAACCTTTGAAAAAGCAAATTATGGCATGAACATAGTAAAAAACTGGTTGGATTCTAACCTTCTAACTCTAAATATAGATAAAACAAAATACCTACTTTTTTCCATACGTAAACCAAATATCCTCCACAACTGCCAAAAACTTACCATACATACATGTTCACAGAACCTTAACACGCCTACATCACCTCACAAAAACTGCTCATGCGATAACCTAAAAATATCAAATGAAATTAAGTACTTGGGAGTTATCATAGATGATCAATTACGATGGGAGGCACACATAAATTCTACAACAAAAAGGCTTCGCAAATTATGTTACATTTTCTACTCTCTTAGATCTATCCTTAGCTTACAAACACTAAGATGTATTTACTTTGCACTTTTTCAATCAATTGCTACATATGGTATTGTAGGATGGGGAGGCTGTGCAACATCAATTCTTCATCCCTTGGTCTTAATACAAAAACTATTGCTAAGGATAATATTCAAATGTAACCCATCACACCCATCAGAACCACTTTTTAAAAAATTCAACGTATTAGACATTCGACAATTATACATAAAGACGATTCTCATATACTTATGGAAAAAGGATTTGATGAAAAAAACCCAACAAAAAATTCACACCCGGTACTCATCCCAACTAAAATGCATAATTCCTCCAACAAAAACAGCCTTCGCACAGCACCAGTTCTCTTACATTGCACCCAAAATGTTCAATTTGCTAAGTATTGATACCAGGAAATCGAAAACTGACAATCAATATATCACAAGTGTTCAGAACTGGTTAATTATAAAGGGAAGGAACTATTTTAAAGAATGCCTGACACCACTAAATTGAGTCAACTTGATCTTAATTAACCTAACTTGACTTAACTTAACTTAATTGACTTAACTTAACCTGACTTAACTTAACTTAACACTTTCTGCTAAAACAGGGATACATTTCTAAAAAAAAAAAAAAACATGTCTAATTTTATTATAAAGGTCAACATCTGCCTAAACCGTTTCTGTTACTGTTATCTGTATAATATAGTATGTCATATTACTTAATTTATCTGGAGGAAAACATCATTTTATTTTTAAACCTAACATTTATCTGTACAAAAATTGGTGTAAAATAATGTACCTACCAATATAACCATGCACATTTAGATTTTCAACAAAATAAAATTCCTTTCTCATATGCATACCATATAGTACCTACTCTTATTTTATATATTTATAATTACATACCTTTATTATATTTATTATTATTTATTTATTATTTATTTATTAATTTATTTATTTATTTATTATTATTACAACTCTTTTATATTACTCTATAGCAATTTAGATTCTTTTATATTTTTTTGTATTCTTGAATATCATATAATTTTATGTATATAATTTCTTAATTCTTTCACATTCTTCATATTTCATTTGTTAATGTACCTACTGTATATAAAATCGACCACCACAACACGGGCATGTGCCTAGCATGGTGGTCGAAAAATCCCCAATGTATGTAATGAAAAATCTAATGAATAAAGAAAACTTAAAAAAAAAAAAAAAAAACTTCACATGAATTTACTTCTCACATAAAACCACTTTAAAATCACCCATTTATAATACTGAACATCCTCTTGGGCTTCTCAATTTTGCACGTAGCATCGCATTAAAACCATCAAATTTAATATAAAACAATTTTCGCTTTTCCTCTTCCAAGTTCCCAAATTAAAGCCCTTTTTCACTCACACCTTTCACACCCTTCAAAGGCAACGAGCCCTGTTAATGACAGGTGAGACATTTTTAAATACCGAAATAGCCGCCTAATATTTATTAATGAAATAAATATTGGCGCTGAATTATTACGAGGGTTTTGAAAAATGATGACGAGTCAGTAGATGGCGGAAGTGGAGAGCTCTACATCGTGGACAGTGTAAATTGTTTTCCAAATTTCCAACGGATATTTTATATCCAAATTTACAACGGATATCTTGTTTTTAAAACGGTTTTGCTTTTAACGGCATCTTAAAAAAGAAGAAAAATTGAAGAGCACATTAAAAATATTGTAATATTCCGAAATTTAATGAGAATTTCCAACTTAATAAAAAAATATCCCCATCAGCTGTATTGACAGTGTGTATAACTTTTTATGGCTCATATATCAATTTCGTCAATTTTAGTTTATTTATAAGCTTTTTACATACACAGTTGTTATCGATTGTATAAAATTTACACCACGTTTATAAGAAAGGTTAAAAATGTTTGACCGCAGATATTACATAAAAAACTTTTGTTTGGGTGGTTCGTATTCATAACTAAAATTATGTATCCATTTGTTATTCCAGACGTCCGGTGCCCGAGGAGGAGAACTGGCCTCTGTACAGCAAGGACAAACCCAATTATTATATATTTAACGCTGATGGATCTGGAATAGGCAAGGGCCCCAGGGCCCAGACCTGCGCTTTCTGGAATCAGTTCCTGCCCAGACTTCACAATAATCCAGGTATTAACAAATATTATTCTTATCAGCATTATTTGCAATAGAAGAAAAAAATAGTATATATACTATACTAACAGAATACAGTTAACTCTGGCAGTTGCATTTCAATTCAAGATAACTCTACCATTTGACATTTCACCTGCCTGTAAATTTATTCGTTACGTTCCGGTTCCGGTTCAACATGGTGAACGTGTTGGATACAACTTTTTTATCCGGCCAGAATTCGCACGATCGTGGTTACCAGTCCAGTGTCGGCTCGTGACTTTAGTGTATCCAAGAGTGCTGAACTTTAAAAAAATTAAATCATGGATGCTGTCGTGGGCGAAAAATTTTTTTTTTTTTTTTCAAAAGTTGGTTTTTTGTGTGGAGATATTTCAGGAAATTCGTGCGGCACACGGCCAAACTGAAACTTTCTGAAATTCTTCGTAGAAAAAACTGATTTTCAAAAAAATATAACGCTTTTCGGCTACACCAACCTCAATAATGCCATTTTTTTAATAACAGCACTCTAGGACACCCTAAAGTCGCGAGCCGCCACTGGTTACCACTACAAGCTTTCAAACCGGAATAAACAATAATATGGTACCTACCGCCTATAATAAAGATTCAAAAACAGAATTGTCAATCGAATGATTCTTTGAACAAAATAGAATGAAAATTAAAAATATGTTAAGTAAAATATTTATGGTTTATAATTAAAAAGATAGGTATTTAAGTACCTACTTACAAATCTTGCGATTTCAGAGAAAATTTCGGTTTTGATTTAAATGAGAGAAATTTAGAAACCTACTTTTTAGGCACGAGGTTCACTGTTAACAGAACTACTAATTTATTTGTATTCAGTTAACAGTAAGTATGTAATTATAATAAAAATATTATTTCCTAGAATTATAGTGCACGTAGTTGGTACGTTATACCGCTCTCAAACGATCACTTTGGCTTTGCCTATTTTGGTATATCGTTCGCCCACTGGGAATACATGACGAGGGATATACTGAAACAGGCCAAGGCACCGGATTATGTCTATTGTGTGAGAGCAGCATTATAGTGTTCGTGAACACCCCAGGAGAACCTGTGCTGTGTTTTCATGTGCCTTTATTATAGTGTAGTTTGTGTAATGCTGTAAATTGTTTATATTATTGTATCTTCAACATTGGACTCAACAATGAAACATGTAATGAATATTTGTAAATAAAATTTGTTTAAGTGACTTAATATCATTAAATGAAACAAACGAATATTTCTAGATAATATTTGCTATGTGGCTCAACACCATAAAAAAGCGATAGCAAAACAGAAACACCAGAGGGCCTACCTAGCACGGTCGACCAGTAAAGCTTTTGTTGATAATTCGATAACTTGTTTTATCTATTTTATTTTTAACTTAACGAAAAGTTGATAATTGTCATCTTTCCTGAGCACCACTGCAGATCGCCAACGTATAAACAACAATTTACATCGAATAAATTAACAACATTAAGTCGTTGTGAACTGTTGTTTATTCGTCGACGATCTGCAGCAATGCTCAGGAACGATAACAAGTTACTGACATTATCGATACAAATTTTATCATTCTTCCGTGCTAGCCCTGATGTTCATCAGTCAGTGACAATTCATCGCTTTGAAGAGAATACATATTTTCATTAATAAACCGGGCTTTTTTACAGTGGAAATGAATCTACCAAATACAATAATTTTACTAACCAACGATGTGATGCCTACCTGCAACATACTGAGTCCACCTTGAAATTTGTTTTCAGGAGGTACGACTTGTTTCAGGGGAATCTTTAAATCCAATCTTCCATTGGTTTTCGTGACTTTTTATTTAAAAAAAACGTGACAATGTATTGTGTAGTTATCATGATCATCTTTTCATCTCTCCAACTTTCCTTCTTAATTGTGTATTCATATGATAGCATTTCTCAAGTTTGTGTTAATGTTTCAGACACCCCCGCGCAGCCATGCGAAGGAGCTGTCACTCACCCCCTCAGTAGCTCGGCAGCCATCTTTTATTCGTCGGGCTCCATTTTGAGTACAATCGTTGGCGCCATTTTGTTGCCAATGACACACTCAGCACTGTGCGCGTTCACCTACAAATAAGTCAAACACATATCAATCTTTTTGGATAAAACGTGATTATTAGGGCAAATTGTAGAGAGGATTTATAAAACGGAAGCTCTAGGCAGACGGCTATTGCATAAAACACTGTAGAAGTAGAACGAGGCCTAAAAAAGTAAAAAAAGTATGAACATTTCGTTAATAGACATGAATTTCGCTTGTTTTTTCAACACTGTAGAAATAGGAGCGAACGAAATGCACTGCACTTTAGCGAACTGTTCTACAACATGACGCTTAGTGTATTAATTAAGTAGAACTACTTGATATCGTTTTGTTTGACCGACGTGTTATGACGTCGTCAAATATTTTTTTACAAAATGTAGGCCAATATTATATGACTGCACGTAGAACGTTATTTTACCCATGTTAAAATGGTATTTATAAATAATGATTATTTTAATAAAAATAGTTCAATACACCCAACGCATTGAATGGATTCACATTAAAAAGGCGTAGTCTTGAAGTTTATCAAATAACCTCTCAAGTTAATGCCTATTGTATTGAAAAAAAAATACCGTGGTGATGAGAAAATCCTTTGCAATTCCCACTTAGAAAGTACATAGGTGTACGCTTATATTTAATTTTAATTATTTGTGCAGATCATTCGTTATTTAAAGATGCATTAAAGTCAGCCATAAATCAGGATTATATTTCGATGTTTGAGTGTTGTAACTAAAATTAGTAGATGTATTCTTACAGCCCATTCATCGTGAATATGGAGATGTTAAATGTCGCTTTGTGTGCATATTTGTGCATCATCGTCTCAATTATTGTGATCTTTGTTTAGTCAATAATATATATGTGATTAGATAATCATACCCGCCCTGTAGTGAGAGGGTTAATTTAATATAAAGGGATGGTGCAAGAAGTGTTATTGGTTGGACGCGTATTTTGGACACGTAGTAAAATCCGAAGATGGCATTCCACCAAATGGAAATAGTATTTTTACCAATTAAAAAGGGAAGCTGGAAGTGTATTAGTTTTAAAACATTTCATTGGATTAGGAAACTAATTATAACTGGCTTATTGACGGCTTAATATTGTATGCCATAGAAATTAATGCAATTTATAGTATAAGGCATTTTTCTTTTTAATTCCACTACCACAATCTCAAAAAGTAAGGTGAATTTTTCAGGTAATCGTAGAAACTCTTACAAACGCAGAAAGACTTTCGCTTTTACACCAATATTTCAAATAGGTACAATATTTATGTAACTTTGTAAGAATATTATATGAATAAGATTTTTTAATTTAATAGTTAATTGAAACCTTTCTTATGATGACACTTATCAATAAATTTAATATTTACACCTTTTGTATACCAATGGACTAAATGTATTAAAGTTTCTTTGCTTTTACACAATGTAAGTATATTTCCAGCATTTCCCAACATGGCTGGTCCATGCTTATGGCGAAATCTCGTCTTAGAAGTCTTTGGAAAATCTTTAAATAATCTTAGCCAATAATACGAGCTTAGGTCTGACTTGCTTTACCCTGAAGACTCCTATTTCTATTACAGATTTATTTAACTAATATTATAACTTTCCTAAGAAATTTTATACATATTTTTCTTATTATTATACCAACATATATACAGAAAATAATTTCTTTCGAGTAAAAATGCCTACACATATGTATGTATGTCATCATTGTAACAGGATAACAGGATTATTCTGAGATTGGCAGGCATATCTTGCACGGTTAACTGTGTTGGTTAAACCGAAATAAAAAAGGTATCATTACTATTTCAAACTGAATCAAAAACCATCTAGTGACTTTTTTTAATACATTGCATATCGTTCTTAAAATCTCATTAAAATAATGCAAAAAATCAAATATCAATTCAACCAATAAGTTTCATACATTATCTAGTCAAACTTATTCTTTAGATACCTACCCAAATCGTAGACAATACAAACTCCTTAGTCATAAAATGCATATCAAATTGGCTGAAAATTCTATAGTTTCTTCTTCTTTATTAAGAAGTTTTAGAAATATAGATTTATTTGTATGTACCTACGAGTATGTGTATGTACAACCAAAAGAGCTAAGGGAAAAAATCTTCATCCATATTATTATAAATATGAAAGAATTGAGGGTAACAAAAAAAAAACATATCAACTTTTGGAAAATTCTGGAAGAGGTGTATTTAATTGAGATGGTGGTAATTATTATAAACGAGATTTTAAACAAACCTTAGAATATAAGGAAAATGGTGTCAGCTTTATGAAAAATTAAAAGATTTACGTATTGCTTTGAGCAAGTACTGCTTTCTTAACTAGATTTTATGCTTTTAGCAAAATCACGCAAAACATTAAAAGTCAATTTTTGAAACAATAAGTGAATTCGATTTTTTCACAAATACTTTTTATTTATTTATGTGAGTACAATATGAGTCTCAACTGCTACCAATCGTCTAGAGCCAGTGATACTATGGCTTACCCAATTGAGAAGGGAAAGTTAGAGTGGGGAATATTAGAGAGATGGGGAAGATTAGAGTGGGGGGAATACCTGGATTTTCAGAACTGGTCGCTAAATTGGTTATTTAAAGCAACGTTTTAATTCTGATAGAATAGTGGTCTTTCACCACCGCGCGGCGACATTGAGAAATCTTCAATTAAATTACACAAATTAATTCAATCATATTTACTTGAACACGTTGGGATTCGAACCCGCAACCTCTCAATTTGTAGTAGAGAGCCTTACTCCTCGACCACAGAGGCCGTCAAAACACAAATAAAGTTCTTTAATTATCTGAGGAATAAAGCAAACAAATCAACGAGTTTACAAAGGTTTTATAAAGAAGCAACTTACAATATTTTGCTGCGTCTGCAAGATTATCTACATGCAAAAGTAGCGCTTTTTCAGAAATGTAGAAAGGCTACTCCTTGTTTCCTTAAGTTTCCCACTTTACTTTCCTAAGTAATACCCAGAAATAATGTTGTACCTCATGACACTACCGTGTTGTCACCGAATTGGCTTTCTAAACAAGGGTGTAATGACAGTGATCTTATTTATCTGGACAAGTGGCTCGATTTCTAAAAATGTCAAACAAGAAAACATATCAAATGATTAAAACAGCCATGTGCAAATGGTACATGCTGCAATGTCAATATGCAAAAAAACCTTGTCCTGTGAGTTCCACATTGTTTGTTAAAGTATAACAACGTATGTTCGCACTAAACATGGATGACTACGTACATAACACGCCGTTGATATTAACTTATGACACCAACACATTGCACGAGCATTGGTTATACCGATCTAATGAGTGCGTTCATCTCGATTTATATATAATGCTTTGAGTTATGTGAACATGTCCATGCACATAGATTCTCAAATTTCGTGTTAAGTCCATCGTCCCACTAGCTCGGCATTTTTTGAAGACAATTTTTGTCGCTACTGTATTCGGTGCTGATATAGAGCCAGTGAGACGACGAGCTAACACAGCAAAAATGGTTATGCTACGAAAAGAACAGGAACGTTTATCACGAGGTTTAACGTGCAAGTTAATAAATTGCCCATAAGCAGTATTGCAGGCGCAGCAATGAAGCTGACTATGAAAAGATTGTATTTTTGACAAATTAGCCTATTGACTATTTCAATTTTCTCATCTGAACCATTACAATGGCCCTATAAAATGTTCAAATTAATTGCTTAATTACGCTACATAACTAATGCCAAATAAATAGAAATTTGTAACTAATTTTTGCACTGTATTGAAGATAATATTGTAATTAAGATTTCGTAGAATAGATGCTTTTTTACGCACTATTGAATAAACAAAGATAATAATTATTTTCGATGAATTATTTAAGATTTTGAAAACATAAAAATTGTCGTTACTTTGATCAATTTTAATATGGTATATAGGTACTAGCCTTGACCCTTTTTTACTTTTGTAGGAAATTATATACTGTAATTATAATGATTGTACTAAGTCATCAGTTTAAGGATAGTTTTAAAAGTATTCAATATGTTTAATGTTCGCATATAAAAACATCCTCTTGAATACGGTATAAATGAATACTCAATTGATCTGTGTTAATTTTATTATTGTTGTTAAAAAAATGTGTGTATTTCGTCAGTTTTGTTTCAATTGGTATTGTGTAGACAAAATTCTACGTTATTTTCAAATTTCCCGAACAACCGTCCCAAAGTGTGGGCGACATCTATGAAATCGGGAAACGAGATAATCCACAAAATAAACTAGAAGTTTGGTCGTTCATAAACAGATGGCAGTAACATTATTTCAAATCGTAACAATCAATATATTATTATAAAAATGAACATCCAGAAAATAGATGATACATCACAACCGAAAAACTTTTTATTGTTGCTTTGAAGCAACGAACGAATGTCTATCCCATTTTCCACGACCAGATTTTAGTTTATTGCTCAAAAGAGTACTGACCGTTGTCATTTATTGTTAGCATTAATTGTAATAATGCAGAAATTGTTTATGTTACTCTCAAAATTTTATTCAATACATTGTTGTATTTTTAAAAACCTAAATGAAGTATCTACGTAATAATTGTTTAAATATAAATTATTTATGTGATGTTACTGATGTTTGGTGTTATTTCTGTATTCTATTTAAGCTATTGATTAAATTGATATTGATAAGTTTTGTCATGAGAACCCTATTTTGCACAACCTTAGTTGTATATTACAGTATCGTTTCTCATAAGAATTCAACAATGGTTTCACACAACAAACTTCGCGACAAACCTGGAGAAAAATATAATAAAAATTATTACTGGTGGCTTCAATTAGATTCCGATTTTTTTTTTCTTAGGCTTAATGATTTTTGATTATAAGAAAGCTGTAGGTACCCTACCAAGCCACAAAATAATAATTCTTTCACTCAAATAAGTATTTTGGGTATAACAGTCGACTAAAAAACTTCCTATGCTGGAAAAAAACTTTATCTCTCAATGGAGTAAAGTCAAAAACCTGGGAAATGTAATGATTGAGCCTATTGATTTCTACTTTGATCTCTTTTGAATAAAATCTTGTTTTGCATTCAAAATTTAACGGATTAGATCATGCGAGAGTCTACACAAGGATTAAAAATCCTTGTTCATGATATTTCGTAGCTAAAAAGCACGTAGAATAACGTTAAAATAAGAATTCGCTTTGGAAGTTCATTCTTATAACTTCGTTTATTTCAATTGTTTGACACCTTGATGAGATTATTTTTATCAAAAGGACACACTCAAAAATTTAGGTGTGCAAATAATTTAAGAAATTTAATATTAATTAAATAATTTAGGATCCTTCAATGTGATTAGGCCACGCCTAGACTGTGTGTAACTTTGTTTCAGCTTGTGGTTGATTGGCAGTTCAGCGTAACAAGGTTATGATGTACTTGTTTTGCTTTTGTAAGAAATAGATCTTAACCATTTTAACGGGCTATGCCTAGAAAATCAGTGTTTAAGTGTAATTAGGCGATTTATGATATATCAACACTTATTCAAACAGTTTCCTCTCTTGATCAGTAGAAAAAACTATTTGAAAATTTAAAAAATCAGTCAAACAAATTAAATTGCACAAAGTGTTCAATCAAAATTGAAAAATAATCACAAATATTTCTAATATTTTGAATTATCTCAGAAAAATTCGAATGTCTGTTTGGTCATAGGTAATAGAATCCAAGGGAGATATAGCATTGAATCGTGTCGAAAATCGTCGAATTGCGACCAAATTGCACGAACTATCAAAGTGGCGAGGCGGAGCCAATGAAAGTTATGCGCTTGGTGTGAAGTAGAAACAAAGCAGGGGCGCTGATGTGCGATAATACGTAGATGCGATCTTCAGTAGTATGGGTGAATGACGTTGGCAACACTTTAATGCCCGCGACTTTGCATTAAAATTGGTTCTAGGCCCACCTCCCTTGTTTCTCTTATCTGTGTTTGTGTTAGGTTTTATGGTTAATTGAATATAATTAAATAAATGGAAAATTTTCAGCACAAATACAATTTTCAATTTGAAATGTTGTGGGAATTCAAAGTCTTTAGTCATAATAAGTCAAGTAGCCTCTATTATCTGCAATGATAACACTTCTTATGAAATGAAACATATCAATATTTAAATAGAAAATTCACCTTACTGTTCAAACCAATGTACGGTAGTATTAGCATATACAAAACTTGTATAACAACTATGGAAATAAAATATATTTTAACGTTGAATGCTTTTTTAATTTGAACAATTTAGGTTTCTACAAAACCACCATCCAAATTTAACTAAAAATCATGTCTACATAATGTGGTTCCATAATAGTTGACCCCTCGGCAGTTGGCCCCCCGGCGCGTACTTATATATAATATAAAGTCGGTTCGGGGAACACACGGTATTGGTGCCCACTATACTAAATATTACTACTAGTATCACCGAAAGGGATTTGCAGAGAGGATGTAAAACAAAAGCATTAAACGCATTTTTATTCAAATGCCATCAATAAAAAACCATCGACATACTGTATACTAACAGCGAATAAGAACAAAAAAAATCGACAACGTAAATAAATTAATTTTTAATCCATATTCACTTGTTTTTGTCGATTTTAGGTTTTGACATTGGGAAATAATGCACACAAAATTATAATCTTGTAATAATTATATTATCGGAAGGCCAACTGTCCGGTGATCAACTGTCGAATCACCACGAAATTTGTAAACTACCATCATAATAATAAGCGTGTAAACCAAAAAAATTCTTAGAATTATCTAAACAATCTAGATACTTCGGTTTCTGCCTACCCTATTTAAAATTTTTTTTTAATGTTTATTTTTTTAATGGGAAAAAAGTTCGGAGTATCAGATATTTTCTAATACTTTTTTAAATTTATTTATTTAATAATAATAATAATAATAATAATAATGTTTATTTCAGCCGAACAGAGCGGTGGGTGCAATACTCTGTCAGCCATAAAAAAGTATACATTAAATAAAATGGATTTACCAGATAAAAATTAAATAACATAAAAAAGATTAAAAAAAATATATACATCTACATATTTAGTAGGTAATCGTATATCTACTACGGGGGCTTCAGATTAATTCTCCATGTTTGGTGAAGAGGCGCGCCCTGCCACTGGGCCACGGCCTGGACGAGAGTGTTCTCCGATCTTTGGTAGCGCTGACTCACCCCGGCTATTCTGTGGCGCATCAAGGCGGCGAACCCATGTACCCTTCCTTCTGCGAACATCTGCGAGGCACTGCATCGCCAAGGTAGGCCGAATAGCGCCCTATATGCGTTGTTGTATTGTACTCGAAGTGAGTTCATGACGCCTTGTGAGTATCTTGTCCAAAGTTCGCTGGTGTAAAAGCTCATGCAGTAGCTCTGGAATATTTGCTTCTTCACCGGAGAACTGCACCTGTTGAATCTCCTGGCGAGCATGTTGGCTCGAACGCTGAGTACTCTTCTTTGGCGTTCTATGTCATTTTTATCATTTAGGTCATCAGTGACGACATGCCCCAAATATTTTATTTCCCTGCAGATTTTGACAGTGTCTCCGCCGAGGAGAATAGGTGGAATGACAGTAGGACCAGTATTTGCTTTAAACACCAGCAATGATGATTTTTTGGCATTGTACATCAAACCATGACTATCGACGTATGCTTGGCATATGGCAAGAAGTTTTCTCATTGCCCTTACTGATGGGGCTAGTATGACAATGTCATCTGCATAACTTATGTTATTCATACATACTCCGGCAACGTGGCATCCGATTCTTGTTTTGTTCAGTATTTTACTAAGTTCGTCCATATATACATTGAACAGCACTGGGGACATTGAGCCTCCTTGCCTAACGCCGCACTTTAATTTTGCTGCTTCTGACAGGCTGTCATTCCATCTGACGAAGTTTTCCTGTTGCTTGTACCATATACTCAATATATTTACAATTTGTGGTGGTAATTGTCGGTCCGTCAGTTTTTTCCATAATTTATCATGACAAACCATGTCAAAAGCTTTGCTTAGGTCTAGGAAGCATGCGTATACCGATGTTTTTCTGGCTTTGTAATATTCTATTGATAGTTTCAAGCTATATATGGCTGTATCAGTAGAGCACCCAGCTTTGAAGCCCATTTGGGAATCCTCTGTAATGAGCTTGTCTTCCGTTAAATTTAAAATCACCTTTTCAAATATTCTTGCTATTAATATTGTATGTTTTTTGTATGTTTTTCACAATAAGTGTACATTTTTTATTTGCTATACATTGTTACAAAGGAATACAAAAATAGTCCTTCCTCACTAAAAAGGCTCTTATGTTTGGTGAGGGAATGAGGGAGGTCAAGCTCAATTATATGAAATCATTTGTAAAATTACTCATGATGTTCCAACCGAAATTGTGTTCATCTCAACAACCGAAATGTTGTTGAGATGATGACAAATTTCTTAGCATTTATCAATTTTAAATTTCTTACTAATTCTAACGGGAGGCGATTGATTTGAATTTTGCATTAAAACAATTATGAAAACAGATGCAAATTATACGAATAAACAAAAACAAGTAAATTGAAATCACAAATAAAATTGTAAGAAAAATTATAAATGTTTTGTTCGGTCTGTAATATCTGTTCGAATATATAGGTACATAAGTAAACATTCTTCATAATGATCTTGTACTCCTTGAAAAGCTCCGTGCAAATGTTAAGAATGACCTCGAGTTTTCAGGATCAAAACTCGACGAAGTGCAAATTAAATAATACTAAAATAAACTCTGTTTATTCTTAGCTACACCTCATGTTGTTCGCTGTTACTAACGCCGGTCTTGAAAATGAAATGAAAATTTTCAGAATACTTCGAGCTAGTATACATAAAACTACCTTTAGGCTTGTCCATTAGTTTTCATTGACGTCGATTTTATAAACAAAGGATTATTTATTAGGAGATAGATGCGCATCTCATCGCATGCACCAAAGATCAACTGAACCAACAACTAAACAAATAAATTCTTTCAACATTTGTAGATCATCTGATCAGCAACTAAACAAATGAATATCTTTTAACGGTTGTAGATCAACTGATCAACAACTAAACAAATTAATAACTTTCAACGGTTGTAGATCAAATGATCAATAATTAAACAAATGAATATCTTTGACGATATGGATGCTATGACTGAATAGGTGCTAATGCTGGCGAGCACTGCGAGCACTGCACTTAGGGTTTGGCTTGAAAAATGCGGCAACTCAGTTACGCAACCTTGTGACACGTTTAAACATAAAAAACGTTACATATTTCAATCATCTCAGTATTCGATTCCCTTAATTAGAGCTCTGGTGATAAACGAAGTGATAATTTAAGTTATTTAACACCCTGGTGAGCAGTTAATCAGAAATTTAAAGAGATCATACATGACTCAACTGATCCTCGGCATGCGATGAGATGAGATGCATGTTATAAAACCCTGTATCTAATTAACCATTCCTTTGTTGAGAAGATGGTTAAAAATGAAAACGCGTGGACTAGCACAGAGGTATTATGTAATTTAGCTCATAATAAAGTACTGCTCAATAGCGAGCTCCTTAGTGTGTCTAATAAAAACCTATTCCTGAAGTCATGTACAAGCTTACGTGTTGAAAAAACAGTAATATATAGGTTATAGTTAATTATTTTTTACATTAACCACACACACTGAGAAAATAATTCCCCCAACGCCTATGTCATCTTTGGGGATGCCATTTGGAGGGTTTTTTTAGGAAAAGGAAATAGAGGAAGTTCTGGGAAGGAAAAAGCTATGGGGCAGGAACCTCGTGACAATCTGTCCAGAAGTGATGGACGTATGAATCCATCCCTCACGCTGGGTGGGTGAAGAGAGTCCGGCTGGAGAGGTTAAAAGGTCTCCCTCAACCAGTCTCTCCCGACCCGGCCGCCACATAGTAGATAATAATAAGTAAGTAATAAAATAATTAATAAAAAAATTTCATAATTGTTTTTTCCAATTGTGGCCGGAAATTTGGATTTATAAATGTGGACGTTTTAATCAGTTTGCGGTTGGGTTTTAGATTTGATTATAAAGCGTGGTTTTTTATCTCTCTAACACCGTTTAGATCACATTTCTAACCATGATAGTAAGGCTTAGAAAAGATCAGTCAGAAACTTTTACGAATTTGACAAAGGCAGCTACCTCTGGTCTGGAGCCCCAAAATACCAAAAAAAACCCTCGACTCTATGCAGAAACGGGCGGTCCATTTGATGGATTCTCCTAACTTAACAGAATGATTGCAATCTTTAGAGCACCGGCGTCAGGTGGGAATGCTGTCCTTGATCTACCGGTATTACAATGGAAGATGCTCCGAGGAACTTGCATCATTGATCCCCTTAGTACGAGTTGTTCCTAAAACCGAACAAATAGATCTGACGGGTCAGTAATCTTACAAGCTCGAAAGCTAACTACAATACTCAGTATTAATATAGGAACTTATAAATTGAAAATTATCATAGATCCGTCGTTTCCATTAGCAGTTCATTGCTAGTATTAATGTCAATATTAACATAATGAAAATCACGCCTCGGCCAAGGAAGTAACCCAACACTGAGCAAACAGCAATCTTAATTCTCAGTACAATATTTAACCAACTGAACAAATAATAGCCAATTCAGAAAACGGTGGAGTGTGCAAATCATGTTGATGCATAAAGCTACACAACTCATCGTAATTTGTAAGGTATAGGAAAACATTATCATTTGATGGACAGATAGGCACTTTAGTTTCAAGTAATATAGTCCAGGTTATTGTTGACGTATCTAATTAATGTGTCTGTCTCAGCACTATTTAAATAATTTCATATGTTTTGTGAAAAGGGAAGAAGAAAATACTCACAAAATATAGATAAAAATAAAAACAGTTATTTAATTTCAACTGCCTCCACGGTCGAGAGATAAGGCTCTCGATTACCAATCCAGAGATTGCAGGTTCAAATCCCGGATTTAAAAAGTAAAGTAAATTTTATGTGATTAATTTTTGTTTTTTCACAATTTCGGCACATTCCAGAGCGGAAGTAATTTCAGTACCGACTTGGTGTAAGACCATCATTCAGAATTGAAACGTTGCTTGAAATGCTTTAGCCGTGTTTGGTGACTAGATCTGAATAGCCAGGTACTTCCCCACCTTCCTCTTCTCCACACTCTTCCCTTCCGCAATACCTTCGACCCTACAACATTCTCCAATTGGGGATGCCATAAGCTCACTGGCTCCAGACGGTTGGATGCAGCTGGGACTCTTATGCGGTATTCACATAAATATAACGAAAAATAGCTTTATGTATCGTATTTGGTTGAATAATAAATCAATGTATTATCACAGTCTAACAAATGTATACCAAAACTGAACGATAACGTACGGGAGAATACGATTAAGGATTCAAGCTGTCCTAATGTTTAAAGGAGGAGTGGCAAGAGTATCAAAATGGGGTCGAATAAAAACTTCGATAATCCTAGACGAACTAGGTTCGAACCCCTGCTACGCTTTATAGAAAAATTTTGTGCTATGAATGTCAGATGACCCACTTCCACTGAAGAAACGAACCTAGAGGGAAGTCGGTAGAACCAAATTCGAAGATGTGCGAGGAAATGCTGGGTCCCCTATGGACGAAGACCGTCGATTAAGCGCAGGACAGGGCTTCCTGGAGGCGTCTTTTTGAGGCGCTAGGTCCCTAACCTGATTACTATTAGCGAAAGAAGGTGACGCAAGATGAGATAAGAGTCTGTGGTTGTAAGAGAAACAAAGGTCGTTCGCAGATGACATAATCTGATGACATTAAGAGAGCTGTCAGCTTCGGATGGGTGAGAGCAACGAAAAGTTGGTAAATCTGGAGACATTTTAAGGAGTGTTCAAAGCTGGACTACAAAAGCAATTGAAGAAAAATAGACTTGGTATGTTTATTGATTTATAACAAATATTTGATCAGCAAGTGCGCGGTGTCAATGCCTTTATAATGTAATCGCATTGTCAGTTTGTTTTGACAGGAATCAGTGAAGATGTACTTGCTGTAATATAATTAATTATGATCGTAAGTAAATGATGTGTTCGTTTGAAGTTATCATGACATGGCTGGACGCTATGAAAGTTAGTGTCAAATTGTCAATGTCAAATAAATGTCAATTAGTTTATTCAATGCATTTTCCAATATATATTGTATTTTTATTTTGGAGAGAACAGTAATATTATTCGACCAGCAAACCTTCAATCGACCATCAACAAACTAATTAAGGAATTTATCACATCACTATACTGCAATGCATCAGTTTCCGTTCATTTAATATCTACAAACATAGCGTTAGATATTAAATTGGCTAAGTAAACAAAATTACTAAACAAAATTAATATTTTTCAATGTATTAAAGATTTTCAGCGGTTGTTCATACGGTTTAGCTAGTGATAAAATAAATATCTTAAATCCCGCTGGCTTCTAATAAGATAATGTTGTGTACACAATTTAAATTCCTTCACAATACTCATCATTATCAATAAAACCAATCCTTCGTAAATACTGCGTCTTAAGATTTTACAAGTAAAAAAATCCCTGGGAAAACAAACCGGTAAGATAACACTGATAATTGTTATTGTTGAAATGTCGATGCAATAACAATTTCCTGTGGCAGTAAAACAGATCTTCGTCCAAGATTTTATAAGTATGTGAAAGACGTCCTACGACAATCAATATTTAATTTTACTGACGCCATGCAAATAATGCAAATATTGCAAATAAACCACTGACCGTGTCGTGCCGGTAATAGCGTTTTCAATTTGTAGTGAAACCTTGTTATCGTCGTTTTACGCAGCTAACTCCTATCTGCTACCGACTGTCCGCAGCCAAAGGACTGCGGCATAACCATTGAACTATGATTATCTTCTTTATCTTTACATAGTATTAAATGAAATCGCTCAGGCTGTCTATGCGATTAGGTCTTACTACGCAACGGATTTTCATTCGGTTTTCACCAATAGATAGAGTAATTCAAAAGGAAGGTTTTTAGGTATATAATTTGTTAAGGTTTTGTGTAAATGGGTTGAAATATATAATATATCTGGCCAAGTGGCAGCGGGCTGGCAAACGGGCGGTGTATTTGATTTAACAGATGGCGTTGGTTATAAAGGTTGGATAATGGCGTGGCGTTGTGTTTCGTTAGCCACAGCAACGTGTGGCCGGGTCTGCTAGTATATTATGAAAGAAAGTTAAAAAAAAAGTGCGCCCAACTAAAACTCGAAAAAAACGGAGTTATATAATGTGGTAGATCTCTATCCCTCCTCCAAGATGAACGTTCCCGTTTTTACCCAATGGCCGTGCTTTTGAAGATGTAAGCGCTCGAAGTTTCGTTCTCTTGAAATTTATAGAACAGTCTTCCGGAAAGTTCTAGAAGGTTCGATAGAGCACTAGAAAGTTCTGGAAGGAGTGGCGGAGTTTGTCGTGGAATGTTCGAGAATAGGGAATCGAAAGCTTCATTGTGAAACATTCTAGAACACTCTCAAATGTTGTCCTGAGCGAAACCGGGTAACCCAGCTAGTAATATATACATATAATCCATACTCTTAAGGCATTCCCAATTGGGGTATGTTTTGAGGCAGCGGGAGTAGGGAAGGAAAGGATATGAGGAAGTGGGAGATTTAGAACTGCTGTGTACGCCATTATGCTGGTAGCATGTATCCAATAGTACCTACCAACGTCACCTGTCGCATGTTCATAAGGTTAGCACTTCTAATGCCTCTCTTGAGGCGAAATCGTGAACCCAAAACAAATTTGTAATAAGGAGTCTTACGGCTGTTGTTCCCAATCCTACTGATCAACTGCTGAGCCAAAATTTAGGCTCAACACTCCTCAAATGCACAAATACGCTCTTCCCAATGCAACTCTTCGACCAACGGGCGAATCGAGCGTTACTAAAACAAATCACTTAGCTGATCCTAGACTCAGATTGATCGGTCATATCAGACAAGTAATACGCAATAGTTTAATAAAGAATATTATATTAAACAAGATCGTACTACAACAGGCATATGAAGATTTTATAAGTTACGTTTTTACGTGCCAAAATTATGACTTAATAATTATATCAACGTATTGGGTTTTTCTGATGGCGTACCAACAAAGTTCAACTGTCTTTTACGCATCACGAAGTCATTGAAAACCATCAAACACGTGGAAGTTGAATTTTTTTGATAATTTATTGTTTTTATGTGCCTTCATATATTTTTTATGGATTTTTTTTACTGAAGTGGAATGTACTCAATCACCTATATATTATACAATCAAAAATAATGATTAATCAGTATTTTGCATGACTTTTATATTCGGTCGGTGATAAGTTAAACGCTCATTTTTTTTAAGATCCCACTAAGGCCCTGCCTGTGTGTCGGTAATATAACCAAAAATATCATCATATTATGATCAATTTTTAACTAAACCAACTAACTAACAGGGTTTTCCGCAGGGGTAGGCATAGAGGACGGACCGCCAAACCACTGGGTCTTGGCACAACTCCTTGCCTCATTCATACATCGTCTCATACATACTCTACTAGTATTTTTTCCTCGACCGACCCTGACTTCTTCTACCATTCACATTTGCGTCACATACTCTCCTTACACTCCTTTCTTCGATCATTCATTCTACATGCCCAAACCATCTGAGCGTCCCTTGTCTTAAGAGGCCGCTATCCGAATTTCTACCGATTTCTTGCAAACCTCCCTTAAACATTTGAAGTTTTTAAGCTCTTAAAAAAATATATGTTATTTTTGAAGATAATATCTATACATTCCCATGCCGAAACGCAAATTATATGAAATTTCCTCAAAATCGCAAAGTATTTTCCAAATTTTTTAATTTTCAAGTCTGTTTCCGTTATTTTACAAATTATATGTATGAAAAAATTCAGTGTTTCTTTAAATACTGTTTTATACAGACCCCAAGAAATTTTTGCTCTATGAAGATAAAAAAAAAATAAAGTTGGTTGTTTTCAGGTGAAAAATGTAATAAGCAGTAATTGTTGAATGAAACACTAGTATATATTGAATTATTTGGCGGGTGGGAGATAAGCTGACGTAGCTCAGTTGGTAGAGCAGTTGACCGGATATCAGAAGGACGCGGGTTCAAGTCCCGCCGGCGGCATTTATCTTTTCTCGGGAGATTTTTTCAATGTTGATGAGTGTTTCAGGCTTATAATTATTGCTTATAATAATTTTTGCTCTATTTTAAACGAGTCGTGTTTTATTGAAGATTTTCATAATTTTATCGCTGTAAATGTTAGCGCGCTCCTCTAACATTCGTAATTTCATATCTCTTCATCTTCTTCCTTTTGGGGCCAGTAACGGAGCCTTAATCTTACTCATTACGTTTATATCAGCCTTGCTTTCTTTGCAGATCTCTACATTTCTCACACGATCAAACAAGGTTTACCACACATACGCCTGAGGGATCTAATTTCTACAGCATCAGTCTACTTTCACTCTTTCTCGGCTAGTTCCATGTCTCACTGCCATACATACCGGCACTCCATTGTGGACTGCTAGCTTCGCTTCTTCGGACAGTTTTTTTAAATTATTAATCTCTGTTTATTTTTTCCTCTTTCGTCAACATTTTTCCATCTCTAACTTTCATACTTCCGCTTTCTGTTCAATTTTTAAGATGAAATATATCCACTGATTCTAATGTACCCCTAAGTGAAGTTCACTTTGTAATATTTCAACATTGTTTTAAAGATTGACATTGTTTTAAAGATGGACAAAAGTTAAATTTTTTGTTCTAATATTCTAACAATTTAATTCAAGTTAGTCAAAATTCCCGCAAGATAATAAGAGCATATCTCGAAATGCTTTTTTGCAAATAAGAGTAGTTATTAATTTATTTATGAAACATTTTGTGATTTTTTTAATTACTATATTAAGCGATCAGAGTTTCTTGATGAAAATATTTACTAAATAAAGATCGAACAATCTTCAGTTCATGAAGGGTGACTAAAAACAACGTTTTCATGCTTATGTTAATTCTGCCTTTTTAAATAATGTTACAAAATAATAATATCTATAGACGCCACATGTCGTTTTTTTTTTCATTTATCAGCGCTGAAATCTTCCTGGAGATTATCTTAGCAATTATTTACAAAAAGTTAACTACGCTGATGTTCATGTTTCCAGTCAATGTAACTTATTTTATGGTAATTTGTTTCTATTTGTTAGACGGCGCCATAGTAAGCCTTCCTTCGTGATGGATTGAGGCTTTTTACATCCATATTTATATCAATATCGCAATCTCATGAACAAGATGTATATATGCTTGTATGTCTGTTTTTTTCGATATCTTTACCTACACATACCCATTTTAAAAGATCTAAGCCGAAATATGCAAAGCTTACTTTGAGAAAAACCCAAAATGTAGGCACTCTTTCCTAACCACCCCCTGTACTGTTAAGCACTCTTCCCCGATACAAAAAGGAGTTTTATTGATGGCATCCTTTCCAAAATAAGTTTAGATGCATTTCTGGACCCAGAGGAATTATAATATTTAGACACCCCCTTTTTGTACATCTCGACAGAGGAGGCCCTGAGGAAAATAATTCTCATCAGAACCTACGTAATCTTTGGGGATGCTGTGTTGAGGGTCTTCTTAAGAAAGGAAGGAGAGGAAGTAAGTGGGTAGGATCGGTGACACACTGACGGTGACAAGTGATGGATATATGAACCTACCCTTCTACTACGGTGCAAGGCGATGTTCCGACAGAATACTGTTGGAGAGGTCGAAAAGTCTTCCTCAACCACTCTCCCGATCTCGCCTGCCACACAGTTGGTGGGCAGACATATCTGTCCACTAAATCCGGAAAAACCTCACTCCATGTACCTGGAAACCCCTAAATCACTAAACACGGCTTGAGATGACCTTTGGCAGAGGTGTTAGCTATCTAATAAATGGTTCCCGGCCCGGCGGTACCCATACCCACCTCCCAAATTATGAACCTGGACCTTTTATCACTCTCTTCTACTTGGAATAAATTGTTTCGCTACCTTTTTTTCTCCAAAATTATTTATCAAATAACAAATTAGCTACCTCAGCAAAACATGGGTTTATCAAGAGAAATAACTTGATTTCAAAAAGCAACCCTTGTTTGTACAAAACATCGTACAATTCTGTGATTCCTTTGATGTTTTTGATTTATCCTTTTCCTTGTATTTGAGAAAATTAAAGTAACAATAAAAATTAGCCTTCCATATCTCTGAAATTCGAATAGAAAGACATTAATACATAACACAAGTGAATGTTGAAAGTCAATAAGATGTTTTAAAGAAACCTTTAAATAATTTGATGAATTTATTTCAAGTACGGGCAACGCCGGGAGTAAAAAGTAAATAAAATATGTTATAATGTCAACAGTATAAAGTGACTGATGCAACAATTACCGCTGGGATGATTACTGGTAATGATGAAGACGCCATGACCTTTAGCCCTGACGACTAGGCGACGTTTTGATTGCTTCCTACTTCCATGCAAATTACGTTTTCTATGGAATCTCATGCACTTATGCCTGCACGCATGAATAATAATTTCAATAAATTCTATAATTTTCCTCGATTATAGTTTGTCCTTACATACAACTAATAAGCTAATTGAATTTATAATACATCAGGTAGATTAACCCCTGAGGCCTCGGACCTATTTTGTCGGAAGGTCAAAATATTTCCGCTTTACAATAACACCCAAATAAACGAAATATTTCTGAACATATCCAAAAACTAAAAACTGTTTTCGAATGATGATAAAACACGCTTTCAAAATTTGACGTATATTTTTTTAATCGAACATGAAAAAGTTTTTTAAACTAAAATTACAAATAACGAAAAAAAATATAAACACAAGCATATTTTATTGGGCAAGTTTATTATAAATTTTACCGTCAACTCACCTTTTTGTCTTTCATGTGAAAATAATTAATAAAAAATTCCCATAATTTATTTTCAACATGCGGTTGGCAACTTTGGTTTCATAAATTTAGATTTAAATATATAGCATGATGTTTCCTTTTTAACACCGTTTAGATCATATTTCTATGTCCATTATAGTAAGGGAGACACAACGATTTATATGAGACATGTACGAGTTGTTCCGAAAAGAGAACAATTTAACGTGAGAGGTTAACAATAACATAATCTACGTAAAAGGCAGTTTATTTATATTTTGCCAGAAACATTAGACTTTATTCTACAAAGAGTTTATTTTAAACAACAAATTTGAAAACTGCTTTTAAAATTGTAAACATTCTTATTTCAGACCATTTAGAATATGTCCTATAAAATTTTTGAACTTTTCAATGGATTTATAATGATCACATTATATATACCATAATGTTTCTTTAGTCCGTTACCTTTCCCTTACTTGTCGTTACTACTTGTTTGTAGGTGGATATTTTTTATTAATTTGTATACTGGCTTCTCCAAAAGTCGTTCATTTTTTATAATTCATTGGGTGAAGTTTTTTTTAATAGACATACAGCATATATATTGCGCATGTGGAGAGTAAAACGATTCTTTATCTAATACATATAGGCGTAACAATGGAAGTATAAAAAACATTGGGTTTAAGCAACTCTAAAACGCTGTGCGTATCATCACAATTAGCCAAAAGGACAAGGCCAAATAAAAAAATCTTTCTGTGAGAACCTGCGAAGCAAAAGAGATCTGATTAAACCAAAAAAAAAGACAAAAGGCGCGCAAAAAATCGCACGTAACCAAAGAAGTTCTACATCGATAGACGTAATAAATATAAAGTAAATAAAATAGTGTTATTGTTGTTAAAAAATCGTTATATTGCTATCTCGTATCAAATATCAATCGATGTTATGTGAATTAAAGAAAATAATTTTATCGATCTTTCGGTTCTGCTGGGTTAATCTTACTTTCACACTTGTTAGTCATTGTTTATCACAAATTGAAGGCAGATCCTGCTTTAACGTGTAAACATTATATATGTATAAAAACGTATAGCTCGACAAACACAAAATGTATTACAAACAACATAAAATACAGTTATTTGACTTCACAAAAAAAATAGAAGGGCAGTAAAATAATGAGTAGGTTTGGTATAGTTGTATCACCTGGGTGAAAAGATATCATCAATCAAAACTTTTTTAAATAGTTATTTCCAATATTCCGTAAGCGTGTTATAGGAAAGCATAGTCTGTATTGTATAATGTAATTTTAATTTTGAGTTAAGAAGTGAAATAATACATTTTTTGACGATACCAATTTATCATACTAAATATGAGCGCCGTGTGAAATTAAACAAAATAAAACATGTATTCACGAGCGTTATGCTGATATTTTTGTATTATATAAGTCCAAACAGATATTTCATTAAGAATTCACCTACTGCTGAGAGCCAAATTTTATTAATTCCGGAAATAAGAAATTAATTTAATACTGAGTGGTTATTAGAGAAAAAATTGCAATCCTGGACAGCAGGCATTCAGTGATATAAGAACAACAAATTATTGCACAGCCTTTTATGTGAGTAAACTGGTATTAAAATGTTAAGGTACCAGTGTTTTCCATAAAAAAACATCGCAATATACACACCAACAGCTAGATTTTTTTTTCTTCTTAATAAGATTTAATGAATTAAAATTAAGTAAACTAATTGAAAATATAAAATTATCCATCATTATTAACATTTCGACTCCCAACGTTGCACTATTTACCCCCTCCATACAAGGAGCGTAGGTTTTTTTAAATAATTTGTTGTTCACCGTGTTAAATTTTTTTAACAATAAACAATAACTTTGCGTGTTTTTGTGTGTTCTAAAAAAATAAATATTTCTAACTGACCGAGAATGTATTTCGAGTGTATCAAAATCACACGACAATTTTCTTTTTTTTTTAAATAGGGCAACAATTTATTAGGCTTATTATTTAATATCAAGCTTATTTTGATATATTACAGGCAACATGTAGATATTTCCAGGTGGGAAGTTAGTGACATGGAGGAGTTTGTCCAGGACTTTTCAGAAAGGTTTCAGAAAATGTATAATAATAATTTATCTTGAAAAACTCATTTTAAGTGGTAAAAAACAAATGCAAATCAGAGGTGGTCTTAATAATAATTAATGGTTTATTACGGTATATGGGGAGGTTACTGCTGTTCCACACATTCCATAAAGGAATTTATTAGTAGGTGAATATATTTTTATTCATGCAAACAAAGATACAAATAATTATATAATAACAATCATTATAAGCAATAATTATTAGCCTGAAATACTCGTCTTGAAAAAATCTCCCGAGAAAAGATACATGCCGCCGACGGGACTCGAACCCGCGTCCTTCTTCCGCGTAAGAAGGACGAAGGACGAAGGAAGAAGGACGCGGGTTCGAGTCCCGTCAGCGGCATGTATCTTTTTTCGGGAAATGTTTTCAATGTAGATGAGTGTTTCAGGCTAATAATTATTGCTTATAATAATTGATATCCTCTGTGCTACGTATAAAAATCTTGTGTTAAACATTAGTTTATCAATTAAAAATAATAATTAATAAAATAATTCTTCTTCAAATACAGCAAATTTATTTTGTGGCACCATTTTAATTAAAAATTAAAAGAATTACTTTGTTTTGACCACTTTCTATACCTATAAAACATCGAAAAAAGGGTTTTTTGGGTCGAAATTTTAAATTATCATGCGACAAATTTGAGCTTTGAATGTAAATTGGTCGCTTGTAATATAAATTTGAACCCATCAAAATGCTTTTTTAATGAATTATACACATTCTTTCATTATATCTGCATAGTAGAGAGAGTAATTTTAAAAATTAAATATCATTAACTTGCAGATGATTGCCAAAGTAAATTTTGTGAATTTCGATTTCTTTAATTACCTGTATTTTATAATTTAAAAAGTAGCTCATATCCGTACTAAAAATCTACAGAATTTGATTTAAAAAAATATTATTCAGTTTTGTCAAGTATTTTGGCCTCGAATCCAAATTAACGTTGTGTATTAAAAAGCCGTGCTGCCGTTCCTCTTAAAGATAAACTCACACAATATTCAATGATTATGGATGCTCGTATTTAAAAATAAATAAAAATTTACATGCTTAAACTTTCTGTTAATTAGAATGACTTAATTCATGTCGTTTAAAAACCGGTACAATTAAAAAAGCATTTATCTTGTTTAATAAAATCTATTCTGGTAATCAAAATCACAAACACCGACCTATTACTGCTATGTAAATATACTAATAAATATATATTTTTTAAATCATGTTATTTTATTAAATGATCACATCATGTTGGTAAGATTATTCCTAATTTTATCAATATGATCGCTGAACATGGAATCACTATTTTTGATTTTATGGTAAAGCGCCCTTTTTAAAATCAGCTCCACACAGGAGGCCACGAGAAAAATAATAATTAACCTCTAGGCCTATGTCATCTTTGGGGATACTGTGTGGATGGTGTTAACGGTTTTTATGAAAGGAAGAAGAGGAAGATCTGGGAAGGAAAAGGGTATGAGTGTCAGGTAGGAATACGGGTTTCAGTGTTCCAGGACTGATAATTCAATTTATTTATTCTTTTAAAAACATTACAAAATTAAACATTTTAATGTGTTTTTAAAATACAGTTGTAAGAGTATTACATTAAACATAAATATAAATATAAAACAAATGGTAGGAAAAAACTATACAAGCACTAATAGAGCTTGCCTTTTAAAAGCAGCTTCACTAACGCTAAATATGTCGATATCCGAATTAATTCTGTTCAACAGCAAGATTGCTCTCCCGATCGGCATGACCATTGGCAAGTTAGTCCTGCAAGCCGGAAGATAGAACAGTCTATGCTGTCGGTGGCGAAATCGGGAACATAGAAGTGAATGCTCTCCAAGATAGCTGTATTTTCAAACCATCCACGAACCAATCTGAAGAAATGCGTAGCAATGTGTACATCCCTTCTGACCCGTAGATGGTTCATTCCGAGCATACCCAAAAGAAAGTCGGTAGGATAGAGACACGGGTAATAGCCATACTCCCTCATCAAAAATCTCAGAATTTTTTTCTGAACTCTCTCCAACATGATGGAATATTTTACTTGGTGTGGACTCCAAATCACCGACCCCCTTTTAAGTCTACTCCTTACTAAGGAATTGAATAGGATTACGAGAACCCGGGTATCTCTAAAATTTCTTGCAGTACGCAGAACAAAACCCAGCATTCTCAATCTACAAGCCATCTGAATATGAGAATGAAATGTCAGCCTACTATCAAACATGATTCCAAGGTCCTTCATGGTGGAGACACGTTTTAGACTTCGGGCGTCCATCGTATACCGGTAATACCAGGTATGACACGCCCTAGTGAATGACAAAATTAAACATTTAGATATATTGAACTCAATCAGATTTCTTTTACTCCAGTCAATAATTCTATCAATATCTGACTGGAGTCGATTGCAGTCTTCTGGGGTGAGTATTTCTAAGAATAGTTTCAGGTCATCAGCAAAAAGAAGAAACCTGGAGTGCAGAATTACTTCTGAGATATCATTAATAAATATGGAAAAAAGGAGTGGGCCTAAATTAGAACCTTGGGGTACTCCTGATCGTACAAAAAATAGAATAGACTGGAATAGTCCATGAGATACAAACTGTTTCCTGTTTGCAAGATAGCTAGCAAAAAAGATGAGAGGTCGCATGGAGAATCCAATTTCAGCCAGTTTATTGAGTAAGACGTCGTGATTAACTCTATTGAAGGCCTTTGAAAAGTCGTTATAAGAACAATCTACCTGATAGCCTTAATCTAAATATTTTGATACATAATCAGTAAACACTAATAAGTTGGTTGGTTTCTGTAGATCGACCTTTTCTAAATCCGTGCTGTTCCGAAACTAAGTACGGCTCCACTTGTGGCAGTGTGTATTTATGAATAATCGATTCAAACAATTTAGCCGGTGCAGATAGTATTGCTACCGGCCTAAAATTTTCTACAGAAGTCTTTGTATCGCATTTATAAATCGGACAAATCTTCCAAATTTTCCAGGAATCAGGAAATCAGGGAATCAGGAAAAACGAAAGGTTAAACATGAAACTTAGTGGCTTTTTTAAAAACTCAACACAACCTTTAAAGAAGAATGCAGGAAGAAAATCTGGACCAAGTGAATGTGTATTTTTCATTTTTCTAATTGAAATTTCTATATCTGATTCATCAATTTGATCAATATCGATATTCTGGGCACCTTTTATATTCAAATTGGCAGCAATATTAGTATTTAGTAATGGAGACTCATTACTATAAACGGATCGGAAGTGTGTTGCAAAAGCGTTAGCTACATCTATTCCCCGAACTTCCCGATCACGATGCGTCATGGTGTCTTGAATGCCACCATCTTTCCTTAGCGATTTGACGTATATCTTGATATCGTGTTCAATGGAATTTACATATAATTGGAAAGCAGTGCGAATATTACGCCTAACCACGGCTCTATGCACACTGAACAAATCATAGTTACTTCGACAGCCAGTAGCCTTCCATTTTTTATGGAGGGCATGTTTCAACCTAATGCTCGCGATGGTATCTCGACAGAACCACTTCGGATATCGACGACCACCTCTACTGGGAGGTTTTCTAGGGAAACAGGTATCAAAAATATTGTAAACACAAGCACAAAAATGGATGTACCGCCTCGTTTATATTGATAAAATTGTAAAGTTCTTGCCAATCTGCTTGGCTCATCATATTGTATAGCTTACAAACATCGCCCTTCCTTCCCAAAATTCCATCCACGTAAAGCTTGCTTGTCATTTTTTGGAATTTTTGTAGTTTTAACATTGTTTTTGCATGAAAAAATAAATTCTAGTACAGGATGATGTTTATCTTCAGTTACAAGGGGAGAATCGCAATGAATAACATTTATGGTAGTATTGCATAAAATTATATCTAATACTCTTGAGTTTATGTTTGGAACGTTGTTACATTGGGAGAGACTAAAAACGGCACATAGAAAATTCAGGTCGTTTTCAATTTCTACGACACCTCTTGCGGAGTGTAAATTAAAGTATCCAAGCACAATCACGTTTTTCCGCCAATAATATCCACATGTTGTTGAATTTTATCAAAAAAAAAATTATATGTTTCAAAGTGTGACGGAAAATAAAAAGTACATATTAAAGTGACACACGATTTGTATGTAATTTTAACTCACAGGTCCTCGTTGACAGTTTCCAGAGCAGGTAAGTGCTCTGCCTTAATTAGGCCATTCGCGCTCTTTATGGCTAATAGACAGCCTCCTCCTTGTCTACGGCCACTTCCACTGTCTCTGTCTTTTCTAAATATTTTGAAGCTGTCATCGAAGAGCTCTGGGTTGAACACACTTGAGTTAAGCCACGTCTCAGTGAGTCCAATTACATCATAATTGTTTACCAAAATATTATAATAAAATGAGGCGCATTTACTCTTTAGTCCTCGAACATTTTGTTAAAAAAAAAGTAATTTATCTGTAAGTCAACTGGGTTTTAAACCAGGAAGCCGCGGAGTATTAATTTTATTCCTACATTCTTTTAGATAAGAATATTTGGGCCAGTGTTCCGGTTTAAGAATTTCGTTTTTTTACGGAGTTTGGAATACCTACCTTAAATGAGGCGTATTCTCCCTTTGATTTTAGTTTAGACAGTTTAAACGAGGCGGTACTTAAAATTGAATGTAGATACGACGTCAAATCATTGATAGAAGTTTCCGGATGCAGCGGGTACAAGTAAAAATACGAGTAGATACCTTGTTCCTTAAGGTTACCTATTATAGTAGGGGCCGTTTTTTACCTCCAACAACAGTCCAGGGCTGGTCACGATTCGTTGGGGGGGACGGCCCTGCCGAGGTCTGTTTGGTTGAGGGCTGCGACTCCTTTGCTGGTTTCGGTTTTTGGCCATCAGAGGTTCCAGCTGAAGATGTGGATGCTTCTGGTTGCTGGACGTCGTTTTGGCTAGCAGGAATTTTCGACGTTTTCTCCTATGATAAACGTATGAAACCACCCCTCTCATTGCAGTGCTAGGCGATGGATCGAGAGAATCCTGCTGGAGAGGTAAAAATGTCTTCCTCAACCAGTCTTTCTAAATCCGGCCCGCCACACAGTAGGTGGGCATAAGCATTCGCCGCTAATACCTAGGCAATCTTCACCCCATGAACCCGGGCACCCTTGTTAAATCACCAAACGTAGTAAGCCACTCGTGGTAACCTACGGTAGAGGTGTTGATTATTCAATAAATGGTTCCCGGGGTGTGGTACACACAACCACCACCAAAATTGAGTGATTAGCACAAAACTTTGTTATACAAGAGTTATACTATTATTATGACTTACGTGAGGAAAATCATAGCTTCCAGTTTAATATTATTTGCGTACTTAAAAATTATTTATCGTTTAATAGTGCCATAATTAATATGAGTGATGCTGTGATTTTAACAGCACCTGGTAGCACCTGACCAAATTCAACATTTAATATTCCGGATTAATTAAAAAAATATTAAACGTTTAATTTTAGCTTATGGCTGAGCCGTTATGAGTGATTTATACAAAATAAAAAATATTCTAAAAGAAGAAGCTAATATTCAAATAAAAAACATTAGACTAGTAAATAAGCTACCCAACAACCCTACCAATATACATACAAATACTTTAGTAAATATGTAGTTATAATGTGTTCAGTTACACTGACCGTTGACAATTTACCCATATTTCATTACTTAAGACGAACGTACTCTTACATACAAAAAAATTATTTTGTTTTGAGGCCAAAATTGCCAAGGAAACTGAAAAAAATGTGATCATAAAGTATAACAAATATCTCGTACACTTATGTGCTACTTTATTTATTCTTGTTTCAAATAAATGAAACATCATATTTTATCTTATATCGAACCACAGATATATTTTATTAACGCCTTAATAACGGCGTTAATAAAATATATAAAAGTGGTTCTAATCTAACAAAGATATATTGGTTCATTTATTTATGATGGAAAATCACTTAGTTATAGCTACATTCAAAGATATATTCTTGTTATAAATTATAAAATATAGGCTATTAAAGAATTCAATTTTTCAAGATTTTAGAGGAAAATTTGATAAATATTTGCGGGTTAAGAAGGAATAACCAGACTACACCGTAAATATGTCTTTTTATAAATATTAACTCAACTTTGGCGTTAATCTTCTTATAAATGTAAATGTAAAACCAACAGTGATGAGGGTAGCAAAGATAAAGTCATGCAATGTCCAGTGTTTTGAATATATTGTTCTCCACGTGCAAAGTCGTACCTTTCCCAAGCATAAACTTTCTAATAAAGTGTGTTTTTCGGAAGTGACCTGCAGGTAAGTATGTTTGTGTATCTTTCTGTAAATAATAAAATTAAATAGAACCTAGGAATTCATAATGAATTGTAAAGCGCACTTGAGGTGATTTTTCACAAAAACGGCGCTCTACAAATTGTCCAATTATTATTATTATCATTATTTAAATCAAATATTAGACGTATTAACTCTTTTCCACAAAAAAAATGTAAACTGATTTCGAAAGACTTTTTTTTATCTAGTAAAAGCACTTTTAAATTTTAAAAAAAAGTTTATTCTTAGTACAATAAGGTTTACCTAAGGTCGTTATTTTTTTTGTTTCAGATTTGTTAAATTTTCTAACAAAATTTTGTGTTATACAACATACATTTCAAATCATACAATCATGCAGTAAAATAAATCAATACATTATTATTTGTGAAAACTACTTTTCAGAATTTTAATTTTAGTTAAAATAAAATCATTAAAAAAATTCTGCGCCCTTGTTTTGTGACGAAAATACTTCAGTTTGTCTATTTATTTACGGTCTTACAAACAAAGATAGTGAAAAAAAATATTTTGCTTAGATATTGTTGAAAAATTGTAAAAAGTTACGATAAAAAATTAATTACAAAAAGTACATAATTTTGATTGTTTTATCATCACGAGTTAATCTTTCTCATCGGAACCGCCCTGTACAGATGCATGATTATTTTTAA
This sequence comes from Limnephilus lunatus, assembly GCA_917563855.2. NCBI lineage: Eukaryota > Metazoa > Arthropoda > Insecta > Trichoptera > Limnephilidae > Limnephilus > Limnephilus lunatus. Next base: position 61,713,746 of record OU830592.1, read on the forward strand.
AAAAAAGTTTTATTTACTCTAAAAGCGTGTTAAAAAAGTAGAAAAAAGAATATTTGGTTTACGTTGGAACACAAATTAAAATTTTTGAATGAAATGAAAACCTTTTTTACTATATTTTAGGGGCATACATTAATTACGTGAGCTCAAAAGGGGGGCGGGGGTGGTCCCAGCAAAATCTCAAGTTTCTTAAAAAAAGAATATACGAAGTGGCCCAAATTTATCTCACAAAGGGGGTGGGGGGGTTCTAGGTTGAAAGAAAAACTGCTCTCGTAATTAATGTATGCCCCCATAGCAATACAAGATTACTTTTTTATAAACAAAAAAATTTCAAAGGTGCGTCTAAAATCACGCGAAATTGAATTATTCGGAGGCCTATGTCATAATTTGAAACAATCAAATAAAGCCGACGTAGCTCAGTGGTAGAGCAGTTGACCGGATATTAGAAGGACGCGGGTTCAAGTCCCGTCGGCGGCATTTATCTTTTCTCGGGAGATGTTTTCAATGTTGATGAGTGTTTCAGGCTAATAATTATTGCTTATAATAATTGTTACCCTTTGTGCTATGCATAAAAATGTTGTCTTAAACATTAGTTTACCAATTAAAAATAATAATTTAAAAAAATATGCTGTTATTATATACTAAATAAAATATCTATTGTAATTCTATCTATTTACTTATCCGAACTGGATATTTGTTAACCCCTTTTGATTAAAAAAATATTATACAGTTTGGTTTGATATTTATCTGTTAGAAAAGCACATTACCTGGATTTTCTCCATTTCTTTTAACTGGATTATGTCACGTCTTACGCGGTCGTACCGACTCCATTTGTAATTAAGTTGCGGGTAATGTACTCCTCCAGATACTTTCTACTCTAAACTGTTACTGAGATTACTCAGCTAGAAAAGGCTTTTACAAAATAAACAACTCAAACCCATAAGGTAAAATAACAAACTCATGAAATCTTTTTTTTTTCAATTCTCAAAGTTGAATCAGTTAAAACATGGCAATTGATGTTGATGGCATAGTATTTATGTTAAGCGGCCTTTTAATACAGTTAATAAAGAATCGTAAACATAAATTCAATATTATTATAATGCGATCAGATTGAAGTCAATGTAACGTCTAATAAAGTTGTCTGTAATCGATATCGTATTACCAATGTCGAAATTCGATAAATGTAATTAAATAATATCCAACGAGGAATATTTCTCTGCTTTTGTGTTATTTTAATTTTGTTCATTAAGGATGTTCCATCCAACTAATGTCACTTTTAATCGGTGTTTGGCTCATTGGGTCTCTATTCAACCACCTGATTGGCTCAGAAATAGTTATCAACATTCTAGAGACTCTGAATTGGTACGAGTTACAATATTCGACTCTCTGAGAGACGATTTAACATAAGTATAAAAATTCTACGACTAATTTGTGAAATGGCTATAAAAAGATACCTACCTTAAACAGGAGAGCGATTCTAGAGTCAGTAGCGTCACACATATAAATTTTTCGTAGTGCTAGATTTTGTTCGAAATCGTAATTTCGTTTTAACTACGAGTACATTCTGCTTTTACAAATTCTTTAATATCCCTTGGCAAGCTTGTCGTATCATAGGTATATCGTTATTTCGCCATTCTTCTATTTTTGTATGATTATTTGAAGAAGAATTCCTGTCAATGCTTTCATAGATTAGGTATGTCATGCAAGAATCGATAATTTGTCAATAAAGTTAAGTTTTTTCTTAGTGTAAGACTTTATATTTTTTAAATAAGGCTTACAGAGACTTTCAACTTGCTTAATAAGTTTTTTTTTATAACCTATTATTGTATTTATAAACTGCTGCTGTGACAGCTGTTTCGCCTTGCGAATGCATTATTAAATCTTGGTGAGACCACTTACAGATGATCAATTTATATAAATTTCATGTTGTCAGAATCTAGTTGCTTTTAATTTTATTACCAACACCCTTATTGTTTTTCGAGATAATTGTCGGAAATTATTGACGGTTTCTCCTGTAAAGTTTTCCCATTGGCATATTGCTTAAATTTGACTGATTGTTGTTAAAGTAAGGTGTTCCCGAATTAATATTTCTCACTTAATAAGACTCACTGGGTTTTTTTGCCTTTGGCTTTCTACTAAGCCTACTTGCTCGTGTGCTAGAACCTATTTGTTCGCAGTAGAAGGCTACTCACCACTATCTTTGGAAAAAAAAACGTATTTTTAAAAGAACGTTCACTGATTAATATTGACCAACTCGTGTTTTCTACTGCTTCCAATCGCAAAAATCACAAGTTTTAAATAGTAGATATATATTACACGAACCCGCAAAATTAGTGATGAGTTTTGTTTTCAACTGTTCTCGATAAAAGTTAAGTGTTCAGGTTGAAGAATAGAGCCTCAGAGTAATTTTTGTAGGTAACTAACTATCTATTTTGTAAACCTGACCTAAGTTTTGTACACGGCTACGCACACATTTTGTTTTTTGCTATATTATCCACCATCGCTTAACCAGATGATGCTTTTTTAAAGAAATAGGTATATTTTGCTACTTCGACTTAAGATAATGATTAAGTAATTATCCCAATTTCTGTGATAGCAATCGTGGCGAGGAAGGAACATTGATAAATTTTATATATTTCCTTCTACAATTTTTTTTTTCAATGAAAATATTTGATGTGTACCTTCCTAGCTACAATATATTTGATTAAATACATAATATTGTCGTAGAAAATACCCAATTTTCACCTCTAATCAGTAAGTAGTAGATATACGGAATCCCGAAAGTAAACATTATCCCTTAGAAGGCCGACAGGCCATTTCGTGACGAACCAGAATATCATAATATTACCTTCGAAAAATGTCCTTAGTTTTCGAGATGTTGACGCTTCCGAATTTCGTAAGAATCGAGAACTTAGTTCAGTTTTTCGAAAGGCCCAGTTTCAAAATTCTAAGAATCACAGACACATTTTTTTTTCAAAGATATAAACACTGGTAGTTTTATTTTGGAATATGATGAATAGCAGGGTCATTCAGGATTGTGTAATAAAAAATGGATTCTTAGAATATGTAGTTTTGTACAAGAAACGCTCGAAAAACTGATCTAAGGTGTCTCTGAATTTCGTAAAAATCGAGAACTTAGTTCAGTTTTTCAAAGGCACATTTTAAAAATTCTAAGAATAACAGACACTTTTTTTTCAAAGATATAGACACTGGTAGTTTTATTTTGGACTATGATGAATAGCAGGGTCATTCAGGGTTGCGTAATAAAAAATAGATTCTTAGAATATGCAGTTTTGTATAAGTGACACTTGAAAAACTGATTTAAGGTGTCGATTTTGACGAAATTCATAAAAGTGCCAATATCTCAAAAACTGAAGATATTTTACAAAGATCAATATTGTGACATTGCGGTCCACGAGTTGACCTGTCAGCCCTTCAAGAGAAAACGCTGACTTTTGGAATACTCATTATATTAATTATCTAGGAAAATTGCAATCTTGATAATTAGTTTCCTCAGTACCAAAGATACCTGCGTAATATTATTTAGATTAAAAAATTATCACATCCTGTTTCTCTTCCTCATAAAGAACAGCATCCGATAATATTTGAATTCCCACGGTCACCTTATCTATTAACGTACTTAACAATTGTCTTTTTTAACATTTTTTTCAATTTTTTCAATATATTATTTTATTCGTGCGAAAAATAACTGGGTTCCCACTGTTTAAAAAAAAAACAATGTTTATCTTTGCCTCTGTTGTGGAATCCTATTATTGACGAACCGACTACATATATCAGATCTGTTAAACCCGCTCATTATTTTTTATTATGTTATCTATTTGGTCACAAACAATTCACGGCCAAGGCCTAGTTCGTCCGATATCGTCTCCTCTTGTTATCAAGGCCTTGTTTGGCGCATCAAGTTCAACCTCTGCGTAGTAAAGACGTAAAAACAGCTATCTGTGAAATGAATGAAAACAGATTTTCATTCAAAAGGAGACAAATAAGAATGTTACAAGACGCCAGCGATTATAAATCCGCCAATTTTGAAACGTGATCCGCGTCAGGCGTAGAATTTTGATATTAATATTATGAGGTAGTGGTCGTTTATATTGTGGGTTGGGTATTAAAGATTAAATGATTTAAAAAATACTGTTCCCAGGCGCAGGATATCGATAATAAATATTCATGATGCTCGTCGGAACATCAATACGTAGTAATTATGTGTTTTAAAAAGTTTTTTGGCACAGAGTACGTGACCCTATGATCATAGCATCATCAGAATATTATTGATGGTATTACTCTTTTAACATCTCTCTGGTTAATAACGACATCTGTTTCTATATCTAATAATCATTATGTTTCGTTTGGTACAAGCAATTTTTGAGTTTCGATGGGTAATATTTTTCCGAGGTTAATATATCCAATCTGCATAATTGTACTCCGACTAAATGGTGTCGTAATTAGGAGCAAAGTTTGCAATGCAACATCAAAATAATATATGTAGAATAATATAGGAATACATCATACTCACAGTGGTGGACGATTTATGAGGTTGAAGAGTGGGGGGGCACAAACATAGTTTTTGAAGTATGTATTATAATATTTTAATTAACTACCATTCGTACCACGTTAGCGGAAAATGAAAGCAACGGGACGATCCTTCATGGCAGCAAAATAATCGCTAATTAAATTAAAAGGCAAAGTATTCCCACCGCCACAACATATCTATGCCTATTATAAATATAATTATAAAATAAATTTTCTATTGATAATAGGTGTGAGGACGAGGAGTATAGGGGGAAAGGAGAAGGTGGAGAAGTACCTTGTTATTCAGATCGGGTCACCAAGCACGCCTAAAGCTTTTGCCAATTCTGAATGGTGGTTTTTCATCAGGGCAATACTGAGTGCAAGGTGCAAGCCACGTTCCCTTCCGCCTCCACTGCCCCTCGCATGTCCTCTTCCCCTCACTCGTTCCTCCATCACCTTCCTTGCCTTCCCTCACCCTTCTCCATTTTCAAATATTTCGCGTGCAACCTATTGCAATATTTTTTCCCAAATTTTTAATTTTTCGTGTATTGCAAACATGCATTTTTGTGTATTATAAGAAAAATCAATTAAATTTGGTACATAACATAGGTACCTATTTAAAATTAAAATAATTTTTGATTGGACTCAAAAACATTCGATTTTCGTTAGTACCATAGGTGAGCATAAGGGGGTATTCTAGTCTAGAAAAAAATCTTCTTATATCTCCATAGTTTAGATTTTCATTAATATCTAAAAAAAAAAGGATTTTCGAAATTCGAATTATTTTAAAAGCATTTTAGGTCGTGGTTTAGACGGAATCTAACTAGAATCCAAATCTAAATAGAACAAAACATTAAACGCATTTTCCTCTAAACTTTTTTTTTTGAGACGGTTGACACGATATCTCAAGTTCTACGGAACCAATTTCCTTGAAATTTGATGAAGGCCTTCTCTATACATTACTCTATCGTACGAAATAAAGCATATATACATACATACATACATCTTCTTCCCCTTGTCCTATTCGGGTCGGGGACCCATTGCATCGACAAGGCTCCTCCATAAGTCCCTGTCTTGTGCTGATTGTTCGACCTCTGTCCATGGTAGACCCATCCTCTACTCACACAGTTTCTGGAGTTGCCTCGCCCAACTGTGTCTGGGGCGGCCCATTGGACGTCTCCCCTCTGGAATCGCACTCAGTATTTTCCTCGGAATTCGGTCATCAGACATTCTTAGTACATGCCCAAGCCACATCAATTGTGATTTTTCTATGAAGAGTAGCAGTGGTTCAATGTTTAGATCATCTCGGATCGTCGAGTTTTTTATATGATCCCATTTCGTAACTCCTGCCACTCCTCTCAAGTATCTCATTTCGGCAGCTTGGACTTTGGAGCGTGTTCGTTCATTTAGCATCCATGTCTGGTGGCCGTAAGTGAGCGTTGGGCGGTATATCGTTTTAAAAACTGCCATCTTTGTCTTGGTGCTAAGCTCGGCTTTTCTTATTACTGAGCTGTAGAGAGGACGCAATACACTGCTTGCCGCACATATTCTTCTATCAATTTCTCCGTCTTGCCTACCATCGCTGGAGAACTCGACCCCAAGGTATTTGAACCTGTCCACCTGTTTCAACTGAGTCCCATTAGCGAGTATGTTGCACTGAGTTTTGTCCCTTCCTATAAACATCACCTCCGTTTTTGAGGTACTCATCTTCATTCCTGCCGCCGTGCACTCTTCGTTGAAACGGTCAATCCACTTTTGTAGTCCCTCCTGTGATGTCGTTAATCTCGCGATGTCGTCAGCAAATAGTAGGGAGCTGATTATAGTACTGCCTACCAGGGCTGCATCCGGTGTTTGGCTTTTTCGGCTGATTCGGTCCATGAATATAGTGAAGAAGATTGGCGACATAGGGCACCCTTGTCAGAGGCCAATTTCCACTTCAAATTCTTCCGAAACTTGACCGTTTATGCGGACCCTACTGCTACTATTTTCATACAGAGATGCTATGCCTTTTAGCAAGTTGCCTTCAACTCCGTATTCTTTGAGCACCTCCCACAGTAGTTGCCGCGGTACTAAGTCATATGTTTTCTCTAGATCGATAAATCCTTACCGTATTCCCAACATTTTTGTATGGTCACTTGTAGTGTAAAGAGCTGATCCGTAGTGCCTCTACCTTGTCTGAAGCCGCACTGTTCTTCTTGAATCTTGTTCTCTGTCGCTCTTCGATATCTTTTTCCAGGATCCTAGCGTAAACTTTTCCTGGTTGACTGAGAAGTGTTATTCCTCGATAGTGGGAGCACAGTTTCTGGTCCCCTTTTTTTAAATGTTGGGACTATAATTCCTGTCCTCCAGGCTTTTGGGGTCTTACCCGTTCTCCAAGCCACTGAGAAAACTCGCGTTAACCACCTGAGGCCTTGGTTGCCCATAGCTTTTAACATTTCTGGCCTTATTTCATCTACGCCGGCTGCTTTTCCCCTTTTAAGGGACTTAATTTCCAGTTTTACTTCTTCCAACGAAATTTCGCCCTCTTCGTCCGTTTGAATGCTATTTAGCTCTTCTTGGGTTCCTGTCTGGGGGGCGTTCAGCAGCTTCTCAAAGTATTCTTTCCATCTACTGAGAACTTCATTTTCCTCCCTCAATAGATTCCCTGCCTCATCTTTTATCTGGTTGCGATTGCATCTCCCTTACGAAGTCGTCGTATTGTTTGCCAGAAAACCTTATTTGCCGTGTGATAATTTTCTTCTAATTTGGATCCAAACTCTTCCCAGGCTCTTTTTTTGGATTCCTTGACCACTTTATTGGCAACCGTTTTTTTTTACGGTTTTCTTGTGTAGGGTTTGCAATATACTCTCGGTATGCATTTTTCTTTTCATTAACTGTTCGTTTTACACTTTCCGTCCACCAGGGTGTTTTCTGATTATTCGGACTTGATTTAACTTGCTTCGTACCACAGGTTTCTTTTGCTGTTTCCACTATTGCGTGTTGGAACATTTCCCATTCGTTTTCCACGTTTGATGTGACACTCGGAACTTCTGAGGAGAGTCGGTCTATCGTACTATTGTATTTTTCTCTTACTCCGTCATCGGAGAGCTGTTCCCACTTTATCTTGTGACATGCTTTCAGTTTTCTTTTAGGTTTTTTCAGTGGGTTAATTGTCTGTTTAATTCGACACACTACCAGGAAGTGATCTGTTGAAATTTCCGCACCTCTTTTAGCTTTTACGTCCGTCACCAGTTTGCGCATTTTGTGGGTAGTTATAATGTAGTCAATCTGGGATTGTCTTATTTCATTCGGTCTCCTTTGTTGCCAGGTTATTTTGTGTATATTTTTGTGTTGAAACATTGTATTCATAATACTTAATCCACACCCTGCACACATATCCAGTAGCATTGTTCCCTGTGAGTTTACATTAGGCAAGCCAAATTTACCAATAACTCCTTTCCACTTCTCTGTGTACTACTTATAGCAAAATTTAATTTTTTTTTAAATTCGGAAAAGTCAAAAAACTGGTTAAAACGTGTCTTTTTATTTTAGACAGCCGCCCCATTCGCAAAAAATTTATTTTTCAAAAAAAAAAATTTTTTTTTTTTTAATCTTCCGAGGTTCGGGCATAGCAGCATTTGTTTGGATTAAGAATTTTTTTTTTCTTCTGATTACTAGAAGGGTTGCAGGCATGTCAACCAGGGCGCGCCATTTTTTTGAGGCCCCCCACTTCAACACCCTGTAACTTTCTGAATTTTTTCGTATGTTTTTTTTATGTATTCTTTAGTGTTTAATAAATATTTGGTAAAATAATGGTAGCTAAAATATATTTAAAAAAAAATACCCTAAATTTTTAAAAACCAGCTTTAAAAATTAGCATATCAGTAGGCGATTCGTGGTTGCATCGCATTTCCATAGCTTATAAGCATCTGTGTGTATGAAGGACCAATATTTTTCATGAAGGACCTTGTTTCGAATCTAGAAAACGTATAAATGTCCTTATCGGAGAACCTTACCAACGAGATACGTCTTTCCTAGACTGTGCACTATAATGTACGCATTTTATTTTATTTTTTATTAGTGACTATTTAGTTACAGGTTTGATGACAATTACAAGATATGATGATGGATATAAATATTTCATCCGTTTGTTCTTAGTCCTCCTCACTAGGTGGTCCTGTGCTGAGGCGGACTGGTAGATTTCTTTGATTTTCCGTTATTTAGTTTCTACGATGTTTTTAATACATTTTCTAGTATTTTTGCATTAATTTCTTTCACCCATGTTATGATTTTTTCCTTAAACTTATTTATCTTTTTCAGATTTGGAGGAAGGATGTTGTAAAGTTTAGTTGCCAGATATATGTGGTTTCTTTGGCCAAAACTTGTTTGGAATTTTGGAACATCTTGTATATCCTTTTTTGAGGCTCTTGTGTCATGTATCCGAGTTTCATTAGGAGATTTTCTGTTTTTAAAATGAATATATAAGAATATTCTTGACATATATTTGTTTTAAATTTAGAATGTCAAAACACTTCAAAATATCTTTTGAGGGGGTTCTGATGGGTAATTTTAGTATGGTTTTTATAATGCTCTTCTGAGCAATATCTAAGTGGTTAATATAATTTGCTGTAGCAGATCCCCATACTAGAATTACGTACTCAAGACGGGAATGACATAAGGCATAAAATACTTTTTTGATGTCTTTCCTAGGTAGTATATTTCTTAGGTTTTTGAAGAAATATACAAGTCTCGTAAGCTTTTTTGTGATTCCATTTATGTGTATGTCCCATCTAAGGTTTTCGACTATTTCCACTCCTAGATATTTAATACTTTTTGCCTTTGTTATAATAGGTCAAGACTGTGACTTATTGTTTTGACACTCGTGCAATTTGAGAGTGTATTCTTTACCCGGTTGACCTCTTGAGTTTATTGAAAAGGCTAGATAATTAGTTTTAATTACATTGAGCGTAAGAGAGTTCATCTGAAGCTAATTTTGAAGTACAGTTAGTCCATGCTCAGCCTCTTTATAAGTGTCCATCCAGTCCTTTCCGTGGAATAACATAACAGTATCATCGGCAAAACTAATTATGTTTCCATTGATGGGAAGCTTGGTAATTTAATTTATGTAGATGAGAAATATGATTGGTCCCAAGACACTTCCTTGAGGGACGCCGTAGTTTATTGGAAGAGGATTGCATTTTTGATGGCCTATTTGTACTTGTTGTGTTCGTCCTGTCAAGTACGTCATCAGTAAATTTAGTGGAGTGCCAGATATGCCAATTTTTTAAAGTTTTGTGAGAAGAATTTTATGATCTATTGTGTCAAAGGCTTTTTTTAGGTCTATAAAAACAGCCAGACATTATTTTCCATCGTCTAAACTTTTTATGGCTATTCTTGTAAAATGTTTAATGGCGTTCACGGTACTCAAACTTTCCCGAAATCCATATTGTGTCGGGGAAATTTTTTTATTAAATTCCAGAAAGTGAACGATTTGGCTTTTCAATTTTTTTTCTAGGATTTTTGAGAAAGTGCTTAGGATACTTATAGGGCGATAATTATTTATATCATTTTTGCTTATAAATTAGTAAAACTGTAGCATTTTTTAGACAAGAAGGAAAAATCCCCTTTGATATAGAGAGATTTACAAGGTATGTCAGGGGGAGGATCAACTCATCTTGGAGATGTTTTATAGTTTTGATTGAGATAGGATCATTTCCTGAAGAAGTGTTGCTATCTAGCGAAGCAATCACCTTTCTTAGTTCGTTGCCAGTTATTTGGTTTAGATTCAGTGTGTTATCTTGGATTAAGTCTTCATTATTTTCTATTTCCTTTTCATTAGTAATTGGTTTTGTGATTTTATTTGCCAATTGCGAGCCTATGTTAGTGAAAAAATTATTAATATATTCCAGAATTCTGTCAGGATGCTCTGAAAAAGAAGTAGGAATCATGTCAATGTTTAATTCTCCAATCATTTTCTTGTTGTGGGAGGGTTCAGAGTTAGTGATTTCTTTGATAATTTTCCATATTTTTCTGGAGTCATTGTTACATTCTTCTATTTTCATTTTATAGTAGTTTTCTTTGGCGTTGCGAATAACATTTTAACATATATTTCTGTATCTTTTATAGAATCTTAATTAAAATATATCGTAAGGGTCTTTTTTAATATTTAAATGTATTTCATCTCTTTTCCTTATACAGTTGATGATGTTTTGTGAAATCCAAGGTTTGATGTGCTTATTTTTATGGGATATCTTTTTTCTATTAATGTGGTATTCGATAGTATTGCATGTTGTATAATTTCGTTAAAATAGCTCCAAGCAGAATTTGTATAATCTATTTCATAAAGGTTTGTCCACTCAGTATTTTGCAATTTTTTTTTTTACTTCCTTACAATTGGTTTCTGATATTTGCAGTAAAATTTTATGATTTTGAATTTTTCCTGTTTTATTTTTGTTAATGGAGAGAATCGTTGAGTAATGGTCTGTAATGGTGGATGTATATATGATGGCTTGAGTTTGTTTATTAGTCTTACTGAAAATATGATCGATGCAAGTTTTGCATTCATTTGATATTCGAGTTGGTTCATTTATGAGGCTTTTGAATCCATGGTAAGCAAGCGTCTGCATATAGTCAATTTTTTTTGGATGTCCATTTTGAAGAATATCAATATTGATATCACCAATAACAAAGACCTTATTAATGTTTTTGAGTAGATTTAGTTCATGAGATAGAGAATTAAGGAAAGTTTCTATGTTTTTGGTTGAGGGCGATCGATTAATTGCTAGTATGGCTGTATCATTCCCAATTGATAACTTTAGGCAGTTTGCATTATTTATACTGATCTCTTTAACATTAAATTTTATATCTTCATTAATGTATACAACTACACCATCACTTTTTCCCCTATTCATTAACGTTGAGTGAGGGATGTAATTGTCAATTTGTAAAGCAGAGTATTTATCGGTTATCCAGCATTTGGTAAGTATAATTATGTCCCATTTTAATTTTAAGCTTTTTATTAGTACTTGTAGTTCATTGAAGTTTTTATTAATGCTCCTTATGTTTTTATGTAAAATGTTAAAATTATGTAATTACTATTTGGATTACTATGACGACTTACATAGTTCTTGAACTTTGGATCCAAAAGTTTCAGATTTAAATCCCGAAACGGCCAAATAAATCATATTTTGTTAAAAAAATACGCAATTTCATAGAATACATACTCGTATATACGCACCTAATTAAAAATCCAAATTAATTCTCACTATCGCCCTGGAGACACAGTCGCATAGTATAGAAACATTGTTTGAAATGACGTACACAAATTTTTGCGATTTTTTTTTTAAATAGAACTTGAGGCAGTGGAACGAAGTTTCATTTGCATTCAGATTATATGACATTGATAATGCTGGACTGATTAATGAGAATAAGTTTGAACGAAACTAATTCGCCAATTAACCTTGCGCTTCATATATCCAATAATATTTGCCTAAACTCGAATATCGACGTTTTATTAGATTCACTGCCCAAATTTAAAAGGAGCATCATATCAATAATATAAACTGTTTAATGCACATACATACATATCCCTTCACAGATCACCACTTCACATATCTACAAACATATTCACACACACACACTTATGTACTACACACATCACCCGGTAATTACTAAATAAATATACATACCACAAATAAGACATTGGAAAGAAATACATCTTAGGTACTTACCATGACAAATAATTTAATATCTGTAAATTGTTTTATCACTGTAACCAATGCAATGTTTGTTTCTATAATATATTAAAAAAATGACGAGGTCGCTGTGTTAACGGCCCCCTGAACGCCCCGCCTTGTTAACAGTGCGCCTAAACTGAACTGATTAGAATGAAGATTTTGTAACTACTTATGGAAAAAAAATATATGTTAATTCTTTTGCTGGTTACTTGCACCGAATAGCTTGTAGAGTTTAGTCAATCGTAAAAATCTTTTGTTAATTCTTTTGCTGGTTACCTGCACCGAAAAGATTTTAGAGTTTAGACAAACGTAAAAAATCATTTAGTAGTGTAATAAAATCCACACTTTTATACGGTAAATACAAAAGTATTTTTTGGAATAGGTACAACCAATTTGGAAGCAAGATACAGTTCAATAATCGTAAAATAATACAAACTATAACAGTAGCTTTATGGGTTAACAATAAATAACCCAACCGCTCATTAAAACCTTCAAATTACAAGTATATTTTCTCGCACTGGAGACTTGAAGCTGCGCAGGCACACTCGGGAGGCAAACTTAAACTTTCAATGTCTCACGGCTCTTTATATTGACCAGACCGTCTGTAAACTTGCGCACTTCAAGTAAAATAACATAAAACTGCGCTATATAAATACTACGTTATTATTATTATTAAAACCTAGCAGCGGGATGCTCATTCATTAACCAATAGCATCCCTCGTCCCTAACTTGTAAGAGACAAGCGATGCGAGAAAGGGAAAGTATTCGAGATTGAAAATAAATTTATCAGTAGGTATACGCTAGATATAATTAGATTTGCTACAATTTGTTAATTCTTTTGCTGGTTACCTGCACCGAAAAGCTTGTACCTAGAGTTTAGTCAAACGTAAAAAAATCATTGCGATGAGTCATACCTACGTTTGCCTGAATTTAATAGAAAAACGGTTTATTGCAAAAGATAAGAGAGAAACTATACGAGAAAAATAAACAACATGAAACTGACTGTCGGTTTAATCCGATCCAATTATTATCAATCACCGATGATGTCACAAAATAAAATGTTATTGACCATTACTGAAAAGGATTTAAAAAGGTTTATGTTTATAGTTGATTGGGTTTGGTAGGATGTGAAAGAATGCACGTACAGATTTTCATAAAATATATCTATACTAGTTAACACGGAAACATATTCAATTACTCAAACAATTTTAATCATTTAATCGTGCGTTCCGTTTTTTATGCCATAACAAACCATTACTATTATGGTCGGTGTTGTTTTTTTTTATACTCGTGTAGTAAGCAAATGGTGTCTGGTAAAGTGTAGATGATTATATTTAAAAGATAATAAATATTTATTGCTTTAAACTATCCATTTCTAATGGGTTGATCAAAATGAAAATGTGCTTTATTTATACAAACTTAATAGTAATTGAATTGTTTTTATTGAGAAGTTTACTGATAATTTTAATTGCAACGGTAATTGGCTTTGAAAAACGTATTTTATATGCGTTACTGTTTTTTTTATATGGCTGACGTGAGAAATAAGAAATATCAGTCCAATTTAAAAAATTTAATCAACATCGTTTTTGATTTCAATAATAGCACGTGTTTTTCACATGCCTAATTCTAGTAAGAATACTAATAACAATAATATTGGTCTTTATTCCAAAAATGGGTAGGAAAGTGAAATCCAAAACAAAAGAAGATAAGATCATAACAGAGTGTGATATCATAAGAGAATAAATGTACAATATAATAAAAATAAAATAAAATCATCGCTTATTGGTCCATCGGACTGAAAATTGTGGGAGAAAATATCTTTCCCCATTGCTCTTCGGTGCACCATCCTGAAGTCAGACGGGATTCAATGATGATGACATTTCTGGAGTTGTTGGTCGTTCCCCTGAGTCCTTTCCCCTTGGTTCTTATTAGAACTGTAAATTCAGGAATTCGTTCTTCTATGACCATCAAATTAATCGATTAAGAAAATATCCTATAATACTAGATTTGAGAATAAAAATGTTTGTTGTTAAGGTTTATTGGCGCATCCTCCAAATCTTATGGTGATTTTTCTAAGAATTTTCATGCAAAGGTCTAAATTGTGCAATTTGTTATACATATTTGTGAAAAGATAAGAAATCTGCTACATCTTGGTCAAATCATGAGGTGAATTGGATATACGAATACTTCACTGTACAACTAGCAAAGGATGTTGTACATTGGTAATAATTGCTGATAGCCAACTTCCAACAGGAGAGGGCACTTAATTAATAAGATATTTTATAAACATAGATATTTACTTATTCATTGGCGGGATAAAAATCCACAACGCCTATGTTCATAATTCCAAACAGGATCTTTTTAATTGGGAAGAGAGAAAAATATTATTTTGTGACTTTTACAAATTGAATGTGTCTCTATAAAAATCATCTCGATGACTCTATGGTGCTCATATTATTGTGCTGGAAGAACAGTCAATTTTTCAAAAAAATCTAACAAGGAAGTTCCCAAACAATACATTTATCTCATTAATATATTCGTTTGGCAGCACATTCTTGAGTGTATTTAAAACATAATATAATAAAAACAAAGCTTTTTATGAGAGTTATAGGTCATGGTCTCGCTAACAGTGTTTGAACATTAATTTAAATGAGGCGTTTGATTCATCTTGTAAAAAGATATTTAATTATATACAATGACAGCTTAAATGCTTAAGTACAACGTCAAACATGAAATGAACAGGGTCGCCTAAAACACTCAATTTTAAATGAATACATTGATCTGACACAAATAACGTATTAGGCGCCAAAACACCGAGTTTTTTTCTGTTTTTTTTTTACTAATAATAAATGGAACTGTGTCTTCTAAGACCTTCCATAATCGTGGGAATATATTTTCTTTCTGTCGCAATTAAAATATTACCATGAGTGAACTATGTTTTTGGCAAAATTATCGAAGTGGCCTCTATAGATGACACATAGTAAAAAAGAGAACTTTATAAGTGTTATCAGCAATCTACATATTAAAACCTCTTCGAATCATGTTAACCAATTCTTGAACTTTATTGTTTTTCTTTTACAATAAATATACCAAGGTTCTCAATAAATTTTATTTCAGATCATATTATTTGTGTAGATTTAGTTCAAAATAGAGATAAAATTATGAAATATTTTCTGAAACACAGTTTTTAAAATTCATTCTTCCCTGTAAAGGGAATAGTTTTACTGGATTGTGTGATTTGATTAACAATTGGTTTTATAATATTAATGTATCATAGTTGTCGGATGAAGGAGAAAAAATAATCAAAAAACTCAAATTTTTAGTATATTTTAAAACTTTATTAACAGTGGCGAGGGATCCTTACCTTTTAAGTCCTACATGAGGGTTCTACTATTTAGGGCCAATGGGACTCATACATCTACAATATTGTGAGACGAATTATTTCTAGAAAGTGAAGAAGGAGGTTTGAAAGTACCTACAAGACTACTGAAATGTGTTTTTACAAACCGCGTTTTAATGTTTTTTTTTTTTAACATTAGCTTCACGCAGGAGGCCTGGAGGAAAATAATTCCCTTCGGGGCCTTAGGAGATGCTATGCGGAGGGTTTTTTAAGGAAAAGAAGAAGAGAAAGTTTTGGAAAAAAAAGAGGTATGAGGGGTGGGTAGGAATCTGGGGTTAGTATTTCCAAGAGTGACTTCTACTGCGGTGTAAGGCAATGGGTCGAGAAGACCCATCAAAAGACTTCCTCAACCAGTTTCTTTCGATCCGGTTTGTCACGCAGCAGGTGGGCAAACACATCGATCGCCAAGACCTAAAAAAACTGTAAAACAAAATTTTACATCATCCCATAAAAATTATAACAAATTTTATTGTAATTTTTGAACTATTAAAACAATATTTTGGTTGGCCCTATAGAGATATTAATATAAGTTGACGTTAATCATAATATTTTGACAGCAATTTGACGTTAGACCGATAAGGCTAAATAGCGTTGAAATATTATTTCGAAAAGCTGTGTTTTTTAAAATATAATATGAATAAACCTGCCTTCATAAGTTTCCAGCAATATCATTTGTTACTTAATAACAAAAGGTTTCGTTTTTATCTCAAAAATAAATATTAATCTTCTCACGAGTTGTTTGTTACAAGTAAATATAATTAATTATATAAAATTGCCTACATTAAAAATACGCTCATCAAACTTGCGTTTATGTACATTATAAGTACCGTGAACGCAAAAAATATATGAGATTTTTATAGCATATAGGAAACATCTTTTCTGGCAACAATGCGTTTTTTTTTGTGATGTGAAGTACAATTTTTTAGGAAGGTGTGTACCTATTTACACAACAGAAGTTATATAATGGACGTATAAAAGAGTTAAATAAAATAAACAATGTTGTCCGAAAAACCAAACAAAGTTACACTATGTAATTTTTTACATGCATCGAAATATTTGAAACTGGAGAACATATTTTTCTTTATTCTTCCAGCTATATCAAAACAAAATTAAAAATGTATGTTACGTAAACATGCTTGCCTATCTACATTATTTTTTTAACGTAGTTCAGAGAGTTTGTTTTATTTTTTTAGTGGGTTTTCTAAAGGTTGTTGGGGGTTCCACTTTGGTGTTAAACAAATATTATAAGTTTTCAGGGTCAAATCAGTCATGCTTTATGCAAAGTTGGATATTTTTGGTGAAACTGGAGGAAGGGAAAGACAAGCCAAAAAGGAAGAGAGGAAAGTTGGTGGGTATTTGTCTACATATTTCGATCTGTTACTAAACAAAACTATAGCTATCGCCAGAACAGCTCTAAAACGAAATTTTTTTTCGTCGATTCTGGGAGAATTTTATATTGTGGAACGAAATGCAAACATTCAAACAAAAAATTCTATAAAAAAAAAAAATTTATGAAGAAGAAGTCAACACTAATAAATCTAAAAGAAACTGGTTAAGGCGCTGAGTCCTGGTAAGACAAGAAAATGTTTATATATATCAGTATTATCTTCTTCTTCCATGACATATTACATTGATTAGCATAAATTTAAAAAGTTATTAAAAAGTATTTCTTATAATAAATACAAATACATGTTTAAAAACATGAAATACATTTAAAATTTATTACGTTAACTAATGAGTAAAATTTAATTAAAAAATTTGTAGGTCAAATAATAATTTTAAAATTTGAAAATAATTTCATAAATAAGTTTTTATAAATTTTAAAATATAATTTCATCCTATGAACTCTACAAATAAATCTACAAACTAAGTATTTGCCCTCGCCAAAATAAGATCATGAATTTGCAAATAATCAAGGTTCTTTCAGGTCTGTCACAGAAACAGGCTTTTATAAATAATGCAGAAGATACAGACTGACTGGAGACCTCCAGATTTTTCTTATTTACGTAAAAAACATAAGACGTTGGTCTCGCATCCTGGCCCTGGCATAATGTTACTTAAAAAAACCTTCGGCGTAGGAAGTGAGGGTTATAAAACCGACTTACGATTTGCCTTCCTATTTCAGAACGAGGCATAATTATTAGACTGAATGCAGGTGTTTACCTGACATAAATTTTGTTGCCAGGTAAACTATGGGTTATTATATTGAACTGTCTCCGGTTTCGCCTTGAATAAAGGAAACCACATAAATGTCATAAAATTGTAATTAATCAGTTGGGTTTTTTTTATTACATATATTTCCGTTTTGAGACCACTAAAGAATCCCGGTGTTTTGAATCAATAATCAGCGTCACAATTATCAATTATCGAATGCATAATTTTACAATGTCTTGAACGGTGTGAAAATTCACCGCCATGCTTAAAATCATCGTTTGAAGTCCATACGTTCAAAATCTATTTTTTCGATGCTGAACAGGGAATGAGACATTAACAGTAGAATGCCAATACTTTTAATGATGCATTTAGATGCGTTAAAAGAGAGCCGATAATTGATCATTTTATTTTAAGAGCGCTTTACTCTGATCCAAACCTTAAACACTATGGACGGATTATTTCACAGAATTTGAACTACTCATCAAGTTTATTTTCATGTTCTGTGAAAGTCCTATTCAAATTCTGTTTGTGAAACAATCGGTTCATCAAGGTCAAACAATAACAGAACGTGGATAGAACTTGAATTTTAACTTCGGAATTTAATGAATTGTATAAATTCTGCAAGAATTAGGGATAATTTCTAATTACTTGCAGACTGTTTTTTAAATAATAATAAAAAAAAACATATGTGCTTTGTTATTCATTCTTCTATACTTAGGAGCTTTGTTATTATTTTTATCAAACAGCCCAGTCAGAAGGTGAGTTGTCATCGCGTTTGAGTCCCACCCAGGCGTCACGTCGTGTGTTCAATTCGTGGCTACTAAGTCCTCCATCAAGACAACCACAACAACCATCATTTTTGCAAGTGTAGTTGTAGTATTAGATTTTCTATTGTTGTTAGGTTATTCGTATCCCGGGAATATTTGCCTTTCTTTTTAAATAAAAAAAATTACGAATAATAAATGAGTCTTGTTTTGAACATGGTGTAGTAATAAAATAATATAATATGTATTGGTAAACTGGTGTAGTTGATATTTATGTTTATTTACCTACGAGTCAAAAAATTTCAACTAGATGATAATAAAAAAGAAGTGCATAAAACAAGAAATAGACAAGAACAAGAAGACAGACGGCTTTTAATATGTTGATAGTAATCAAAAAGCAGAGCAGAAGTAAGAAATATCTAAGAACAAGAAAACAGAATGCTTTTAATAAATATGTTGATAATAAACAAAAACATAAATCAAAAAGTAAACAAGAAATATCCAAGAAAGAGCATAAACATAGAGAGCTTTTAATTATTTGATAATAATAAAAAAGCAGAGCATAAAATAAGAAATAGGTATCCAAGAACAAGAATGCAGACATAATAATCAAGAAGCAGAGCATAAAATAAGAAATATTCAAGAACGAGAACACAGATAGTTTTTATAACATTTTCGAAGAAGTTAGTAAGGATATCGTAGAAAAAAACCCTATTTAAGTAGACTTCTTTTACATGACTTTATTTTTTTTTTACATCAAAACAATCAAAACCTTCTTGTTTATAAATACTTATTTCTTAAGTTTTTATTTTTATTTTTTTTTATTTTAGCGACTTTATAAAATAATTGTAGGTATATACAAAATATAATGGTGAATTTTATTATAAATATTGTATTTTTTAGTTCTTTTCAATAGGTGATCCTGTGCCGAGGCGGACTAAAGTTATTTAAATAGAGTTTATTTGTCTTCTATGTCGTTTTTAGAGTCTTCATTAGGGTTTTTTCTTTGACTACTTTTAGCCATATTTTTATTCTCGATTTTTAGATAAAAATAAGTTATCTACAACGCACAAACTCTATAAATTATGTTTCAATTTGGTCGAAAATACACAATTTTGTATGAAAACAAAACTGTTGATCAGATCATCACAACACGAAAACAAAAATTATAATATTGTGATGGTGTTGTATTATTTTTTTGAATAACGATTTAATAATTCTACGTATAATAAAACTTATATATTCAGAATCGGCATTTGTTGATATAGATTTTAACCCATAACATTTTGTCTTGAAGCCTTTTTGATTAAAAATCAAGTGTTCATGAATCAAATAATCTATAATTTGTGAAGATGACTCTTCATTGACCAGTGTACTATAAAAAATAGGATCGTTGTGAAGTTCGAAAAATGACTTTTGGAATTGTTTTGCGTTGTGAGTTGTACGAAGAAACCAACCGGAAATATTGTGCCACAAATGGAAATCCGAAAAAACAAAGACTTTCAACAGAAGAATGTATAAGTCCAGGTAAATTTGAATGATTCAATTTATTGTATTCTTTGAATAATTGCCCCATAACATTATGGATAGAGCGATAGAGAGTTGTGTGACTCACCGAGCCTCTATGTGTTTCTCCTTTAATATAATTCACCTTAATCGTGTGATTCACCTGAATGATGTGAACGCACATTTAGCATAAACACACCTTAATAATTTGACACGGAGTCAATTGTGACAGATACACGCGTTGTAAAGGTCAGTAGGTGCTTATGGAGTTTATGGTATGGCAGGCTAACCACCAGATTGCCATGGTTGCCCATTTCGACCCATCCATGGTTAAATTATTTGCTGTTAAACCTCCATTAAAATCCAATGAGAATCGCTGGCAAACATTATTTTGCAATAAAATCCTGTTCACTTCCTTCCCTTTTCTTACCCGTCTGTCCAGGATATTATTTTCTTTCTTTCAAAATATTTCATAATATACTTTTATTAACTTCTTCCTTAAATGTAATGATTCAATATTCACTTAATTTAGAGTGTTTACACAACAAGGCAAGTCAAAATATTGTGAACACAGTAATAAATATATTTCATTTTTAGGTCTTTTAGCACGATTTAAGGTGATGCACTACTAAGCACTGCAAAATTGATTTAAAAATTAGATGGCTGAATTTGATTTAAAAATTATATGGCTTAGACATATTTAAGATGTTTTAATTGAATATTTTGAATGGAACAAATACTTGCCTTTTAAATAATTGAGTATTTTCTTAATTGGTGCTTTTATAAGCCCAGAAAAAATAAAGTTTCAGGCCTATAAAAACTGTCTTAAAGTTCGAAATCCCCTACTTACGTACCGCTTTTCGGTTATAGTGTTATCGTATATTGTGGAAAATTAAACTCGTTAGAAAATGATGTTAAAAAATCTTAATTTTTGTACCTGAGCTTTGCACAATAAAATTAAACAAGCTTTTAGGCGATGTTTTTTTCGTGAATAAATCAAAAGAGGCGGCTGGTGTTATACAGGAAATTAAGCCTTCTCGCCATATGTATACATAAGGAGTTTTATTGTTAGCGGCCTGGTCCCGAATTTTACATGACGTAGTGCACCACCTTAATATTTTTTTTTGCTATATGCCACAAGAACATGGTTGCCCATTTCGATCTATTCATGTTTAAATGATTTGCTGTTACACCTCCATTAAAATGCAACGAGAATCGTTGGCACATATTATTTTACTATACTTTTGTCCGGAGCTTCATACTTCGTTTTGTTTCCAAGAAAAGTTTCTCTGAATAATAAATAACACGAACTAAAAAATGTTTCGTATGCATTTATAGTTTTGGAATGAACCAACACGTATAACGCATTGGGTACATATTTATCAAGTTAGTCATAGACAAACTAACGGCGGCAAAATATCACAGACCAAATAAATACCAGACTATCTATTTCTGAAGATGTATTGGAGAATGCTAGGCACGTAGCCCGACTAAAAGATGACCATTGGAATTTCAATATCATCGGATAACTTGGCTAAGAGGGAGAAAAAATCAAGCCATCTTAATCACTAACTAAAGTACTCCCTTCTTAACCGCAAGTTAACGAGCCCGGCACCCATAAATTACAATTTGTAAAACGAATACATGACGAGGATATGACTGATTACAAAATATTTGTCTAAAAGACTGTACGGTTCACAAATAATTTAAAAAAAACATTTTTTTTTACATTAACTCCACTCAGTAGGCCTTGAGCAAAATAATTTCCCTAAGGGCCTATGTCATATTTAGGATTTCATTGTGGAGATCTTTTAGAGGAAAGGACAAGGTCTTGAAGATACTGAGGAGGGAGGAAATTGAGGCTGCAATTCATTCCACAGCCCAGCAATTGAACCCATGACACGACTCCTTCACGAGTCATAGAAATGATGTGTTCTCATGTGACAAATGTCTACTGTGTACAAATGTTGGGCTAGTTCAATGACGCTAGTTCCTCGGAGAATCTTCTACTGAAATACTGGCGGACCAATGATAGCATTCCCACCCAAGTACCCGACACTTGTGCTCTAAAGATTGAAATCCGTTTGTAAAAAAAAAACACATTGGGGAACACATTGAAAAGACTGCAAAGATTTATTTCATATTTCCTTAAACCGACTCTCTGGTAAATATAGTTGATTTAGCAGTAATTTTTTACGATCAATTCCTATGTATCTGTTTTAGGAAGGAGGCTGCCAGGTTTCGACAAACGCCTTTCAACCGGTCATTGCACGAAAGATTTGCTGTCTGCCCGGCCGTTGAGGGTTACTACCAGTATTCAAAATAACAATGAAACCGTGGCCACGCATTATGAGGCAATATTGTGATCATAGAAAAATAGGTAGGTACCATTATTTAAAGAGCCATTTGTATTCTTCTATGACTCACGTGAGATATCGTTCTTTGGAAAAATTGATACAAGCGCCTACCTTCGAAAAGCCGATATTTTATTGACATTTATTAGTGGGTAATTTATGTAACAGAACAGTCAGACATTTACCGTTAATATTGTTGTCGTTACCAAACTTTTATTTATGGTATTTTATTTTATTAAAAAATTTCGATTCATACGACAAGTTTCTAATGAATTATAAAATATCGCATTAGGATTATTGTATTCATGCGCAATCAATGTCCGATCAAAATTCAGTACCTGGTCCAATGTGAATATCAATAGGGTTTTTATTTTCAATGAAGATTTTTTTCCTGTATTTTCCTTGTTATTTTTCATTTTAATAAGTGCCCAAGGATATAACTGCCCACAAACAGTAGAATTATGGTTAACTACTCGATTTGAAGCAACTTTCAAAGAAGTGGTCGGAGGAAGGAATTTTAAAGGGAAAGAGAAGATCTAAGTACGCTCTTCCCAGCGCTCTTCTCAACGCTCTTCTCAACGCAACTTTCCAAAAACAGGCGAATAGAGCGTTACTCAAAAAATCACTTAGCTGATCGGAGACTCAGATTGATGGATCGAAAAGTTGGGAACAACGGCCGTAAAATAAACTTCCACTCGGGAATGAAGTAAGTTGTTTATTAAATTTTCATAAAAACATTTGTGAAAGAACTGGGTTTATAACTGACTTTAGGGTTCAAAAACTGATAGCTAACCTATCTGGGCAAAAGGCCAAAATAAAGTTCATAAAAACATTTGTTACTATAATAATATATTCGGGCATTCCCATCAATGTCCAAGTATTTATTATCTTTCCAAATAGTTGGGAAGAGCTCATATGCTTTGTGCGAAGTGTCTAGATGAAACTATTGGAAATTTTTAGATTTTTTTAAACGATTTAAAATAATTACAAAATTTTGTACATGCGAACATAATATGGAATTTGGTTCAACTGTTTTTATTTTAATTTGAGATTTCTTTCATGACCAGTTTCAAGGAATTTCAAACATAAATTATATCATCATGAGAAACACCGAACGGAAATGTCCTTTTAGACGATTTTAAAGTAATTTTATAATCACTTTAAAATCGTCTAAAAGGATTTAAGTTTAAGTTTATACTAAGCGAATAAAGAACGTACTGACAGAACAATAGGGATTTCCGTTGTGTTAATTTTGACGTAAATACCGACCAAATTAATATTAACCAAAGAGCCACAAAACGAAAAATTACTTTCGACCGTTTTAAAAGTCTGTAATGATAAAAATACACAATTTGGATAAATCATAGCAGTACACCCAGTACACCCGACCTCTATGCAATATTTAATAAACTGTGTTTATTTAGACACTATTGCCAAACTGGGAGTCGTTTTGCAGAAAGAATCTAGACAACAAAACACAGAAAGAGCACACAGGAATGATACAAAACTCAATGTTTTATAAAAAAAAAGTATTAAAAGACTAAATGCTTTCTTCTCATTTTGTTTCCACGTAGGTATATTCAAATAATCCTACACCGTTTTTCTGCTAAGTTCATTGTTATCTCTTGGTAAGTAAAACTTTTAATTAATTTTACGGTCTGGAAATGGGGTGAGGTTTGTTTAGGTCTTAGCGGCGGATGCATTTAATCACCTACTGCGTGGCGGGCTGGATCGGAAACGACAAATATTTTTTTGACCTCTCCAGCCGGACTCACTCAACCCATCGCCTTGTGGATTAATGGATTAAATGATTTATGGATTCATACGTCCTACTCTTCTGGACAAACGGACCCCAGATTTCCGTCCATCCCTCATACCTTTTCCTTTCCAGAAGTTCCTCTCATTCCTTTCCCTAAAAAACCCTCCACACAGCATACTCAAAGACCCCGAGAGAAATTGTTTTCATCAGGGCCTTCTGCGTGAAGCTAATTAAAAAAATGATGTTTTGTTCAGTTTGTGATAAAAAAACTTTCGATGTGATATTTGACGTTTTAGGGAAAAACTTTAAAAAAATTAAACAATATTATATAATAAACATCGTATTTGAGCACGATTGGTCTATTTTCGTAATTTTATTGGTTGTTACCATTTTGCGGAACGATGTAGAACCAATAGCTTTAGTAGAAGATATTTACGAAGCACTTAATTAAAAAGACATACCTACTTAATAATTTAGCGTATGCCTTGAAAACTTAATTTAAATTAGAGGTCAAACATTTGATCTCTACTTTCAAGATGTGAGTTCCTTTCGGATATATTTGCATTAAAACTTGAAGTAATCTTGCAGCTATAATATCATGACTATTTCATGACAGCAGACTCATATACAGGATGATTATAAAGAAACCATATTAAAAAAACAACATTTCGAATTTACACACAAATCATGAATATAACAATGGATCA